>LR989928.1:77976445-79340547 GCA_905146935.1 Scaeva pyrastri | reverse complement strand
TTTTTGTGGAATTCTTTTTCTGTTTTTTGCCTTTTAGCAGTGGTAGCATAGCCACAATTGTCCCTGACACTTGGGCAGAATTTATATCCTTCGAGGAGTGTTTTAGCCTACCACATTTCCAGCTACGACTCTCGAGCAGCTGTGCACATAGCCAGGATTCGACACCACACACTCAGAAGCTCCCAGCTCGTAGCTCTTCTCAGTTTCAAGAAATGTTTTTAGCTTTGTTAATTTTAATTTTTCAAATCAATTAAATCTCGAGCGGCAGCCAGCGCTCCAAGGAAATTTATTTGGTTGCCTCTGCCAGGATGTTTGTTAGGCTTTAAAGTTTTTTTTTTTTTGTTTTTTTTGAAACTCGCCCAAGATTTGTATGTACGACAAGTGTAGTGTAGAGTCTTAAGAGAGTAAATTAAGTAGGAACCGTTTTTGGTATTAAACAAAATTAAAATGGGAAAAACTTCCATCAGGACTGCAGGAGGAATGGGGTGGGTATTGTTGCTTTGGTCCTTGAGCTTTGATGGTTTGATTGCCAAAAACAAATTAATTCACTTGGCAAGAGGAATGCGATTGTGGAAATTTATTTGACAGATTTAGACGCTCGTTTTAGTGTGGCAGAGGATTATACAATGACTTATTGATTTGGCAAACAAGTAGACTGCTTATTTGTCGTGGTTAGTTAAGGTTTGTGGGTGTGGTTTTGTTGCCAAAATTTTGGCTTTCCCTTAACAAACATCCACTCTTGCATGTCTGGAAAACTATAGAAAATGAGATTTAAAGACCTTTATTGAATGCTTCTTTGGTAAAAAATTGAGTTCGAAAATCTTTTTTGGAGGATCCCATTCCACTTTTCTTTTTTGCTCTATCGAACTGTCAAAATTACAAATTGAAAAGGCGAATCAATTTTATGGATCTGAATTTTTTTGTCAGATCAACTACTTTTCATGAAAACCATTTAAGACTTCATAAATATATTATATACCTACACTGAAAGAATACAAACCAATACCAAAACAGAAAAAAAATAATCTGAATGAATTTCCTTTGTAACAGAAAAGATTTTGACAGATGTCAAATTAGATATCATAAGCACAATTTGTGGATTAGTCTGGCTGTTTTTTTTTCACTTTACCGAGTGATATTTAAAATTGACAGATTGTTTCCCAAAATTTAATAAATGTCAATCGGTTTACATATATACATATGTGAATGAGAGATCAAGACATTTTTAAAAGTAATGTGTATACAAAAACCACTTCAGCAGTGAAAACTGTTATACTCTAGCATGGCACAAGTGTCATCGAAGATTTTACAAAATGACAGGAGACCTATAAATCTTATGTGACACAAAACTAAATTTACATTTATCTGAAGAATCTCAAACATTAAAGTTTATGACAGTTTATAGTAGAAGTGAATATGAAAGTTTTGCTAGGGTGGAGAGATTAAAGCATTCTACATGATTTATTTTTTCAATGAAAAACTCTCTGGATTTGTTGAATTCTTGTCAGTTTGCCCTTAGATATCAAGAAGTCTTCTTTCTATTCTCTAATAGAATGAACTCTATGACACTTTCATGACAATCCCGAATATTTATCGAAATATTTCTGTCATGTGACGTAGATGTAGACATAGTGACATTAGTAAACAATCAAATTGTATATTTATTTTGTTCTTAGAGCTAAATTGTTTGCATTTAGCAAAGAAGAAGATATTCCTGCCTGTTCAAAAACGAAACACAACTCACATATCAAAAAGCTTTTGTACGAATATCTATAATGGAAAATGAAGACTGCATAAAATGTGTCTTCCTTTGCTAACCGAAATTCCAAACTCAATTTTCATTTGAACAAATCTTCTACTTGCTGCTCCTGCTGCTATAGTGCTGTGGTTCTGATGATGGTTCCTACTGGAATTCTTGGCTCTTCGCTCTTCCTGTTCCAAAACCATCTACTCAATTAACTTGAGGTCTGATAAATCATACTCACTACGTCCATTGCGCTGACAGCTGGTTGAGTGTCTAATCTCGAAGCATACGAGTATATCCCTTTATCTACCTAGAGAAAATAATATGTACTTCTAACACAGCAGCATCCTTCGAGGAACAGAAGAAGGATATACGCCAAAGGAAGTACCAATGTCATTCTTATTCCATTGCCTTGCCATTTCCAAGCAAAGCTAGAGAGGCCCTCAAAAAACAGGAAGACACTTCAACATTGTATGGATTTCCTGTAACGACATCGACCGACTACGACTAGAATTGTGATGTTGTGTCCTTGTTCCAGCTTGTTCCTTGGATACAAACGAGAACTAAGACAAGGACAAGAATGAGGACGAGGACAACGAGGACGACGACGACGACGTCCGACGAGTGGCAAGTAATGGTATATAAAGTTCCTTGTTTTATCCCCAAAAATCCAACACTACAGCATATATTCATTACTCAAAGTGACGGTTTTACTTATTTATTGAAATAGACGCCATTTCTGCTACCAACTCGTTCTCGTACTCGTACTCGTAAATTCGCTTTGTTTAGCAGACTCGAGCTATGATAGTGGCAACAATCTCGCTCAGGAAGGATGAAGAAGTGCTCTGAGGGTTTGGCGAGAACCTAACTCCTTTTATTCGGTAACAAGTAGCTCTGGTGCATGTACGACTCTTCCGTTTTTCTTCCTTTTTTCGGAGATACGAGTACGAGTACGATGGGGAAGGAGACTTTCTTGTAGCTCCTTAGTTTTAGAGAGCGAGTTCCACGCTCCTACATATGTGTGGATGTGCCATGCCATAGTTGATAGGGATAAATTCTCGGGAGGTAATTTATCTTTTCCATGATGAAGAATGGACTCTGGGTTGTGGGAATATTGTTTTTCTGCCATGGCCACGAAAACTACAAAGACTTTTATTTCTCCTCTCTGTCCAAGGCCAGCACCTCTTTCTATTTTCCCAGCCTCCATGACCATCACTGCAAAAAGGACACACATGATCCCTCCTCCTCCCTGCTTCCTTACATGGAAAATATTTGTTATTAGTTCTAGTCTCGAGTTCTTTGTGGTGATAATGTGTAATGGAGACAGTAGTACACAACACAGTACAGTGGATCTGGACGTACTCCCACCTACGAGTACTTTGGGTTTTTGCATCATGCACTCAGTTTGCAGACATTTGATTTGTTTCCTTAAACAATATCGTCTTCTTGGTTGTGTCTTTATTTAGGAACCTACTTGAAAAAGACCAATTGTGATAAGAGGATTGTGTATACTTTAGGCAGAGGGTTGTTATGGTTTAAGAAGAAAATGACAGTGACAGTGACAAATTAATGATTTACATTCGGCTACAAAATGGCTTTGTATATAAAGAAATGGTCAGCAAATATATTTTTTGTTCTGACATTTAAAAAAAATGCATATGTTTAAGTGTTTTTGTGTTTGATAGGTGCTGATTTGAAGTTTCTTAAATTTGACAACCAGGGCTTGCAATCTCCAAGTCGGATCGAACAAAAGCTTCATTTGAATGCTGAAAGTTTTAAGACCCATGGAAAGTGATATCGGAAGCGTGAATGAAATGTGACAGTTGTATATAAAGCGATACATGTGACGTGGTGCATTGTTCCCAGATTGACATAAGACACAAAGAATAATATTAAAATATGACATTTGAAGCGACTGAAATTTGACGTTTGTTTTAATTTCACTTTTGACATTTTGTTGAATTAAATAATTATGTTCTTATGGCTGATTCTGATTTCGGGATCTAGAATGCTTTTGAATGACAAATTGAAAACAAGTTCAGTTATTAGTTGTCAAGCCAACTACCACTTACAACAGTGTTGCCAGTTTAAAATTTAAAAAACGTCTGATGTATGGATTTTTGTCAAACAAATGTCAACAGTGACAGTTTTCTAATTTATCATAAGACCCAACTTCTATTGTCACTTGTGTCAAAAAAAAGCTTAAATCTAAGTATTTGGTTCAAGAATTTTTGGCAAGCAATTTGTCCCAATTACACACTTGTATAAGAGTCTATACACACTTACATTTATTGGCTATAATGTACCTATTTCGTAAATCCTATACAATCTCCCTAACCAATAACCCAATCCAAAAAATCTCCCATCAGTATAAAGTATCTACTATAAGTAAGTAAAGTACCAGCTATAAGTACTTGGCATAATCTTAAAATCTCTTCGCAAGTAAAAGAAGGTAACTTTTCTTTATACACCAAATACATACATGTACTTGTGCTCGTATGTTTGTATATATGTATGATGGACTTGCAAAAGGTAAAAGATTTTCCAGTTTAGTCAAGCATGAAAATTACCTAATCGAGCGCATCCTCTTGGTCAAAGAATTGCAATATAAAAAGGATAACCATATACGAGTTCTTTCCTAGTACATCTATTACGTTTTGTTACTGCTTATATTTTATAGATACGGATTCAGCAGGTGAAACAGAGCAGAAAAATGTTTTCTCCATTTAAAATAGCCAACAGAAAAGACGTCCGTCGTCGCTTATCGTTGACGTCGTCGGTCGGTATGGAACAATCACAATTGGAATTGCAATAATGTGTATGAGTATTGAGTATTCGGACATACAATACGAGAACTTACTCGTTGTTGTGTAGGTAGTATTCGCAAAAGATTTATCTTCGAATCTGAAATCTAAATCGATACGTGAACTTGTTGACATTTCTGACATCTCATTTGCTCTGGTCGGTCAGTGATGTTAAAGTTAAATCCCTAATTCCTTGTAAATCTCTATCATCTCATCTTGTCGTAAATTGCTGATATAGATTCGAGAAGAGGTGAATTTCACCATAGAAGTTCAAAAGAGAAAATGGCAGTTTTCAAAAACGTCAATTTGATAGTGTAGTGAAAGCCATTTCTGGGTGGATTTACTGTTACTGGAAATTATATGCAAACAGTATCCCTACATATTCATAAACATCTACAACGTAACATCTGGTTAACGTAACAAAGCGTTGTGTGAAAAACCTGAACGCACCCATCACAAGCACTCCCCTGATTACACTTTAGTTTTTTTTTTTTTTTTAAGTGACTTATAAAATAACATGTTGAGACGTCAAACTGAGTGACTTCAAAATCATGCAATTTGAAGATCGTCTTGAGACATTTTAACGCAACATTGAGCTTATCAATTATTATCATCTGTCAAAACTTTAAGAATAAGGGTACGTTCCTTTTCTCTAATTTTCAAAGACCTTACAAAAATATAAACTAAACTAATTTTAACAACTTTCCTCCCGCTGAAATTCACCTTAATCACAACAAGGTAGATAAATTTAATGTAGTGCATGCAAACGGAATTCTAGATTGAAAATAATTTCTATAAAATGACGCACTTTATGGACGAGGAGAACCAGGATGTAAATCAAATTCAATAACTATGAAAGGAACGGTGGCAACAAAGGTATACAACAATGACGACATTGACGCCAACGTAATACACCGAGGATGACGACAATGAAGATACCAGAGAGGCGGATGTGTTAGTTCCTTGATTTAAATGAGAGACTTAACAAAATTCACTCATTAAATTGAATTTTTGTGTAAGCACTACATAAACAAAAAAAAAAAAACTTTATTACCATCACCTGTGTTTTGTTTATTCACTTGTGAACTTCCGACGTCCTCGATGACGCACAAAGACACCATGTCCCAAAACGACATACACCAAGTCCTGAAGTCCTTTAAATTCACTTTTTCATTCAGATTCATGCCACGCAACACGACGCACAACACAACACAGGTGAAGCAAAAGAGGAAAAACGTGTCCTTGATATAAATTACCATTTAAGGAGATTTGCTTCTTTTTTTTTTTTTTCCGCGCTTAAAGTGGCGGTAAATGTCGTGTCTCGCTCCGTTCGCTTCGCTTTCCGCCTATTTATGTATGACATTCATGATGATGTGAAAAAGGATACCTACTCCACTCAAGTTGAAATTAGGTACACAAGGTGGCGCATCGGGGACATCTCATGGATCTCCTGATAAGATAAGATGTGTTTTGTCGATAGGAAGAAAAAGGAGGAGGAGAAGGAGGATATTTTATGTTGTCTTAAGGCTTTTACGCGGAATTTAGGTTTACACGAAAATCTTAAAACGGTTCAAAAGCTGAACTGTCAATGATGGAAAGGGCGGGTTTGTTCTATAACCTTTACACACGTATGATATAATATGCCCTTGGGGTCGGTGTTTTGTTCATGTAACCTAGCTTACATGAGTTAACAAGCTAATTTAACCTTGAGTTGTTGATATGTTACACATATACGCCCTGGTGTCCCTTTAACGATTATTTTAAATAAGGTTGAAATAAATTAAAACAAAAAATGGTCCCTGGACAATCTTTTATAATGAAGATGAAGTTAAGGTTTCCCAAGGTTAATAAAGTATTTAAATTTATTTTGTCAAAAAAAACACTTTAGAGGTGGTAAAAATGAATAACATACATATGTATCACCATGAGAACATCGCTTTAAAATTCCAAGTCTTAAAAACTGCACTTGACAGGAAGATAATTTGGTGATGCTTATAACAAGTTTTCCAAAAACAGTACTTATTTAGTACTTACTATTATATCAATTAGTAAGTACTAAATTTTTACTGACCGGAAATTCTAGACTGTCATTTTTTTTAAAACACTTTTGAACTCTTTTTTATTAAATGGTGAAAAATTCGATAGATGTGTTCATCTTGGGATATCTTTTTAAACGTGTGTAAAAATAGCAAACATTTATTGATAAATGCAACATAAAATGAAAAGACGTCAAAGTTCCTATCGGTCGTTGTCAAAAACATCAAATCAACGACAATTTGACGGTAGAATAGTTGTAATTTTTTGACAACGATTTTTATGTCGACAAATATGTGCAAACGTCTTGCATACGAAACTTTGTTTTTGATTGTCCTTACTGAGTCGAATTGACGTTTACCCAATTGTCAACTCACATTTGACAACATACAGTCGATATAAATGACGTTTTTGACTTTTACTAGTACCTATCTTATGGCCCAAGTTTTTTGAGTTAAGGAAAATATATTTTCCTATACAAGAACTGATTAAGCTAAATGGCTTTTTTTCAGCTCAACCTATGTATTTTTAAGTGCGTAACCTACTTTCATTTTTTTTTGTACTTATTCTCTATCTGTCTTTCCTCAAGACTTCATAAATGAAATAATCCAATTGATGGGTGTTCCGCTCTCGTATTCGAGATGCTGTCGTATACTTTTCTCGTTATCAAAGCATAAATCAATCACAAAATCGTCTAAGAAAGAAAATCATTCAATATTAAATTTGACACAATGACATTTTCAATTTCTTTGCGAGCAATCTTTTGCCTTTTTTCTCAGTTTCTGCATTATGTGTGTAAAATGTTCGATATAGATACATAATGTACCTATGTATCTCAAAGTACATAGATATCAAAAATGTTTAACATTTCATCCTTTCTTATAAGAAAAACTGAGTATGTAGAATGAGAGGAGGTGGTATGCAATTGTTGCAAGCTTTACTGATTCCATTGAAATCGTTCATGACAGCATTTTACAAGAAGAAAAAGAAACGAAATAAAAAACGATTCGCAATACAAAATAAAATAACTGAACAAAGAGCAGTCAAACAGAAAAGATCTCGTTTTCAACACTGACGAAAGTTAAGAAAAAAAAGTATTGCTTTTCCTGATTGTACGAAGCAATGATGCGCCCGCTCCCCTTAACCATATCTCCATCGATTAGTTGCTTCTTTTTTTTCTTGAGCTTTTCCCTCTGGGGGTGAGGACGATAGCAAAATGTACAATTCACCCCATCACACATCAACCTTCTCAACCTCCATCCCCTGTCCATGCCTTGGTATCGAAATGGATGTGCGTATAGTGACAAATTGATCACGTAACTCCCTCGATTGCAATCTGATCCACATTCGAAAAGGATAAGGCGTCAATATTGTGAATTTGCTGCTAGAAATTTCCAACCCCTGTTCTTTTTTTTTTTTTTGCTTTGCAACCACCTCTTTTAGCTTAGGGATGTAAATATTTTGAATTGAAGAAAAACAACAAAAACAAAGCAACACTCTTTGAACTAGAAATAAGTGCTACACAACAGGACCGCATTTATCCTTAATACTTTTAAAAATTGCAAACCATTTATAAGGGGCCCGATGTGTCTAAAAGAAGCTTAATTTACAATCACATTTTTTGAGCAATAAAAACATAGCTCAGTAATTGTTTTCTTTCATAGGAAGTTTGGCTTGGAACTCTACAGTTGATATTTTCCATAGTTTACAAGAAACTTGTGATAATATTCTGTGTCAAATCCACTCCTGTTTTAGAATTTATATCTTGAAGTATTTCCCTATCCCAACTTGAAATTGTATTGATTTGAATGTTTCTTCTGATGATTGATGTACCTTACATACGAGTACGTACGGTAGCAGCAGTAAACGAGGAAGAGCAACCAGCGTTTATCCTATAAAAAACAAAAATGATGAGAAACGACTTTTTTTTGTTTTTGGAAACAAGGACATCATAGTAATAGGATAGATTATCTTCTTGGATATTGTTGTGAAATTGTATTAAAGTGAGCAACGAATATATTTTGCGTGACTAAATGCTTTGAAACATATGTACATAGATAAATTTAAAAGAATTTTAGTAAAGTTATTTTTTGAAACTAACAGAAATTATTTCTTAAGTACAATTTATGAGACAAACTGTCTATAAGGTATAATAGGTACTACTCGTATATACAAATGTATCTATTTTTTACAACGTTTTGTATTTGCATTTATTTCAATTAAAAATTCTTATGGTCCAACCGAAATTAAAGAAACAAAAACAGTTGGCTTCAGGAAGCTTGGCCTCCAGCAGATGTTTATATACATAAGTCTTGATTTATTTTTTTCACAACTTATAAGCATCATAACTTAAATTGAAATTTTCGATTTCTAACCAAATACATTAAAGCATGGGGTCAATAGTACCCCTAAATAGTTTTCGAAATTATTAGTTCAGGTTGCTTTTCATTGCTTTTGGTGTCCCGAAATAAATTATAAATTCTCCAATTAGTTTTCTACATATACATACATATATAAATACGTTTTTCGACTATCATTCTGAATTCAAATTAAAATATGGACTCATCATTTAAAATCTCATATTGATTTTAATGCCGAGAATATTTTCTGGTATCAATGAAATCACAATCATCTTTAAGTGAAATCATTCTGTCCCGGACTTCGAGGAAAACCTCCAATCTTCATTTACTTTCCCAAAACTCCAGGAAAGGAAAGATTTCTTGGAAAAATTTGCAATGCTACCCAAAAATTTCAAATTTAAAGCCCTCATAAATCGGACATTCGACTCAAAGAGAACATTTTCAAAATTACTCACCAAGTGACTCCGAATTGTAAACAGAAAAGTAAAGTAAATCTTATTCTGCTCTATTTGCTCTACATGAAAATTTGAATCCCTATATTTAGACATGATGATTATTCTTTATTCATGATGACGATGAGAGAGTAGTTCTCTATATCAAATGATTCTACCATTTCAACATCCTAAGGGAAACCTTTTAAATTTCCGATTCTAATAATAAGTTGAAATATATATTTTACAAATTCGAACATTATTCCCACCTCCCCCCCTCCAACAAATGATGCGGTTTTTTTTTACTTTCAGAAATTATTTAAGGATCTTATACAAAATTACAATTTAATTTTTTTTTTATTTTAATTTTATTTATGTTTCTAAGCAATTCGAGTTCAAAGATAAAATTTTACACTTGAAATGCTTGTTTTGTATAATATTTGCATAATAATATTGTATTGCGTTGCACATAAAATGTAGAACAACTAATTTATATCTAATTTGTATTTTTTTGTTATGATAATGTCTTATTTTTGTTTTATTTTCATTTTTTTTTAACACATGAGATTTATTTAAGGCAAGTGAACACTAAATCTTTATTATTATTCAATTTTTTGTTTTGTTTAATTAATATTAAATTTATTTTGGATTTATATACAGGGTGTTTTTGTTTTAACTAAATTTTATTTTACTTTGTTTCAATTGTATATAATATGTTTTATGTATTTTTGATTATTTGCACTATCGATAACTACTCATAATAATATAATATATATAGACTCTGCTAGGAACAGCGACAATTCTTTTTTGTTTCATTATTGATAAAATTGTTTCATTATAGGTATTTACTTGAATTTTAAGAGAAGCATTTTTGTGTGTAAGCATAGAAAGGTAAGTGTTGATTGATTGGTACAGCAGTGATATATCCGTCACCCGATAGATCAAAGAATGTTTTATTTTGTGATATTATTGATTTGTTTTCCTTGTGGTTTTTAAATGGACTTAAAAATCTCTTTTTATTATGGTAAATGGACTTAAAATCAAATTAAATAACTTAATTTGTATGTCACAACATTTATATGTATGTATATGTATTTTCTAGGATTTTTTTAAAAATTGTTCGCGTTTTTTTGGTGAAAAATATATGTATATTACAGTTTACACTACACATTGTTTATTTTTTTATTTTTATTTGTTTTGTTTCTTTTTTGTGAGGTTTATAATTCTGTAACACCCTGTATTTCATTAGCTTTAAGTTTTTTTTTTTTTTTGAAAAAAATTGTTATATTTAAAATTGTGTATTAGGACTTAGTTTAGGTACATACATATATATCTTAATTTTATTAGTAGGTAGAAATATTAAAGTTATATTTTCCTGTGTTTAAATTAAGATCCGATTTTTTGAAAAAAAAAATTAAATGAAAACAAAATTGTACTAAATTAATAATTTTTCTTTTTCTGAAGCTTGTTTAATTTCTATCAAAGTCAAAATCTATTTAATTCTTTGTTCGCTTTTTTATAACAGAATTTTTACTTCGAAAATATTTGAATTAAGCTACACAGTATTTTGTTCGTGATTGATTCAATTATTTAAAAAGCTGTTTTCTTTTCTTGTAATCAGTTTTAGTTGATAAATTTTTTAACTTAATAGATATTTAACATCATTCATTGACATTAATGATATGAAGGTAAAAATATGAAACTTATAGATAATAGAAATATACATTTAAAAAACAGTTAAGCCAATACTACTTAAATTAAATTTGTCTAGAAATGAAACTAAAAACGAATTGGTACCGTACAAAATTCTACTCTTTCTTCCATTTACCTATATTTTTGGTACAAAAGCGAGGTTTAAGTAGTTCTAGAAACAAATTATGGATTGGAAGCCAGAGGTAGAGGAATTTAATTTTAGAACTAAAATATTTCCCATATTTGGTTCCAGTAAAAATTAAAACATAAAATATCGCAAATTTCAGAATTGACAAACACAGGCCAGTAGTGAAGTTTTCAAAAAAGGGAAACAACATCAACAGATACTAACATAATGAACTAGAGGTATTCTCTTTACGAAGGAACCTTTAGTCACATTTAAGAATTAAAGCATACAACTTTAACATTAAAAAAGGTCAGCTGCTCTGGAATAGTCTTCAACTTGTATAGAAAACAATTTTTGTTCATTGGGTTTCGAAAGACAAAGAACGAGTTTAACCAAATTAACAAGCTACACTTAACATCAACTCATATCAAATAAATCACACAACAATGAATCCGTAAAATGCTTCAAAATAAGCACCAATGATCCTATAATTTAGCCATTACATATTTTCTTGTTTGATTTTCTTTGATGGAGTTAGGATATTAAATTTTAAACGTATTTAAGTTTTTCTGCCAGTGTTCGAAATTTTCATTGTTAGACTGCTTCCGAAATTATGGACTACAAACACCTGATTGAATAAAAATAATTTAGCATTGGAGCAAGTAAATTATTTGTTGAAGCAAGATTAGAATCTTAACACGCCACAAAAAGTTGTGATATATTATTATCAATAAATCCAGACTACACAATTAATTGTAATTACATTACAAACAAAGTAATAACTAATAAAAATGTGAGTCAATCATGTCAATGCCTATTTAGATATTAATTAAAAATATACGCATGATTGATCAATGAATTTTTAAGGAAATAAGTTATTATACCCGTTTCTACTTATTTTACAATCGTTTTCTAATAATTTGTTTTAAAAAACTGTTAATAAGTATAAATTCCATTGCACATTTCTAGATTTTTTTCTGAAAATGACTCTTCTCAATGAATCATTAGAAAATGAAGACATGTAGGCATATACATAACAAAAACAAAATTAAGAAGAAAAATACTTCCCTTGTTATAAAAAATATAAACACTTCTTGAACATGTATGCATCTTACGAACAGAAAAGAATAAAATAGAATAGAAAAAACAATAATACTTAATTAAACACAAAATATAAAGTGTTGTGACTTACATTATTTTATGATAGAATCTTTTGTAAACAAAGTTCTTTTTTTTTGTCTTTCTTTTCTTTTTTCTCTTTAATAAATTTAAACATTAAAAGCATAAATTATGTAACTAATTTTGTATGTTATAAAATATTCTTAGGTATTAATACTAAATTTATTAAGCAGCACTTGCAAATGTTGTATTGAAATTGTATTTTGATCTTTTCCTGATTTTGTAGTATTTTTTTATTTTTATTTTTTCAACGCACACAATTTGTTTTGCTGCTTAATTTTTTTTATACTTAAAAAGAGATTTTCCTAAGGGAAAATTAGTTTGACAAAAATATGTACTTGTATGTATAAATATAAATTATGAAGTGTATTTGTTGTTTTTTTTAACTAGGGCTAATTTGAAAATTTACGGAATATGAAAGCAAAAAACTATTATATTTTCTTTAAACTTAATAAATAATCGGATTAGGATCTCGTGGTTTACGTGAATACTTTAGGCCAACAGAATCACTTATTTCATCGATAACTTGTAAGGCATAATCAAGCTGCTCTTTGGTGTGAGCCGCTGATAAGCAGAAACGTATACGTCCTTCCATAATTGGAGTTGCCGGAAAACCAACTCCAACAACAGCTACCTTACGGAAAGTGAGAGTACGTACTACAGCTCTGAAATACAATACAATTTAATTTACATACATATATTATATTTTACATTTAAAATAAATAATCAAAAGCAATTATTTACCCAATTTTGGAGAAAAGATAGACAAGCATCGGTACAACCGGAGAATCTTCATGGCCATAAGTGATGACACCCATTTGAGCCAATCGTCGACGAAAATACCGTGTATTCCGAGCTAGTTGCTCAATTTTTCTACGACCAATGTCTGTTCCATCCAAACCCATGATTATTTTCATTGAAGTTAAGATTTGTTGCGCTATTGGTGGCGACATTGAATTAGCATAGCAGTGGGCATGGCTGTTTACACGAATAAAATCAATAACTTTCTGAAAACAAAAATATTTCTGTTAAATAATACTTTACACAAAAGATCTTCAATTGCAGTATTGCAAGCGGTAAAGTGATCAAACAAAATTTAGATCTTGTGTCAATACTTCTACATAACTTTAAGTTCAACAAGTTTGGCTTCGTTTGAGAAAAACTTCAGTGCAACATTCAACAAAGAACAAATGACCATATGGAGAAATTGATTTCTTGAGGCCAAACCACAAATCTATTAAGGTTTCAGGGTCATTTAGACAAAACAATTTTATTTTATTTTAAACTGAATTACGTGAAACAATCTCTAAAAAAAAAGAAGAAGAAAGAATTTATATAACAATTAAAAAAAAAAAATGGATCCCACTCTGTTATAAATTCACATTTCTTCACGATTTCAAGAAGTCTGAAAAAATAACCCTACAACATTATTTATTATACTATAGCTTCATCAATTTAAAAATAAATCGTGACAACCCCTTGCAACTGGTTGTTCCCACAAATTTATCCTTGCCGATATCGATTTTCTTTAAGTTTTTAAGGTCAAACTGAAAGTAACCACAAATCGATACTGAACAAACGTGGTTGTAAGTTTAATATCTAAATTTTAAATAGGCCGACAACAATAAAGTATTAATTCCAAGAAAAACAAACAATGAATTCGGCGGAGTCATTTAACACTTCATATGTATAATCTCAAATGCATAAATCTCACCTTTGTTCCAGCGATATACCCTCCGGCACTGCCAAAGCTCTTCGTAAATGTCCCCATTAGAATATCAACATCTTTTGGATCGGCGCCATAATAGTCGACAATACCGCGACCATTTGGTCCCATCGCACCCACACTATGCGCCTCATCCAAATACAAATAAGCTTTGTATTTTTTCTTCAATGCAATAACCTCAGGCAATCGAACGATAGATCCCTCCATACTGAAAACACCTTCAACAATAATCAAAATTTTCTTCCATGGTTTGCCTGTTTTTGGGTCACCATTAATTGTACATTGACGTAAAACACGTTCCAGGTCTTTCATGTTATTGTGTTTGAATACTTTTGTTGTGGCTCCCGACAATCGAATGCCAAGAATAATCGATGCATGATTCTTTTCATCACTCAAAACCAAACATCCAGGTGCAAGTAATGCTGGCAAATTGAGTGAATTCGTTGCAAATCCCATTCCGAATACAATGGCATCTTCGGCACCGACAAATTGTGCCGTCAGTTTTTCAAGTTCCAAGTGCAAGTAAGTTGTTCCAAGCTCTCGACGGGGACTACCCAAAGCCAAACCATCTGTTCGGCAACGCGCTTCAGATTGTTCGGCACATGGCCCTTCGGCCGATGCAAATCCCAAGTAGTTGTACGATCCCAGGTTTAGACATTTTGTTTCTGTTCCGGTAAACTCGAATGTCCAACCATAATCCTTAGTTATGCGATCCTTCAAAGTGACCTCTGCTCCGGGCACACTACAGATGGGACGATTCCAGCAATCTCTGACCCTCCGATAGACGTAGCGCGAATAGAAACTTTCGAAGGCATCGTATAGCGTGACATAGCCCTGAAAACAAAATCAATCATTTCAATTTTTAATTGTATTTTACTCTATATTCTTACCTCTCGGTTGTTTTCTTTTGCTACTTTTGGGGCACACATCAATTGATTAATGTAACCCAATATCATAAGCAGGTAAAACCCAAGATATGTTAGGCAGGCTGTGTGTAGAGGGACCTCTTCGAAAGAGGATTTGCTTCGATTAGGATCATCATAGAATCCGACGCTTCCTTTTCCGTTGCACTGTTTGTGTTGTTGCTCTTTATTCAATACATTTCCGTTTGCAGTCTGGGTAATAAAATTCGACGACGGCGACAGTGTTGTTTTACTCTTTACATTCCCATTTGTGGCATGCAAAATCTGAAATAAACATAAAAAAGAGAAGATGCGAAAGTGAGTAAGTGTCTTCTTAATTGAAATTAATTTAATTCATCTTTGGTTGTGTACTTTGAACTCACAATAAATTATTATCTAAGGGACAATAGATCCATGCCAAACAACAACAAAAGGAACAACAATAGTTGTATCCACACCCGGAACCTCTTTATTGTCCAATAATCAGTGAACAGTAAAAACAGTGAATTGAATTAGTTTGTTTTGAGAGGAATATTTTTAGAAACTTTACGACCCCTCACGCGAGTTGGCTGATAAAAGTGTAAGCAATGCCTTTGAGCTTGTTAATTGAACATTTTCCTACACTCAGGCCGGATTAATACAAATCTAACTCGGTCGATTATAATTGTTTATTGGATGGCGCATGTGGTTGGTGGCCGCGCGAGCACAAGCACATGTCTTCTCGAGAATATTAATTCGCTCGTGCAGTTTATTTTTATAAGCACCACAAACGAAACTAATAAACATGCATTCTTGAAAGAAAAAAAATAAACAAAATAAATAAACATTGTTTGTATATGAGAGTGTGTTTTCTTGCTGAGGAATTTATGACAACCCAAAGATTACGTAGCTGTGCACAGAACAGCACAACACAACACTCTGACTCTAGCAAGCAAATTGTGAGTCGATTTTTCAGAGAGATTAGAGATATTAAGACGCCAGCGATTAAAAACAAATATTGCGTCACATCAATGTCAAGGTTGCTAATGTGATTATTTAAAAAATTGAGGAAGGCGAGCCTCTTGTATAATAAATTATAGTCATTGAACTCTCACCAGCCAGCAAAGAACTGGAATTAATTAAGTGCAACAGCAGA
This sequence comes from Scaeva pyrastri, assembly GCA_905146935.1. Classification (NCBI taxonomy): domain Eukaryota; kingdom Metazoa; phylum Arthropoda; class Insecta; order Diptera; family Syrphidae; genus Scaeva; species Scaeva pyrastri. The sequence goes on along the minus strand of LR989928.1, from coordinate 79,324,413 downwards.
CCGCCTTGACTAAATAGATTTCAAATTCATTCGAGTAAGGAGTTGATATTTATCGAAAGAAGTAGTTAGGTAGGTGGGTACGTTTATGTAATTATGAGTAGTTTGAAATCACTTAGAATATTTCAAGTGGAATTCTGTTATTTCGTTATGAAAGGAAGCAAACTTCAGACTGGTGATAAATTGCATAATAGATGATTTAAGGAATAGGAAATAATTATTCAAGGAGCCCACGAACTCAGTGGATTTGTTATAAATGAATTGGTTGTTAGCGCGTAGTTACTATTTAGCTTTAATCCACGAAAAAAGAAAGATTGTAGTTTTATTCAGAGATTTTCGAGCACTTTCGCGTTACAAAGAGTGGCTATGAATTTTATTGATTCCATAATCATATCATAAACATTAATAAAAGCATTTTTTGTATGAAAGAGCATTATTTGTTAATCAAAAGGAAAATATTAACTAAAATCTGATTAAAGTGGCCATTTGAGAGAACCTTAAGTTTAATTACACGTGAGTTGTGTATAGATAAGTTAAGTCACAAGTGACTATATCATATGAGAATGACGTCCAAGAAATTTTTAAGTGCGAAAACATAAAACAAAACCTTGTCGTTCTCAGATAAAATGCTGTAACACTTTAGCTATAAATTCATAACTTTTTTTTAAAAGCATATTTAATGATTTAAAAAAGGCTTAGACGTCATAAGTGTCATATATGTGCATATTTATATGGCTTAGTTTAATATTCTATAAGAAATACGTTGCCGAAATCAAATTTATGCTAATATAAAAAGTAATGACTTTAGTATGAAGCTAATTATGTATCATTATAATTTATGGGTCATATGTTTTTGGAGGTGCCAAAGTTCCTACGCATGGAAATTCAACAGTAATCACTTAACTTATAGCAATCATTCAATTAAATGTGACTTTAAATTACTCATACGATGCGACTACGACTACGCATTACAAAATTGATCAAATTTCCAGCCGAAACTAATTCTAGCAGGTATTTTATGTATGTCGGTCAAATAAGTAATTTAAAGAATGAATTGGGCGATAGACAGAATCCCAAACAAGTTTATTTATTTACATCTTAAAAATGCTTGATAAAAACATTTTTCTTAGGCAAAGTTCATTTTTATATTTAGAGTTAAAAAATGAGAATGACAAAAAAAACATTAATTACTTAATTTGAATCGAGATTTTTTACAAAGCTATATGAGTGTTAAATGTGTATTATTTATTTTTACTCTATTTATTCTAGATAATTTTTATTCATCATCTGAAGTAGAAATAAAATGCAAAACAAGTTCTTTACTTTTTTGATATCGAGGGGGAAAAATACTTGGGGCCCTTGCTCCACTTATTTCACAAAGCCATAGATCGGGTTCAATTCATGTTCAGTATCTATTTACCAACCTTCAAAAGCCTTAAAATTTTAATTGCCATCTCAATCAAATTTCAATTCAAGTATTGATATACTTGATTTGGACAAAATATGATTGATGTTCATGAAAATAGAACATTCTATTCAAATACAAAGATAAAAGAAGCGGTATACGTATTTGTTTATGATTGTGTGATGGGAATTTCAAAATATAAACAATGAATTTATCAGATTATGTGATTATAACTAAGGTACATATCTTAGACTAAGATTTTATCTTTAAAATAAAAAAAATGCTTCCATTATGATTCATTCATTCATGAAAGATTAAGTACATAAGACTACTGAGCACCCGAGTACTAATGTACCTACCATAAAAATTATGTACCCATTCTGTTATTTTTTTTTATAATGTTATCTAATCATACAACAATAGTTGTATCCACACCCGGAACCTCTTTATTGTCCAATAATCAGTGAACAGTAAAAACAGTGAATTGAATTAGTTTGTTTTGAGAGGAATATTTTTAGAAACTTTACGACCCCTCACGCGAGTTGGCTGATAAAAGTGTAAGCAATGCCTTTGAGCTTGTTAATTGAACATTTTCCTACACTCAGGCCGGATTAATACAAATCTAACTCGGTCGATTATAATTGTTTATTGGATGGCGCATGTGGTTGGTGGCCGCGCGAGCACAAGCACATGTCTTCTCGAGAATATTAATTCGCTCGTGCAGTTTATTTTTATAAGCACCACAAACGAAACTAATAAACATGCATTCTTGAAAGAAAAAAAATAAACAAAATAAATAAACATTGTTTGTATATGAGAGTGTGTTTTCTTGCTGAGGAATTTATGACAACCCAAAGATTACGTAGCTGTGCACAGAACAGCACAACACAACACTCTGACTCTAGCAAGCAAATTGTGAGTCGATTTTTCAGAGAGATTAGAGATATTAAGACGCCAGCGATTAAAAACAAATATTGCGTCACATCAATGTCAAGGTTGCTAATGTGATTATTTAAAAAATTGAGGAAGGCGAGCCTCTTGTATAATAAATTATAGTCATTGAACTCTCACCAGCCAGCAAAGAACTGGAATTAATTAAGTGCAACAGCAGACCGCCTTGACTAAATAGATTTCAAATTCATTCGAGTAAGGAGTTGATATTTATCGAAAGAAGTAGTTAGGTAGGTGGGTACGTTTATGTAATTATGAGTAGTTTGAAATCACTTAGAATATTTCAAGTGGAATTCTGTTATTTCGTTATGAAAGGAAGCAAACTTCAGACTGGTGATAAATTGCATAATAGATGATTTAAGGAATAGGAAATAATTATTCAAGGAGCCCACGAACTCAGTGGATTTGTTATAAATGAATTGGTTGTTAGCGCGTAGTTACTATTTAGCTTTAATCCACGAAAAAAGAAAGATTGTAGTTTTATTCAGAGATTTTCGAGCACTTTCGCGTTACAAAGAGTGGCTATGAATTTTATTGATTCCATAATCATATCATAAACATTAATAAAAGCATTTTTTGTATGAAAGAGCATTATTTGTTAATCAAAAGGAAAATATTAACTAAAATCTGATTAAAGTGGCCATTTGAGAGAACCTTAAGTTTAATTACACGTGAGTTGTGTATAGATAAGTTAAGTCACAAGTGACTATATCATATGAGAATGACGTCCAAGAAATTTTTAAGTGCGAAAACATAAAACAAAACCTTGTCGTTCTCAGATAAAATGCTGTAACACTTTAGCTATAAATTCATAACTTTTTTTTAAAAGCATATTTAATGATTTAAAAAAGGCTTAGACGTCATAAGTGTCATATATGTGCATATTTATATGGCTTAGTTTAATATTCTATAAGAAATACGTTGCCGAAATCAAATTTATGCTAATATAAAAAGTAATGACTTTAGTATGAAGCTAATTATGTATCATTATAATTTATGGGTCATATGTTTTTGGAGGTGCCAAAGTTCCTACGCATGGAAATTCAACAGTAATCACTTAACTTATAGCAATCATTCAATTAAATGTGACTTTAAATTACTCATACGATGCGACTACGACTACGCATTACAAAATTGATCAAATTTCCAGCCGAAACTAATTCTAGCAGGTATTTTATGTATGTCGGTCAAATAAGTAATTTAAAGAATGAATTGGGCGATAGACAGAATCCCAAACAAGTTTATTTATTTACATCTTAAAAATGCTTGATAAAAACATTTTTCTTAGGCAAAGTTCATTTTTATATTTAGAGTTAAAAAATGAGAATGACAAAAAAAACATTAATTACTTAATTTGAATCGAGATTTTTTACAAAGCTATATGAGTGTTAAATGTGTATTATTTATTTTTACTCTATTTATTCTAGATAATTTTTATTCATCATCTGAAGTAGAAATAAAATGCAAAACAAGTTCTTTACTTTTTTGATATCGAGGGGGAAAAATACTTGGGGCCCTTGCTCCACTTATTTCACAAAGCCATAGATCGGGTTCAATTCATGTTCAGTATCTATTTACCAACCTTCAAAAGCCTTAAAATTTTAATTGCCATCTCAATCAAATTTCAATTCAAGTATTGATATACTTGATTTGGACAAAATATGATTGATGTTCATGAAAATAGAACATTCTATTCAAATACAAAGATAAAAGAAGCGGTATACGTATTTGTTTATGATTGTGTGATGGGAATTTCAAAATATAAACAATGAATTTATCAGATTATGTGATTATAACTAAGGTACATATCTTAGACTAAGATTTTATCTTTAAAATAAAAAAAATGCTTCCATTATGATTCATTCATTCATGAAAGATTAAGTACATAAGACTACTGAGCACCCGAGTACTAATGTACCTACCATAAAAATTATGTACCCATTCTGTTATTTTTTTTTATAATGTTATCTAATCATTAAATGGAATTTGTTGACTTTTTTTTGCTTGAAAAATGCCAAGTTACGAGTTGTTTTTTGTGTGCTTGAGTAAAGAACGATATCTCGTTTATAGAAATAAAAAGTGAAAAACTGTGTAAATGTGGTCTAAAGTGGTCTTTTTGCAGCCCACGCACATAGCGTGTTTGAAATGAACTTGACGTCATGATGATAAAAGTCCGTTAAAGTAAACATTATTCTCTTTCAGTCATACATGCCGATCCCTAAAAGAAGAAATCACTGCCAAAAAAAAGCAAAATTAAGAAGAAAATAAATGCCTTTCGTTGAATGAGGATGATGAAATACTAATGCAAGGTGGTGCGCCTGACGAAAGACGAATTGTGACGAGACTTTTGGGTGAGTTGTTTGTTGACTTGCCCTTTCAAAATAAAACTTTCTTCTAGTCGGGTTTGATTTAAATAAAACTCACTTAACTACAAAACCAATTCCGGAATGTTTAATTTCAACAACTAGAAATTGACATTTTGACAAATTATAAATTATATCAATGATGTGAATAATATTTCCTATCGCAAAAACAAACAGAAATTAAGAAAAAAAAACACAGCCATCAAATCATGAGATAGTGGCTGCAGTTTGATAGTAAAAAATTTTATAACACATTCCCTGCATGATGTCCAATATTGTGTCGCTTGTTGTTTTGATGACACACCTATTAACATGAGAGGCATCATGTACATGATGATCTGCCAGCCATGTGCATACTATAATGTTAGTTCATCGCTGAGATAATCAGTCGCTTAATTGCATGGTTGGCACAGTCTGGTCAATTTTATTGCACTGTTTTATTTGCAACCTCTTATAGGCGTTACGAATGGGAATTGATAGCTGGGCAGGTAGAGGTGCTCATGTAGATAGATAAAAGTACATTATTACTTTTGCTTATTACTCAATAAATTATTGGTATCTATCTGAGTACAATGTACACTATGTACTTTATTTGCAATGGAGTATAGCAATTTTCCCTTTAATTACAAAGTGATTCTGATTTGGTATGGGAGTTTAATATTTAGAATTAAACAAATCGACCCTATACCGTGTCATCTTAGTGCTCCAATAGTGGAACCGTTACGGATTTCATCCTTTGGAATTGTTTGTACAAAGTGAATACTTGTTTTCTCGAATGAGTAACTTTTCCTTTCGGATGATTTATTTGCTGAATGTGTGTCTATTATTTTACCACGTCACGATAGTAAAAAAAAGGGGCAACAACTTAAAACAACGTTTAATTATTTTGTTTCCCTTTGCGGAAATATTGTTTTTTTTTTATTGCTCCGATATCAAAGCGCAAAGTTAAACTATTCAATATTTTGTAATCAAATGAGTCAACCTTTTTTATTTATTACTACACTGACACTGACAAATGACCAAGCATTTTTTATTTGTTTATCTTATCAATTCCTAAAATACCCTTCATTATTTTTAATGAGCATAGACAGGAATTACGTTATTTTTTATTCATAACAAATTATTATCACAAATATTTGCAAATTTTGCATCAAAAAGAGAGAACTTTGGCAAAACTTTTTTCATGTATGTAGTATATAACCATTTTTTAAACTTAAAATTGAAGGATGCAAACTTAATTATTGATATTTAAGAGCCGGCCTTGAAAGGCTCAATTTTTTGTAATCGAATTTAAATTCAATGAAATCGTTGAAGTCATTTTGTAGACGATTAGAAAAACTAAGAAGTTTTTATTTAAAAAGAGTAGGTACACAGAATGATAAAACATTAATTACAATAAGAAGAAAAAAAGAAGTGACCCTTTATGACTTTTCTAAGATCTATAATGCTGGCAAGCATTTTTATATAAAAGGCGCATTACGCTCCTCGTATTAGAAAAAATTCATAACCAAGTCGCTTCGTTTGCAGTGTGTTGTAAACTTTTAAGTAGTGGTTCCCAATATGTCTCATCGTACACTACTATTACAACTGATTGCAAAACTTATTGAAAGATACATTCAAAAATTTAGCCTTCACTTGAACTCTCATTTATACCAAATAAACACAAGCTGAAGTAACTTTTCGAGACTTAAACTGATAACCACGATAAGTGTTGTAATTAAAATACAAATTAAAAAAATATTTCTCAATCAGGCATACCCTGGAATTTCATACAAATTTACCGAATAACCAAAAGAACCCCACTAATTAAAGTATTTTTTATTTATATTATATTATTCACAAACATGCGTTACAAACAAAATGTAGGTGGATACACACACATTAGCACGGTCCCATCACAATAAGAATAACCAACATCTAATCAAATTAACTGCCGCACATGGAACGTATTGATAACTAAATTGTAAGTGTCCAATTACGTGCCGAGTTATTTTGCATGATTGTTAATTTATATTTTATTTCATTTTTGTGTGTTATTTCTGTTTTGTGTTTGGGTGTGAGGCAAACTATCAATTAATTAGGAACAAAAAAAAAAATAGAGGCATAGAGGAAAATACATATGTGTACCCCACATGCACCTAACCGAAACATAAACTTCAATTAGTTTAATTATTATTAGATAAAAAAAATATAAAACTTGACGAAATAATTGAAATCATATAACGTCCACAGGGGCGCCGCCGCCGCCGCGGCTGAACACAAGCCACAGCAATGTGTGCTTCGACCTATTCATTGACTTAAACATTTCTCAATCAAACAATTAATTTAAATAGAATGTAACCTCACAGTCCAGTCCACCTTAACTGATACAACCTGCTGCTTCTGCCGTTATCTGTATCTATATAGCTATCGCAATCGTAACAAACTCCTAGAAACTATGACTCGTACCCACTCGGTGCGGTGCTCGTATGGTTGTACTTAGAATGTACTGATAAGAAGCACTTCCATCATCAGCTGAACTGATAACAAACAGTCTTTCCTAGATAATCGCGCAATGTCATGAGTAATTTCCCACAACTTGGCACTATTTACCTTTGGATGTATGTGATCTAGATTTCTAGGGAGTTTTTGGTGCTCCTGGCCCTCGTGTCGTGTCGACTATGAACCGAATCGAGTGTGCCTTTGACTTTCCACTCAAACTAGCAATTCGGAATTTACATTAATTATCGCTTGCATAATTAGTTAGGTGGTGTAAATGTTAAATTAGCACGTTTTGTCGCGTTATGTACACTACACACCAGGTAGCTCCCTTCGTGGTTGGCTCGAATTCCATGTATGTACAGGAACTGTCAGTCAGTTTGTCTCCACGATGACACCCACGCCACAAGAAGCTGGCGATTGCTATTGCAGAGGCGAAGGCGGGATTGCGTCGTCTTGTAGTGGATACACTTGCTTGGATGCAGAAAACACACAACTACCACAAATCACAAACATAATTCAATTTTTTTTATTTTGGACACAATGATGGTTAGGTAGATTGTTTTTTTTTATTTTTTTGAGGGCGTGTGACCCAATTTATGGGAATTCCAGTCTAGCCAAGCCGATGACGAGGATGAGGAATGAAAAACCACACCACCGACAGATTTAGTACTGAGTACTGACTCAGTGAATCTGAATTCTCGATCTCACTTCATTAGAACAGAAAATCAGGCAGGTGTCTCTTCGTCTTCCCTTCCCAACCTTTCGTTTTCGTTTATTCTATATTAAAAAAGATGACTTATGTTGACCATGAACGCGGCTGGCCGACAGAGTGACAGAGCAAGGGAAAGGGCCTCGACGACAACACAGGCACGGGTACAGTACAGGCAAGGCACGGGTTGATGTTTGACCAGACAGTAATACAATAGAATAGAAAAAAAACTCGCCTGATCTTCTCGACTTACCCCATTTGAAATTGTGCCGTTCGATGGCTTTATTCCATTTAAACGATGACGCACTTCGATATGCTTAATGTCAGGCGATGCAGTCTTGAAATTTTCAGATGGAAAAATTAATTCGGCTTCGCCGTCGATGCACGCGAATTTACCCATTCTGTCAAGTCAAACGATTTACCAAACACTGCGAAAAACGATTAAAATTTACAAATGAATTATTTTCTTTCCCACTGGAAGTAGGGCTGTCGTTGGTGCAGTTCATTTTGGTATTTTTTGTTGAATATCTTTTACATGGATGAATTTTATTTTGAAAGTTGTGTACTGTTGGAAGTAGTTCGGCTAGTGACTAACAGATGGCGAAATGGTGGGACATAGTTTAGTTTGACAATGAAACAGGTTCGTTTGAGTGCTTGTTGGTAAGTGTATCAATTTAGTTCTCAGGAAAATGATTTTTAATATTTTTATTAGCTTCTCAAAGCCATTTAAATATCTTCTTAATTTGAGTAATCTTGAAATGAGTTTATGAATCTTTAACGAAAAATTTGCAATATAAAAATTTCAGTAAGAAAAAATATGATTAAGGAATTAAATAAAAGTTTATGCAACGTTGAAAGTTTATGATACACAAACTTTGTATGAAATACCCTTTCGTTAAATGTCAAAGAAGAAACGTCAAAGATTATTTTTGAGTAAAAAAAAACATTTCTTCTTGATAACGTCATAGGAAGTTAATCGAAACAGTCAAATTCATTAAAGAAGTTAATCCAAAATGGTTTTTCAGCAACTGCAATTTTAGAAGATCTAACTTTCATGATGATAATAAGAGGAAAATGTCCAAATCAAACTCATTTTTTATATCACTTAGTTCCGAAAGTAAACATCTTCTCGATCGATGTTTTGCCTTAATTAGATGACGATAGATTAAAGCAAATAGTACGAGTAATCGCTTAAATTTGACCTAATGTTATCTTTAACTTATCATAGTTATAAATGACACAATAACGTGTGGATGATAAACCAAAAAATTTGCCCAAAAATTGTTTCTAATTAGTGTAAATCATTTGTCATACGAATTTTGACAGTTCATTAACCAAATGGTAAACTCATCTAATGTTTTACATCGTTGCATGAATATTACTAAAGCATCTACAATAATTATTTCATTATATTATAATTTATTCTATAAAACTTTTTATTGTCTTTAAAAGTGCAATATCAGCTTAATTTACAAAATTACACACTGATATTTGTTATCCCTTCGCTTAACTACTTCTTTATCGGTAATTATTTCGCTTTCAAACAAAATTCTCTTCAAATTTAAGCCAAGTATTTTATCGACGATAAAATATCAACATTTTGCTTCTCACATTCTATTCAATATTATCATTTATTACCACTATTCTGCGTTTATTAATTTCGTTAATTTTACTAAAATAACCCCCTGATGCCCCTTCATTAGTTTAACAAACTACGCCCTTGTGATCAAAATCCTAAATTCACGATAAACCTCTGATTAGGAATAACTGCCATAATAGCTGATTAAAAAATATTCACCCAATCACTTCCAATTGACTTTTCCAGTTAGACCATATCATATATTTTTCTCACTCTATTTGTTATAGTTTTCTCAATCTACTTCCTTTCACTCACACAATCTTCTCACCTCATTCACTCACATTGCGTCATCTATCTATTTTCGCTCCAACACAAAACCGCACTATATTTCCAGCTCTTTCTCCAAAAAATAATCGACCGGCGCTTTTGTGCAAAAAAGTTTTTTTTCTTCTTCTTCATTTTCCATACAACACTCACACACATTCAATTGAGAAAATGAATTTTTATGTCGATATACCAGCAGAGAAAACAAAAAAAAAAAACATTTTCTCCCCCACATGCACCCAACAAGAGCAAGACTCAATCAAAGGCAAAGCAAAGCGAAAGCAAAGGCAAAGCACAGGCACAAGAGCGACAGCCACAGCACACAGGCCGAACGGAGACCACCGTTGATGTCTTGAATGAGTTCATCCACAGTATTGAGAATTCATTCCGTTCTTGTTCGTTGACTGCAAAAGAGTTTCTATCGGTTCTTCCACTTCCATCATCATCGAATCGAGAATTAAGTTTCTGAAGAAAAAAAGTTTAAATTTAAATACACAAGAAAAACCAACCAAGTGCGAAAGACCAATTGTTAAAATAAAAGAAAAAAAGTGATAAAAGCTCAGGAGCAAAAAATCAACTGTATCCGTATCCGGAAAAATCAATCAACTTTGAAAAAAAAACCTTTCCCGCAACAACCATGGACTTCAATTTTTCCGAATTGAAGCAGGATACCCACAAAGCCATGGACAACCCCCTCGATCTGAATTTAGGGGTTGATAGCAAGGTAAAAACTGCTGCTGCAGAACCTGACCACTCCCCAAAAGAGGGCTCCGAAGGCAAAAAATCCACTGGCAGTTCACTGGACGACGACTGGCTAGTGCATGTCGATGATTCCAAAATGACGGAGCAGGCAGCCGACGATTTTGGTGACTTCATGACCACGGCCAAGCACAACATCGGCGCTGCAGCTACCGACTTTGGCAATGCCTTTAATGAAAAGTTCGACAAGGCCGAGAAGACCGGAAATAACTTCATGTCTGACATGACCAGAGACTTCATGAATGCAGAACGAGGAATGTTCGGATCTGCTCCAGCCCCAGCACCAGCTCCAGTTCCAGCTGCAGCAGAACCTGCTGCTCAGGTTGTAAGCAAGATTGAAATCAAACCAGAGCCAGTACCATTGATTCCAGAGGCAGTTGCCCCTAAGCCTGCTGCACCAATTGACCCGAAGCCAATTGCACCATCAGCTCCGGTGCATGATGACGAATCCGATGATGATGACGACCACCCAGTAGTGAAACCACAAGACGAACAGAAATCATCTGGTAAATTCTACGACGACTTCGCCGACAATGATTCTCCATCGATATCCTATAATCCATCGCCGATCAAGAAGAATCCAGTGGCCACAGCACTCAAAGAGCAAGAGAACGAGAAGTTCATCTCTTCGGAGGATCTACTCGGCGACTTCAAGGACGAACGCACAGCAACTCCAGAGTTCGTTCAATCGAACGCTGCTCCACAGAATCCAGCTTCTTCCGGTTTGGCTGAAGAAGCCAGTGATTTGTTGGGAAATTTCAAGAGCACACCTGCAGTTGCTGAGACCAAGAAACCAGAACCCGTTCCGGAACCAGCCGCTCCGGAACCCATCAAACCAGCTCCAAAGGTTGAGGAGATCAAACAGAAGGAAGTGGCACCGCCACCATCTCTGCCAAAGACAGCTCCTCCAGTTCCAGCTCACGCTCCAACTTCGTCAGTTCCTCCGACTGTACCAGTCAGGAAAGCTCCAACACCCAAGCAGTCTCCAACCTCTGGAGGCCCAAAGATTGTCTCGGTGGAGGAGATTTTCTACAAATATGGTCTAGGTGAGTGTTTTTTTTTTGCCACTGAGAAAATTACGTCATTTTTTTTGTTTTTTGACTGGCCGAGAGACTTCCAAGGTCAGCAAGCAGGTTAGCCTTCTCGTCGTAGTCATAGTCATAGTCGTCATCGTCACCTGGTTTTGAATCGTCTTGTCTTTTTATGTATGCGTTTCAGTTTCTGTTTGTCTAATCGTTGTGTTGGCTCAAATGAGTCATTTTGCTAATACATTTTCTTCATCAAACCTGTGGGGTCACTTGGAAACTTGGAATACTCTCTGGCCGGTCATTTTGTTGTGCTAAAAGCTAAATTATTAAAAATGTTTGTTCGTGTTTTCATGCCTTCCATTCATATTTTGTTTTAAATAATTTTTGTTGGAATATTTTTGCCATTTGCCTGTGCCTATTTGGCGACATTGACTTTTATTCAAATTCAAATTCGTGCTCGTGATTCACTTTCTTTGGTTTTCATTTACATTTTTTGCATGCAACTAATCAGCAACACAAGTAATATTATGATGACGTTTGTGAGTATGTACGAGAGTACATACCAACCTGCGAACTTTAAAAAGCTCCACTAACATCACAAATTGTGTGATTTCTCTCGACTCGTTGGGTTCGGGTTTTTTTTTGTTGATATTTGGCTCATCTTAATTTAGAAAATGGTCTCACATTTAATTTTGTTGTTTTATATTTTTCTTTGCAAATTTACTTCCAAATTTATTAGTCATGTTGATGAAAGGAATAGCGAAAGAGCTTTGATTGCATGTGATTTATATTCTGTGAATGTGCGTCTAGTCTCTCTAGTCAGAGTGTGAGACTTTTATTTAGATGATTTCGAGCTGATTCAATGATAATGATGATGATGAAGAAGATTTGTATTTTGGATGATTTCACAATAATACGATTTGTGAGCTGTTATACAGATACAGTCGAACCCGGTTATTGGATGTTCGCTTTGTTGTATGCCCAGAATTTATGACAGCGTCAAAGTTAATGATTAAACCAGTTCTCGTTTCTGGGATGGTAAACAATTGAAGATAAGTAAATCTATCAAAAAATCGGAGAATATTTTATTCCAAAAATCTCAACATCTAAATTGGATTTCAAATAATGGATTAATTTTAACGACTTTCAATTTTCAATAAAAACATTATTTAATTAATTTAACCCAGTCAAATTATGTTGAATAAAAATAAATAAGAATAACGAATTAAACTTTATACTAGAAAAACGGGGACCGAGACGTAATTGACTTTTTTCGGTATTAAAGAGAGTGGAAGGAACTGGAAAAAAAGAGATCTCTTGACATTTCGCTTGATTGAAAAATTAAAAGTACTCATGTAAAAGTCTAAATTGAATCTCCTAAAAAATTTAGGAAACTTAGTATTTAGAGGCAACTTATCGGTTTTGCAATATAAGTTCGAATTTCGTCCTCAGTTAAGTTGAGTCGACTGTCTTGGCAACTCTTATTTATAATAATGATGAGAAAAGGATAAAACATAAAAACACAAATATTGTGTTCCTATTTTTGCTAACTCCCCGAATATAAATCCTAATTGGAATTTGGAATTGCATATTTGGTTCCAACTTCCGTACTTGCTTATTGAAGAGAAGAAGAAGGAGATAACTTCAAGAAAAAGGTCTTTTTCGTTTTCAAAAAGTTTACATAAGAACTATGTCAGTCAGGAAATAGAGTAGGGAAGGTAGAGTTGATCAAGTTGATTTATTATACCCTACCAGGCATTTTTATTTCTAAATATTTGTGAAACTTAAATTAATTACAAAAATAATACAATAAACATCGATTCATTTGATCAAGGTGAATTTTACTGAGACCGATTCGAACATTTTCTTATTTAATTGACAGAGAAATCTAGGTATGTAGTTGTTTTCAAGAAACAAAAACACGTGTTGTTTATTCCTTTTCCTTGTTTGAAAATTAATGCGCAGTGAAATAAAAAAATTACAAAAGATTTCTCGTAAGAAATATTGTCAATTTTAATACAAAATTCGTTTTTTTTTACTCCTAATACATTTTGAATCTGTATTCAATTTACATCAGTTTTTATAAGTTTATTATATTCTTGATTGGGTTTTGGTTTTAAAATTCATTTGAATTAATAATCTTTTAACAAAACGACTAAAATTATGTACAGAACAAAAGAACAAGAGCAGACTATCAACAACACTAGGTTCCTTTATTATCTCGCTGTCAACGAGAGTCAGCTACATTACATAAATAATAAAAATACAATAAGTTCATTAAACCAATGTTCATTTACCCGTATGTAGATGTATTGTTGTTAATTGCATTTTTATTTGATTAATATTTCTATATATTTCCTTGTTGCAATCTATTTTTGAGAAGGGAATGGAATATGCCTTTGAACTTGATAGGCAAAGAAATATGCACAGTCAAGTTCGAATGAATAAGGATACAACTTTATTGTGTGGGACAAGATAGTGGTTACCTAATCTAAAATATGATCTGTTTCTGCATTGAAAGTTACATATTTCACGTTTCTTACAAAAATCTATGTAAATCAATAAAATCAGGATTCAATTTCACCACCTCAAAGTAAATGTTCTGAATAAAATCTTTTACTTAAGTTCAACTTAGTAACTGTAAGAAGTTACTAGAATCCTAGACGTATTTAAAAAGGATCAATAAGATTCTGATATTTGATATGCGAATAATAAATACACCTGCTTAAAGTAAAAGCATCCGAGAAACAATTTTCTTGAGTTATTTAAATTGTATAAGATTTCAAGTTGCTTTAGTACACATTTTTTGTGAAGCAATTACCATAGGTATACAAAACTACTTATTTCTTAATTCCTTAAATAAATTTTGTTCTACCATTTGCATTCCAATAAAACTCAAAATTATTGCTTGAATTCTTCTGCAGATAAGAAGTCACGAGGAAAACCTCATAAAATATCTTTTTTTGTATTCGTTCAAGTTCATAAAACGCATTTAAAAGCATTCAACTTCTTCTAGAGAATTATTTGCTCTTTGTTCCAACTTCTCATTTTAATTTTCTTCTACTACGTATAAATACGATTTCGAAGTGAAGACTATTATAAGAACAGTATCTAGCATAACTTTGTGGGGTATTATTTTACGTAAATATTCCATTCTTTTAAATTCCAAACAGAATCAAAATAACCACAGATATTAAAATAATAAGAAGTCTTTCTTCTTAAAGAATTCAATGCAAAACAATCTGAATATTATCTTTAAAAGCCTCAAGAGAGAGAAGGAGAAAAAACCAAAAATATTCCAGCGATTATTTTTAATACATTTTTTTATCATGGTTTTGTTTGTTCTCATTAATAATTTTCATTTAGCTCTCTGTATTATTCATGTCCAATTAGAAAGCATATTTCCATCGCGTTTTCATGCACCATTCCATTTCGCTGCGCCTAAAATTTCGCAATAAAATTGCATTTTTAATATATAAAACTTTTTGTAATAACATGCAATGCAACTAAAACAGAAAAAAAAGCACTTCTACTGTTTTATTTAATTGATACCTATTACAGTCTTGTTCATTTGGTTCATCAAACAATAAAGCACATTGGATTGTGCGGTGTGGTGGTCACTACTTCCGAACAGTGTCGTCCCTTCAGGACAATAACTATCACACAGGAAATGTTGACAAGTTGTACTAGAAAAAAAAGAGAATTGTTTCCAGGACTAGGACATTGTGGTGTTGGATAAAAAATAGTAAACACTTATTTTTATAACTTCGCCACTAAGGTTTATTCATTTTTCTATATATACGAGTATATATTTTTTAATTTTGTTAAAGGTTAATTAAGTGCAAAGTTATTCATTCAGTTAAATAAAATTGTTTGAATATTTTGCAGCAAAGAGAGTTTGATAATAAAATGTTTGTGTTAAAGTGCCGCCATGGGTGTTGATAGCAATTAGATTGCCAGTTTTCCTTAAAAGAGTACATTGCAAGGGAATAGTCGTTTGAAAGACTCAAATAGAATAATTTAAAATGCAAATGAGACTCAGGAATAGAGATTTGTTTTAGAAAAGATATTTAACTAAAATATTCACCAATTTTTCTTATCTAATTTGATTTACTGTTAAACCATTAAGCAACTTAACATATTCTCTAAAATCACCTTTACCCTTTTGATGAATCGAATATATGTTTCATGTCCAGGAAACCCTTCAACCTTCGAATACAAAACAAAAAAAAATTAAACTCTTCATGTTTTAATTTGTTTACTTGCTGCCACGGTAGATGTTATGTCTTTCTCTGAGGTAACATGATACATAAGCTATCGCATTTCTTAACGAATCAATTAAGAAAAAGTAAGCATACGCCTGAGTGTACATTAACACTGGACTTGCAGTATAGTGAAAGTTTAGTTCAATTTTATTTCTTAAATAAAATTAAATTTGTTAGTATTGAATTATTATAATAATCATTCTTATAACTTAGCTTTTAATTCTATATCTTGTCTGGCTAAAATAAACTTGCAAGTGGCTTAAGCCTGGTTTTGAAAACTGCAGTCATAAAATATAGCACAGTCACAGGGTATTTCAAAAGGCTAGAATAGCATTTCCAATAAATTTTTACTTGGAAGGTCTTAACAACTGTTTAACATCATATGAATTTCTCTCACCTGGATTTTCCCCACCACTCATGCTTATGGTAAAATAATCAGATATTCCCTCGAAAGAATTTCACAACGAGATTTAATTAAGCCCATGGCATAAATTTGCTTCAAGCAATGACCCAAATATTTCCGAATAAATTGAATTTATTTAAATTACGAAAATTAAAATAAATAACAAAAACTACAAAGTGCTTCATTTGTAGGAAGGAAAATTTATCTGGCCCATTTTGAAATAAATCTCATTTAAATTGCTCTTTGTCCTTTAAATTGCAGATTCTTTTAACATAAATCTGTCAGAACAAAGTTTCAAATTGCAGAATTATAAATGAATATCAGATTGTTACAAACACTTGAGTCCTTGAAAATACATACATCGTACATACATACTTGTACCATATCTTTGTTCATTTTGTTGGCACAATTTTCTATATCTACATACATATCGGTTTCATAATAAGTTGTGAGAGCTTAAAATCACGTTTTGAATAAAGTCATTCTTACAACAGAACAAACAAAATATACATACATATATTTTGCGTTTCCATGGGAAAAATGAGTCATTTCAAATCAGTCATGTAAAAGGAAAAGCAACAATTCCTGTCTTTTCTTTATACAAACACAAATAAGCACTCTCCCTGTGTATTTCTATGCCCAGCTAAGAACAGTGCTTGGCAGTGAGAATACTTGAGGGTGCTGAAAATTGCTTCGTCACAACACAACAGAAATCTTCACTTGCCACGTTCAAAAACTCATGTCCCTCAAAAACGACAAAATAAATGTAACAAGCGTTTTCTAAGTGTATGTATCTGATGAATTTGTAGTTTTGGTTGTCGTTTCGTCTCTCTGGGGTTTTAGTGCGCCAGGCCGGGTTTGATCCTTTCTCCAGCAACTACAACTACAACTTCTGTCTATTGCTCTCTCATTGATATCACTTTTTTCACTTACTAAGTACTATATACCCGTACATGTTTAAAAATGAAGTTATCCTAGTATGAACAGGACACCATGCCATTGTAGAGTGTAATCCTTCTTATGTTTCTCTAAAGCTCACATGAAAATGCGCATGCTCTATGATTTTGAGGTAGTTACACCATAAGGAAGTACAAATACAAAAAAAAACCATTATCAATGCTCAAAAATTCTAGGAAACTGCATTATTCATTTGATGTGAAGGAGATGTTTGGAAAGCGTTAAAATAGCCTTACAATGTGTTTAGAAAGAGAACACACGGAAGTGCATTTAAAAAAAAAGAACAATAAAAATATTGAAATCTTTATTATTCCAATGATAAGTAAATCTAGAGTCCAATGGTTCAAGTATATTTTGGCAAATCTTATCAGTAAATAATTGATTAAAATTTTTTGCAAATTGTTAAATTAAGTTTGCCAAGGCCATCGAATTGCATAGTTAAATAATTTTGGTTAAAAGCTTTTCATATTTTGCTATAACCAATTTTTTTTGTCTATAACAATCTTGGATAAAATTGCATACAATCATATGTTTCTGTTAGCTTCATTCCGAACTTAGATTCGGAAGAACAGTCAGCCTTTTTAAGGTGCTTTAATATGAAGATGCAAACTTGATAAATTCCTGTCAATAAAAGTCTTCTTCGACAGCTTCAAACTGTGGAACAAGACCCATGTTCAAAATTCTTAAGGTTCCTAATAGTTAGATAGCTGAATTTAAAAATCCGG
Organism: Scaeva pyrastri; assembly: GCA_905146935.1. NCBI lineage: Eukaryota > Metazoa > Arthropoda > Insecta > Diptera > Syrphidae > Scaeva > Scaeva pyrastri. Next base: position 79,306,467 of record LR989928.1, on the reverse strand, counting down.
ATTCCCTAAGAGCTTTTATAAGTATTACTGTGCTTTTGATGCACACTAGACTTAGCATATTTTAAGATATTAGTTAGGAGTACATGAAGTACGTTTAACTCTTTCAATGTGGTTTATGAATCACCAAGTCCAAACTTCGAGGAAAAAGTTGCTTAGAGGTCGGAACTCAATCTTTCCTACTCCATTCAGCTCATATTCTGCAAAAACAATAAATAAAATTCGATAGAAATATTGTTATCAGTCCTGAATTGGCTAAGGTACAAAGTTTTTTCAACAAGTACATATTTCTCAGAACCACAACTTGTTATTCATATCGTAATTTTTATACCACCACATCACCTTCTTTAATTTTATGAACAATCAATATACATATTTCCTACTATGACGATGCAGAAGTAGAGAAACCACAGAGACTTACTTGAATTTGTATGCCTTCGTTTGGACGACTACGTTGCTTTGTTGTACATATTTTGTATAGTTCAGCTGCGGGTTGCTAACGAGAGGAGAATTAGGAGGCCCAAAGCGACGATATACGCAGTTGAAATATAGAGAGCAATAGAGAATTCTCTCTCTCTCTAACTGATAAAGTGCGCATAGCAATTTATAATATTCGAAAACTTTTTTGCATTTTGGGTAATTCAGGACAGGACAACTGACACTGGTGTGTGTACTTCTACCCAGTATTACATCCTTCGTCGTTTCGGGAATTGGAGAGTGCTTTTTTTGTACGATAGTCTATAGAGAAAGAAAAAATTAAGTTATATATTTATACAACCTGTCAAATTAAATTTATCAAAATCTTCAAATATTCAATTTGAAGTTTGTTTAAATCAAATATATAGAAGTTTAAATAAAATTAAACGATCCCAATTCAACAGAAAAAGTAACTAACATAAAATCGAACAACCAACGAATAAATCGAAAGAGGACAGTGTCGCGTGTTTGAAAGTCGGTTTGTGCGCTAGTGAAACACGCAATTTGCAACCAAACTTGGTGAATAAAAACCTTTTTTCGGCTTCGAATTAGATTTAAATTTGAAAAACCAAAAAAATAAATCAGGAAAAAATGGTCGAAGATAATGGTGAACTCAGCCAGAACGGTGGCGTTAGCAAAACCCGGCCCTTACTTTGCTGCTTATTAGAGCCTAGTAAGTTTTTATTGTTTTTTATTAATTTTTTTTTTCTCATTTTTCATAACTTATTTTATTTATTTATTGTTAAATGTAATTGAATGTAGTTTTAACAAAAAAAAAATCCTTTCTAACGTACTTTTTTGCTGCATGCGAGCCAACTCCCATCTTTATATATGTTCTTCTTTCCTCTCACTTACTCTCCCAAATATCTATTCATGTTTCATCTCATCCCCCTCCTAGCACAAAAAAAATAAAATTGCAACTTATAACAAAATATCCATCTATCCACATATATAAAACTTTTCTTTATGCAAAAACAAAAAAATTGAAAACAAAAACAACAATCAAATGAAATAAAAATCAATAAATTCGTAATTTATTCTTTCAGATGTTTGGTTTAAACCGGAACGTTTGCATCCAAGAGGTGAGTACACTTGTATAAAGTGTGAGCTGTTGTGAGGGTTGTTTCGTGTGTTCTCCTAAAATAGTGAAGAATATTTTTTTTTTAAACAAAAAACCTCAAGAACTTAGTGCGACGGTGTGTAAGTGAGTTGTAATGATGACTACAACCCCAAAGACCGCATAAACAGGCAATGACGACGTCGAAATTGAAATCGGAATCGGAATCGAATTTAACGTCGACGTCCACTTCGACCACGACGAAGACGACGACGACGACGACAATAATTCAATGAGGTCATACCGCATTTCGAGTGTAAAAATCGGGATTTGCTTCAGCAAGTCCAATCAATTTGAAGGGTATTGGTTAACCTTATGTTGTTCCTTCCATGCAAACGAACTACTGTCTCTCAGAGCAACGATAATGACGAATCTATTAGTGCTGACATTTTTAAAACACGAAAAGTCTCGCATGTCTAGGGTACATATTACATATGGTGGTTGATGGTGGGTTACAATGTTAGAACTTTATATATTGTATCTAGATCTACGTTATGCTTCTTGCACTTAATGGTTCTTTTATTCGACAGAGGAACACAAAAAAATCAATGATTTGCTGCATAGAAGGTTTTATTGGATAGTTTAGGTCAAGTGCCTTTTACTTAACCTAGTTATTAGATGAAATAAGATACTATACCATGATTTGCTTTTGAATGTGTGGGCTGGAGGTACTTACTTATTGTAATGGAAAGAAAGTAGGTGTTTGATATTTATTTTGCTTTCAAAATGAATTACGACACCGCTATAACGGCGAGTTATTATTTCAATTATAATTCTATACACTTTGAGGGTGATTTTGTTTTTCAAAGTGCAGAGCTGAAGATATAACGAGCGATAATTTATTCATGTAACTTTGCTTAAGTGGAACACATACAAAATAAAAAGAAGAACTGAGTGTAGTGTGCAGCTGGGACATAAAACAATACGAACTTAATTGGCGTGTGAGGAATTTCTCTAGCGGTAGTTAGTAGTTACAGGGTGTTGCAGACTAAGTCAAAGTTTAAAGTAACAGAAAAGATTTCAATGTTGGAATAAAATAATATTCTCAGTCTCAGTATATTCTATTCAATTTGTTAAAACGTTTTCATGTGGAAAGTCCTTAAGAGTGTTAATTGCTCTTTGTTTTTATTCTTAAAACGGATATTCTCTGGCGTGAAATTAAAAATAAACAAACTTAACGTCATAGAAGTCTTCTCCTTGTAACTTCTAATCGCCAGGTGTTATTTTCCCAACACTAAAAACAAAGCATAGGCATTTGATTTCACTCAACATCTCGCATTTTACATGAAATTTTATTAATAAATTATAGTTATAAAAGACGGTTTAGCACGCACCGTTGTGATAATTAATTTAATTAATTAATTGAGTTTTTCATGAATAGAAATAAGATTGCTTTTGCTTTTTTTTTAATTCCAAAAGCCTAAAAACTATGTGGGAACGTACAAAAATTAAGTCTTTTTGTTATAAATTGAAGATTTCTGTTTAAAATATTTAAAATCCAATTATAAATTATATTATTAGCAGTTACGCATTATGAAAATAGCCTACCATACATAACATATAATGAAACCCACATCAAGATTTAAAATACTACGTACATTGTTCTGCATTTATCAAATCCACACAAACCATTTAATTATGAGTTCTACAACGAAATTCGACGACAACGTGGTGGTTTGATTATTGCATCGTAATTGTTGTTGGATTACATAAACAAGCTTTCCCCTTTCAACTCAACGCTCGCCATGGATGTGATGTTGGGGTCTCATTTGAATTGATTCTTCCGCGCTTACAGGCTTCAGCTCCCATTGATGCCATAGACTTATTATAGATGTATGTATGTAAAAACCAAACATCATGCAACGAGCTAAAAAAAATCTCAAGTGGAAATTCAATTGTGTTTATTTTTTATCCGCTTGAAATATAAAAAAAAAAAACGGCATAGTCGTCGTTGTTGGTCGTCTCGTCGAGCGATCATAGAATCTTCTCGCTGATTTGCGTCAGACTGTAGAGAATTATTAAAACGTAATCTTAGAGCTAAGGGAAAATTCTCCAGATACCATCCGTTCTAATAGATTGTTGTTGACTATGATGACGAACGACAGCAGACGACTAACTGGCGACGACCAGGATGGATGATGAAAAGTTATCATTTTTTTGTTTTGGGAGACTTGTCAGGAATTTTCATTCCTCACCTCACATTTTCTTTTTTTATGGTCAGCCACAGAATAATGCGGTGAAAGAACTTTACTTGCATGAATTGTGGACTTTGGAAGAAATTCTTTAGAGATTTTATTCAACAAAATCATCCTCACTGTCCCTCGTTACTTTTTTTTTAGTAAGTTGCTACTCTATTGAAATAAAATCACTTTTCATGCCTAGAAAAAGAAAAAAAAGGAAAATCTACTTTGCAGCTCATTGCCAGTAGCTATTAAGGTCGATGAACGCACGCGAGCTAACTTCAAGTTCCTCCTCTCACATCAACACCAACAACATTCACCATTGATTTTATAGTTTGCTTTTTCGACTTTTCAATGGATAAAGGAGGAGGATCGTGCTCAGCAATTGAACTCTAATGATGTCATATTGTTGTTTAATTCCAATTTTTTGTGTTGATTTTTGAAAGTAGAATCTATTTCTAGTCAAAGTGTGGAGGTGTTCTTTCAGTTTGGTTTATGGATGGTGTTATTCACTTTCAATGGTTGTGCTGTTAGTCATGATTTGTGGCTCTTGACAACCACCAATGGTTGTTTTTTGGAAGTTTTAATTATTTGAAAGCAAAAATATTAATTCTGTGTTGAAATATTATGATTTTAGAATGTGACATCTTCCTTGGGTTGGTTTTATAGTCAGAATGGATGCAGGAAACATTAAGTAGATTATTTAAATTTGAATAATTTTTTTTCACTAATTTGATTAATGAATGAAAAATATTCAAGCTTAATATTATTTTTTTTTAACGTACATAAATAAACGTTTCGCTATTCATTTGGAAAGTTTCGCTCAAGTTTTTGCAATAAAAGTTTTAAATTGAATTTATTTAAATATTTTTTGGATAACGTCACAGACTAAATTTCTTTTGAGATCTTGACAATAACGTCAACAATGAACGTTTCGTATTGGCAAATAAATTCCTTATTTTTACTGTGATTGCGATCATAAGCGTATATTACTAGGAATGTTTTAGTTTCATTCACTTTTGATTTCGAATGGGAGAAATGCCATACCTCACTTAAGTGAAACTGAATTTAATTGTTGAAATAAGAATGAAAATAAAAAAAAAATGAAAATTATTGTTTCCACTTGAATACAATATGAATAAATTGTCCTTGTTTATCTTTTTATTTCTCAATCCAAGGAGAGAAATTGTAGTTATCCGCACTTTTACGAAAAGAAGTGAGGAAGATAGACAAAGTTTTTTGAACTTAATTCTTTAAAATTAAGTTTATTAATTATTATTGTATAAATCATTTGCAACGCAAAGTATTTTACTTTGAGGAAATTTAATTTTGTTTTCCTTTAGAATTAACATATTAAAATAAAATGTAAAAGTTAAATAATCTTTCTGTGTAAAAGTTAAGTTTGTTTTACTGTTTCCTCATTATATAAAAGTTAATGAGGTAGTTATATAATATACATCTATTTGAGAACACTATGGGATGAAAGAATAATCTTGTTTTTTTTTTTTTGTTTTTAATTATTCTTGAACACTCAGACATTTTTTTTTCTAAAACAGTTTTAAACAGACTTAAACTCTTCTTTCATCCTCAAAACTTCCTTTTTTCTATAGGACTTGAGTAAGTTCAATGTTTTCATTGCACTTGATTTGAATAGAGTACCTTAAGGAAATTTTAAGAGCGTGATTTAAGTAGAAAGGAGTTGGTTATTATGCCTATGGTCTAATGGAAAGGCTTAACAATTTTTTCCGTCCTTGTATTATTAAGTATTCCCTACTCCAGGAAACTTTAACCCCCTCATTGACCTATTAAGAATTGCATGAAGTTTCTTTTTTGTTCATATTTCTTAAGTTTATTGTTTCCATGCGATTTGTGGAATAGGTGTGGCGTGTGGCGACATTAGCCCGAATGAATTCTAGAAGAATAGAATGTGAATGTTAGCTCAACAATACATGAGTGTGATTTTAAAAGCCAGTGGCAAAACAATAAAAAAAAATAACTCACGTTGCTGCAACTAAGCATTCTAGACTTTTTTTGAATTGTGTAAATTTAAATATGTCAACAAGACCTAGTGCAAAGAGAGAGAATTTGAATGAAAAAAAAAAACAGCGCTCAAACAATAGACAGAAGTGTCAACTCACCTTCGCGTTTCGTGTAGCCGGATTAAATTTTCTTTTTGCAAAAAAAATACCCCCACGTAACTCCATTTTTCTATGCGAAAGAAAATCGTGTTGACAAATAAAGAGAGACGGCTTTTGTTTTATTTATAACCTTCTTGATTGAATGAAAATCATAACGAAGATTTGAAAAAAAAAAAACAACAACAACGGCTAGTTGAGTGTTACCACAAAGTTTATAGACTATTTCAAGGGAACGCTATTCGATCGTCAGACACCCTTATTTGTTGTGATTAGTCTGGTTTGTTTTATTTTTAAACTTACATACATGGGACTGATGGGAATCGAATCTAGACCAAAGCCACTTCCGAGTCGGGATTACCTTGTTTGTCACAAAGGCTGGGCTGTTGGATAAAAAGGCTTTGGGAAATTATTGTGGTTTCATGTTTGTCTACATAAATGGGTAAGCCTTCTCATAAAGGTACTTCTAAAAATATAAAATCATATCCAAGGTTAGACAATATGTTCCCTTTATAGATTTTTGTGGTCGGACACACTTTCGCTGATTTTATCTCCACGATGTCTCATTTTATTTTTCCTAATTTGTGTAGAATGATTGGAAATCTCTTAAACTATTCTTTTATAAGTCACACTTTAAGCAATAAAGATAATGATAAAGTAAATATTAAAATTTAATTACCATTTGCGATGCCATAAAAATCATTTCATTGCTTTGATGACTAACCATCTTACAAATACTCTTAGGTTGATAAAATAGAAAACTGAATTCATAACTGAGTGTCTTGTATTTTCTATGGATGTATTGTTAAATAATTAACAAGATGTTTACAGTAGAATTTAAATTAGCACTCTGATAAAAATGTAGGAACCTGCAACGGAGATTCAGATTGGTGTTGTGAAAGTGATAACTGATAAACAATTTTCAGATTACAATTTTGTATGTGCATATTTGTACATACATATATAAAACCAAACCAATTAGATCGTGTCTATATAAATATTAAGAATGTAGATAGATTCGTATATGTTGTTTTCTCTGATATTGGTTGTTTTAACAGTAGAGTCTTAATTTTAATGTCTTTTTTTTTTAATGAAAAGTTAAAAGATTTAAATAGCATAAATATATGTAGTTTAAATAGATGTAAGAGTGAATGTTTGAGTTATGGTTATAGCAACTTTTAAACTTAAAATTTGAGTAGGTATGAGCTAAACTTAGATTTGTTTGTTTTCTTTTGAGAATTTATCCTGCAATTAAAGAATTGGCTTGCTGGAGAAGGCTACAACTATACAGGAAGAAAATTTATTTTTCTACCATTTTCTACATAATTGCCAAGAAATTCAAAAGCCTACAACTTCAATTTATTAAACAACAATCCTTAGGTTTGAAGTTGACACTCCTCATATGGGAAAATATTAATGAATCTTCTTTCGAAAATAAAGTGTCATATTGGTCCATTTGGATTGAATCCAAAATCTCTAAAATTCAATTTTCTTTGTTTGGCTTCTCCTACATACGACTTCATATTGTGTACAATGATTTATAGATGAAACAGGAGACGACTGCAATATTATGATTGTTTCTTATCATGGAAGCATAATATGTATGTCTGCACATGTAGACAAGAAAGTACTAATATTTTATACAATGCGGTCTTTATCTCCAGTCATCTATAATGGTTCAGTTTTTGGTCCATATATGTACATGATGCCCTCATGAAATGAAAATGCCAAAACTATATACTGCAGTTATTTTTTCAGGCTTGCAAACAGAAGCAATGAAAGCTTGATAGCTGCCTTTAAGTTTCTTATCGCCATGTGAATGTTGTTTTTAGATGCACAGTCAAGTCACTCTATTCCGGAATATGTTTTGTTACAATTTTATTGTATTCATTAATTTTTGTATAGAAACTTGAATTTGGTTTCGTGACAAATGAACAGGAACTTTTTCATATCAACAAAATATCTGCAACATGAACAAAATAAAATGATGATAACTAATTTATTTCGCCAGCATAGGGACTGATTGGTTATGTGAAGATGTGATTTTACGGTTGAACGTCTGGAAGTTCCCCAATAATATTCCTACTCCTAATTCACATTATGGTGCCGTTCATACATAAAACTCTTCTCCCTCAAAAATTTCAATTATCATGGTGCAAAGTCATTCTTTGCAATTAATGAATAATTCAATTAGATTAGAGATGACTAACAATTAGGTCTTATTCAAATAACCTAACCACTCATCGCCTTTCAAACAATCGGTTCGAACATATTATATTCTTTAGCTGCCGCCCCATTAGTTGCTCTTATAGAAGAAAAAGCCTTCTTACCAAATTAACCTTGAAAGTGCGCTGTGCGCAGAAAAAAGCTTTTTTTTCTAATCTAATTCGTTTCTCTCTCTTCGTCTCTTTCATCTAATTTTCTTTTGTTTTGTTCTTTTGTAGAATTTTCTAAGCTTTATCTATCTCTATTTGGTTACACCCCACCCTCAGTTCCGGACAGCCATTAGCACAGAACACAAACCGCCTTAAGCTAGACTAAACGCGTAAGACGTTGTCTGACGTCCGATTTGCGGCGCTTTGCCGTGTAAAAAGATTCCTCTCCCCGAATTAGGTACGAGTATATTATAGGTAGAAGAGTTTGGCAAGGAACACGAATTTTGCTATTAATAGGAGGCTGCTGCTGCTGCCATTAGCCGACAGCATGCTTCCATTAATTACAATTCCCGGCGTATGCTACGAACTACTACTCTATGTACTTTTAGATAGATTTGATAATTTTGAAAATTACATTTTTGTTCTTGAATTAATTTTGAAACCATTTGTTATTATTAATTTCTGAGTTGTTTAAGACTAAAAAAAAGCTCTTGTGTATTTAGTGGCTTATTTAACTTATAGCGTATCTAATGGGCATTTTGTGCTCCTATAAACCTATTTTATAGATGTAAATGTATCTTCGAGCTAAATTCATACCTAGTCCGATAAAGCTTTTGAAAAAAATGAGTGTGTTTTTTTTCGAATGAGCTTGACCTGCCTCTAGGCTTTCGACACTTACATGGGCTCAATTAGCTCGATTTGATGGAACCAATTGAGGTCGTCAGGGGGAGAATTGTTTTTCAATTTTATCCGAATATGGTTCCGATGTTTACATCATCATTGTTATGATAAATGTGAAATGCTTCTATGTACATAGGTCTGTATATATTTTGTATTCTGTTCAGTGAACTTAAGTAATACTGAACTGATGCGCAATTTTTGTTTTGACGAATTATTTTGGTGTACGTACATTTAAGTATGTATTGTCCAGTTAATGTTGTTTAAATTATAAAAGCTTTAACTTTTATATCTCTCCAAAAAATGAATTTGATTTCTTTTAGATATCATTTGGAGTTCATTTGAAGGATGAATTTAAGATTAAAATAAGTAATCAGTTTTAGAATGATTAAGCTAAAATTATACTTTCGATTTTGTTGCTACAATTTGTTACTATACAATATGCATTATTGATTAATCAATTGCGAGAAATATGACTTTGCTAAAATTAAGATAATTTGATATAATTTTTGGATTGTGGATTTATTTCTTGCGAAAATAAAAAGAAAAAATTGCATTTGACTTTTTTTTCCAGTATTAATGATGATAATTTTTTTCTCTGAATCATAATGGTATGTTGTATGTTTTTTATTGTCAAGGTCTTTTTGCCGGCTGTTGATTTATTGGGCGAATTCTAAAAATAATATTGCTTATCGCTGGTTTTTTGGTTTAAAGATAAGAAATACTGTTTTTTTTTTTAAACAAATACATTTAAATTGAAAACATTATGAGAAGATTGATATTTATTTGTATTCTCTTATTACGTTTTGTAAGATTTCCTACAATCCCTAATTTTTATATCAAATAAGATAAGATAAGAAATAAGTTTAGTTATAACTTATTTCTTATTCAAAAAATCTCTGAAGAGTAGATTTCTTGCATTTAAGTTGGCTCATCTTTCGGACTTTTCGTATTCCCAGTGAAACAAATTGAACTACAGAAAAAGAAGGTTTTTTAAAAGTAAGAGTCATTCGTCTCTTAAATATTCTGAGTCATTAAAAGAAGAAATGTCTTATTCTTAAAGATTAAGCTTAGAACAAATATTTTTTAATAAATAAAACAAATTTTTACCCTTGTTAGACAAATCTCCACACTAATTTGGTGAGGTTTTAAATTGTTTTGGTCTGAAAATCATTAAAAAGAGGGCATGCCAATGAGCGGGCATTACACCTTCAAATAAATCGTTTTATTTTCTACAAAAAACGTGCATATTTTACTTATTGTCTACTTTATGTTTTTTTTCCTTCAAATTATAGTGATAGTTTTGGTTTTCAATAAAGATAAAGTAATTATAATATCTATAGAAAGAAAAAAACACCTCGGGAATTTGCCTGATGTATATAATGCCTATTCCATCACTGTTTGTGCGTGTGACTCAGCGCATTTGAGATCTTAAAATTACACCGGGTACCTGTTATTATTTATTTGTATTAATTTAGATGTACATATATGGTAGGTAGTACATACGTATGTGTATGTGAATTATATATACACATATCATACTAATCACTCCATGACACACAACTATTGTTAGATAATCGTCTTTATTGTTGGAATACAGTCTGAATCATTTGATTAGGTTTAAAATTAAGATCTGGAATGGAATAAAGAAAAGGTTTTTGGATTTCAGAACTTAACAAAATAAGTTTAAAATTGGAACCAATTCACCAATTTTGGTTATATTTGCACAGAAGCGAAACCCTATGCACGTGTTCTTATTTTCAAAGACAAATCCCAGTTAAAAGCCTGGATTGATTTGTTCAACCAAAAAATTGCAAACCATCAACTTTATGTGTACTAACTTTACCCGACGCAGCTTGATTTTGAAAATCATATGAAAAACGATGACTATCGTGATTAGATTTATTACTGATGTTATGACGGATAAAAATGTAATAGATTTCTTTGAAACCTTACACTTGTAAAATGTCAAAAATAGGTAATATGAAATTTGTTCTCCAGTTGGAGAAGGTTGTCGTTTGGTAATCGGGTTGACAGTCGTAGAATTGGATCCTAGCGGTCTATATACATAGGACAGGTCAATTATTTCTGTCATTTTTCAAGATCATCGGATTCCAACGCCCTCAAGCAATTTTCCGCATTTTATTAAAACAAACTCTCAACTATATCTATTCAATTGAACCGCCTTGTTTTGTCATTGCAAGTTACAATCCATCAAATCATTACTATGGCTTGATTTCCCAAGTTCTATTCAACTGCATCTTGAATACAAAAACAAAAACAAACAAAAAAGTACTAGATTTCCTATCTGTTTTTAATGTCGACTCACAGTCACAGTGCAGTGAAATACATAACGCACCCAAATGCACTTGTCAATTAGTCTGGCATTAAATGAAAATAAAAATAAAAATAAAAATAAAATAACATCATCATACAAATAATATTGTATGGCTTCTCTCTATAGAGCAGGTACTCGCACTCGTATATACTTCGTTCTAGACGTAGCAGCTGCTCACAGATCAACCATCAAATAATAACAACAATAAAATTACAAAATAATAATACAAAAAAAAACTAATAAATAAAAATACGTGCACTTGCCCCTCAATGGAGACAACATCAGCGACAGCAACCAAAGCCAAACCAAGTGGAAGATAAAAATGCAGCGTTGCTTGGCAGTTCGAATACACTCAATCTCAATTCTGAGTGTGTAAACGGGCATTTGGACCGTTTGCCTGTCTGCCTCCGCTCTGCTCTGTCCTTCTCTACTCCACTCCACTCCGGTGCGGTGCGGTCGTTGTCATCGTTTTCATGTTGCTCGAAAATTTCTGTGACCTCGCCAAAAACAAAACTATCATATCGAGCATATGCTCGTCTATGTGTAGTGTAAAGTGTTTGCAGAAGCAGATACCTAATTCTATCTTTTTATCTATCCGTAGATACATATTTATATAAATAGACTAAAAAGGCGCAGAGCAGAGCCAGAGGGTAGGAAACCTCTTCTCTCAAAGCTGAAAAATAGTTTTTCCTTCTTTACGTGCGCTCTCAGTCGGTTGGCTTCCGAAACGATCCGGTCGTGTGTTTTTCGTCGTCGAATTTTCCAATCGTCTCAATTCGATTAATATAGTTTTTTTTTTTGTTTCATCTCTAAGGGCTCCGGCTTATCACTGCTCTGCTGCAGGCTTGATTGATTTTCATATATTGGATAAGGTGTCGTATAGTCATTGTCGTGATAAGGCCTATCACTATCCAACATACACTGCTGCAAAAATAGTGTAGTTCGAAAGATAAAGTCGATTTTACTTGGTCGCTAGTAGCTCAACGTCGTCGTCGTCTTCGTCTTGTCGCTGTCAATTGATCGAGATAGCAGCAGAACACTAACAAAAAATATTCACAAAAAAAAAAATCAAACAACAACTGCCCAGATTAAAGAATTTGCTCAACCGCGAAGCAGCACATCGGTAAATTAGTTGTTAACTAGCCTTAGGAGCGGTACGAAGTTTCCAAAAGTCCATAAAGTGTGCGCGTCCGATTATTTTCGATTCGAATCGCATATTCGAAGTTGATTTTTGTTCGTCTCAAATTCGATTATCGAAACTTCTACTACGATCTGTCACTGTCATTTTTCTGTGTTCGAAAAATATTTTAATTGATTTTATAGTTTATATAAAATTTATAGTGACAAGTTGTTGAGTGAGAGGAAAATTTAAGAAAAAGAAAATAAAACCGAATAAAAAATGGCCGCAGCTTTAAAATTGGAGGATATTAAAATAGCTCTGCTTGAGCTGAAGAACACCCCTTGGAACAAGCAAGAGTGTAAGTTGTTTTTTTTTTGTTTTTTAGTTTCTTCATCTTCAGCTAAGCCCACAACAACAACAACAACTTTTATAAGGCACAGGCACTATTTTTAGAAAAGTCACGTTTTTTTTGCCTTTTTCTCTAAAATTCAAATGGCAAAAAAAATTTTACAAAATTTAAAACATAGTTTGCATAAATTACAAAATTAAATAAAGAGCATATTTTAATTCGAGTAGAGGGGCTGTTGTGTAACAAACCTTATTTTTGTTTTGATTTTCTGATGTTCCTATAAAAATGTAAAACAAATTCTTTTTTGGCACACTTGACCACGTAGGCCGAATGCAATTGCAATGAATTTTTGATTCTTTATTTTTAAAATTGCCTCTTTTCTATTCAATTCTAATAATAAAATTTCAAGATTTTGATGTTCATTGTTATTATTATGATTATGAGTTGGTTGTATTTGATTGAGAGCAGCTGTTTTGGACCTTTTCACTTAATCATACAAAACAAGAATTCATTATTCAGGTACAGAGAACATTTTATGCGCCATAGGAAGAGAATGGGGAGGGGTTCTTTTGATAGTCAAAGAAAAAGAGTTGAAAATAGAATTTAAAAAAAACATGTTTAAATTATTTAGCAATTACATATAACAAAAGTGATTATAAAAAATATGATGGCAGTTAGTAATAAAACTGTGGAAAAAATAAGACATAAAATGCCCTTAGGTTAATGACTTTGAAGAAAGTTTTACTGACCAATCATTTTTTGTTGTACATGAATTTTTAACTTTACTTACAATGTAAAAAGTTCAAAGAGTTTTATTTAAAAGTATGACATTTAAGTGGAAAATTGTTTAAAGGAAATTTTAAGTGAATGAGATGAGATGTCTTAATTCTAAGATAAAATTTGGAAGCGTCATCATAAAATGAAGTTTTTGAATCAGAACAAAAATTTTTTCCGAATTAATTTTTTTTAAATTTTATCCATTGTCAATTATCAATATTTCTCAGGAAGTTTTTTTCAATGTATTATAAACCAATATTTCTTTTACCAAATGCGGTTCTGAAATTTTTGGGTAAATACATAATTTGAAACCAGATATGATTAATGATTGTTAAAACCTAACTTATCTTTAATACGATCTTACTTTATAAATAAATGCTTGAATGATTACTTTTCATTACTTGTTCTTTGTAAAGAAAGTAAAAAAATTATTTCTTACGATTTAATTTCTGAAACAAATGCTTTTTCAGCAACCATTTTACATCTAAAAGGATTTATGATTCTTTTTGATGTGATTGTTTATTAACCGTCAAGTCATCGCCACAATGTCAACTCAGCCGCTCAGACTATGCCTTATAGAAATAAATTTGCGGTTTTAATTCTATTTTTTTTTTGTTAATTAAAAGCTCGCTCATCTGCAGTGATTTAATACAAAAAAAAAATAGCCAACAACCTGAAACTTTTTTTTTCCGTTTCGATTGACAAATAAACCGATTCGCTCTTTTGAGTACATTTTGTAGGTAGGTATACTGATATGTATGTATATAAATATAAAAACATTTTTGTGGTATAAACCAATTAATCGATTTTTTATTGATATTCATCTGTCTTGCAATTAAATTCAATAGTCGATCATTTGTATAAAAACCGATTGTGCTTTAAAAAAAAAAAATTAAATGAAATCATTATTTTGATTAAGTAAAAATATTCACATATCGCATAGAAGTGCGATTTTTATGAAGATTTATTTGAAACACTCAAAAATTATAGAATATACTTGTTATTTATTATTTTCATTAACATTAAGAACTGGGATGATTTATTCAAAAATCTAATGGATAGCAATAATGAATTCTTAAAATTCATGATAATTGTTAAATTATTTAACAAACTGATAGTGAAGAAATATTTTACTTAAAAAAAAGTTTAAAACAGTTATTCTCTAATCGAAAATATTCATTTAGAATTGAATAATTTCAAATATCGAGGGTTAATTTTCCCATCTCTGAATTTTTGTACACTTATTGATTAAGAGTGTATATTCTCTTCTCTCGAAACTTTTTTCAATGTTTTTAAGTTCCATGTGAAAGTTTCGACATTATTTAGGTTTGCAATTAAAAAAAAAAAATAGATTATAAGTAGTGCATGTCAATCCATCCGACTTTACGAATCTGATAGATGTTTTGACTTTGTCCAATTCAAAAGGCAACATAAAACGAATTCCAAAATAATAGGTTAAAAATTTGTTATGATCAAATTAAAACAAAACATTACTCTGTGATCTTAGTCACTCATGCGTGGGCTCGACAAACAAAAAATCATCAGTAACTTTAACAAAATGTTAAAAAAATTCATAAATGTTATGAGTAACCTACCAAATAATATATAACTGACGATTTTTTAACCTTTAACTTTAAATATTTTTGCCAAATTATAGATACCGTAAATTCTGATCGATTTAAATTTCAAATTATTTCTCTAAATTAGGTTTTCAATCAAATTCGAAACAATAATTAAGATTCACATAAATCTCAGCGAAAAATAATCACTAACAGTTGTAAATGAGTAACATCAATTTCAAATCTTAACCGTTACAAACTTCTCACATTCCGCTCATTTGAAATTTATTTATGTATGTACATATACATATATGGCTTCCTGCATTCCGGTTCGCATAAACAATCCATAATTTCTTTCAGTATTTTGAATGATATCATTTCTTCTCGCACAAAAAGAAAAAAAACAATTAATTTATTCAAAATACTCACAATCATGATGTAATCAAATGCTTGAGCTAACACACCGTTTGTCTATAAAGTGTTAATTTCAAATAATTTTTTCTTTTTCTATTTGATAAGTTATTCGTTGTATTTGTTGCTTTTTCTAATGATAAAATGATGCAATCATAGAAATTTAATTATTATTTTTTTTTTGTTTTATTTTTCTGCTGAGTAATCCAGATATGAAACGAATGTATATAAGTACATATACATACTATGTGCACTTAAAGTAATAACTTATAACAAATCGATAAGAGTTGCCGCCAACGCTGCCTTGGTCGGTGTGGATGCGTTGTGATGATTATTGAACGCACTCTGGACTCACCAATTCAATTATCTTACTATTATTATCCCCGACCGACATGCTATCATCGCTATAGTCCATCATGGCCACTCTCGACTTCTTGGGTCTAATGTAATGGATTCGTGAAAAAAAAAATAGAATACATTTTACTAAAACTCACAAAGAAGACCGGAAACCTCCTCGCTTCTGTGGAGACTTTCTGCATCGCAAGACTTCGTGTCTTAAGATGATCCTTCTTAGTTGGAGTTAGAAGCTATCAAAATAGAATAATATTTGTTTGATAATTCCTCATGTTAAAGAGGGCGTGTCATACCTCAACCATGACGTCAATGTGTCTTATTGTTTCCATTTCTGACACCTGTAGAGCTAGTGTGACTTGTGAGCATTTATTGTAAGTGTTTAGTGTCTGGAAAGTTTAAGGCTAATAGCTACTTACTTACAACTAAGTGCCAGACATTCTGGGGTGCGCTTTTTAATAAAATTTCTTGCCGTTATGAAACGCAGAAACAAGAAGCCGCTGCTTATGGATTAATGTTTCTTTTATTTTTTGTAATTTAATCCATACTAGAAAGAGATACTCTGATGATGAACGTGTTGACGTTTGTTTGTTGGTCAGTTGTTTTGTTACTAATTTTTCTTTTTATTAAATTCAGCTTTGATTGACTGACTGACTGACTAACACAACAAACAAACACTTACACACAGTCCAATAATTCTTGTCCACGGTTTAGATTTTGCGGTCAACGTTGACAATGGAGCTTCGGTATCGGTATGGTGTTGTAG
Source organism: Scaeva pyrastri (assembly GCA_905146935.1). Classification (NCBI taxonomy): domain Eukaryota; kingdom Metazoa; phylum Arthropoda; class Insecta; order Diptera; family Syrphidae; genus Scaeva; species Scaeva pyrastri. The sequence continues at coordinate 79,289,837 of LR989928.1, read as the reverse complement.
CTGGGAGGTTAGAATATGGTATTTTCCAGTTTGCAATTAATAATATAATGTTTCCTCGCCACACACATGATAAGTGTAATATTTTTGTCCCCCCTTTTTATCGTTGTTGTTGTTGTTTTGTTGAAGCGAAATCAGAATCACAACAAAGTTCACAGCTGACTTTTGGTTGGGTTCTCAAATACAATAAATTTTCATATAAGTCACAGCCCGGTGACAGATGGTGGTGTTTTTTTATTTCATTTGACGTTATGAGAACAACTTTTTTTTATTCTATTGTGTGAACTCGGCTTGGATGTAGATGTGGGTGCAATTTAATTAAAAATATACATTTATTTTTAGTTCTAAATTGGAAATGTATTTGAGGTAAAAATATAAAATCGTTTGAAAAATGTTCAACCCCTTAAAAACCCGCTTCAAGTTGAAACAAGATTAGTTCGACTTTGACATCATAAATATTAAAATGGAATTACTAGAAATTTATAGTTTTGGTCTCGTTTAATGCCATGTGAATTACGATTCGTATTTTAATGAACGAATGTTTCGTTTTGACTTTAGAAAGCTGTTCCTTCAAAAGAAAAGGAAAAGTTTTCAACATGTGATAAGCATGACATAACTAATTCTTGTCATACTTTTAGGCTTTGAAATTCAATTTTCAAGCGATAAATTGATATCTATGTACTTGGTATTGAAATTGAGTTTGACATTTAGAAGAAGGCAATGAAATTATTTTAAGTTAATTCATTTTAAGCTGAATCCGACAATTCTACAAATTATTGCTGACAAATTCACTTTCGGCATGTTTGACTATTATGTCAATTTATGAAAATTTCCAATGACGTGTAAAAAAACAAAAATATGTTTTTAATATTATATTGAAGCTTACACTTATTAAGAATTGCTTTTGCTCTGAAGTCAACAAGAATTGACTCAAAAATATTTCTATTTAAATGTCACCGATTAACTGTCAATAGTTGGATAAATTTGAGTGATTGAATGTCATTTTAAACAAAATAAGATGTCAAAAAGTGTATGATAAATGCTGCGCCTGTTAAATTCATTCTAATCAGCGTTGCCACTTGTACAAAATTAAACGTGTCACGATCACGTTTTTCCAAAATAATTCCAATATTTAATCATCATCATTAGTAATCATTGTTTTTTTTTGTGAGCGATTGTATTTTATATGGATATTCTGCAGCGTTGCCGTAATTATGAATATTTATATGAGGATAAAATACAAATCTTCAAGGAAGCTTTTAAAAAAAACTTCAAGTTTATCATGGTTATCTTTTTTATAAAAGGAAACCAGGAATTGCAAGTAAAAATTTCACGAACACCACTGTTTCCCCGCATTTCTTTTCTTATATATAGTGGAACTTTTTAAACACTGACTTCATGCAAATACCAACCTATCGCCGTCCCCCCTGAAACAACGGTAAATAGATAACATTTGTTCCAAAAGCAAACATTCAAAAAAAAAAAACCTCCCACTTTTTTTGTTCTGGTTTTTTATTCTTTTGAATTTGTCGCGCTACTATCAACGTGTTAAAATAAAGAAAAACTTAACCATCATACACTTACGTAAAATTGTCCCCCCCCCCCACCCCGCGGCCTCTCGCTCTTGTAATTTTAATGAGCAAGCATTTACATTCTCTGTCATCAATTCTACGTCTACGTCATCCATAACCATAAGGCCGCAGAGACAAGTTAAACAACGAAGAACGAAAAAAGAAAACCCGATTCAAGTTACCCACTCTCTTCGTAGTTTGTGGTCTTTCATAACACCAAGTTCGAGTATGGTCTCCTCTATATCTATCAGCTAAAGTTTGACAGTGTGTTGGTTAGGAAACTCCAACTTAAAAGACCTGTTCTATCTAAAGAATATATGAATCAAGCTTCAATTTCACTCCATGGCTGACGACTACCAACGACCGAAGCCCGCCCCTCCCATGCCCTTTGGAGACTTGCTAACTCGAACATCTACCCTCATGTGTCGGTCGTGTCGTGACGATATCAGTAGCACAAACTGGTAAACCGATACCCATCCTCCGCCCCCACCACAATCCCGCTTATTATAACTTCAGCAGATACTTTTGAGAATGCTCAAAAAATCTTGGTGTATAATGGTGTTGTAGTGGTGTATCTATGTGTCTGCTGAAGTGATGGTAGTAGTGGTGGTGGAACTGTAACGTCGACGTCGCGCGTCGTGGCCGAGACGAGATACTTTACTCAACTCTACTCTACTCTGACTCTCCTGCTGGAATTGTCTTTGACTGTTTTCAGTCTTTTCGCGTTCGTAACGAATCGTTGGCGGTCAGCAGAATCGCAGGTTTCGGTTTTATTTCTTCTCTTATTCTTTTTTTGTTCAATTTTGTTGTTTATCCGTTCCATTTGTGCCATTTTGAAAGGATAATCCCTGAGATATCAAATTGAAAACAAGCAAATCAATAGAAGCCATACTTGTAGTGCACAGACACGAAACTAGGAATAACCTCGTGTCATTGTCCTTTTTCCTGTTCTCCTGGTATCTAGTTACTATTGTCTAAAGTAAACAACACAGCAACAAAAAAAAAATGGCTAGAGATAGAAGGCTTCCCTCCCGTACCTCAAATGGAAACGCTGTTCAGCTACCCGAACGTGGACCAGGTAAAAAAAACACTCACTCACAAAAATTAAGTAAATCATTAAAATCTTGAGAAAAAAAGATACATACTCGTATGTACATTTTTGCATGCGTAAGCAAAAGATTAATCAAATATGTAGTAGACGATGACAATGACAATCCAATCGAATCCAATTCAATCCACGACGACGACGATGATGATGGTGACGGTGACACGGTGAAAGAGACACGGCCAACGTGTCATGATCGTACCTACAACTATTGTCAAAATTAAGCCAATACCAGTTGGGTCTTGGGTGTACGAGTAGGTATCGGTTTAGTGGTTCTTTGATAATAATAGCTCGCCACGCGTACACTTTAATCGTCGTCATTGTCGACTTGGGTGTAGCAGGTTAACACTTAGCCTAAGACACATGCGCTACGGTGAGCAGCACATGCCAAATGGCCAAGTTAAGCTACATATATCTATCTATTTTGAAATTGATAACGTTGCATTAGCCTTCGTAGTTGCACATGAAGTATGAATTTTTTGATTAATTGACAATAAATTATTTATTGATGAAAGGTTATCTCAATTTTTGATTATGATTTTTCAAATTGAATTGAACTGGAAGTGAATCTTGTCGTTATGACGACATGACGACAAGATTATGTTGAGGTACTTTCATTTTCGGAAGAAAGATATTCAGCTGTTGCTATTTGCATTAAATCTAGAATTTCTAATCTACTATAAATTTCTATCCAGACATGTGTAGGGTTATATAAATTAATTATAAACACGTTTTTTGATAATTTTTTTTTTATAGACTGCGTTAAGATCTTGTTCTTAATTGGTGTCTTGTTTTTCCAGAAAAATTAAGAAAGTACATTTTTAAGGCCAACTAGTTTTAAGTACTTTGAAGTGATTTTTGATGATTTTTCTTTTTGTGTTTTTTTTTATATTGAAATTAAAATCATTGCAACGTGAATGAGGAGGAATCACGATCATGAGATTATACTTTCTATATTTAAAAAGAGAAGGTGTTTTTTCGTTTTTTTTTTCTTATTTGGTTGTGTTAAACTAACTTAGTAATTTTATTTCTTATTGCAATTATAAAGTGTTTCGTGTGGATGCATTTTTTGACTTGCATAATTATGTTAAAAATCGAATTCAGGAGTTTAGACAAAAAATGCTCTACGATGATTAAAAGGAAGAAAACATGGTTCCCGCAATTCTGTCTATCTGTATAGGTGACGCGTTGTACGTTTTTTTTTTTTTACTTATTCATGAGTTAATATTGTACCCTTCCTTCTCAGCGTTTTGCCATTTTCTTTAGCAGTCTCAGCAATTCGGTTTTTATCTCCTCAATTGTGGTCTTATTTCCTAGACTTTTACAATTTTGGAAACAGACAAAAGTAACAGAAGCTAAATCTCTGCTCTTTATTTAATTTTCTACAAAAATGTTTTACATATTTTTTGATCCACTTTTTTTTTCAAAAAAAAGAAAATTGCTAACAAATCAAATAATAATAATGCTATATTACAGAAACTGTGTAAAAGTTTGAACATACTCGTATGTTTGGAACAAACGTGTCAACTTATTAAAAAAAAATCAAAAATCTTATTTACAAAAATCCTGAAATTAAAAAAAAAATCACCAACATTTTAGAATTTTCGTAGTGCGCAGCTGTTTTCTGTTACCTTTTCTTCGCAAAAAATCTTATCTCGAATCAAAATATTTCAGGAATTACTTCAACTGATGTTTGAAGAGCATGCTGAAGATAAAACTTATCACTATCGTGCCCTAGATTTACATTATAATTATTATAGCGTCAGACTGAAATTGTTTGCTTTTCCATCAGAGTTTTTAATTTTATCTTTTTGTCTGTCACATTTATTGCCTTTTTTTACGGAAATATTTACAAACTTAAAGCCGGCATGCATTGTTCGCATATTTTTGTTTTTATTTCTTGACTGAAAATCTTTAAACAAAAACAAAATAAACAATCAAAGCTATGTATGTATGTACATACATCTGTATACTCGTATTCATCAAAGAAAATTCTTGAATTTAATTCAAGGTTAACAAAATCCAATTTAGCGCTCATTTTCATTCTTCTTTAAAGCAGTTTCACATTATTATTTTGTTTTGTCATGTGAAGAGATTTTGACATTTGATGTCATCTTTTCACGCATTGGGAATCGAATTTCTTTTGAAGATATGAACAAATTTGTTCACTTCACACTTAACAAGATCAAAAATTGACCCATGTGATCTTTTTGGAGATAGCTATTGAATAATAAATAATACATTAAATATCAGAAAAAAACAACACTATCACACTTTAATTAATCTGCTTTAAAAATGTTTAAAAAAGATTCACACTTTCTAAGGTATGACATATTTTTATTCTTTTGGAAACTATTATCCCAATTCCTCGTAGAAACCAATGTCACTTTTTCTTTAAAAACATCTATAGTCTGTATTGGATATTTAATTCTTCGGCCTAAGAGTTGTCAATTCCTTCCAAATTTCAACTTAAATTTTAGTACATTTTTAAATGTTCGATACTAAATAAATGGCGGCATATATTATGTATGTATGTAGAGTAGATGAGTACAAAAATTACCAGACTATCGAAATATTTGACTTGTCTAGGGTGAAGGTATGTAGACGTTTAAAAAATAACCAACAATTCCTCGAAAAATTAAAATTCCGCCAATTTTAACAGAAACTAATTTAAAAGGTATTTTTAAAAACACAATTCTGTCTCTGTCGTTTTGTCTTCGAAATGTCAATTTCAGCGATTTTTCAAAAAGAATTTTCCAAATTCTTGTAGAAAAAAAAAACATCTTCTTCGTCTACTTTTAGTTTATCAGTATCCCATTATTTTTTCGATGCATTTCCAAATGTCAGCACCCATCTACGTCTGTCTCTCAAGAGTCCATATAATAAAGATTTACAATACTGCAACATGCTGTCAATCTCACTCTCTATAGACCCCTGTTACATCAAATTGTTATATATTATATACTCAATTGGACACGTGAATTTGAAAAAAAAGCCATCGACTACATAAGTTGATGCTGCTGATCGATTAATTGATAAAATTAAATCGACCAATCCTCCCTCTTTCTACCCACAAACGTGACACAAACATGGCAAAGCAACTCTTTGTCTATTTCGAGTTCTGCGTACGAGTATTCGTTTCTTTTGCTCCGCATTCTGCGTTTAAAGTTGAAAAAAAAGGAAAAAAAAATTGTATCTATGAGAATTTTCCTTAAGAATTGATATACCTACTCTACTTGTATCTTTTAGTGAGTTTGTTTTTGTAACAGAATTCCTCACTTTGTGCTTTTTTCTGTTTTTCTTTCTTTTTTTCTGTTGTGGATTTCAAAAGAAGAAAGTTTTCTTTTTATGTATTTTCGTATAAATGCGTATCTTTTTTGGATTTTCTGTTTTTGTGTTTCATTTTTACGAGTATAGATATATATTTTTTTTTTAATGAAGTAGATACCATACAACCGGGATGTATCGTTGACGTTGTCATGCTGTGATTTTCTTCTTTTCGGAGAAATAATTAAAATAGAACACGATTTAATAGAATTTCAAATACACGAACGATCTGAACTTTAGAATTTTTCGAATTTTTAAATTTTCCATAAGCTTGTTTAGGTTTAAAAATGTTATTCCAAGAACTGTCAGTGACACCTATGTAAGATTTTATATTTTTTAAAGGCAATAGGCACGTTTAGGAGACATGGGGGATTTCATTTCATTTACAGAACCCCTATTTGGACCAAAGGAACTATATAGTTTCTGAGATGTCATTATTTTCATACATGGTAAAATTCCATGTCACAAACATTTATCGTCATTTTTCTAAGTTATTCTTGACTTACTTTCCAGTAAAGTTTTTAAAAAAAGTTAACTAACAAATATCACCAGAACCAGAAGATAGATTCATGCAATAAAAATCAACAATTTTAAAACTGACAAAAGTGACAAGCTCAATAAACATTTTATTGAGATATCAAATTTAAGTTCTCTCTTTTATATCTCTAATATTATTGCTTTTTTTATAGATTTTAAGTCAAAATTATCTGTTTTTAATATCCATCTTAAAATAAGTATGTGCATTATACATTTCATGTTAAATATAAAATAGGTCGAGTTCTGTTTTAGGTAAAACTTTAATTTTACTTCATTCATAAAGTGGACACATTTTTTATATGGTTAATAAAATATGGAAAATAAAAGTTCAGATTGAAAATAAGACCAGTAAATTCCTAGTTACTCATCACTAAGTAAATGATGTCAAAAACCAAAATAGCTACCCTCATGAATTTGTCGGACTAAGTTTTCTCAAAATATGCACATTAAGCAACACAATTGAAATTTCACTAACATCATCACTTATTTAGTGTTGTCACCCAAAGCTAGAATCATACATATTTAAAGAATTCACGTATCCATATTTGGATTTCTATGATTCATGAAACTAATTCTACCTACATACTTAATGCTTCAAAGTTTATATTTTAAATTTTAACCCATTGTATTCTTTTTCTTCATAACCAATGTCAATGCAGCATTATTCAAAGAGTTATTTTTAGTATCACAAAGTCACTGACTTTATTGATAAAGAAGCTTGCAAGTTAGTCAATTTAACTATGCCACACCCTTACCCTCCGAATTATTGTGATTGAATGCATTGTAAAGAATTTTTATTTAATCACAAACCAAGAAGTTTACCCCCAACACAAGAATTTTCAACGAACAAAATCCTTTCTTATACCCACGCCAATTAAATTAAACAATTCATTTATTTTTATTTTCTTCGCTTGAAAAGAAAAATTCTACCAACAGCCAGCCAAATATATTGGACTCCTCCACCACCTTCTTTTCTCTCCAATTCCGCAAAAGTAAAATTGTCAATTTTTTTTTTCTTCGTGTTAGCTCTATATTATAAATATGTGTATTTTTTCTGAGTCGACAGAATGCCGAAAAGAAGCTCCCAAAAATTATACTGATCCCAACAGCTAGGCTAGTGCATCGAGAGTTTTCATCAACGTGACTATGTCAAACCGCACAGTGTGTGACATAAAGTGAAAAGTTCTATTTAATTTTATTTTGTGACTCGAATTCGAATATACATACGTTCATTTACCCACGCACAAACTCTTAAATACATAAAAATATATATAAATTTAATTTTATATATATAAAGGTTGTAAAAGCATTTAATCTAGTACAAAGTTTTGGTGTATTTCCATTTCCGGGCGGTTTTATCTTTTGAACGAGTGCATTTTTGAGTTTTCGTTTGTTTTTGAATAGAATATCGAAAAACTTTTTTGTTTTCATCCAAAAGCTCCAATACCAAATGACAAAAAGTAACGTTTTTTTTAATAAAATCTTATATTTTTATTTAATAACACTTTTTCAACCTACCGGCACTAATAGTTTTAGTCTTTACGTTTTGTGGGTGTTTCTATTGCGTAATACAAATCAAAGAAATTCCAATTTTCTTGCCTTCAAACTAGATGAAAAGCTATTTCAAAAAAAAAAAGAAGTGTATTAGCTCTTGTACGAGTACTCTCATACTTTTTTCCGAAGAAACCTTTTAAAAAATAAATTTTTTTGAATATTTGAATAATACAAAACTTATTAAACTGGACAAAACAATTTCGAACGAAGCCAATGTATATTTATTTGACTTGTCATTCATCACGAAACCATCCATTTTAAATTTTTGCAAAGAAAGAAATCTATTTTTACACTGTTTTTCCCATTCAGCTGCAAAAAGTTAGATTTTTTTGTTTTATATTTTCATTTTTCGCGATATTTATTGTATTTTAAAATAAAATTCATAAATCCATGAATATGTTAATCGAAAATAAAAAATGTTTTATTTTTTCAAATATAAAATTCATAAACTATCTAAGCTGTTGGCACTTTTACTTTCATCTTACTGAAAAATAAAAATGATATTAGTAAACCAGAAATTATTAACCATGGATATTGGTTTTCGTCTGCAAAAAACTGGATTTGAATAGGAAGTCTTATGGAAATTTTTGTTTGACATTTAATGAGGATTCATTAAACCGGATCTCAGTAATTTACCCAAAGCAAAATGTTTAAATTAACACTCGAACAGATTTAAATTGAATTTAGTTTTATCCTGGCAGAATTAAAGATTCGTCAATCATACCCATAATTCCTGAAAATTATAAATCTTTTCCAATTAAAAGTAAAATTATTAACCATTTACGTATATTCATAATCAAATTTAAAAATATATCTAATTAATTGTTTTTATTTGTTTTCTTTATAGTGGAATCCTTAATCTACTGGCGAGATGTGAAGAAATCAGGAATCGTTTTCGGTGCTGGACTGATAACTTTATTTGCTATTGCATGCTTTTCAGTAATCAGTGTGTTTGCATACTTATCAATTCTTGCATTAGCTGGTACAGTATCGTTCCGTGTCTACAAAACAGTAATGGCAGCCATCCAAAAATCATCAGAAGGACATCCCTTCAAGTAAGTTAAAATGAATATTCATACAGCATCCATAAGAAAATTCTTAATTATTTATTTTTGTATGATTTTAGGGAATACCTCGAATTCGATTTGACCATTTCACAAGAACGAGTACAACAAGTGACTAGCGTTGCTGTTGCTCATGTTAATGGCTTCACAGCTGAACTAAGGCGATTGTTTTTGGTTGATGATTTGGTTGATTCACTGAAATTCGGTGTTATTCTGTATTTCATGACATACATTGGAGCTTGGTTCAATGGCATGACATTGGTGATGTTGGGTGAGTTACGATGATTTATTTAAAGTAAAAATTAAGTCCTTTTTAATTTAAATTGCATACCAAAAAGAACTTAAGCCAAGCTTTTGCAATTTTACATAACAAGATATAAAAGTTTGATTTGGTTCAGCAATTCAAAGACTTGAATATTTTTAAAAATGTATTTTTTGCCTTTACTCCTAAATATTTAAAGAATACTGATTTATTTTATTCAATTTTTTTCCGTCTTCAGCCTTCGTGTCACTCTTCACTTTGCCAAAACTGTACGAAAGCAACAAACAATCAATCGACTCATATTTGGATTTGGTCCGAACCAAGGTGACAGAAATTACCGACAAGTAAGTAATATTTCATTTTGAACTCTTTAAAAATCTGTATTTCAAATAATCTGACATTTATGCTAAAAAAAATTGAAAATCGTAATCAGTTTCAATGCTGCGAAATATGTATCATTAAAAGTGTATGTTTAAAAGTGAAGGTTCTATATAGTAGTTTTTAAAATTAAGCACTTAACATGGCTTAGGATCTCAATGATTGAACAGTTGTGTGAGACTAAGCTATTTTCATTTGGACCTAGCCGTGTTACTAAAATCATATCACTACACCAGCGAAGCCTAACAGTATTCACTTCCTTTTTAAGTGCAAAAAATGTCAGATTAAATAACAATATAAAAATATCCAAACAACTATTTCAAAATTGTAATAATTAACTCGTCCTTATTTCTATTTCCAGAGTCAAAGTAGCCATCCCAATCGGCAAGAAGGCGCCAGTTGAGTCTGAGAAAGACAAATAAATCATTTACGCAGATTTAAAACACAAAAAATGTTGAATTAAACAAAACAAAAAAAAAATAAAAAAAACATTTAACTATAGGATAACAAAAAAAACACAACATTCAACAACTATCAGCAGCAACAACAACAACAAAGAAATAAAGAATTGTAATATATAAGTTGATTACAAATATATGTATTACCATCCATACTCATAGATATGTGTTTCAATTTCTTTTGACGATTCCTCTTATAACTTTAATTAATCAAAAAATAAAATTAACAATTTAATTAAATAAAAGAAAACAATACAAAAACAACATTTTTAATAAGAGAGAATCAATTCTTAACATCAATCTAAATGAAAACAGAAAATAAAAATAAAATAAATGAAATATAAATTGTTACTTAAAGTTTATTTTGTTTTATTATTTGCGCTCTTAAACTTGATTTGTTGCAAAAAGAGACAACTTTATTATACCCATTATTTTGTCCATTTAGATATTATAGTAATATGATAATGAAAAAGCAAAATTATAATTTAACTTAGTAAAACAAAAAAAATTATAAAAAAAACAACAACTAAACATTATATATTTATATTATTCTCTTCCTATTATATATTTTTTTTATTTGTAATTAAATTTGTTTTAATTTTAACATTATACAAAAAGAAAATTTAAGTGAAATGAAAACAAACAAAAACAAGTATTTCACATTTTGCATGATTGATTTATTTTTTGGGACAATTTTAAGTAGACAAATGTTGATATTTTGTGAAAATAATAATAAAAAAAAACTGAAAAAATACCGAAATCATGAAATATTTAAAGATGGCTTTTCATTTTTATTTTGTTTTATTTTTTTAATGTTGGATCCACAAAATTTCACTATAAAAAATTGCGAAAGTAATGAGAGAAACAGAATGGCTGGTGAATTATTCCTTTTTTTGTTTATTGGATAAAATGTTTAAACACAATAAATTAGTTCTTTAGTCGATTGCAAATTTATACAATGAATAAGTTGTTCAACTAAAATGCATCGACCAGACCAGGGAATCTTCTGAGCTTAATATATTATTGCTATTGTTTGCTCTGATGTAGGACTATTGGTCATAGGAGTTAACCTAATGGATTAAAAAAAAACCTCAATAATTTATAAAAATCTTAGCACTAAGGTGGAAAAATACATAAAAGTCCATTTAAAGCGGGAAGAAGGATCTAGTTTAAGGTTCTAATCTCAGCATATCTGTTGTTGGTTCAATGTGTTATAACGGTAAGTTATTGAAGACATATATTAACTATGAAGATCAAGTGTTAAAAGAATTAAATTTAAACCGAATTACAATTTTTGACTTCAAGTAATATTCTGAATTAACATATACATAGTTAGTTAAGGTTTTCGGAAATAATAATCGCAATACAAGAATAAACCAAATGTTATAGGCTTTCTTGGTCAGTTTTGTTTCTCTGATGTCAAGTCCAGAGGCTAATCAAATTTTGCTTTATTTTGTACATTTTGTTTGCTTTTTTTCAGAAGAAACATTAAGCATGTTGTGTTGATTTAAATACATATTTTAGAAAAAATACCGGGATAAATCTAAAATACAAAATGGAAACAAAACAAAGAATCTTTCGTCCTAAAATATAAACAGCTTTTTACTTACTACTAACAAGTTAATATAAATACAATCGCACAGCTTTATTTTTCTTGTATGTTATTTATGAAAAAAAGAAGAAGAATAATAAACTTTATTAATGCTTCTTTTGTTGCGATTTGTTGTGTTTGATATTTAATGCATTAAAAATTTTATATATATTGAAAGAGAAAGAAATCAACAATTGACATTATATCAATTATATTATAATAAATATAAGCTTAGCATACATAAATAAAGAATTATTATAAACAAACACTTGATGTTCTTGCAAATGCCTTTTTTAAATAATAAATTATTATTGAATGTCCTTATTTTCCAAAATATAAATAATAAAACTTAACAACAAATATTTATTAATTAGCAAAATATTGGATCAAAATCGCATAGTACATATATTTACATTTAATACAAAAAACATAAGTAAAATAAAACAGAAAACTTATTTATGTAAATGTAAAGAGTTTTCAAAACGAAAATTTAATGAAAAATTAAAAAACAAAACTCAGCTTTATTATAAAAATTATTTTTCTTACTTTCGTTTGCTTACATACATACATTTTTATATTCGTTAATGTTTTTCCTCTCAATCAAGCAGGAGAATGTAATTTTTAAATATAATTAAATAAACTAATTTGTTGTTGCTTACAATTTTATTTAAAGAAGAAAAACAAAAACAAAAAAATATTAAATAAAATTAAGAAAATAGCTATAAAACAACAAAATAAGAAAAATAAATAAAAAATACAAAACATGAATAATTTTTTTTAGTGAGTAAAACTTAATACGACAATTTTTTCTAAATAAAACTTTTCTAGAATATTTGAACAAAATAAAACAAAACAACAAACAAAAGATGTTAAGAAAAAAAGAAATGTTTTTATCAACAAGTAACAAAAACAAAAAAATTATAACGGTATGCATAAACGATATCAATATAAAAATTCTTTAATTTTTTCAATCCAATGTGAACGAACATAAAAAAAGCATTCTTATGAGTGTTTTTTTCAATTGAATTTGATTTGGGTTAGAAATTATATGAAACAAGTCTTTAAAACAAATCATGTTTAAGTACTATAATTTTCATGGGAAATAAATAAAAAGAATTTAAAATAAATTTATGGAAAAGAATTTTGATTTGAATTAGTTTGGTGATGAGAAAAAAAAACTCTGGGTCAGGATGGAAGATGCAAAATCTTCTTAACCAAAAAAGGATAATTTAAGATGACAAAAATACATTTTTTAAAGTAGCACGATAGGGTTTGTACTTAAATATAATAAAATATGAATATTTTACCACAAAAAATAGTAAAACTGAGTGAATCTCATATTTATAGTTTAGTCACCAGGGCGTATACGTGCTTTTTTTTAATAAGGTAAAACTAACAAAAATAATTAAATATTGAGCTAGACTGCAAATTTAAAAGGTAGATTTGACATTTTATTTGTACAATACATAAGAACTTAATCCCTATGTACAATCTTCCTCGGATTTAAAAAAATTCAGGACCCTTGCTTGTCATTTATTTAAAGTCACTCGTAATTTGAAAGTTTAATGTTGTTGAAAAAAATCAAACCCTTAAGCCAATACCACGTCCCAAAAATATTTTGCCATCAGGAGATGCTGCAAATGGCATTTATAAGTATCCTTCTAACGAATGTAGAATTGCGATATTACCTCTCAAAAAATTCATTGAAGATCCCAATAAAAAACCTAAGTTTTGACGGATAAACATTTTAAAACCTGTATTTCAAAACTCAGCTTAATGTTCATAAAGACAAAGGATTTTATGTTTTGGCCTCTAGGGCGTATGTGCACTTTTTTACACAAAATTTCAAGCCTTTTATGTTTCCAGTAAAAATTAAACTTAGTTTTTACTTTTTTGCGATGTAGGTATACTTATTTTATAAGCTTCTTTATAGCTTAAAAACACCAAAAAATTATTGAAGCTTTACCCTATTTACTAGACTAATACCCAAACCAATGGGATGTGTCATTCTTTTCATACATTCGCCACCAGATGGCCACTAACCAACATAATTTCTTAATTTGTTTATGCACCGACTGCGCATGTTTGACCTTCAAACAAGGTGACCGAGATAATTCCCCAACACTTAAACATTCCTCCCAATCCCAAAATTTACTTCTAGGTAATTTTCAAAGTTCTCAAAAGAGAAAATATACGAGTACTCGTACACAAATTTGTGCGGATTCATTTCGCCGCCGCCGGTGTATCGTTTATCAGAATTACAATCTTCAAACATTAAAACAGTGTCATTCAAAGTGGCCCCACTTCCCTCAGAAGTAAAAAAACCAACAGAATAAAACATTTTCAATTAAATACAAATGAATTCCAGTTCCATGTGATTTATAAATTTAAATAAACAAAAAAAAAAATTTACTCAAAAATAAATAAAAACAAAACACTCTTCTCCTCTCTGAATCTCTACACTTCGTCTTCGTCCACGAATATCTTCAATATTCCCTCTCTCTTAAGCAAAAACTTTAAGTGCTCTTTAATAAAGAAACAAAAATACCTTCACATTCACACACATTCAGAAATTAAATTTTATTAAAATCTCTCACATATCAAGCAACGTTACTCGCGATTCAAGCTGAGAAGTGCTCCAGAGTTCGAGAAGACAGCACCACCAGCACCGCCACTCAGTACCGTCGCAGTACTGTCCAGGAAAGTTTATTTGAATTTCGGTTCCTCCCACGCATTTTGTGGCATTACGCAAAAAAAAGGTCAACTACTCGTGTCCTTTTAGTGAATTAACACTCAAAACTCTTAACATCCTTGTGAATTTTTTGTGAGACGCAAAAGTAAATTTAAATTTTTTGAAAAATGTCGAAACCCCAAACCGATGCCGATCGTCGGAAACAGATCAGTGTCCGCGGTATCGTCGAAGTTGGCAATGTGACCGAAGTGAAGAAGAGCTTCAACCGTCATTTGCATTACACCTTGGTTAAGGATCGTAATGTCGCCACCTCGAGGGACTACTATTTCGCATTGGCCAATACCGTCAAGGATAACATGGTCTCGAGATGGATTCGCACACAACAGCATTACTATGAGAAGGATCCCAAGGTGAGTTGAAGTGCAAAGCATTGCGAGTCTTAAATGAAAATGATACGTCATACTCGTACGAGACTATAAAATTGTCTTGAGCAGAGACAGGAGAGGGGGGGATACAAAGTCTTCGAAAAGAAAGAAAATTTTCAATGTCACACAGTAGCGGGTGTGGTAGAGGGAGTGTGATTATAAGAACAGCAAGGGCCGGCAGCGCGGCATGGCGGCGAACGGGGTGTGTCTGTTTCTGATTTGATTGGGGGTTCAGGAAATTAAGACTAAAACCGCTTTTCGAATTAAACACATACTACAATGTTTACACGTTAAATGTTTTGTTGTTATCAGGTTTTTGGCAAAGAAAATCGAATTGGTACAGTTTTATGGGCAGAAATAATTCTAAGTAAAAAAAATTATATACTATTAAACAATTTAGGAAAAAAATATTTTAAAGATTCTAAAAATAATTTCGAAGATTATTTTTTCGAATACATACATAGGTATGTATGTATGCAGATGAATCCCGTAAACTCAAACACTGTAACTTAAAGAGCTTGACTAAAATTGAAAGTGTCAAAAAAAATAACAACTAAACAAAGATCGCAGAGCAGAAAACGTCTAAAACATTGGGGCACAATAGTATAGCAAGTTCTTTGTTTTTTAAAACCTATTCTTGGTTGCCCTGAACCAAGCAAGAACACACCTGTGGTGGCCCGTTATTAAATTCGATAATTGTAGCATTGACCAACAAAATGTTTCTATAAATTCAATGTTAAGATGTCAGAGTTTTCATCATTTTATTTTTATCAACCGTTTTTCTTTTTAAGCTCTGAGTAGAGTCTGAGCACTTTGAGTACGCTCTGACTAGATTCCGATTTATTTTTGAAACACACTGAACTGTCAAAAGAAGTCGGACTCTGTCATACCGCACTGAAAAAAAAACTTAAGCTTTTTACTCCATTCTCTCGCTCATTTTAGTACATGTACGTAGTTCAAAGGTTTTATGTGTCAAAAACAGCTGAAATATTCCAATTTTTGTTCATGATGTAAATAATTTTAGTGCCCATTGCAAACGATAAAGGAAACAAATAAAAAATTCTGATATAAAACTTTTTAAGAATACCTACATTTTTTGTTAAACTACATACATTTTTACTGACCTTGAATTTAAATTAAATGGTTGTTAGAAACTAACAAAAAATATAAAAAATAATAAAATTCTTGCTTTAAACTTAAACCCTACAACTTTGACACTATTGGCGAGATAAAGATGTTATTATAGTTTTTGAATAAGTAATTAATCATTTAGACTCATTACCTTATTGATTATTTGCATATGTCATGTAATCTTTTTCGTTATCTGCTTTTAATAACACTTTCTTGGTAAATAACAAATAAATACAAAAAATGTTGAGGTAGTTGCCAACTGCCAATAAGTCAAATGGTCATATTCTTATTAGTCAATTGATACCGTATTGCAAATAAAAACAAATATTCAAATAACTTATTTATTAATAATAATGAGTAATTATACTGATACTGAAATTACATTGACAGTTCACTTCTTAAGCAGAAAATTTCCTTCTTTACTTTTAATTATTAAATAAATATTTATGAAAAAGTATAAAATAGAAATGGTTGAATCAAATTGAATCAACTTAATATTTTTTCATGATTTGACCAGAAAATAGAAGTAAATTAAACTTTTCATTGCATTTGTTCAATTTGTTTGAAAATGTTGGTAAATGAATAGTTTATTAACAAAAGGCTTACAAAATATAACTTCTAGGGCTGGTAACACGACGATTCCCGACCATACTTTTTTATAGTCTTAACTCAGTTAGTAAGTTTTTTTTTTGTCATGATAATTTTAATTTGTAGTTTTGTCTATTTTATATTCTTTAAATTAAAAAAGATTGATTTTTCAGAGAAATAACTCGGGTTTGTCTTTGAATACGGACCCAAAATCATACTTCGACATTCATATAATATTCTTCTGGAAATGTCAAAAAAATTACCCCAATTTCTCACTGACTGACTGATAAGAGTATCAGCAAACTAGGGTCTAAAATATATTACAGTTTTTGTTTCGTCTTGAAAAAGACTTTTCAGTAAATGTCACTTTTTTACCGTTTCTATGCCGAAAAAACCGAAAAATGAAAATTAGGCATATACTCAGAAATAATTGCTTCGAAAGTTGTCAAGCGAGTTAGATATGCGAAATAAAATAATTTTCTATATTATGTACATACATATGTATGTAGATAAAAATAATAATTGAATTCTAAACGTCAAAACGAATCTGCCCCATTTAACACATTTCATATCAAACTTTAGCGATACACGAGTCAAGCGAAATCTAATTGAATTTATTCGAATTTCATCAAATAAATTTGTCCTTCTCCAATGTCAATAATAAAATTTAGGCATCTGAAAAAAATTCTTCTTTTTCTTATGGTTCATAATCGTTATTTTTATTTATTTTTTTTTTCCTTCAAAAATATTCTCATGGATATGTGAAGAAAAGAAAGCTTTGTTTACATGCATTGAAAAAAAAATTATTTATTTTTAAATTTCTCTCTAAATTTTGAGGAAAACTAAATTTTATTATTTTGTCTCTAATAAATATAAAATTGTCTTTGGTTTTCTTCTTCAATTTTCTTCTTGTTTTTACTTACCTAATTCCAAGGTCATTAGAGGTCATTGAATTGTGTATCTGTATCCATAGATATAAAAAAGCAGAGAGGGTGGGTGGCCAGATTGTCAAAAGGAAAAAACTAAAAAAGCTTTACCATTTTCTTTTCGTGTAGCTTTTTATTGTTGTTGTCACTTAAAAAGCTGTAGAATTACTGTAAATAGGTTGAAATTTGAAAACAAAATTAATAAAAATATAAAAAAAAAAGAAATAAAAGCAAAAGAAAGAAAGATTCAAAGATTAGATGCCATCCACTTGTTGAAACTATTTTATTCAATCAAAATAATGATAGTGACGGTGGAAAAAATGAAAGAAGAACACAGACACAGGAATAGCTGACGTTTTTATTTACATAAATTATTTTATAAAAATGAATATAAATTAAGAGCCAAAAATTGGATGCAAATAATGAGAATCTTGTTGATTTTTGACGATTTAAACACAGCAAGGATCCTTGAGTTTTTCAACCTCCCTCCATCTGATACAGAATTAATTGATATTTTTTGTACCATTTAAAGCTTTCTCTGCAAATAAAATGGTGCCTCTTCAAAACAAAAACAAAGTAACATTGATTTTCGTTATATTAAAAACTGCATCATGCATATTAAACTGAATTTATATATGTTACTCAAACCGAAATTAAAAATTCAATTCATATAACTTAAGGAATAATTATTTAAAATTTCAAACCAAACAAAAAGATATTGCAAATATTAAATTTGATTTTTACAATATAACGGTAAGGTTTAAGAAATTACATACGTGATTTTTAATGAATAAATTAATTTGTTTATAAGTGTCATATTTTCATTCTTAAAGGTTCGTTCACAACACGATAATTTAAATGTTCATCCTCATTTTTCATTTGGAAACTGTACATAAATGACGAAAAATGTTATGTATTGATTTTAATATTTTAATACGAACTTACAATTTAAAAGCACCTTTCTAAAATAATAATGATAGTATCATAATAAGCAACTGAACTTGCAGTTTATTAAAGAACCTTTTCCGCCATTTACAAGTGTCAAAGTTTCATATGGAGCTGGTTCAACATTAGCGCTGTAATTCAGTATTATATGATACTTAAGGAGTTTTAGTACCTGCTGTCAGTTTAAGAGATTTCCTTTTGCCGTCCTATGAAACTTTTTCATAAAGAAGAAAAAGGAAGACATTGAGACACCTCCTGTCTGTCAAATGTCAACTTATACAATAAGTAAAGACTTATTTCTTATGTTTTAAATTTTGAAATTTAAATGAGAAATAAAATTTATCACTCCATAAAAATATAAAAACATGGGACTACATATGTACATAGTCCCAAACATATTTAACATCTCTGTTTTGTTGTTTATATCTTTGGGGTTGCTTTTACCACAACAAAAATACTTTTACTTGGAAAATATTTCACACCACATTGTCTTATTTTACATTTTTGTAAGAGTTTAACCTTGCCAATTGGCTAATTACCAAAAGTCAGATTAATTAAACTCTTAGAAATTCTTGACAAAAGTATAAACAAAGAATTGTTAATTTTGTAAGAAGTAGTCGAACAGATACTACAACAGAACTTATGCTCTGGCGCACTTTTTTTTTGGTAAAGAGAAACCAATAAAAACCTAATAAAAAAAATAAATATTATTTCATAGTTCACACATTTAAAAACACAAATTTTTATTCTTGTCAATGAACATTTGTGGCAACTTTTGACCCTTGCTTATTTCTGCACAGAGAAGTAGACAAAGAGTCAAATGTAAAATAAATTGAAGAGAAATTAACATGTATTTAAAAACAATTCTTTTATAAATGTCACTATATTAAAAACTTCAAGTATTCAATCTTTACATTTAGAAAATAAAAATAAGATTTGACACCAAAAGCATGTAGACACTTTCAATGGTAGCTTTATTTTGACAAGAGATTAATTCCTTGTCCATTTGATACACCTGTCTAGCTATAAAAAATTTCTTTCAATTTAATTGTTACATAACCTTCAAAACTGTGTATATTTGGGTGAACCCATCTGTCTAATTTGTTTTCAGTTAAAAGTCACACACAGTTGACATTCTTTGTTTGTCAACAAAATAGAATTCAATCATAATCACGAGATGGTCAAGTGTACGAGTGTTTCATTTATGTCAGTTGAACTTGCTTATATATATCAATCAAAGAGCAATAACTTCCAAAACAAAAATTCCTAATTTAATTGGCGTTATTAATTGAAAGTCAAGGCACTTTTCATCTTCAACAATGTCCAGTCCAGTCCAGTCCATTAACATTAACACTACTCTCAATCGTGATCGTGAAATGAAGCATCCCAAAGAGGGCAGTTGGTTATCGGTATCGATGATGATTCTAATCACCGCTGTCAGTGCTGACATAATAATAATAATTATGTCAAATGGGTTTTAAGTTTCAATTTTATAAACGAATTATAAATAAATGTAGATTGCATATTTTATTATGTATGTACATACATATGAACCTTAACTATTTGTTTCTAACTGAAAGTTTATTTTTAAAATAGCTTTATACAAATAGTTGCATCGATTTATTATTAACAGTTGACCTGGTTTTTCAACATAGCATCAAAATTTATATTTTGCAATCACTAGCTGTCGCCAAACTATTCTCGGATGCAGTAAATTTATTTATTGGAATTTTCTATCGCTTATGAACTTGATCTAATTATGTGGTTTCATTGCTTTTAAATATTTTAAAAACTTTCCAATAATCTGATGAACATTACAAAATGAATACATTTTTACACCAATAATAAATAATTAAATTAGCCAATAGTTTAATTTAGTTTTCCATTGGTAAATTTCTAATTCACTAAAAAATTGATTTATTATTGAAATTAAAAGAAAAGAGACAGATAAATTTTTTGTTGTCATTATGTTGATGTTATTTCTTGTTCATAGGCTTAAGTGTCAATTTTTTCTATTATCATTTAAATTTGTTTTTGCCTGAAAAAAAAAGGATGATTTTTGTGTAGCAACTTATTAAATATTTCCATCTTTGAATGAGAGTTAATTGTAACATATTTCAGAGACAACTATCACTATAACTGTCAAATTGAAAAATGAAAATTGTATTGCATTAGTGGCTGTTATACATAAAGAGATTTAAATCTCTCGAAATTGTTCTTAAATAATAAATTAACCAATTTATTTTGCTCGAATTAGAAATATTTGTTTTGACAGTTTTACGCCTAAAACAAATATGTAGTTTAGCGTAATACTACAATGTGGTAAGTCAATTATTGACTTTCAAGTATCAAAACTTAACCACCTGACAGTTATCAATTTAACTGACATCAAGAAAAAAAAACACCGGTTAAAGTTATTATTATTCTGTTGATAACACGTGCTTTTCTTTTTCAAAAAATATTTCTCAAAACTAAGTCAACAACCAGAATATTCATGTTTTTGTTGTTGATTTTTATATTAAATAAACCTAAAAAGATTTCTAGATAAAATAAAAACATAAATTATAATCTATAGACAGTTTTACCAAACTAGAGCAAAAATTCACACAAGAATGATAAGAACTCTCGTCATTCATTTCGAACGTGGTACCTACGAGTTAATGAAAGAGATAACAAAAATTTTTTAAACAAAATAATATCAATTTTTTAACAGAGGGTATATGTTAACTAGACACTACAAATGTAATTGTATTAGAGAAATAATCATGATTATTTTCACGTAAATAGCGTGATTTCTAATACCCATTCATTCATCCAAAAGAAAAAAAAATATATAATAAAAAATATGGCAAAAAATAATCTACTTTTTATTCTGCAAAATTAACTTGGACTGGTTCTGTTTATTTATGTTCCTTTTGACCTTTAGCAAATATAATCTATGTCAATATTTCCACCATGATCATAAAAATTAGGTTATCAGGTGAAATTGTGATTACAGTTGGTTCCTTATTTTTATTTGATGTTCACAAAAAGAGTGACTAATAAAATAAGGAATATATAACCATTTTGATTGTATTCATCAGTCAGATTAGGCTTATTTTTTTTAATTATAATTTTGATTAGTACAAGTTTATTAAATTTAAAACCAAGTTTCTGGAATTTGTATCAAAAACTGGAATACTGGGATCCTTTAAAATCATACGTAAAACTGACACCGGCTACTTTCAACCATTCTTTGAGAGCGAGTAAACCAAAAGTTATCTGTCAAACAAATGACTTTAAAAGTGATGTTTAACAGATCGGTGATTTATCAGGACCTATTCACAATATGAAATGTCAAATTTTTATTGACGACTATAAAGCAATTAGGTATTGTTGAATACAAAAATAGAGTTCTCTATTTATTCTCTGTTTGGCTGAAGAAAGGTTCTTTGAATAATTAAAATATATAATTTCTACTGTGAATGGGAATTTATTTAAGATCAGTTAAAATTATATTGTTATATGAATGCAAATATTTTAATATTATTTTTTTTTTTACATTTAAAATTTTGTTTTCTTGTTATCGCCAAAATGTCTACGAGAAGTTACATAAATTTGTCTTCCTTCGAATATACACTTACAAATAGAAATTCTTAATCTAATTTTAAGTTTCATGATCAAGTGAAGAGAAAAAAAATTAAATAAAATCTTGGCACAAATCTAATAAGACGCATTGCATGATACAAGCTTTATGTCATGGTCAAAAACAAAAACAATTCAAAAATTACTACATATTTATCTTTAAGAAAAAACAAATATAATCTACTAGATACTATCTAATTGTTTCAATTGATTTTTGTGGATGCAAAAAAAAAACTAAATTTGTAGGTGAATGCTAACTGAGACTAAACTAACAACTGATAGTAAAAGTTGCATGTTTTTTATACACAACAAACACAAATGAAATCTAAAATAGTCAATGAGATAGAGTTGTTATCTTCTGATAGAAGAATTAATTCGTTAATTTTATTTTATTTTTTAAACTGAATTATTTGATGGAGATATAACAGATTAAGATCTTTAAATAAATTGATTTTATGATCTTATCAAAGGTTTCTATTAATAATGAAGAAGTTTTTTTAAATCAATTTCTGTCGAATTGATTATGAGATTATTTTTAAAATTAATTTGTGCTCGTATAGATTTTTGTTCGTAGATAAATGACTAAACTGAAAATATAACCCTAACTTCAAGACTATAAGACTATAAGGAATGAATCTCTCTACAAAAAAAAAACAATATTTAAGAGAATCTCTCTATGAGCTCAGAAGTTCAAAAGAGAATGTACTAATGAAATTTGAAATTCTCTCCACTATTTGTTTCTCTCACATACACTTCCACATATAGAGTTGTTTTTTTTTATTTGTATAATTAACAAAATATATCTAACTAATCTCATTCTCCCAGTTCTCCTTCTCAGCAATTCCTTTTATTTTATTTTTTTTTTGAGGTTTTGCTGTTGACCTTATTCTAGATATTTTTATTTTATTTTACTTTCTTACCAATTATGTTCTCAAAATCTTGTTTTGAGATGCAGTTTTGTTTTCGTTTGGTAATGATCTTGATTGGTTTCAGTTGTTGCATTGACAAGATCGAGACTGTGTCACTGCCAACATCTGATTTCTGTTTTTTGTTTGATGCGACAATGAAAGTTAATTAAATTTATTTTTATTGCAATTTCAGTTTGGTATAGATCAAGAAAATCAAACAAAGAAAAATGAAATGAACTTAATATTGCCAAAATCTTTCGTAAAATGTTTGTTGTTTTACTCGTTTTCACTGTGAAATTAAAACGCCTGAAAGTATATAAGATCTTTATGTAAAAACCACTTACTGTACCTTTTTTTGAACATAAAACATATTAATTTTTATGACACTTTTGGAACTGTTATTTTTAGACAAGAAGTTGGAGAATCATCATCACTTCAAAATGTGGGAAAAGATAGGGCAAATCTCTAGTCTCTAATTAGTCAGCTGTCAGATAATTTTGAAAAGACACTTTGGGCTAAATTGTGTGCTCAAAAAACGTGAACTTATCTGAAAAATCAGATGAAATCAACTAATGTCGTTTTCAATTGTCAATCTGGAAGCAGAAAAAAGCATTCTGAAAGCGTTCAATTGGGCAAAAGTGACAGTTCTGATTCTGAAAAAGAAGAGATTTCTCTTCCGGATTTGAAATCAGAAGCAAAAACAGAATCACTCTCACATTCAAAGATTATAAATGTCACACTTGATAAATGTCATATTTTTTGAATTACACAAATTGTGCGAACTGTGAAGTGATTGCTTGAAATTAAAATTAAAATATAAAAAATGGAAAATAATATTGTGAATATCTTAAGAATAATTTTTCCTAATTTGTTCCGTACATAAATACACATGTGTAGTTAACACATGTCACACTTTACCAATACAGTCACACCAAACTTCTAATTTTTCAGAATTCAGAAAAACTGTTCAATTGGGATGCTCCTTCTACTTCCAATTCCGGATTGCCAATTGAAAACGACATAAATGTCACTAAAAGTCTTCAAACTTTTCATGACAGGTGACCAATCAGAATGCTCTAAAAATTTGGATGCCTAATGCTTGAGTGCTATGTTACCAAAAGTTAGTGAATTGGTTTATAGGTGCTCGCACAAATTTTCCCACTAGGCTAGGATTTAATTAAGGCTAGTTAGCGATACAAAGAGACAAAAAAATTCACATTTGCCTTAAATATAAAAAGATGGTTTAGTCTAGATCCTGGGGAGCTAAATATACCTTTGGGTTCTTTTAAAGCAATTTTTTTGATGCTACATTATTTTGTCTTGCTTCCACTCATTAAAAAAACGACTGTCTCACTTTTCTATCTCTTTTTAACCATCAAATAAAAGCGAGCAAAATAGTGAGACGTCAAAATTGTTTCCCTTTAAAAGAGTTTTACATACATATGTATGTGAAAACTCGAGGCCGTCATGTTTTAGAAAAGTGAATGTTAAATTCAGATTACTTTGTTATCTCACGTTGGGCGCCATTGTAAACAACAAACTTTATTAAAGGAAAAATAAAAAACTTATTGATATACATACAAACAGACCATCCATCAGTTTTGTTGCAGTGAGATCTGGTGTGATTAATAAATCTTGAATAACTGAAACTGTAAGCTATCGAAACTAATTCATGTTCTTTTTATTCATCTCTCTTTCTAGCGTGTGTACTATCTCTCTCTGGAGTACTATATGGGTCGTTCCCTACAAAACACCATGATCAACTTGGGCATTCAGAGTGAATGCGAAGAAGCCATGTACCAAATCGGTCTTGACATTGAAGCCCTCGAAGAAATGGAAGAGGACGCTGGTTTGGGTAATGGAGGTTTGGGCCGTTTGGCTGCTTGTTTCCTTGATTCCATGGCAACTCTTGGTTTGGCTGCCTATGGTTATGGTATCCGTTATGAATACGGTATTTTCGCTCAAAAGATTCGCAATGGTGAGCAAGTTGAAGAGCCCGATGATTGGTTGCGTTATGGCAACCCATGGGAAAAGGCACGTCCCGAATTCATGTTGCCAGTCAACTTCTATGGTCGCGTCATCGATGAAGCCGGTGGCAAGAAGTGGGTTGACACTCAAGTTGTCTTTGCCATGCCCTATGATAATCCAATTCCTGGATATGGTAACAACGTTGTGAACACACTTCGTCTCTGGTCCGCTAAGAGTCCAATTGACTTTAACTTGAAGTTCTGTAAGTTTATTTAATTTCTCTCGTTGTATAAGAGTCTTTTCTCTGACTTTGCGATTTTCTTTTACAGTTAACGATGGTGATTACATCCAAGCTGTGCTGGACCGCAACTTGGCTGAGAACATCTCTCGTGTGCTCTATCCCAACGATAACTTCTTTGAAGGCAAGGAACTCCGTTTGAAGCAGGAATACTTCATGTGTGCAGCCACCCTTCAGGACATTATTCGTCGTTACAAATCATCCAAGTTCGGAAGCCGTGAAGCTGTTCGCAACAACTTCGACCACTTCCCAGACAAGGTTGCCATCCAACTGAACGACACACATCCTTCATTGGCCATCCCTGAATTGATGCGTATCCTCCTCGATGAAGAGAGGCTGCCATGGGAAAAGGCATGGGATATTACCACCAGGACTTGTGCATACACCAATCACACCGTCTTGCCAGAAGCCTTAGAACGCTGGCCCGTATCCTTGTTGGAGTCCATTTTGCCACGTCACTTGCAAATCATCTACCACATCAACTTCCTGCACATGGAGGAGGTTAAGAAGCATTTCAAGGGCGACATGGAGCGCATGCGTCGTATGTCGTGCGTTGAGGAAGATGGTGAGAAGCGTATCAACATGGCCCACTTGTCCATTGTTGGTTCACATGCAGTCAATGGTGTGGCTGCCATTCACTCTCAGATCCTGAAGGATGCCCTCTTCCATGACTTCTACGAAATGACCCCCAAGAAGTTCCAAAACAAAACCAACGGTATCACTCCCCGTCGTTGGTTGTTGCTCTGCAACCCTGGCTTGTCCGATCTGATCTGCGAAAAGATCGGAGACGAATGGCCAGTGCATTTGGAGCAGTTGGCTGCCCTTAAGAAGTGGGCTAAGGACCCCAACTTCCAGAGGAATGTCGCCCGCGTCAAGCAAGAAAACAAACTTCGTTTGGCCGAACACCTCGAGGCCGATTACGGAGTCAAGGTCAACCCCGCTTCCATGTTTGACATTCAAGTCAAGCGTATCCACGAGTACAAACGTCAACTCTTGAACTGCTTGCACATCATCACCATGTACAACCGCATCAAGAAGGACCCCTCTGCCAAGTTCACCCCACGTACTGTGATGATTGGTGGTAAGGCAGCTCCAGGTTACTATGTGGCCAAGCAGATCATCAAGCTGATCTGTGCCGTAGGAAACGTCGTCAACAACGACCCAATTGTCGGAGACAAATTGAAGGTCATCTTCTTGGAGAACTACCGTGTCACACTCGCTGAACGCATCATGCCCGCAGCAGATCTGTCTGAACAAATTTCCACCGCCGGTACCGAAGCTTCGGGAACCGGAAACATGAAGTTCATGTTGAACGGTGCTCTGACTGTCGGTACCCTGGATGGTGCTAACGTCGAAATGGCCGAGGAAATGGGCAACGAGAACATCTTCATCTTCGGTATGACAGTGGATGAAGTTGAAGCCCTCAAGAAGAAGGGATACAACGCCTACGATTACTACAACAGCAACCCTGAAATCAAACAGTGCGTTGACCAGATCCAAGGCGGTTTCTTCAGTCCAAGCAATCCCAATGAATTCAAAAACATCGCCGATATCCTCTTGAAGTACGACAGCTACTACTTGTTGGCCGACTTTGCCGCTTACATCAAGGCACAAGACTTGGTCTCCAAGACCTACCAGGTAAGACACAAGACTTGACATACTCCAAAAGGAGTTTTATTAATTACGTTTTTTTGTTTTTTTAGGATCAATCTAAATGGTTGGAGATGTCAATCAACAACATCGCATCCAGCGGTAAATTCTCATCAGATCGTACCATTGCTGAATACGCCCGTGAAATCTGGGGTGTTGAGCCCTCATGGGAGAAGCTGCCCGCTCCAACTGATGCAGCAAACTAAATTGTTATGTCAATATTTTTATTTATAGTAAAAAACCATATAAACTCGAAAAAAGATAGAAGAACTGCCAACAATTTAGCAGGTTTCAGCAAAAAAAAAAAGAACTTACTAACGTCCAATTACACACTAACGGTTTAAAATTATTTAAAAAATAGAAAGAGATAAAAAGTCAACTCGGTTAAGTTAACTATTTTTAAAACAACGCAACGTTACGGTCGTTAAACGCAACACACCACCTCTCGAAACAAACATGACCTCAGGCAACCAATTAAAATACCTATTTTTATAACATAATAAAAATTATTTAATATAATCAAAATTTTTAAAGAAAAAAAAAAAAGAATTATATTTACTTTTTAGGAAAAATAATTAAAAACAAAACACACACACAATTAACTTTAATTTTTTTTTAGAAATTTTAGATTAGATGCTTTATTGTTAAAGTTTAATGAATAATAATTATTAAAAATAAAATAAATATATTTCGAGATGATTCTCGAAAAGAAAAAACAACTATAAAACCCTCAGCACTAGTTAATGTTTTATTTTTTGTTCTGTCCACATTAAGGCACAAGAATTAGATTTTAGAGACAAACAAAAAAATAAGTTTTTAATTTAAACGAAAAAGTATTAAACAACTTATCTCCACAAAATTTTAAATTATGATTGTTGATTGTTGTAAAATATCTAAAATGTGAAAAATAAAACATTTAACTGAATAGTGTGAACAATAACATTGTTTGTTTGATTTGTATTTGTTTGTTCTTAAAATTAAAAAAAAAAAAAACCGAATCAACTTGGTGTTATCAAAGGTTTGCGACTGTGACTTTTGAAAAAAAGACAGAAAGGAGGAATCCATTATTCAACATAATCGATGATAACTAGCTGTCTGTCAAAAACCAAACAACAGTCAATACGTAGGTATTATTGAAGCCCGTTGAGTGATATTTTAGTTGTCATACACTATGCTCTCACTAACGAATTAATAGGACGGCAAAATCAATCAATCGTAAATTCATCAGATTTAATATGTTTATTTAATCTAACTACGAACTACGAAACATGTTACTAAACTATAACGAACGGAAGTCAAAGTAGCACTCGATGTTCCCAAATTAAAATTAAAAAAAAAGTGCAACCAACTTCACACCTAACTGTCAAAAACTTTTAAACATTTGAAAATTCAAAGACTTCCGCTTTCTTCATAATATAAATACATACATAACCTTAATTGTTTCAACAAATCCTTTTTAAAATTTGAGTCTATATTATGGACATTATCTAGAATCTATAGAAATTAAGTACAGCACAGAACTGTGGCGCATACTTAATTTTTTATTCTATCTCTTAGTCTACAGCATTGAAAAAAAGTTTGACAATGAGTTGAAGGTATATTTTTAACGAACATACTATGTAATGTATGTATGTACATATATGTGTATGTATGAATATTTAGGCTCCTAAATCAATAAAATTAAAAATATACCACACACGCTCTACTTAAAATTTCGATCCAGTCACCAGACATACACCCTGAAAAACCCAATATAAAAAAATATCTAGAGATTAGGTACCGAGATTAAGCTAACATTGGACATTCGACATTATGATTACTGAAATCAAAAGACGTGTCTAATTTAAAGGAAATCTGCAATTAAATAAATTTCGATAATGACCAAGCATTTTCTTGTACCCAGACAGATCATAAATTTAAGAATTTATTTATTTAAAAAAAAATTATATAATAAAAAGAGTTAGGCATATGGTTCTTTTCTGTTCCTGCAGAATTACTTACTAACTAGAACCTTATTCCTTTCTAAAGCTGAGCTCTACTAGGTACAGCATTTAATTTTATAGACATTGACCCGTTTGTTAAAATACGATTTAACATTGCGTCAGATTCTAAATGCGGGGAATTTGATCAATCTATGTATACCTACATATGTACTTACTTTTTGTGTTAGCACAGCTTTCGTGCTTTGCACTTTTAAATGTTCATAATTTTTTATTTTGAACATTTATTTTACAACAAAAAAAAACGTATTTTCTCAATATTTATTTTTTAATTTCTATTTAATAAGAATATTTGTTAATAAATTCCCTTTTTCGAAAAATTAAATTGCATTATAAATAAAATTATTGTACCTGTCTATGATATATGTATGTATGTATAAATTGTAAGTGATTGGCGAAGCAAAAAAAAAATATATAAAATGAAAAATAATTTCATGAGCAAAAAACATAAATAAATAATTAACATTTTGTCCATCCTTTAATCGCATTTATTTTAAACAAGGCTGTGTTAAAAACAACATCGATTTTATTGTATTGGCAATTAATTTGACATTTTCTTTTTAAATTTGTTTAATTCATTATAATCTAATTAACTACAAATACCTAACATGATTTATAAATGTTTATTTTTATTTGTATTTTTATTTTGAATATTTTTTTTCTTTCTTGAACACATCATTTTCACGCCATTAATATGTAGAGATATACGTTTTTAATGTTTAGTTTTTAAACGAAAATTCGAAATGTTTACATTTTGGTTAAGTAACAAGTTCATATATAGATATAATTATATTTTATTTATCTTTATTAAACTGGTAATTGCGTATATATTTTTCTTTTTTGTTTAAGAATATTATCTTCCTTTGGAGAAATTGTCTGGATTGTTGTTAGTTTAAATACTGATGTGCTCCCACTACTTGTTAGATATACATTTTTAAAAATAATATTTATCGAAATTTTGGATTCTAAAAT
The DNA here is from genome assembly GCA_905146935.1 of Scaeva pyrastri. Classification (NCBI taxonomy): domain Eukaryota; kingdom Metazoa; phylum Arthropoda; class Insecta; order Diptera; family Syrphidae; genus Scaeva; species Scaeva pyrastri. The sequence continues at coordinate 79,259,866 of LR989928.1, read as the reverse complement.
TACATTATATTCGTTGAATAAAAAATTTAGAATTTTTTAATTCTTTTCTTTTTTTTCTATGTTTTGAGAGAGAGTGTTGTTTATACACTATTTTCCGGATAGAATAAGTTTGTTTCACGAAACAGAAACTAAACATTATAATTTATGCGACATTAATTGGATTACCTCCATTATAATTGGCAAAATAACGTGGATCTCCAAATCGACTGTACATCTAGAAAAGAAACAAAAAAGGAAATATTTTATTGGACTAGTTTAAAATTCATGTACAAAAATTAAAAGCTTTTTACGAAACACTTGGGGACTACAATAATCCCTTCAATTATGTTGAGAACTTATAAATTGAAAAGATTAGAAATCTGTTCTTACGATAAAATGCAATAAACATATTCTGAGGGATTTCGCATACGAATTATCGTGTTACAGTTAGAAATTTATTTTGGGGAAACACTTAGGGGTAACAAAATGTCTAGCATAACTCCAAAATTCTTGTTGTCACCAAGTACAAGAACTCTAACTATCTAAGCTGCTCAGCTGATTAGCAAAGTCAACTCATGTTATATATCCTATTAAACTGAAACTACAGAAAATACTTTCACTAAATTTAAAGGCAATTAATTAAATCTAATAACCATAATAATAATGATGAATTGATGAGTAAAACAAAAAGTACGTGCTAACCCAACTCTTTGCTTAAACTTGTTTCAAATTTCAATCTAGCCAAAAGTTCCCAAATTATACACAATTCAAATTGATTCATATTTTTCTTGTGAATTGTCTACAGATATCGAAAATCATCAAAATAACCCGGGAAATCTTGAGGTTACTAATAACTTAAATAGCAACCATTCATTGGTAAAATCCAAAACAAAAAAAAAAAAAAAACAATTCTGCAAATAAGTTAACGAACTCAATGAATGATTATTCATTAAACTACAAACAGAGTTAAAACATTTCTTAATGTTATGATGATTATGCAGTTTTATACACAGGTGGTAACTAATCCAAGAATAATAATTTATGTTGGTACTTTTTCAGACTAATAAAAAAAAGATCTATTTTTAAATGGAAAAGAAACAACTTTTCTAAAAATAAAAATCATGTTATCTTTAAGAGATAAGAAAAAAGGGAAAAACATATTGTTATGATGGGAATTTTAACAAGAAAAGTATTTCTTGTTGGGAAATTTGATATTCACTGGCTAATCTCATATGAATACAGTTCTCATGATTATAGAAGTAACAGTCAAGGAAACACGGATTCTGGATTTTCAAATTTATTGAAATAATTTAATTGAGGCATGGCCTGGCCATAGCTAAGTGTATTGCTGTATGCACCTGATTACATATTTTCTATTTAACGCCTACGTTATTATTATATTAATCTTACAATTAATATTTAGCAAAAAGAACAAAAGAAACATATACCTACTTTACATTATTCAGCACCATACGCAATCCAACCAAAATCATCAGCTGAATTTCGCCATAAAAATCACATCCGATTTTTGTTTTGTTAGTTGGAGTAAAAAAATAAAGCCCAACACCTTTTATTTTTGTTTTAAATATTTTTGGAGTTTTTATTGATATACATAATTGTAAATTTGTCAGTCAGATTAAATAACAATTAATATAACATATACGATTTTTATTTTTGTTTTGTTTTCTAAAAATTAAAATTTTTACTATTTTAGAGGTACACATACATTTTCATATTATTTTATTTTTTCTATCTCATTTATAACTTAAATACAGCAATTTCATCTTTTTTTTTATTTTGTTATGAGATTTTCTTATACAACTTACACACACATAGGATACAAACTACAACATTTAATATAGACATAATTAATATATATTTAATGTTATTAGGTTTCCTTCTTTTACTTATATACTTTATTTAGTAATCATATTGAAAGGAAATTTATTGTAGACGACATTGATTTTATTTTTTAATAATTCAGTAGACGACAATCTTGGTTGGCTTGACATGATGTGACATATATAATACAATGACAGAAACATTAACTATTTTTCTCAACTTTTAATGGATTATTTATGTAAGTAATAACAAAAAACAAAACAAACAATTCTACTAAAACATAGAATTAACATATTTTGAGCATTTGATTTGTATCATTTTTTTTTTCTTTCTTTTTCTGTTTCTAGACGATACGCACACAAAATAGGGCGGGTAAGGGTTTTTGGAGAATACAAAATAAACACTACTATTATCTAATTTGTTTCTTTTGTTCGGTTGGTATCTATATAATTTAATTATTGTAAGATAATCGAATTTAAATTTCTTTCTTCTTTTCTCTTCTCTTTTGTTTTATCTCAAATTTAATTATTTGATTTTTTTAAAGAAAATTCTCAATATTTCAAGTGTTTTACATTAAATTTCTTATTGTTTTGAGATTCTTATTTAACAGATAAGCTCACCTGCGAATCGTCTAGATCTGTTTCAATGTCGCTACTATCATAATCACTATCCGGAGGTGTAAGAATCTCGGCCCCACGTTTTTCTAAATGATTTTGCATGGTTTGATTGTCAAGAATGCATGCCACTTGGTATGCTGTAAGACCGGCATATGTTTCAGTTTCAATATTCAATGTGGAACATTCTTCGAGAAGGAAATTGGCCAGTATTTCATTGCAACATTCAATGGCAATGTGTAATGATGTGCGTCCTGATTTTCCTTCCTGTAAAATAAGAAAATATTACAAAAATTAGTAAATGAAATGTGATTTTTATCAAAATTTAAAACTTACTCTTGCATTGATATCAGCTCCAAACCAAACCAAATGTCTCAGAATATCTATGTGACCACCTTGTGCCGCCAAGTGAACACATCTTTCACCTAGAAATAGATTAAAATCAAATACAATCGATTAGTTCATGTCGGATTGATAAGTTTTATATAAATGTATGTAGATTTTATTGAAGTGTTTTTGCTATCGATATTTGTCATAAAATTCAATAAACCGATTTTCAAAACTAAGATAGCGGTCTATTGGCGCCTTGTATCGAGGTTTTTACGGCTGTTGATTGCAAATAAGAGGAGTTCAAAGTATTTGGGAAATACCAAAGGCATTTTGTTTGCTACCATCCATTTCATAAAGAGTACCTATATGTATTCCAACTTCGCCATGCGGCAAGTTTTATAAAAAAATAAAAAAAAATAAGTTTCTCGTGATTTGGATAAAATCTGTCATAATGATAGAGAGTCAATCGAAAGCCATGTCATAATGATAGTAAACAGTTTTTATTATTTTTTTTTACACACTCTTTCTGGCTCGGCCTTTGTTTTCGATTGAAGATTTTCATTCAGAAAAGCTCCGCTTAACCAGTTTTCAAGCCACAAACTCTCACTACAACGGGTTTTGGGGGACCAGCAGTAAGCTACATGCGCCAATAGAGGGTATCACTATAGAAAGCTTTTGGCATACCTCACATCTGCCAATGAAAGGTATCTTAATCCAAGTTAATTACCCGCAATGATCGGAACGAGTGTTGGCATTTTGTGTGTATAATTTTAAATTTCAGAAAAACCCAAGAAATTCCCACAACCCAATAAAAAAAAAAGAAAGAAAAAAACGTGGGACAGGTTGTACGATTATATTTTTTTCAAGCTCATGTTGTTGTTGTTTGTTGGAACAAACTGTAAATGTGGTATTGAGAAAGGAGAAACAATAACCAGAAAGCAAACATCAAACGACAACGACGACGAACGACGACGACGATGAACAATGCAAAAGTTAATATTTGCTTGGGTCTTGGGTCTATCGTTGGATATGAAATAACAAAAATTAATTGCGTTGCATTGCAAAAATAAAAGTTTTATTGGAAGGGCCAATAATAATTCACACACACACTCATGAAAACCACTACAACCATACAAATTGGATTATGGCATAAATAAAAATATCGATTACAAGATTATTTATGGTCACAGTTGGATAAAATAAAAATAAATAACTAAAGATATGTCGTATCTCATAACAGACATCATAAAAGCATTCGGTTGTAACTTGACGTGTTAATTTACAAGCAATTAATGATTGGCATACGTCTTGGATTGTAAGACTTTGTTTGTTTTTTTTTTTAATGTTATTATAAAATTCTATCCAATTTGTTTTTGCTGATCAATTTTAAGAATTCAATTACAGACTTGTAAGTGCATGTCATGGTTCGGTTGTGTGTGATGCATGAATGCTATTTAAGGTCACTTCCGGTTCGATGGATGTAGTACCTATTTGCGTACAGCGTATACTCTATACTGGTGGTGGAAATTTGAAAGTCAAATGAGATGTCGGTTTTCGTGATTTCCTTCTAGCTGTACATTTCTTGTGAGATGTTAAAAAGGTTGTTCAGAATATGTTTGACATTTTTGATCATAAAATGGTTCTGATTGTTTTAGGATGGAAGGTCATGTCTTTTGTAAGGATGACTTAAGGGACAGGACCAAGTCGTTTAGACAGGGCTCGAAGATGGATGTAAAGGCTAACAACATGAAGTGCATTTTTGATGAACTAAATCTTATTATATTATAGAAATGACATTACTACTGCTGGCCACGAGACGAGAAAAGTCCCAGACTGTTCTCGTGAAACTGAGACAATATTACCTAGAAATTACCCGAGCTGAGACCGTCACTATACTGGGCCTTGTCAGTGTTTATAGGTTTTATAGTTTCAGCACACAAAATACCTATTACTTTTAAATAACAAATTTATTACTTTTAAATATTAAAAAGAATTAATTTAAATTCTAATATGTAATGAAAGCATCGATTTTAGAATTCGGGAACCAGACGGTTAAAGGTTCAAATTTGCCATTAAATTCAATCTCTTTTTGTGGATTAACTCATTTTTGTACAAATAATATTTCTACTTCAATTTATTAATACCTCAAAAGTTTAAGTTATTCCAAAACGAACTCTAACAAAGTTCAATTGAATATCATCCTCACTGGGTAAACGTCTTTTTTTTTGATTTTGTAAAGAATTAGACTTTGAACTTTGAGAATTGAAAGTCTCGCATCATCATCAAAACCACAAAAGCAATTATTATTGCAAAACTTTTAATTTTAATTGGTTTCTTGAAATGCACTTCAAATGTGATGCCTCCTAAGAAGCAGCCCCGCTTGTTGGCTGGCTGCCTGGTTGGTTGGTCGTAAATAACAAACGACTTTGGGAAATTCCTCTTTTTAAATGTGTAACTCCACTTCAACCTTACACAATGGGCGGCGGCGGTGATGGTGATGGCAGTGGCGGTTTCAGGTGTGAACTGTGAATTTGTGTGGCTCATCATCGTTTTTTTTTTTTGTGTGTTTATTTTAGCTGCGATGACTTTGTGTGTCTGCGTGCAGTCATTTTCTCTTCTGCTTATGTTTGGTCACGTTTTTGGAATTTCGTTTTTGGGATTTTCCTGCCTCCCCATGTGAAGCATATGGATCACATTTGTTCGCAATTCCAAAAAAAAACAAAAAACACAAATAAAAGTCCCAATCCCCACGTTCGAAACAAAAAGGAAGTACATTCCAATAGCCGACGACGAGAGCAATAACACTTGCGATTCATATGACCCCTGCTGGTTTTTTTTTTTTTTTCTTCTCTTCTTCACTGAATCCACTCGTCCACTTTTGACGTAATTTTGTTTTATGATTCGTTGAGTGTATCTAAATTTCTCCAAAGTTTTAGGTCCGAATACAAAAAAAAAAGAAGAGTCGTTAGTAAGATTATTTAATGAAGCGGTTAAACGTTAAAGTCTCGATTCAGACGAGGGGCATGCTCTGCTAATCGGGCGCTGCTGTGTCGGCAACAGCCACAATATGTCTACGTCTACGCGAGTATGTTTGAATATGGAAAACCAGTTGAGAGCTCGGAATGACATAATCCAGAGCTTGGTAGGTAGTCCCTCAAGGTTTCTTTTTTTGTATCTGTTTTATTTTCCAATTTTGTGATCGTTGTCGATCGCGAAAAACCCCATTGGCACAGCTTGCGTCTCGTGCTGCTTTGTTTTGTATGTTTCTTTTGTAATAGGTTCGTGATTTATGTTTATTATGTTGTGTTGGGTTAAACAAAGCAGCAAACAAAAAAAATGATTGTATAAATTTTCCATTGCGGTTTTGAGTTGCTAAGTTTGGCTTAAAAATAATGACAAACGTCTGCTTTTCCAAAAAAAAAAAAAAACAAAACAAAACAGCACTTGCATTAAGGATCCAAGTGTGTTCCACTTTTTAATTTTACAGATTGTGTCAGCTTTTAATTCTGTCATTTTATTTTATTTTAATTTTATTTCTGTTCCCGTTTGTTGTGTTGTCTCTAAGCTTTTATGGAAAAACCAATAATTTAAGAAAGTGGTAACACACACAAAAAAATTATACAAAACTTAAAAACTTGTTGGCGCTGCTGGCTGGCTGACTTGAAATCTTGAAATAATACAAAGTGACTTTGGATATTCTTCTTTGTCTCTTGGCGCAAACTTGAGATGAGATTGGCAACAGAAAAATATATACATATGTACATATAATAAAAAGAATGTACTAGATGGAAATAGAATACTAAAAATATAATAAGGCACTCGGATTTAAGCCAATTTAATTAACATAATCTCGCTCATTAATACGAGTCTATTGGATTTTCCTTATATAAGAAAAAAATAACAGACTTGAGATTTGACATCTCTTATTTCTTATTTCATCTTTTATTTTCAACAACTTTTGATTCTTACAGTTGGAAATCTTAGGGTGAACATATTTGTGGAACGTATTGACGTTTCGTTTCGCAAGGGTGGAGTTTTAGGTTTATTGAAAAAAAACCAAGGATATCATGTTTACAAACGTGTTCCACACTTTTTCTTCTTTTGTGGAACTTATTCAATCGTTATAGTATTGCGTAAAAAGTATTGTGGAACGAATAATTTTCAAGCCCATTCCAGTCACTCCAAGAATGCAAACACATCGTTTCATAAAAAAACAAGAACATTAATCAATCAGTCATATTAATAACTTGTCTATAAAAGTGTCATTATCTCTAAAAAAAAAGCTTCAAAACAGGAACAATATTCTTCAAAAGGGAATTGCGAAAAGTCAATAATAAATGAATCACTTTTATGGGAATTCCCAATTATATTTCAATAAATTCTTCATCCATCGATATTTTTTCTTGATTTTATGATAAATCTTTGTAAAACTGCCGACTTTTATTTATAATTAGCCATAGAGAAAAAAAAAACTACAAAACTGCAGACTCGTTTTTAGTTTTAATATAAATCAAACTTTCTAAGAATTAGCTTGAGAATCAAGAGACACTTAGATTATTCTCTGAGATATCTCGTATCTCGTTTTAAATAAAATGCAAGTAATTGGGGGAATTTAAATTACATAGTTCATCATAATAACTTAACACTTTCACCTAATTGAATTAATTGCAAATCTCGTTCGCATAATAACGAACATTTGAAATTGATTTAGATACAACTACAATTACAAAACAGGGGTTTCCGCCAAGGTGATGGGAAAAATTATAAATTCATTTCAAATATGAAATGCAATCGAGATTAAGATAGATAAAATTTAATTATATACTTTAAGTTTATCTCTAATTCGTTGTGACTTGTTTAAATAATAAATAAAACATAACGGAAAACACAATAATATACATTTGATAACCGTTTTTAAAAGGAAATTTTTGGGGAATCACCGGGAATTTTCTGTGAATTTATTTTTTAGCGAAGTAAGATCTCAATTAAAGTACAAATATTTGAAATTGAAAATAAAATTAATCAAACTTATAAAGCAAAACTATTATAAAATTTGTAAAGTTTTAGTTTAAAATGTTTGTAAGTTCACTTTGGAAAAAAAAAAAAATACCCCAAAATTTGTGATAAATTATATTTTTAAAAATAAAAGTTTGACACTCTGTATAGATTTCTTCGGACCGCCAACATTCAGCGAATTAATAGAGTCCACAATGGGTATTCCCCGATTTATAGACTTTGACGTTCGAAATGACGAAATCATTATGTTCTGATAGTGAAACGAAAGATTTTATCAGTTTTGGAAATAAGTTTAAAATATAATTGACCTCTTTGGCATTTAAAGTCCATATATAGATAATCTGAAATTAACGCAATCATGACTTGAATTTTAATTTTTTAATTTTGTTCAAAATGAATTACCCTGTTATCAAAATTTGTGACTTAAAATAATAAATTTTTATTTTTTTGTTTCATCAAACAGAAATTATTCAAACAAAAAGAGAGAAAATAAAAACAAACTCACTCGTTGATGTTAAATATTTTAATGCTGGGTTTTGTCAAAATATGACAATTTTTTTTTTTTGTCAAGTGTTTAAACACAGATGTTTGAATTTTCCCACAACAATTGGGAGTTTCCTAAAAGTAGTTCTGTAGATATACACTCGGAGCCAAAATTTCGAAAAATAAAAGAAATTCAAATAAGAAAATAAAAAGTATTAAAATGTGGTAACTATTGACATTCTACATTTTTCTTTTTTTTTTCTTTGGCACGTGTCTAATAAACTAAGAAGTTTTTTTATGAATTAATCGATTTGAAACTTGAAAACAAACAATTAAATGTCATTGAAACTCGTATCAAAATCAGGTTGAACGAAATTCCCTAAAGTTCGTTTAAAAAAAAAATGTTTTAATTTATGTAATTAATTAATTGCGGTTAAAAAATCTCTTTTCAATGTTTTTTATTCCATCGAACAAAAAAAATAGAAATTACAAAAAAAAACAGCTGCTAATATTTAAAAATAAACTATGATTGAATAAGCCGGAGTTAAAGAAGATTTATAATATATTTTTTTTTGTTTTATTTGGTGAATTTTATTACCCATTTAAAAAGCTAAAATTTGTTCGAAAGTTCTCATCGATTTTTTTTTCTATATAAACTAAATTTTAGGCTTTAGGTATTCCCAAATTTTGTCATAAATTAGAATTCGATTAAAAGTGTAAATCAAATTAAATCTTTCTGAGCTCATATAAATTCATATCTATAACCACAAATATAGTTGGCGAAAGGCAAGCTTCGGTGATGAAGCTGATGACGATCGACAACAAAAAAAAATTACTCATACGCCACCGTTTCTACCATTGTGCCGATATGAATTTATTTATAAGTCTTTTCTATTAATAAAACAAGAAACCTACATAGTTTCATAAGAAAAAGAGATTCCATGAATTTTATCAAACTCCTATTATAGTCAAATAATACTCATTCCACATAGGTTCCACAAGTAGTTGTAATATGCTTTTAAGATCGAAACATAAATCCAACTTCGATGATTTGTCATTAAAACAATTTTCAAATACACATAAACATTAATTCATATTATTTAAATACATATGTTTATCTTGTTCAAGTCTCAATGAATAACTGTAAACAAATTCATTAAAACAATAAGAGTAATTGAGAATAGCAGCACATCGAAGCTACAACATCACTTGTGCTATGATGCATTGGAATTCTGGAAAATCCGATTTTTTTAAAGGGTGTTTCTTTTTCAAAAGAACTTCAAAATGTTGTGGAAGAACCTTATTCCACAAACAGTTTTAACTAGTTTCAATAGTTTATATACGATTGCATAAGATAAATTCTTTTGAAAATAGATTGTTTTTAGTTTTTTTTTACGATCCACACACATTCCACAATGGATTGTACATCTGTTTTTAAACCTTTTTAAATGCAAAAACATACATTTTTATTATTGATAAATATTTGTTTTACACCATCAATTAAACAACTATATGAGTATCATTTGTGTCAGTCGTTTTGGTATTTTCAGAAATTCTATCCTTACCCTGCTAAGAATTTTTTGTTTATTTTTTTTTTCTTTTATTTAAAACAAAAATATACATACCTAAAAACATTGCTAAATATACACACACATTTTGTGCACAGGAAACTCCCCCAATATGGGAAAATTCAAACTGTTATTTAAACATAAGACAACAAAATTAAAAAAAAAAAATGTTAAATGTTAAACAAATAGAAAAAGTCAACAGAATGTCTCATTTGTGACCAGATCACAATTAAAATCTAACCTTTTTGGTAGTCAAAAATTTGATAATGATAATAATTTATTGCGTTTTAATTTTTTTGTATGTATGTAGGAACATAAGATTCTTATTAAATTTATTTATTTTTATTTTCCTTTTCAAAATTATGTATACAACTTGTAGTGGGTAATGGAATTTTTGAAGGTTAGGTATTTTTGGTTAATTTGGAATTTGAGGTCACATTCTTAGAACTCTGGCTTATGAGTTGATTTATTCACTGAGAAAGCTAAATTTGTATTTATTTTAAAGGGGGTTTTCCACTTATGGTGTGCTATCGAAGTTGACTAAAAAAAATAGAAAAAATTCTCTTTAATCGATGAGATGTGTAGGAAATTAAAGGTGAAACCATAAATGACAGAGTTGGCACTTAAAATTTTGGTTAATGTGTCATGGAATTTTACAAATTGCACAAAACATATTTCTTCTTCAACCATTGACAACCCTACTAAACACAAACTTTTTGACAGCTGACAGATTGTAAGAAAATGGCGGTGTGTTATGTTTGGTTTCAGTTGATCTCCAAACTTCCCAAAATGACAGAAAATTCGAATGTTTGTGGAACACCCTTTAAACTAAAATGAGAAACGTCAAACGTTGCAATTGTGTCAAAATTTCAAAGTCATCAATGAGGAACTTACGGAAACTGTATGATTTTTTGAGAACTAAATAAATTACTCTGTCGAGGAACATACCAGAGTTCAAAGTTCTAATTGCATCACTGAATTACTTTTCAATATAGACCCAGAATGAGTACTTTTACTATTTTTACTACAATTATTATTTTATTTTTAATGTATTCAGTGGCAATTGTATTAAATGATTAAGCCTAGCATTCCAAGAAATTTAATCGATTCATCAGATCGGGTTAGCCACAATTCAGTACATAGTACATAGTTCCTGAGCACATGCACATTATAATAGAATTTTTATTAATCTTTCTCTTAACAACTACAAAACTGAGTTGTTGTTATTTCACGCAAATCGTTTACTGTTAGATCATATAAAAACGTAATCAAAAACAAACAAAAAACTGAATTTTAATTGATAAATGATAACATTATTGAATTGCATCATCATCATTGAAGCTTTAAATCCATTCAAGTTAAGTTTAATGCAATCTCATCTAATCACTCTTCTGATGGGATTCTTAGTTCATTAGTTTGTGAAACACACGAGCTAAGCTATGAGGTATTAAAGTTTCCACTTATAAAAATAATTTAATTAGTCCTGATTCATTTGTTTACTTCTTTATTGTAGGTATGTATTTTTGTTCCCCGATAGGGATACAATGATAAAATTTAAAAAAAAACAACATTAATCGATTCTGAATCTGATTGACGTATTATGAAGTATGTTATAAAGTCCATTGCATCATTTCCGTAGACGAAACGTCATAATTCTCTTATTTGCGCAAAATGTCACACGAGTTTTATTTGGTATTGGGAAACTTTGTTTATTTCAGTTTTGGGGTTTCTCATGGGTTTCTTTGAATAAAAAAGGAAAAGGATAGAAACTTTGTCTGTCATTATGACATATGTCATGACCATGACAAAAAAAAAAAAAACTAGAAACGTCAGAAAATTTATTATTTTTATTGCGTTATTTAATGTTTATTATTCTTTAATTATGACGTAAGACAAAGTTGATAAATTATGATGTGAATTAGAATTCGAATTGAGTCCGAAAAGAAAAACAAATCGTTTTTTATTGTTCTCACGATAAGTTTAAACGATAAGAATAATCGTGAATTAAGAAGCAAACGAATTTCCAAGAAACCTTAAATGCGTTAAGTTATAAGGAGAAAAAAAAATTACTTTTCTTTATAGAAATTTTAATACCACCATATATTTCACATGAAAATGATTAATCAAAACTTTTAAGTACGAATTTATCCGTTTAATCAGAAAATAAACACAATTTTTAATCATTTAGCCTGAATGCTGCCAGCAGAATTGTCAAAATCTTGACAGAATCTCCAAATTATATGAATTATATTTTTTACAAAAACAGACAATGGACACATTTCAAGACGTTTCAAGTCACAATTTTGACGTTTACACAAGGACAAGTATTAAGACAAAGATTGTACATACATATCACCAGTTGTACATTTCTCAATCCAGTGATGGAATTTTTTGACATATATCTAAATCAATTTTAGAGCAGATAAAGATATTGATAAAATTGGTATTTTCTGGTTTAAAGCAATTTGGTTCAATAAATTGATGATCTACTTTAAAGTATGCATGATTATCTTAAGTGAACTTTTAAATACTATAAATGATTCTATCTTTTTGAGGTTTTAATTGTTAAACATTGTCTAAAAATAATTTAGAACAAAACATCTATTTTTATCTTTTTGCTAACTCATTTTCGATATTGACTGTGTTTTTATTTTGGATGGGAATTCCGTTTACGTTTAAGAACTCAAGTTTAATTTTGTGTTTTTTCCCATTTTGATATGAACGATAAGATATTGTTTTTTTTTTTTTTGTATTCATTGTATACTTGCAGGAAAAATGGAGTGCTGCCCTTGCGACAAAATCACCGGATGGTTGCTATGTTATTTTATGTTATAAGAAGGTCAGCGATTCAATTTATTGAATGTAATTTATCGTCCTTCAGGAGTTAATTAAAAGATTGATGCGTGATGTAAGTTTGCGTGTTTTTTTTTCAATAGATCTTGTTTTTGTTTTAATTTATTGAGGTCAATTCATTACAAAAAATAATAACACTAATGATAGGCTATTGACTTTCTTATCTAATTCAAAATGTATGAACTTATATCTACCATATATTTAATTCTTTATTTTATACAATAGATTTGATTGTAAGATTATATTTATGATTTTGTATCAATTTAAATTTCAATTCATCATTTTTAATAGAATAGATAAAGTGATTAAGACTATTGATAATCAAATCACTTCAGATTTAATATTTTAAAATACTGTTTAGTATTTTATCGTCAAATGGATCTTCAAGATTATAAAAATTTTCTTTTGATTTATTTTCAGCTTCCTAAAAAGATGAAGAAATACTTTCTACTTATTAATTGTCCTCAAAGAAGCTTAATCCTTTTCTTAACATCATCCTTTGGCATAATGTAACCTATGTGATTATATAGAAATGTTATGTTCACTCAATCGTGACCTTAATTTTGTATTTATTAATAATTTCTCATAAAATTATATCGTTTTTTTTAAGAAAAACTCATAAAATCACGTTTTTTTATAGTCATTTTTTTCTTTGAGTTATTTTCTAAATTTATATTTTTGCAAATTTTTCGTAGAAAATAAATCACATGACCCATGGCAAATACGACCAACCACAAAGAAGACATCATTGGGTCTCCCCATGATGATCCCATCGTCTTTTTTTTCGTATACCTATACTTACATAAACATAAAAATGAATACTTAAACACATGCCAACAAAAAAATATAGTTCATAACTGGCACATGGATATATGATTTAATATAAAAAAAATTGTTTTAATTTTAGCAACGATCGCTTGTCTACTGTGAATACGCATCGCATATGCTGTGGCCATTTATAGGCTCTGAATAATTCTAGACACCATTTAGACAAGAAGAACATCCCCCATGGCATGGCATGGCATAGAGAAATGGCTAGAGATGGTTATATTTATAGACTTCAAATACATATGAAAATAAATATTTTAAAAAATATTTTTGCCTCCACATAAATCTGTTTTCGAGTGAATTAAGATTTAGTAGATGGTATTTTGTGAAAAATAAATCGCCAAGATGAAATATTTTTGATGCTGGAATGATTTATTTTAATAATTTTGTACTATTTTTTAGTAAAAACCGCAAACTCATAGCAAACTTGTGTAAAATGATCATTGGATAACAAAATAATCATCAATTATAACACTTATCTTGAAAATATTACATGAAGACTTTTTAAAACTTACAAATTTAATTTCATAAATCTTAATTTATGTATATAACCCTAACTCAGCTTTTCTTATTTTTCCATTATAAGAAATAAGAAAATACATCAATTTAAATGAAAACATTTCTTATTTAATAAGAAATGATAACTTTCACATTTAACTAAATGGCGTGAGCTAAATATCTAATTATACTTCGTAATTACAATTGTAAACTAAATAATTCTAGTGAAAAGAAAAAAAAAAACAATCATCCAAGCTACTTTTGTAGAAATCCACATGATTTTATTTAGTAATTAGCAAATATTTTGCAAAGTCATATTATTTACCGAGTTTGAAAAAAAAAAACAGCAAACTTTTACAACAAAATAAATCCCACACTATATCCGCACGTGCCGGAATTTTAAATAATACTCTATACTCATTTTTAAGATGACTTCTACTGGGAATACCATACCGTTAAACAAAATTACTAGAATTCAAGACAATTAACCAACATCGTATACTTATGTATTTGAATAAACAAAATTAAAAAAAAAAACCTTATTCAATTCCCAACTTGTACAAGTTCAACAAACCCAATTATCCTCTATTCTCAATTTATTTCTGATAAAAATCTTGGTACTTGGGTATCTACCGCCGCCGCCGCACTTAAACGAATTACGATTATTTTTTTTTTTTTGTATTATTATTTCTAGTTCAGTGATTTTGAAAAACTAAACAAACATCAGGTTTCAAAATTAATTGCGACTTTTCTTATTTAAAGCGACAAAAACAAAATCTACAAACAAACGCAAATGCGGAAGCTTAAATCTAGAAAAAAATTGTGTTAATTGGTCATGTGATACATTTTAAGTTTACATAATCAGGAAAATCAATGAATTCATACTCATACCCTCCTGGGACTGAAAGGAGTTTTTTTTTCTTTTATTAACTTGTTCATGACAATAAAACATAAGCAAACTCTAAGAATAACTTCCACTCGACAATTATAGCTTATGCTAAATAATTTTTTGTTTTGCTAAGTTTTTGGGCTAGCCTTGATGTTGTTTGTAGCTTTTTTATATCTTTTCTACTCAAAATTGATTTTTTATCAATAAATGGAATATTAATCGAAGCTACACGAAAAACAAGCTTTGACTTTTTATGCTAGAGAATCTTCCCGAACTCTTTAAATGAACAAACCAAAAACATATAACTTAAAAATCAACAATGAAATACTTCGACAGGGTGTTATAGAACATTTCCTAGTTCAAAATTGAACTGGATTCAGATTTCAACCCAATTTGGTGTACTAAACTACAATCTTAACTTAAAGTCCAGTTTATGGCACACACCTTAATGACGTGTACAAGAATTCAATGCTTTAATTTATTAATTTTAAATTCGAAAATCCTTCTTTAAGTTTGTTTTAAAATTCGCCTACAGTGAAGTGTAACAACAAAAAAAAAAGCTATAAACAATATAAATAAATTAATGATATTAATATTTGGGCTTGGGGCTTGGCAAAGTAAAAACAAACAAAAAAAAATTCATTGAGAACATTAAAAATAATGTTATCCCATATTTATCGCCCGATTATAGATTGTTTTATATTTTTTAATAATATAATTTATTCAATGATGAACTTTATGGTTATATACATACATACATAATATACTAACTAGAATATAAACATTTTTAACAGCCAGTCCATCGACTGTTGATTCTGTTGTGTTGTTGTTGTTGTCGCTGATGCTTGAAACTTTCATAACATTAATGTTGACGAGGAACATGGGGAGGCAAAAGAACTACCTATACCTACCCTACCCTGCGCTACTATACACAATTATTCAAATACGAAATAAAAGATATTGTGTATGTATATTTATTATCTTGCTGGGTTTTCCCAGAATTTCAAAGCCAAAAGCTAGCAAAACAGAGCAACAGTAAACTCAAAATATACATACATTCATATACACAAGAATATTCCGGCTCTATATATAGAGAGATATAGCTCGCAAGCTTCATAAACATTTGTATACATATGTATATATGTATGTATGTATATAAATGTATAACAACGAGCTATAATATAATCAATTTGGTTATATTTATGTATGAATGTGGATACAAAAATACTTACAAACAGAATTAACTCAAGTATATTTTTTTGCTTGACTATTGTTAGTCTGGCCATTACCGTCAGGAAAGCAGACAAATTCGAATTCGAATTTTATTCGACGTATGGCGTGCGGGTGAAATATTTTTGTATTTTTGGGGCAAGTTGCAGGAAAACGAAAGAAAAATTATTATTTTTCTTTATTTTCTGATCTGTTAAATTTCGAGATACACATTCTGTTTTTGAATAAACACTCAATCTATGACGTTCATTTTAACCTCTAGATTCTAGAAAATAAAATGTTTATTGAAGAAAACTGAACGTGTGCCAAACTTAGTTTTATTTTTCGAAAAAATTTTAATTTTCATATTTTTGTTGTTTTTTTTTTTTTGGTTTGAAATGAAAATTTGAATTTATTATAAATGAACACAATACTATACACTTATTTAAGATGTGAAAGATATTTGTTTGGCTAGTGAGGTTATTTTCGAATTTTATTTCGTCTCTTTATTAAAAGAAAAATATATGTATATTTAGGCGAGACAGAATTTTAGACATTTCGGAATTTTTCAATTTCATTTTTCTTTGAAGATTATTATTTAGTAAACATAAAAGAACAGTGGAAATCATTTTTTTTTCTAAAATTTATGAGTTATGATAAATAAACTGTCCTTCAACATACAAACTGACGATAAAAGTTTATTTTTCACTGCAAAACAGCTTTCAGTTTCAATAACCTTAT
The DNA here is from genome assembly GCA_905146935.1 of Scaeva pyrastri. NCBI lineage: Eukaryota > Metazoa > Arthropoda > Insecta > Diptera > Syrphidae > Scaeva > Scaeva pyrastri. The sequence continues at coordinate 79,243,016 of LR989928.1, read as the reverse complement.
TCTAAGTTTGAGCCCTAAATAAGGTTAAAATACAGAAATTATAATATTAGGTCACAGGATGTTTAATTTGTATTGTACATTTATTTGAATTTCCCTATCTCTAATACTTTTAATCAAGCTTTGAAATATATTTAGCCTGAGTACCAACTTAATACTATAAAAAGAAGATAATTAAAATATGATTCCATCCATAAATTACAACGAATTCTTTTATTAACCGGTTGATGACTCGTTTTTGACATTTTAACCTTATAGAACGGCACTTCATAAATTAACCCAACTTCTAAATAAAGCTTAAAAGCAGTTTTAGATTTTGAAATCTCATCCAAAAATAAGTTATTTTAGAAACACATGCTCTCAATCATTACAAACTTTGAAGGTCAACCCTACTTGACAACACAAAACATACAAAATAAATCAACTTGTAAATTTTAATTACTCCTGCATTATAATACACCCTGACCATATTTTATCATGTATTTTTCCTTTTTTGATTGAAATGACAAACGCTTATTATAATCAATTAAACCTTCGCATTTCTTCATTAACCTCTTAATAACTTGTTAATTAACTTTTTACATGGTCGTCGTAGTTGATGCATTCTCGTACCACCAAGTACAAGTAACATTACAACAACTATCGATTAGAGTAGGGAGAGAAAAAGATAACAATCAAGTTTGTTAAAAAAAAAACATCAACATTTCAAAATACTCGAACTTACATATGTACATACATAGTTGTGTGTGGATTTTGTTTTTGTTCTTATTACACTAAAAACAGGTTTCAATGAAATAGCTAATAAGTAATATCTATCATTGCCCTTCGATTCTATAAATTTCATGATTTGTCGCAATTTATTAAAATACAAAATTCTACTTCTACCTTTACATGGTGTATTTATTTTAACGTCCTTGACTGGATTATTTTTATTACCCTATGGATTGCGTGTCAGAACGGTAAACTTAATTTCGGTCGCGACCTCTAAACCTTTACTTAGATATTTTACTATATCCCTTGCATGGATACTATTTTTTCTTTCAGGAATTTCCATTTTAATAACGTCAGCAAGAACCACCATTTCCACCATCCATCCACCCACTATATTATACGAGAACCATTGTTCGCCTTAGCAGCAACAGCGACAGGCTATAATTTTGATTCTATTTTTAAATCGAAGTGAAATAAACAAACCAACGTGTGATGCGTGTGAATACACAAAAAACGAACAGCAACAAAATTCACATATGGTGGTTCAATGAAATCGCACATGCCTTGCCTGACTGGAAAAACCCAGGAAAATTTTTCCTTTCATATACGAGTACATACATACATAGATATAATAATAATATTCCCAACCGCCACCCATACCCATCATCATCATCGTCGGTCGTCGTCGTCTCCAACGTCGACGTCTGCTTTCAATAAGACCAACCACAACAACAACTATATGCATAGCTTAGAGAGAGACACAGAGAGCAAGCAAGGAAAGGCAGGGAAAGCCAAATCGCATGTGACCCGGAGTTATTTTTAGACCAACTCTGGTAAATCAAGAAACAAGAATGTCTGTGCAGAACATGCGCTCTCAGCAAGGTTTCTAAATAATTTCTATGCTCTTCTATTTTCATGAATTTTTCTCGAGTAGCACGCACTAGCAATTATACGAATACAAATACTGTTGAACAATTTAAAACATTTTTGTCAACAGCCAAGGGATATTTTTGTGTGTAGAATGTGCAAAAAATAGATTTTCTTCATTCGCACAGCAGGAATTCCTCTTAGTCTGTCTGTGAAAGGACAAAAATAGATTTTCGACAAAAGAAATTCCTTCGATGAATGCATTTTTCGATTTAAAAATATTCAGTCATTTACGAGTATACATATGTAGCTCTCAAGGGAATCAATATATAAATAATTATGTAGGGAATAAAGGTGATAAAAATTGAACTTACCATCATAATTGCGAATTTCCAAATCAGCTGGTAGACGGGCGCAATCGAGGTAGGATGTCGTCTTGTCACTGCTTAGGTGACCATATGAACGATGGGCTTCATTAATTTCTGATGCACTGATTGGTATTGTGAGGGCTTTTACGCATTGTGTATCGCCGGAAATGCAGGCTAAATGGAGAGGAGTGTTGCCATGACGATCTCGAGCTGTTGGCTGGAATAAGACAAAATAAACAAGGTTAAAAGATTATTATTATTATTATGTTAGTTTGTCTCTTGAAGACAAACTTAAATGAGAAACTGCTGAGAAAAGTGTAATGTGTGAAAACAAGCAATTATAATAGCTTTAAATTTTAATTGGGGAAAAGGCCTTCGTAAAGCCCCCACTAAGTTGAAAGTGTATTGGAATTACCAAAGTTTTCGACACACAGATTGAATTTTTATCGGGGAAACTAATTCATTGATTTGCGGATATGTAATTTACCAATCTTATGGTTTTTTTAAGGTCTATGAAATGAATATTCTCATCTTTTTGACCTGAACACGAAGTGTTTTAGTAGTTGTAGTTTTAAAATGAGAAAAGAAAACAACACTTACCTCAGCGCCTGCAATTAAAAGCATTCGTAAAATTTTAGGCTGTCCATAAATTACAGCCAAATGAAGGCTAGTCTGTGCTTCATCATTTTGTATATTGAATAGACATGGATGTGGTGCCATACGTATTAGAGCAGCAACAACTTCAACATGACCAGTGATACAAGCCAGGTGCAATTGTCTGTAAATATAAAATAAGAGATAGAATAACTAAATATTTTAAGAAAAAAGGTTATTTTTCTAAGAAGGCTTAAAAAGAGGCACCGCTTGGGCGCACACTATTTCAAAATAAACATTAGTTCCAAATTCAGGGCCTAACAGGTGCATTTGGATTAAACTGTCTGGTTTCCTTTTTTCCAGGTAGAGAAAACCCCTGAATTCATTCTTGCAAATGATTACCTGTTCCTAAGAATAGGATGTAAAGGTTTTGGTAATTTGCAATAAAGCAAAGGTAATCTTTAAATCTTTCTTATTCCATAAATTAGGTATAAGTATTTATGTACATATATTTTTACGAAAAGATCAAAAGAACACAAAATTATACATCACAAATTGAATGAGTTTTGGGTTTTTGTATGAAAACTTTTATACTGTACAAATGTGAAAAGGACTTCCTATTTGAAAAAAAGTTGGTACAGAAATTGGCAGGTGTTCATCTACTTTCTATTCTTTTGTAAACTAAATCTAGCGCTCAATTCATTTCGTAAGGGCAATAGAAAATTATGTATGACTAAAACATTCCATTTGTCATAAATCAAAGTCTATGTTTAAACAGAAAATGTGATTTAATCAAATCTTCTGTGGGGTTCCTAACGTTCCACTTTATCAAAACAAAGCTTGTGTTATACCTACAATTTGTTTTGATTAGAAAATGACAAAATTATTTTTTCCTAGAAAATTAAAAAAAAATACTAACATTTGTTCTGATAAGATTTAGCTATCCCTATCAATATGTTTGAAAAGTTACCATCATCCATTATGACTTTATTTTTCCAAAAAACCAATGCTTGAACTCAATCAACTACTTAAAGTGTTCGATGAACAACTTAAGGCAGTTATTATACAGTACTAAATTACTATCAACTTAATACTATCTACCAGAATTGCTACCGAATTGCTCAGAAAGATGTCATGATGAGGTCAGGATAATGTTTTTATCTTTTAGCTTAACTTTAAAAGAAGGGATTGTTATCTTCTATCGAATCAACACCAAATTATAATTTCTTATCGTGTTATAGATCGTGGTTTTTAATCAAAGCCTTAACTTGATTTCAAATATAATATTTTTCCCAAAATATTAACCACAAAAGACCTTTGCCAGTAAGTCTTAGTATTGATTAAAGCTTTTGTGGTTTTTAGTGATTATTTGCTTACGTAATACCAAAGAAAAGTATCTACTTTTTTTAAGCAATCACTTTTAGAATTTTTATTTGATTTATGTATATAACACATAAAGACGGTTCCTAGAAAGACATGTTGCTAATTTACTGAGTACAATAAAAATTATAATTGAGAAATTGAAAATTCTGAACCATACAAATCAAGGAATCGATAAAGAAATAGTTTCACTTTAAATCATCAAAAGAAAACAAAAAATGTAGCTTGAAGATGTTTTTATAATGAAATACATACACAATAATTGTTTTCATAATTTTGATATATGCCTTTTTGCTTTAGTTTGAAAATAGTCAAAACAGTGAGCCCAAAAAATAATAAAATGAAAACTTGAATAAAAATACAAAACAAAAACAGCCTTAGAGAAGGCCTATTAAAACAGAAACGTAGTTTCCATTTGAAAAAAAAACTGCCTTCTATATCATGAATATTCAATGTAACAATCATTGAATTAAGATCAAAAATACAAGGTTCAAGCACACAAAGTTGTTTTATCACAGTTAAACGTTAACCGAAGAAATTGAATTTGACGTAAATGGCAACCATCGTTCAAGGACAAAATTAAATAAACCTACGTAGGTATGTAAATTGTCAAAACATTAATCTGTCACTATGTTTTTTTTTTTAATAAAACCTGGAGATTATGTTAATTAACCGGAGCAAGTTCAATGACCAAACACCAAACCCAGTTAAACCACTTTACAAAAGTCAGAAAAAAAAATAAATAAAATAATTTTTCAAACTATCATTCCTATTAGCGAACTCATAAATTCCTTCTTTAACAATAAATAAAACAAATTTAAAAAATCAACTCACGTATCGCCTTCATTATTCTGTTGGTAGTAGATTTCCCATGGAGCCATTTCGCCGCTGTTATTTGTTGTGTCCTCATTGCCTGTCCTATCCGATGCTCCCAAATTATTCACCGATTGACTGGGATCCCTTAGAGTGAGCTTGCAGAACCACTCCGATACACCGGAGTCGACGCCTTTATCCAAAATCATTTGGTCGTCCTGCTGTTGGTAGTTATTCGATGCACCACGTTGTTGTGGCGAAGCGGCTGTTGTTGTGATTGAAGGACGAGAATGTGAATGTCCTTGTTCGGTTGCAGTGGCTGTGTCAATATCTTCGTCTTCAAAGTCCTCGTCAATGCAACCCGAGTCTATGTAATTCTGGCTTGTAGTCGAAGCGGAGTGTTTCTTTTGTTGTTTATTGTGAACAATATTAAGTTGAACTGGCGGAATTGATTTACTACCACGAGTATTATTCTGACTCTCTCCGACACCGAGACCGGCACCGGCACCAGAAGAAGAAAAGCTATTGTCGTAGTCTTCGGACAGCTGTGGACCAGATAAAAATCCAGAATCGGTTGCCTCGTTGCTGCTTGTGTAGTTGTCCTTGTCCTTGCTGCTGCTGGTGGCACAATGACCCAAATTATTGCTGCTTACACCACCACCACCAACACCACCGTTGTTCCCGTTCCCGTTGTTGGCAGCGGCGGCGGAAGCGGCAGTCGGTAGATGTTGCGAGTGTGTTGCTACAACAGTTCTCTGTTGATCAAAATTGTTTTTGTTTGTTGGCTCAGCAACAAAAACATCCTTCGCTGTTGTCTTATCACTGAGTTGGTTTTGGTTCCACATTATATACAAATTTTTTGCTTTTTTCTGTTTTTTGTTTTGTTTTGGATTTGGATTTGGATTGACTTTCTGTTTCCTTTCTTTTTCTTTTCACTTCGAAAAGAAAAGATTTTGAATTTAGATTTTTTTTTTCAAAATTCGTTTCTAGCACATAAATAAGCTACCGAAACTTTGCTTCAAAGCTGAATACGTTTTCGATTTTGACACTGAAATCTGCGTGAGAAACATCTATCGCGGAATTATTGCTAAAAGCTGCCAAAGCTAAATTAAATACGTAATTTTGTTTTAGTTTAAACAATTGATCTTACACACAATTCACGGAGTGTGAGATGTGAGTTGTGAGAGCGAGAAATGGAAAATAAAAATAACACAAGACAACTCAACGAGTCTACGAATACGAATGCGAGTACGAGTACGAGAAGAAAACTTTATTTTCTCGATTTTTTATTATTTTTTAATTCACCATTAATTAACACACACGAATACACATTGACTTGACACAGAGATGGAAAAGTTTACCTACTCGAATTTTCTGAGTTTTCCACTTTTTTTCCAATATTTTTTTTTTACTTTTTGCAAGCAACACGACGACGACGGACAGGGGCACAGAATGGATGGAATATGGAATTCAATAAGTTTTATTTAATTCCAATATGGCTACGAGTTGTTTTTTCTTTTTTTCTATTTCTGCCTTTTTTTAGTTAGCGATTTTATTCAGAAAACAAGTTTTTAGTACACGATCTGCTATTTTTTTCACGATGCCAGGAAGTTGGATTTTGGTTCTTGATGTTTTTTGTGCTTCGTGAATTTGAATATTGTTTTGGAATTTCAATTTGATGAGATGATTTTTATGCAAATTGGATTTTGATTCTTTTTTATTTTGTTGTTGTTGGTGTTGGAATTTTTATTATCAGTTTTTGCGTTTGGTTTAAGGGGGCGATGAGAGCACTTTTTATACAACACTTCTCAAATCGTTCGCTGTCTCGTTCAAACTGACGACTTCGATTTGGTTGGTTGGAATTTTGTATTTAGAAACATGTAGCGCGCTGCGGAGCAAGGGTAATATGAAAGTTGTTGTTGGAATTCAAGTTATCAAGTGGGTTTTTTGCAGGTGATTGTAGTTCTGATTCGTTGTGATGAGAAAGTGGTGGCGCTTAAAGAGTTTGGGAGAAAAGCAAATGTCAAATGGAGTTGAGATCTGTTTGATTGAAAAGTTTCGAATTTTTGGAATATTTTGCTATTTAATAATCTTTTTGTAAATAAAACATTGATGAGATGTACATAATATAAACAAACGATATTTATTCCATCCAACAATATAGAATTCACTTATGAGATGAATTAAATTATTACAATTTTCTATTGAATTTTCTTTTTAATAGAACCTCTTTTGACGCTCTAGAACTTTGTCTTCCTATACCTAGAATATTTAATAAAATATGAAATGATAGTCGATTCTCATGCCAATACAAAAGTTTCCTTAAAAGTGAATTCACCTTTTCGGCAATGTTTACCTTCTTGTAGATTTGATGAAAAAAATATAACCTATTTTTTAAGGGCCATTTACTGTCAGTTGGCTTTTTTAGGAAACATTTAATGTTATTTCGTATTAAATTTGTATAGTAAAAATTAAAGAGACATTTTGATGTTGACCTCCAAAAAGGCTAGAATACAGAAGTGGGTAAATAGTCATTGTGTCAAAGATGTATAATTTTCTGTTCAAGTTGTTTAATTTTAGTTTTTCATAGTATTTTCTACTTATTTGTTTTGAAAAGGTACATGAACATGATCAAAAATTAATGAATAAAACTAATATATTCACGAATAATTACAACTTATTTCTCAAAACAAGGTTAGCTCTATAAATACATCCTAAACTTGTCTTTTTTTCAATTAACTCCAAATAGTAATCAAACAGTCCCTGTGGTAAGTTTTATTTTCACCCCTTGTTTCTAATTTCACACACAGTCACACACTGCTGTCACGTAACATATGTCAATTCTGTCACATTTTTCAATTCGATTTTTTCGTCCAAAAATAAAATTTTTACATCGGCTGCACGATGTTAAATTTATTAAATAAAACAAAGCACTTCATTAATTCGGTGAGACATTTAACAAGCACCACCACCGCCGAAGTTGTGCAGCCACCTCCAGCTCTCATCATCCCGCTTACGCAGAAATCCGAAATACCAACAAATATTCGTGCCAATCGGCAGGCATGGATCGAAAACACCGACACAATTGAAGAAAAGAAACTCGGTCTGATTGAATTACATCCCGACGTATTTGCCACCAATCCTCGGGTCGATGTCATCCAGGAGAATATCGAATGGCAGCAAAAATATCGTTATGTAAGCTTCGCTCATACCAAAGTGCGCTCAGAAGTGCGTGGTGGTGGCCGCAAGCCATGGCCACAAAAAGGAGGTGGACGTGCGAGACATTCGTCCATCCGTTCACCCTTATTCAAGGGCGGTGGTATCGCTCATGGACCACGATCACCAACAACGCATTTCTACATGCTGCCATTCTCTAAGAGAGTGATGGGCCTGACCTCGACTTTGTCGGTAAAACTGGCTCAAGATGACTTGCATATCGTTAAGGATCTAGATATCCCCAGCCGTGACCCCGCCTTCATTAAGGATCTTATTAAGGAACGCAATTGGGGACCATCGGTTCTGATTGTAGACAAGTGAGTTTCTAAGAGTTAACAATTTAATTTTTCACACTGAGAGTATTCCCTTTTCGCAGCAACGATATCTTCCCTGAGAACATCTGCTATGCTACCAACGACATTGGCTACATCAACCTCATGCCCGTGTATGGATTGAATACCTACTCCATGCTCAAACACGACACTTTAGTCCTCACAGTCGGAGCCGTCAAGCAAATTGTCGACCGAATCATCTACCAACTCACTCGCAGAGATGCCAGAAACTTAGAAGTTAAATTCAAAACCGATCAATAAAGAAACATTTACACATTTATTCAAATCCAAACAATAATATTATCAGATTTGTTTTTTTCCTGTTTGTTTTGTTATTATTACATTTAAACATAGGTATTTAACTATTAGCTATTTATCGTAATAAAAAAAGAGTTGAGTGTTGGAAGGCGAAGTTTATCTATCGTCCGCCTATTTCTTCTACTTCTTCCTAGACTCTTGAATTCTAGATATTTACTAGATTGTTAGTTTTGTTAAGTTTATTATGATTTGTATTGAACTATGTTGAAATTTTATTGCTCCCCAAGCAGTTTATGCCGAATCTGCCAGCGTAGTTCAGAGCGGTTACACTCGCCGGGAAGATTTGTCTTGAATTTGTCCCATTCGTGTTGATAGTACTGATACAATTGTACGGGATCCATTCTGGTGTGGTGGGCGGCGTGCGGAGTTTTTGAACGTGGTCGGATCCCTGTTGAAAGTAAAAGAAAAATATATTCTCACTAACAAGTCTAAGTTAAATGATTCTTAAACTACTCTTATAGTAAGGTGAGAAAACGATACGACATGTTCAGGAAAAGGTTTGAATCCGACAAAAACCAAAAATATGGAAAAAAGATCTCATTTTTCTGAACATGCATATGATATGATAATTTAAAATATTTTAAACACTTGAAAACATACTCACACATTGCATTTGATGACTTCTCGGTTGCTCGGCTTGAGCGAGCTGTACTTGTTCCTGCTGATGGTTTGTCTGCCGCTGTTTTAGGAAGATCTCTTCTTTTTGAAGAAGTTGTCTTCATCTTTGGACACGAAGAGGGGTTTTCTTTAGAATTTGTCCTCTGTGGTTGTTGTTGCTGCTGCTTATGATCACGCAAAACTCCACCTTTTGTGCCATTTTCCTGACGAACTTGTTTCTCCACAACCGCCGCTCTTCTTTTTAAATTATTCTCTCTATCGGCAATTTTCGAACTACCAGTGCCTTCATCCGCGTCAAGTTTAGCTCGAAAACTGGCCGTAGTCTTGCGATAGAGATTATCAAAGTAATTCTTTTGATGTACATCGACTCCCAAGGATTCTTCATATTTGATTAGTTTTCGTAGATCTGCAAAGATTCGTAAAGTATTTTCGATCTTTCTTCCTTTCTATCTCTCTCTTTCTTTTTCTTTTATTATTTACAGTCCTTCATTTGTTGCATCATCTTGTTCATTATTTTTTATGCTTCTATAATACCTAACTTTTGTTATGTTTATTTCTTTGTTTCTCCTTCTCATTTCTCAACTCTTTTTTCTTTTCTTTTATTTTAAATTTAATTTCTATTTAAGTTTCATAATTTTTCTTGTTGCAGGCGGATTATACATTACAGATACTATATTTGTTTTAAAATGTTATTCTCCTTACTCGAACTCGTCGTCGTCATCATCATCCTCACAGTAATTTATCAACTACCTTTTCTGGCGAAATCGCCGGAACGGGGTTCGCAATCGTTTGCAGGACACTTTGACTTCCTTCTTTATGATGCTCCTCATAGCCATGGTTAGTTGGTTCTTCCCCGAGGGGTGCGATTTAGGCGATTTAACTTTTACTTCTCGTTCTAACGGGACGGGGGCAGCGGGTGGTGGTGGAGCAGCAAGTGTCGATGATGTCGTGCACTCATCATCAACGTCAATGTCTTCGGTTTTGATTATTTGATTGCAGCTTACGTCTAAGTCCGTTTCCAGTCCATCTGAGGAAACCGTAAAAATGTCCGAATTGTCGGCTTTCTCGCTCGGACTCATGCAGCTGTTGTTGAGGATGTCTTCTTTGCACATAGCAGATACTTCTTCCTCGTCCGGCACGGAGCTTCTTGTGCAATCATCTTTCTCATCCAAATCGGTGTCGGGAGGAGTCATTGACGTCGTCGTCGGTGCCAGGCCCTCTTGGACTCGGCTATTTCTCTGACGGGTCGGATAGTCACTGAAGAAACGACAGCGTTCGTGCTTTTGAAGAAGATGGTTCTGCCGCGTTGTGGTCGCGTTTCTCCGTCTCGTCGTTGGCCACCCCGTTTTGTTGGCTTTGTTGGTTTTCCGTCTTCGGTTATGCGCCGAAAACAAATTGTACACATTATTGATGGCAGGTTTATATGAATTGTTTGAATTATCGCATCCGTCACCCCCTCCTCCACCATCATAGCAATCGATAAGATCTATCAGATCGATGTCGCTGGTGAAATCATCGACGAAGCCCGACGATGATGAAGACTCTTGCACTGGCAAGGTTGGCGTCAGCCGCAGAGATTTCATCGAAATGCGTCCCAAATACGCATCGATCTCTTGCTCCAGTTGCATCGCACTTTTTTGTTTAACGTCGAGGCTTTTCAGACGTTTTTCATCGACCTCGAATTCCAGTCCGCCAGTTTTTTGTTTTCCGGGATTTTTCTTTTTACTTTTTGGTGACAGTTGTGGTGTTGTGGGTATGAAGTCGTCGAATTTTCTCTGGCCTCGCCTCAGCCGCTTCACATTCTCACTGATTTCTGAAACAAACTGCAGCGGTTCGGGGGTATCATTGCGAGGAGCGAACGCTATCGGAGATGGCGTTTTTCTTTTTTCTGGTGTCTTCTCCTTCGGCGGTGGAGCGGGCGGTTTCTCTTCGATTTCGGAGTCCTTTCGCTGTTTTATCAAACAGCTAAGGATTGCCAGGGTAGAGGCGTGCTCACGTGGTGATTTTCTTGGCATAAGATCACAGCTTAGGAATGTTGCTTTGTTTAGGTGCTTGTTGTGAGGCGGTACTTTGCTGGTTTTAGGCGCCTTCACCGTTGACGGCGCCGCGGGCTCGGGAGTATTGCTTTTACTTTGCCTCTCCTTTTTAACTTTTTTCAATTTTCCCGTTCTTTTTGTTGTCGTCTTAGTGACTGGCTCTTGTTTTACTTCCACCATTTGTTGTGGAGTGCATATTTTACAGTTGGGCAATGTTCTCATTGGTATCGCACCTATCTCGTAGGGCAATTTTCGGTAAGATGTGCTACCCCAGTATTCGAACATTCGCTCTTGGCAGGCATCTTGCCGTCGAAATACTTCGAACCAAATCTCCTTCACTGGCAGGCGTTCAAATGCGTAAGTTTGTTCTTTGAGTCGGCCCTGATTCAGGTCAAAGGCCGGACTCTTACGCACATTTTTCACTTTCGGTGACTTTCGTGGACTCTCGTCGCTCTCGATTGAATTCGTGTCTAAAATTTTTTGCAATTCTTCTTCATCGTATTCACTATTTCCTTCTTCCCCCATCCTATCCTCCGAGTCCCATCGTTGTTGCCTTCGATTTCTGGGATTCCTACTCGATGTGCGTCGTTTACGTCCACTTCCTACGCAGCGTCTCTTTCGCTGGGTTGTTGTCGAGAGTGGTTTTGATGTGACGCCACTGTGTTGGTTGTCAGGATTGTCCCTTGTGGCTTGTGATGTTTTGTTCGGCTGGATGGGGGTGTTTGGAAAGCTCTGGTAGCAGACAGAAGTCGTCGTCGCGTTGGCCTTCTGACTATTGTCTGCTGTTCGTCTGCGTTTGGCAGCAATCGAGTCCGGAATTTCAGCTACCTGCGGTTCTTCGGTCAGGTGCGACTCGCTTGATATACTGCTGCTCGAGATACGATTGCTATCGGTGCTCGTCTGGCGGTCTGAATCGGTTGCACGATCACTCGAAGTCGGGCGTCGTGGAAACATGAAGTTCTCCGCTTCCCCATTGAGAATGGACAGCTCCGTTTGACGAATCTTACGGAACTTCACGATTATCGAGGACTTTTTCGGCGAAACGGGATCCGTTTGTGCTTTGCTATCGGCGACAACTTTGTATATCGTCGACGTAGGCAGAGGATGCCGTATGGGGGGCGAATCCAGAGGCACATTTGACTTTGCGGATTTTTTCACATTGTTGTAGGACTGTTTCTTGTCTGTCACAACCTCGACCTCCTTGAGTTTTGTTTTGATTTTCAATGCAACTGGTGCATGTGCCTCGGGAAGCGGACTTTGCTTCCGAGAGGACTTCCTCGTCGACCTAGTAGACTCCTCTTCGATTTCCATCGGTTCCACGGACTCCTCTTTGGCTTCGTCTTTTGAGGTGTCTTCCAAAAATTTGTCCACACTTGCACTGGACTTTATGAGCGAGTCTAAGGCCAGATAATTGTTTTGATTGCGGGCAAAGAACTCGTGGTCCTTGGTCTTCAAGTGTATCGTCAATGTGTCATATTCTATTTTGCAAATCTCACAAACTCCACATTGTTTCTCCGACGAGTTATCCACTGCCACAGGCTTCTCTGTGGCTTGTTTGGGAGCCTGTTTGGCCTTTAGGCGCATATGATTAGGGTTGTGTTTGGACGACGAACGACTCTTGCGCGTCATGGCATTCGTTTTTGATGGCTTATCTTTGGCAGATTTCGATTGTTCTCTTTTTGGTGTGAAGCGAAATGCCCCGCTCTCTGCTCCCAGTTGAATTTTCGGCCACTCTAAGTTACGAAACACCGAATAGTACGGTCGATGAGAACCGGATATTGCTTCGATTTTTATAAAATGTCCCTTAAGTTGGATCGGTTCGCACGCTCCTTTGGTAGGTTGTTGAGCTTTTTTAGCGTATTGCTTGACGTCGGCTGTGACTTTTTTCAAAAATCTTATAGCGTATTCTAGACTCCAAATTCTATACGCACCGTGTTCTAAATTTGGTCGCTTCTGTTCTTCCGGTTGGTTTGCTTGATAGTGTTGACTTTGTTGCTGGCTTTGTAGCGCTCTATGGAGCATTGCATCTGCACGGGAGATTTTTTTCTTATTATTTGGGGTGTTGTTCGTTGATGCCCCTTTAATTCGTGAATGACTACTACCTACGCCATCTGTTGCTGAGTCACCAGAATATGTCTGATTTGTGTATGGAGTTTTTGGTGTGGTCGGGGTTTGTGGGGATTGTAAGTATGGTGATGGAGTTATGGGATATACGCCACCTCCACCGCCGCCTCCCACTCCGCCACCGTTTACTCCGACTCCAGTTGAAGGACTATTTACACAATATCCGTTACTATTATTGCTATTGCTACCTTGGGCTGTTGTTTGACTACCCGAAGGTGCAGCTGGTAATGATCTATCAGTTATAAAATGAGTGACACTCTTCTTAAGAAAGAACTCTAAATTGCCACCTAATTCGATAATACGTTCCTCGACCTTTTTCGATATTTGATGATCTTTGATGTCAAGATAGAAATTAAAATTTACTAAAGGTCGTCGGCCTTTGACTAGCTTGCACAAGCTTGGAGATTGATTGCTTATTTTGTTATCTTTATTAGCTGTTGTTGTTGTTGTGGTCTTTGGAGAGACTGAATTAGTTGTTGTAGCTGATGCTTTTTTTGTTGTGGTTGGAACTTCCGAGTGTGGTTGCATACTATAAGCAAGCTAACTGCGTTCGATCAAAATAATGCAAAATAAAAAAAAAGAGAGAGGAAGAGAATAAGAAAAAAAAACGAAGAGTAAGTTTTAGTTTTTTGAAGTTTTCTTGTTCTTTTTTTTTTTTGGTTCTGGTTTTAAATTTTAGTATGAAAATTATGAAATTAATTTTTCCATGTCACATTTCCCTTTGAATAGATACTTATAAATAATGCAACAAATGAGGAATGATTAAAAAAATAAAATTATTTTCTTTAAAATTACAATTTGTATGTATTTATGTTGTTTGAGCTTACTTAAAATGGAATTTCTTAATATTATTACTTATTGTTAACGGATTTTAATATGCAAGAAAAAAACGGAATCGTTTTACAGCCAGTTTGTAGGTAAGACTATTTATATCTGAAATTGTTAGGTCACTAGGTTTTGATAAAATGTGCTAAAGAGTAAGAAACAGTTTGAGTTTTGAATAAATAGTTTAAAGCAGTTGAGGGTTTAGTAGTTCCACATTAATGGTAAAAATAAAACCTTAGGTTTAATTCTTTTCCTGATAAATAACTAAATACAAACAGTGGAGACTAAAAAGTCCGATAATTTTAGGCAGTTAGCTATCAAAATTAAATTTTTGGATACACTACTGAAATCAAATACATTTTCGCCAACAATGGGGGTATTTTTTGTTTATGGAAAGTTTTTTACATACCGATTCCATGTAGCTACAATATTATATTATGTATTATATTTAATCTACATAGGTACCTATCTAGATATTTATTTTTTTTTATCGGAACTGATACGAAATATTGAACATACTCATGTGTGTACATTATGTAAATGTACCCTAGCTCCATTTATTGGGTTGTTCCTGTAGGTATAGTGTACGTTGGAGTTAAAAAAAACTAACTACCTACCTACCTATGCTTTTAACCCCACGAACATCGAGCACGGAAACAATTTTTTATACATACCTATACGGTCGATGGAAAAAATTAAATTTTATGGAGTGAGTAACTTTCTATTTATCCATCGTTGTGGGATTTTTAATTTCAATCCTATACATATTTTTTTCTTAACAAAATAAAATATATATTACAAAAAAAAAACAAGTAATCTATTAGTTCGATTGAATTCAATTAGCAAAAATGAACTAAAATCTATTTTGGCGCCAAAATACTTTCCACCTTTCATTTTTCCCATTCTCTCAAGATTTCGGCAGTCAAGCTGTATACAATCTTTTGAGGAAGACAGACATGTGGTTAATTGTTTAGTTTCTCATCTATATGAGATATAGAATGGAACCATGGCAACAACACTAACAATCTACAAAATTGAACAAAAAAAAAGTTGTTAACAATATCTCTGATGCCATATGCGCACAGAAGCATAAATTCTCATGGAGAATAATTCTTTTGTTATACGTTTACGTTATACCAAATGCAATATACCTACCTTCCTATTAGAAGAGCCCTCCTGATCTCGTCCCTACCCCCCTCAGTCACCTATCAACCCCTATATTTACCTATTACCTACCAAAGTACCAAACCCAACACAACACCACACAACATAACATAAGCATAAAATGTATTTCAAATTGAAATATAACCTAAAACCAAAACCTATAGGAATCGCGGCCATTGTTGTTTTTGTTTACACCAACAAAACCAACAAGAGGCAACGAATACATACACAAAAAGGAACTGAAAAATTTTGATGTATGAAAATGAATAAAATAAAAAAAAGAAAGAACAAAAAAACGCGCTCAGAATAGAAATAAATAATAACAAAACTCGATTCTGCAAGTTTTTTTTTTATTTTTTTCATCGTTGTGGTCGTTCGTATAGCCGATGTCAGTGCCAGTGCCCGCTGCAACTGAGAGCTGAGACTTAAAGATTTAAGATTTCTCGTTCATTTTCTATATAATTTTAAAATGTTTGTACTTCATGCCAACCGAATGCTCGACAGAAAGACGAACATAAAAAAATAATTAAATAAATCTGAGCACTCTCGACGCAACAACTACGTCGGCGACGAAGAACGACGACGACGACGACGTTGTTCTCGAGAAGTTAAGAATAAATACAAATAAAGACACCATAGGTACTTAAACTGAAACTGACACGAAGCAAGAAGCCATTTGGAATGGAAAACCTCGCAAGAATTGCCAAAACAACATCGAAACTGAAACCAGCTCGAGTTCTCGGGGTTTGCCAGTCGCAATCTTAGTCGTAGTTTCTGTCTCAGTCTCAATATCTGTAACCAGTAGGCCCATTGTTTTGCTTGCAATTTTACACAGAACATCGACAACGAATGAAAAACTTTTATAGATATTTATTTCAGTTTCAGCCATTTGTTGGAACCAAAGAAGACCCCGCAATCCGCAACAAAACAACACAGAACGAGGGAGAATCGAAAATCGAAATAGATACAAAATAAAAATAAGCAAAAAAATAAAAACACAAAACACTATGATACCGATACGGATACCGAAACGACTACAGCACCACGAACCACGAATCACTAGCCAGCCCCAGCAGGCACCAGCACCAGCACCACCATCTAAACCTCGAACTCGGGAGGAGAATAGAATTTTGCTTGTTTTTCAGTTTTTTTTTTTTTCATTATTTTCGTTTAGAGAAAAACGCGTACCGAATGAATTAACCTAACCGTCCCACTGCAGCAACCAGCAAGCACCAGGCAGAAGCATGAGGCTGGTGGCTGTTTGGTTGTTGGCTGGCAGCAGCAGCAGCACACGGGGCACATAAATACAGAAAAATTGTATGTACGAGTAAGAAAAAAAAACTTTCCACGAAATGGCGATCCAAGTAAAAAATTGAATATTTTCTCGATGTTATGAGCCAGCTAGGCAGTTGTAGGCAGGCAGCAAAACTCCTCCATTAGATAATAAAATGGGACACAAAACGAATTCAAGCCCGGTCGACTTAAACAACGACAAACGACGACGGTGGAGACGATGACGAACGACAACGATAGTGAAAGAAAATAAAATTCATTGTAAAAACTTGCTCAATTTAGCAACAATTTCGAAAAATCAATCGATAAAACCTAGCAATTTTGCAAGACCATTAATTTACCTTTCATGAATTCCTTTAGTTGTGCAGCGGTAATATTGCGATAACCCAATTCATTTAAATATTCCAAAATTGCTCGGGCGTCCAATGGCAGATGAGACATTTTTTTTCTTCAATTCGAGCGTCCTAAAAGCACGGTCGTGGGTTGTTCTTCTTTTTATTTTCCTTAATCAATACTTTATTTGCTTCCGAGGTGGCTGAATTTGATTAGAATGAATTGTGAACTTTATAGAAAACTTGATTATTTAATAAATTGTTGCGATGGGCGAAATTGATACACCATTTTCTTCTTTTTTGTATTTCAAAAAAAAAATCTATCACGGCTTCATGCTCTGCTCTGAACTTATAAGCAACTATGGGGGGTTTCTTTTTCTCTTTGCTTTTTTTCTGGGTTTTGACAGTTGAATTTCGGATGTGTGTGGCTTCGTTTATGGGAAGAATTGGAATGTATGGAGAGAAAATTGTATAGAATGGAGTGTGGTAGGTAAATGTGAGCAGGAAAAATGAAGTGAATTTACGAAGGAAAAGGAAGAGAGTGCGAAAACGTTATGGCGATTGGCAGGTGTGTTCGTGTTTGGTAGAAAACGATGTGGATGCGTTCGGATGATAGTGGAATGTGTGTTCGTAAATACTCAACTCGTTATTTTTTTAAAGAAGAAAATGTATAAATATATTTTATTTTTAAACAACAGATAATTTTGTCACTTGAAAAATATTTCGTTTTTTTTTTTCAATTGTTATGACAAACAAAATTGGTCTATTAAAATTTATTTATATAATATTTTTTTAAGAACTTCTTACAACTCTCCTATTTCTTAAATTTAAATTTGAAACTTCTGTCAACATAAAATATTAACATTTTATGACTCTCACAGTTTCAGTAACAAAACTAATAAAATAAGAGGTGAAACATCATTCAACTTATTAAAGTCAACTAGTTTTTTGTTTTGTTTTTTGAAAAAGTCATGAAGGTGTTAATTTGATTGCGACTTGAACTGTAATAAATGCAGATTGAAACACAAACTATATTGTTTGAATAAAAACAATTTCATTAACGAAAATAAAATTGATTGTTTTATAATTCCGAAAATCAGTTAACAACTTAACAAATGTGTACAAAATTGTTTTCAGTTTTCATTATATATTTTGCTAACTTCCTTCTTTCCTAAAGTCAAACTTTAGACCTTAGCTTTGAAGTGACAAAAGATATGTAAGTCCAAGAAACATTTTCAAAAGCTTTTATGGGGTAGCAATTCACTGTGATTTGTTTATCAGTTATGACTTATGAGATGTAAAACAAAATTCGTGAATAAATTTTTGACGTTTGGAGGTGTTGCAACTTTCTGCAGATTCTCAACGTTTTCAAATAAGGCAAAAAGAAAGGCTATGTTATTTGAACTAAGAGATAAATTTAAAACAAGTCGGCCGTAGTGATATCGTTTCATACATTAGTGGATCCACTATGTTTCTGTAATCGTATGAAGAAAAATCATAAAAATCGCATGCAACTGGTTTCCCCGTGTGAGAGGTAATTACACCCAACTTCATTGTAATTTTCCTATAAAACTCATAAATTCACCACTGTTTATATTCACCTTCTCACAAAAGAACTAAAGAAAAAGAAATTCACTCGAGAAAAGTCAACAAAACAGAAGAGAGCAAATAACACAAAAAAACACACACTCTATCACCCATCACTGTCTTACTTCAAAGATGCACACTCATGTTGTTTCCCTTTCACACTCACCTTCGTCAAACAATTCCAGTAATTCCTTTTGCCTTTTATTTTCTTACCTGCTTTTCTATTCGTTGTCGTTGTTTCTCCATCTTCTACTTTTTCTTTTTTTTACATTCAACAATTTTTTTATTGTTTGCCTTGAAGTTGGTGCGGTATTACACAGCGCATGTATTTAATGCGCAGTTCTCGGTTATTTCTCTTTGGAGTGTCTTTCGGTGATGCGCTCGTTATTACACGAAGACTTTTCTGAGTTTGCAGCTTTACTCATTTTTTGACAGATATCTTTCATTTCACATTCGTTGTCTCGGTGATCGGTTTTGTAATTAAGAAAAAAAATAATAAAAATCCAAAAATAGGACCAGAGAATGATTTGAACAATTTAGATTTACTTAAATAAATTATATAATAAACTCGTATGTTAAGGCTTCATTCCATTTTATTTTATTTTCATTAGCCAAAGCCTCATTATGGATGTTTCCTTAATAACGAACGAAACGAAATAAAGCAAATTCGAAAAACAACGGAGAGGGAGAAAGAGAAACGTCAAAAACATGCAAGGATTATTCCGTCCGTGCATGTCGAGAAAGATTTATTTCCGTTTCATTCTTTCTTTATTTCTTTCTCTTTCGCACTTCATTCATGCGAGACTTAACATGCGCTGTGTAATACCGCACTTGTTGAAAAGCGTCTCCGTCTCATCCATCCATCGTCATCTCGTCTGCTTCTGCTGCTGTTGCACTCAAATTCAACTCGAAATCTTGAAAAGATCACACGAAAATCCATTTTTTTTTAAACCAACTTTATCAGAATTAGAATAAATTTGATAAGAGAAAAAAATGTTCAAAATTTCGTTCCTTTTGATTTCTTTGTTGCTCGGTAAGTTAACTTGTTCTAGTTGATAATATTGTAAAAAAGAAAAGTGTAAAGTGGTAACATGATCATGTAATTTTATTTTTCATCTCCATAGTTATCCATTCATCGGAATGTGGTGTCTCCGGACGTGATGGCCGATCCGGTTTAGTAGGCCGTCGCTATAACAACAGATACAATGTCCCAGCTCCACCACCACAGCCCACATTACCACCAACCCCCAAGGAATACCTGGATGCCAAATCGAGCTTCTCAACCTTTGGCATTATTTCGATAATTTTTGCCATTATCATGTGTGCCCTCGTCTTCTACTACAGCATCATGTGCTATCCATTCTTGTGTGCGTCCGAGAAGAAATACCATTTCATGGATGTCTCATCGACAATGACCACAACCACGTCCAGATCAATACAATCGATTGAGAATTTCCCCGTAGACCAAAAACATCCAATTTAGATTTCTTTTAATTAAAAAAAAAGAAATAAAATAAAACTCGGTTAAGGAAAGGATAGGTGGCACTGTGGAATGAAGCATAGCGGGGGAGGGGAGACAAAGAATGAAAAAGAAAGAACTGGTTTAACATAAATAAAAAAAAAGCAAAGCAATAGCAACACATTCAATTGCTCATCGGGGAAAGAACAACTCACCGATTGTCAGGAAATACTTTCAACATCGAATTCTAAAAGAAAGAGTCATCCAAAGGTAAACTGAACAACCCTTGGTAATTCCAGGAAACACGGAGGAATCATTCCCAGTAAGAGATTTTTGTTTTTTATCTATTTTTTTTTTTTCATGATTTAAAAAACGATTCAGTGCTCAAAATACTGAAACTGCCATTAGCCATTAATAAAACTCATGGTGTAATGATCAAAATAAAATAAAAACAAACATAAATAATTGATATCAATTAGCCTCAATGTTTGGCTATGAGATTGCTTCTATTGAGAGATTGACACACATTCAATTAAAGTTCCATGACTCAATGTTTATCGAATATAAGTTTAACGTTTCTTTTGGTCTTAAAATTATTTATAGGCCGCATCACAATCAGATTTTATTTTATTTTATATGTGTTTTATTTTCTTGCTTTGAAATTGATAAATAAACAACAAACAAATGTTTATTTTATAAAAAAAACACCCTTTAACTACAAACAATTAAGACTAAATACTAAAACATCACTTTAAAGATTGCAATTTTAGCTTAATTATTTAACTATATATTTTTTATTTTAATTCAAGCACTCGTTATACAATTCGGCAAATGTATTTAAGAAAAAGACATTCGAAACAACAATAAAAAAGACTTTATATTTTTTATCAAAACAAAAGTTCTTTAAACTATAAGAACAAAATTATTGGCACATACAATCATTTAATTTAAGCAAATGATGCAAAATGCTTTATTGCAACTTAAATTATAATTATTCATTTAAAAAATGTTTCTTGAGACATTTTTTATTTGTAACTCGTATTACGTAGCTGGGGAGCAGTTTTATTTGAGTTAAGTATAAACTTTTGTTTCGCTAATTGAAATCACATTGGACACAATAAGGTAAATAATCATCAAATACATAGGTTGAACTATACATACACAAGTTCTTACAAAGCTACAAGTACAGATCTAATAAATTCATACTCGCCGTTGTAGAACACCATCTACTACTGCTAATGTAGATAAGTAGTTGACCTGCTTTTGTGGTTATTTTAAAGACATGATTTATGTGCTTATTTCAAACCTCAAGCAGTGCTCATCATATTAAAATTAAATTTTTTGCAGCTTATTATGTCAGTTGTAACATATCTGTGAATTTATTTAACATAAATGTGAGAAGAAATAAAATGACCTTTAGAAATGAATCGTATGAAGTTATTAATGCTATGCTGTGTTAGTTCAAACAGCAAATACACATCTGCTTTAACAGTCATACATTTTAATCTTTTACGAAATTAAATAAAAAAATAAAAATATACACAAAAGAAGCATTTCCAAATTATTTTGGCTTGGTAGATTACAAATTTTCAAGCCATTTGTAGCGGTCATGTAAAAGACTCTTAAAATTATATTCTGGCTTCCTTTCGTGGGGTCTCCTCGAGCTACAATTGTCCGTTGATTTGTGCGTGTTACCTTTAGTAGAATTTGAAGTTTCCCATCAGTGGTTCAGTACATTCGATTACATTAATTTTCATGTATAACAACTCGAAGTGACTTAAAAATGTCTCAGATTTGGTGTCCATATTTTATAATAATTTAAAAATTAACTATACCTGCATGAATATGTAAACTCAAATTAATTGTTTTTTTTTGCCGATCTAATACAAAAGTTGTTTCCTGAAAGTTTATCGAAGTTAAATCATTTGTTTTTACTTTCAAAATAATAAAAGAAAAATACAAAAAACAGAAACTAGTGTTTAAGTAATAAATAATCTAAAAAATCTTTTTATGGTCCGTTCAAACTTGAATCGATAACTGCACAAGCTGAAAAAAACTCTGTTCAGCAAGAGCCATAATAAAAAGTTTAAAAATTGAATCTGCCAATACAAGACATACAAAACTAAATTAGCATTTAAAAAAATTAAAAATTAAGTTAAGAGAAATATTGTGATTTATATTGACAAAAAAAAAGACGATGAAGTTCAAAACAAACACAGAAACTTTGTGTGTATTTTGTATTAATCTTATAAACAACAATTACATATATTATATTATATAAACCTATATTTTATACAAAACGCATACATTTATGTATATTACATATTTTTTATAATATCTTTACATAGTTTTTTAAAATTAACATTAATTTTTAAGAATAATAATTGTGCAAAAAATTTATAAGATAAAAAATCAACAAAATTTTATACATAACATAAAATATAATATTTTTATACCAACTTTATGAGTGTCAAAGGATGTAAAATTATAAAATAAAGAAAATTTGATTAAAAACCTTTTGACTTAAATTTATTCTTGGTTTCCAATAAATAAATATCTCACTGCGTTACATTGGCAAGAGCATTAGAAAGAAAATGTAATGTAAGAATTGTCTCAAAGTAACTCTAAATTGAAAGATTTAACATTGATTTGATCGTAATCAAAAACTTCCTAAAAAACGGTTACTGTTGTTTACAATGTTGAATACCTTTCTGGGTAATTAAAAATAACCTTCACAAGAAATGTGTGTTTATCAAAGATAAAAATTTACGTTTTTATTTATTAAAAAATAACACTTTTATCATTCATTTGATTTCAAATACTCGTACGACCAAAACAAACAACATCAAGCCTCCGAGTTTGATATGCTCATGATGAATGTAGGGCACAACAAATTTATCTAGAGTGTAGTACCAGCTACTGATAGTTTAAAATGGGAGGTATCGCTTATCGGGGCAAAGAATTAAAAGCCTTTTGCTGTAAAAACAACGTCACTTCCTTCCAATTTGTTGAAAAAATAAAACACCGGTTTTCTATTATTTGTTTTGTAATTAACTTAAAATTAACATTACGCTACTTTTATTTATTTTTTTCTTTAAGTTTACAATCTACGATTTTTTCCCTTAGCTTTTAAGTTTTAACTGCATTGTTAATTAAATACAAAAAAGATTACACACATACAAGAATCTTAATGAGACGATTGACATGACGTGGAAAGAATTCCCAAAATGAGAGGAGTTACCAAAACTAACGTTTTAAATTTATTTCACTTCTCTAAATGGAAGGCAGGGGCGGGGGTGGGAGCGTAGGTGGCAGTCTTCGATGATGAATATCACATCAACAACGTCTTTTTTTACTCATCTACAGCTCATCTTTGCCCTCTTTCTCGTCTTCCAAATCAATATCTGACAAATCGATGTCTTCCTCTTGTGGCAATTGACCGTCTTTGCCATCCCATGGGTCTACAGTGTTGATCTTTGGTTTCTTGGCTCCGCGAACGGGGGCAGTGTGTCCACGACCGTAGGAGATGTCTCGTAGGAACTCATCAATGCCTTCCTTTGAGAATGAACCCTTCAGAACGGAGAACTTCATTTTCTTGAAATTGACCACAGCCATTGCGGGATAACCAAAGCCGCCAATTTCCAAAGATTCTTCAAGAGCAAGCTGGGAACCGCCTTCAGCCCAAGCCCAACCCCAGAGCTTCTTCTTGTATTTCTCTCCGGCGTCTTTGAGTGTCTTCAAGAAGGCGTTGCGGCACTTGGCATCGCAGTCAAGAATGTGTGGCAATACCGAGACAATGCACAGAGGTTTGCCCTCGCAAGCAGCGTCGAATGTGTCTTCGTTGGTGATTTCGACCAGTTCAGGAGCAGGCACGCTGTCGCTGTGCTTTTCCAGAGCAAATGAAACAATATCAGAGGCAGTGCGTCCACCGTTGTAGTCTTCTGCATCGCTAGAAGATTTCTTTCCAGCTGGGAAGAATTTTATTGTCGGATAGCCACGTACTCCGTATTCCTAAAGTGGGAGTATCAATGAGTTATCTTTTTGAACAGACGATTTTAATTGAGAGAAACCTACCTGAGCCTTTGCTTGATGAACAGTGGCATCGAGAGCTCCCAATTTGACTTTGCCTTTGAGTTCCTTGGCTGCCTTAGCCCATTGTGGTTCAAGGTTCTTGCAGTGTCCACACCATGGCGCGAAGAATTCGACCAACCAAACATCATCGCTCTGTAGAACAAGTTTATCAAAGTTGCTGTCTGTCAGTTCGATGACGTCATTCGAAGATGATGATCCACCATTGCTGCTACCACCTCCGAAGGCGGCTTGAACCTTCTTTTTGGCCTCGGCTAAACCCGCCTCAGCCATTGCCTTAGCTGTGCGCTGTCCGTTGAAGTCGACTGGGGATCGCTTGTTGGCACCAAAAATCTTAATAGTTGGGAATCCCTTCACTCCATACTGGCCACCCAGAGAACCGTGTTCGTCGGCATTCACCGAACCCACTTTGATGACTCCCTTCACAGCCTTGGCTAACTTCTTGTACTCAGGAACCAAACTCTGACAATGACCACACCATGGGGCAAAGAACTCAACAATCCAGACAGCATCGTCGTTAATCACAAGCTTGTCAAAGTTGGATGGAGTCAATTCGACGACATCATCCGATGAGGAATAGAAGGCCCAGGAAGATTGGGCGCAAAGCACCAATGCTATGACTATTTTAAAATGTTTCAGTTAGTTGTCGGACAATTTGATTGAAATTCATTTAACTTACCGGCAAAAAGTTGCATTTTTAGTAGTTTTTGTGTAGGCGTGTTCTAGAAATTCAACAGAAGCCGGTGATGCTACGTTGACAAATTTTCAATTTCCTTCAACAATCTGTTGGTTGTATTTTATGAATTAAAGGGTGTGACCATGCACTGGCTAGGATAAAGCAAGGAATCTGAGTTGAGAAATATAGTTTTTTCTTATATTTAAGTGTTTTTCTTTCAGAATTTTCTTATAATAAATATTAAACAAAGGAAAATCTTTTCGATTTATGTGAATTGCAGTGAAGTAGAGAACTGAACCGAACCGAATGTCAAATTGTAATAAAGAAGCGAGATGCGATTTATTTTTATTATATGGATTCGATGTATTTTCGTGGATGATTTTGATTGGTTTACGTGGCCTTTTAAGCGTTAGAAGTGACATCTAGTGGCAAATTATCAATAAGACTATAAGAGGTAGTTGGTTTTCAAATAAACTTACTAATTTCTGTTGATATATTTAAATTGTAAATAGAAATTTTTAAAACAATAAAGTTCGAGGTACTTAAAAAAGGGAGAGTGAAGATTTTAAGTGATTTTTAATATAGTTAGAAGTAGTTTTCTTTTTTAAAAACACATTTTTTATAAAAGTTGGATATACTGAACTAAACTTTTCAAGGCAGTTATGAGTCTTAAGGGTGTTATAAGCTTATAAGTTTGAGGGGTTATAGGTGTTACTTAGAGCTGTCTCTAAATTAGCAGACACATTAAAAAATTGATTTTAGTCTCACTTTTGTTTCTGATGGTAATGAAGGTTAACAACTGCGTTAAAACTTGTCAACCATATGATTCACTCCTTTTTTATAGTACCTAGTTAACTTGTCATTTCTTTGTCTAATCCCTAAAGGTGGCGTTTTAAACTACCTTTTTTCGATTTCGAATCCGATAAAAAGACTCTTTACAACATGAGGTTTTCTTACATGAAAATATTTTCTCGTGAAGCAATTCTGTTTACTTAAAATACCGTTATTATGCTAATATTTGTGAATCCGATATCGTTATTTATGTCATTGTTGACAGATGTTATGAGCACAGATTTGACGGGTATTTTAAGAGTGAGTTAAAAATTTTGTATTCGATTAAAGTCTTTAAAAATATTAGAAAATGTATAAAATAAAAAAAGGAAAAGGTTCATAAGTTTTACAGACAAGTAAACAAATTACTACTGGGACTGCAACAAACCTAATACAATATTTCAATAAAGTTTTTTTAGGACGATTTTGGAATTGTGATGGGGTATTTAAACTTCCTCAAAATGTCAGAGAATGTACAGGACAACTTTTAAATTTCAAGTTAATGATCTTTCAAATAATTGATAACTTATTTTTAGTTTAATGGTTTAAACATATTAATAGCTCTTTTTGTTGACGAGATACAGGGTGTTCTGATGCTACCTAACTTGAAGTTACGCAGGGTGACTTTAATTATATATTTATTATTTAATTATTTATTAAATATCGTAGCACAAGTACAACTAACGTGCTTAAAATGTATTTACACATGACCAGTATATATTTTAAGAATCATACATATGTTGGAGAATTAGAAAAAATTGATCGTTATTGTGAAATACCTTAAATGCGAAATATGTACATATGGTAGTATATTATTTGTATAAGCTGTCTCTATAAAACAGTAAATAAATCTAAAGGTCTTCTAAAAATAAAAACTCATTCACATGTGTACATTATAAATACCACTTTGTGTCGCAAACTCACCGTGCAAGAGCAAGAGTAAATAATAATATTAAGCACGTTTAATGCTACAGTTTTTTATTAATATTTGTTATTCAAACATTTGTTTTAAATTGTTGGATTTGTGTATATTTTCAAAATTAAATAAATATATATGTTAGATACCAATGCGCAAACATCGATTACAAACAAATAGGCATAACATTAAAGGTAAATATTAGCAAAATCTAGATAGATGGCCCTGAAGAGATTTTAATTTATGACAAATTGTATTAACAGACTTAAAAATTAAAAGATCTTAAACATACGACATCAAAAATTTAAAATTTCCCAAAATACGAACACTTTTCCTTGCATTCACAATTTGAAAGAGCAATTTTAAATTCCTCTTCAAAAACCGCATCAAAAAGTCACTTTCGTGCATAAGCAACAACCAAATTGTACGGAATTGTAAATTTCAAATCATCAACCATTGGTTCGCATAAATTTAGTGCAATTACATTATTGATTACCTCATTTATGTACTCCTCGCGTAATTCCATGGGTATGCGATCGTAAAAAGGATTCACTGATCTAGCGTTTTCTAAATATAAGACCGAAAACTCAAATCATAAGCCATTTTAAAAAAGAAGTTTGTATATGTAGGTCGTCACCTCTAAAAACGTCCAAGCCTTCATAGACATATGTTTTAGTTCGAACCTCGACAATATAGTCAACAAATCCAACATCCTTAAGTATTTGACGAAACTCTGCTTCAGAATCCTTGCTGCTGTACAATGTAGAAATATAGCGATTGGTTTCCTTCATATGAGGTGCCCATTTTGGAGTGCTCGCAAGTAGTTTGTATATGTCAAAATATACATGCCACTCCAAGAAGAACACAAGGCAGTCGCCCTCCAAGTGAAGCATCTGGTAGATGTTTTCCATGGCTTGTCTGCGTTAAAAAAAAAACCCATTAAAATTCGAACCTTTTCTTCAACAATTGTATATTTACTTCTGATTTGGAACCCATTGAAGAGCGTAAAACGAAGTGACATGGTCGAATTCATCGATAAACTCCTCGGGCAATGTCTCAGTGCCAATGTCCAGGATTTTAAAATCCACCTTACCTGCATGGGAACTATAAGTTTCCTTGCAATGTTGCACCATTTCCTCCGAAACGTCAGAACCAACGATTTTTTTGAAATTTTTTGGCATAATCGGATACAGAAAGTCCATTAGAACATCACCGCTTCCAGTGCCAACGTCCATTAATGAATCTTTGCCATCCAGACGCCACTGCATAAGACTACAGAACTCTTTGATGATTTGCTGTCCATCGTGTCGTTGGACTTTGTTAGCCCGCTCGTAAAGTTTAGCCTTAAGCTTGAGCATTATTAACTCGTAGTGTTTTGACTGAATGTTCCTTACTGAATACCTAAAAACTTTTGGTTTCTTATTTACCAAAGATCGAGTCTTTTATTTAATTTATTTAAGTAACATATGTATGTCACATACGACGTACAACTTAATATTAAAACCCCATATGTCCCGCTGCGATTGGTTACTTTATATATAGAGTTATTATCTGAGCTCGAAATAATTATTAACTTTATTTTAACTCACCGTTAACTCAAGTGATTCATGAGGCATTTACACATTTACATTTACAGACTCAAGTGTAAAAGTTAAAGCGTTGTAATTGAAAGGTAGGAACATATTGCCAGATGAAAAAAAATTATATGGTGTGGTTTCTTTTGCCATTTTATGGATTTTGATCCGAGATCAAGAGTTTTCCAGTTCCACAGCAAAATTAGTTAATTTCTTTGATAAATTGATCTTTTTTGTATTTGAGTAAGCGTCACTTGTCATTAAATTTAAAGAATATAAAATGTGTGTGAGATGTCATCGACATTTTAAGTGTCCCCTGTCACTTTTCTGGTTGGATATAACATTAAAAATGTCAAATTACCAGTGACTTTTATTCTAAAATTAAACATACATAATTTAAACTGATAGCATAATGTTATGGACTATTTATTTAGAACTGCGACTGATATGTCAGATAGCAAGATCATTTTTGGCCATGTTGACATCGCCGTTAGGTGAAATGTCATCTATTGTGCAAAATGTGTACAATGCTGTGTGAGTTGTGTAGCAAACATATAGCTACCGTTTTGTTGAAACCACATGTCCATGTATACATATGTAGGTAATAAGTGTCCATATGTATCTTCCAATTCAAGCCAAACAAAGTGTGCAATCAACGACCTCTAGCGCTCACCGTTGACGTTGATGATGACTAGGCTGTAGTAGTTCTCTATGAAACATCGACAGATAATAGCACCAAAAAAGGGCATTTTTTAAACGCATTAGACACTTTTGGATATCAAAGAGTTGTCATCGTCTCACAATTGACAGTTTTTTTGCCGTCATGATAAATACTTGTCATTTACAAGTACATATACCAGTGTCAGAGTATTGACGTATACGACTACTCTTTCGATACTCTTGAATTTTAAGAGGCCTGTTTAAAGCTTATTAAAGATAAATATTGGTTTGGGAACTCATGCATTTTTTTTTGGCATTAAACAAATTTCTGACTTCTGTTAAAAAGAAAAAACTTTTAATTGCACTTCCATTTCTATTCTCACTCTTCTAATCCGCTCCCTTAAACTTTCACCCGTCTTAATAGGCTGCAAAACTGTAGTCTTTTGTCTTCCGTTTATGCCATCAGATAATATTATTAACGGATTATTAATCCAAACCAACACATAATAAAAGCTATTCAACTCTACCCCTCTCCCAACCGATACCACCACCAGGACATTACCAAGTGCACCAAATATAACTTTCTAGGAAGCAAAGGTTTTTCGTCTTAAAAAGGGTTCCTTCGTCTTTTGTTGGGTAATGGGTGTTTTTTTTTTTTATGATCTTCTTATTGTATAAATGTTGACGAAAGCCTGCCCAACCGAATAACAGTAAGTAGCTAGCTATTCATAAAGCAAACAAAAGTCCTTCTTCTTCTCATTCTCCTGCTCTTTTTCCATTTCCACAACCAAACACACAACACAACGCAACTCAGATCTCATTTGATTTTAATTTAAATTTAATGAAGAATCAGAAGGCGAGCGAGGCGCAAAAGGACCAAAACTCCCATCCCATATTACTCCCGTTGCTTTCAAATATAGACCTTTTTGTATATTATTCTTGTTCGTTGGCCAAAATGCGGAATTGTTAAATAGCTTAACGTCCCTCAACACCTTCTAGCCCGCCCCGGTTATATTCGCATAAATGTTCTGTAAATATCCTTTCGTCACTTGCTTTTGGTGATGTTACAATTCCCAAGAATACTTCTTCGTCTTCGTATTCTCATCTTCGTTCGTTTCTTATTCTAGCTTCGAAATGTTAACTCAAGTTTTGTTATATTTGCTTTTTTTTTATCCCCTCTCACCCTCCCTTTCCGTTCGTCAAACCCTCTTAACCGCTCATCACAGGCCTTAGCGTGCGTGCGTCTTTGGAAGGAAAACTTTAGTCGAAATGAAAATTACCAAGGCGATTTTCCAATTAAGGATACAATCTCCTTTTCTTATTGTTTCTGTATATGCGGCGCATCCTTCAATATTATGTATGTATAGATACGAATATTTGGTTCAATTTTGTTGTTTTTTTTTTCTTTGTGTTTCATTTGTTTTCTTTTTCATTACTCACATCCTTTTGTCTTAGATTTTCTTGGAATGTGAGTATGAGTATGTTGAAAGTAACAGCAACAGGAACAGGATGTGCGTTAAGTCGTTAAACTTTATTTAAATTTTAATTCCTTTTGAAAATGAATAAAGTGCGTAGGGTGGGAAACTGGTTGTTGTTTGTTGTGCGGATATAGGAATGGAATCCTTTTTCATATCTGTGTATGTATGTGAGTGTGGTATTATGCATGATGTAATCAAATCAAATCAAATCTAATCAAAAAGGATACCATATCTTCTTTTGTTTTGTGCGTTTACGAGTATGTATGTTTATGAGAATGTTGTGTTGTTCCACATTTTCTCAATTTTCTGGGTCTCGACCTCGGAAAAAACAACAAAAACAACTTCGCTGCTATTCCATCAAAACAAACCCAATGAAATGTTAATGGAATTACCGTTATGTAGAGGGCGCAAAGGTACTTCCATAAGGATAAACAGAAACACACACTCATCTTTAATATGTTAAAAAGACAATAGCGTACGCGGGGCGCAGTT
The DNA here is from genome assembly GCA_905146935.1 of Scaeva pyrastri. NCBI lineage: Eukaryota > Metazoa > Arthropoda > Insecta > Diptera > Syrphidae > Scaeva > Scaeva pyrastri. The sequence continues at coordinate 79,212,266 of LR989928.1, read as the reverse complement.
AAAAAGGACAATTCTCTCTCTCTCTCTGCCATGCCATCCCGATTATATGCTCGTGCTCCTGCCCCTGCCACTTAAGCTTTTGTTTATGCGAATGAAATCTGAATATGAATTGGAGCATTAAATGGTTCACGCTCGTTAATCTGATGACGAAGGAACTGGTTCTGGCTGGATGTAAATGTGGATGTGGATGTTGATGTTGATGTGAATTTGGATAGGATTGTTGGAACTTAAAACTTGGGAGTGATAAAGGTATATGTATCTAACCTACGTCCTTAAAAGAGCATGGTTTTGTTTGTTCTAGTTTTCTCTAGAATAGATATCTTTCCTTTTGGGTTTTTCGTTTTTCAGAATAGATGGGGAGGGGGGTGGTGGTGCTGCTTTAGGGGGCTTGGAAATGTTTATTTAATTTTAAGGATGTGCGTTGTAATGATTTCAGAGATTGTTTTCGTAGATAATAATCCATGGGTGTGAAAACAGGAATGTTCTTAAGTTTTGTGATTTTATGTATAATTTTATGTTTTTAATAGAAAAAGACAAGATTGGAGCCTTATTTTTATGTTTGTAGGTGTGTATTTAAGTGTTGTTAAAAAAGGTTTTTTAAGTAGGTATATAATTGTGATTGTTATCGAAGAATATAAGAAGATTTTTTGAGAGATTTCAAATGACTTTTTATACCTAAAGTGATTTGACTAAAATCTATAAAATCATTTTACTAAAACTATTTAGATAGATACTTTTTGAAGGTTCTTTTGTAGATACTGTTTATAGTTAAACCTTGACTTTATGTGCAATTATTATGGAAAGAACACTGTATATAGGAATACTATGCGAAGTTTTTATTCGCATACGTTTTGTCTAATTTTATGTTGGAAAACCGTTGTTTATGATCTACGAACCAATAGCTCGAAAACCCAGAAATCTTATGTGAGGAACAGATTGACATATCAACTTCACCAGCAATTTTGACAGATTACAACGTTTGATAAAACTGAAAAATGTTTCTGTGACGAGCGCCTAATAAGTGGAAGTTAACGAAGTCCCACATTGTCGGGGTCAATTGTTCTAACTAAAGAAGTTCTGATGCGTAATATAAATAAACGACCAGAAAGTTGTAACATTTACATATGTAAGTTTTCAATATAAATTGTAAATACATTCGGATTTGTTTAGTCAATTAATAAATTCTATGGATGCAGAAACTAGGAGTTATTTTTTATTTTCCCCTTGACTCTTAATTATTATTAATGTCTAAATAGACTATTAGAAACTTCAAAAAGCTTGAGGAACTTTCGACGGATTAGCACAGTTACAGAAAAACCAATGATGTAGAAATAAGAGTGCCTAGATATCGTGTCTTTTTAAACTTACTTTGTCTAGTCTTTAAGGCATTATGGAACTTTATTCATCAATTTAAATTAAGATTACATAAATAGTTCATATTCATTCATATTGTTGTTATACATTTATCTGTCAAACGTCAATTTAAAATCCACTCTGATAGAATGTCTTCCACAAAATTCACTACAAAAATTTACAGTATCAGCAAATGTGTCGTCTTATGAATAAAATGTCAAATTAAAAATGACGAGTCATTGGTCATTATCATATAATTTAATATTCTATTCAATGGAAAAAAATCACAATTTGTCAAATATCAATATCTGGCTCTCCAACTATTTCTTATATTTAACCAATTGGAAACAAAAAAAGCCAATATTTTAAAAATTTTTGTTATTAATATTCTATCATGTTGACTTTGTCAAACTCAAATACTAAAGGTAAAACAAATACTTAGATAAACATAAACAGATCTCAGATTATTAAGGTTCTGTTTGCACGTTTACAAATGTTTGATAACAGTTTTTTATTAAGAATATTTTTATTTATTTCTTGAGTGTTTGACATTTTTATTTCCTGTATGTAAATTCATCAATATTGAACTTGAACTGATGTAAGTCTCAAAAGAAAACCCAAAATTTTGTAATAACAACATTTTTTTTATGAAACAAATATTTCTTTTCGAATTTCTTTTGTAGACTCCAAACAACTGAAGTCAAAGTGAAAGTTCATCGACCTACCTTAAGTTTAAGAAACTGACAACTAAGCTAAGGCAAAGGTGTAGGTAAGATGCATTTATCCCACCCATCCATTCCACATATGTATCCCATCTGAACTTGTGTGTAAGTTCTCCCGAAAAAAGAACAGAATACATTTTTTTTTCCGGGAATGGGTCAATGCTCTCCAGTTTGGGGAAGCTCCGAAAAGATTCCTACTTATCGTTTCATCTGCCCGCACATGTTGAACCTGGAATATTCAAAGTATCCATCAATCACTGAGTTAAATGCATCACTAAAAATAGCTTTCATTATAAAAGTGAAAAAAATCAAATTCCATCATGGATTGGATATACATAATGTACCTGCTAGAAATAGAAATGTCCCTCTCTCCTTTGTAAGACCTTATCTTCTATCTCAGGTGTTCTTTTGAAAAAAATACTCAAAACGATCACAAAAACCTACAAAACCATAAAAGAGAAAAACAAAACAAAAAATAAATCTGTAATACGAATTTAATTAAAAACCATTTCAATAAATTTTCCATGTTTTCAAGGAATCAGAAATATTATGTAAGTATTAATTTATACACATTTAGGCCAACTGTTTCATCGTTCATTTTTGTTTTGTTTTTGTTCTTTCAGGAACAGAAAATAACCGAGAGGACGATGGCGATGTAATTACCCCGCAAACAACAATATCCTTACGCCGCCGCCCTTTGTTTTCCTCTTCTTTTTTCTTCCTGTTGTGCAATTATAATCCTTGGGAAATTTATTTACATTTTGCTATAAGAGTGAAAGCAATATGAGATAGGCATAAATCATAAACGAAAATAAATATAAATGCAAAAAGGATGGAAAAACATTATAAGGATAATAGATAGAAGAAAAGGATATACCTTCATTCTTTTTCTTCTTCCCTTTTACTTATACTTTTATATTTACATAGATATTTATATAATTCTTTTTGCATTGAAAATGGATCTACTTAAATGTATAGAAATAAAATTTGAAACTGAACAAATAAAGGCGGGAAGTTATTATTTTGGAAAAATCCTTTTGTTAGATTTTATATACCTATACATAAATAAGAAAATATAAAGGACCTGTTGGGTGATTAAAGGAACGGAATTAAAGTGCTTTACAGGATACCAAATACAAAATTTTGAAGGGCTAATCGAAAAAGTTGTAAGGATTAAATTTGAGCTTCACTTGTTGCACCTTAAAGTTACTTTGCCAAAGAATTAGAAAATCTAACACTGTCATAGATTTCACAATTTGAAATAGAAGATTTGTCATTAAATCCTATCCTGATTTCAGTAAATTACAGTATGAGAAACGAACTGTCATTTAATGTCGAATGACAATTTTGAAAGCAGCAAACAAAAAAATACATCTTCAAATCACAATTTGTCATAACAGAAACTACTCTTCATGTAGCAAACAATGACAATTTCAAACACTAGATTCTATTAAACCTCAGTTCAAGATGACACAGAGATGTCACTTAATACAGATAACTAGAAGAAACGTCAAATTATAATCGAAGTCATCAGATGTCACTTAAAAACCAAAAGTTAATCTTTTTAATCACAGATTCTATTAAATCACAGTTTTTAGCTCACAGAGATGTCATTTAAAAATAGATGATATAATAAACGTCACTTAATTACAATAATTGAAAAATAGTAAAAATTATGTCACTCAATTATTATCATTGAAGCCAGATGTTAAAATATAAACGGCCATTTTTATAACTTGATTAAATCAAAATTTTGGACACTGTACTAAACAAAAGTATAGGTATGAGACGTCAGATGTCATTAAATAACAATATTAAATAGTATAAAATTTGAATTGTTAAACGTCAAAAAATTGCAATTATTAACAGTTTATGTCACTTAATTAAATATTAGATAAAAGATATCACTCAAACCCAATATCAAATAACAAATGTCACCAAAGTAAATTTTTAAAAAACCAGATGTCAATAAAGCCCAATCGAAGTGTCATTTAAACCAAAAATCTGAAGAAAGCTGTTCTCCGGAACAACAGCGGTCACATGTAGCAAGATCACAATCGGAAATATCTATATGTAAGGCCGATGTCACTGTCAGATTAAGACGTTTCTACTAGTATGTGGAGTATTCCCGCCGAAGAATAAACAAAAATTGGGGACATTGCAAACCTAAACAACTTCGCTAGTAAATCAGGTTTAACTTTATCAGACATTGAAACTTGATCCCAATCATAGCTCCATGGCATGGGGTCTAGATGTCACTAAAGCACAATTTAGGTATTAGACGTCACTTAATCATAATCTGAAATAACAATGACAGATGTCACTTTTATAAAGTTTTTCGAAAAAAGCTGATGTCATACATCATCTGCTTCATTTGTAAGAAACGCTCATAATGTTCATGTTATGGGCAACCAGGAAAACGTTTCCGGGTAGATTTTTTAATCTAATAAATATTGATCAGTTTCGAATGGTTAAAATACAAGACTTCTTCCCTTGCCACCCTTGATATACTCGTATTTACATAAAGTGACTACAACTCAAATAGTTCTCTCCTATCAACAAGGAAAGAAAATCTATTTTTGTAGGTACTTGAAAATGTAAAATTTTACTCTGAAAAGCTTCTGAATTTCCTCAACAGGTGATAAAGTTTCCAACCAATACGGAACAAAAATTATTCTCAAGAACATTTTTACGTTCGCTTAAAATTCTTGAATGTAATGACGAACTTGACATCAAGACTGACCTTACATCAATATTCCAAATGTTAGACGAATACGGCCTTTTGTCAAAACTCCTGATTATGAATTTAACTTTTTGTTCGTATTCTCATGATCGCACAAAATTTTTTCCGTCCCCATTGTTATATTTTTGTGTCCTATTCTAATTCTAACGAAACAACCGACACGAAGTGATGTTTCTCAAGATCAAGATGACGGACGAGGGGCTCATTTACACATTCATTGTAGGAACTCCTACGAGTACATAAAATGCTTCATTCATCAAAAATGACTTTTTGTCGAATTCCAAATTTGGAATTAAAAATGTACAACCAATGACAAAAAGGGGACAAAAAAAAAAAATAGAAATTTCGTTGTGAAAAGAAATGAAAGGAACAAAAACACTTCACCTTTCAGGTGTGAGGCACATTCTCGGGTTTTTGAAGGGGTACACGAGTATAAAAGCCCGGAACTTTTATGATCTGGAAACCAGAAGTTTTTCATTTTCCAAATCGTGATATTCTATCGGAAGCGTAAGGAGCATACATAATGAATCAGGCGAAACTTTACGAACGGGCTAACAGTGTTCAGCGACATGATGCACAGCATATTATCAAGGAGTTCTCGAGCATTTTACAGTGGCGTTTGGATGGCAAGGACTCACTGCTGGATGTGGGCAGTGGCAGCGGTGATGTCCTCATGGATTTCCTCTATCCAATAGTGCCGAAGGAATTTAAGAAAATTATCGGCTCTGATGTTTCCTCAAGAATGGTGCGACATGGCAAGAAGACCTATTCCCAGGTGGACAATGTGGATTTTAAGGTCCTTGATATTGGAACCGAGTCATTACCCAAGGAGTTTGTGAGTGAATTTGATCATGTGACTTCGTTTTACTGTCTTCATTGGGTTCAAAATCAACGGTAAAGTGATTATATTGGGAATCCTTATCCCAGAAAAGATAATAATTGTGATTTTTCTTCAACAGTCAAGCCGTGGAAAACATTTACCAGATGCTTCACACTGATGGCGATTGCCTTCTGGTCTTCCTGGCAACAAATCCAATTTTCGATATTTACAAAATTGTTTCGATGAATCCCAAATGGACAAGTTACATGAAGGATGTGAATAGTTTCATATCGCCGTTACAATATAGCAAAGATCCTGAAACAGTATTTGGTCAAATGCTCGAGGACGCCGGATTCGTTGACTACAGTGTTGAAGTTCGGGATAAAATATTTGTTTACGAAGGATTGGAAATTATGAAAAGTGAGTTTGAAATTGGTTTTTGATGTTATTTAGTTTGATTTCATTTTGTTGCCATTTGCAGAAAATGTTCGTGCAGTGAATCCTTTTATCGAACGCATCCCAATTTGGATGCACGATGAATTCATGGATGATATCATTAAGACTACAATTGGACTGAATCTAAGCGAATCGAATAAAGATGATTATAGATTTATAGCTCCGTACAAATTGATGGTAGCTTATGCAAGAAAATGAGAGAGTTTGTGTATTTAAGAGTAATTTTAACTTCTCTTTTATCAATATTTTTCTAAGAAAACATTTGGGTTTATTATTTATGTAAATATATTTTTAATTTTTTAAAAAAAGCAGTGTATAATTTTTATTTAAATCCTAAAGTTTTAAAACAGGCTGTTAAATTTGTCAACCCTTTTTCCTGATTTTTTTCAAAGCCTCAAGTGTTGTATTGATATTTTAGACTATCTTAACGTCTTTGATTTTTTTGAATCATTGAAAATATTGCACTGAGATTTGGCATAAAATTGTAGGTCCTCTCAATTTTGCCATAAGTCGCCTAGATTTGGAAGTGCTGGAGGGTAAGTGAATGAGTTATAAAACTCGGTCTAGTCTAATTACTGGTACTTTGTTAAAATAGTTTCTTTCTACAATTGGAAAAACTAAGTGAGGAATGGCGAACTTTTCTCAATCAGTTACATTAGTATACAAGTATCTTCTTATTTTCTTTTTACACATAAAGTCCCAAAGAAAAAGTGGGTGTGGTAGTTATCATAGTTTTTTTCCAAAATCACTTAATTTTGAACTCGTTTGATGCATATGAGAAGAAACTCTAAAGTTCAATTGAAATATGAAATGTGGGCGTGTCAACTAAGGTAATAATTCCGTCATTCATCATAACTTGTAACTAAAATTAGTAAAAAAAATGTCATAACCGTAACTTTCCACATTTGTCAAAATGAGAAAAAGCTCATATAAAAATGCAATGAAATGAACGACTCGCCATTAATTTTGGGGGATTTTTTTCTTATGAAATTGAACTTCCGGTGATTCCCAATACTGAGCTTTGGAATGGACTTACTCACAGCCACACACTAAGGTACATAATATTAATTTAATTTGTCTGGATTTATTTAGTTAGACTATTTTTGTATTTTTGTTTACGATTAAAGCAAAATATAAAACGGAATATATGTATGTAAATTAATTATAATAGCGGACTCCCCTTACTCGACTTGTTTTTTTTAATTATTTTTGTTTTTATCTATAATCAATCAATTAATGCAAAGACATCAAATTTGTGAGGTCAATGGCCATTTTTTAAAAACAACAAGCTAAACAAGTAAAACTTCCATGAAATACGTTTTGTCTGTTGCCACAATATCACAAAAAATATGATTTTACTTTTCTTACGTCACAATCAGATTATAGAACAGATCACAGGATCTCAAAAAAAAAACAAATATCAGAACAAAGATCAGCTCATAAAATTTATAACAGTTTAAGATTGTGTATCATGATCAGAAATTAGATCAATCTTATATCTGTTGGAATTTTAGACTTTGAACTTGTTCCATATTTACCTTCTCAAGTATAATTTGATAGGTAATCATGTATGTATATCTCCACCTAATTAATTTGTGTTAAGGAATATAATCTTTGTGAATGTAATTTTTAATGACCTTAATTAAATTAACAATTAATTAAATTATACAAGATTTCAATCTTCAATCAATTAAAAGATTGCATTAATTGAAATTAGTTTGTGTTATTCTCTTTTAATATTTTTATTATTTATTCATTTGAATCCTGTTTTGTATATTCTTTGTAGTGATTTATATAAAATTGCTTTAATTAGAAGTTTTTGCCTTCAGTTGTCGCCGGTATTTCAATCAGTCAAATTCCTTGCACCCAGAGGATTAATAAATTCTAAAATGATTTGGATTTTAATCTTTTTAATGTCATAACTGTAACAATTTCATTTAAATAAAAAACCGTTAAATATCAATATCAGCCATGTAAGTCCTTTGCATCGCGTGCCACTTTAAATAATGTGTCTCGTGCATCACTTGATTAATATCGAATTAAATGTTTGCATTTTATCGAAAGTTTATAAAAGCCTCGAAGTTCGATGACCATTGGACAGTAGTTCTTTGTTATCCAAGCGGAAAGTTGCATTCAAAGGGGTTAAACTATAACAATGCTAAAAGCAAAACTTTACGTAGGAGCTAATAATGTCCAAAGGCACGATTCCCAGCAAATTATCGAAGAGTTTTCCAGGGTTCTGCAGTGGCGTTTGGATGGCACGGACTCATTGCTGGATGTTTGAACTGGCAGTGGAGATGTTCTAATGGACTTCCTGTATCCGATTGTACCGAGGAATTTCAAAAAAGTCATCGGTTCTGATATTTCGGCGGAAATGATGGAATATTGTAAAGAAACCTACAAGTCTCAGTTGGATAAGGTGGATTTTAAAATTCTCGACATTGGAACTGAAAAACTGCCTGAGGAGTTTGTGTGTGAATTTGATCATGTCACTTCGTTTTATTGTCTTAATTGGGTGCACAATCAACAGTAAGTAAATTTAACTTGTTTTTCTACAATTTTTTTTAATGGCTTCTCATTTTTCATCAGACAAGCTATTAGAAACATTCACCAGATGCTTCATTCCAATGGAGATTGTCTTTTGGTCTTTTTGGCATCACATCAATTTTTTGACATTTACAAAATTGTTTCGAACATTCCGAAATGGACAGCTTACATGAAAGATATGAATTCTTTTATTTCGCCCGTGCATTATAGCAAAGATCCTGGGAAAATTTTGAGTAGAATGTTTAAGGAAGAAGGATACTCTGATTATTGCATTGAGGTTAGAAAGAAGACATTTGTCTATGAAAATTTAGACATTATGAGAAGTTAGTATTTTAAGTTTGCTTTATAAATAGAAACAATATATATTTAATGTTTAATTTTTTTTTATATATTTTTCTAGAAAATGTTCGAGCAGTTAATCCTTTTCTTGATCGGATGACAGAAAAAATGCAAGAAGAATATATAGATGAGATCATTAAGACTTCAATATCACTAAATTCAAGTCAACCAATTGCAATTGATGATTATAGATTTACTATTCCATACAAATTGATTGTTGTTTATGCACGAAAATGAAATAATTTAGTTCTTAATCTTATTCTTATTGTTTAATTATTTTTATATATATGTACCTTATTCAATAATAATTTATTTTATTTATTATAAGCGTATAGTTTTTGTTTTTATCCCATTTTACACAAAGGAACAATTTCTAGAACGTCTTCCAAAACGAACTTTGACAGTTGATAGCAGTTTTCTTTTGTAGTTCAGAGTTGAGCCCGAACTGTCAAACAAAAAATTGTGTTTCTTTTTTACCTCTGAACGTTCGGAGCATCAAATTTGTGTTTATTTTTTCGTTCTGAACATGTTCTGAGCTTGTTCAGAGAGTGCTCTATGAGCTCAGAATAAAATAACTGAGCAGAAGGAGTTGATTTTTGTTCAGAGGATGTTCTGAGCATGCTAGATGTGCTCGGACTCTGTTCAAAGCTCTTTTCTGACTTAAACAAGAAAAATGACTATTGTTGAAGTTTCATCTGTCAAATTTGCTGTCATTCCAAACTTTTTAATCTTCAGTGCTAAACGGCTCCTTTTTTGTGACAATGCCAACTTACGTGAGGTCAAAAACGTCAAACACAAGTAGAAAAGTTGCCATACGTCAAAGTCGAGCGTTACAGCTTATCACCAATTTATTTGGACCTGATTCTGATGATAATGTGGGAAACATTTACATTCACCCAAAGCATATTACATATATGTATCTTATAAAGTTAGCACCATTTGGTCCCTCAACCTGGATAAGATGGCGCACAAGTTTAGCTACAAGCGAACTCGAAGACAATATTTCCTTCGAAATATTGACCACAAATATTTCAATTTATTGGAAATTGTTCTTCTCAAAAAGTTAGGAAGACATAAAAAACACTTCCAAGCTTCTTTCTCTCAACTTTCTTCCATGCATGTGTACCCTCTTCATAAGTAACCTAACCAAAAATTTAGGATGACTTATACCACACCAAACTTATTCCCAAAACATCCATATATAAACAAATGGCAACAAAACTTTTGTTTCGAAATTATATTTTGCTTCCTTCTTCTCCTTTTTCTACTTTGATGTCCTTTCAACCAAAACATATTGAGTTTTGAAAATCTGGCAAATTTTGAATCGAGTATGAGGTTTTGATTATGTTTATCATTTTATTATGTATATATGTATAGTCAAGAATTTTGTGTACGACGACGAGTATACTGATACTATAAACATTATGTAATTAAGAACAAGAGAGAAAAAGAGACAGACCGAGAAGAAATTAATCGAAATTACAGTTCGAAACGTTTGTAAATTGTTTTATACGAGTATTCCCGAAAAATGCTACCGAAAAACCAATTTATATGCAAATGTGGGATGTGAGGCAAACATACCGCATATACAGTTTGTAATTATGACACTTGTGTCATATATATTTTGCTAAAGAATCATAAGGACTGACTTTTAGTTTAACAGTAAAGTAACCCGTTGCCTCTGCCGTTTCCAGTGACAGTAGGTATACGAGTACCAAAGAGAGAGAGCGCTGTCACTGTCAGTGTCATTTTTATCATCAGCATCAGCATCGGTATCGTTTCCCCATCCTTTTGCTATAACTTTATATGCATTGCATTCAAACTGAAAATTTTCCATAATCAACATCAAACATCCAAGTCCTTCAGTTCTTCTTTGCCTTGGCTTTTGGCTTGACTTTGTGCAAAATTGAAACAAAATTTTAATGTCAAAGGGTTTATAAATTCTCAACCAAACATTGAACTTGTGTTTCATCTCATCCCTTTTTTTCACATTCATTTCATATACAACACCGGCGTAAAGTTCTTCTCTTTTTTTTGCTGTTGTTGTTGCTTTTGATAAAAAAAGGAAAGGGGGCTCTTCTAATCATCATACAAAGTGGTTACTCTGCATTCTTTTGATCCTTTTTTTTATGCCTTGTTTTTTAATGAAATGATAATAACTTGTATTGGAAAAAATTTACATTTCAAATGGTTTTTTTTTTTTGTTTTTTAGTGCAAATAGAAAATGGAACAATTTTTCTAATAAACTTTTGATATTGGATAAACATTTCTGGTATGAAAATGTTTTTTTGTATATGAAAGACGAATTATTTTTAATGTTCATACAAAATATTTGGAAAGTGTGAATGGGCCTTAGCTTTTACAAATGGTATCAAATGTCATTGTACTTTGAAATTAATGCTCAGTAATGACGTGAAATTTTTGATTACTGTCAAAACTACGATTCTTGTATTGTATGCGAAAAGTTGAGTGATTTGATCTCAATTCGAGTTAAAAATAAAATAATGTAGAACACATCAATTTTTTTGGGAACCAGAAACAAGGACTCACTAACATTTGTTTTCGGAGGAATTGTCAAATTGAAACATTTTATTTAATGAAAATAGGAAAAGGATTATTTTTTTGTGAAAACGACAAGTTTTAAATTTTGCCGCGATCGCTGCAGGCGCTCCTAATAATCCCAAAAGCATGCTTCATATTCATCTCAGGACATGAGACATTACATCACTCCTAAAAGTACACACAAAAGTTCAATGTCCATTATCTTCTTTAAAATTAACTTCTAAATTCATGAACAAATTTTATATGAAAAAAAAAAATATGGAAGATAAAATCTATATCCCCAAAATAATTCCAGCATCCAGCTTATCTAGCAGGAAGGTAGGAAGATAAAACTATTTAAAGCACCTGCTGCACTTTTCTTCTATAAGAGTATAATCGCTTCCTTATTCATTAACTATATTTTACTTTGTATCTACCTTCATAAGCCAAAGAACGAAGTTGTTATGCAAATTAAGACAATAGACATAATAAATAATCCGCACCTGGATTCTATATGGAGTCCTTATAAATTCAATCTCAAATTTCTTCTTCCTAACTACTTACTCAATCCAAAGAATCATTGAATTACATATTTTCATTTATAAGGTTTTTAGATATTTTTCATATAGCCTTCCATCATAAAAGGAAAAACAATTAAATATAAGTTAAGTTTCCTTGAACAAATCAAGGACCCCGCCCAATAAGATATCCTTGCTGGTGTATAGATTCTTAATCTATTAACTTGAACATGGCTGACCTGACATCAATTTAGGAAATCGGAAAATAAATAAATATTAAGGAGGCAACACGCCACCGCCGCCGCCCGCCACCAAAAAATTATCTACGTTCTTCCAGGAACCATGTCCAAAAAAAGTAACATAAATTTCATCCAGAGAGGACAACAAAAAAAATATATGAGGACATCCAAAAAGAATACGAGTATTGAGTATTCTCCTGCAGGCGGGCGGGCGTGTTGATGCGAGACGTGTTAACATCGCACTCCTTAAGATCCTTCCAACAAGCTGGCTGCGACGGCCGGACAGGACATGGACACCAGGAGTCTTATATTTTATTGCCAGGATTTTCCTATATCTACCGCAAAATAAAAACTATTGCGTGCGAGATGGGGCTTTTTGATGATGGACACCATAAATAACATTTCGATAAAACTCACAGGAATGGGTTACCCTCGTTTTGGTCCTTATAAAAGAAAGAAAAATCTCTATAGCCTCGAAAAAGAAGAGAAACTATGGACGACATGGATCCCCACACATACTCGTACTCGTACTTATATGCAGTGAGGAATCCCTTTCGTATACATACACATATATGTAGATAAATTATGTAGTCAATTAAGCTTAGTAGGGGTTTTTCGACAATGTTTTCGGGGATTCTTTTCTTTGGGGCCAAATTTATGTTCGGATGTTGAATAAGCTCGCACTCTGGAACCGCAGCGAGATTTATGATTCGATTTTATTTGGTTTGTTCTTATAAGGAAAAACATCGTGGTTGGATATTTTCAATTATTATTTGAATTAGATTTATTTCTGACACCACACAAAATCTTGTTTAGTTTCAGTGAAATAGTATCCTATGTACATATATAACTTATATAACTTTCGGAAAAAGAGGTTTATACTTTCACTTTCGATTAAACTTAATTGAGATTGTGATTTAAATGAATGTGAATCCTTATCCTTGTGAGAAAACAATCCAATGACAGGAGTAATTGAAATTAACTGAAAACAATAAGAGTTAATTTGAGAATAAATTTTTATTGTGTTGGAAATTTGGGTTCAAAATAAGAAAGGGGCATATTTATAAAAAAAAATCATATAAAGAGTGTTCCAAAATTAAGGTAGACTCTTTTTGGTTTTGACAGTAATTAAAAAAGAAACATTTGCTAGCTCCATGAAATTTGAAAACATGATTAAAATTAAATAAAAAAAGTGGCCCTAAAAGACCGCCCTGAGGAACACCACAAAGACTACAAGGTGGTGATTCAAATGCCTTCTACTTAAAAGTAATGCTCAAGTACAATATTTGCCCATGGTTCTAAGAATGTTGGGTTCAAATAATTAAAGTCTATGTATGTTGTCTGGCATCACAATAGTTTCTAACTTCACATCCAAATCCTGTTTAACTGTTACCTAATCTGTTTTCCTATCTGATTATACAATTCATTGTCCTCATAAATATTTACATTCATATTAATTTTAAATTTTATTTAACTGTTTATTTTCCATATGTACGAAATGAATTATCTTATAGTTTACACAAAAGAAAATCCATTAAACATAAGTTCGTTGTTTCTCGTTCGTCCTCGAAGTCCTTTTCAACAATAATAAAATGCAAATCATATCAAAAGAGATGTACATAATGTAAGTTTATGTTTCAAGAAATAAAATACAAACAAACCTTTTCCCTAAAAACTATCCTTTTTCATAAAATAATTGCAAGTGTGTATAAGAACCCTCCCTTGCTTCAACTGACAAGGACCTGTCTTGCATATACATTCATACATAAAATAACGGCGGCGGGCGGGCATTGCGTTGTATAGATATATAACTTTCAACTAATGGCCATTAAATTGCAAACTGTTTATAATTACACTTACACACGAAGCAATTTGGAATACACACAAAGATATGTATGAGTATGTATATCCCTTAACTGGACAGGAAAACAAGAGAAAAACCCTCAAGATGTTGCGGGAGAGTTCCTTATTCAACAAGAAGTGTTGGAAGTCTAGAGATCCTTCGACTGTACGTGATCATACATAATCAAATTTTGACATAAAATGGCCAATAAATAGAAAACAGGACCTTGTCCTGATATGTCAGCCGGCACCAGGACTCTATGGTTCGGATCGGAGAAGGAAGGAAAGAAGAAAATTTTATAAAAACAAAAACAATATGTTTTGGCAAACACATATTTGCAGTTGAGTGCGAGTGCGAGTGTCCTGTGTGCTCCTAACCCTTCCTCGAATCTCTGGAACGAAGCAAGCTTTCTGCATAGTCTTCTTCTTTTTCTTCCGTCTGAAATATCTCGTCTCGAATGAATCTCATCTCTGGAAAGTCCTTGTTCATTTCTCTTCTATATATGTATAAGAAAACTTTATTGATAATAATGACTCGCTTGTCCTGCATAAGATACATTGCTTTTCTGCTGATGCTGTTTTTTTGGGAGCAGGAGAGAACTGGTTCTTCCTTCTGCACATATCGAGGCATGGTGTATCCTTGATTTTAAGAAGATGATTGCGTCTAGTTCCGTCTTTTGTTTTCCTTGGATTTAACATCAACTATACAACTCGTACACATCACGGAAGTTGGAAACCCCATCACCATCACTATACTGGTCCTGGTTTTCGACCCATCGAAGGAAGGTTGACACCGTGTCGTCGTCGTCGTTGGTAGTTAGGAAGGGTTTGGGGGTGATATGGTGATGTGTTATTGTATTGCTGACGTTAACCAAAAAATAATTTTCCATTCAATTAAAGTTTTGTATCGAAGTCGAAGATAGAAAGAAACCTTCGAAATCCAAATCACCATTATCCAGGATACAATATAGAACACATACGTTGAAACATTGTTAAGTTTATATTAAGGACGAGCGGATGAGAATGACGACGGGATGACGGGAATACACGACGCGACGCTACGACGAAATAAAGGGGTAAGTTCCAGTTCCAGTAGTAGTTCTTGGGATGGTCTTGTTATACTGTAAGTACAGATAGAAGATGTTAAAGGATTTAAGGCGATTGTCTAACTCCATCATGTGTGGATTAGGGGAAAAAGGAAGTTTATATAGGAGTTGAAAGTTTAGATATGTATATGGTGATCCCAAGTGAATTCTCTTGAATTGAATATTCAATGTTTTAATATCCTTTCTGTCTACATGCATGACTAATAACCGTTGTCGATAAGGGTAGTGAGAGTTGGTTGGGTTAAGATTGGTGGATTTAAGTTAAAATTAATATTTATAAAAGTATTTTTATTCTTCCGATAAGAAAAAAGGAGTTTTCGATCTTTTCGAAGCTTCCTGAAAGATGATATCGAAAATTTTATCTTTCGTCTTCTGTTTTTGATTTTTTAAGTTTTTAACTGCCTTTTTAAGTTTTTTCAAGGACTTCTACTTTATCCACTTTTTCCTCAATTTCTTGCAAGTGTCTTAAAAGAAGATTTCAATAAGAACAATCAATTATTTCAAAACGTTTACAAAGTTTATTTCTCGAATTTAACAAAATTCCATTTAAATTTTCTACTTCGATCCTGGTGCTGGTTGCAAGTTCAAGGATGTAGCCGAAATGGTATGACCTGGCAGTGGGGCAATATGTTCGACTCCAAGATTCTTAGCTACATATTTGGCTTCAGCAGGTACCACATAAGCGGCCGATGATGGAACAATAAATGGAGAAATACTTAGAGGAAGAGCCGTTCGAATGACTGGACCATGAATTGCTACTGATGATGAATCTTTAATTTCGTTTGTCTTGACTCCTGGAGCTTGTTCCAAGTTTATAAATGAGGCTGCGTTCAAGTGTCCCGGAAGTGAGTTAATATATTCGGAACCAAGTGTCTTTGCAATGTAAGTTCCTTCAGCATTTGTGGAAAATGGCCAAATTAGAGGAACATTGTAAAGGTGAACTCCAGTTGGAGTCACTGATTGTTGATGAACCAAAATTGGTTGAGAATTATAATTGACGAGACCAGGTGCGTAGGCAGTTGAGTAAGGAAGTGCCGGACCACTTACAACCAGAGGAAGGACGTTTGCTTCGGAATTTATGAACGTAGAGCAAATAAAGATCGCACAAATTATAAACTGCAAGAGTTTAAAAAAAAATTACTTAATAAATTTATTGTTTATGTGAAATACGAACCTTCATAGTTTTTTTTTTTTATGAATACGATTTGGACGAAATGAGAATACAGGGAGCACTGATTGTCAGTTGAATTTTTAGTTGAACTTTTATAGTGACTAATTTTTATATTTACAACATTAATCTTTTCTTCTTATCTTCAAGTTGTTTAAAGGTAAAAGGGAGCTTAGTCTATTAAAAGAAGACTACTTAAATGAATATAGCCATGTAATTATGCCTATACTCGTAACATATAATTGACATGTCAATTTTAATTAGGTGTGACGTGTAAGTGATTTTTCGAAAGTAGTTATTGATGTTGGAGTTGAAGTCAAGTTTGAATAATCTTCTTGACCAATTATAAAATAAAGAAACTGGATTTTATTCAAACAATTTAAAATGATAACAATAATTACAACAAAACAAACACGTATGTATGTATTTATTAGAGAAAAGATTGAATACAAGAGATACCTCGAAATTTAAGCAAAAACAATTGCTAATTGAATCTCATAATCATAAGATTTTCAAAAAAAAAAATGCAACTGTAGCAAAACTGCAAATGAATTTTCGACAAAGCTATAACTTTTACAAAATTCTTTGACATAAGAAATAAATAATTGTAAGACACAAATTGACAAGTATAAAATGCGCCATCTTTATCGAATGTGATGCAAGCGTTCAATATCTTTGACATTTCGTCGCTTGAAAAGCAAACTGTCATTACGTATTTTTTAATTTTAAGAAAAAACTGTTGACGTTTGTCGGTACTAAAATGTTATGTCATTTTACTTATAACACATAACTTCTAATTAAAGAAAAACTAAACTGATAAAATGTTTGATAAAGTTGACTTTGTTGTAAAATATCTAAGACATGTTCACTTGAATGTAAAACGACATTTACGCCCTCATGCTGTCAATATAACAGTTTTATTAATGACAGTTTGATAAAAAAGGGTGTTGTTTTGTGATTCGTTCTGTATACTTAACTCAGTTGAGTTGAGAGTGCATGATTGTGTTTAAAACAACACGCTGAAGTATTGACGTAAATGGATTTTTAGAGGCAGATTTTGTTGAACGTTTGAATTTCTCTTGAAGTATTGACAATCATTTATGGGGAAGAGGATAAACAAGGAGATCCATATTGTCTCATTATTCTTTTAAAATAAAACTCTTAAAATTGAATAATTTTCTTTTAAATTTTGTTCACCAAAGTGTTCCAATATTTCCATCCATATGCAACAAATACGAGTAAGATATCGTCAAACATATTTTCTTAATTGTTCCAGCCGTTCTTGAGTTATATAACCCTGAGTGTGTTTTATTAATTTAAAAGTTATTTTTTCTTTTTAAGAAAAAGATTACATCGGTTAGAAAGGAATGAAAATGAATGGTGATTCCATTTGAAGTGTCAAAAACATCGGAAAGAGTTCTTTTAAGTCACCTTCCTTTTCAAATTCATTAATATTTCCTGGAAAGATACCAAAACCGAAATTGTGAAATGGACAACCTAAATGATGAAGTTGCTGCTCTTTTAAAATTTCTAATTGGAACTTAAAATAAGTGTTTCTTCAGATTACTCAGTTTTTTTTTTTGTTAACTTCTCCCGTTACCAACTTTTTATTGAAGGAGTTTTATATAATTCCCTGAAAAAAAAAAAATTCTACACAATCAATCAGATTCGTTCTTCTTGCTTCCTTGATAAATTTCTTCATCATATCTCGATGGGGTATAATATTGAAATAATAACATTTCTCAAGCACACAAATAATTGAATTTCTGTCAAAAACAACATTTTCCATTAAAAACTTAATCGTCACTTGAATCCAATTTCACATAATAATAATAATAATCGTAATAATAATAATATCGACTCGAATCCATGGAGCTCCTTTTCCCGGTGTCAGTATATGTATATATATTTCCACTATATCCTGGAGCTGGTGCCGGTACCGGTAGTATGTGCGGCGACGACGACGACGAACGTTCCCAATAATTCCACATCCTACACGGAAAGGGTGAAGGAACCAGACATCAGCGATGTTATCCTCGTCCTCAATGCCGACACCGTGAACGTCGTCGTCGTCGTTTCCCGTTTCGTTACCTGGGATGTTGGGTTGATATGATGAAATTTTGATGAATTATTACTGATTTTGACACAACTAATTAATACTCGCGCAGTGTACTCTAGACGGCGTCGGCGGCGGGTGACGCGTCTCCCGGGTTCAAACGCGGATGTTCCTGTGTATAGTATTTACCTGGTCCGGTTATATTGTAGAAGCATTTCCAGCTGCCGCTTGTCATCGTCGTTCCGTTCGTTGCTCATTTTGTTATCTTTGCAGGTTGTATACCAACGGATTTAGGGACTTGGTAGAAACCCCTTTTGCAGAATTTCGGTCTTTAATCGTTTTTCATTATGTGCCGATGAGTCTGCGATGACGGTCGACGGCGGCGGTGTCTTCAGCAAACAACATGGACGCACACACCCCCTTCGTTGGCACACAATATTCAACACCGATGATGATGATGATGATCCTTTGCATCAATTGAAATTGAAAATTGATTCTCTCTGGCCTGGATCTTAATTTGCCTCCGTCATGTGGCGCGATGACGACGAACGGTGGCGTTGCGAGACTGCCATTCGATCCACCCTCCTCTTCCCTCTGACCTGCCACTATATACCAAAGTCGCAAATGTGTTTGTCTTAATCTTTGATTTGTTTTTCCAATGTAAACGACAGGGATTAATTTAGATAAATGATTCGAGATGAGATGTGATGTTGAGAAGAACATCTCCAGAGTCGTCCTTGTCAGTCAGTCTCCTCGTATAAAGATCAAACTGAAAATTTAAGGATTCCTTTTCAATATTACTCGTATACGGAAAAAGGAATAAGAGAGGGAATGAAAATTTGATTTATTTGCTAATTTGCTTGTTTTATCGTTGATTTCTAAGGATAACTTTTGAGATAAGAGAAGGTTTTTGGGGGTAGCCCTCTATCACTCCCTTCCACCACCATCCGAATAAAATAAGCGTAATTGGCTGAGCAAACATTCTTCTTCTTTTAAGACAAACTTTTGTCTTTCTTGTGTTTGTGTGAGTTCCTTGTATGCAGTTCCTTTTCTCAGGACGATTATTTTAATACTTTATTGAGAAATAACAAACAGTTTACAGTTAAACATTCTTTAACAAAGAAAGAGAAACGAGGAGAGGGAGAGAGGGAGAGAGGGAGAGAGGGAAAGAGAGAGGAAGAGTGAGTTCGAAATGAAAAATGATTCTTTGCCAAAGACCAAGGGATGGGGGGAAGTTGAACATTTTTGAAATTTGTTTTGCAATTACAAGATGTATTTCTAAAATTTTTAGTTGTGTACTGGTTGTTGGGATTTGAATTTTGAGGGGAATCGGTGGGTAAAAGGCGAGGTTTTTTAAGTGAAATTAATTTTGTTTGGAGTTAATTAATTTTCCAAGTGAATAAATCTTTTAAATTAAATTATTTTATTAATCACACACCAATACCTGATATTTTCCATTTTTGACATAAGAAATTGGAAGGAAGTAAATATAAGCCGTGGTAAAGGGTATTTCTTTATAAGAATACAAAAATATGACTTTAAGCTTTTGAAGACAATACAGGTAAGTGATTACCTCAACTAACGGTTTGTCCCGGATTGTAGAGATATTTTAACATGCAAAAAAATATTGAAGCTTTAAATCCGCCGTTTTTTTTCAACTGGAAAACATACCCAAAATTTCAAACTTCTTTGTAATTCCAATTTTAAATTTTATTTAAAAAAAAACTTTCAACAATTGACGTGCAACTTGTCAAACTGCATGTAGAAGTGTGTTTACTTTCAATTTAAACTGTCAAATGTTCATCTTAGGCAACACGCCATTCCCTAAAGTCATTTGAGCATTTATAGACTGGTTTACAATTTGTGTGTCAAAGAACTTACCTTTAATTATGTTTTGACCAAACCTGTAAGCTAACAATTATTAACTACTATAAAAGCCTATTACAACCTCATTGTAGACATCAGTGGCTTCTTGCTCTTTAAACAATCAACCACCTTCCAACTAAAAACAAATTACATTTTAAACATGAAGGTTTGTTCCTTACTTAAAAATTTTAATATACTTTTAAACTATTTCCAATTTATTTCTTACAGTTCTTGCTTTGCACCCTCGTTGTTTGTGCTCTCTCTATGACTGCTCACTCAAGTGTTGCCCCATTGGCTTTGGGTTCACCACTTCTGTATTCAGCTGTCCATGGACCAGGAGTCATCATTGACAACTCTCAACCAATTGTAGTTCCCTACGCTGCAGCATCAGCTTTCCCTCTCTATCATTCACCTCTTTTTGTATCATCACCAATTGGATTGAAGGCTGAAGGAACTTATGTCGCAAAAACACCTGGCTCTGAACATATTGCTTCACTTCCTGGACATTATACTTCAGCTTCTTCGATCAACTTGGAACAAGCACCCGGAAGCAATAAGGACAAAGTTAGAGATTCCAGCTCCCTTGCACCATCAGTGGCAATTCATGGTTCTGTCATTCCAGCAGCTTTTCCTCAATTGATTGTCCCAGCACCAATTGTTGTGCCAAGTGAAGCAACTTATGTAGCCAAAAACCGTGGAATTGAACATATTGCTCCATTGCCAGGACATTCGATTTCAGCTTTGTCTCTAAACTTGCAACCAGCACCAGGTTCCAAATGATTTCTCAACCAAAATCAACTGATACATATGAATTATGTAATAAATGCACTTTATTAAAATATTATTTCCTTTTATTTTCACTCGAATTCGATTTCTTAAGTTAAATTGGATATTGGCTGTCAAATAGTCATTAATAATAAAACCTTCAACGCCGCCACTGTTGACAGCAAAAACGAAAAAAAAGAGAATCCCAAATGTCACTTTCGAAGTGAAGTGAAAAAAAAAAATATCCATCTGAAATCGATAAAGTTTTTTTTTGCAACATCTTTCACAGGCCAACAGTCTTTAATGTAATTTCTAGCCTTTTCTTTTGGCAACAACAACAAAAATAAAGTCCTGTCCCTGCAAATTCTTCTTCTTTATATTTTTCTGTGAACCACACGAGAAATATGATTAATGACCCAATGGTTGAATTTATGACATTGGCGTAGAAAAAACCCAAAACACAAAAAAATAAAAATGAATTCTATATATAACCGTTATTTCATATCCCAAGAAGAAAAAAAAACTGAGCAAAATGTGACAAAAATAGATGAAAGAAAAAAACCCAGCCAGCCATCTTTATCTTAGTTTATAGAGTCAGTGTGAAGGGTACCTAACCTAAAGCAACTGTGTCTCCAACACTTCATCCATTACGATTCAGAACTGTCATCAAAATGATTGTCATCTAAAAAGTTGGATAATTAACTTTTTTTTTTCATCTGTCACTTTGTGAATATTTTTTTTTCTTTACCTATACTTGAATCGTATTCGTTTTCTGATGATACTTCAGAAAGTATGACGTGTATGTAGGTAGCATTCCGAATTAAATTCACTTGAAAAACTTATCACAAGGTAAAGAAGACAAACCAAATGTCATTTGTCATTTGTCATCGATAGAACAGCCAGTGGTCTGTCAATGAATCCAATATCTCATTGCGTCCCCATTGCGTTGAGTGTAGAGATATTAACTTAATGTCAAAACAATTCCATCTGACACTTGTCTACTATCTCCATGCTTGTGTGTATAGGCAAAAAGGCAATTCCATTGTCATTAAGGTGGGAGTGTATTTTGTAGTGTGCTAAAAAAAATTATTTGTGATTGAGATTCAATGACATTTCCCCTGAGGAAACTATAAATGCAAGAAAAAACATTTTAAAACAATTTCAACAACATTTATGTTACTTCTAAAAATGAATGTAGTTCAGGTCTGCAGTCAGACAGTTGTCAAAACAAATGAAAAATGTGACATTAACCCCCTAAACATGTAACCATACCAAAAAGTCAAAAGTAGCAATATTATTACTAGGGTGGATATGTCAATAATAATATCAATCAGTGGCACATTCCATCCAGAGTGAAGAGAGAAAAATATATTGCATAAGTGACAACATGCCACATTGCGAAATCTACGATTACATTCGAATCCTTGTAAACGTGTAATTTATCTTGTTTTACAAAACGAAATGGATTTAAGGCTTATGCGACCATAAGACACAAGATATTTCTAGGTGGTAGTTGGTATAGACCTTAAGTGATGTTTTGAGAACGTGATGACGCGACGAGACTGGTTAAACGGTGGGTGGTACAGATTACATGCGTTAGGAGTGTCAGGAGTGTTCCTTATATGATAAATGTGATTGTCATTTATAAAAATTTCACATACCTTATTGTTTTGGGAATATAATATAAATTATGTTTTTGTGATTTATGTTTTATCAATTGATTTAATGACATTGTAACGAGCTTTGGCATTTGGTTGGTTGATGTTTTTTGATGACATTAAAGAATTTAAAAACTCAAATTGTTACTAAGCTTTCAGTTTCTTTATGTCCTGTCAAACACTTCAAATTACCTATTCCTTGAACACAGTTCTAGACCTGTCATTCTAGATCGTAGTCGTAGTTGTCAAAATTGGAATGTTTGTGATTTTGAAGAAAACACAAGAGTTGCCTGACAAAAAATTTTAAACAAATTTAACCTTTCCGCTACTGTTGCTGTACAAAATATTAAATTACACTGCCAGCCAGTAAATATTCCCAGTCCTTATACTTTATTCACTTAGGTTAAATTGTCTTTTTTTTTATTTATAAAGGAGAATTGCCAAAGTGCGAGTTAAAATATGCATACATATACGTACCTTGGTAAATATTTAGATATGAAAGAGACATCAGAATACACAGGACATGACATATCCTAAAAAGGGTTGTCCTTTGCTTTCCGTGAATTCCATTCATTAGTCATATTCGCATTACAAGCGTTTTTCCTACGTCATCTACATTTACGAGTGGGATAGGTATCTGCTACTGCTTCCATTTAATAGAAATATTTTGTCATCTTTCAAACGAAAAGTCAAGTAGCAGAAGGTTCACTTTTTGACGTATAGTCCTAACCGTCAAAGTCCATTTCCACACGTCACACGTCACCGTGCGTCGAGACTACAGAATGTGTGACGAACAAATGGAATGTTGTAATTAATTTATTGTTCTTTTTGAAATATTTTAACGCAAACGCAATTATAATATCACATCGTCACCCGACGACAACCATTTTAGCAGGTTTGACTGACGGAAAGATGTCTTTTTCCACTCCTTCTCTATCCTTAGAGATATGTACCTTGCTACCGGGCATTATTGTCATCGTACAGTCACATGATGACAACCAAAAACATCAACGACGACGACAAAACATTTCAACTAATAGCCGTATCAGATGATACTCCCTTGTGGGACATGTGTGTTTGTGTGTGTGTGGTTGATATGTTTATTAAAATTCTGAAATAACAAAAGGGTTTCTCTGATTTGATTACCATCATCATACGAAGGACGACAAAAGAAAAATTCATAACTCAAAGTAAAGTAGAATTGGCTAAATCGAAAAGCACAAAAAGATGTGATGGATGTCCTTGGGGAGATCGGCTTTTTACCCAAATCTCTCACAAACACAAAGAATTTTGTGAATCAAGACTAAACTACGCACAAGGACTCGTCGCTCTGATGTGTTTTGGTTTTATTTTTTTTTCCAGCATTTCAATTTGAATCCTAAAAAACAAAACGAACGAAATTTGTTCATGGGAAATTCAAATTGCTATTAAAAATTCACACCGTGAAATGGTTCGGTTAAACATTTGTTCAAAGTCACTTTGGCTGTGTGTATAGGGATACGGATACCCATTGCCATGTGACATAGTGAGGGTATGTGTGTGTGTCGGGAGTGAAGGGAAATCTATAAGAAGAAGAACACTTCAAATAATAATCACAATATTCGTTCCAACTTCCCTTTCAAAAAGTCCTCCACCACACAAAGGACTCATCCAAATGATGTGCGGACGACCAACAACAACTATATACAAGGACGATAATTTACACCGAAGGGATGGGTGGAGGGACGTGGGTGTGGGGGTGAATTTGAAATTGTTGTATTCCATAAAACCAGAGACTAAAACTACGAAACTTTTCCAAAAAATTATTAATAATTCAATCGATGATTATTTTGATGGTTGCTCAGCGCTTTGTTGTTCATTTCAATATTCGAATGGAGCAGAAGGAGTAGGTACTCGTCCTGCGAGTCCTTTCCGTTCCTTTTTCGTTTGTCTGTCATAGAATTTCTAAAGCTTTCAGCCACAATGTTACTTAGATGTACGTTCATACGTTGGTATGAGTTGAATATACATATTGGCAAATGGGGAAGTAGATGGCAGCAAAAAGACAGAGAATTAGCCACGGGTGGTTGGTTAATGATTACGGTTTGTGAATTTAACAACCAGGTAACATGTGTGTGGAAATTACATTTTAATGTTTTAAAGGAATATAAAATATATACACATTCCTAGATAGAGATGTGGATATGTTATTAAAATTACACGACAACAAAGTTTTTGAAATAGGTAGTCTTTCATTCTTCGTGTAATTTAAGTTAACTGCGATGAAATTAATATTGTTATAAAAGTTTTGTTAAAATCTTGAGACTAAAGAAAGTCCTATGACACTTTTATGAACATTTTCTTGCGTGAACAGTATTTTTTGTTTTTATTTTTAACTTTTTATTTTGTATTTTTCAAAGTCACAAAAAACTATAAAAATTTAACTTTGATGTCAATCACCAATAAAAATATAGAAATATTTGAACGAAAACCAAGAATTTACCAATTTTTAGTAATTATCTTAATTTTAAAATGGTCAATTGGTACTTTTTAAATATATGTCTCTACCTAATTTAGCAATGATATGAATAAAATAAACTGTACTCCAAAAAATAAACATCTTGACTTAATCCTGAAGCTCAATACTCAAATAAAGTTTGTTTGATTCAATGCAATGCAATGACGATTCGAAATTGAGTCATGAATAAAAAACATGGTTTCTGGCAATACCTACTCTTTTTTGACATTTCAGAAAAAATACTACTGCAAGTAATAGATTTACTCAGCTACTTCAAAAGCAACTTGGACAGCAAAGAAAATTTCGACATCAAAAATTATGTTTCATATGTAACAGATTACAACGTAAACAGCGCTTTTGACATAATCTTTTTTTTTTGTATTGATAAAAGTGGTGGGGTGGAATCGCCGCATCAGTTAACGAGTATTATGTACATGGCTGAATTATGACAACTTGGCATTACCACTCACGTTAACGAGCAATCTAGTACTTTAATTTGGAATTCTGTGATCAGTTATCGAACGAGATTTCATTCGACTAACTGATGGTATGTTTTTGAAGTGAGTTGTGGATAAAAATGTAACAATTATGGTACCTATTTATTATTTTATTATTGTATTTTTAAAAAAATTTGTCTTTCATGGTCAATTTTAAACAAAATTAACCATTAACAAAAAAATGCTATGGCAGAATATATGTCTCGATCTGGCCAAAAAGATTATTACCTAATTGTCAACATCAATAAGACTTTGGCCTGCGCTCTATTGCTTCATACTTTTCATCGTCCGAAATATTTAAGTTTCGTTAAATATACTTCACAAAGGGTTTTTTTTTATTCTCAACTTCAGAATCACTTGATAGAAAAAAGAATACAAATGCCATTTCAATTCCGTCCATTAAATCAAGTAATCCGAGAAGGAGGAAAGTAATAAAAAAGATTTAGTATAATCGGCACATGCAATGGAAAATTTAAAAATAAATCTACCTTTATTTTTGCTGCATTCAAACGCGTGCGGTCGAAAAGACAAAACAATCATAAAATTTAAATTAATTATAAAGGTATTATTTGCAATTTCCCTTCATACTCATTCATATTCCCCACCAGTACCAAATATAAAAATATTCTAAATCTCAGGTCACCCTGTCATTTCAAGAAAATTCCCGATCACCAATTCACATCCAAAATCAGTGCCAATAACACAAATACAATTCCAAATTCTATCAACAAAAGAAATTGCATCATTCAAATTCACACATACATATGCACAATTCATAACTCTTTTGGGATATTTTTGTGCCCAAATCTAAAGCTCAATAGTTTGCTGGTTAGTTATATCTAGTTTCCTATTTCCGTTTCATAAGTTCCCATTCTCTATTCGACTTCGACGGTTGTCTCCGCGATCGGTCAGTGTAAATAATTTAGTTTTGCATAAAATAATCAATATTCGGTAATAAATTTATGAAATAATCATAATTAAATAAGTGAAGATCGTTTTTCCGAAAGAAAAGTGTTAATTTTCGGTCCGGAAGTATTCTTTTTCTCCAATTAAAATTTCATTTGATTTCAATTCCCCAATTCCCCATTCTTGCAAGACGAGTGCCGTTAGTTTTTGTGAATCGTTTTGCCGGCGCATTCGCCAGTGTTAGTGTTGGTGGTGTGGTGTGTATTTTTTGTTGTTTTATTATTTGTTGCATTTGAAAAAAAGGCGTTAAATGAAAATTTGAAATTAGTTCCGGTTGTGTTTTTGTTTTTTTTAAGCTAAGTTCATCTAATTTGAAAAGCTTTAGCAGTGTAAAGTGTGTAGCTCTGGTTTTCAGTGTTTTCAATATAAAAAAAGAGCTATAAGTGTTCCCTATTTTTCCAAGTGCTTGTGAATTTAAAAAAAAAAATTAAGATATTGTTTCCAGTTTGCCGGATGTCTCCGTTAAAAAATTGGGGTAAGTGGTTTTGTGGAAGTATGTATATAATAAGTTATTGAGATGACAAATCCTTAAAATTTAAACTTTTGATAAAAGCAGACATAATTAAAAGAATTGCACAGCGGAAGCGGATAGAAGTTAATCTAAAAAAAAAATGAAATTTTTCACCTAAAAGTAGGCAACAGTTTTGTCTGCACCTCAGTAATAAATTAATATTTAAAGTAGGCTACTTTAAGGAACTTAAAGGTCTATACTTTTTCTTTTTTCGCCAAATTTTCAAATTCAAATTTCGGAAAAATTTCGCACTAAAAGATCTGACAATAATCTCGCAATTAAATTTTAAATCAATTACTGTCACTTAAATTTGAAATCAAATTTAGAACTCTTCTGATAACTTAATATTCTGGTATAAATAATAAGCTCAAGGAAGTAAAAACTGTTGACCAATATTAAGAAAAACTCTAAACGATCTCAAGGCCTTTACACTCTTCGTCTCAGGGGCAACCATGATTTCCTATGATCGACGTGAAAAACGACTTTTCTGGGAAAAGACACAACATCTTTTAGACCAAAAATCAATGTAACTTAGTTTAGTTTCGCCTTGTAAATTTTCTTCCATTTTTATAATCGAGTTTTTATTTTTTTTAAATACATGTCGTCATATGAAAATGCCATCCACTTGAGAGTCTATAGGTCTAGGAACAAGTTAAGGTATGAGTGTATGTAGCAACCGCACATTTTTCATTTTATCCGCTATGTGCGTCAGCATCAGCATCATCATCATTTTATTCTTTCCATACATTCGCACTTAATGATAAAAGGATGCAGCACACAATAATTAATGTAGAAAGACAAATGAAAGGATAATTTCATTGAGATCCTTAATAAGAGTAGCTCTATGTATGTACCAAGAAATGCCCGCCTACATTGCCTACTTGTCATCTGTCCTCTGTGGCGCGGCGTGTTCGCTCTTCTGAAGTAATTATGTTCCACATTATGCCTTTTATTGTTGCGTTATAGTCGTCGGCCTCGTACTCGTAGTCCTTGTGTGAAATGAGTGCGTGCGTATGTGTTGTATGGTTGTCGCTGCTGCCGCCTCATAGTAGTAGATTTGCCGCGATATGAGGCTGATGGGAATGAATTCACTCTAATTTCAAGTTGAGTACCTATCCTTTTGCATTTTTCGCCCTAATTTTTGCTATTGAATTCCCATCATGCCTCTCATTCTCATTCTCATCCCGACATGCAAAAAGGACCTCCTTTCAATTTGCTTCTGTGTTCGCAAAACAAAGTCACCTCGTTAATAAATTTAACATTTCATTTAAATATCACATCATAAGACCTAATAATCTTGCCAAGCCTAATTGCATGTGTGGCGGTGCTCTGTGGGGGTATTTGTGTTATTCTGGATACCTATACATCTACATATATGTATATAGATAAGGACTACTCTGTCACATTTGTCAAGGAGTCAAGTACTATCATTTGTGGTAGCATCAAATTAACAGTTACATTTACAAAACCACAAAATTACTCCCCAGGAACTCAAAACATGTGGTGTACGAGTATACGGAACGGAATAAGGGAAGAGAGGAGACCGCAAAAATTTCAAAAACATCAATTATTATCTACATTTTTTTTAATTCCATTCAAAAGACAAAATGATAGAGATAATAATTCTAAGAATTGTCCTTGTTTACAGCTGTGAAAGGACATCATTGAATTAATATTTAAACAACACTTTGCCTTTTTGGTCACATTAAATAATTGTGTGTATCAAAAATCCTCAAGTCGAGTTAAAACCCTTTTTTTTCAAACCTAATTTGGAATCCTTTTGCCATTTGATACGCACTCTTAATTTAATGTCTGATTTGGAATCCTTTCGGAAAGAGGAAAGGATTCCATTGCGTCGCGTCGTCGTCGACGGCATTTCTGTGAAGAGAGTGTCTAAAATTGTTAATTTTATTTTATTTACGATGATCCTTAAGGACACAACCAAAGTGGGAAGAACAAAATTACGACTGCATTTGGAGAAAGGTTTATATTTTCAAAGAATAAACCAGGAGCGAGAGAGTCCTTAATTCTATTTTTTACTGAATGTTTTTTTTATACTCCGATTACTTTCTGATTCTGATAAAATTTTTTTGAAGGAGTTTTAGATGTTGTAATAGGATAAGACGAAAAGGTACGATTATAGAATGGAACGTACTTTAAAAGGATCCTGTATAGGAAGGAAGGTAAAGTACAGATACTAATATCTACCCATCTGGACGTAAAAGAGAGAAGTAATGTCTAGACAGAGGAGGCCAGGGCCAGGTCCTTGGTTGGTCGTGTACTTTTTGAATACTTAAGCAGTTCTTCTCTCGATAGAAGTTATAGGTATGAGTCTATAAAAAGGATATCTATATCCTGCAGCAAAATAACAACAACCATATGCTGCCAAAATCCTGATGTACTTTCTTCTTGAAGGACTTTATATCCTAAATGGAGTGAAGAAGTAGTTTGTGCAAGGTGGAGCAAAATAAAAAGAATAAAGTTCGGTGACTTGCGATAAGCATTTGTGTCCGTTTTATAATCTAGAAGTCATTTGAAGAGGTCCTGTATCATTAACCAATGATGTTGGTGTCCTTGAAGCGGATTTTCAGTGCTCCAAAAGCGAACATAGAGTTTGTTGATGTAACTATTTAAGTGACGTCATAATTTTCGGAACAAAATTGTCCTTGGGGACGGCTTGACATTAATTCATTTGTTGCAGTTGTCTCTTTCTAATTTATAAATGTCAAATATGAATGACATATGTACAAAACGTTATTTCAAAGAATTTCAACATCTTCCAATAGGAATTTGTGACACCTTGTAAAATGACTGCACCGGCACATGAGGATATGTTTTTTAATAAATCGATTTAAATTTCTGATCGCATGTCCTGTGTTATTTTATCGCTTTCAATAAAACACAAAATATTGTACTCGTACGTACACCAACTGCTCTATGAAATTTATCCCCAAAAACTCTAATTTTTTGAAAGACGAAATGGCGCTCGTCGTTGTCGTCCTTCTTCCTTGTTTTAGAAGATCTTCTTTGAGTTTTCAGGGAAGAAGAAATGACTGGGATAGTCAGCCAAGCCAACAGCAAGCGCAGCAGTTAAATAAACTTGTTGCCTTTTTGTCTTATGGGCTATAGTTCTTCCGCAAGGACTTTCAACTCCGCACATAATTAATGCAAAGCTCCAAAACGAATGCAACACCTGTGGTTAGTTTTTGAAACGACCTCAGAAACATAATAACTAACTTTGTTTTCTTAATTATACCAAAATTGGGCATAAAGGTGCATAAGCCCATAGTTTGGTATAGTTTTGGTTAAAGAATGAGATAAGGAAGGAAGGCACCAGTTCCAGGAGTAAAGTGGTTGCAAAGCAAACTATTTGAAGGAATGATTTGAATAAGGACGAAGGAACGAATGAACCAAGGTTGTGCTTTGACTTAATGGCCACTTAAAGTTTTTGGCTTTATGTAGCGAAATGTTAAAGAATGAAGATATTTGTGCTGGTGGAATTTCTGGTTGAAAAATGGATTCTATGGCCAGGGAGGAATCATGATTTGGAAAGGTTTTTTTTTTTTTAGATTTTAAGGCAATTTCGTACAGGTGGCGTAAAAATGTAATGTCTCAAAATGGACGGGGGTTATTTTGATATTCTGAAACTGTGAAATTTTAAGAGAAGCTGCACCAACTCCCTAAACACCACTTTTTCAATGTCAATACTGCCAAAATAAATGACGTATTGTTTTACTTTATAGATTAAAAATTAAAAAAAGTGAATGCGTTACAATTCAATACATGGAAAATAATGTAAAAATGTAGGATTCAGTTAATTCATGCAAATACCTTAATGACGTTATTGAAGTAATATGTCAGTTTTGGACTAGTAACATTTCCCACTATGCAACTTAGAGCAACTTCCCGAAATTTTTACTTAGCATATTGTTTTTTCTTTGTAATTTAGTTGACTTTTGTCTAAAATAATTTTTTAATAAAGGGAGTAGGTATTTACTACCTAACCAAACTTTCAAAAAAATATTTAATAACAATTATTGTTGGCCTTTAGTTGCTGGCAACTTATTGTCATAGATTTTTCCATCCAATTTATATTCTCTAACTATAAACTTCAACCAGAATAAACGACCTTTATAATAGATTTTATACAAGATTTAAGAAAATATTGCACCACGACTACGCAATTGACTCTTAAAGTTGCTGGAAACTTATATAAATTATTTGTGCTTTCTCTCAACATAAACGAATTTAATTAAATTGCTTAAAAGTGTGAAGAACTTATTGAACCACGATTATACAACTGGTCCTTAAAGTTGCCGTCAACTTATTTTCATAGTTTCTTCAAAAATTCCTTCATATAATATCTATTAACTACAACCCGAATAAACTCCTCTTATAATTAATTGTATACAAAATTTAACAAAATATTGAACCACGATTAAGCAATTGAATCTTAGAGTTGTTGGCAACTTATTTTCAGTTTTGTGCTCTCTTCTTACATAAGCTAATGTAATTGAACTATGAATAGTTGCAACCAAAATAAACGCATTTTATAGTAAATTGTATAAAAATGTGAAGAACTATACCTACTAAAATTATGCAACATAGTTGGTAATTATTGAACTATAAATTAATCGGATGGGCAACTTTAAGTTGAAGAACAAAAACCGTCTATTTACAAATGATTTCTACAAATGCAATACTGTGAAAACTCTACACCAACTTTTAGTCTGTGTTTCCATAAATACTTCTAAACTCGATCTACATTTTCAAGCAGCTTTCAACTCGACCTACAAATTTCTTAAACACACTTTAATTAATTAAGAAGTACTATATTTTTCGGAGTAAAATTAAGTGTGAGTTATAAAGTGAGTAAAGCATTTATTTTGGAACTTGTAATACTGAGCTGGCTAAACATTACCAATAAAACACTACTAATACCTGAGTAAATTAAGTTATATATTTTGATTAAAATTTTGTACTCTTAATACACAAAGGTGTAATTTATCAACATTTCAGGTATCTTGAAAACTCCAGATTCCAAAATCACGCGTCCAAAATTTCGAGTCTTAACATCCAAAATTTTGTCCCCTATTTTTGAATGACAAAATAGCAACTTTCTTTTAAATTTTTAATTTTGGTAATATTCAGCTTGAACTTGAATAAATAATAAATACTAAAAAATATGTCATTCTCATAAATATTCATGCAATTGTTTCAAATTGCCAACACACAAATGTGTCTCCATTTCTGTTCGACTGCATGAGTGTTGATTTCTATTTTCCGCCCTTTTCGAATTGACATAACTCTCGCTCTAATACACCCATAATTGAATTCCCATTTCATATCGATTCGCTTAGCAAATATTTATTTTATAATTTGCCATTTCGAAACCTCTCACCTTTCTCATTCGTATCACACCCAAATATAACATTAAATCACCCTTTAAAATTTTCAAATACTCGTAGAAAGAAAAAAGAAAAAAACTCACAATCATCATATTGCAATGCCCTCTGAATATTTTTACTCCCCCCCTCAACCCCTTCCACCTGCTGCGTAAGCATAACCTTTATCAAACAAAACAAAATTAATTCAATTTGAATGGTAACTCAATATTCCGTCCTGACTGACGAATTTGACGTCGTCGTCGGATGTGCCATTTTATTATATGGCCACGAGGAGACGACGACACTGATGTTGTTTCATCTAAAACGCTGATTGTTTACATTTCCATTATTATTTACACAAAACACAGAAATTGATGAAATGAAACATTTGCCTATAGTGACATGACAGACGCGGACGGACGGAGTGAACGCAGTGCTTATTTTCATAATATGACGTCCTGCTTCGCAGTCCTGTTCGTCCCTCAATTCGAGAGTTTCCATCGAATTGAATTTCCATTTTTCAAACACGAGTGTATTTGTATTAAAGTGTGTCTCGCTGTTTCTGTGTGTGTGTGTGATTTTTTTGTAGAAATTAAAAATAATATTTGACGCACCGTCGGAGCGGACTAAATGTTCAAAAAATGGCTTAAGGGCTCAATGCCAACTGAATTGTAACCGATCCGTTGAATAACATAGTGCAAAACATGACTAGCCCCAAGGCACAACTCTTACCCCTTTACTGTTTTTTATAGAAAACAACATCGGAACACTCCCCACATCGTCTCAACAGTCAGTCGTGGATTTTGAGTAAATAGAATTCCTCGAAATACCATCAGGACGCGAACTCCTTTTGGAAGGGGTACACTTCGTTGATATTATACATATCCAGACTCGAGCACGTGTCAAAGAATAATAATTTCATTATATTCAACCCTTCATTT
Source organism: Scaeva pyrastri (assembly GCA_905146935.1). NCBI lineage: Eukaryota > Metazoa > Arthropoda > Insecta > Diptera > Syrphidae > Scaeva > Scaeva pyrastri. Next base: position 79,178,728 of record LR989928.1, on the reverse strand, counting down.
GTGAAAATATCCGTTTACACCGCGAAAATGAGCGAAACACATTCTGCGATTGCTGACGATGGGAAATTCAATTCACGCATATAGACACATACACTATACACATCCCAATCATCGAATTCCGGAAGTGATGATGATGATGATCCGGGCCCAACAGGGAGGTAGAGAAAGGATATTTCGCGCTCGAGTTATTTAATTAAATTTAGAAAAATAAAATAACCGAGGGATTTTTCTGATTTGCAAGAAAATAGATGTAAAAAAAAATGAGAAGAAGAAAACATGCCCCTTGGTTAAAAGGAGTCAACAAAGCGAAAAGAAATTTCCAAGTGAATATCCTTGGTTTGGTTTTGGCTTAGTATGGCTTGGCCGTAATCCATATCCATTTGGCCGCATCCACATCCTTTTTGCTATGGAAATTAAGAATCATCGCTTAAGGGAATCAACCTTCATCCCCATGCTTCTTCCTTTATATTCTCGTACTCGTACTCATACATAAGAAAGCAACTTTCTTCTTGTGTTTTGCCCACATCCTTTTCTACACACACACAGACTAAACACAAAACGCTAAGAAACAAGGATATAATTATTATTTTCTGATTTTTGTTTTGTATATTTATGATATGAAATATGAAACAAACAACTTCCAAAATCAAGACTAGTATAGAACATCGTCTCACCTTACAAGCTATATGCTCAGCTCAACCCTTCTTCGTTTGGAGAGCAGCTCTGGATATAGGATATGGGAGTAGTGCATTTTGCAGGATGCGTGCAACCCTCTCGCGAAGATTCCTTCCATCGTATGTAGACATTATATCCTGGCTTTGGGTTGGGTATAGACTTGTAATGAAATACCAAATATTTTATAAGACGAAGGATTTCAGCTCGACGACGACGACGACGACTTTGGGGTTTTCTTCAAGGAAACGCTCTCAGATATGCTGCCACACATTTTTAACGAGAACACACACGTCTTTCGTCTTATAAGATGCTCGTATGTATAAACTCCTAGACTTCTTCTCCTACTCGTTTTTATCCTTGTGCAAGGATTTTGTGTATATTTATTCATTGGTTTCTATGTTTTTAGGAAAAACTATACATGCATGCAAAGTCATATCCTGTATGTTATTTTTTTGGGGTTTCCATAGGGAAGAAAAGTTTAATTTTGATCCTATACCCAGAGTTAAGGCAACAAAAAATCCGAACGAACTCAGAAAGATGGGGGGTGGTGCTGGTGATTGGTGAGAAGTGAAAATATTAATCATACTTTTGGCATATGTACGAGTATCCACATATATGTATGTATGTATGTGTTCGGTTTTTGGCTTCACATACTCATATGTATATTTATATCATAATTATGTATGTAGGAAAATGAAAATTATGAAATCTTAGAAGAATTCTCTCATCAAGACATAACTACAATAAATTTTAGGGGAAAATGAGAATTTGTTTTCAAGTTTGGGCGGGCAGTTTTCGAAAGTTTATTCTTCTAGGAAAAACAAAAACTTTGGATATATCTAATTAATTTTTTGTTTAATTTTATGTTTCGAAACAAATTCTAGTGAAGCCACATAAGGATGAATGAATGATTCGAGGTTTTTTGTTGGGCGCCATTTACTTGCAAATAATATGATCTTTTCAATTTTTCAAATCTCACCATCGTACAAAATATTGATATTTCCAAAATTTGTCGACCAACAAAATTTTTCCACCACCAAAATTCCGAAAGAGAAGGACATAAACTTACAATGTTAACATCTTTAACTTTGGCAGTTGATATGTTGGCATTTGTATAATCTTACACCTGTCATGTAGACAGTTATTACTTCCTGCCACTTTAGCATCTGTCAAAATGACATATGCTACTTTGGTTTGAGAAAGATGGTATTACGTCATAAGCATTTCAAGACCAAGACGAGAGGATTGGAATTTGTGGAGACTTCCTTTGAACTATCTTTTCGGGATCTAAATAATTAAGATTTAGCTGAGAAAAATCAACATTTTCAGATTCAGATAATTGAGTTCAAAATTAAAGAACTGTCAAATTTCTTTGAAAAAAACTTCGATGGATTAAAAATGTTCTCAAAAATCTAAAATTTTGGAAAGATATATTTTCGAATTTGGAAATGAAATTTGGAAACAAATAGTAGGTCGATATATTTTTCGAAAACTCAAGACCAGACTTGACATTTACAAAAAGAAATGTCAAAAGCTAAACCTGAGTTCTTTTATCGATTTTGACTGGACCGTCCACATGAAAAGTGTCAAGTTTAGAAATCAGAATTTTGACTTCTGTTATTTTGACATATGTCAACACTCAACATTGAAGAAGATAATATTGACAAAAATATATATATTTTTCCGAGGAGAATTTAAAACTCACAATAAGTGTAGAAATATATTACGTTGATGTTTTTTTTTTTAATGAGAATATCTGTCACTTTGACATTTTTTTTTTACACAATTTTGAACATAAGTATGTTAACGTACATATGCGCACACCTTCACATTGAACTTTTTTAAAGTGACTTTTTTTTGACGTTTTATCATTTAAATTGTTTACAACAGATGGTTAAAAAGAGATGAAACGTCAAAATAAGTCCATTCAATTAAGACATTTAGGCATTGAAAGATATTTATAGAATGCAAATATGATTATTTACTATAAATATGAATTTTTGACGTTTCATCTAGCTGTCACAAAAAAAAAAAATTAATCATTTATTTTGACATTCGAAATTTTAAATAAAAAAGAAACCAGATAATGTAATGAAACGTCAACAAAAGTCGTCTCAAAAGACTAAAATGTAAACAACCCTTAACTGTCAGCTGTCAAATTGTCTTAAAGTGTTGCCAACACTCCAATAACCAAATTGTTGCAAATACAAATCCTTTCTATACCCACAACAAAAAAAAGTTCTTCAACAATTCAAATAACAAATACCACCCTCATAATATAAATGATAACACGTTTCCTAAGAGATATCATTATCACCAATATTTTCATTGCCAACATCAAAATAAAATACACAACTACATTTATCAGTAAAAGGACACTGTCCATATTCCGAACAGAAAAAAGAAAGTATAAATGTAAGTTAATCTGTGTAATAGGACACGCAATCAAACCAAATGTCCTCTCATTAACTTTGAGAGCTTTATGGAAGTCATTCGCCGACGATAATATTAGATGGACCATAAGGACAACTCGTATAAGGACATTTGATCTCTCATATCGAGAAGGAGAAAAAAATAAGAGTGACTTATGATTATTATGATTGTCAAACTAGATACGATATTTATTTTTATATTTACAAGGAGTGTAAATAAAACTCAGTGCAATTGCTGATGTCCTTGGTGATGTTGATTTTTAAGGGGGTTGCAATAAAACAAAAAATAATAAACTCGAGAACTACATAAATCCAAATTACAATCGTCCTTCTTCGTTTATATAGATACTTATATGATTACTCCACATCGAAAGGACTTCCATCTAAATCATCAAAATACCTAATTTATTGATTTCCTAGAGAAGTCCTTTTATTTATATCCTTTCGGACATACATAAAACACAATAAGAACTACAAAATAAAACTTGGAACTCAAAGGGCGTGTTATTGCCTTATACTACGAGTACCGGTCAAATAAATCATCTTGAAAATATAATTTTAAGGCAGCACGAAAAACGCCTTCTTCCTCTTCTCATTCCTCATTCCTTATTCCTCATCCTCGTCGTCCTCGTCATCATCATCGTAGTCGTTCGTCTTATTGTTGTTTAGCTTCCTAAAAGTAACATTTCAATTTAAGGACTCCTGTCCAGGGAATAAGCCGTTCTCCTCCCACCCTTATACAGAGAACTTTCTTCCCGTAGTCGTCGTCGTCGGTCGTTGGTAAATCGAAGGATTGTGTTTTAAACTTTAACTAAGTACGGATTACCTTCTCCCAATACTCTGTGATTAGGGATCGTTCATCATTGTTGTGAGTTGAGTTGAGTCGAGTTCAGTTCAGTTCAGTTGAGAGCCGAGTCCCATTCCATATAACTATTGGCCTTAAGGATATAAATGAACGGGTTACACGCATCTTGTAAGGAAACTTCTTCCTTCTTTTCTTAGCCTTCGGGAGAAGTGTGGAACGACGACGACCGAGGTTTCTTGCCTTTTCTTATGGTCTACCGGAAATCTGTAGAGTTTTCGGATTTCTTAACTCGGTTGGCTGTTAAAACAAATTTGCTTCCTTTTTGCCTACTATGAATGTAGCTATTCCCGTTTGTATATGTATGTAACTTTAGGACTCTGGGATGTCTAGGGACAAGGAATGGGGTTGGCTTCCGTGTGCTTTCTTATGGCTCCAAGGATATAGCTACTTTTTTCGTTGCCCCAAACTCTCTCTCTCTTAGTGCAAGTCTAGGATTCCGTGAATCCTTTGGCAAATGTGGGTGCCGGTGTGTTGGTGGTGGTATTGTGCGGCTCCTTGCGGTCGATGATGACGATAATGGGTTGTGAATTTGACTTTCGCTACGGAACCGGAACGAGGTGGGGTGGGTGTTGTGGTGCTGCTCTGATTTTCGAACTTTGGCCTTATTGAAGTCCTTCATCATGATGAAGCCCATGATGATGATGATTTGGAACCCGGGGATGATCAAATTTTATATGGAACAAGGAGAATGATACAAATGTCGAATTTTATCGTTGAAAAAAGATTTGGGGTTAGTTGGTCTAGTTGTTCGGAAATGATTGAAGTTAACATCGTTTCTTATTAATTGAAGACGACGCAAAATACAATTTCTTTGATTTAATTACAAAATGACTTGTCATTCTCTTCCTTCTCCCCTTCCCTCCATTTCTGTGTGCCTTTTTGTGGGTAGAATATGGATGAATTGAGGGAAATATTTCAAATTCTTCTTCTTTCCGTTGATTTTGTTTTATAAGAGGGAAATTTTGAACCAACCCCTTTGCTTTTTGTTTTGTTTTGTCAAAATCGAAATTGATTTATTATTTTTCAACTTTAAAAATAGAGAAGGGAGCGATGAAGGGAGAAGAAGGGAGAAGAAGAAGAAGAAATGAATAATTGTTGTTGTTGTTTTGAGTTATTTTGAATGTTGTAGAAGTTATTTTTTCGAATTTTCAAAGTTAATTGAGTAAGACATACGCTTTCAAGTTGGGTGGGGGAAGTGAAAGGGAGAAGGGGGAAGGAAAAAGCAAGTTCATTAATTTACATTTCTTTTGAAACTGTTCTTCCTTAACTTTCTTGACGATTAGATTTTCCAAAGAAACGAAGTTCGACATCAGTAAAAGGAATTTTACCTTCTAAATTAAAAATTAAACGTTTTTTACTTAATTCTTCCATCAATGAAATACAGAATTAAAAAAAAAAAATTATGTTGATAAAATTTAAAGACAAAGTTTAAACGAAAAAGTTTAAATTTTTTCTTTGATCAATTGTATTTTTGTACAATATTGACACCATTCGACACTTTGTAATGTTAAGCTAGGGTTAATATTTTTTTGACAGTTTACGTCCATCAACGAAATGTAGCATCAATGAGGGCTGTGCTGGCTAATGCCAACTAATACTCTCGGACTGTTTGTTTTGTATCATCTGATAGCCTTAGACGTTTAGGTGCAATGACTTAACACCGGAGATAGTAAAACTGAAGTCATTCTCTGTCAAATTGCTTCTAAGGATAGCTGCGTTTCATTTTAGATTTTCGAGGTTGACATTATGACCAGATTCAGACAGCATTTTTTGTCAAAAAGTTTGTTTTTTCACATTTTTGACACCTGGTTAAATGGTGTGTTTGGAAAACCTTTATTAGATTTCCTTAAAAAAAACTTTGGTTAAGTGACTTTATGTTCCAAATAAAAATTACAAAAATCAGAAGTGGGATTGCATCCCAAATTGGTATCTTAAAAATTGAGTTTTCTTTGTCAAGAAATGAATACCATACCATAGTCGAAGAATTCCTTTTGTTCAAATTCTCTTGATTAAGAGAGCTAGACCAACTTAGGTTAGTGCACTTGAACCTGAATGATTAGAGACATTGCTATTCCTCTGGATCTATACTTAAGTAAAAAAGTCACCTAACGAACCCCACCTCATCTTACTGAAGAAACCTTTTCTAAAACTTTTCAAATCCTTGTTTGAAAGACGTTTGATTCTTTCAGAGTCACATTTCAGTATCATCAGTTGCAGAACCATAAGCTAATCAATTTGTATTCCTAAATCAGAACACTTATTTTATGGAACTCATGTTTTATCAACCTTCTTCCATAGTTCTCCAAATTCATTTCCAATAGAAGCGATTTAATTTTTATTAATATCTCGACAAACTATACCTTATCTCCTCCTCAGACAAACATCCAGCGATGACACTAGGGGGTGAGAGGGTGAAAAGGGGGTGGTGGTGAGGGAAAATCGTTGTGTTCATTTTTATCCATTTATATTTTCGCTGCCGGATATCGATATGCTAATAACGAAGTTATTCCATTTATTTTTCCACTCCATCGCAAGAATTATTATTATAAGCAAACAACATTGGCTTCTTTCTTCAATCGCACCCCACACTCCCTTAACTCTCTTTTTCTCTCACTCTCTCTCGTTCTCTATATTATGATATATCTCCGGCGTTCACTTCACTTACACACTCTAATGGCATTCAAAACAAATTTAAAAAAAGCAGAACTGTATCAAAGCATATTTTTATTCTGGTAGAATGGTTTTATGCTTTTTCAATAAACATTTATCCGATTTCATTGCCGGAAAAAATATAGATACCTTCCAGCATTAGGATCAGGACCAGGAGAGTAGCAAAACGAATAACCCCAACCCTAATTTCAATCCCAACCCCGTTTTGTTTTTTTTTCTGTTCTGTGCTTGTATTTTATTCCCAAATCCTAAAGTATGAGTTCAAAAAGATGAAGTTCACTCACAGCAAAAATCCATCCCTCTAAACAAAGCCAAAAAACGAAATCGGTAGCACATTACATTCCTTCATTTTCTGGATGCTGGATTCTGGATACTGGATGCTTGATGTTGGATGGATTGTGTTGTGTGTTGTGTATCCTTTTGAGAACCAGGCTTATCCGTAGAATCCAGTCTGTCATCTATTGCTCATTTCATTTTTTTTTCCTTCTGTTCGTTTTTTTTTTTACATCATGCAAACATATATTCACTCCTCCCCAATCCCCTCCGTTAGAGTATTTTGTGTCGATGTTTAGAGAGGGTTTGAGGGTGAGACTTTGAATATGGGAATCAATGGGATGGAAATTCCTTTTTCCAAATCATTTATACACACGGGCGTTTTTTTTTTTTTCATTTTTTAAACGAAACAATATAAAATAAGCTGAATCGTTACTGAATCGAATACTCTGTCGTAGTAGATGCCACATCCGTTGATGCCTTTGGGGCATATATTCAAGAATTTAAGAGAGCTACATAAGCCTGTGGGGGGGGGGGGGGACGGGTGGTGCGGAAAAACGACGACGACGAGTATAATGGAAAATCAAATGGGAAAATATTAAATCGAAGATTTGACTGTTAATGGGGTCCTACTGTACGATAAAAGAAGTTCTGTCAAGATGAATAATTGAAAGAATAGTGGGCGGATGACACGCCTTCTGTTTGACGATTTTCAAGCTTTAATTACTTCTAACAATTTTCCAATTTTTATGAAAAAAACAACCGCTCATTTTAATGATGGTATACACTATTTATGAGAAAGTAGGCGGCTGCAACGCCCCTTTTGTGAAAATAAGATTTTTTAGATTTTTTCATTTGTTTGTATTAAAAGACCCCCTACCAAAATGTACTTCATAATTTTGATGATCTGTCAATTTAGGGTATTTAGGGATTTTAAAGTGCTGTATCTCGGGAATCACTTGTACTATATAGGGATAACATTTCGTGAAGTTCATGATGTAAAATAGCTTTGAATATTTTGCAAATTTGAAGTTTCCACCTTCATTCATTCTGATGTAAGATGTGGGTCGAAAATCAGTTGAATTAGTTCCTTGGAAAAGGGTGTGGTGTCTTAAAATTTGGTTGGGTACAATAATTCCCTTCTACTCGTATATCCACAAGAAATTTTGTGAAGATGACACGTCATGGAGATCTGAAACTTAATTTTAGTTTAACATGATAGCAAGTGTCAGTTTCTTATTAATACTAACTTACATTAAAAAAAGAACACTATGTCATCCCTAAGTCTGTTTTTAAAATACTCCCTACCACTGCACTTGTGTAGGATTAAGTCTTTTTTGGGTAAAATAAAATAAATAATAATGTTACCACAACAAAAAGCCTTTCATAAAAATAAATAATGTACAATATTATTATAAATCCATCATATCAATTCATCATTTGTATCTACATATGTATTTATTTAACCAACAACTAAATCCTGCTCATAATGTAACCCGATAGTGCCATTAGTTGGATATGTTCTCTCATACAAATAGACATTTTCATATATATGAATTCATTCCAAAAAATCCATTTCATAAATAGAAACCTTTTATTGTATCAAAAATCTATTGTTTACACAATTGTATGGAATATATGTAGAGTGTCAAATCCGTGACTCTTTATAAACAAAAAAGTAGACACATAACAAAAATATTTTCCCCAATGCCATCAAAGTATTTATTTCACAAAAATTTCCAAACAATAGACGACATATCCAAATGTCTAATCCTAGCATAAATGACTTCTAAACTATAAATACACTGTACAAAAATTGACATGAGAAAAAGACAAGAATTCTGTCAAAATTCAGTGACTTGAAACGGTCATAAATTGCATCACTTACAATGAATTACATGGTGTTCCACAAGACGGCCTTATAGGGCCACTTCTTTTAATTTCGATTATTGATGAGCAATTCCTCTTATTTACGTTTGAACATACATTCTTATTGTTAAATAAGATTTCCTTGGCTTAAACTACTTTGCAAAATACTGATCTAGAATTGAGACTTCTAAAATAAATCGATTTTTGAAACCCCCACGAAATTCTTAGCTCCAAAAACTGTATCTAGCGACGGAAGAATTTTTTGGTTAATGGACAAAATTTAAGGCCAATTTGAATATGGATCCTAAAAAATTAGTATTGATTCACAACTTGCTATAAATCTAGTTAATGATGACAGAAGTATTTAAAACAAAATTGAAAAAATACGTATACGCCTAGGTGTACCATCCTTCTGTTTGTCTTCGTTTTTCACTTTAAGAATATGTGGCTTATCATGCATGGACGATGTCTTGAAGGAAAATGTCTAACTCATCAATTCTGAATACAAAGTCCAATTTTTTTCTGAGTGTACCAGCTTCGAGTTCAAAATAAATGTATTTTGGAAACAAAACAACCAACGAACGATTTGTTGATTCGCAAACACAAATCGCCAATTCGAATACATATATGTGCGTTCTTGCATGCATCATGATGTTTATATAGTTCGCTTTTGTTGATAAATCACCTCACCCTCACTCTTATACCCTCTCAACATACAAGACCCCCTGCCGCACTCATACTCATATTTCGCTCCCAAAACATGCAAAGCTTTTGTGTTTTTATTGCAAAACAAAAAAAAAAAACGAAATGAAATTCGATATAATTTTATGTTTATTTGTTGGCAAATGCACACCCAAGACCCCACTCTCGTATTCGCCCCAAACCCACTCACCGGAAAAACTAATCTCACCATCATCATCATTTCATATCGAAAAGTGTAGAAGGGAAAAAAGGACGAGTGAAAAAAGCTTTTAACTCAACCCCTAAGTCCGGCCCCAGTCATAACATTACGAGTACGAGTATATATTCATATGACAGCTGAATGGCACTGAAAAGGAAAACTGAATCAAAACGGAAATCACCGTGTAAACTTATTGTGTTTATTGTTTTTGTTGTTGTTGTTGTTTTTGTTGTTGTTTTTTATGAAAAGCACCCCCTATTTTTAGGTTTTAGGGCTGAATCACAATTGACAGGTGGCAAACAATGAACCACACGCGTCGTGTGTCAGTGGCACATCGATGCGGACTGGCGAATGGTGTTGTTGTTGTTGTTGTTGTTGTTCTTTCCATTTGTTATATAGAATTGCATTCATTCGACAACCGACCACGACGACATTCAACGGCGGCGGCGGCGGCGATGCAATTTATTTGTGATTGCAGCAATGTTACCCACTCTTCCCTACCTCTGTTTCGTCCAAATGGAGCTGCAGGATATTAGAAACGGTTATCGGCTGCGCTCAACCAATATCCATAAAAAGCACCCTCGCTGATTCGGTGACTGTGACGGTGGCGAGTCTCTTCTCTGAATGGAAATGTTAATAATTTTATGGTGACGATTGCGAGAACATGTTAATGGCGCGCCATCACCATCATATATATTTGCTTTGTTCTGATCCTGAATCCCTCACCTCTCCACAATCCCCCCTTAATCATATTGCACTGATTACATAAGGGTGCGGGTGCAGTTTTGAAATGCATTTTGCATTTTATATAGGTATACATAAAACGTTGAAGAACAACTCGCATTTAGGGAGAAAGTCAATTTTAACGGTGTTAACTATTAGCGAGGGTCTTTTTGTGGCTTAAAGTGAACTTTTAATCGCCATCGAGTGGTTTTTGTTAAGCAATTTGGATTAGGATCTCTGGAATATGGACTTTTTAAAGGGGGGGAATATTCTGCGCTCTGCGGTGCATGTTTTTTTGGGGAAATTACTTAAATGGGGTTATAAGATTTTATGTCATGTCATTTCTTTAATCTTTAATACTACTTTTGCAAAAACTTCTTCGAGAGGGGACACTTGACCCACCTTGACATCTGTCACGACGTCTTTGTGCAGTTTTCCTAAGAAAGAACAATTCATTTAAAAAATTTACTGTATTTGAACCTAGACCCCTTGGTTGTAATTTTCTTCTGTTATAGCTTTATAACATCTGGTGGTTAACTAGAAACTATATTATTTTAAGTCATGTCTCAAAAGAATCTATGTATTCCCACAGACAGACAAAAAAAAAGGAACATATTCCAATCACATACAAAACCAAAGAGGGGGCACCACTATCTACATATACTCTACTGGGTAGGTACCTTTTACATAGGAACATAGATAAAATTTGGAAGCCAGAAAATTGGAACCAGAAAATTGCATATGTCACCGCAAAATTTTCTAAAATTTCATTAAAACACACAGTTGGATGCAGACTACGTATGTTCATATCGTATCGTATCGTATCGTAAGTCAAAAACCATACACACACCAAAAACCCAAAAGAGTAACACTTTTCCTCCGATATGTTGATGATGTCCTTGTTATGGTTTCAATTTCCAATAACCCATAAGGCCTTGGTCATAGAATCCCATACCAAAAAACTGCATCATACACTATTTGGTATTGCAGTTGCAGCCAAATGCGACAATGACAACAACGACGAACCCATCTATAGGCATCAGGACTCCATATAATCTCCCCAAAAAACACTCATAGTATAGGTACCTACACAGAAAACCGTTGCAATTCATATAAAGTACGAGTACCTACATCGAGAGTTCTTTTCTTTTTGTGGCAAAATGTTCCTGGCATCAGTTCCAAATGCGAGCCGAGCACTCGTCCATATGAATGCGAACACATTCTGTATAGAAGTCCCTGGTTTGATAATCATTTTTCAAAAAGTTACAATGGCACAGGAGTTGCCCCTTCCCCAAAAGAGGGGGGAAATGCACTCCTTGCACAGCAAGCTGTTCAAAAATACTCGTATTATCAATAATAATAATATTGCTAAACATTAGAGAACGAGTGTTGCAGGATGCATCTCTCGCCACCACCACCACCGCCGCCGATGCAATGGATGCACAACCCCCACACAACAGGGATGTCCTTTTTCACATTCATCCCATATGGGGGGTGGGTGTGGGCAATAGCCCCCGTTATGCACCTTTTATGTTGAAATAATGAAAATATTGCAATTGCATTTTGTTTATCCAACAACCGAGTGAGAGACCAATGAGAGTGTAGAGGAGCGTGTGTGATGTTGTTTTCTGCTCTGCCACTGCTGTTCCAGTGTGTTCCAGAGGACATCGCCATAGGATGCACGCACCGCACAGGCAAACCCTTCACACTTAAATTGATGCAATTTGTAGCGCCCGAGTGTCGTATACCTCTCCCATGCCGACAACGACGATGACGACGACGATGATGGCTCTGGAACATCAGGTCAGGTAACCCTTTGCCTTTTGGGAGGACTTCTACTGATGCCAAATGCCTCCACCCCCCTTCAAACCCACTCTAGACAATTTTAACAGACAATGATTATTATGTTGATGATGATAGCTTGTGAAATTGCACTCGAACAAGGATGTGCATCCGCATCCAAGTAAGGTCCTGTCCTTCCGAGTATTTATTTTTTGTTTTGTGTATTTTTTGTGTGTGTTGCTGTTGTTGTTTTTGTGCAGAACTCCCCATACAACGCCTCACCATACACAAAATATTTGATTGTGCATGAACTGCAGTTGTGTGTGCACATATATTAATTTTATTGAACAATTAATTAAATGCTTTTTGCATGATGACGACGACTACGACGATGATGATGATGTTGATGACATAGGGATGGTGTGTTTGTTGTCCTGGATGTCGACAGTCGGCTTCATCCTCGGCACTAGCCAGCCTCTTCTCCCTCTAATCGTGTATTTATCTCCATTGCAAGGACTATTTTTGTCGACAATTTTAGTGAAGGCGATGAGTATTGGTGCGAATGAGAAAGTGCTGAACGATTTCGAGGACAAAATTCAGTGCATATTAAGAACACAATTGTTATTATATTTTTCGGTTTTGTATCCTTTCTATTTTTCAGTTGATTTGAATGTGAATGTTATGGTGCATCATCGCGTGCATATCCTTCTTTTCAGATTGGGCACTTTTTGGGAGAATGGGAGAATTTTATAGATACAATGAATGCACCATTACATGAGTTTTTGAAGGACTTAATGGTGCAATTGCAAATAGATTGTTGGTTATGCACAATCAAAAACAAATGGAAATTAATTGAGCAATTTTGAATTGGACGCACTCGATTTGATTAGGGAATGTGGAGATTATTAACCAATTATAGAGAGAGAGGAGTTAATTAAGAGGTTTATAAATGAATTGGACATATTCAGTGAAATAAATGGAACTGGGAACTTTAAGCATATTTTAATATGTTCTGTTGACAATCTTGACACAATAGGATATTTGAATACACCAAATTGCTGTTCTCCGTCTAGTTTCGTTGAATTTTTGGTTTTGCCTCACTTCAGTCCAACTAATATCAGATGACGTTGGAATGATAGAAAAGTGACAGCTGACAGTTTGTGAGTGCAATATGACTTTCTTGATTTTAGATTTTATTTAAATTTTTTCCTTAAATTTTTTGGTCTTGGAAATTTATTTTGATAACGATTTGAATAAAAGGTTTGGCAGTTAGATTGTAAAATATGTTTACGAGCTTTAAATTTTTTGGTAAAGGAAGCATTTTCTGAGAAGGAGTGCATCCAAAGTCCAACAGGGAATACTACTTTAAAGGCATTACATATTACATCCCAAAGTCCTCTTCTTCTTCTTATGATGGATCAACTAGAGCGTTGGCTCCTATGCCTTGCTCAATACGTCTCTCCAGTTGACTTGATCCCTAGCCTGCTGTCTCCAGTTTCGCACACCCAGCTGGCGGATGTCTCCCTCCACCTGGTTGCTCTATCGGAGATGAGGTCTACCTTGGCTTCTGACTAACTCTGGTTTGGCCTTGAAGACTTTACTCGCTGGAGCGTTGGTGTCCATTCGCTCTACATGCGGCCTAGCCATCTTAGTCGTTGAATGCGAATTTTTCTGACTAAGCTTGTGTCGCTGTACAGCTGTTGTCCTGTACTGATGTTGTCCTCTAGAGTTACGCAAACAGGACCATAAATCGTGCGCAGAACTTTTCTCTCGAAGACTCCAAGTGACATTTCATCCGATTGGGAGAGGGACCGGGATGATGAGTGTTTTATATAGTGTCTCCTTGGTTCTTCTCGATAGGGCTTTATTCTTCAATTGCTTATTTAGCTAAAAAAAAAACAGCGATTACAAGAGTTAGTCTGCGTTTGATTTCAGCACTGATGTTTTGTTGGCTGAGTTGATAGCAGTGCCCAGGTAGACAAATTCACTGACTTCCTCGAAGTTATACCTATCAATGGTCACATTTTGACCAAGTCGGTGGTGGGATTAGACTTTTGTTGATGAGAGCATATACTTCGTCTTGTCCTCGTTTATTTTCAGCCCCATTCTGCTTGCTGCTAACTCTATAGTAGTGAAGGCACCGGTTACTGCTTGCTTTGTTCTTCCTATCACGTTTATGTCGTCTGCGAACCCAAGTAATTGTGTTGATTTATTGAAAATGGTACCCGATGTACTGGCATGGGTGTTCCGTTTTATATTTTCAGGTACAATGTTAAAACAGCTGCATGACAGTGCGTCGCCTTTTCTAAGCCCTCTGGTGGTTTCGAAGGTTTCATTAGAGTCTCTGCCAACTTTGATGGAACAGCGAGCATTCTAGAGCGTCATCCTGATAAGGCGTATCAGAAAAGTCCGCGATTTGCTGATTCCAAATAGTGCCACAAAATGCCCGGACAAAAAAATACAGGAAAAAGGTCTTATACATAGATTTATTGGTCTCCTAAGCGGGAAGGATGATTCCGGAGACGATACAATCAAACTAAATGCAATCTACCAGCCAGTTCGAAAGTCGTCACCAATGATGGAATAAATGGAAGGATTGGTTTATTTTCAAAGTTTTTCAAGTTCTTCAAGTAGCTTACAAAATATTTACCCCAACACTATTTCCCGAAATTGAACAAAAGACTATTGACTTCAAAAATTCTAGCGAAACGTTTTTGAACCAGTTGGGTGCTATATTCACTGATTTCATTTGAATGGCACAGTTTTCTGATATCGGTCGTAAAACTGATTTTTTGTCTTCTGTAAAATTTGTAAAGGGTGAAAAGTTGTGTCTCTGATACTTCTTGAAAATTCAACAGTTCTAGAACTTATTATCGATTCAAAAGGAAAGGTACTCGTATATTAAAGAATATTTTACTTATTCGTAGGGCGTTCCTTATATAATTATAAGGACTGATTAATTTCAAGATTTACAGAACTTAGTGCTCTCAACTAGAATTACATTTTGTGGTCCTACAGCTCGTATAGAGGCAGAGTGACTTATAACTCTCAACTATTCATGTGTGCCAGTAATGGCAGGGATGGAGGGTAATTACAATTTTTATTCCAAATCCGAACGGATAAATTTTCGAGAAAGCACTTTTTATGACAAGAACAACTTGTCAACTCCTCTCAAAAGGCAGTACCCGTAAAAACTTTCAGGTGGCACAGGCAGGGATCGAACCCCAGACCTTTGGCAAGACAGTCCAACGCACTAACCATCACGCCACGGGTATTACGCTATCAACTAGAAACCTAAGACAAATAGTGATTCTGTTTAGGAAGAAATGGAAGATTTTGGCTGATTGTTCACCATAAATTTCAAGATTCAATTTGAAAAAGCCCCAAATAGTTCCTATGTTCAGTTTTTGGAGGTATTGCTTTTCGAAAAAATTGACTGTAACTCCTGTAAAAGTTATGCGGTCAAGTGTAGTTCCTTGAGAATTCACCAGTATAGTGACATATGCTTTAGATACACTTTTACCACTTAAAAATTGTATTCATATTCTGTTGATATTCCGAAAAAAAACTCCTATTTAAGTTGTTAAAAATAAAATTGCAAACAAACGACAAAACCACACTTGTTTCTCAAACCTAAGTAGGGTTCTTTAGACCTATACCCTTTTTAAATTGTCTTAATTTTGCTGCAGAATAATTGATAACTCCAGTTGACTCCTTTTAACTCCGACTTCCTTTTTTCTTGTCTTCAAATCAGCACTTGTGTTTCGTAATTTTTTTTTTGTATTTATAATGCAACTTGATATAAAAAAAGTAATAATTTCCACACCTATCATTTGCATACATGTATGTAAGTAAAAAAACAAAGAAAGAAAAATTGTCTCCATAATTAATTCATCCTTTTCCAGTAGTATACGAATTTTTATAAGAAAGCCTCTAACAACATAACTAGTGGTCTTAACATCCTATTTAACCCTGAAAATGGTTTAGAAACAAAAAAAAAAGGAATAAAAACAAAAAACTTCAAGTCATCATTGTGGTTTGGATCGACCCTAAATTGCCATCAACTCCTCACCTTTAGACAGGACGACCGACGACGACGACGAGTTACCAACAACACTCACTAACTAAGGACAATTACACGTGAAAAGCAAATATTTAGTTCCCCAACCAGCATCAAGTCGGCACTGGTGCTGGCGGTGGTGGCGACATTCCTTGAGGGTGTGTCATCATTAAAAGGAAAAAAAAAAAACATCACGCAGGACTCTAAGGACACAAAGAAGGCTCCGCTCCGTCAAATTGCGTGGAAAGTATTGTTGTTGTGAGTGTTTTCTTGCCGTTTTAAGCTGACAACAATATTTAAACCTGGCCAGGACAGGACAGACTATCAGTCTATACATCAGAAGATATGGCCTCTGCGTATTGACAGGGAATTACATTCGCCTTTTCCGGTTTTTCGGACACCGTAATTGAAATGTTTAACCGACAAATGGACTTTCCCACTTATTCGATAGAAGATATTTATGTAACACAGCCAGGAGCTGGTAAGGAGTCTCCAGGATCAGAATGGACGGACAGACAAATTGAAATAACAATTGACTGCTGGCCATGGCCAAACATTAACCGCATATGCGAACGAAAAGATAACCGGATGGTTGGACTTTGGCTTGGGGGTTGTTTGCCCGATGTGTGTGTTAAAGTAAATTTTGAGGGGGTCAGTCTTACCCCATCTGATAAAAGGATATATACTCCGATACTCGTACTCATAGGTAAAGACCAGTGGCAATCGAAATTATGGAATTGGGAATTGAAAAATGATATTGGATTGAAATTCAATTTGATGCAAACGTTTTCGAAGTTATTCCATTCTGCAAGGGTTTCTGCATAAAGTGAATTTAATTTAAAGATCTTTAAAATGAAATGTTTTAAATGTTTAAATGTTTATATATACAAATTGTATGTATTTCAAAATTTGAATTGAAAAGTTCTGATGTCAAGTACGTTTTTGATTGATGGAAGAAGACTTTGTAATTGGAAGTTCTTCTACCAAAACTTACGACTGGCTAAATTCGACATTTTTCTTGTGCATTTCTGACAACTGTCTTCTGTTGGTGGTTCCAATTTGAAATGCGGAATTTTCCAAAACTCTGGTCCATGAAATTGGCTAAATTTTACCAACGGCATTGATTATGGTGGCATTTAGAATCGCTCTGACTTTTGTGGCTTATTTAGATAGACTTGATGAGAATTTACAAAAATTCTGACGGCTTTAAATAACACAACCTCAATGGCCAGTTGACAACAACTCATTGTGAGATGACCTGACCATGTCTAAGAATCGTTTTTGGATAATTTTTTAATACGTAGAGCTGTCTTTAAAACGCTACAAGTCTTGTGTCCACATTATCCAATTCAGATCCTCGCCGTTGATGATGATGACTTGTCAGTCTCAAATTAAGCAGTGTTTTTTTTTGAGATGTATAGAATGTTCTTGTATCTTCTTTAGATGGATATTTTCCCTATTACATACATATGTATATCCACTTTGTTTTTTAAAGATAACCGAAAAAAAGGCTTCATCGTTTTTCCGAAAGTTAATAAGGGTAAGTTTTTAACAACTTCGAAAACCATTTGAAGAACACACGGGATCAATACCGGTGCAGGCCCAAGACACAACGCAAAATTTGCCAATTTCTTGTCTGTGAAAGGCTGAGTTCTTGAGAGCGATGTGAAATCAATTGCTTCGGCTTCTTTGACAGATTTTATTGTTAGTTGACTAAAGAGTGTTGGCCAAGAGTTTACTGAGCCAGTGGATTAAACTTTATCCTTTTGCTGTAAAGGTTATAGTGTCCGAAAAGGGGTTGAATTGCAAGTAACATTGCCCCAACAAAAAAAAAAAAAATTAAAAAATAATTTTGTCATATTGGAAAACTATATCCGACTGAACAAAGCCGACTTCATTTATGACAGCCAATTTGACAGATGTTACTTCAACAATATGACACCTATCAAGTGTCAAATTTCTGAAGTCGCAATTTGAAGTCTTTTCTTCTCGTAAAACTAACAAAAACATTATCGTTGCAAAAAAAAAAAAAAGTGCGTATACGCCCAAGTGCACAAATTCATAATGTATAATTTTTGGATTTTATGAATTGAGTTAAAACTATTAAATATATAAAATATGTACACTAAATTAATCAAAAGAATTAGAACCACTTTCTTTCTTGGCCTCCATTATAGGATCAATTTCGGGAGTCTTGAAATTAAAATTAGGGAATTTTTCAAATTCTGATTCATTTTCAACACCATACAACTTGGCCAATCGACAATATTCGTTATGGAGCTCCTTTAATATCTCTTCAGTGGGTTCGTACATTTTTCCGTCACTTGCAAGTTCAAAAAATACATATTTCTTAAAAAATTGAAAATTTTAAACACATGAAATATTTAAAGGAACAGTACCGGCTTTTGTCTTTGTATTCTTGGAGTTTTTCATTAAAAAGCTCCTCAAGATTTTTGTCGGTTGATTTTGAACGTCGAAATCCTTTATTTGGCTCTGAATTCAAAAAAGGTTTCCTTTTGACAGAAAATTCAGAAATTAGTGGTTGGAATCGAATGTTTCTGAGGAACTGGAACCGACAATTAAGCAATTGAGCATTAATAAGAGGAAAAGGGGTTTCAACAATCTGTTACCATTATCATAGAATTTTTCTCAGTTAATTGGTTAAATTCAATTAAAAAATATATTTGCAATAAATTATTATTGTAGTTGTCAAACAAGTGTCATTAATTTTTGTTTTTTTTTTTTATTTTTGAAAATAATCATTAACATTTTGAGTGTAAAATATTTTATTTAAACAAGTGCTTATACCTTTTGGTTCACATTAAACTTCGAATACCAAATAAAACCGCCAATTAACTTTTACACTTTGCTCGTGAATGCATTTATGTTATATGAAAACATATGTGCATTTTGCATTTTGCATATGCATACCCACACTTGATTTAATTTATTATTTATTAAAAGTTTTTTTAATTTGGTCAAGTGAAGCGCGGTATGCATTTTTTTAATTGCAATGCATTTCAGCCGGAGCGGTGTGGTGCTGCGTTTGGTTATTGGTTTGAAAGTCCCACTGCACTGCACTGCATTGACTGCATCAACTGCTGCTGTTGCTGCATGTTGCATGCTATGCGAATATTTTACACTATAAATTCAATTCAATAATTCAATCGAGCACAACCGGTGCACAATGTTTATTATATTATTTTATTATTATTATTTTTTTTTTCCATCATCCTTTTAATAGGTAGGTTATAATGAAATGTATAAAAGCATATTGTGAATGGAAAATAATAATAATTAATATTTTGGTGGTTTTTTAATTAACTTTAACACTTATGCTGCAAGTGTGTGGGATGCAAAAGTATACAATATTTGTTTGTATGTGTATCAGGTATTCAATGTTAATTTGTAAATGCTTTATTAAAAAACAATTTAAAGAAAATAAACAATGCTTTATGAGGGTGTTTTGTGCTTTTTTTTATTTTTACTTACTATGGGTATAGTCATTAAGGGGATGGTTTGGGACTCATACAAAATTTGGGGGATTCCTTTTTTTAACTTTTAGATGGCTTTGCAAAAGACAAAGAAGACCTTACTTTTTGATTATAAAAAACTTTTTAAACCATTTTTTTACGGGAAAAATGAATTTTAGAAATTGTATTCCAAGTTTAAAATTTTAACATTTTTAATCTAACCAGCGAATGGCCTAAAAATTAAGAGACGGAATTAAAAACTTATTAAATTAAACCTTCATCTTCGCAAAATTTATTTAAAAGTGTTAAAATTTTTATAAAAAAGATTTAATTTATATTTTTTTCTTTTACAAATACCAACATTAAGAAAATTATTTGCAAGACAATACACTTTTCCATAGACATAAAATTTGATATTACATTTCTTTTTTGAAATTTGTAAAGTATACTTAAAAAATACCCTCTAGAAGTTTAAGTCCCTTTAATTCTATTAGAGCATGTTCGTGCGACCTATTTCAGCATCTTATTTATGTTTTTATGTTTTGAGGGTTTTAGTTAATTGTTAGAACTATTGAATTACTTTGGGCATAGTAATATTTAACATGGGGTAGTAGGAGTTGATTTATATTTTACTCAATTTTACTTTCATGGTCATAAGTTATGCATGGATTAATTCGATTTTGTGTGTTTAAATTAATAATTTACTGCGAGTTTTTCGATTTGTTTATTCAAAAAAAGAAACAAAATGTACTTGAATTTGAAATAAATGATAAAGCTGAGTTGATACTTAAATACAAAGCAGTGTATTGGGAGAAATTTAAGCAAATTATCAATTGCTTAACGAAATAATAATTTTGCTAAAAAATGCGATTTTCCAAAAACTAAATTGTTACTTATTTTTATTAACATACTAGCTACTGTCCCGTCTATATATAGTAATAGAAAAAAAACATTATATTTATAGTAGTTCTTAAGTTAAGTCAAAAGACTATGTATTATTTATAATATCTTTGTTCCAAATTTCATCCAAATCCGTTCAGCCGTTGTAATGTTGTTGACCAACAAACATTTAAACATCCAAAATTTCACATTTATAATATTAGTAGAATTAGATTAAAGTTCAAAATTCTACAGTCAGTACAGACAATTCTTTATCATTGATGTTGGAAATTGTTTTGGGAACTGCTAAAAAACTTAAGTGCTTTCAGTAACAATATAGAAACTTAACAGAAACCTAGTTTTAGACTGGAGATCGTTTACAGTATAGGAAGAAATAGTATTGGAGATAAGATGGAACCTTGAGGTACACCAGTATTTATTTTATGAATTTCAGAGTAGAAACCATTCATTAAAAATAATTCTTATCCAAAATCATTATAAAGACTTCTCGATACCAAAAGAATGTGTTTTCTGAAAAATAAATGTCAAAACACAATTTGCACAGTCTTAACCGAGCTTCAGCTAATGTCAAAATCGAACGAAAAGTTTCCGAAAGTTATCGTTAAAACATAAAGTAACCATAATGGATTCTGGCTACTTAAGCAAATGTTCTTTGATAAAATAGATAACGTCGCACGCAAAACTGATAAGAGACAGAAATTATTAGTAAGACAGTAAGAGACATAACAACATGTAAACATGCGTTGAGTTGAAATACAATTCAAATTTGACATTTACATAAGTTCGAGCCAATCTAATGGCTCCTGCTTAATTTCGCGAAAGTTCAAACATTTTTTTCACGGTTCTGTGATGTCATTGATTTCTGCCCATTAAGTGACAGAGAAAATGTTCAGGAAACATAGTTTGACATTTGTGACTGTCAGACTGTGACAGCTTAACTTTCATTATTCTTGATGTTGGAAACTGGAAAGTACTGTTTATTTCGGATAATGTTTCAATTTTACCAACGTGCAACTCTCATCTTTTTCAATACTCCTAAAACTTTACTTGTAAAAGTCTTACGTAAATTTTGAGTACATTTACAACATAGAGTCAAAAACATGCCTAAGTTTCTTAGGTCAAGGATGTCAAAGCTTTCTTCTCCTTTGTTCTTCCCAAAACGACATTTCCTTGAAAGTTTATAAATAAGTTAGTTCCTTACAAAAATATCCATTCAAATATATTTTAGCTTAGTTACATTTTAAGGACAACATAAAAAAAGAAAAATAAAGTTAAAAAAAAGAAAGAGGGAACAAAATTACAAAAACGTAGGATTATGGTTTCAATATCCAATCTATCTAAAGAAAGCCTTTAAAATGCAATCATTTTTTTTTATTTTGAAAACTCAAGAGAGGTAGAAAAGTTTCGCAAATCCTCTTTCGATTAAATTGCATCCTTCATTCAACTCTCGTATATCCTGTGTCTATATCAATACCTAGTCTAACCCTCATATTTTTTTTTTTTTTTAACGAAGACTACCGCCATCTACCGCACTTCATTATCATATCATCCTGCATAAGAAGGAACATCAATCGGACCGATAACACAGTAGGTAAATCGATTTTCATACACATACATACATCGACATTTGCCTTCGTACAACACTTCATCCTGTCTCTCTTACTTATCCTTGCTTTCGATAAAAGGATGTGTTGGTGTGTGTGTGTGTTGCTGTAAAATTAATTTTCTTGTAAGTCCTTTTGCCTTTTTTGTGTTGTTATTGGTTTATATTGTTCGTGTGGTCGTTTAGCAATAATTTTTTTTTATGTATTTTTTTTATGAATATTATTGTTATATGTATTATGATTCGTGGTGGTCGCGCATCCTTTGTGTTATCCTGGCTGATGGATTACATGGGTTTTTTCTAATTCAAATGGAGAGAAAGAGGACACAGCGATTAATCTATTTGCATTCTTGGAATTATTTGACTAAAAAAATTCAAAATGAGGAGCAACAAACATATCCTGTTGAATTATCCTTACAAAGGAGGGTGGAATCGTAAATCAGGATCAGAATTAGGAGTAGGACACATAAATCACCACACAAGTAGAATATGAATTTTTAAACAAAATAAACGTCGGCATTCAACAAAAAGGAAGAATTTTTTTTCAAGTCTCTCTCTCGATTTATTAATTTATTTCCAAAAGGATTGCGGGTTAAATCCTTCGTTATTGCCGCGAAATCAAATCCCCCCACACCTCACGATTGAATTCCTGAATTCAAATAACTAATCGAAGAATACGAGGAGAAAGAGTTCCGACTGGAGTTCATCCCTTGTTTACACGGCGAGAGTGTATCGGATCCTTTGAACTTTTATTTGTTGAAGTTTTAGCGATGTTGATGCCATCAAATTGGACAAAATCAACACAAATCACTGAGAGCGGCATGTGTACTTAGACTCACTTTAGTGTAGATGTGTATGTGTGTGTAACGAACAAGGACTTCATGAAACGTTCGGTTGTTTGGCATGAAATGGTCATAGGTATTCTGTGTGCTTTTTGATTGTTAGTCCTGGCCGAACAAAGTCCGGCGCAACAGTCGGGGTATACTCGTAGGTAAATATAAATAAACACCCGTCGTATTATTAAACGATGTCCTGTAGTTTGTAGTCCTGTTTGAAATGGAATGAATATGGAAAGTCACAACGAAGCCTCACTCTACTCCGATGTCCCTAATATACAAGTGTATGCGGAATGGACACGGACGGACGGTATATTCAGTTGTTTTTACCGTGCTTGATATCACAGGACCAAGCGAAAAACAAATACCAAATATTTAGTGGGCGAGTCAGTTAGTCAGTTTTTGAGGAGGGACTACGAGTATACTGACGAAGTTTTTGACTTTCATAACAAAATGACCATTTGTTGTGATATAGTAGGTACGGTACAACCATCATCCAGGATGATAGCGATACCTTTAAATGAGTCTGAGTCCTTATATTCATATACTAACAGTGTGACGTGTGTATATGGTGTTATTTGCCTTCAGGACATTAAAATTGGTTGTTTGTTTTGTTCACTTTGTGTTGGCCAATATGCAAATGGGAAAATAATAGGCAGGTAGAAGAAGAGGGGAATGAACATTGAACGGACATATTCAGTTTGATTACTTTGCCAAGTGTTTTGCATTTTAACAAAAAAAAAACAACAAAATTGGTTTGGCAGGATATTTAAATGTGTGTAGAAGGAGCAATTGAAATTGATTTCATAATGAAGAGTCACATTTAAGTGTCAATCTAATTCAGTTCAAAGGTCAGTCAAATTTTGAACTGATTAACACACAAATCACAAAGAAAAAACTACCAATTGCGAACAATCAAAACAAATTGAATAAATGACAGCTTATTTGACAGCTGTGGCTTTAACATTTTGGTGACTTTCAACTGTCAAAAGAAAGATCTCTTAAATATTTGACAGCACTTATTTCTGAACTAAAACATTCAATTTATATACTCGTATACTTAAAATTATTAATTTTTCTGAGCAAGGACTAGTGTAAGCCCGTTTTTCTCGGGAACGAAGGGTCCCTAACCTTGATTGGAGTTGAATAATGAAGATAAATGAAGCAAGTTTAAGCAATTTAATCAACTAACTTCAATGTATTCACTCGTACAATATTTTATTAAAAATATAAAAGGGTTCCACAAGGTTCCACTCTTGGGCCTGTTTTATTAAAATTTATTTATATGGAATTTAAAAGCTTTCAACTGATTCTAGTGTCAAAATTTCCTTTGACAAACAACACCAAAATGATTGCCGACAAAAAATGAAGTCAGTTAAATATGATGGCAGTAGAAGTTGAAATGATTATGACACTTGACAGTTGACAGTCTTCAAGAAACTCGACTTTTTTCTTGTTCTCTTTCGATTGACAGTGATAATGAAAAGGGTTTCATTAAATACAATAAAAGAAATAAATTTTAATTTGAAGCTGGTTAGCCACTTTTCAATAAAACAAGGCCATAGTCAGGCGTTTTATTCATTTGAGCATTGTATTATGTTATGGGCTTTTCCCGAGTGAATAAATTTGATTGTTGATGATAAATTGTGATTGATCTTCGAATGGCCCAATGTCAACATCATCACTATCCTGACAATCGAATAAATTGATACTATCACCAAGTGGTTCAATCGTCGTCCAACTAAACCCGCATGTCATCATTCCCACGGAATTCTTCCCAAGGATATACTCGTAAAAAAAGAATAAAAGATCAGGTGTTGAAGTCATCTTCTGCATCACTGTCACCACCAGCAACACTCTCCTCCCCCGGGAATAATAAAGAGTAAATTTCATTACATCAGCTTCGGCACGCAGCGAGCGCCCTCTTCAGTTGTCATACTTCTTCACAATCGTCAGTCTTCATCTTCTCTTCAGAACAGCTCAAGATGAGCAAAAATCATCAACGTGAATAAAAAATTATTATTATTATTAATGTAATTGGAGAAATTTCATTGCTCACATAAATAATATTCCCTCCTCCACCGATGCGCTGTAGAAAAGTTGCAGAATTGCCACGATGACAAGAAATTAGACGATTCGTTGCGTTGGTGTTGGGTTGTTCGGTGGTACGTGTGGCACGAAGAGGGAGGGAGAGATTTTGATGTTACCACCACCTTAATAACAATCTTATACTATGTAGAGGTAGGTGATTACTTACTCAGTAACTGCATAAGTACGAGTACAAGAGGATATGTCATGGAGCTAGTATAGTGAGTCCTTGTACTCTTGCCACACACCGCCACGTTTAAGTGCGTCTAATAATAATCATAAAAAAGAAGGACGAAAATGTCGTCTTCGTCGTCGTTGTAGTCCTTGTCGTCGTCGTCATCATGACGAGTTTCTCTATGAGATGTACCGAAGGACTATAGCTAGCAACAACTGTGATGTGATGACGACGACGACGAACATTGACGATGACGATATCCTTGCATTGTTAAGTGCCTCCCAAAGGAAGATGGGGGCAATTGTAACAAGAAGTTCCTTTTTTTTCTCATATTTCTTCGACGATATGTTGAACCAAAAAAGGATCACAGTTGGGGTTTTTTGTCACACAATTCACAATGTGAAGTTTTGACATGGATGGAACATAAAAGCGTTTCAATATCCTTTCATTTTTTGTGTTTTATTCGGGGAGTTGAAGTACCCCGGGCCAGCTTCAATGTTACGAACGAAAAACGAAGTGAGCTTGTCATAATAATCATCGAATAAATTATGCAAAAATCGGCAGGAGTCTTATGTGAGTAGGTATACTCGCGTTTGCTAGGAAATGAGTTTTGATCCTTTTTTGCGTATATGAAATTCATTCCCCGCGTATTGTTGTGTGTGATGCTCGTTTCAAATCTCATTGTGATTAGGTATGTTACTTTACATGAGAGTGTGTGAGGGAGGGGGGGAGGTGAGTTAAGGATTACAAAGGCAAAGTGAAGTAGTTTCTGGTTAAATGAAAATGCGTGTGTAATTGTGATTGGGACGCTGGCGCTGTGCCGATGGGAATGACGAAAAAGAATCATTCTACTTTTGTGATTATTTCATAAAAATGTAAAAGGATGACAACCTGGGATCACTTGAATTTTTGATTACAATTTTCCCCATTGGTGAAAAAGGTATAACGGTTTTTTTTTTAACAAAGGAAATACATTTTAAATTTATTCCACATAATGTGATTTTTTAAAAAAGTGAAAATCTGGAAAAGAAAATTTAAATTATGATAAAACTTAATTAAATAAAAAATTCTGAAGTTTAAATTATTAACTTTTAAATTCCTTAAAGAATTGTTAAAATTTTATTTACTTTGAATTTCATCCGAATTTGGCATTCTATGTTTTCCACATTCTATGAATTCCACATTTTTCGAAAGGGATACAAACCACTTACATATGTTGAGTATAAAATGGCTTGATTAAGGATTCAATTTGATTGTTCTATGTTTTCTATGTTTTTTTTTGAAATAGTCACCAAATTTTGAAGAAGTTGTTCATATAAAAATATTTGAAAAAATAATTATTTAATAAAATAACATCTTTCGTCGAAATATAGTTAAGAAGGTTCAGGTTTTACTGTCATATCTCAAACCCTTTTTGGTTACCTACATTCTTTTCGAAGTTCTCCCTAGACATTTCGTATATCAAGAAACTTTTTTACTGTAAAAAAATTCTAATGAAACCATTGCAGGGCTTATTTTAAAGTCAACTCTATTATCATTATTTGAAAAAAATTCATGCTATCTTTTCTATGTTTTTTCGATGTTCGTTAAATTCATGAAGAGTTAAATGGGTATGATATGAAATTCCTACTGCTTCATAATTTATCATTCCTTATATGTCATTTTATCTTGCAATGTTTTTTCTATGTTTTTTTTCTTTTTTATAAATTCAACTCTTTTTGGCGTTCATTTGTCGCTAAATTATTGTGACAGTTTCATTAACCAATTTGTTGGTAGAATTAATATGAAGTGAAATAAAATTATACCTAATAGAAAACATCGCAAGATCAATCTCAATTCATCACAATTTATTGACCAACTATTTTCGACTGGTTAATATTTTCTTCAATAATTTTACATTCATCAAGTTTTTAGCCTTTTTCGGAGATCATAAAGAGTGTAGTTAAAAATAAAAACATAGAAAACTTCGAATTACTTACTAACAACAAATTTGAAGTTCAATCTTCTTGTGAAAAATATTAAGCACACAAAATTATTTCCTAAAATTATTCCATCGAAGAAGAACTTTTCAGGTTCATCGATTTTTTATTTTTTGAACACTGCTCCGAGACATAACTTTGTAAAAAATAAATTCTTCATTTGAGTGTGTATATACAACTTTCGAGTGCAATAATATGAAATTGAGATGAAAAACTTTCGTTTTCTTTAAGAGTTCATTCTTTTTGAAGTCTCCCCTTTCGCAATTATGAACCTCGTTTTCCATATTCAAAATATACAATCTTAATCCTTTGCACTCGTAAACATCTCGAAAGATAAAAGAACCTTCCAGCTAACCAACTGTGCCCAACACAACACACAAGACACAACCAAAAATTCAATATCCACTAAAAGTAGGTAATTTAAGACCTGGCGCAATGTAACAGTGAATATATAATAATAATAATAATTTTCGCCTCTTAAGTCCTCTAATTACACAATCGAACTTATGTCCTAGCAGGGGGGGAGTTGCGATATTTTGAGCATTTTCATTTTGAAGAACCGACTGAGACTCTTTCATTTCCACGGCTGACGACGACCGACGACGCGACGAGCGCACCCCCATTAAAAAAGGGGATGAAATTTGAAATACTTGCGCTTATTATTGGATTCTTGGATTCATATTTACGACCGACACGACGACGACTACCCCCTTCCTTCGTTGGTTACCATTGAAACAGAGATTTTGGAAAACTCTGTGAAATGTAGTTTTCCACTAGCATACGACACGAAGACGAGCAGACAACTCATTCGAACAAGGAGTATAATTACATTCATAAAACTGACATAATTATGACTGTGAGTGTGTATGGTAGACCTTTGTATTAGTTAACCCACTGTGACGTGGTGGAAGGGGGCGTAGTTGAAACAGGATTTTACATTTCAAAATAGAAATTATTACTCAGCATCATATTTTTTGACAGCTCATCGTTCGAGCTTTGGCGGGTGGGCTGGGCGTCGTCGTCGTCGGTCGTGGGTGGTTGGGATGTAAAATGTTTTGATAATCCTTTCACTTTTATTTCACTTTATTTTTTCACACACCGCACCGGGGAAAGTGAAAAATGTTGTTGTTGTTGTTTTAACAAATTCAATAATGCGGACGTTAAGGTTTTTAGTTTTTGTTTTTTTTTTTGTTATGATAGTTTGGCGGGTGAAAAATAAATCAATATTCACTTCCGCAAAAAGTTTTTCCTAAACATTTAAATTTTCAACATCGCATCGTCATCATCAGCATCGTTTTTTTTTTCCGAACGAAACGCAACATCAAATGCAGAACAAAATTTCATGGGCAATTTATGGCATTGTGCTGACCTCACTTGAATTTTTTTCTAAAATAAATTTTTTAGTCTAACATCCCCCTGCCTGGTGGAAATTTAGTGTTTTCTTTTTTTGTTGTTGTTGTTGGTTGGTGGTGTAAAATGAACACGGTATATCTGCGATGTCCACTTGTGGCGTTATTTATGACTGCCCTAACACAAAATGGAAATGTCGAATGAAATAAAAAAAGAAAGAATTTCGCTGATGTAGGAAAAATTTTAGTTTTTTTTGAAAATATTTTTTAACATTGAAAGTGGAATTTAAAATAAGGAGGGGACTTGAATTCGAACAGAGAGGCCGGTTTTTTTTTGCCTGCAATTGAAATACTCGTATATTTATGTAAATTAGAAATTGCTTTAAAAATTCCATACGTCATCGTTTTAAATCTGAATTCGATTAGTTTTTTTTTTTTTTTGGATTTTATAGAGTACTTCATTTATACGGAGGGAGAGTGGATGGAATAATTTAGTGAATGATGAAATCTGAGTTGGCATATTTTGAACGAAAAATTTTATTGATAAACATGTTTTTTTTTCTGATTTGGAAACTCTATTCGTGGTATGAGTCTTTGATTTTCCTTTTTGACAGTACGTTTGACAGATAAAATGTCAGAAATTGGTTATAATTATAAACATACATCATGACAAATCCATTTGCAAAAATTATGAGACATTCACACTTTTTTCATTTGACAGAGATATACAAAGTAGTTATGCATTTGTCTCTTTTGCACATCATTTAAATTATAGGTGTTTTTCTTTTTAAGCTCTGAGCAGAGCTTGAGCACGTTGAGTTTACTCCGAGCAGAATTTGATCAGAGCTCTCCGATATATTTATGAAACACACTTAAGTACTAAACTGAACTGCCAAAAGTAATCTGTCTCTGTCATACCACATGAAAAAAGTGACTGAGCCGGGCTCATCTTTTTTCTCCGTTCGTTCCGTCATTTTATTTGGAGCTTATAGAACGCTCTCCGAGCTTGGTCCTATTGAAAAAAGAAACACAACCTGAGCGCTCTGATGTGTCTGAACTAAAAAAGAATAAACAGATCTTTTTTTGACAGCTCAATTCTCTGCTCTGAGCTTAAAAAGAAAAACGCCTTGTAAGACATTCACACAAAGTTATTTCATTTGACAGATATTCAAAATAGGTGCATACTGCATATGTCTTTTTCTCTTTCACACATCAGGTTCATTACAACACTTGGATGAGTGCGTTCGACTTCAATTCAATTACTCATGTGATTTGACAGTTCATTTCAAAAGAGCTTAAGAACTTTTTAGACGTTAGAATTTGCTTGGAAAGATGAAGCTTTGTTCTGATTATAATTAAATTTACAATAATTTGAAAATGCTTATTTTGAATAACCTTATTTCCCTTTTGACAATGCCAAACGAAGTGACAAACAATAGATGACTGCATTCAACAAATAAACAGACTTCATTTGTAATAATTGTAGTTTTTGAAATATTTTAAGTATTTAAAGCTTCTGTTGTAAGTCTAAGCACTTGGAAGTCCTTTGGAATTTTGAGTGTTGAACTTGTATCATTTGACTTCACAGTTTAGAATCACTCGAACAGAACCCTTAATTGTTAAATTGTCGACTTTAAGAACCTTACAATTTTTAAAGCCCTTCCTTACTCTTATCATCTACAAAATATTATTTCACGGAGATTTGAATAATAGAGCAACTTTCAATATTCTTATAAAGTTGAAAATAATATTACATACATTAGGCGGCGCGGCGGTACAGTTTTAAGAGAATAAGGGCCTAGTGACTGACAACTTTAATCATTCCTGTGTGCGAGTTATGTCAAAAAAATTAAGGGACCTAAATTTTTTTGCCGAATCCGAACTGCTTAATTTTTGAGAAAGCACTTTTCATGACAAGATTTATTCTTGGAGGATTTGTCAATTATTCGCAAGAGGCAGTGCCCGTAAAAACTTTAAGGTGGCACAGGCAAGGATCGAACCCAGACCCTTGGCATGACAGTCATACGCACATCACGTCACGAGTACCTGTACCTGAAAGTAAAAGTCAATTAATTGTCAAACAAAGAAAATGAGTGCGTTCAGTAATTTCAGGAACATGTTTTGTTAACGGATCGTCTACACGTGGTAATGGGAGCATTTAATCAATTTAAGCGTGACTGATTGCCATTTTAATAGAATTAAATTTGTATTTAATGAAATGTTCTCAGGTGGATAAAAATGTCAAAAAATCAGTTGGAAAAATAATTGGATCGGCTGAACTGTCAATTTCTATAATATTTTCTTAAATATGTAATTTTCTCGCAGAAGACACTGCCCTTGAAAAATACCTTGGACCAAAAACTGGAATAAAAATTCGAATGATAATCCCTCACTCTTACCATCACTCTAGAATGACAGTCACTTTTGAATATTTATATGCAAATTTGAATAGAAAATATGAAATATTTTAACTTTCCCCTTTCACGTCATATTTTCAAATCTAATTCAACTTTGTCACAAAGTTAAATTTACAAAACTAAATGAAAACCTATCCTCGGGCTAAATTTCCATCATACAAATCCAATTGTCATTTAACACTTGAAATATCATCAAGGATCTCGAACTACCGACTCGACTCGACTCCACTCTCTGGATGACACTCTGTTGAATCAACTTGAAGTTGAACCCTCTTGTTTTGGCTTGCTTGTTGCAAAAACACTTTACAAGGACAACAGATAAATGTTCGGATTGATGGTGTCGAATGCTAAGTGCACAAGCAAATAAAACCCCGAAAATATAGCAAACGAGTGGATACAGTGGATTCGGAAAAACAGCAAAAAGGAGACGTAAACATCCGAGGAAACACTTCACTATCACACAGCCAGTGGCGGAGGTGTTCCAGTGGGATGGCAATACATTAACCCCCCACTTCCAAAAAATAAAAAAACGAAACGAAACTTTTGGTGAGTCCTTTTGGTCCCGTGTTATATGAACAAGGTAGAATATTCCCGAATCCATCATCAAAAGGATTTCTGACTTCCTGATGTTGATGTCGATGATGCTGCTGATGCTGATGATGATGTGCCATGCCGATGCCCCTCATGCCACCCGGTTGAATATTATTGTCGAGTGAAATTCACAAAAGAAACTCAAGTTATAAGTGAAATTTAAATTTCATCATTACGCCAAAAGGACTGTTATTATTATTTATGTGAGGAGCTGGAATCTTCTTCCTCGATGATGTCAAATATGACGATATGATAGCACAAGAGGAATAAGATGGAACAAAAGCCCTTGAGCAATGTTATAATCCCCAGGACTCGCAATATATAACCATCAACCCAAACCCAGCACCAGCACCGGCACACATTTATTACTCTCTTCATGTGAAATTGAAAAGTTCAAATTGAATTCGAATCCAATTTCGAGTTGTGTCGAGGAGAGAGATGACTTCAAATGAAATTTCAACAATTTCAATGTCCTCGTTGGAGAGATGGGCGGGACGAGCGGGAGTTTCAAGAGAAAATCAACAACCGAAACATTATTTCCTGAGCCAAAACTCAGTACATATGTATAATCTCCATCTACGAGTGGGTTCCAAGTTCCAACCAACATTGGTTGGATGCTTTATGCTTACATTGGCGACACATTATTATGATTAATCACAGAAATGTCCATGATGATGATGATGTCCTGTGGATGATGTCCCACATGGACATGGACAAGGACATCGCCAGAACTCGCTGGCAAACAAATATTTTGAGAGGAAACATAAACCATTATCCGTATAGTTTGGTCGGCATTTGTCAGCGTTCGGGGAAAACATAGCGTTTGCATTGCATTGCCCGTGCCCGTCCATCAAGAGATATGAAATTATGACGACGAACGACGAGACGGGGACAAGCGCCATGAATCAGGACATCATCAGGAACAGCGACAGCGAAAACGATGATGTCTTCATGATGATTGTGTGCATCGGACACTGGATGAAGGACCACGTATGTTGTGTGTATCAAATTCCAAGCACCATCCGAGGACAGGGAACGAAACACAACACACAACAACAGAAAGTATGGACTCTGTGCGTCTAAACGTGTTCCTGGATGTTCGTTGAAAACAATGACCACAAGGATGTGATCAGAACTCGGTTTGGCTGATGATGTGATGACAGGGACCCATGTCAATGATTGACCCATACCTGCTGAGCAGCGCACAGTCCATTCGCTTCCTGTCCTGTCCGTTGGCGGTATCGAAATTGGATGGGACCAATTGTTGTTGATGTGCGAAGTGGCTTAAATGGAATGGTCACGAAGCCATCGTCATCGTCGTCGTTGTAGTCCTTCTTCGATATTGGTTCCTTCCCAGCAGCAGTCGAGTCGCGAACTCATTTTTGACTTTATCCGAATAACAGTGTGATGGCCGTTTTGTTCGCTTGTCAATTGTTTCAGTTTTCATGTGAGTCCAGTCCAATCCAGATCCAGATGATAAAGGTGGGGAGTATACGATGCATGCAGCACTCCTATTGAAACGTCCTGTCCTAAATATAACTCCACTCAGGTGAGATGGTGATGCTGATGATGGTGCAGGTTTTCCATCTCCAGCATGACAACATGACGAAGGGAACGCATTTTGGAGGAGGAAACAAAATTCCATTGATTGATTGGATATTATGTGGCGACACGTAGGTGTGCAAACTTTGCGGATGCGGTGTTCCAAGTATGTACATTCTCATTCTGAAATGTTGGGAATTTTCATGTCAGATGGTTGTCATTGCTCTCATGGTCAGTCGTCGTCATCGTCATTGTCGTCAGTCCAGCGGCGGCGCTGGTGGCTGATTGACATAGATGGGAAGGGTAGTCCAATAAAAACATTGGCATGAGGAGCTTATTGAAGGTATCGACTTGTTGTACTGTACCGCTTCCACCGTTGCCTTGGCCGCCGTGTCATGTTTAGCAGAGATTGCTGTTCCATGAGTTGAATGGTTTAATATGCGATGGATAAGTTAACAACAGTTAAATTCTTTTCAAGACACAGATTTCAAGACTTGTGTCAAAGAATTAGAGATGTTTTAAGTTCGGAAAGAGCTTACCTGATACGTAGAAGAATATTTTAATAGTTCCTGCGACAGTTATGGGTTTTCTCCTTTTCGAAATTGAAGACACATCGATATCAGTGTTGTGTTGTATCACCTGATAGACCGTAGTCACTGGAATACAGTCTAAGTATAATAGTTCTTCCATGATGAAAAAACTTCTATGACGTAGAAGACTCTGGAAATCTTTTAGGATCTTCTTTGTCTTCAATGCCTTCTTCTGATTCCCAAACTACTTCGGTAGTTGAGAAGATTTCTATAAAAACAAAGGAAATTCCCACTGATTTACCGCTTCATCTTAGTCCTTAAACAATACTGAACTAAATCTTAAATACCGACCAAAAAGGAAACCCATTATTTCCGTGTAATCTCAAGAACTCAACCAACCTATTCAGCAACAGGTTTATGTTGTAGCACATTATTGGTAACATTAATTTCGTCCTTTATTTCAATTCCTTACAAGAAATGTTGATGTTGTATTTATTGTCCTTCTGTTTCCTTCGCATTTGTAATCCACAAACGTTTCCTTTTCCTCATTGAAATTCAGTCCAATTGAATTCCCACACAAAAGAGACTTTGGCAAAACCAAAAAACCAGAAGCAGCAGAAGCTAGCAACAAGTGCTTATACGCATATATCCTGCTCGAAGACTTCAGACATCAGCACGCTCCTTAACATCCTTCTCTCAGTAATAGCAATTGAATGAAATTGAAATGCGAAAACACAAAAACGAACCTTTTTACTGGAAAAGGGTTGTTGAAAGATGTTCATTGTTCTGTTCACTTCACTTCTATTTAACCCCACCAAACCAAACCACACCACACAATCGGATTCAAATGGGGCAAATAAAATGGCAATAAATTGTCCCCAACAGTACCAAACACCATCAGGATGTTAGAAAAAAAAAACCGAAACCGAAACTGAAACCCTTCCTTCCTGTTTCCTTTCAAACAAAGCCAATCCCAGGTCTTGACTTAAATGCGGTAATTTATTCATCTCCAAGATAAAGATAAAAGTGAAGAGCATGTGGAATTGTGGATTCTGGGGGGAAATAAAATTGGCATCGCACAAATTACATCGTTTAAATAAGTTTTGATGGGTTTGACTATTCGGTTAGGTGGGGTGGGGAAAGGGGCGTGGGATCTTATGGAGAATGGGGAATGGAAATCATATTTGCATTTTCCATTTCGCGATTTTCATAGATTCAAACGCACCCTTGGTGACAATAAAATCAACGAAAGTCAAAAAGAAAAACGAGAAAAAAACAAAAAGAAAGTGAAAGCCTGCCCTAAGGCACGATTGTTCGGAGCGCGACTTTTTAAACCAAAGACAAACGCGTTACAACACAAAAAGCCATTAGAAGAAGATTTGATTATAGAACAGGCACAATGGCAGAAGACATCAGAGGAACAACAGTCACAAAAAGCGAAACGAAAAGATTCGATACTCGTCGTCGTCGCAACGTTTTTTAATCTCTCTTTGCTCCGGTGCAAAAGGCCCATTTGAACTTTTGCCCCACTCTTACCCCAGTTGAGTCGAATCGCACTGTGGATTAGATAACCTGGAGGGATGAAGTGTTTAGTGAGAAGTCGTGTTGCGAAACGTTTTACTTTTTTTTTATGTCCTTGTTGTTATTTCATCTCTTCCTCTACCTCTCCCACTCCTCTCCAAGGGGTGACATATTTTGTGTTTTGTTTTTACTTGCTGATTGCTCTGTGATGCGTTTCTTGCTCCGGGGGATCATCTGGGTTGAAAAATAAAAAAAAAACTGTGTTGAGGGTGTTGTTTTTGGTGAATGGTTGACACCGTGCGCCTTAACAGATTGGATTGGCTTTTAATGTTTCCTGGGAGATATCTTAAGAATAATTGTTTCGCTTTGGCTCCCTGCTATTATGTGCCTGTTATTCTGACAGGAGGAGGTGGAGAGACGGGAGAGTTCATCGTTTTTAAGAACTTTTTTTTGTTTTTAACTGCTTAGCGATTATAATTCCATTTTTATCACGCCAGGAGATTTCAATAGAGAGAGTGAGAGAGGAAGGTGTGGGATGGGGAATGGGCATTGGAGTCTGGGGCGAGGTTTGTAGGACATTTTCCAAAGGACCACTTGAAAAGATGAAGAAATGAATTTATTTTTGTGTGTCCTAAGAGGAACGACCGTTAGTTTGGGTATTTTCACGGTTCTAGGGTGACACAATTTACCTTGTTTTTTTTTTTAAGTCTTTTTAAACTTTGGGGGCTATGAAATTTTTATTTAATTTGGAATATTGCGGTGGGATTTTGGGAACAACGACAAGGTCCAGCAGGACTGGCAATTAATGTGATTTAAGTGATTTCGGTGTTGAATGGCTTTTCGGGAAAGTTTAAGTGAAATATTTGTATCTTTAAAAAGACTGATGGGAAGGTTTCTAATTTGACATTATTTCGGGCCCAGTACGCTGGGATTTCTGGGGTAACAGAAAGTATTGAGAGTTCGATTTCTTAACTGCTATTTAACTTATTAAAATTTTTAACAGTCAAAACGGCATTTTCGACATTTATTTTCTAGGTTAGTTGAAACTCAGCAATCTCAAGACTCTTCTTTGCCTATGCATGCTTCAGAGCGGACTTTGTACCTCTACGATTACATTGAACCTTATAAACACTATTTTCTATAAAACGTGGATTCCCCCTTATCCTTTCCCCTAATCCATCAACTGACAATTCGACTTCAAAAATCAACAAAACCCTTTCCAACTCCTCGAAACTCGCAGACTCATATTTTCAAACCGAAAATGGTCATCTAAATCAATGCCAAATCGATTTCAACTCCACGTCTTCATTTCCATGCCAGTAAATCATCTCTTACGAGAACGTTGGTCAATTAATCCTTCTCTTCTACTGACCCCCCCCCCCCCCGGGTCGAACTGCGCGCCGCACCAGTTCAACCACCATAACCGACAACAGGAAGGATGCTGTTAATTTGCAATTCCGATTTCAATTTCACATGGCGTTAGTGATACGTGTCGGTGTTTGAGATGACCGCCCTCGAGGGTGCTGTTTGCAATACGTCACCCTCCCTAATCGATGGACTCCATATCGTCATCCGGCGAGGAGGAGGGCGTGATGATGAAACCCTCACTCCAATGACCACAATCGACACCGACAGATATACGAGTTAGTTCGGTATCAATCCTCTTATTCCACCAGGGATATCATTCAAGTCAAGTCCTCAGCAATTCAACTTTTCACCCCCTTCCCCCTTCACAAATGTCCATCTGTTTGTCTGTTATTCACAACATGCAAATTTCAATCTGGTTTTTTGGGGAATACATATAATTTTCGTTTTGCCAATTGCACAGAATTAAACGAACGATTTTAAATCCGGATCCGGATATTCCCAATCTGACATTGGATTTGATCAATTAATATGGCAATGCCGGTCATTTATCACGTCCGCTGCTTCCTCCGGTCCATGGTGTGCTGGCTCTCTGTGGAAAAGGGTTGCCAATTGGGTGTCGGTCGTTGTCGTCGGGGGGGCGAATAAAAAATAGAAAAAAAAGAACCCAATGCAAATCTGCCGGAGTTCATGATAAAGCACCGGAAAGGAAGGGTTGCTCTTGCTCTCAGTCTGCTGATGTTAAATTGACTCCATGGAGCGTAGGTCGTCGTAGTTCGTCGTCGTCGGGTGTGCTGTAATCCCGGTTCGCATAAATGTGGCATTAAATTGTTTAAGCGCCTTTTAAATGGCACATAGACTTCATCGTTTTTTTTTTTTTTTGATGTTATCCATTTAGTCGTCCTGTCTGCTGGGGTGATGAGACGGTGGAGGGTGTTGTGTATATAGAAATTTAAAAAAATGGTTCATTTCAAACGAGTCCCCACACCATCGCCGCTGCCAGCACCCATCAAGCATAAAAACATCAGCAACAAATGGAACATCTTGGTAAGACAATGTCAATGAATCTTCTTCCTTTATGCCATTGCCGTTGCCGTTACCGTTCGCCGTGTTGTAACATCCTTGCAGCCATTTGTGTCATCATTTCGCTGCTTCTATTGTTCACCGTTACACAAGGATAATGATAATAAATTGTATTCAAAAGTAATGATGGAATTTTTTTCCTCCGTCTGCGTCTTCCTGTGAATCTAAATCGCTTATGAAAAAAAAACAAGGAATGGGAAGGAGGAAAAAAACGCTCCCATTCCAATTCCAAATGCGGCCCAACTAAAAAAAAGTAAGGAATTCCGCTTCTTTTTTTTTCTTATTCTTGTTGCGTCTTTGATGATCATGGCAGGGGGTTGGCATTGGGGTTCATATACATTCCAGTACCCAGCTCCCATCAGTTCCAGTTCCACCAGTGCTTAGGGTGCGGGGCACATCTGTTGTTTGCATTTTAAAAGTAATCTTTTACCGCACTCGGATGATGGCAAAGGGGAAAGAGAGGTAAAGCGGTTAATATTTTTTGATGTTTCATCTTTTTTATTTATCATGTAATTTGTTTTGTTGTTTCCGTTTTTTTTTGTTCTTCTGTCTTATTCTTTTGGTATATGTTTATTCTTTTTCTTAGCTTGTCCATCATTTGTTTTTGTTCTGTGAGACGAAGTGGTGGGCGGGCGGAGGTGGGAGAGGTTGTGGAAAAGTTAATATATGTAGAAAAAGAAATGAATGAATGGGTGGTATATTTATGGAAATGAAAGTAATTTTTCTTCTTGGATATTAAAAACTTTCCGCAGTTTTGGAAATATTTACTTTTCTTCTTTTTTTTTGTTGATGGGTGTAGGGTACAAGCTGCTGACAAAAAACATTGACAATAAAGTGAACAATCTAAAATTAGCTACCTGACTTATCGTTTTTTGGGAAGAGAATAAAACAATGAGTCAGAATTGTATAAGAAATTCAAAATGGGTATTAAATGAAACAAGAATATAGGGTTGCCACTTTTAAAGGAGTACCATGTTCTTACTAACCCTGTGATAGAAAAACATAAGTTTCATTTTGTCCGAGTAACATATAAAAAAAAATAAGAGGAACATTTCTTTCTAAGAAATAGGGTTGCCTCCGAAAAATTTTAGGGTTTCTGTTGCTGAAAA
Source organism: Scaeva pyrastri (assembly GCA_905146935.1). NCBI lineage: Eukaryota > Metazoa > Arthropoda > Insecta > Diptera > Syrphidae > Scaeva > Scaeva pyrastri. Next base: position 79,139,917 of record LR989928.1, on the reverse strand, counting down.
ACTTTATTTATGCCAAATTAAATAAAATGTGTAAAATTTGTCTTTTATTCAGAGGCTTATTTTCACAGTTACAAATCGTAACGGAAATATAACGAAACATTTCGTTCAGCCAGTTAAAATTTAATTAATTTTCGGCCAGAGAAAAATTTAACGTGATCAACAAAATGGCCATCATTGTTCATCAAAAAACGCAACTCAAGTATTATCAACGAAATTACTACGTTAGGAAAATTTCAACAGCTTACGAATTTATACATCAGCTTACGAAATGTTTCATTGGCAAGCGCACAGAATAAATTAAATTACGATGTTTTATTTAAGGTTAATTTTTTTCTTGATTGATTAATGTAAGAACTTTCTTTGGCTTATGATTTTAATCATAGAGCGTATTAAGATTAGCCTTTGTTGACATAAAAAGAGTCATATGCTTATGAAACTTTTGCTTGAATCAATGAAAACTTTAATAGATCGATGTAAAAACATTCTGCAGCTTACGATCTTTTTCATAAATGTTTTGTCAATTCAGGTAAATTTTCATCAACCGACGAATTATTTAAATAGGTCTATGAATTTTTTATAAGACAATGCAAATTTTTCATAAATTGATTAATTATTTCGATAGTATGGTTGAATTTCGTAAAATAATTAAAATATTAATAGAGTTAATGAAAGAAATATAATATGGTCCGTTGACTTCTCATTGAATACTCGCACATTTTTACGAAGTTTTTTAGTAAAACGATGATGAAAATTTTTCATAAAGTGATGAAACTCTTTGTTTAGAGATAAAGGTATTCGGTTTACGAAATATTACATATTTTCGTTGAACCAATTAAATTTTCATTGAGCCAACGAAACTACAGTTAATAAAGTGAATTTCATACTTTTAGGAAAAGTATTTTTTAAGTGTCATTTCGTAGAGAAGAAATCAATTTCAAACAAGATCATGGAAACAGGTGTCTTCATATCATCTCCTATATTCATCACTTGGATTCCAGAAAGTTAAAAGCCCTAACAAGTGTTCCTCAGGGTGGTCATCTAGGGCCACTTCTTTTAAATCTTATTTATATTATTAAAATTAATTGCAAGAAACTGGGCTTAATGTTGAATACAAAAGTTCAAGTGTTCATGAAATTGGGCCCCCATTTCTTTTCCGATCCAAGTTCTATAGATGATCCTAACTCAACCTCATAAGTAAAGTGATGTGAAAGTAAGCTCTTGGACTGTTAGACAATATCAAATCTTTTTTTTAATATCGAACAAAATTCACTCCACATCTTTTTCAACAGGATGTTTTTGTTGTGTATTATAGTGTTACCCTTTTGTAACCGTGTTCCCAAATTGAGGACCTTTTAAAAATCTGACCACGACAATTAATATATTTCTGTTGAAAGTCTGAAACAGAGACAATGGTTAAAAATTTATTATTAAAATATATCCTCAAAAAAGTGTCATCCTTTGTGTCTAACCACAGTCGTCTACACCTGTGCTTTACAAAATAAAATGTAAAAGGTACTTTCCCCATACATTTATACACAGATCCACTCTCAACACACAAGTCTGACGAAATGGTTGACATAATATCATCTCAAAACAAAGTGTTAACGACCCTGCTCTATATACAATCAAGTCCACAAATATTATAGATATCCGGTTCCTGGGTGTGGTATGAGTTGCAGCAAAAAAAAAAGAGTTTCATTTAAAAGTCCACCTTCATTACGTTTTTATCTCAAACTGCCTTTAACCTACCGCCCATTTTATCAGGACATTGTAAAAGTCCTTTCAAAAAAAAAAAAAATCTACCTTCATACCAAGCCCAGGTTTGTCTTAGTTAATTAATTAAAAAAGTTTCCAAATTCCCGGCATTCATTTTTAAATTATTAAAAAAGAATATTTTACATCATACCCATGCCCGTAACCCCTTTTTTTTCCTGTGTCCATAGGATTGGACCTGGCTTTTTGTGGATTGTATGAAGTTTTCTCAAATTGAAGTGGCTATGACGTTCTATTTTTTTTTGAAAAATAAAACAAAAATAGAAAACAAAAAAATTGGAAATAAATATTTTATGAAATTTTTTAATGAAATTGTTGAAAGGTTTTGTTTTTTATTTTTTTATGTTTAATTTTTGGTTTTTTTTTATTTTGATGTGGAGGCCTGTTTGTTGGATTTAATTAGTCTTCCGGGGGCGCAAAAATTGGCTGTAAACAGGCGCAAAAACTCTTTTATCCCTTTGCGTTTGCTTGTCACATTATACAACCCTTAATCGGCCACTATGGGGATCCTTTAAGAAAATATAAACCGAAGAAAGGACACAACAAAAAACAAAAAAATTTATTTCCTGTTGGAAGTTGGAAGTCTGGAAGGTGGAAATTTGCGTATCATCTGCGTGTCTTGAGGTCTTATGGTTTGGATGGAGACTTGAGATTATAGGGAGGTACTATTTACGTTGACATGTCACGTATGCACCCATGACTGACAGAGATTTATTATACTTTTGATGTGATATTGACAGTTAGAATGTAAAAAAAGAAGGAGAAATTGATGTTTTTCATGCATTTGTTTCGAGGACTTAACTGTCAAAAAATCTTATGTCACAATAATGGTATGACGCCTTTCTTGCTGCGACACAAGAAAAAGTTCATACACTAAGGTGGCTGAACAAGACCACCATTTTTTTCTTCAGACATATGTTTTGAATAAAAGAATGATGGAGTTTCGTCGTGTAAATTAAAACCATAAAAACCATTGACATATGTCACAATTCCACATAAAATGCTAAAGCGATTTGAATTTGTAAACTTTGAACACCTTAACTTGAAGTTGTTATTTTTAAAAGCTGTCAAAGTGACTTTTCATACTTTAATTTGACATTTCTTTCAAGAAAATTGATGACATTTCAAAAACGCATTGCTAGTTCTTAGAGTGCCCGTTCTTCTTCGGTTAAAATCGGTGACCAGTTATTTTTTAAACAAAATTTTGTATGTAAAAGAATTATTCGCATTATCAACATTAAAAGAAGTGGCCTTTAGATTGTGCCCTGCGGAACCACATATTTTATGGATTAAATTTTGTTTAGAATTAAAAAATTGTGGTGGATTATAAAAATGTTCCTGGACTTTGAGGGTGCACTTCAGAAAGATAAACCATCCATTTGGAAGACTTTGGTCATCTGTTCGAGATTTTAAGTAGAAACTTCATTATTAAGATGAAATTATAGTGGTGCCATTTTTTAAACACCCACAATCAAAAATATTTACTTACTACACTATACTGAGCTGTCACTTTTACAAATGTCATGTTGTCAAGCTAAAAATTTCATAGAATGTAAATGACAGATGTGACAATCTTAAAAAATAAAAAGTCATATCGAGTGACTGAGAGCGCCACATGGCGATGGTTCCGGGAACTTTTTTTTATCAAAACCCTTTCTTCTTTTTGAAGAGACATTAAGTCCATGGCTTGTGTGTCCTTATTAATCTACATAGGCCCATGGTCAGATGTGTTAACAACCCCAAATGTTTCCAGGTGCATTTTCTAAATTCCAAACCCACCAAAAAAAGAAACCCTTCAAAGACGACGACTGTAGAATGACTCATTCCGATAGCTTCTTCTGCATTTAAAGATTGCGTGTCACAGATCCACTCTCGTTTTGTATCTACCCCACCCTGATCCCGGGCCAGTCCACAACACCATTCCAACTGCGCTGGTTTTGTATAAATCATCCTCCCTGAATTTCTTTAGCGGACGACGCGACGCCTCTCTTTTGCTCGTTTGCGTGCACTTGATGCTAATTTAATTTCTTCGACTAGTGTTACCGCCCGATAAATGCCAGATTTATATTCTTTTATTAATTCCAATATTTTGTCATCGACTGCGGGATTGATACACACGAATGACTTCGGATCGCTCTGTTGCGGACGCCGTTGCCGCCGCCGCGCATGCTCAAATCAAACTAATGAAAAAGAAACAACAAAATCGCGCGACAGGATCCCTCTTTTGCAGAAATACTATACGCGAACAAGTCCACAATTTAGTGACTCGGTAAAGTGGTGGAGCGGCAGCGGCGGTTAAGGCGACGCGGTGCATCATCTCTCACCTGACACTGCTACAGTTGTTCTCGAAGTGATGTGCTGAAGTGATTGCGTGCAAGAAGTCCCAAACCCAACAACAACCGAATCCCGATCCCGAACGTGCAAAAACTCCAATCCACCGCCGAAGGCTCTGCGAACTGATGCGATTTCGATTTGTTCGTTCGCTTTTTCATTTTATTTTATTTTTGCTTTGTTTTCGAAAATATTTATAATAATTTGCGGTCGCGCAGCGCAGGACGGAGCGGAGCGGAACGGTCGGAGGAGATTGAATGGCTACACGACTTTATCGTGTTGGACGGCCATTAATTGTGCCGCCAATTTATGAATATCTGCGAATTAATTTTCCAATAATTCACAAGGCGATTCCGCACCGCAGTGCAGAGTGCAGTCAGCATCAAGCGGGCAAGCGGCCAAAACGAGCGAGCGTGATGCGTGAGTATTTTTTCTGGTGGAATTCCACTGGAAATCCGTGGGGCTCATGGGGGCATAGATTTATTGGAACAAGCACCTTTGGGTGACACCGATCATCCCGATGACGTGCCCTGTCATCGGATCATCATAGATCTCTGTGGGAATCGCGAATGGGACAATCGCACCGCGCAGCGCGGTTTAGTGTGGTGCGGCTGTTGTCTTTGATCTGGTGTGTGATGGTCAAAGTGCACGGTGACGGTCGGTGGTGGTGCAGTGGCGGGCGAAATAGGGACCTACCATATTCTTTTATTTGACCGTTAATATGATTTAAGGCGCGTTATCTTCTTGATGGCTGTTAAAAGAGAGTTCCAACAAATCTACAAACCGCATTCGGAATTATGCGGTCTTCACCACAACAATTTTGCATCCAACTCCAAGTCCAGGTGAGACTAACTGTGCGACTGAGGTTGGCTCCTTCGATCTGGGAGCTGGGACTTCACCTTTTTTGATGACGGTCTTAACTTAACCATCAAAGTTGGTTAAGGTTTTCAGCTACCGTGTTAAGCTTGTTGGGTGTCTTGAATGTCTCGCCTCGCGCTTTGAAGTGCTACATTGTATGTTCCTTCATGTGACGATTATCTCTTCCTCTCTCTCTCTTTCATTCGGACAATGACAGTTTTGATTGATAGTCGGCTGTCGAATTGTTGTGGTTGTGGGCAAATTAAATTTGCGGCCAAAATGTTTTGTTAAAGTTAATAAACTCTTTTTCCGAATGAATGTTGTTTGTTCCCGCTGCTGCTGCTGAGGTGGGGCATGCATATAGTGACTGCTGGGCCGGCCGGTGCAGTGGTGTACCGGTGTGATGTTGTGGAAATTATTATGGAATGTTCTCTGATTGATTCCTTTTTCTCTAAGAAGGATGATGGAAACAATTTTGTAATTACAATTTCAGTTTTGAGTTCTTTAAAATTTGAAATTTACGACTTATGGTGTGTTGGAGGCTTAGGAAACATTGTTGCATTTTGACTTTTTTTTATGAATGACTTGAGAAATAAGTAAGTAATGAAATTTTAATGCTTTGCTTGAATCGCTTTCCTGTTTTAGGTATTTCACATAAATGTCTTTTTGGGCTTTTAAAAAGTTGAAGACAGGGTTAATTGAGGTCTTCTATATTTATTTGAAGCTGAAGTTATGTATAAGTCTTGAGTTGGCAGAAAAACTTGTCATTTTCACATTCATAGAGGTTCCTCAGGGCAACCACTTAGGGCCACTCGTCTTATTTTATTTTTTTTTTGAAAATGGGCTTACTAATTTTTTTTTTCTACAGAACGATTTTTGGTTGAACTTTATGTCAATGTTGAAATTTGTGACCAAAATTGAATTTTACTTTTTTTTTAAATAAAATTTAAGGGTCATATATTTCTGGGACGTCACTGACCTTATTTGAAAAAAACGAGTTTTGAAATTACATGAAACGAACTTTTCTCGATGTCCACAGCCTGACGGTGTCAAAGTCGTCCGAAATGTATTTTATAATTTAATTGATTTCTGGAAGTGAACTTCAATATATTTACTGAAGTGAACTAACATGGGGCGGGTCTTTGGGGTCTTAGTGCTCTTTTTTGTTATAATATAATTTAATGAGGAAACAGTAAGTATGCAGCAGGTAAGGACGATTCCTTCATTCTATCTTAGATTCCAGACATTCCTAGAGCATAATCCATGTTCAATTGAATCCAGAAACCTTATCTAGGGTTCTTACATTATTATTGACTCCATAAAATTCATAAAAATCAGTCTTAAATGCAAACTTATATAAATCCTCATGAAAATCCTTAAATCTCAACTTGATACAAATCCACTTCTATTAAGATTTACTCATCCTGCATTAAATTTGTCCTTATACCCTTTTTCCTCACTCAAACAAAAAATATCCTTTTTGACTCCTTCGCTTCAAAATTCTACGCATGCCAAATAAAAATAAAACTCTTTCCTTTATCCTTTGCCCTCCATTATGACATTTGATGATTTTTATTATATTTTTTTTTCTTGTATTCCTTGGGTTCATGTCAAATTGTGTCAAAAGAAATCGTCAATAATGCAAATAAAAGGACCTCAACCGACCGATCATTTAATTTTTATCATTATTTTCCGATTTAGTCACTTTGCAAAAAAAAATAAACATCCTTATACCTTATGTGTGTCTTGCCATATTCAAAAAAAAAAGGGACGACTTCCTCTCCTTCGCACCCTCTCTATAATATTTTGTCTTCCTTTATTTTCGCTTATCGGTTTTGTAGTATTTGTTCAGGCGATTTTACAAAACCAATAAGCGTAAAATTAAACCAGCCAGTATGTAAATATACGATTCGACATGACAAAGGACGAAAAGGAAAACGAGGACGAGTACTACAAACGCACCCTCATTCGACATACGAACGCGTTTTTGAGGTGGAATCGTAATCGAACACTCTTTTGGCGAAGTGCGTATTGATTATGCGTTAGGAAATTTAAGGACAAACGGAATAAGAACAACAATGTAATAATTGTGTGGCAAAAAGAAAGCCAACAAAATTAGAAATTGTGAAAACCCTGTGGAACTGATAGGGGGATGGGCAGGGGGCGGTAAAGTTCAATTTTTATTTCTTGGCAATTTTAAATTTTGTGTATGTTTACTCAGAATTTATGCGGCTGCTTGATGTCTTGTCACGTTATCCTTAAATGCAGTTTGACATAAGGACGAGAGGGTGGCAAGAGAATCTCTTGAGAAGATCCTTTTTCACTGCGTGTTTATTCAAAATTATTATGATTTCGTATGCAAATTTTGTCGACATCGTTATGTCGATTTCATGTCACATCCAGGCCCAGATTCGAGCCCAGACCCAGAGTCAGAACCACCATCATCATCGTGTCGCCAGGACTATAAGGATAGAAACAGAGGTGTCTTGACATCGTCGTCGTTGTCGTCATCGCGGCGTAACCGTTATGCCATTTGGAATTAGCGAAGGTAATCGAATTTTACAGATGAACAAAAGCGCAAATAAGATTTTCAGTTAATAAAATGACAAAGTGTTTGTGTGATTTGGATGCTTATTTTTTTATAGTATCTAGAAATAAAAGACTTGGGGAGAATATTTTTTCTTTTTTTATTTTTTATCCAAGACTTATTCGGGCATGTTATGGTAAAATTTTGCGGATTAGAATTTTTTAAGTGGCAATTTTTTCGTGGATTTATTTATGGAAGAAAGAAGGATCGAAGGGAAGTACAACTATCTATATATAGGTAATGTAATGTCTATCAAATAATGTTGGACGTGCCGATTTGTTTTTGATACAAAATTAATGTGATTTTGGAACGATGGATTTATTGTGAGCGACAGGAATATTTAAGTGCAGCTATTTATCATGAAGCGCTTTTATATTTTTTTGAAAATTTGACCAACAACAAAATAATGAAAATGGATTTTGTTGCTAAATTGTCAATTTGCTTGTGAAATTGTAAGATAAGCTTTGGCGTTTTTAGAATGATTTTGAAATATTTTTTTATTCATTTTTAAAAGAATTTTTTAAATTTTCCGTGCACTTGAATAAATATGAAGAGTTTAGTTTGTAAAAGAATGCAATCTTTTGTGAATGCAATCATTCAATTGAATTTAACTTAAGAATTGAATCATAACCATTAAAATACTGAAATCATTTTCACTCCAATAATTTGTGTATTTATTTGAACTCATTTGAAATCTTTAGCTTTATTTTGTTAATTGTCAAGGATACAAAGACTTCAGTTACTCGTACTCCAAAGGTTTTAAAGACTGTGATGCTTTTTTGTACGAGGCTTAGGTAAGTTCGCGGGTTACCAGGGTATTACCCAAAGAAAGCAAAAAAAAACTTGAGTTTACGACGTTAAAAACTTAAGAAGTAGACTAACAAGTTATTTCATATAGCTATTGCTTAACTTAACCATAGCTTTACTTATCTCTAATGCTAAGCTTACAAATTATATTATACAACACGGTTCTTCCTACAATACTAGTGGGTTCAATCCCCTGTTCGTAGCACCATACGTTGTAATAAACGGGCGGCCGAAGCCTTGTCCGTCGTACACTAAGAACAAGAAGAAATGGAAAGCTGAGTAAAACAAAGCTCAAATTCCCTTCTTCTTCTTGTGGGTGGCAGCAAACCAGCGGAATAAACAAACGGTGCTCTACCTCGCGGTGGTAGGCTCCCTTAGAAGAAGGTTACTGCGGAATAAAGGAGGGAAAAGGGATTTTTAGGACCCACAACTTTCTACGACAACCCTGTACTTGTACTAAGGTACTTGCCACTTGTCGTCTTCGGGTTTTCTTTCTTTTCTGCACTCAAGAATCAAGATTGGTACACAACGGATAAAGACAGAAGAATAAATTATTCTTATTCTCACATTCCACTTCGCTATATGATATTTTGGGTCTGGAAGTGGATGTGAATCGTAAACATGCGAATAACAAAATACCCTTAAATTCCGCAGCACCTAAATTCTTAGCTAAGCTATTGGCTTCGGCGTGATGCTACTTCTACGGAATCGGTATCGTGGGTCGGTGAGGCGACGCGACGACGCGACGGTAGTGTTACGCCTCGTTACAGGACTGTAAATGAAATCAAAATAAGTCTTAAATCTTTGAATGCAATGAATAGAATTAATCGATTGAAATGAATGCAATCATTAAATTGGAATCACAGATTGCATTCTTTCACAAACAGGGCCGTAGTTAAGGAGTGTGAGTTAAAAATTCAAGGTTATTTTAGGAATTTTTTTTTATATTTAAAGAGGCAATCGCTCAGGGGCGAAGACTTATTCTAATAATCTTATGCTTATCACATAATATCAAATTTTTAACCTAAAATTTTACAACTAAAGACAATAATAGCCCTTTCTTAAAGTTTTTCACTTGTTCGGGGAGGGACGGGGCGTCAGTTGCCCTTTATAATACTTTTAAATATTTCCCGTACAGCTTCATGCAAAATATTTATTATTTTTAGTAATTTTGTTTCAGAAAAAAAAATACGTATTTCAAATTATAAGGCTAACAAAAATGTGTGCCCCCTCATAAAATAAAAATAATAAAATAAAACAAAAAAATATTCACTTCCCAAAACAAATGACACTCCAGCTGTCACCATAATGATTAATGACTTTCAATTGAATTGAATTTCGTCCTTTTTTTTCGTTGATTATAAATTCTATTAGTATTTCTATGTAACAAAATCAAACATAAAAAAAAAGAATATGGGGACTTTTCTTCCGATACCACCACCTTGAGGAACAACCACAACAACGGCTATAATACATAAGTCTTATGTTTTTTCCATATAAGGACACCTTTCCTTTTTTTTTCAAACCATCTTCTTTTCGTCCTTAGAAAATATAATCCAACTTCAGTTCATTCATTATTCTTGTTGTCCTTTAAAAAATACAAAAAAAAAAGAATCGAACAAACAGTGAAAAAAAATTTTAAATTAGAAAAAATTAATACCAAAAAGCAGGAGAATGAAACAAAAGAGACAAAAAAGAAGAAGAAGAGAAAAAAACGCGTAATGAAAATTAAAAAGTAAATATAGGTGGGATATAATATTAGCAGGATATTCATTAATTTTGAATGTTGTCCTTGCTGCGATGCGATGGCGGGCGGGTAGAGTGAGAGATGGATTTTTTTGTGTCTTCCTTGTGTTTTGGTTTCATCATTCAATTACACATTTTTTTACTTTTATTCTATTTTTGTTTGTGTATGACGAAGCTTAATGAATGTCCCGAGAGAGAATGCAGTTCGGTTGGGGTTTCTTAATCTCATTTTTGAATTTCGTCTTTTCATTTTTTTTCTATTTAAATTTTGTTTTGTTTCTTTATTTTGTCAAATTTTTTAATTATTATTAGACTAGACGAGATGTATAAGGGGAGATATTGACGAAGGAAGAAACCTCAAATTAATTCCATTGGTAGGTAATTCAATTCGTTTCTTCAAAAAAAAAAAATCCTTAAAATTTTTTTGAAAACACTTTCTAAGCATCTTTCTTGGAATCCCTGTCTATCGGGGATCGAATGACAGATCTCATACTTTAGCTATGCTCATTGCCGGGACTTATATAGGGTGTCATCCAGGAGTATCTCTTGCCTTTGTCTTGTCATGAAGATGAGATTAAGATTTTTCTGAGTTTTATGAAGACTAGCGTTAGCCCAGATAGTGAGAAACCTCAGAAAGCTCAAAACCTTCACAAGTTAAAAAATTTCTTCAAAAAACGTAACATTCTAATAATTTTTAAAATCATTTCTCAAGGCGCGTATTCATAGTTTCAGGGTATAAGTTTTTAATGTTTAGCAACGTTTTTTAAGCGTATAAGGTTTAGCGGAGGAATGCGAATGATGCTGATTTTCTGTCAAGATTTCAAATGAACAGCTGTCACTGTCACTGTCAAACCTATGATTTAAACAGAAACCACTAGATGAGTCACCCTGTATAAAGTACAGAATCATATACGAAAATTATCTGATTCCAAAACACCTTGCGCAGCCCCTAAATGTCATTTTTGCGACGTCAATTTTTATAACTAATAACTTAAAATTTAAGACATCACAAACAAAAATTGCAACCATGTTTTAGTGCAACTTTTCTCGTATTTATAAGTGCAACAAAATATTTTACATCTTCCTCTCTTTTTTTTACTTTTACAATTATTTTCTCTACTATAAAAGTTTCAACCAGTCGACAAGCATCATAATAAAATTATAAATAATTACAATGATCTTGCATACCTACACATATGAACATCAATCTGCATTTTTTTATATTCTGCATAATTTTATGTTATTAGATGAAAAATTTTCGCGCTACATTCATGGCGCGGCGGTTGGAGCTGCTGATGGCCAGGCCATCATCATCCAAAGATCGCCATTGCAATGTGTAATGTGATGGTGAGAGACGAAGGCGATTGATGGTGTTTTGGTTTGCAGATGTTTCCCCAGGGCATGAAGTTGTTATGTTTTTCAATTTTTTCTTATGTTTTCATTTTCTGTTTTTGTTTTTATTGTTGTTTTTTTTTTTTTTTTTGATTTCTTATTTATTATAATTTGCACTCGTATTTGAGAAAAAGAAAATACAGAAATATAAATTTTTTAAGTGATTGTGGTTATGATAATTTGGAACACAAGTGAAGGCATCTTTAGAGACAACAATCTGAAACTTACATGCACTCCAACTAAATTGGAACAAAATGTGAGTTCGGTGGCATTTTTCATTATCAAAATTGGTTGAACGGTTTTTGAATAAAATATAATGATTAATTGGTCAAATTTGTTCTTACACCTTGATACTGACTTTTCGTTTGCTTAACAGACTTTGAAAATTCTTACTTCCAGTAATATCAATTTTATTAATATTATAAATATGAAAGTTTCAATGTATGGATGTTTATTGGTAAAAACCAACAGAACGACTGAACGGATCTGAATGAAATTTGACAAAGAGATGTTATAAATAAACAGACTTTTGTCTCTACTCAAAAACTACTATTATTTCTTAAAAAGTATGTAGGTATAACAGTTAAGCTGTTCCTTGTAAATTATTGATTGGCTTTATTGTATTGACAGCTACCTCCTGTCCTCTCAAGCTTTAAAAGGAAAACGTCATCAAATGAAAGACTAAAGTTGTTCCAAAATTTAGATTGGAATAAATAATTTTATATCAATTATTATTACTTTTGAACTGATGTAAGAGTGCTTAAAACAAATGCCATAAGATTGATATACAATAGCTTTAAGAAAGATCTAACAGTTTTTGATAGCCTTATCACTTTGTCAGTTGCCCTAAACATTTCCCACCGACAAAGGGTTAAAGTACATGACAGCAACCAACGCCCAACGAATAAAAACAAATAGGATTTAAAACATATTTTTAAGCTTTGATTCTTTACAATAACTTTACAAGAAGGTAGAAATCTAGTTAATTTCATTGTTAGCATATTAAAATTCCAATATAGCTGCTACGAACTGTCAAACACTATTCGCGTTCCACATACCATCCACACTGCAACGAATGAATTGTTCGCGCGCGACTAACCTCAAAATCATTCTAAAACGATTTTCTTGGGCTAAATAAACGCTATTCCCAACGAATAAAAAAAGTACATGTGAACGAAATGTCAAAATGGACGAATATTTGCTAATTTCTCGGTCGTTGGTCGCTCTCATATACATATATAGTCCTAAAGTGTAGTTTTGACTTATTTAGTCAATGACAGAAGTCAAAATTATGAAGCAGTTTTTGAAATCATAGAAGAGCAGTAGGAGTAACAGAACTTGAGCTTTGTCACAACTGTCATTTCTTTCATTGATGGATTGTGCAGTCGCAGTGTTCAGAATTGATGTCATTTTTTATTTCTAAAACTTTTATGTCAATTTACCCAAGCACAAAATTTGATCAAAGTCATTCTTAGAACAAATGTTAAGACATTCTTCAATTCAGTTTTGACACATTTAACCATGAAATTACATAGTATTATGAAAATGAGCCTTCAAATCAAAATGCGTGCACTTCGTGATTTGTTGGTTAGAAAAATCAGACAACTAAGTCCACAAGAGTTGTCGGAAAATCTCAGCAAACGGGGTCTGTAGGAGTTCGTTCTATAGTGATAACATTGCTTCTGTTCATTGTATAGTGATAGAAGAACCGTCAACATCTCCTCGAGCCGTTAGGCTCAACGATTGAACACCTCGAAAAGATATCACTGATGCCAATTTTTATTTAAGACTTGAATTTACACCTTTAGAAGATCCATTTAACTGAAGAGCTAAAGCCTAAGGACCATTTTCAGCGTCAGTCGACATTACTCCGAATGATTGGTTGATTGGTCTCGGAGACAATCATCTTCAGCAATGAGACACTAAACCCTCAGTAAGATGCATAAGCAGTCGGAATTGCCCTGCCGCCTTTGGGAAAGTAAGAATCTACCAATGATTGCTGAAAATCTGATGCATCCATTAAAAGAGTGGCTGGTTTGGTTCGGTGCACCCGGCAGGTCTTAATTTGGCCGTACAATAAATCTTTTGCGTAAGAAATTCAATGGCAATGTTATTTCACGTAGTTTGATTTAATACAGTCGGGCTTATTTCTTAAGGGAAATTCAAATGAAAGAGAAAAATCCTTCGAAAGAAGAAACATGAGATAAGTTGGCGCACTTTCGTCATCTACATTACTAATATGAACCATGGGCGGTATATATTCCACCAAAGTAGTGGCGAGCAATTAGTCGATAAACTAGGATAATTGTCTGAAAATGTTTGGTTTTATTTAGAATAAATTTTTTGAAGTTCAAAATTTGAAGAACTTTTACACTCTTCTTTAAAAAAATATGACTTCAATTAACTTTCCATCAGCCAATCACAAATTTTCAAAAAATTCCGTATTAGCGTGGTCGGTATATTGACCCCCCTTAACACCGTAATTGTTGTCGTTAAAATTAAATCCAAAACAATAACATTATCCTTCATAACAACACCCTCCCCCTCTCTCCCCCTTGCATTCCCCATTTCACCATTTCATTTATGCAAAAATCCGAAAAATCATAAACATCGCCCTCTGGTTTCCCTACCTCCCCCCTTCCCCTTCCCCTCCAGCCACAACTCATATACATTGGTAGTAAGTAAATGAAAATGAAATCTTGATTAGTTTAACACTATATCACGTTATTATGCCCAAATGAATTTTCGAATAATATAATTTTTCGTTTCGTTCATCGTTGTCGTAGTATAGATACAGTACATAATTAAATGATAAACTAATCTTCTTTTAATAAGGTTTTTCTCGCTCTCTCGATGTTTCTCTTGGGTTTTTAATAACATCGCATCTGACAGTCGAAGTTCGACTTGAGTATGAGTATTCCATAGTATGTAGGTACTTCTATACTCGTATAAACGTATGTATAGTGATAGAGGGTGATGTGATGGAAAATAGAAATAAAACACCAGAACTGGATGATGACAAAAATTTGTCTATGTCAATATTTTCTTCCACGATAAATTTTCCATTAAATATTTTTCAATAATTACATTTTTCGGCTCAAACTCGCATCCACATCATATAGTAGGAAGCACATGAAAAAAGGGTTGTGATTTTTGCACTCTCTCGAGGCGAGGAGTGACGAATAAGGATCGTATAGTTTCAAGGATATCATCCAACATCGTTGTCGCTGTCGTCGTCGCTAGTTGTTTCCTCTGTGTAAGGTGATGAGGAGGTGAGAAGGGACCCACTGGGATGGTGTTAAAAAATAATTATAATACTCACACATTGCCAACTATTTTTCACCAACATCGACACTCCCTTCATCCCATTCCCAGGTCTCATGTTCGTGTTACTTTTGGAACCCATGTTTGTTTTTCACTATACGCCACCAGATCCAGAGCTGATGGTATTTTGCAAAGGATTCTCCTCTAGCGTATTGTTTTTCAAATAGTTTCGGACGCTGATGTCCTTTTGTTGTTTATATAGAAAATCTCAAACAACAAACACTCACTGGATCAGGACACATGGACATTGGACAACCGACCTGGACGTCGTCCACCTTTGTGTGTAAATAACAGAGAAAAAGGTGAGAATATGCATATTCACAACAACACCTACTCGTATACATCACGAGCTCGGAGGTCCTTTGAAACTTAAAACTAAAATCCCAACTATTAATCAAAGGACAACAACAAGAGGATGGAGACCCTCTCTCGCATATCCTCTTGATGTTGTGTCGATTCGCTCTCTTTAATTAATTTATTCCTTCCGAAAATTAATTTTGCACCAACTAGGTTGGTGGTGGTGGAACAATCCGGGGGAGGTATTTGAATCCTTGTTTGTATGTATATAGAATGAGAATATAAGCTTCTTCATTCCCATTCCCTTGGCAATATCCTGTGCAATTAAATTGCAATCATCAATTTCTTCCAGCGTTGAATCCCATTTTCCATTCCGATTGGGAATCACATAAATCTCTCAATCATTGGTATCCCACAGGCACATCACAGTCGAACATCCAGCATCCCATAGGATTCAATCCTGATGAAGGAGGATGACGAAATAACATACTCGTACACGACACGAAGGCAAGGACGAGGAAGAGGACGACTTACTACGAGATGTGCGAAGTCAATTAGGGCGCAAATTAATTTTGTCGCTCAGGCATATGTACCGCACCCATCCACCACCCACCAAGGACTTCGAAAAAGGATGTGGAAATTCAGATTGGGTTTTTGCTGTTTTGGCAATCATTTAGTCAGCCATAGCTTGACTAAATGTTGTACCTATGCCAAATGGATTCCAAATGGCATTGCTAAATGAGTGCGAGGATTTCAATTTAACTGCATGCGATACGAGGATGAGAATGAGGACGACGAGATGAACCGAGTAACCCAGGCAACCGAAAGACCGACGACGGTAAATGGTAGAATCTAGAGGGAAGGAGTTGTAATTTACGATGGGAATTGACTTGACCGAGAGCTTTATTGAGTGTTGGTTTTTGGATTTAATTGGTATTCAGGATTATTTCGAACAAGGATAAATGTGCATTTTGTGTTTTGGCATTTTGACTTTTAGTACCATCCTCCTATAGTCCTAATTTTGGATGCGGCTCGGATCTGGCTCTGTCCCTGGCTCCGGCTGCGGCTGTGGGTGAATAGATTGCAGTTTAATTGTGATATGGAAGAAGTCAATTGTTTATGGATCGAATGGAATTGTGGTCTTATAAATTCATTGGATATTTTGGGAGTAGGAGAGGCTGAATGGAGGACGGGACAGAATGGGATTTTGCCTTATGGTTGAGGGAACAATATCCAGATAAAGTTTAAAAAAGAACAATTTCATATTTCTGTTTTTGTAATGTTTTCTAATTTTTATTTTTCGTCCTTTTTTGAATGTTAAACACTGTGTCCTTTTCAACCAAGCGGAAAGCCATAGCAATCCAATATTGTTTTCTATTTTTTTTTTTTTTTTGGATGGGAATATAATTCGAATTTTTATTGTCAATTGAAAGACATTACTTCGGGACATAATGTCACACTTAAAATTCAAATGTCCTCGAATTTCCCACTTCCCACTTTCAAACTTAAATGACCCAAAACATCACCTAATTCATTTTCATTTCAAATTCGAGGTCTGTACTTTGTCCGACCATCTCACGGTTTGTAGTTTCAAGGAACACAAAACTCATCCTTCGACATTGAACAAATAATTGTATGATTTTTATGTTTATTAATCCAATGATTCCTTTTCTAATGGCTCTTTGGCAATGGTAATGGCATCATCATCGACATGGAATAGGAAGAAGGACCAAAGAAAAAGAGAGTTTGAGTTCCATGTGGATACTGTCGACTGTTAGCCCCAGCTCACGACTCTAATGATCCTTAACATCATAAAATTAAGAGACTAAAAAAATCCTACCAAACTGAATGTTGCAAAAAAAAAAAAAAAAAAAAAAATAAGGATGATAGAATCGACCCCCGCGTGCCAAACAAGGGTGCGAATGAGAAATTAAAACATTAGGGTCGAAATGTTATTTGGCTGCTGCGAGATGATGATGATGCTGGCAGCTGGGAGAGGAACGGGAGAGTTGGTGAAGAATTTTTTCGTGTTCATCATTCAGCCAAGTTTTCCTTTATTATTCTGCCAAAGTCAGTTCTATGGGATTCTGATTCTGTTCAGTGTTCGAAAAAAGGAACCACCGCACTCTTGGAGCGACCGGACTGCTTTATTAGTTCGAGTATGAGTCAAGAATCAGGAATGTCAGGAATCTTTTATTCTTATTAAATTGGGAGTAATTATAAGATCGAGGGTGGGAGTGGGAGAGGGAGAAGTGGGAGGTTGCCAAATGAAAAGTTGTGTTGTTTCTTCTTCTTTCGTTTTGTCGTCGACTTAATTTCGATGTAAATGAACAGATAAAATGTTTGATAATGATTCAATTACGAAAATTTAATTTCATTCATTTAGTTTTAAGGTGGGTGCTTTTGTTTCTCTTTGCTACATCATGATGGGTTTGTTTGTTGGAAGGACCATTCGGAATCCTTATAAGTTGTTGTCCTGGTGACACACTGGCGATAGTCAGTTATTCTGATCTGATCCTGCTGGGGTGGGCATGCGGTGCGGCTGGCAGGGATTTTAGGAGGAGGAAGAACGTCTTGTTTTTTTTGAGGAGATAATTATGTAAGTAATTTGAGAAATTCTTAATTGAAACACAAGAATAGTCAAATTTAATGTAAGGATGGCCACAGTTTAACACAAAACATATAAATTAAGAAAACACAACTGACTTTTCTATACAATTTATTTAATGTTCACATAGCAACAGCACGATGAGCAATGATCTGCTTACATAACTCTAAAAATAATATAGCTTATGATTAACTGAAATGAATAAAATACATAAGGTATCGCATGTTCTTCTAACGGTCATACTTGCCGTTTTACAATATTATATAATATTAAAGCGAATGAAAGAGAACTCTTATTAAAACATTATATTTAAGATTAAGATTATGTATGTTTTCGAACAGCGTTGTTATACAAATGCCTACAGCTCGGCCATACCTGACTTATGATCGTCTCGATTATAATATTATTATTATTATTTATTTTACTTTTATTTATAATATATTGAAAATAAAAACTATTTCGAGTATATGTATTTCCTGATATTAAAAAAAATAATCAAATTAATACATGACAATACATAAATATTTTGAATTTCTTTTGTGTTATATTTGCGAACATGAAAGACATGAATACGATTTTTGCGATTGCACATTTATGTAAATCTCTTCTTTTTTATAAATTTTAAGTTTATATACATATGTATGTAATAAAAATTTAGGTTCAATTTTCTGTTAGCTCTGAAACATAAGGTTTCATGTTAGAGGGGGAACATATCCCACTATACGGTACGCGTGACACTTGAATGCCATCGATGTCTTTTACCATATATCTATCGTTGGCCAAAACTTTGATGACTTCGTAAGGCCCTCGGAATTTAGCTAACAATTTTTTATTGACACCAGGAGTAGTATCGATATTTTTTAGCATTATGAAGTCACCTTTTCGATAAATTGTAGGACGTTTATGATTTTGATCGTAGTATTGTTTGTTGTACTCTTGATGTTTAAGTATCGTTTTCGAAGCCTGTTCTCTTGCCTCAACTAAATCAACGTGGTCTACGCAAGAAGCTTCTAAATGCTCAAAAACTTTGTCACAAAACTCACCCTTCTGAGTGATACCAAAAAGCAGCATACTGGGCGGGAAACCAGTGCTTTTATTAATGGTGTTGTTCAACGCGTATTCGACTTTTGCCAAATTCTCCGACCAGTTACTTGTTGAACTTTCCTCACAATCTTTAGAAAGCATAGGTGTTAGGACCCGGTTTATCCTTTCGACCTGTCCATTTGACTGTGGGGACAGAGTTGCGATTTTGTTATGTAGGATGTTGTTGTCGGATAAAAATGTACTAAATTCCTGGGAGGTAAAGCAAGTGCCTCGATCCGACACAAGCATACGTGGTCGACTGTAAGCTGAAAAATATGACTTCAAACATTTAATGGCTTCACAGGTTTTTGTTGTATTAACAGCATACAACTTTATGAATTTTGTGAAAGCATCTACTACGACAAGCAAATGCTTCCTACCGCTTCGAGAAGACGACAAAGGACCATAGTGGTCAACATGTATAACGTCAAAGGGAATATTTCCTTTTGGAATATTGTGCAATGTTCCCTCTGCTTTTCCAGATTTTGGCGAAAAATAGATACACTTTAGACAGTTATGGATGTAATTTTTAATTTTTTGTTTCATTTCTGGAAACCAATAAACTTTTTTTAGATATTCATAACATTTATCCACGCCAAGGTGGCAAAGCGAGTCATGATGTTTTTGAATAACCTGTTGCTCCATTTGACTTGGAACATAAAACCTCACACCCCCATTCAGCTTTCTATAAACGAGACCATCAATTAAATCGTATACACTATTTTCTTGTGTTTCTAACTGAGGTATTAATTTGGAGATGCTTAAATCTTGTTTTTGAGCTGCCGCCAACGCAAACTCGAATGAACTCTCTTCCACCACCATAACGTTAGTGCATCTACTTAACGCGTCAACGTGTGACATGCGCTCAGAGGACCTATGTTGGACTGTATAGTCGAAGTCCTGCAATTCCAAAGCCCAGCGGGATATTCTGGGGTTCAAAAACTGTTTATTTAATGTAAGAGCCAAAGATTGGCAGTCAGTCACAATCTTAAACTGAATTCCAGAAAGATAAATTCTGTACCTCCTCAAGGCGTAAATAATGGAGAGCGTTTCGAGCTCAAAGCTATGGTATCGTGACTCAGTGTCTGTAGCTCTTTTCGAAAAATACGAACAAGGATGAAATTTGCCGTCCTTTTGGCGTTGAAGAAGTATAGCACCGAATCCTACACTGCTGGCGTCACAATGTAATTCAGTTTCATTGTGTGGGCTGTAAATCGCTAATATAGGTGCTTCTAACAATTTCCTTTTTAAAATTTCGAAGCAGTTAAGTTGCTCCAATCCAAAAACAAACATAGAATCCTTTCGTAAGAGATCATATAAAGGTTTAGCTAAAATAGAAAAATTTAAAATAAATTTTCTAAAATATGAACAGAGACCAATAAAGCTTTGGACATTTTTTTGATTTTTGGGTAGCGGAAAATCAGCAACCGCGCGTAAGTTTTCAGCATTCGGACGAATACCACTGACACTAACCGTATAACCCAGAAACGATATTTCTTCGAAAAAGAATTTACATTTATCTAACCGCAAATTTAGACCGTAACTTGAACTGAGGCGCAGCACCCTTTCCAGATAGTCGAGATGTTGTTCTAAAGTTTCACTTGCTATAAGTAAGTCATCCATATATACATGGACAATTTCTTTATCAATAAGTTCTTTAAAGACGCGATTAATGAATTTTTGAAAAACCGCTGGAGCGTTTTTGAGCCCAAATGGCATCTTCAAAAATTCATACTGTCCAAAGGGCGTGACAAAAGAGGTGAATTGAATGCTGTTCTCAGCTACTTCAACGTGATAGAATCCACTCTGTAAGTCTAAGATGGAAAAGTATTTTTTATTATCTAACCTATCAATAATATCTTCTATTAAGTTCAACGGATAATTGTTTCTCAACGTGTGTTTATTTAAGACGCGATAATCAATACAAAGACGGAACTCATTGTTTTTTTTACGAATAAGTACAATCGGGGAAGAGTATGGCGAATTGCTTTCCCGAATTACTTTTTGTTGTATCAAATCGTCAAGGATTTTTTTCAACTCGATTTTGTGAGCATATGGAAGCCTCCGCGGAGTACTAAAAAAAGGTTCGTCTTTGTTTAATCTTATTTCCATTTTAACTTCAGTTGATAAAATTGTGTTCGGTGTTTTTGACTTCAGGGAACAGGCTTCAAGAACCATCTTAATGACTTTATTTTTAATATCATATGGCAAAATTTCATTAATACGTATTTTTTCTATTGAACTGTTATTGACTGAATTGTCATCGTCAAAGACATCGATGTTTAAAATTTGGTTTTCAAAATCTTCACTTTTGTTATTTGAAACGTCGCTCTCATTGAAAATTTGAACCTGTTTATTTACTACATTTACATCAAACATTTCACTAGTTTTTGTCAATTTCATATTGTTAATTTCTAAAAAGTTCCTACCTAAAACTACTGGATATTTCATGCTATGATTACTTACAATAAATAAATTTAATATAATTGAGTTATTTTCAAAATAAATTTTTGTATTTACGCTACCTAATACCTTAAGCGGGCTGTTGTTGATGCCAGTGAATTTGTAGTCATCTGCATGCACGGTTGTTGACAAAAAGGTTGGCACAAAACGCTGCTGTATAAAGCTTATGGGGCTTCCAGAGTCCAAAAGAGTGAGTAATGTTGTGGAATAATTTGTTGCTGGATCTTCGTTTTGTTTAAAACAATACCTAATGTGATGTTCAAAGTTATTATTAGAAACGCAAATAACCTGGCTCGAATCCACCTGCTCTTCATCATCATCGTTATCGGGCCTTTGTGATTGAACTGTACAAACTGCTGCTGCTGGTTTGGTTTGACATTCTGCTGCACGATGTTCATGGCTCCCACATTGAAAACATGGTCCTTTAGGTCGTCTTGGCTTTGGGCAGTTTGTGCTGTAGTGGCCATTACTGTTACAATTGAAACACCTGATGTTTCTGTAAGGCATAACGGGTTTTTGCTCAGTTGATGGACGGCTTCTTGTTGCTGATGACGTATTAGTAAAAGATGGCATAAGAGCTTTCATTTTTTCATATTTTTTCATGAAGAACTTTAACTCTCTTATGTCGTTCGCTCCATACAAGATCATTTTGTTGGTTTGCAAATCCGGAATGCCATCAATAATATATTGTAACAAATCTGTCTCCTCTACCTCTGCAAGTGAAGCAATTTCTTGCATGGAAAAAATGTACTGCTGAAAGGATTCATCACGTCTCTTCTTTCGGCTTCGAAGTTGGTTGTGTATATCGGCACGTGTTACTTTATTAGAAAACTCTTCCAAAAGAGCGAACCTAAGTGCTTCCCAGTTTTTTAGAGAAACAGTTCTCAGGAAAAGTCTTGCTGTGCCACTGAGGAGACGCTTACCATAGATGAAACGCATTTTAGAGTCCCATTCCATAACATCGGCACACTCTTCAAATTGGGTAAGCCACTTTTCAATAGAGAAGTTGTCGTCTCCGCTGAAATGGTGAATTGATTCTTCAATGTCTTTGAAGTGGAAAACTGGAATTTTAGATTTTGATGAATGTTCCACCGAAGTTAAATCAGCTAGTTGTTTTTTTAGCTTTGCAATTTCTTGCTTCTTAAGAAGTTGCTGACGTAGATGATCTATCTGTTGGTCCAGATCATTCTCTTCGGTAAGAACCTCATTTTCATCTGCTGGCTCCACATCTGCTCTCTCTACTCCTATCGACGACGACGATGACTCATCTTCTTCAGTCAAAGGAGGCACATGTTGCTGTAGCTCATCGGCTGATAGTTTCTCCCATGCGTCCTGGAGACGGAGCAATAGAGTTGGTTTCGTGCCAGATGTCACAAGTTCCAAGGCACCTAGTTTTTCTTTAAGCTGGTTAACAGTGGCGTTACACAAAAAAAAATTCACTCTATCTTTGATTGGCCTATCCATCTTTCACAATTTCACTAGGAAAACACAGTTTTTCCAATGGCGTATTATAACTTCCAATTTATTTAGTTTAAAAGAAGTTCTTGATCCCACTTCTGATCTGTAAGGATGGCCACAGTTTAACACAAAACATATAAATTAAGAAAACACAACTGACTTTTCTATACAATTTATTTAATGTTCACATAGCAACAGCACGATGAGCAATGATCTGCTTACATAACTCTAAAAATAATATAGCTTATGATTAACTGAAATGAATAAAATACATAAGGTATCGCATGTTCTTCTAACGGTCATACTTGCCGTTTTACAATATTATATAATATTAAAGCGAATGAAAGAGAACTCTTATTAAAACATTATATTTAAGATTAAGATTATGTATGTTTTCGAACAGCGTTGTTATACAAATGCCTACATTAAGGAACAACAAGGACGACGACGGGGAAGGAAAAGTGAATTGAAAATTGAAACTTCTATTGTTACCTTTGTTTCGGATAAAACATTCTCTATGAAAGGAAATTTGTAATAAAAGAAAATCAAGTTTTCCCAGGAGAATAAAGTTGATTTTGATTGAACTTGAAGAAGTGACAGAGACACTTTGAACTCCAGAAAGGACTGCAAACCAGCTTAATCTTCTTTGAGTTACACTTTAATCAAGTTGACTAAGAAATTTGATTTCGGGTCTTTATTTTGACACTTCGGATATCCGGAAATTCTAAAAAGATCAATAATTCTACATTCTAAGATTCTGGATAATGTCATAAAGTCGAATACCTGATTGATACATTATCCGGATAATGTGGATCAGTTGGATATTAACCAATACTCCGGAATGGTTTCGAATTTCACTCTGTCTACTACATTCAAATCTGGATATTTTTTTATCCGAATACCTTAAAGATGTACGGATATTAGTTGAAGAACATTTTAATTATCCAATGGTATCTATAAAAGCCTGGATTTTCTAATATTTTAAATATTATTTCTATCTTAATTTTCTCATTATTTTGTATCCGGATATCCAAATACTCAACTGAAGAAAGGATTGCATTAAACCAGTTTGGACTTAGTTAGCTACTTCGAGTAAAACTTCATTCAAGTTGCTTAGGAATTTGGCCTTCGGGTGTTGTATTTTGATACTTCGGATATCCGGAAATTTAAAATAGATCAAGAATTTGACATTCCAATTATCCGGATTAAGTCAGAAAGATACAATATCCGGATAATGTCTGACCTAGGCAAATATGTATCAAGCTGTATTCTGATATTCAAAACGGATATAGGTGGATCTCATTTAATTATCCAACACTCCGGAATGGTTTCGAACTTCACCATCTATTACATATGAGCCTGGATAATGTTTGAAGCATTATCCAGTACTCTCTAGATTATCCATATCAACTTGGATAATTGTTTTTTCATTTTTCTTCATTCATATGTATTTTATTATCCGAATACCTTGAATATTGGAATATTTTTTAAAGAGCATTTCAATTATCTTATTTATGAAAAGTCTGGAAATCTAGGATATCCAAAAACGCTGAAGATTCATGTATTGATGGATTCACTTTGTGGATAATGTTAAATTCCAAATGTCCTATACCTGTTACACTGCTTGAGTGATCGACGTTATCCGAATAGTCTGAAACGTTCATTTACATTCGGATATTTATCTTTGAACATGCGGATATTATGGATATTATTTGAAAGTTTATCCGTGATTTGCCAAATCTAAGCTGCGCCACTGAAGTCCCAATATCCAACACTCTCTGAATATTTCAAATGTCAACTGCCTTATTCGTATGCATCTGGATAGCTAAATTCTTAAAAGGTCCGGGTGAGGTTTCACATTCAACTATCTGGATATTTGACATGTCCCTGATATCTGGATATTTATATTTTGATAAGGTTAGGGCATCACATTTCTTTAAATGCATCGGCTCGGCATATCCGATTACTTAGAAGATTCGGATAATGTTTGATGCGCTATCCGAACAGAGTCTGATCCTGATTGTTTCGTTTGACTGTCCGGATATTCGAAGACACTTTCCTGATGCTTTAGATTCGAATTGTGTCTTTCATGTGTATTCGGATAATCAAAGATCCAAAAAGTCATTGATGGATTCTATGACTTCGTGTGCTTGTACGATGCTCTACAGTCTTCCCATGAGCGTCTATTTTGTTAAGCTGCTTTATTCGACCAAAAAAAAAAAAAACAAATAAAAATATTATCTAAACACTTAACAGCTGCTAAAATACCCATCATTATCTGACTACTTTGAAATTACCCACTTGGGCGACCGAAAAAATAAATAGATACCTTCCTACTTTTACACTGATACCCACCACTTACCTCCTTCCAATGGTGGTGCTGGATAATCAGCTAAACTTTTTACCTCCCGCATCCCACCTTTCTCTGTTTCGTCGTCGTCGCTTCGTCGTTGTTGTTAAGTCAATTGGCCACCAAAAAGATCGCACAAGTTCTACTTGACTAGATAAAACAGTCACAGCCACTTCACTTAAATCTGCATCCAGTTCTTCAGATACGATACACGGCTTATAGAAGCGATCAGCAGCGGGCTTATAATAAAAGCCCACGATTAGCATGGCTACCATAAACTACTGCAGCAGCTCTGGACAACTCGACTGATGGTCGTCGAGGAGCATTTTCGTATATAAGATCTCATGTACCGATAAGCTCGCGTTGGCTGCATTGCAAATCCGATATGCAAAATGCAAGTGCGCGATCCAATTGCTCCTGCTTTGCTGCATATCAGTCTGTATCCCGCTCCCACCTCCCGATTACGCGAGTATCTATAGGTGAGTATAGGTAAGGTACACTACTCTATCAGAAGTCATAAACACAGAAAAATGGTTGGCTGGCTGGCTTCTTAGGATGCTAAAGAATGGACGATGCGAGGAGAGCGGGAAAAGGATTCAAGGTGGAATCGATGGATGGTTGCACGTTTTTGTGCCTTTTAGGCATGATACACTCCACCGAATTGGTATACAAAAATAAAAGACCGCTTTACATGCATGGAGGTTAGATACATATACATTTGGATGCAGGTAGGTAAGGTACCTGCAAATTATGCGCTTCCATGTTTAACAAAGATGATGCAGAGCCTCGCTGTGTTCTTCTGTGCATCATCAGCAATGAAGCACCCAGCAGCTAAGTATTGCAGTCGGCCGTGGCGGGAGGATCTTGATTT
Organism: Scaeva pyrastri; assembly: GCA_905146935.1. Classification (NCBI taxonomy): domain Eukaryota; kingdom Metazoa; phylum Arthropoda; class Insecta; order Diptera; family Syrphidae; genus Scaeva; species Scaeva pyrastri. Next base: position 79,113,969 of record LR989928.1, on the reverse strand, counting down.
GAATACTAATCGCGAGGGATTCATAAGTAGGAAGGTATATACTGTACGTTCATAACCCCCCCGTTCACCATCCGTATAATGGATCATCTTGGAGCATTTTGCTACCATAAAGAGGCGGTTTCAGAATTACCCTGACCCTGTATCCATCAGATCGTGGTTCTTTTCACATCGCAGAGTTTGGCGGACAAAAAAAAAATAAAAACTGATCCATGATGAATCTGGTCCGTCGAACAAAAGAAACCCGCAAGTGTTGGAGTATGGACTTGGACATGGACGTATTGTTTTGGCCAATTCGATTCAAAATGGAAGCATTTCGCGGGACGATCAATATATGTCTGGCATAATCCATCTGCCATTTTTGATTGTGGACTTCAAAGCTGAAATGTGATTTATGCTAATTTCAGTTTCTTTTCAAGAATTTGATTGTAGACTTTGGGAATATATCAAGAAGAAATTATCCTTGGGCGAAAGAATTCAAAAATTATTATTACCAATGAATTTTGAAAAGGGTTATCGTGAGGTATATACAAATGTATGCAGGAATTGAGAAGAGAGGGGTTAAGGAACCTTTAACTCTCAAAACTTGAACATTATTAAAAAGAATTACAATGATTGATTCATAGATTTTGATTCAGAAAAACACAAAACAAAGTTTTTAAAGGTTTTTGAAAAGAAACAAAATTAAAATCAAGCTTAATTAGTAAATAAGATTTCTAGAAATATTTCGTATTTTTTACCAGTTGAAAAAAATGTATCACTCAAAAATGTTAAAAAAGAGCAAATGAAATGGGCACTAATATTCAAATATGGCCAGGGTTACCAGACGCTTAAATATTTTCTACTAGAGGGCCCAGTAAACTTCGTTTCCCCAAAATTTAGTGCAAAAAGTCAAGCTATGGAAAAAAATTGCTTATACGATTTTTCATAGTTTCTAGATGGCCCGGTGTACTACTATTAGTTTATTAAAAAGTAGGTAAATTGAGTGGCAGGTTAACCGAAGTTCATGTCCTAGTTGTTGAAACCATGTGGTTCGTTGTGCTGAATATATAAAGTGGTTAATGTTTAATTGTAATGAATATATTTACCGAGACAAAAATTGCATACATATGTACATATGTGCTATCAAAGACTATAATCTATCTCTGTGCCAAATTTCATCCAGATCCGTTCAGACGTTCTTGAGTTATAAATTGTGCAACTAACACGAATTTATTTTATATATATGGAAGATACATATAATATAAGTCTTCATTGACGAATACATGTTACTATCATTGATGTGATAGTTTTTCAACATTTAATCCAATTTTAACATCAAAATTTTAAAGACCAATTTTATATGTTAGAATGAGAAATTTTGAAAAAGTTTTAAGAAATAAGTACATTTTCAAAATGCATAATGTTTTTAAGGAACTGCTTTATTCTATTATCTCATACATTTATGTAGGTAGATAAGTGATTCTTTAAATAACAGTACCGATTTTGATAAAATTTTGAAAAAAAAAAAAACTAGAAAGTTATTGAAAACTTTAAAACAGTGTGTTTTTCTGCCTTCAAGACTTTTTTTCATATTTTTTTTTTATCAATTTGATCTAACAGCATCATTTTTTTGGCAGACTGACCAACAACAGATAAACAAACATTTTAACATTAAAGTAAATAGAAGGTATTAAAGATCTACAAGTTTTCCTCACTGTTTTTCATCAAACTTAAAGTTTTTAAAAAAATGTCAAAAATTACTGTTTTTTTTAATTATGTACATAAGTACTGATTTTTTTAATGACAATAGTCTTGTTTGTTTTTGATAAGTGAATAAAAGTTTTAGCTAAGACAGAGTTTCATTATATGAAATGTAGGGGCAGTTACAACAAGCGATGCAACATTATTGGTAAAAGTTGCTAAGTTGCTAATCATCGCCCAGTAGGCAACTTACAGCCGCTTCTGGATTTTTTTTTATAATTTTAAACGAACTTTTGTCTTCTTCTAATTTTTTTTTTTTTTTCATTGAATAAAGGGGAAACAATCATGCAATTGGCCCTTAGAGTTGCAGGCAACTTATTTTCATAGTTTGTGTGAAAGTTCTCTATAAATTGCTTGGGTGAGCAACTTTAAGTGCAGACGGTAAACCTAAGAACAAAAGTTTTTCCAAAGTATTGCTGCAAAAAAAATTTAATTGACAAAAAACCGAAATACAAACGAACCGAAGATGTGCCAAACCGAAAAATTCTCAAACCGGGTTAAACCGAGTTGTATTTGAATCAAACCGAGTTGCAAATCGAGTTGCGCACCGAGTTACCTAACTCGAATCGCACCAAACGTTTTTTAGGTTTGAACAAAATTCTATTGACAAAAAAACCGAGAAAAAAAAGAATCGAAACCCAATACGCTTACAACTCGATTTGACTTGATTAGAGTTAATTTAAAGATATTTAATTTCATATACGAATACGTTAAACAAAACATTCAAATCAAACTATGTAAGTTATGTGAGTTGTAAGCCATGCCATAATCCATACCGTCCGGTGCGTCCGTCTACAAACTTATATGGCAGTTTTCTTGGTATGAGTTAAAAGTTTGTGTTTTGTCTTTGGTTTCGGTTGGTTTGGTTCGGTTTGTATCTATTCAATTAACCCGTTTAATGCGATTCGGTTTTCTACTTCCGTTCGGTCTATTTCTTCGGTTCGGTTTATTTCTTCGGTTTGCCAATTCGGTTTGCAAAAATGTAAACCGAGTCAACTCGGTTCGGGCGCAACTCGGTTTATTAAACCGACATCACTACTTCAAATATAAGACACTTGTGCCTGAGTTTTTTCCAATTATCGAAACATTTCTAATATGCACTTTTTGGTATGCTCTTGAGCTCTCTCAGCGGTGTTGTTTTTGGCCAAAAAATTTCGAACAGCCAATGCTCATTGCTCATGCGACAATTTTTTTTGGTCAAAATTCAACAATTTTGGACCAAACTTCACTGCCACACGCTTCATGCCCAAAAATTCAGAAAAAATTGCATGGCATGAGCCACCCGATATGGCGACATCCTCATCAACTTCTCCAATAGTGATCCAACGATTCTCCATAACAATTTTCTTCACTTCCTTAACATTTTCATTATTTTTTGATGTGCTAGGGTGTCCAGGGCGAGCTTCACGTCGTCATTCACATCTTCTAGACCTTCTTTGAAAACCTTGTACCACTTGTAAATATTTTTTTGCATTAAAGTAGACTCACCGTTTGCCACTTTCAACATATCACCCATTTTGGAGCACTTGATTCAATTTTTCACACAAAATTTAATGCAAACTTTTTGATACATGTTTTTCGAAAATCGCTGAACATGCAAAACACTTCTAACTTTTATGGCTCTCACAAACAAACTAAATGGTCTACATCATGACTAAAACTGTGAACATATGTTCGAGACGAGTGTACCAACATAACAAAATAAAAAATCGTAGCCCGCGAAATTCGACAATTCACCTTATTTTTTGAGCAGAACTATATTCTCATGCAATATTCATTTCATCCTAATAAATGTTTAAAAAATATAATATACACACTTCAATGAATGAAATAAGTGAATATGACGATTTTTAGAACTTGTATTATTGTGCTACCCAAAGATTTAATGAAACACGGGTAATAGTAAATAGATTTTGATAAAAAATAAACAAATTTTGCACCGAAAAAAAACAACAAAAAGATAGAACGTATGTCAACCCTAGTTAGTCTTAAATTTTGACATTTCTCATCAAGCTCACAAGTGTATACGCAGTTAACATTTTGACAGATATGGCTCCTGAACAGCTGTCAATTGGTTCAAGTCTAATTAATGGTCGAAATTATCATTTAGTAAAATTAAGTATTCGATAGATTCTTTCGATCTTTGTTACCAGGATCGCGTCCAAGGAAATTTAAACAATTTGAACAAAATTTTTGACATTAATTTAGTTATATTCTGTTCAAGCTTGGAAAAGTCCTTTTATAAGCGATTCCATTTCATATTGTTTTGAAATCCATCTCTCTTTCTACAAACATATTCGATGGGATTGCCTTATTTTGAAATATAATCAAAGACTTTTAAACAATAAATACCTAAAATTCACATTTAATAATTCACTTTCTCGCTAAGTGATACTAAGCTTCTCATATCAAAAAGTAAATAACTCAATAAAAATACATATCGATTCCCTAAAAGGTCATTTGAAATCCCAAATCTCTTTCCCCATTTTATCAAACTCATAAGAAATCCCAAGGAATTTCAAGGATTGCTTTAACTGTTAAACGGCCAATACATAGAACCACTTCTTCCATTCGCGAACCATAAACTCCCAAAAAAAAAGAAAAAAAAAAAAAACAACGCAAATCAAATGAATTCACAAGTGAATTGAATTCGCATGATAAAAATGATAAAAAAAATCATATTTTTGTTTCGCCCCCTTTATACACACACCACCAATAATATTGTTTGCCTTTTGTCGATTATTTATTAATAAAAAAAAGAAAAGAAAAGAAAAAAAAAAACATAAACTTGCCTTTTAAAACGAAAAAAAAAAACCGAAAACGAAAAATGAAATCCAAATACGAATCCAACTCTAGAAAAAAAAAATCCTGACTGAAAAGAATCCTTAAATTCCCCCGAGTCCCATAAAAATCATATCCAGTGATTTCTTCGTTCGTTTATCCGTTTATATGCGTGAAGATCCTTTTTTTTATTTTTTTGTTGTGAAAAAAATATGGATAAAAACAGTATTTACCCCACAGCCGTCCAAAAGGCTTTGTATATGACGACGACGAGCTTCTTGGGGAATCGGCCGAGATAAGCAAAAGAATTTTATGGTATTATTGTTTTTATGGGCGACGAAAGTCGTTCCGGGAATTCTTTTTACTCTTGTTGGCTTCCAAAAGTAAATCGCACTCGCACCCTCTATTCTCTATAGCATGCAATCCAATCGGATGGAAAAAAAAGGGAGTATTTCACCATCTCTTCACCCGGACTTGAAGTTTGAAGACGAGACGATAGGATATAACGAAGAAGAGATTTGAAATGTCAGAAGTGATTTTCTTCCTCGGATGGATGTTTGAATCAACTCTTCGGATCAGATACTGTATCTGTCTACAAACTAAGACACACCAAATCCATCATAATTGAGATTCTTTCATTTTTTTTTCTATTTAAGATAGATTTTGTATCTTTTTTCGTTATCGGATGGATTTTGGTGAATATTTGATGAAAATGAAAAACAATATATCGGCGGCGATGTGAAAGTTTTGTTTTCTGAACGTGAATTTGAAAAATTAATTTTATTTGAGCCAGGAGATGGAGGCCGATGCCGGTAATGGTCATCGTGCCGTTTGAGAGGGGTTGATTTTTATTTATGGATGGACAATTCGAAAACCTATACCTATATACCGATTGATGAAGAAGTGAAAAATTACATTCAATTCGATATGCTTATTTGTCTGATGTAGAGGTTGTCAGAAGAGGATAATGGACACTTGTTAAAATTATTTAAGCCAACAAGAAAAATTTAAGAAAGTTTTTAAACCATTAATCTTTTGGTAGGCAGGGGTTGAAAGTTTTGCCATCTCGAATCTATGATTGGTTCCATCAAATTTGTTATTTTAAGGATTGAGATTTGTTAGTAGAGTTCCAAAGAGTCCTTAAAATACATGCAGTGAAATTGTGAGTTTTTTCTGTCAAATTTGTAAAACTTCATGGTCTGATTACATGGCTAAAGTGACTCATTTTGATTATAACATGGAATTGTCAGAAATTGGAATCAAATGAGGACCAATTGAGACTTTTGAAAGTATTGTTTCCGTCATGTCAAAATTTAAGTTTCATGAAGAGTTTAAGATGTAGCCTTTCTGGGCCATGCTGGCATTTTTGAAACCATAAATCCAAACAAAAAATCTTTACTTGTGTTTTATTCACTACTGTATAGCCAGTACAGCATTAAAGAGAATAAAATTATCAAACTGACATTAACTCGCAATCACAGCTGACTTCTTTTTTACCTGCAAATAAATTGTTGTTGCTTGGCGAGGGAAATTGCTGTGCTAGGTACCCAGTAGTGAATAAAACACAGTTTTTTGTCACTAGAGAGGGAGTGATAGGTATGAGTACTTTTGATTACAAAAATTAGACTGTTTCTAAATATGAAGGACATACATATCATGGTAATTTTAAATTTTATACAATGTAACACCTTTGAGCTATTCTATCCATTTCAATGGAACAATCCTTTATTTATGTCAAACTGTCCAGGTCCACTCATGCTTTATAGTCTAGAAAAACTGATTCTTATGTCAGTAATAAAAAAAATGTTAACTTTTGATACTATTTGAATGCTACAATCTTTTGAAAGAAACCAATTTTTAAACATGTAAAGAGGTCAGAGAATGAGAATTGACCGCAAGGCTTTTTACTGGACCTAACCTATGTCAATCTTTTGTGACTCTTACAGTTCAAATACACATACATATCTACATATACAAGCTTGAATGCATACTCAGACATATTTTTTCAAATACATCCCATTTTCCATTCATCCAGAGTTTCAGTTTTTTGATGAATGAAATCATATTTCTTTTTTTATTGGTATTCAAGTTAAGTTAAAAAATTGTTCATCTCAAAAAACAGGGGCGGCTATGACAAATGTGGAAAGTCTTTGGATGGCCAAGGCGCTAACTCTGCGAAAGATTTTTTTAATAAAATTGATGAAACGAAAAATCTCAAGAGTTGGACCAACACTTTAAAGTAACAGATGTAAATCTTTTTATCATTGATGTGGGAGAACATTTTTGAAGAACAGGTGGAGTGTTTCAGACCTAGAACCGTTTTTTTTTTATAGATTCGAAATTAAAAATGATACATTCAAGAACAAGGGCGTTGTTGGTTTCACGTAGCTCACAAGAACCTTTTGGCCCTTTGCAGACGAAAACTTTTTGAATTTTGGTCTTTGACAAGGGTTTGCATCGGTACAACAGTCGGTACAACAGTCTTCTAATTGAGGAGCTGAAGATAAACCATTTGACATATAATACACTCTAAATCTTCGGCATAGTCATCCCATGTAAGGCTTACATAAATTTGCCAGGGTCATGGGAAATTAGACAAGGACTAGCCACGAGACGAGCAAAGTTCCGTTCTCGTATCAGTCTTGTCTTGTAAAAGTAAAACTAGTTAGGGTTCATTTTTACTCCGGTAAAGACCTATTTTAGAGCCATTTTGAATTCCGTTCAGTGTTCAAAAACTGAACTGAATTGAAGAACAGATGGGATTCACTTTAAGAGTTTCAGAGATTTAAGGCACATTGCTAAGGAGTTCGAGACGAAGTAATATTCCAAATAATTTAACTATTCCTGTGAAACACGACTTCGAGTTTTAGACCAAGAGAATACTCTTAACAACACCAATACCGATCCAAAAGTGACTTGCAAAAGTCTTGTCGAATTTCTTCTATTAGTAGCCAACGGTCTTACATCGTATGCAAATATTGAAAATGGGCGCCAATTGCCCTCAAACCGGCCGTGTCCTTTCCCATAAAGATTCACAATTAACAAACAAAAAGTGTACAGCAGTGAAAATTGTTGAAGTTTAGGTCACCTACCCCAACTGTATATACATCTACATCTACACCTATATATATATGTACATATATACCTCTGTACATACATAAACACTAAGTACATATACAACACCTCTTTTTAAAATTACACACAAAAACCGTATTTTTGCTTGATGCATATTTACCCAGCACCACACTTGATGACTTCAGCAATTCAGCATCTTATCCGTGTACATCTCGGTTATAAGTGATGCAAGTCGGAGCGGTATGGAGCGGAGCTATGCGGCGCAGCGACGGTGATGGCGACGAATCGAAGCTTTGTATGAATATTCATGTATTTTTCTCACTTGCATCTTTTATTTCATCCTCTAGCCTCAATTTGCATCCTTTTCAAGAATCCTGAAACCAAAGTGGGAAAATATGGAACTTAAGCATTCGTCGTCATCATCTCGTTGTCGTCGTGAAAAGTGGAGTCGAAGCTGTGGTGCGGTTTCGTCCTGAGGTGATGATGATATGGAATAAAATTGTTTGCACTGAATCTAATATGCATTGCATTTTTGCACGTCCTCACCTCTGTATTGCCCCATCATCAGCCATTGACTCCTGTGGGATCTTCTCTTCTTTTTTTTTTTCCTGCTGTTTCGTCTATTTGCCAGGACATACATGAATACTCGTTTACTCGTATATGGGAACAGCAGAAACAGCCTGAACAAACAAAAATCATTTGCCAAGAACTCCAGGGAGACGGTGTGTGATGATGGATGGACCAGAGTCGAGGTGAGGTTAGCCTGGTTTTATCATTTTATGCATCTGTAGATATGTTGCATTTGAACAGAGGCCCAGGACACGAATGAAAGAGGACTCTCTGGCTGTGGCTTTCTGTTTTTTGAATGAATGTTTGTTGGAAAAAAGGATTCGTTCTTGTGTGCATGATGGAATTTAGCACACCATTTCAAATACCAGGCCTAGAATGTCCTCAAAACCATTGGCAACATCACAAAAGGAATAAATGAATCCCACAAAAGGACAAACATGGGGAACATCGCATCGAGAATAAGAGTTAAGTCACGATGGAAGTCGAGTTTTCTTCATCCTCGTCGTTGTCGTCCTAATGCAGACGAAGCAAGGCCGACAACCTCTGGAAGATGAGAGGGTAGTAGTTGTTGTAGCCTGGTTCGTATCTAGATGCCATTCAACTGGCTGCTGATGCTCAGGTTGGAAATATATAGAAGAGTGTTGAAGCTTTGATATTTCTATAAGTAAGTCTTAAAAAGGACACAAAATCAGAAGATCCAAGTCGTTTTGAATTGTGACTGTTTCAGTGATGCAGTGACGTAATGATGTTTGACGAGTGTTTCATGAAATTGTTTGCTTAAGCTAAAAATTCATTGAGACAGCAGAAAAACGTTCCGAGTCGTTGGTGTGTTGATTGTTTTAAATGAGGTTCTGGAGGTTAACAGTAAGAGAAATCTGTTGGACTTCATAGATGTAACAGAAAAAGGATGCCAAAGGATTCACACAAGTGCGCTATGTGCTCCTGAATTAATTAAGAAGATAGCTTTTTTTGTTACAATAATTGTGGTGGAGTTTGAATTGTCTGGGAAATTTTCGACAAGTTTATGAGTCTACAATTGGGAAAAGTTTGTACGCCTTTTTGCATAATTTGAGTAACGTATTTTTAATTCACAAAGAAAAAAGAAATATACATTTAATAGACATGAAACGACTGCAATAAAGCAACAAATGTGTTGAGACAAAAATACTTTAATAAGGATGACTGAAAAAATGGTTTCCAAAATGGGCGTAAGATTTTGACAGCTGATTGTTTAAGTTAAGCAAAAATGTAATAACAACAGGTTTTACTTTATAAAAGGACAAAAATTTCATGCAGTATATTGACGGAATATTTTATTTCAATCTGTCGCAATTAGGAACCATCTATATAACACACTTCTAGCAGTCTTACATGCCTCGGATTTGGATGCAATCGACAATCTCAAGTCATCCTCGAGAAGGAAGACTTGAGATTTCGAAGAACGAAGCTTATTATGACTTTTGGTTGCAGAAGTAACGGAAAGTGGATTCACATAGTTGATAATTATGATTTTTGCAATTTTTGCAAACTACCTACTCTTCGGAATTCAAGTTTTTTTTATTAAATTTTTAAGAGTTTAGCAAATGATTGCAAACATTTTCACGTTTTGAAATTTTGCTTTACTTCGACGTAAAAAAGTGGACCAGAATTTGACCTAATTAGTTTAAAAAAGTCACCTTCGCACTTGCCTTTTTGACACGTGTCGTATACCACAGTTCGACTTTTTGCTCAACTTCGCAAAAAGCTCTTTTTATGTACTTAACTTTTCGCAATGATCAAAATTTTACAACTTGCAATAATTTGAGTTACTTTACCCTAACCTATTAAAATGAGAAACTTGAGAAAGTTACAAACACGCTCTGATCTTTTTTTACAAATATCAAAAATGGGAAGATTATGCTTAAATTTGACTCCACCACGCAAAGTTACGCAAAGTGTACGATTTTTCTGAAATTTCTTGCGCAATTCTTATTTTCTTAAATCAACGTCAACTCAGTAAAAAATTGGACCATAAATCAGAACGATATTTCGAATTTTTCACCTTCGCAAAATTTCGCAAATTTTTAATTATCTTGAAATTGTTTACATGAATCGGTTTTGCAAAATTTAAAGCTATTGAGAGCACAAGTTGAGTTTTCTTGCGAAGATCGCAAAAAACCGTTGCAATTTAAAACTTCGCAAAATTTAATTTGCAGCAAAACTTACATTTCGCAAGTTATTTTTGATCTTTTCAGAAAATGTTTAGAAAATTAGAAAATTACAGTACATAACTTGGACGTGAAAACGGTAACCCTCATATTTTAATTGGACTTTATTTTCGCAAATTTCCTTCGCAAAATTTGCAAATCTGCGATTTTCTCCTAAATTTCTTTAGTTTGATATTTCTTTAAATTTTAACATAAGGCCCTATAAAAACACTTAAATAGTTAATATTGGAATTCAAGTTAATCACATTTCATCTATCCTTCAGATCTATGAGTCCAAATGTAGGCAGAAGTGGTAGGTCGGTACGGTATGAAGATACCATTTCATAAAACAAACACAAAAACCGGCAAAGTGTCCACGCGAGTTCCCTCTTATTTGAATATTGTCTATGTCTATAATTCCAGCTAAAAATAACGTCAACCCCTCTATATAAACCAATTACATTGAATTTAATTAATGAAAACCATCATCATCATCATCAAGTGTGGTATCGTAATGGAGAATTAGGGGACAGCAGAGGGACTCCAAAAACATGTAGCATTTGAATGATATTCCCCGAATCAAATAAAACCAACAACTACATACACTCCTAGATCCAGGATGTACATACCTGCGAGTATAAGGATCTGATGCATCGAACAAATATTATGGTTTGCCACAAAGGTACTCATGCATTTAGTGGTAGAGAGAAAGCCTTTTGGCCAAATTGCAATGCATTGCATATGCCGACTGCAACTGCATGATGCTGATGCATTGATGCACCAGTTATTGGTAGTCAGGGAGTGATGTTATACAAATTGTGGGAGGAGGCATGTGGGTGATATTTGATGCAATGTTTTGGTTTGACGATGATGATGTCAATTTCCTGTAATTGAAATCTTGAACCAATATTGTTTCAGTCATATAATTTCAGAAATGACAAGAGTCCTTGGAATGGGATGCAGAGAAGGCAGGTCATTAGTTTATTCTGCAATCCTTATAATTTGAATATTTATTGCCTAAAAGGTATATTGGCTTAACAAAATAAATCAAAACACATGAAAATGGCCATTCAATAATAATAAATACAGAGGAAATAAAAATCCACAGGAGTCTTTTTTTCTGGCCTTAAATAAGGATACAATTTGACTGTAAATGTGCGTTTATTATTATGTATAGATATTATAAAAGGAAAATAAAGACCAGCAACAATGCCAGCGGGTGCAAATGACATACAAAAACAATTTCCAATGGGCATAATCTCCGGTTAATATTTACGTAATGAATCACAAACATCAGATCCTTATTATTTTTCTTAGTTAATTTACTTTCAAATGCAAACATTAGGACTCTCGGTGACTGGTGGTGACAAACTAAATGTCAGAAAACAAAATAAAAGTTGGTTTCATCGAGGGTGGTATATTTTGTAATTAAAACAAGACGTTTGCATTTTCATGGAATATAAGGAAATTAAGGAAAATTTATTTTTGACTCTTGACAGAGTAAGTGGTAGTTATGTCTTGGATTGTTTAAGACAAATGGTGTTTACTTCAAGGAGTGAAGTTGTATTTCGTACCCTTATTATTCAAAAGAATTTTGACACTAGATACTCCTACTCAAAGATTTTATTTAAGGGTGTCTTAAATTTTGCGTACTGCAAATCATTGAAAACTGACAGATCATTTTTAAAAATACAGTATTACAGTCTTAGAAACCTAGCAGTTTTCTCCATCGACTTTTTTCTTGAGTTTATTAAAGAAAAAACTGAAGAGGATAATCTGAGCAAAGAGCTCTTAGAGCTTTTCTTACTCAGATATCAATTATCAGATCAGTGATTTAGATGCCGTAAAATCATCTCATCACAGAAATAGTCGGGGTAGAACCATGAAAAGAACCCTCGATAAAGTGAAGCAACAATTGAATAGTATCGGGTCAGAAGAAAGAAGAGGAGGGCTTTTCCTTTGAAACAGATCGGCTCACAGCTATTGGGTTCAACAAAAATTCGATCAAAAGGTTTCTCCATAAAAATTGAGTTGTTGGCGAAAACATAGAAGACAGTGCTTCGGAACTATTTCAAGCATTCAATTCTTCAATCTTCTTCTGGATTAGTTTACACAGTTTTTCAATGATAAATACTAGATTAGATATCTTTAACAGTGTCTTTCTGTCGAAAGAAAACTGGAGTATTTCAATAGTGCAGAGGCCATTGAACAAAAGATTCAAAATTTTTGTTTTTGGAGATTAGAAAAAAATCCAAGTATGGGTAAAAAAAAATTATCTAAAAGACTTTTTTCACAATACGCTCTTGCTAATTATTCTAGAGCAATTGAGCAAATTTATCTATGAAAAAGGTAAGCTGAATTATTGAATATCTGCCCCAGAAGTTTAATTGAAAAACAAATTTCGTCATATCTCGAATAGTGAAATTTGAATGTGTTATCAATTGCCCACAGAATAGTTTGAAATCAAGGATTTCTTGAAAATTTTCCGAAGCTAATAGAAAATTTTCAACTTTAAGAAGAATAGTAGTTATAAAAGCTCAATATTTTCTAACTTTAACAATAGTAAACCTCTCAGAAAAAAAATAGGGACGAATTTTTAAAATATTTCTTTCCATCTCCACATGAGTGGTTTTCTTATATACTTTCTCGGTCTTCAGAGTCTTCTAGAACATTGGTTCTAGAACCAATAAATCTCTAAATCTTCAGTTTTGAATATTTTTGGGAATCATCAAACGAAGAGTGTCTCCAATCCAAATTATGTTCTAGAAGACTACAGACTTACTACCGAGAAAGTATAAGAAAACCACTCATGTGGAGATTTCGACTATTAGACTTATAAATTTGGGATCCCTGGAGTAAAATGGAAAAGTGTTTTCTTAAACATTTATAAATTCTAAACAAAAAAAAGCAAAATTCCTTCCTTAAATTATTGCTCAACCTTTTTTCTTAGACTCTAAATATAAGTATTTGTCTTCAAAATAAAATAATATCTATTTACCCAAATAACGTATTCAAAGGACCTTTAATTCCCTTCATTCAGAATGTCAACTTAGTAATAGAAAAACTTTTATTGAACCACTACAACACGATTCCACGTGATTTTTTTTTCCGTTTGAGCAATTTGAGTTTATGACATTCTGAATTCGTCTTTCATTTCGTCCTCTTGCAACAACATCTCTACGATTTCTTCATCAATTCTATCTTCTTTCGTTCTTTATGTTCATAGTTTCTCTTGTCACATTAACTTTGTCACTTAATTATCTACACATTCCTTAAATACCAACTAAACTACGACCGACGACGATAGTGTTTGTCGTCGAAAATCCTCCGCCGCCGCCGCCGTCAGTCGTCGTCGAACATGAAACTTTTTCCCATAAACATTAAATATCCTTTTCATTTGAAGATGGGCGGTCGGTTGGTGGTGGATGTATATATGTATACTATAAGGATATTCTTGGCAATCGCCAAAAGAACATTTAATCGCACATAAAACATATTTAATTAAGGCATTTATATGTCGATATGTGACAAACTTAATTAAATGTTGTACATGGTGGTCTACCAACTGAATCATCTACCACATTCCGCATCCGTACCGCTCACTATCCCTCCTTTACTGCGCCTTAAGCAAACCACACACTTGTGCAATATAAGCTGGTAATAGTACCTATAGTAGTACTCGTACATATAAACAGGCCAAGAAGAAGGCAGCTTTACAAATAAAGCCAACACCATATATCCAGGCCCGGGCATGATATACGAGTATACGAGTTTGTATTATGTGTTGTGTTGTGTAGGTTTGTCCGTTACGTTTAGGTCATAAAGGCAAGTCTACTTATACCCGAAGGATAATTGCTTTTCACTTTGGAAATCAAAATCTTATCTTATTCCCAACAGAAGACCGCTGTAATACACCTCCATATACTCAATACACACGTATTTATATAAACATGCGAAGGCGACTTAGTACGTACTGTATACAAAAACATGTACAAATGTATAGCTATTTTAGTTACGAGTATTAAGGGAGTCCTGGTGAAGTCCTTCTATGAGAATGTATACGTACATTTCTAGTGGTAAGTGGTATGTTATATAGTGCGGAGGCGGTGAATGTCGGTGGTGCGGGTTTAATTCATGTTCTATTGTTGGCAGGCGTAGAGCATTTAATTGTTGATGTCCGTTTGCCAATCTGAAACCACCATCATATCAGACCCAAGAATGAAACCACTTAAGAAGATGATAGACAGAGAGAGAGAGAGAGACGAGAGAGGAGAGAGGAGAGAGACTACTATTCTATAAGTCAATTATGGCGAAATTTCTTCAGTGAAATTGAATTTCTGGCAAGATTCAAGGCGTAAAACTTGTCAGATGTCAAAGTTTAACCCCTGCTTCAATTTTAATGGATTAGACTAAGCTTACAATTATTTATAGGTCCCTCCAACTTTTATAGACTGTAAGACAAATTTTCTGCATTGACACTTGATACATCCAAAAAAAATTCACATAAATGTCAAAATCAAACAAATGACAGAAATCAAGTTGTCATAAGGTGAATTTAAAATAAAACTGGGCTTCTGTGGCGTATGTGGAACCTTTTTTCTGTTTCTGTTAACATTTTTCATTTGCAAAAAGAAGTAAATCGATTTGACAAATTCTTAAAAGAAAGTATGTCATCTTCTTTGTTGAATAAATTTGACATTTATCAATCGATTTTTTGAAACGTCAGTTCTTTACAATAAAAACTTCAATGTTTGACACTAGAATCCGGATTTTAAACAGAAATTCTGAAGTTCAACTCACACTTTCTTGGTTTCGCAAATAAGAAAAATGTTCGCATTACATTTCTAAAGCCTTTTGGCATTATTCTTCCCACTTACAAAGGCCTAAGAATCTATATGTACGTCAAATTTGTATTTCTTTTTTATTCATCGCCTCAAGCTTCTGATTTATTCTTCCATCAACAAATTCTTCACTGCGATATTTCCCAACCTAAGTTATAATTAACTTTTGTCACCACCTTTTCCATATCTTTAAATCAGAAACTCACGCATTGTGAATGTTGACAAAGATCTGACATTAAAAAAAAAACTTCTCACATTATTTGTAACGTTTATACTTGAGACTTGAACTCAATTAAGATAAATAATGCGTTTCGCACAGAATGACAGACAGGAAAGAAGATGTCAACATTACAATTACTGTTTGAATGATTGTGGTGATAGGAAAATTACTTTGTAAATAGCCTGAAGAAAAATGAACATGATTTCAAGCTAAAAGTCAACCTGTCACAATTGTGTCTTCTTCTCAGTGACAGTTCCAATGAATGCGTTCAATGTAACTTTTGTCTTTAATAACACCATACTTTAAAATGACAGCAATGAATGCTTGAGCAGTTACAAAGAGTGAGAGATGTGAGTGATAGTGATGATAGCTATAGTTTTAATTGAAGTAAATGGAAATGTCATTTCTGTCATTCAGTGACAGTGAACCGATTGTAATTTGGAAATCTCAATGAAACGGGTGGGTGGTTTGGTTGGAAACAATTAAACGGCAATCTGTCATAAAATTGATCTGAAACACGTCGTTCTTAAATGAAATGTAAACATCGGAATATCAATCAAAAAATCGTCTGAAGAAATTCTTCTTTGGACTGTGAACCGACACATCCTTGATGATATATTACGTATAAAGGCAAAAAGGATTTTCTTAAAACTTTCTCTAAAAGTTTCCTTCTGAAGTCCTTATATATTCTGTCAAACCTAACTACTACAAATAATCGTATAAAACAAGATGACAGATTTGACCTCTTCGCATATATTCATACATATACACAATTATAAACTCATACTCTTGTAAGGACCTTCAACTCTCTCACCCAACAACAACCTCATCTGATGATGGTATTTTGTATAACCTCTTGATAGAGCTGTCATTCATTTGTGTGTGTTCGAGTATGAGTATGTATTCGTATATAGAAGTTTTTGGCAACAATTTTGTCAGAAAATTCATTAAGAGAAACATTTACCATGCTTAATGGGGTAAATTGAATTTTCTCGCTTTGCTTTAAGATTTTCCTTATACACTCAAAATATATGAAGGTACATATTTGCCAGAACCCATACGACTTCGTTTGGTCGGTCGTCGTACAATGTTGATATGTATTGATTCCAATAATACACCAAATACTTGGGACAACACTCCCATTCTGATGAGTCCTGAATCAGTGTTCTATGGTTCATCATCCCTTCCCTACCAATACGAGTACGCAGTCATTTATTTTCAGAACGTAAACGTAAAGTATATGAAGTAAGATTCGAATATGGTCGGATCGTCCTTTGTACGAGTTCATAAATGCCAACCAAACCATCCAGGAGAGAGAAAGGATTAGATTTGAATGGACTGGGAGCTGCTGGCACTCTCCGTATTCTCTAATGGAATGGTATGCAGTAGATTGGAGCTGCTGTTAGATTTATAATTGAATTATTTCATCACTCGATTATATATACGAGTACGAGGACGAAGGACGAAGGACGAGTACGACGTGTATAATTCCCACACCCACTCACATTCATCAGGACGAGTATATCTTCACTCTGCGAATGGATTGCAGGAGATCAATCGATTTGAAGATTCAATTATTTCCAGGATAGAAGTGTGTGCGTGTTGTATTTGGCTTTTAAGTCCATTTCCGTTCCGTATATAAAGTGGAAGATAGGTGCGGGAAGGTACTTAGGCATATTCAGATTCGCATGAATTGAGATTTCGATTTTTTTTACGGTTCAGTCATTGTGTACTAGATATGGATTTATATAATTGAGATTGTGCTTTGTTATCATCAATATCGAGGGGGGAGTTTCCAGCAGATTTCTCTCATTCAATTGTTATCGGATGAGCTATTTGAATGAACCGTATGTGTTTTCTAGAACTGAATCTAAAATGTTAATGCTATCAGCTGATACACTTCAATACAACAATATAAGAGATAGAAAGACCTAACAACAGAAAGAACACACATGACAACCACCCATGGCTGGATGTCAGATGGTATCATGCATCCCTTAAATCCACAATTAAGAAGAAATCTACCAAAACAATTACAATGTTTTCTAACAATAGAATTTTTAAACGTTCTATCTTTTAATTTATTTTTAATATTTCAGAGTTTAAAGACATGAATGACAAACAAAACAGAAGTATTCCAAGTATTTCATTTTAAAATCCATACTCAAACTTCAAAGCAACACAGTTAGGGGATGTATGAGTTGAAGTATAGGACGTTTATGCAACTACACGTAACATACACACTATTGTGCTTATTTGGGACACTTGAATATGTATTTTCAAAAGTATGTAGTATGTGTCTAGGAGTGGGTATATCTAAAATATAAACTGTTCTATTTTATTACACAACATATCAACTATAAACTTTTCAAACAATTTTAAGAATGCTATTTTGTGGCAATTCATAATATTTTTGCAATCAAAGGATATAACCATATCCTGCCACCCTTCTTCTATTTTCCATCAGAAATATTCACATATGTTTGTAGACATGGATATTTATGTGTGTAATATATGAGTGTATTGTTTTGGGACATTTTGAAAAACATTTATATCAAAGAATAAAATTCAAGAATTTTTGTGGTTATTCACATAAGAATCCTAGTTGGGAATATATGACATTCAAAGGTTTTACTTTCCTTTTATTTTATATCTAGGAATAAAACCAACTTCATGCAGGGATGGGGGAAGGAAAATTTGTCATTTCATCGAAAATAACTCACTATGATTTTGAAGTCACAACTTTAATGTTTTTTAATTTAAATAAGTTTCAAATTCCTACGTTTGAAAAGGATTTAAAAAGAATATTGAGAAGCCAAACATTAAATTTAACTTAGACAAGGTTGTTAAATTACACTACTCAATCGAAAAAGAACGACTTAGTCACTATCGAAAATCGTCAATAAGCTACATTTTTAAATTTAGTTTGAAAATGCTGAAAATCCGCATGTGATACACAAAAGCCATTGCTTCCATCAGCTCAAAGCTGATATGGGGGCGATGTTGGAAGAAATGATTGGTTAGTAGTAGCATACGTCATTGACAATATTGTCAATGTCATTGGCGAATGAAATAAGGCTTCCGAGGTCTTGAACCAGCGATTGCCAAGCATTGACATAGACTTTTTCTTTCATGTGACCACATCAATAAAAGTCTTAAGGTCTTAAATCACAAGATTTTGGTGGTCAATTGTAATCACATCTTCAAGAAGTAATATACGTTCAGGAAATTTGTCTCAAAAATTGAAATTGTTTTATGGCTTTTGTGGCACTTAGTGCCTTCTTTCAATTGCAACCATTAATAACCATGAATCATAGCTCGGCAGAGTAATCCATTCACCCTAACAGTTGTTCCACTATCAGCTTCAAAAGAGTAAGGTCGAATCACACCGCCCAATAGCACAAAAAACGCACCCAAAAAAGTGAAAAAGGACGGACAGTCTTGGATTGAATTTACCGAGCCACTAATGTAAATTTGAAAATTCGGTTTACTGACGTAATCTCCACCTGAAAGTTATTCGTATGTCATTTGTAAAAATGCCTGATAGGAATTGATCAACATTACTGCAGCAATATTTTCAGTTGGTTTTAAGTGACGAACACACTATTCTTTTAGTCATTTACAACTTCCACTATTGCCGTCCAAAACGGTGCTCTACAGCGACACAAAAGTTCTTTAGTCTTGTAAATGTGACAGTTAAATTTTTACCATTTTTGTACTGAATTTAAGCTAAGTTTTTCAATGAGTTGTCAAATCGTGTTTAATTTCTAGTATTGGCCCAGTTCTTACTTGTCAAATGTTAAAAGATGTCAGTTTTAAAAGTGACAGTTGCCTAAACAAATGAAACCTTTTTTTCAAAAACTCTTTAGTAAAAAAGTAATTCTTGAGCTAAATTTAAGAATTATTAATTACTAAACTTAATTAGTTCTTCAATATTAAAATTGTATAATTCAGAAAGAGTCTTCATGTACAAATCAGTGGCTTTTTAAATTCTTCTAGATTTACTTCTGTGCAATCCATGTTGCATTCCTCAAAGAATTGTCTTCCTTTTTTTTTACAATTGGAATTTTCTCACAAATAAAAAAAATATGAACAAGAAAAAAAACCGACATAACAAAATTCCACCACATTCCCCGTTCACATATAACATGACCACAATTCCATGCAGCAACAACAACAACAACAACAATTGGCGTCGTTGTCCTCAGTTCCATGTCCAATGCTGGCTTGGTGGCGTCTCATGAACACGGCTTAATTATACGCAAAATTAGATTCTTAAATGTTCGCCGTCCAAACCTCATCGTTGTTGTTGTTATTGTCGTCATCGTCTTCGTTGAGTCAACAACTGCTGCCTGCAGCAGTCCGCTACTGGCTATCCACAACCTTGTGCCAAATGCAGTGCGCTTTGCGCAGTTAAATTCCATTATTATTTCTTTCATTTTGTCCTGCCGCAACTTTTTATGGTCCAAAGATTACAAAGATCACGATTTACTGATAGGCCACCACCATACCATCCACAGCACCACCAAACGCCGCTGTCGTCGTTGTACCGCAATACAAGTTCCATGGTTAAAAAAAAAAAACCAAAGAAATTAAGTATTCGCTTCTAAGGAAGTCCACCATCAGCAGGATAATAATGGAGTCTCCGCGCGCATCAGGAGAGAGTGCATGATATTGAAGATAAGGATTTTTGCATGGTTCGTTCATCGTCGTCGTCGCCAGAACAAGAAGATACGACTTAATTAAGAGTAGGTAGGTAATTTTTTTTTGATATTTTTTCCTTTCAATAAAACGAAATCGAAAATTGAAAAAGTTTCAACCAAAAACAAAAAAACCTAAAAACTCCCACAGGACCCAATCGTTGCTGATGGTATCACTCGAGCTTTTTAATCTCCCCAACATAAGGCGGCCGAGGCGTCCATATAATATAGCCACTAAATCATCACCCATCATAGCTTATTTTCTATCCACCACGGAAGGACTATCAAGTTTCAAAAATTTAAATCATAAAAATTCGAAAAACCACAGTATTTTTTAATAAAAATTAAATTTTAAATATTAAACGCATCTGGTCGCCCACGTAACAAAAAATAAGAAGATAGTCATTGCTACGGTAATTCCATGGGCTAATAAGAGAAGGACCTCATTCTTCTTTCCGCACAGACTTTGATCCCCGAACGTGTGCTGGACGCATTTATACTGACAACGCCACGACTACCTAACAAATTATACTATGTACCGCTGCCGCCTACTGTTTAAAAAAACAAACCATCCAGTGAAAAGTTGAAAATTTAAGGTAATGAACTGCTGCAAGGAGTGTAAATCCTTCTAAGGATGCTTCGCATATTACCGGCGACCGACGACGACGCGACGTATATACAAAACGATACTGCACACCCCCGGAAATAATGAGATCTTATTATGTTACAGTTGTACAATATCCTTATACAAACAGAAGACAGGACGAACAAAAAAAACACAGAATGTTGTTTCACAAAATTAAAAGTCTTATTTCTTCATTTCTTCATTTGTTCCAAAAGAAACCAACAAAAAAATCCAAAAAGGACGACGACAAAGATGAACTGGGAATGAGTGTCCTTTTTAACATAAAAAAGTCATAACACTCGTTGAAAAGTTTGGCGGCTTCCGCGGGTGAACTACACTTTTCACCCCCCACCACCCACCACCCATCACCCACCCACCAACCGCCACACCCTTTCCATACGAAATATAGAATTTCCTTTTCATGTCCTTTTTTTTTTGTTCTGTTGCTGCTGTTCCTATCCAAGGATTCTCCATTAGCTTCTTGTTTTCTTTTATTTGCCACCTATCCCCGCAGCCTCACACCCCTCTCCCCTTCGCTGCTGTTTAGTAATGGAGAAAAAATTGCCCATATTGGTGGAAGCAAAAGAAAAACTGTAAAATGACGACGACCGACCTCGCGCTGCCCAGGACATGCGATAGAATAGCAGAAGAAACAAGCAAGGAAGTCATGTCGCGCGTCTGTCGTCCTATGAAGACGTCTTCTAGGAAATCCACAATTTGATGCAGTTACACACAGCAGACACACACACATATATAGAACAAAAAAAAAAAGGAAAATAGAGTAAAGGGGGAGAAATTGTGAGGAAAAAAATTGGAAAAACAAGTAAAAAAATATAAATAAAAATGCGCACGGGGGTTGTAATGAGATTCAAAATGATCCGCGAGACAAGTCAAACTTATGTCGAACCGGGGTGGGGGAGGGTATTTTTTTTTCAATGCATTTTTTTTTTTTTTGCGTTTCTTATGTTCGGGGGTAATAGCGAGGCTTTTATGTCAGGAAATGGGACGTTTTAAATGGATTATTGCAATTAGCCGCAAGGAAAAAGAATGTTAAGAAAACAAAAAATACAAAAGGAAAAGGAAAATAAACGAAATAAGAAGAAAAGCGCGCGACCACTATAACATACCTTGATACACCACCACGAAAAGACATCAATGCTGATGATGATGACGATGATACGTCCCCCTTCTAGCCGCCGACGCGTCGATAGGGGTAGAAGTAGAAAGATGGAAATTATGTAAATTGACGTTTTATGGATTTGTTGGTTTAGTTTGTTTTTTGTATTCTTGTAATGTTTTGGTTTTAATATTTTTTTATGGGTTTTATTGTTATTAATTTTTATTGCAAGATTTTTCCTTGGGTGGAAAAAAATAAGATTCTTTTTTGTTCTTTTCGTAGAAGAATGGGGTAATCTTCTAGAAGATTTAAATAAAATTTACTACTTTTTATAATTCTTTAGTTCTTATCTGTTTTTTTTTTGTATTTCCATATCCACTGAATTCTAATTAAACGCTTTCAAAACCATGACTTCGAATTCTTGCATAAAACCTAACATTTCCGGGAAACTGGAAAAGCGGACTGGGTGCGACCCACACTGATAACTAACTTCCTATTATATTTTGGAAACTTAGCATTCCTGATATTCATCGATTTATTTTTAATGAAAAACTTTCTTGACTTTTTCATTTTTCGTAAAAAAAAACTGCCATTTAGATATTTTTCAAAATCGTACCTTGCGTTAACATTTTGTATCGGGTTTTTCAACAGAGACGATACTGAGGCTTCAGTTGCAGAAAGTCCAATTGTGTCTCTCACACGTCGGACGTTCTCAAGCGTTGGGTATCTCTGAGGACGTCGTTATGGCGAATTTTGTGAAAAGATCTTGGCCTACATCCTTACAAGATTAAATTGACGCAAGAGCTGAAGCCACTTGAGCAACAACTTCAGCGATGAGGCTCATTTCGGGCTGAATGGCTTCGTCAATAAACAAAATATGTGGTATTGGTCAGGCAGCAATCCACACGTACTCCATGAGTCATCATTGAATCCCGAAAAAATTACGGTTTGGTGTGGTTTATGGGCCGGCACGCGGTGGCGTCATTGGGCAGTACTTCTTCCGTGATGATCAAGACCGGCACGTTACTGTGAATGGGGATCGCTACCGTTCAATGATAACCGAATATTTTTGGCCCCAATTGGATGATATGGACTTGGAGGACATGTGGTCAGTGGCGGCTGCTGGGTCATCGAATAGGGAGTGCACTCACTAAGTATTAAATTTGGAAATATAATAAATAAAAAAGACAATTTCTGTTCATATATAAATATAAAGACTTTTTGCAATCTTAAGTTAAATTTAAAAAACACCAAACAGATACAGCAAAATTAAATCCATAATACGAATTCAAATTCATCAATCATAGTCGCCGGCGGCGGCGGCAGCAGCGGCTGCATAGCGTTCCGACTTCCGAAGCTATCGCCTCCTGCGTCACTCTCACTCACATTGACCGGCGAACTTCGTCACACATCGGGATCGGTTGCTGCCTTCGGTAAACTTCGGTTCTCTCGTGCGGCGCACGGAAGTACATTAATTTCTGGATACATTTCAATAAGATATCTTTTGTTTCACGCGTCAGGCATGTAAGGCTGTAACCCATACAAGTTATATTAGCAGCCCTTGTGCGCTCGCCAAAGCGCACGAGAATTGAATTTACAGGGAAAATACATACAATGTTGTCTTTGTCTTGTCTTTGTAGTATAGCAAAGTGCTAGGTATTAGAAATTTTATGTGTTGCTATTGTATGATTGAGAAATAAACTAATACATATGTACTTAATTTAACAAATTAAGATAAAGTAATTTTTAGTAATTTTTAAATCTTTTGGGTTGGTGGTTCAGCGCACGAGCGCACTTAAGGTACAGCCGCCACTGCATGTGGTTCCAACAGGACAGCGCCACAAGCCACACAGCGAATGTCACAATCAATTTATTGGAAACCAAGTTTCGAGAATGTCTTATCTCACGAATTGGTTCAGTCTCTTGGCCGCCACGGTCGTGCGATTTGACGCCGTTAGACTATTTCCTGTGAGGCTAGATCAGGTCTATGGCTTATACCAACAAGCCAGCGACTATTGATTAACTTCGTACGAATATCAAAAGTGAAATTGCAGCAGTATCGGCTGAATTAAAAAATTGTATGAATTCAAAATGCAATTAAAAAAAATACGTATACGCCTAAGTGTACAAAAAAAAGTTTCTTCTATATTATTTTTACATATCAAGCATTTGCACAAAACAATGAACTACTCCATATAATTTGACTTAAACATGATAACGTTGAATACCTTCAGTCCTCAAATAGTACCTGTTTCCTCAATTTAACCCCCTCCCCTTTTTTTCTCCAGAAAAACTAACTTATGATTAACATAATCCACTCATCAAAATTACACACCATTTTGTACATGTTTCATTTATGCTTAGCATTAATAGCAACTTAATTTCAAACAACAAAATTATATAGTTAAACAAAATTAATTACACAATGACAACCGAGAAAAATGATCAAAAATAAAAAAAGAAAGAAAATATTAATTTTGACCAAACAATCGTCAGAAAAACGACGTTTTACTTTCTGATGACATGACTTGGTCAAGATATCAATCTCTTTCGCATGATATCTGAATATTAATTTAATTTCTTTAATAAATTTACTGTCAATTTAATGAAACTAATACAAGTCCCTACGGTTGTAAAAGGCATTGCACACAGTATAGTCAAAACCACATTAAAAAGATGGACAAAAACCAAAAGCAAATGATTTAAAATAATGTTAAATAAATAAAGAAGCTTTCAAAAACCTTACAACAAGTTCAAACCACAGATTTTTCTAATTAAAAATATGTTGAAACTAAAAAGTTAAAGTGGGCGTATCGATGGGCGGGATTGACTCTGGGCTTCCAAAGAAATGCCTTATGGATGCTTTGGCCATAATTTTACGTTACTTTTCATTAAAAAAGTCTTAATTTAAAAAAATCATAGACTATTTATTCAGAAAGTGGGCGTGGCACTCTAAGACAACGATTCTTACTTGTGTTTGGTTCTACTTTAGGATTATCTTGTCCCACTGTGAGTTGTTGTTTCATAAGCAGACACCTCGCAATTAATCGCAAATGGCATTTAAATAAATTTCACTTGGACTCAACCAAAGAACGAAAGATACAAAACACTCATTCGAAATCGAAAGGTGTAAATCGTAAATAAAACATCAACACTGGGACTGATGAGGACACAGTCCTGAGTTCCAATGATGGTGGTATTCCTATCCTGAGGACTAAATTCTTTGTCCACGCAAAAGTGCACTTGTAGGTTCGCAATCGCTGGCCCCCTCCGGCGAGTTCCAAGTGAGAGTGTGATGAGTAACACTCTAGTCCCCGAGCTATGGTCTGCGATAGTGGACTCCGTTTGGGACAACTTTAAACCTAACCAATAATTACTAAAGCCACTTGCAATTCAGAAAAAAAAGACCACCAATTATGCGTTTTGTACCTTTGGAAATGCTAGCGTGCATTGCGTTCCAAGAACCAAGCAATTGCGATTTACTCATATAAGAGTGCGAACGCAAGCATTTGGCGAATTTTAGGTCACAATCGAATGAACAAATCGAGAAACGTGAAACGAAAAACGAATGTGGAAGTTATAAAAGTTATTATTGGAAAAACACATTCACTAATCGAAATAAAATGACGTGTGAACACCAGCAGGTGCTTGGCTAGGCTGGGGCTGGAGCTGATGGTGGTGTCCCTCGCGCCACAAGTTGCAGTACCAAGTGCATTTAGATACGAGTCGAGTATAAATGTTCAATGTTCATATAAGTGGTTCGTTTCGTTCGTTATTATTGTTGCGAGCTACGGGTACATATTTAATTGAGCGGTCTTCGAATTCGTACCTACATACGAGTACGAGTACATGCATCTAAAAATGCCAACCCAAACTATAGACAATTACAGGTAAACCAGGTAGGTATGCCTCTAACTATCTATGAATACGAATACGAGTACGTACTTTGAAATGAACTTAAATCATAGAGTTCAAGCCATCTGTTTATGAGATAAGATATAACGCCGCCGAAGGGTTCACCATTATGATAATTGGACAACTCGAGGCAATCCATGGAAAAATGCAAGAGATATCTAGAAACGAAATATTTACGACGACAGGTTTTATAGAGATTCCAATTAAGATACTTGTCTATAGTTGGGTTTGGGTATAAGTGTTGGGGGGGAATATCTAAAATGAGGGACAAAGGACTTACAAGGCTATTTAGCAGCGATTATCATTTACAAGCCTATGAATTGTTGTTGTTGACCACTAACAATAGAGACTTTAATAATAAATAAATCCGTTGACTATGGAATAGGTGCAAATGGAAAGAGTATATGATTAATTGGAGGACTACGGAACTCCGGGATTTCAGAAAGAAAGTCAATTTTTTTAAAGGCAACTTATTTTCAAGTTGTGAGTTGTGACAGAAATTCATTGTGATTCAACCTTGAGATTTTCATATTTCTTCCATCTGACACCTGTCACTTAAAATATTTTTTAGAACATTGGTTGCAGAGCTAATTTTTAATAAATATATTGCAATTATTTTCAATCTATGGTATTAAAAAAACTCTTCACAATTATATGTACATTGAACTGGAAAAAAATTAAGAGTTTTGAACATAGAGTAGTGGATTTACCAATAGGGTGAGAAGGCTTGAGCCTAGGGCGGCAGATTTTCGGGGCGACAAAGTTGGGACCGATTTTTTTTTCTAACTCATGGATATCAAAAAGATTTCTGTATAATTCTGTTCTGTTTTCTGATGAGTTACAGATAGAATCTGCAACAAATTTTGTCCATGACCGTCTCACTTTTGTCATTATAAGTTCCGTGAATCCTTTTTTCTTTGGTCATTGGTACGTTTCGTGAATCCGTTCAGCAATCTCCTATATTCTATAGCAAAATAACTAGTTGGCCGTCCTCAATAAGTTATCATCTGCTGCACCATCTGCCCTTAATTTAGAATAAGTGGAAAGAGCTAGTACCCTTGGCGTGATCGTTAGTGCGTTGGACTGTCATATACCAAAGGTCTAGGGTTCGATCCCTGCCTGTGCCACCTGAAAGTTTTTACGGGTACTGCCTATTGCGAGGAATTGACAAATCCTCCAAGAGTAGTTCTTGTCATGGAAAGTGCTTTCTCAAAAATTTAGCAGTTCGGATTCGGCATAAAACTCTAGGTCCCCTCCATCCCAGCCATTACCCGCACACAGGAATGGTTGAGAGTTGTATGTCACTCGGCCCTGGCTCTATACGAGCTGTAGCGCCACAAAATGTATGTAAATTATAGAAATGTATAATTACGTAAAACTTAAACGAAACTGTTGAATTGTAAAAATAATCTAGGTCGCTTATAGTCACAAGAACGTAACAACTTTTCTTACGATTTTTAAGTGGGTATTAGAGAGCTCTTGGCACGTGGGTACCCGTGCAATTTGCCTTGTACCCGTTAATAGGTTAGGTACCCGGGTACACGGCTAATTAACGAGATTCCTGGTACCCGGTTATTGCAGGTAAACCGTCCAGAGCTATACCAAGTATGCCACTTTTATGAGAGCACAAAAGAGACGATTTGTCGTGGTAGAAGCCGCAAAAAAAGCTTAAAGGCGGCAAATCTGTAAATCCGCCACTGCCGTCAAGATCTTGGAATCTCAGAATTTGTCTTTATTTTTGAGGCCAGAGCTTATAAGAGGTATGGAATCAGAGATTGTGTTATTTTAAGGGCCTAAATCAATCGAGACCTGAGAGACTTTTACCAGTGTTGTTTAAGAAAAAATAGACGAGACTGACTGATCATCAACAAATTTGTTAAATTTTGGTCTAAAAAGACTCTTGTCCATTCACTCTTGACTCTTCCTTACAATACTAGACCAATAAGAGACTAAGATTTTTTTGTTGCCTGTAGCCGTCATTGTAACAAAATTGCTTATTGTTCTTCATACAGCTGAACAGATTTCCAAAAAATTAAACAACCCTGTCATTGACTGCTTGAACTGCTAAATTTTATTTGAAATTTCAAATAAGGTTGAAGTTGGTTTGACATTCAATGAAAACTGGATGAGTTTTATCAGGTACTGTTTGATTTAAATCTGTTACCACGATTAACTGTCAGAAATGCAGTTTGCAAGAACTAAAACAAAAGATGACAAGCATTGTATGTATATGACTTCTACATCTGACATTCATTAAAGTGATGCCAAGTTCAAAAGTTTTGAGCAACAATTTTAACTTCCAGGATTCTAAAGCTGACCATTCAAGATCAATTTTCATAAATTAAATGTAAAGGGCTTTTTCAATGAGAGGTGTTATTTTAAATAGTCCACTATTTTGGTAGATGTCACTTTCGAAGCAATAATTTTTTGACATTTTAGAAGTAGAAACTACGCCACTGATAAAAATAAAATACACACGTTTTAGCAACGTATTGAAATTATTAAACTTGTATCCTTGAAATGTTTGAAAATGATCCGGCATTTCATCGAAAAATCATTTTGACTGATGAGGCTCAGTTCCACTTCGGTGGAAATTATTTTTATGTCCGGAATTGGATGGTATTGATCTGGACGTCTTTCAACAAAACGCAAGCAACGAAATCATAGATCTTTTATGGGAAAATTTTCCAGACCGTGTTATCTTTCGAAGGAGTGATCACAATAGGCCACCGTGACTTTCGACTTCTTCCTTTGGGACTACGCACGTGAAAGATTAGATTCACGCCAACAGCTCAGCGTCGATTCAAGATCCCAAATATGGCTATTGAAGCGTAAAGCTATTGGGGTAGTACAGTAGCCACTTTGCGATTTGGTGATGGAAAATTTTATTTTAGTCCTTTACGACAAATTGGACGGTAAGGGTTTGATAAACTTTAATCAAGTAGTTCAAGTGGTCATCAAAGTTGATATTACATATTTTAACATTGAGTGATTACATTTGATGTCAAATCCTTTGAATGTCTTCTATAAAATGTAAGAAATCCTCAAAAATTAAGTGGCATTATCAATTTAAAAAGATTTTTTTCCAAACGCGCACCTTTGAGTCTACAATCTACTCCAATTTTCGGCAGCGGACTTCAACTCGGTGGAGAAAATTCAACCGATAGTCTATAAAGTGTTAAATCGAAGAATCACTTAATTTTATCTTGTTATCTCGGTGTTTCTCATTCAACATTATCAATTTCTTTTTTAACTTAACTTCTTAAGGGAATCCGAAAGAAAATATTGTTTTTTTTTAACCCCAATGATGATACATATCCCAAAACTTATTCAGTTGGTAGTGTTTGATGTATTTTCTGCAATAATTCCGGCCCCATAACTCACATATGTGTTAAAGTACCAATGCCGGCCACCGAACCGCACCGCAATAAACACAATTCAGTTTCTCAATCTGCCGCCAGATCTTTAGCTCCATCCATCTGCATATTGATCGACCATCGTCGTCGTTCGTCGTCGTCGTCATCCACAACCACCAGCACCACCTTCGCTCGCACTCCACAAATCGAGAACAAATGTAATCCAACAAATTTCACTCAACCGTACACAGCCAGACAACCAGAGCTACAACCGGGCTTATCTCCTAACCAATCCATTAAAATTGCACATCGTTTACACCGAAAATCAATTGGCCAAGGCATTCCCTCTTCCTTGGCTTTATGCGGGGATCTCGTAGGTATATAGACGAGGGAATATAAAATGCGCCCCAGAAAGAGTCCACCAAGAGAGCTGACAAATATAACAAAAATAAAAAAAATAAAAACAAACGTCAGATTCAGTCAGATGCCGTCCAAGCTTAAAAGGCCGAAAATCCCAACGTCCGTCCGTCCGTCCGTCCGTCTCCGCCGCCATCGCTTGGTCGAGCTCGAGCGAGGACTCTATGAAGCCTCTGCACGTATTTAAAACAAACAAACAAACAAACATACCACATTGTTGCTCCATCTCCCTATCTCCATCTCACTCTATTGCCAGGTCGAACTTGATGCCAATAAATTCATCCGGCACAATCGAATACTTTTGGCATATAAATCCACCGAATCCATACCCAAGCGTCGTCGTAGACTTTTGAACCAAAAAACCATTCCTCGGACCGAGCCATCAGCATCCAGCATCGAGCTGGCGGAACTCCTGAACCGAATGTTTTACAAAAGATACCAAGTACCCTTTTATGTCCGAATGTGAGCATTTAAATCCTTGGTCCGAGATTACGCGAGATTGAGTTATGTGGTGCATTAATGGTTGCGAAACGGATTCATTCCTCGCTAGGGCTTGATGGGAATGAGAAGCGAAGAAACATCATCATCAGGGGGGAACTGAAAATGGAGAAGCCTCTCTCGTCTCGTTCAGTGGTCAGTTATGTGGGCAGCAGAGGCAGTGCAAAGTGGATTCGATAGGCGACCGGCAAATGATGCTACTCCTGCATATCAACTCCTGGACTCGTAATTGTGCAACAGAAGTGGGAATGCAATTTAAATGGGATTGAATCTGTATGTGGATCTCTTATATAGGAATAGTAGGTCTCAGGTTCCATCATATCGTTGAGTAAAGTGCGCTTGCATCACAAGTCGTCCTCGCAATTTGACTATACATATCGAGGAATAACCAAGTCCGTGCTCCTTGTCTGTGTCCGATGTCTGTGCCACCAGACCAGGAGATACGAGTATGTGGACTCGAGTCTTTTTGTTTTCTTGCCAGTTGGTCTTATGGTGATGCGGATTGGAAGTCATTGAAATTGCGCTGCAGCAGCAGGAGCATCAGGAGCTCTGGAGCAATCCAACTATAGGTACGAGTATATTGGATGCATTTTGCTGCTCCACGATGACGATGATGATGATGGGGAGAGAGCCACTGATAGTCGTGAATTAACGCTGACGTGATAAGCGAAACAAGTTGTTTGCTCGTTTCGTTGGTTGAGCGAGCGGCTGGTCGTCGCGGCCGGTCGGTCGTCTCGTCAGGTCGTGCGAGCATCAGCGATTGTTTGTTGTCGTTCTGTTTTCTTTTGCAACTAGGCAAAGTGACTCTTAACTAGACTCCAGACATCCCGAAAGAACACTTGGAGGGCTTCGTCATCATCATGAGAACTGCTGCATAAATATTGATTCAATTGAATTCACAGTCGGCAGAGGTTATTTATTGCCCAACGGAATTATATATAGAGTGTGTGGGACTAATTGCAATCTTGGCGGATTGGCCAGGTTGCATCGCTTTGAAGTGGCTGTCAATGCGGTGACGGTGAGTGTTGAAATGGATTCGGAAAAAATAAAGAAAACGATTAACTATGGACAGCTTGAGTTTCTGGCATACTGCATTAGGGGAATTTTTAGCTGTTGTTTTTTGGGTAGTTTAAATATTCTTGAGTATTGGTCAAAGAGTGACTAAGAAGACTTAATGTCATAAGTCAGCGTGGACATCTGACCCGTTCAGGAGGTGGTTTTGAAGTCCAAAAACCTAATTTGAACTCAGGCCAAGCCACTCTAATTGCCCAAAATTTAAGATCCACTCAAGTTCCACTGAACGATCCATTCAAACCAAGATGGTTGTCAAAAACAAATTTCGAACCAGGCACGACCTGATGTCTAGAAGTCTTAGGTACTCAAGATGAAACTGCATGTTGACGTGGAATAGGCTAATATAATCAGAAACCTGGAGGAAATCAATCTCCAAATGTGGTTCCTCAGGGCAGTCATTTCAGACCACTTCTTTTTATCTTTTTTGCTTCTGATGTATCAGTACTTCAGAAGTCTTTAAATCGTTAGTAAAAATTTCTTGGACAAAAAATTGAAACTGTAAGAAAATTTCAGGATGTAAAAATTTGAGGACGCATCTAGCTATAATATTAGCGTTTTCTTTCATCTTGACAACAATTTTGAACTTATCACTCACTTTCCGAACAGAACTGAGTAGCGATGGTCTACAAAAGTGGGAGGAAGGAGCTGTCAATGCACTTCTTATCCCATCCTATCTTCAGGCCTACCGAACCAACTTCTTTCTTTAGTGAGCTTTTGACCATAAAACAGTCTGGAAGGAACAAAAGTCCCATTGTCAAACTTTTCTATGTTTCAAAAATAATTTACAAGTACTATAATTTCTACAATTTTGTTTCAGATCAGAATCTCTCTGGTGTTCCATAGGGTGTCCACTTTGGTACTCTTCTTTTAAAATTTGCTGTTAAAATCGATATTTTCTTTTATCTCAGTTAAACCTCGATCGCTCAACTAACCGTCTTCTGAAGAAATGTTCAATCAGTGTAGTTGTTGGCCTTCAAGAAAGTTTTCTAAAATTAATTCCCATGATATTTCTCTAATGATTTTCAAACCCTCCCCGTTCATTCTCTTTGTTTTTCGTCTACTATGTTCTTTGAAATGGCAGTGTTGAAATGGATATCTCCACATCACGATTTTCACCTTAATATTTTGGTTTCAGAACAGAAAACTTCTGGTATTCCATAAGGCAGCCACTTTGGTCCTCTTCTTTTAAAATTGAAATTGACAGTAAAAGAATTTCTTCGAACAAGTCTTCAGGAGCTCAACTAGCCGTCTTCTAAAGAAGGGTTCAATTAGTGTAGTTGTCTTTAGTGTTGGCCTACAAAGTTTTCTAAATTGAATTCCCATGAAACCATTCTATCGATTTTCATCAAACCCTCCCCCATCCATACAAAATTCGGTTAAACGTTGAACGATGAGTTTGAATTTCACACGTTTTCCATTAATTAGTCAAAGGACAAACCTCTCTCTTAGGTGGTTTCCAAAAATTCATTTCCTTTTAATTCATTGGCAAGGAAAATATATCTCTTTAATCTAACAACCCTATATACGATTAAATGAACAAGGACAATATAACAGCGGATATATCTCTCACTTAACAACCAAAAAAAAAAAATTAATATTAAGTCGTCTATTTGGTCCTATTTTAAGACCGAAAATAGGCCCGAAATGACTTTAAGCTTGATTAAATTTTCACACATCCACAATGACCAAAAGGACCATACATATATACGAATTCGAGTAAATGAGACATATAGTCGAAGTGATGGGGTTGAAGAAAAAAAGGACCAAAAACTTTGTTATACAGAAAACTGGATGCGCCCTTAATCACCTCAACATAGGACACACTAAATCTATAATGAAGGGTTGATAATGAAAATTTGCCTTTTCGAATTATGTTCATTCAGATATGCGGAACCGGATCGAGCATGGCTGCCTGATGGCTATGATGATGATGATGATGCTGGCCACGACACCATCCATGGCTACTGATGGTAAATTGGGAAGAGCTAGCTGCTGGAGTTGGAGTTGGTTGATGAATTTATTGGGTCAGTTGCGATATGCCACCTGCCAAAAAATGCTTCGAATTCCTTTTGAAGTTTATGTGGGTAAATGAGTTGTGTGTGTGTGCCTTCCAAGCAAAGGTGTGTAGGTGTGGGTGGATATGATGATGATGATGGGCTATAAGGATAATGATTATGTTCTGTTAATGATAGCCTCTGATGAAGCGAAGCAAAGTATGAGATTTTGTACTGTGTTCATGTTCAACCTTCAACCAACACATGATATCGCCTTTCTCTTTGGACGAAGGGACGAACGGACGCACGAACGTCAGGGGCATAAATTGACGAAGTGTGAACGTTTCACACCTCCAAGGTTTGACCAATTATATTGGAAATAATTTTGATGTGATGGCATTTCATCATCATCCGAGGGGTGGAAAGGGGAAGGAACCGACTGAAAAAAAACGTGAAAGGATTTTCTTTTTTTTGGTATCATGGGTTCCATGGGAATATTTGGAACTTTAGGTTGAGGTAAAGGTGTATATTTTCGGTATTTTTGGATTATGTGTTATGAAGTGAATTTTTTGACAGTAAATTGGCAACCAACTATGCATAGATAATTTGAATGGAAATAAAATATTAATAGAGACATTTTTAAAAAGACTTTGGTCATAAGGTTTTAGGATTTCTCCAATAACTCAAGTATACGAGATTGCTAAATGTCCCAGAAGCTGGGAAATCTAAGTTCAACCAGTTCTTTTTTAAGCCCCGTGGCAAACCTCTGAAGGTTGACAAAATCAATGTCAAGAAAGTCAAAGCGCCGTGTTTTTCGGCTTAATTTGGCATATCAAAATTTTATGTGGACCTGCGGGGCCTCCGAGTTACAAAGGAACTGATATGAACAATAACATAGGGACTAAATATTACCTTAGAAATGTGGAAAACAATTTGACTATGATGTTTAAGCCAAAAGCATTAAGATAACCAATCAAAATCTGGGGTTCCTCAGGGCAGTCTCTTAGGACCACTTCTTTTAAAATAGTAACAAATGATGTTTCTCCTTGGCTTCAGTAATTTTGAAAGCTAGAAAATACGTTGCTAACTCACTGATTTGTATTAAATCACTATTAACACAATTCCAATCTAAAGTGACAACTGTCAAATTGTTGCCTTGCATTTCAGGGACAAATTTGAAAGGTTGAAAAACGTTGAACTTTCAAATGAATTATTTGAAGAAATAGTTTCAATACTTTCACCACTACTACATCTGTCAAACTCGCTTTATATCATTTTGACATTCCAATTCTCTATTGTGTACAAACCCTTAAGTGAGGTAAAAGAAAACAGTAGGTAGGTTGTAAAACATTGCAATATGGAAAATATACAAAAAAACAGAAATCAAATAAAAGACTTTCATTTCGAATCAAGTGGAACGTCTGATTTGTTTTGTATTCAAAATCCATTAAAGAAGAAGCATATCAAAAACAATCGGCAAAACACAATTGATCTTTTATTGTTTTCTTATTTTTTTTTTCTTAAATTTCTTTGAACCTAAAATCCATTCCATAGCCGCCCATTATATTACTATACGCTGAAGGGAACTGGGAGGCTTGAGAAAAAACATAAATGCCATATATTTCAATACCTACATTAATCTTTTTGTTTCCATCAGTCTACTTCTCACTCCCGAATATTTGAATCCGAAGCCCGGAATATAACATCATCATCATCATCAACATTGTGGTTATTATTATTATTTTATTATCATCGCATCTCTTCAGCATTGACATGTTAAAGAAAAATGATTCAATCGCAGAATCATCGAAATCTCATATCTTTCGTATCGAAACGGAATCGGCTTCTTTCAAAGATTTCAATTCCATATCTCAGTCTCAACCCATCTGTCAAACCATCACACAAAAGATTCATCCAAACCAAACGCACCATGACTGGACAAATATTGCAAACGTCATTCATTTTGTGAGTGCTGATGGTGTTTCTGGGTTTCTCCAATTTCTGATGGAGTCAGCATCTTGGAAGGAAAAAAAAAGGGGGCAAATGTGTCTTCGTTCCCATATATACAAAAGGCTCCATCGGAGAGCCTCAGAGATAGATGCAAAGGTAGTATAAGGTAGGACCTGTGGCGCCACACATCAAAAGCGTGTTATTGATGATCGACACAGCACACAGAACAGAACAGAGTAGAGGGCAGCACAGAGCACCACCACCAGCACAGTATGCGTTCAGGCTCACCGCTGCTGCTGTTGGATGAGTGGATGCTGAATGAATGACTGCGGTATGACACGTAATTAGGCTGCTGGAATTTTATGTTTTCTCAAGTGTAACAGATTCTAATCGGATTAGAAATGCCATCTGTATTCTAATAGAAGAACCATTACAACAAAACGCATCACTCAAAAATACTTATAAGAAGTTATTTGTATCTATCTATAACTATTTGTTAGAAAATGTTATGTCTTTTTAAATTGGATTTTTTCATACAAATCATCTCGACTTACTTAAATTTAAAATAGGGTTTGTAGTGGTTAACAGGGTTGCCATTTGGATACAAATTAT
The DNA here is from genome assembly GCA_905146935.1 of Scaeva pyrastri. Classification (NCBI taxonomy): domain Eukaryota; kingdom Metazoa; phylum Arthropoda; class Insecta; order Diptera; family Syrphidae; genus Scaeva; species Scaeva pyrastri. The sequence goes on along the minus strand of LR989928.1, from coordinate 79,078,298 downwards.
AACGAAACAAGAAGTTCTACTGAGAAAGTTTGAGTTTTATTACTCAAGCAGTACAAAAATATATGTACGTAGGATTTGATTTTTTCGCAATCTAAGTATTGTGAGGTGTTGGCAACCCTAAAACAAAGAATTGACTAATTTTACAGGTGACACTTTGAAGTTAGTATAAATGAAAATTTACACACAAGAACAACATTATGGTTTTACTATAGAAATTGAAAAGGTATTTCAAAAAGTATTTTGTGGCCAAAGCTCAGGTATTCTATTCTGTCAGGTGTCAGAAGTAACCTTAAATAGTTGAAAATGGCGTGGATTTTGAGTTAAAGTTCTTGAGTTTTAGCAGGACTTACTTCCAATGTGTCAATATTTTTTTGAAACTTCAAACATTGTGGTTTTCCTCCCTAAGAATCTAAGCCATTTCAGATTTACCTTAGTTCTACCTTTAGGACCTAGTTTCAGAAGTATTTCCGGGACTCCCCTTCTTCATATTGGGCCTGCCTCATATCTGGATTCTCTTGAACAGACCAACAGACTCAGTTTTTTGCCCAACACACGATAAGAATTTGCCATAGCCTCCTAAAAGGAGCCCAAAACAGTAAAAGACTAAAATTAAAAGAAGTGGCCCTAAGTGACTCCTCTGAGGAACCCCAAAAATAGTTTCGTTTATTTTCCTGTATCCTTGGTAACTCTATCACAAGAAAATCTATTTCAATCTTGATGCTAAATAAGATCTATCTACTTGTATTCACTCTTGACTTGAAGCCTGGAAAGAGATATACCTTCTTCTACACGCACATTATGACGTACTTAAGAGTCATTTAAGTCAGAGAAGTTTGATTGATGATTTTTTTTTGTTTTTTTTTTTTTTATTCTCATTCAATAAACAATTTTCCATTATTCGTTCTGACATTGCACACTCTCTACGTTTGCCTACCGATCTGCCGTTGGATCCTTATATATGCGGATGACGGCGGCGGCGGCGGCTTTAGATCAAAAAAGGCCATACCTTACTTAAATATATGTATGTATATAAATGCCGCCTTAAGTCAGACTTGGCACATAATGAGCTGTGGGCTTTTTCTTATACTCTTTGCCCCTGGCGGGAGAATCATCAGATGAATGCCTTGGAGTGGGTCTTGCTCTTGGTTGGTAAGGTACCTCGTCTGCCTATCGGGTGAAGAAAAGGTTATGGTTTTGCTTGGCTCATGACGTTGACTGTCTGAGCCAGACATTGTGTCGATTTAGTGATTCGGTTAATTTGTTACAATTGTTTTTTTTTTTTTTTAATGGTAGATTGATGTATGTTTTATTTTTTTGTTGTCTTTATTGGTTTTTCGATTGTCTTGAGGCGAGTTAAAAGCTTTTGAAGTGACATGCGAAATCTTTGAAAGGGTGGAAGACTTTTGCAGTAAAGAATGTAGTAGACCAAAGGAATTATGGAAATTTGTTATTTTTTTAAACTTCTCGGTCTACAAAGATGAGTTTCATCTCAAATTTGAAGTCTCGAATCTTCTTGCCCCGAGCTTTCTGACAATATGACTCCGAAAAAATGCCAAATTGATCAATTTCGCCTATAAAATCATTCAATATGTTCGAATTCCATTATACTATTGTTATCTAGACTAAAGACAAATAAAAAAAAGATTGTTAAAAGAATTAATCATAATATACCCTAATACCTTTTAACAATATAAGTAATCGAACATATGTCCCGGATTCAAATGGCTTATACTTTTTGTTGTCAACAACATTTATTATTATCATTTTATCAATTTGGTACTTATGAGTTATTACCACTTCATTTTTTGCTTTCCTTCTTCCAAAATACAATCAAATATATTCAATTGAATATCATATCTATATATTCTATAGATTCTATATGAATAGATATTGAATTCATCAAGGATTCGAACTCGATAAACATTTATATAAACACTTACGAATTTATTTCCAATTTCACTGCGACTGATAAGATATAGTCAATGTGATAGGATTTTATTGTTTTCGTATACTCCAACATTGCGACGGAGAAATCGAATAAAATATGTAATGTAAGTATGTGCTTATCAGAGAATCAATCAACACAAATATATTTATATTCCCAGTGAAGTGAAGTGGCTGAGGGAATTCAATTGGAATAGAACAATAATATCAACACGTCCTGATGACGATGAGACTTATACGAGTACTTTCATAAATTTTTATTGGTAACGATTATTATTTGTCAGTGTTTACGATGCACTTACTCGTATACTTACGTACTATACCCTTATATCAGGAGAAATAAAAATACTACGATAGCAGAATTTATCTGAAAATCTATTTTTTAGTTTGGAGCATGAAAATAAAAAAAAATAGAGTAGGTGACAAAATAGAGCCTTGTGGCACACCATAGTTATTGTATCATCATTTCTGAGAATATAAAAGGGTAACAGAGGACTTTTTCTGGAGTAAGGACTTCTGCTGACTCACACTCTTGGTCAGCAATGAAATACCTATACTATCGTTGGCCCATTAGGTAACCGTAAAGAGGTTTTAAAATATTAAGTCGTTCATTGACATGGATTGATTACAAACTAAATTTAAGAGTATGTAGTTATTTCTTTGTTAAAAAAGTAGACATTGGGATAGTTCCAGTCAGGACTGGAACTTTGAACTGTCTTGTGAGACTTGTCGACTGTTTTTTTTTTTTTTTTTAATGTCAGCATTTTTACTTAATTATATATTATTTACTAACGGCTCGTTCCGTCATCGCACGGGAACATCATTAATATTTAGTAGTTTTTGAGTTGAGGCAAGTCTGTTTATTTGTTCCAAATTTCATCTAGATCCGTTCTGGCGTAATTGTAAAGTTAAAAGAAATATATCCCAGGGGAACCATAAATTTGACCGTGATGATAAAAAGTGGCCTTGACTATGCCAGACTATAATCTATCTCTGCTACAAATTTCAGCCAAGTCGGTTAAGTGGTTCTTGAGTTATAAATAGTGTAGCTTACTTTTATATATTTAGATTTTTATGCAAGGTGTCTCAAGAGAGAGTTTATATTTAGTGGATTAATAAAAAAAAGTAATCTGTGTATCAAAAATTGTATAATTTCGTCCAAATATAGGCAATCGCGTTCGTGGCACTTATTTAATCGAACAGTAAAATTGTTTATGACGGCTTGGCATCTGGACTATGAACAGACTGATTAACACTCTTCACGTTTTTTACCGTTCTTGATGACTTTGGTCGGCCGGATTTTCGTTTTTCGAGCGTTGTACCGATCTCTTCATACTTTTTAACCCATTTTTTGAATGCTTGGCTCATCATTTAAGTGTTGAAAACCTCGAATATCAGCTTTCTTTTGAGACACCTTGCATTAGTCAGAATTTGTGTGAATATGGTTGACTGACTGTCAAATTGTACATTTTTTAACTTCAACAATCTATAGTTTCTAAAACCACAAATTTCGTGTTAACAAATCGAAGATTTTCAAATTTCGTAAACTGAAAGGTGACATTTGAAATGAAATATTACCTATACATGGATATTTTGAATTGACATTGTTTGTCTCACTAAAACTCGAGAACGGCTTGGCCGATTTGGGTGATTTCGATTTTGAAATTTTTATCATAGTCCAGGTAATGTTAAAAAAGTGAGAAAATATGGAAAAATTCCGCAGAAGACAATTAATAAAACAGCTTCATTTTTCCATACAATTTATTCTAAAACTTAAAAAAATTAAATGTGAGTTGGTTGTCAAATTATTATATTTAATTCGTCTGTCCAACGTTACCTAAATGTTATAAAAAAAAGTCTGTCATTATTTAACCACTATACAGTTATTAAAATCTTTTAACATCAGTTTATCAGTGCCTGAGATTTACTTGTCTTAAAATGTCCAGGAATAGACGAACGTCAAATCAATGCAATTCAAATAATTTTACTATATGTATGTATGTAGATAAACTTTTCTTTGTTAGTTCCGCTTCCGAGAGTAATGAAAATTTTGATCCGTTGTTGACATATGGACCAATCTAAAAGTCAGAAGTGTTGTAAGAACTCATTGGGTTGGGACAAAGGTCACTGGGTCCTCTAGTTTGAAAAACATCAAACGAGATTTATTAAGCGAAACTGAAATTCATACCGAGTCTTACGAAACCAAGCATTCTAAATAAGAGTCTTACAAATGTAACAATTTGAAGATTATTTGGTACGTAGGAATACGAGAAGAGACAGTCCCAACGTCCCAACGACTTCAAACCAAATTTAAATTGATGCATTGTAGGATGACTATAATTTGTTAGAGACGCTCATTGTAACTAATATTTTTGTAGACAAATTGAAGTTAAGTTTAGTTGTCTAAACTTGCTTACCAAAAACCTTAAAGCCAAAAATCTACTACATTTGTATAATGTATATCTAATTTTAGAACTGATGGATCTTCAACTTTACGGACGGGTATTAATGTCAAGGATCCTTAACCTACATACATAACTTTAAATTTATTTTGTTTTCAGGTCACTTTGATTTGACGTATCAATTTTTGAAATGTTATAAGGTTTTGAAGATCTAAAAAACTAAGTAAATGCACGGTAGGTAATGAGTAGGTAATTTGACCTAAGTGTGACTTATGCTCTACTTTCTAAGTTCCATCAAATGTCAAAAATTGACATTTTAGACAATTTGTTGATTTCAATAAGATGTCAGTGATTTGTTTCAGTACTTGCTGATTCTGTACTTAGTTATTTGCCTTAATTTTGACGAACAAAAATCTGTCCGTCTTTATTTTTCGTAGCAGACAACATGCCTTTATCACTTTGACAGCTAAAGTATTGCCAGGTTTAATTCTTCTAATGTCTTCTTTTTCAAAATGTTGCTGATAATCAAGGGTTTTGAGAAGGTCGTGGTAAATCTTCTTATCAAATTCAAGAACTCTTTTTTCGCCAAAACAATAACAATCCTTTACTTATAGACATTCCCATTTCGACTTCAAGTTTAAATCCAAAAGAACTCACTACAGAGTTGCCAATTAACCTTGTCTTGCTTTGCCTGGCGTAGAAGGTTCTATATGTTGTGGAGTTGGAATCAATATTTCGTGGAGGTTCTCATCGTCATCGGTGGTTCTCCTCATCACGTCGTCGTTGTTGGTTGGTCTTCTTCCAGAGTCTTCGACGAGGTCTGTACATAGCTCTTCATAGTCATCAGCTTCATCATTGTACCATACGATGTGGGTTGTAATTGGAGTATGAATTGCAGAGTACCTACTCGCACAGACAACGCATATGCCCGTACTTGTATCTTTTTTTTTAAACCTACCTACCTTTAGAGAAAAAGGTAAAAAAAACATCTTTGAGTTTGTAGAATTGGCGATGATAATTTGCGAAAGAAGACGAATAAATGCAGGCGCGGCAAACGGAGAATAATAATTTAATAATTGGGGTGTTGACAGAATGGGATGGGAATATAGGAAATTGAGTCGGACTTATAAATGACTGCAATATTTCTGTTTTCTGTAATTTTCAGTTGTTATATCTGCAAGCAAAATTGTTTTGTATGATGGTGGGAAGAGAAACATGAATTGCACAATAATAATTGAGGAAATAACACCTTTAATTTGATTGACTTGAGGCAATAAGTACCTTTTGGCTACACCTATGCAATTCCTTTGTAGAAAAAGGACAATTATTATTTTTGAATCGAATAATAGGTTCGGTTTTGAGTAGGATCGTTTCGTACATAGCAGTTGGATGCATTTGATTAAATTCATAATTGAACAAAAAACTCTTTTAGGAAAGAACCGCATATAATTTTGTGTGACTTCTATGTTCTATGTGAAAAATAAGGAAATTGGTTTTATTTAGTTAAGAAAACTCTAAGCTCTACTTCCCGATGTGTTTTTATTTTAATTTAATTTTTCGAAAAAAAAACACTCATACGCCATGTTAGCCCAATTACAAAAAGTTTCTCAGAATAAAACATTTAAGTGAAATAAGTTTGCTAAGCTGTCTTGGTAATTCGTTGTTCCCTTCCACACACCAATTCACACATAAATCCACGGACTATAGACTATAGCTATCAGGTGATAAAACACAATTCATTTAATGTGTTCTTTGAGTTCTACCTAAACTCACTATGACAAAGAAATTCTATTTTTCATTGCATGTCAAAAATAGATTTGACAGCTGTTTAATTGGTATTGTTTTGAGATTCGACAATTTAGGCTTTTAAATCACTCCTGGAGTTCTCAAGAAGCTCTGTGTCAATTTTGGTTAAAAAGTTCAAAAGCCGTCGGGCCTTCTGATGTCTGATTTCCCCACTTTCAGTTCGTCACTTTCTGTTTAACAATAACAATCTTTTTTATTAATTTAACAAAGTTTCGGTGTTACAAATGGTTAATGAGGCATTGTTCCTTTTTCAAATTAGGTAATTACATATAAAAATTCATATAAGGTAGTTTGATTGGCAACAATTTTACCTGCTTATCTATCTGCAAATACTTAATTTGCATGCGATCAAATTTCTCATAGAAACAAATTTATGTCATTATTGTAAATTTAAACTCACAACTCACAAATACTCTAGTAGCTTCGTTAAATTAATTAAGTAGATAGATTTATTTTTCTGATAGACTTTCCAACCTCAAAACCACCTCGAAAGTTACCTACCTATTTGATTTTGTTCACATAAAATGAATTACACCAAAATCAGGCATTTTAATTATCTAACTCCATTTTAAAATACACTACTCGTAGATAGATACAACCAGATATAATGGTATAGGTATAATGTATCTTAACTTCTCCAATTAGACTCCATTTGCATTTGGGCTGCGTGATTTTTAATGATTTATTTTCGTGTTATTATCATATTTTCATCATTTGCTTTTGGCCATTATACCATTCGGCCAAGCATAGAGTGTGAAATAAAAAAATATAAAAAAAAATAAAATAATTAAATTAAAACAACTAGCAAAATTATTTTAATAATACCTAACTAGCTATAAACTAAGAAATATTAAAAAAACAAATTGATTGTACCTATACCAACTCGGTATCTACTATCTGCCTGTCCCTGGCAGGTTTAACGAAATGATTCTCATATTAACAGGATCTTGATAAATTCTCGACTCATTTCCTAAATTAATAAGTTTAATAAAAAATAACAAAAAACAAAAACCGTAACTCATGTCAAACAACCATTAGAACACCTTGAATCTTGAATACCTACCTACCAGTGAATTACAAAAAATCATTCCCATCTGTCAACACCATGATGGCACCTCTTCCTTTCCCTCTTCTTCGCTGTTTAATTGACTTGACAACCAACAACTCATACTAGCGACAAATCTCATTGCACGCATAGGTGCACATTGATAGTGGTTGCGTGTTGACATATCATCTTCAAACTTCAAAATGAATTTGTCAAAACTACATATACGTCCTACCAACTTAACAACCAAACCTACCCAACTACCAACCTACCATTTTCCTATCTAATCTCGGGTACCTATAGAAAATTTTTGTTTACACAGCGAGCGGCGCGAGTCATTAGACACAAATGAAACACCAAAGCGACAACAAAACGTCAAATTGGTGGCTGTCATACGATCAAAACACTGATAGATTGAGATCTTTTCGCCCATTAAACACATTTGCCTAGGAATTAGGTAAGCATAGTCAAAGTATAGGAGAGGAGCCCTGACGTTTTGTTAACACAAATCACTTGACAAAGAAAACAACTATTTATTCAAATTTCATTCAATCCTCCTCCCATTTTTTTTTTTTTTTTGACAGATACATTCACAGATTTACGATTCGTTTTTTTATTTATTCAATTCCATTTCCAATTTATTTAACTGTCACTCAGAAACCACTCCTTTAAAAATACAGACACACACGTCATCCACACACAAATCAGCTGTCTCTTTCTTAATGCACAAATGAAACAAATAGTGATACAAAAACAAAACTACATAGTAAAACAAATCACTCTCAATCAGATTGCAGTTGATTTTCATTGGGATCAAAAAAAATGCTCTCATGGAAACAGAAAACGAAACGAAACAAAATTTAAAATTTTTTCATCATCCGTCGGCAAAAAAAAGAATAAGAAAATCATGCACAACAAAGCGAAAGACCGTTTTTTTGATTTACAAAACGTGATAGCAAGCGTGGCAATAAATTGACTGATAAAAAGAATGGCAAACTTAACGAATCTAAGGTACAAGGAACGATGAGAAGGGAATAAGTCTCATTATCAATGGGAAGAGTTTTATGGGAACTGGGAACAGTTTTGTGTAGGAATAGGAAATATTAACCGAGAGGGGAAATTATGTTTGATTGTAGAGATGAGAATGAGAAGAAGTGTTCACAAAGAGAAAATTATGGTGATGGTGGTGGTAACTCCGCCTTATGATGGGTAAAAATGGCAACCAAAAGTAATGATGGTGTTTCATTTCGGCAATGTTCCTTCAATGTTTTTATGCTCATTTTATAATTTTATTCTCTTTAGGGAAACACAAATAAGTAAATGTATTTTTTTTTTTGAAGAGAAGAAGTTGAATATAAAAAATGTCCTTGAAGGAAAGAAGATGGAGAAAAGAAGTTTTATTGATGGTTAATTTATAATTTACTATAATTTAATTTTTGTTTCTACATGAGATTAAAAAAAAGGTAGGTGTGCAAAATATTGAATTTAATAACTGACCTTTGCCAACGCAGAAAAAAAAAGGATTGATATATTTTTTTAAATCTTTACTGTAAAAGCAAACTGAAATAACTTAAAATTTGAGAACTTTAATTTAGGAACTATCAAACTGTCATAAAAATAAAACGCACTCTTAAACTCACAGCGTGAGGGCGTAGGTGTCGTTTAGCATTTCAGTAAACATATCTAACCTCTTTTTCCAGCAAAATGACATTTTTTATTTTATGTCAAATTTTACAAACGTAAATTGACACTTTTTCAGACATTTGATTTGGTAGGTACCTACGCATGCTTTTCAAATTAGTATTTAGTAATTTATATCCAAAATGACGTACCTATACATTAGTTCGTAACTTTGACTTAGGTTACTCTGCGACGCTGCGCAATTTAAACTGTCAAAAAAATTACATTGACATTCAATTCAATTCGATTTTAATTCAATTTTTTTCAGTTTGCAGGACCTAGGTACTTCCTAAATCAAGAATATGTGTGCTCAACCTTAAGCGATATAATATCAGTAAGTAGGTGAGTAGTTTAAGCACATTTTTTTTATTTAAACTTTATTTATTTTTTCTTATTTTATAAATTGCAATTTTTTGATTATAGATAATTCATTGAAGATACCTATATATATATTTTTAATATCTACTTTTTACAGCTTGGTTAAAAAAAAAATAATATTTTATTCATATTTAAAATTATTATAAGATCATAATACACTAAGATGCTTAAAATTAAAAACATCAAAAATATTCCAATCGATATTTTGATTCGGTATTGTTTTTAATATATAAATGAATAGGTAGGTAGGTACATATATATATATAAAACGTGAACTCATTTAAAAATAGGAATTTCCTTGAAATATAATTAACTTTATCTAAGCCAACACAAATAAGCTCTATGTTTTTGTAATAGCTATACCTACCTTAAAGTGAAAAAATATATTTTTATCTTAAATCTTTAAGAAAAGCAAAAAAATATTTTCAAAGTAGGAAGGTTGCTAAATATCTATAAGAAAAGAAAAAAAAAACTTAAATCTAATGAGAATCGTTTCGCAACTTTAAGCTTTGCAAACAACTTTTATGACAATAGATAACGTGACTTTTGGCCATTTTGTAAAAAGAAAAAAATGTCATAAATTTCTTATGTTTAATAATATCTAATATATTTTTTGTTTTAGTTTCATGGTGAATATAATTAAATTAATTATCCTTTGTTTTATAAGGAAAAAAAGACTAAGATAATGGATGTCATATATTCTCTATACCTACCTACCTACCTATGTGTTAGTATAGTTGGTTGCATTTCAATCGTCAATGAATTTCAATGACACATCTTCTTGTCATTTGAGGTGTGACAAATAATCGAGTTGTTGTTGATGTTGTTGTTTTTATTGCAAAATATACATAATTATTTCCGCATTCATAATAATCAAATACCAACAAACAAATAGCATCACTCGTATCTATAAAATGTCAATTATTCAGTGCGTATGCGTATCTTTGTTGAAAGTAATTTTGTTTAATATAAAACTATAAGCGGGGAATTGTTGTTGACAGTTGTTACATATACGTCAAACTGTAATTGCTTATGCATCAAACACAATATAATTATGTGTCATTACCAATGTCAACGTTTACCTAAATGCGTTTATTTTTCAAAAGTTCTGCGATGCATGAGATATCTATAATATCTACATGTGTGTTTTTTCTTCAGCTATCTATCTGAAGAACAAACTTGAAACCATCAATTATATAGATACCTATAAGGTAAAAAAGCCCGCAAGGTTTGAACGAAGAAAAAGGGTTGACAAAAGTTCTTGGGCCTATCTGAATGTGAGATCGACCGACCGTGATGGAATACAACTCAATTTGTCGAAAGATCGCTTCAGCAAAATATGGGTCTTCTTATTGATGGCTATCTGAAGAAAGAAGATGTCAAAAGAGTTTAGAGGGAACGAAATACCTGCAATTTTATTCGAAAATTTGACTGTTTGCCAAAGCTTCAATTTAAGAAAAATAAGGTATAAATCAAGAAAGAGACAAAGTCTTAAATTTAAAATGTCGAATGTTTGGTAATCATTTTAAGGCTAAGATGTCGAAAATCAGAATTTAATCTTAAACTTTGTTTAGTTTATGAGTATGTTAATGTTAACACTGCCATTTTGTGGCTTCAAAACATGAAACAATACCGAAAATATTTTCAAAAACTCTGAATTTTGCAAGTTAGGTATGCGAAGAAACATTGTCTGTCTAAGTTTTTGCATTTTATTCAACATATTCTGGAAATGAACAAAAAACATTTGAGTAAATATTCGCAAACTTTTTTTACGTTTTGACCAATTTTTAATCGTTTTGGATAAATGCAAATTTTATGACCGACATAAGGTTTTTAGAAGCACAAGCAGAAGTTTCTAACTTTAACAATATATTTTTAAATATTTTTGAATTTCTTGCAATCAAAATTGTATCGGAACGATAAATTCGACAGTTTTGCGAAAGTGAAAATTTTCAAAAATTTTGAAAGTTTACAAAAAAATACTGAATCTAGGATTGAATTGAGAAGAACTTTCTAATTACTGTTTTTGTATTGTTTCCAAATGTCCAAGATTGGAAAAAAGTCTTTTTTCTGAGAAAAATTCTTCAATCAATCTTGAACCTATATGTTTCAGTCAAATTTGACAGTTGTAAGTAGACAAAACCTTATTTTAACCTTCATACAAAATATTCTACTTCAAATTTCAATCTGAAGCTAAAAAATTGGTCTTTTTCAAAATACATATTCGAAGATCTTAAAAATTTTGAATTTTCAGAACCCATCTTGAAATTAAAAATTTTGAAATTTTAATTTCTACAAACACATTATTTTAGTGGAATTCAAAAAATCACATTTTCTGGAAATTATCTTCACAATCAACTACTATAGTTGCGTTTTATTCATTGCTGTATATAGCTAGTGCAGCATTCAAGTGAATAAAACGATCATACACATTTTTATTTAAGTGTTAATGTGCAGCCATGTTTTTGCTGGCTTCTTTTTCTTTAGCAATTTAATTGTTGTTGTTGTTGTTGTTTGCCTAGCTAACTGGCTATGCAGCAGTGAAAAAAACACAGCTCATAAATTCCAAAATGACTTACATAGGTATAAAATTTAAAATAAAAAACAAATTTAAGTCCAAAATTTCGCCAATACTTTTATGTATTATTTCTCATTTTGTCTCTTTCTATTTTCATCAAGTAAGTAAAATTTGTATTTAAATATGTTTACAAAATTCAAGTAACCTTCTAAAACCCAATCAATTTACGTTGAAATGGTCTTTAAAATGTTTTTGAGAAAGGATAAAGTCAAGAAACCATTGAAAAACAATTTAGGTTTTTTTTTAAATCTAAATTTTTAGGTTTATTCTGCAATTTCTATTTGAGCTTATTTTATGTTTTCAAAAATTCTATAATTTTTATTATATATGTTAGAAGACTGTGCTTAGTACCAAGTATTCGCACTTGTATTACAACATGTTAAAAATTAAAAATTAATTTATTTTAACAAAAATACACATTTTTAAAGGACTATAATTCTTATGCTCAAAACCCAAGGAGTTGTAACTATTTAAATCTTAATTTTATGTCTTTCAGCCATTTTATTTATAAATTTGAACAAAATACAAATAATAACAATAAATTTACCTAATCCTACTTCGAAATTTATTTGAAAATATTTCTTTGTTTCTATTTTGTACCTACCTACTTATTCACTCTCATAGTGTAGGTGTAGGTAATGAAAGAAGATATATATCTATCAAACAGAGACACAGTTAAGCTACCTATACCCACATACATAAACATAAGTATATATTATATTATTTCCAAAAGAAAGAATTATGTGTCCTTGCGCAAACAGAAAACGCCCTCAACAAAAAAAAAAAAAAAACGCGAACCAAACGAATGACAAAAATAAAAGGAAATTTTATTTACCTTACTTTATACGAATTTCTCCAACAAACCAATTGCTCTCTGTCTCTAAGTCTGATGGTATAGAATATTTTCTACAAATAAATTTATATCTATGTACATAGATGTATCTTCTAGATACATTCCCTTTTATATACGAAAACGAATCTTCCAAGAAAATAACAACTCCTACTTGAAAAAGAAGGAATATCAATCGTACATATGTACGTATGAATAATGTACACCTACATAGAAAGACAAAAATAAAATTCAACTGAAAACAAAACGACAAATAGAAAATTAACCAATAAGTTTATGTAAACTTAGACCTAAATATATGTATCTATATCGACATCAAACATCCTTAAGAATCCTCAGTTATTTTAGGGCTAAAGATACAGACAGTCAGTCACATTTTATTAAACTTAAATTCAAGAAGAAAATATGAAAATAAAGAATGAAAAGAAAAATACAACACAGATACGGAAATCGATTATTTTATAGTAGCATCCTTTAGATGAGATGATGGTTACCTACCTACTTTTAGATCTTTTTTCGAAGGACGAAAGACAGAAGAAGATGCTGTTTTCATATGTATCTATATATACCTCGTTTTTTCTTAAGGACACTCAAGAAAATCGCAATAATTCGTTATATGTATAATGTTTCAAAATTTTTTTCTGAGAACTTGAACTTTTTAGCTCATTTTGGATGTTTCAAATTCGTAGACTTCTTTTCAGCAAAAATCCCAATATTTCCCAAAAAATTGTCCAATTAAGTCGTTGAATCAGATTTTATTTAATGGTTATGTAATGTCTGCTAAGAATTGGCATTTTTTTTTTACAGAAATTCAACAATTTACATAATTAAAATTCACATATTTGAAGACATTCATATTTTCGAGAAGTTTCAATACTGAGATTCATATCTTTAACTACTTTCTTTTTTTCAACTGATAGTTCAAAATTCCGTTGAATCTGTAACCGGGATTAGAAGTCGCTGATTTTAGTTTTGGTATTTTGTCTGCATTTGGAAATTAAAAACAAATCTTCTAAAAAAAAGTAAGTATACGCCCAGGTGCACAACTTTTACGTTGCTTTTATTTAGAGTGCAAATTTCAGAATTTTGAAGTTCGAAAAGCAAAGTCCCCGAAAACGATAAAGTGACAAATGTTGCGCGTTTGACAAACAATTTGATAGGTTGCAGTTTTGACGTGTTTGACAAACAATCTATACATATTTGGTGTGTTTGATGTATGATTCTTGATTGGCGGGCTGGTTTGTCAAAAATACTGTGTCTCTGTAGTTAGTTTGACGAATGTTCCCTGAAACTGAGTGGTTGTTTGACAAACTTTCATTTGTTAAAAATGTCAATTAAGTTTGTCAAACAAATTTGATTGTTAACTAAATACTAAGTATTAAGTAAGAAATTTTTTTGTCCATGTGTTTTGGCGAAAAAGGATTTTTATAAAAAGTTTATCAAATGTAATGTCCTTAGTAAAAATGAATAAGATTTTGGGGTTTCTTCGTCAAGTAAATTGATTTGACTGTAGTTTGGGAAATTTATTATTGTAGTGTGATTCTCTTTTCTTCCTTTTTTCATCAGTAAATGTTAACATAGTTAAAAAAAGTTTTAAGATATCAATAAATATCACTAAAAATATCGACTTGCAAAGATGTTCCCTGTCCTGCTCCTTTTAACCTTTAATCTTCTACAAAAAGAGTAACAAAATTCGAGAAAAAAAGTTCGAACTAAAATAAATTAAAATTAATCTCTCTATATATTATAAAAAAGGACACAACGAAGATAACTGCAATAATTGCATTACACAAAAATACGTATGTATCTACCGCTTACTTTGTATTTATCTCCATACACATACATCTACACCCAAGGATAACCTCTTGTTTCAAAACACATACACAATCAAATTTTATTCTGGAGATAAGCTCCAGCAAGCAAAGATTCATCTCGAGTAAGCTTCCTACCTTCGTTCGGTTCGTCGTCGTTGCCATACTCGTTCGTATATATACCCACTCAACTCGAAGCAATGAAAATGAGAAAAGAAAATTCTGGTCGTTATCCTTTATATTTCTTCGTCCTTTTCTCAGTGTGTATAGTAGTAGTTTTCCAATTGACAACATCTGCAGTTGTACCTTCGACCCATAAGAACAAGAGATAAAAAGCAGAAAAAAAAAACATGAAATGAGGGGGGGGGGGGGGGGGGGAAGGTGGTCATGAGTCTGAGATGATAGGATTTCTGGAGGAGCTATAGAGCCACGCCTTAATAAAATACCCAGACATTCGGAGAAAGAAAATAAAACCATTTTGTATTATAACCTGCAAGAGTATATGTCCTTTCAGTTCGAGGTGCACAGCACAATTTAACTCACACAACCCCATATCCGGCTCGAAGGACCTGCTGGTGCTCTACTGCCATTGCTGCTGCTCCTGCTAGTGCTGGTGCTGATGCTGCAACGAAGACCGAAATGGCATCATGCGGAGGTAAGTTTCGGGGATAATTCCTATAAAACTATAAAATATTCTTTCTTTCCCTTTTTTTTTTGCGAAATGAGTTACGGGCTCAGGGAGGGGAGGGGGGCTACCTCTCTTTGCGAATGGAGGGAGATCAAGGCACTCGGCGGTGCTGAGCTCCTTTCTATGTGTGCTCTGCCCTGTTATCCTGGATGTGTAGTCTAGAATTTGGATTTTATTCCTCGACGTAGTTGTTGGTTCTTTCCATTTTTTTTGTTCTTAATATTTCTTTCATTTTCTATGTTTTGTTTTCCTCCATCGAAATGGCAGGGGGAGGGGGTTGAAAGGAACATTCTCCATTGCACATATAAAATTTTTATAATCTGCACAAAATTATGGAGAATTGAGTGCGCGGGTGATGGCGATGGGAAGCGTTCGCAGGAGCAACGCGGGGGCGATACTACTTCTTGGGATGGAAAATATGTTTTTAATGGTTTTTCAAGGATTTTTCTTCAATGTACTCGTATGTATGTATGTATTTTGTGTTGGGGATCCTTTGTGAAAGTGTTTTCCAAAGTTTTTTTTTTCAATTTTTCTTTTTTTTTTGTCGTTCGTGGTCTCCCTATATTGCTTGTCTGTGTGTGGATTTGATGTGTGTGCTGTGCTGCTGCTTGCGGTTGTAGTTTTCGTGAATAGTTTTATAATTTAAATTTTTCCCAAACCTCCTGCGTTCCCTTTCGTCTCGTCCAACCAACAGCAAAGGCAACGGCACGACTCCGACGACAACGGTATCCCGATCCCGATTCGTCCTTGCCTTCGTGTCATCGTCTCGAACTTTCAAAAGTGTATGTTCCTTCGTCTTTTTTGTCATTTTGTTTTTGTTATTTTTTTTTTTGCCAACTGTGAGGTTTTTTCCGCCTTGGTCCGTTTGGGTTGGCATTTTATGTTCGCTTTAGAATGTTACTGGTTTTTTTGTTTTTGGTTGGAAGGTGCCTGGCAAAAGACTGCGACGGATGGCGGTTTTCTTTGGTTTTTTGTTTTTTGCTGTCGTTTTGTGTGTGGGGGACAAAAAATAAAATAAACTTTGTCCTGTTTGAGGTCCTTGTGGCTGTCAATGGGTGGGCGGAAAAAGGGGCAATAGAAGCGGTGCGGGTTCGGGTGGGATGTATGGTTTCTGTGTGCATATCTTAAGAGATTACTATGTTGGAGAGGAATGCTTTTAATGTAAGAAACTACACTCTAGCTGGGACCTCATTCAAACCCCCATCGTCCCTCCCATCCATCTATCGAGAACGACGAAGGTAATTTATTCGAACAAGAATTTGCCTGCAGAATATTATTTTCATTTTTTTTTCTTTTCTTTTTTGATTTTTTGAGTTATTGTTTGTTTTTTTTTTATATGCATATATTTTTAAAATTTTCCTTTGTCCCGTTTTTGAATGTAAGAACCTATTTCTACTTACCTAAAAACACGAGAGCGGTAGGAGATTATACCTATACCTACGACGAGTATCTAAGGAATGAATGCCTTTGCTAGTTCGATGGAATCTGAATGGAAAAGTTTTTCGTTTATTTAAAGTTTTTTCATGGAAAAAGGCATCATCAGCAACTATTATGGGAGTGTAGTCCTACAAAATGGATTATGGAATCTATTTTTTGGAGTGATGGTGTTCGAAAAGTGATTTGGTAAGATCGGGCTTGAAGATAAAGTTAAGGGAAGTAGGCTTCAAGATTTAAATTGATTTTTTATCAATTCGGTAAGAGTTTTTAGTCTCAGAAACATTTCCATTAATCAAAAAGAAATTTTGTATTCGTATTCGTATTCGTATTTGTATTCGTATTCGTATTCGTATTCGTATTCGTATTCGTATTCGTATTCGTATTCGTATTCGTATTCGTATTCGTATTCGTATTCGTATTCGTATTCGTATTCGTATTCGTATTCGTATTCGTATTCGTATTCGTATTCGTATTCGTATTCGTATTCGTATTCGTATTCGTATTCGTATTCGTATTCGTATTCGTATTCGTATTCGTATTCGTATTCGTATTCGTATTCGTATTCGTATTCGTATTCGTATTCGTATTCGTATTCGTATTCGTATTCGTATTCGTATTCGTATTCGTATTCGTATTCGTATTCGTATTCGTATTCGTATTCGTATTCGTATTCGTATTCGTATTCGTATTCGTATTCGTATTCGTATTCGTATTCGTATTCGTATTCGTATTCGTATTCGTATTCGTATTCGTATTCGTATTCGTATTCGTATTCGTATTCGTATTCGTATTCGTATTCGTATTCGTATTCGTATTCGTATTCGTATTCGTATTCGTATTCGTATTCGTATTCGTATTCGTATTCGTATTCGTATTCGTATTCGTATTCGTATTCGTATTCGTATTCGTATTCGTATTCGTATTCGTATTCGTATTCGTATTCGTATTCGTATTCGTATTCGTATTCGTATTCGTATTCGTATTCGTATTCGTATTCGTATTCGTATTCGTATTCGTATTCGTATCAGTATTTGTATTCGTTACTGCCTTGGTTATATTTCGATAACTTCTAAGCACAAAATGGTCACAAAAATTGTCTTCTCTTAAGTTGATATCGGATGAAGTTAAAAACTACCTTATTCCATGTAAATAGCCTCCTTTCCTTATTGAGTGTATCAGTATATGTTAAACAGGTAAAAAGGTCATCATGAGAAGCTTAAATGGTTCTTCTCCTATTTTTACGCAGGAAGATGGCTTTTTTAAAAGTCCAATTTCTCCACTAAAAGTAGCAATTTGTGACAAAGGACCTTTAGAATAGTAAATGATATACTTACATAGGCCCCTGTACACAATTTGACGTAAGTGTATCAGTGATGTGATATGGAAAGGAAAACATCAAAGGGTGGCTTCTAAGTGATGGACCTTTAGTTGGTAACGTCGGTCGGTCGTAGGTAGAATGTACATGAACGGAACCAATGCTCTTGCGAAATTACCATCCGCGTCGGTTGGAATAGCAATTGCTGTGATGACAAGAGTGTGTAACAAAAGCGATGCACGCACAAAACACACACATATCCTGGCCATCACATATTCTATTGATAGATACACCTTGCCCTCATTCGAAGGAGTCTCTTTTTTTGTATTCTTTGAGTAGAACATTAGCCACCGCAAAAAAGAAAAGGATATGACGACCGACAAACCTTTCAGCCACAATGGAAGACACCCTCAGCGAAATACGTCATAATAAATGTCCTGGGACGACTCATCATAACCATCATCGACTTCAGCTTCAGTATATCGTGTTGCCCTGATGGGCATATGTACTCGTACATGGATGTCCTTTATCTTTCGCAATGATTCCTTTTTCTTCTGTTCTTCCTTCGGTTTTTTTTTTTTTTGGCTGAAATGTGCAATAAAAATTGTATTATGATGCTTCTCTGCAGCAACAACACTCGAAAAATTCCTTTGTGATTGCAAAAATTATTTCCAACATCGATCCTTTCTTTTTTTTTGAATTCGGGGGTCCTGATGCTGATGGTCGGTGGCATTGTTCGTCGTCCTTTCAACAATGATATCCGAGACCAAAAGAAATGTTTATAATTTTTTTTTCTTTTTTTACAATTTTTTAACTTTCAAATGTCGTGTCCTTATCTGCGATTATGACTTTTGAGATGTGTGCGATGCAAACGGCGGACGATTTAAGAACGGAAATGGGCACATAACGGCATATGTGTGTAACCTCATCCCACACACTCAAATCACTGTAAAAAGTAACCCACACCTAAGCGACACTCTGAGTCTGTTCTGTGACAGTGACAGTACGAGTTGCTATATCAAAAGTGATTTACTTTTATTGCAGGATTATGGCATTCGAGATATGGGGTTTTCGTCTTCGAAAGCAAAACAAAAAAAAAAACATATTTTTGTGTGAAATTTTAAAAACACATAAAAACTGAAAATCGTTCGAGTATCTTTCGGGTGGTAGGTAATAATGTCACAAAGTCTCATATGTGTGTGAGATGTGTTATCAATTTCTATATGGTATGGAAAAATGTGTGTGTTCGAGTGGGAATAGGTTTAGGTGGTGAAGAGGGGAAGAAGATTCAATGATCTGGCTATAATGCGGTCATAGACAAAAAATTAGGATGGATAAGTATACTCGCAGTCGTATAGGGTTCAAGTCGTAGAGTTCGAGTACCTTGGACTGGGATTTATTTTTTATTGGCAAAGGAGAGAGGGTTGCGATGTGTGTAGTTTAATTGAAAAATGAAATCCCATTTTAAAACGGAAAATGGTCTATATAAAAATGCAAAAGAAATGAACACGCATTCGACAACAAAAAAAAAACGTAGGTAGTGAGTTTGCTTTTTTATTATCTTTTTTTTAAAGAAAAAGGAAAAAACGTAAGAATCCTTTTACTGATATGCTATGCGATGAATATTGGCATAATTCGACACAAGGGTGTGCAAATTGATTGAATTCACGTGTCGTATTCTTTTTATGGGCACATTGATAACTCGCATTTATTTGAGTATGTTTGTAAGTATAGACGTTATCGAATTTCATCAGAAGCGGGAGTATCTGTTTTTGCATTTTGGTTAAAGGATAATGCACAGTAGTCACATTTTCGTTCAAATCGTTCCTCATATTTTTATTAATTTTAGTGTAATTTAGCTTTGATATTTCTGCAAAATTTTCCAAGCTCATCTTTGGAGTTCATTTTATCAATTGTACGTTAAAAATGGTCTTTTGTATCAGCAAAGAAAATATCGAAGTCTAAATGATTGGTTTTAAGAAACATCGTCAACGTAACTTAGAAATTAAACCATGTAGTAACCATTGTTTATGGTAAAATGAAAAGTAGAGGACCAAAGTGGCTACCTTGAGGAACACCATGACTCTATGGTCAGCAGATAAATAGGTGTTTGTTTTTTTGATTTTTTTTTTGAAGTTAGTCAAGAACAGAGAAAGGAATCATCAGCTCGTTAATAACACTTTCCTTGAAACGGGCCGTTTGTATATTGAAACACAGAGACGATTCCGAAATCATTTTAATATTGGCCGCCGCGGTCGTGTTCCAAAGTTTGATACGATTTTGAAGCGGGCGAAGAGCTTTCACAGAACTGGTTCTTTGAGACCTGCAATTGCGTGAGGAGGTGATCGAACGGTAATTACTCCAAAAAATATTGAAAGTGTGCGTCAAGCTGTTGAAGCCAGTCCTCGTCGATCAGCTGTATGTCACGCTCGGGCTCTACGGATTTCAGACCCTCAGTTCGGCGAATTTTGTACTTTGATTTGCATTTTCATCCATAAAATATGATGGTTGTCCAAGAATTGCAGCAAAACGACTACGTCAGACGGATGAGGTTTGCTGGAGCAATGTTGGAAATCTTGACGGATGACACTATTTTGATATTGAGCAATAAACACCATTTCCATCATTTATCAGGAGTGGTTAATAATCAAGACTTCAGTAATTGGGCCTCTGAAAACCCATAAGAGCTCCATGAACGACCTCTCCACAGTTAAAAGGTCACTGTTTGGTAAGGGATTAGTCCAAACTTAATTATTGGTCCGTACTTTTTTCGTCAAAATGGTCGGATTGTCACTGTCAACACAGATCGTTACTTACAGTACAGAACAGACTGATGTGATTTTTCGTACGTAATTAATATTTTTTTTTTAATTTTGTGTTAGTGGTTTTATAAAGGCAACATCTAAAGAATACATTCATAAATAAAATTTGAGTTTTGATGCAAAAATTAGTGTGTAACAATTTTTTTCAAATCTTCCATACCTCACTGCCAGCCCTGTATTTAAAAATGCAAAAACAATTTTTTTTTCTTTTAGTTAAAAAAACAAGTTTTATAAAAATTATTTTGGGAACAATAATTGCCAGAAATTACGGCTAATGAGACAAAATAATTGCTTAACAATACGTCGCCTTAGAGCCACAAGAGCACAACTACATTTTTCACAATTTTTGACTGGATATGGCAAAAGGTGATATGACTTAGGAGTTATCAGTAGTCGAATCAACACTTCTTCCATCATCTCTTCTTTTCTATAGGAATTTGCAACTATTGACTTACGTTTTTGTGGCACTAAGGCGATGAAAATTAAGCCTTCAAATGTTTTTAAAATATTAAAAGTCTTGCTCAAGAGAGTAAGCTCAAAAGTAGATCTTAAACCCATAAAGTGAGAAATGTATAAATCCACAATTTCGTAGCTTTAAATTCCGGTAGAATTTGATAACTTCTTAAACGTCTATAATTTCTAAAAACTTAGCTTTTTGACAAGAAATTAATTTTAATACCTTTTCATTGCAATTTTATATATTTAAAAATGATTTTTGTTTGTCCTCTGAAACCAACATAATATTGGAGATTATTTTTTTGAATTCCTTCTCGACTGTTCTCCTCGACTGTCTACCAAGTCTTCTTCCTTCTTGTGTGAAACATTCTTCTTTTCGAAGCATTTGTCCAATCTGTAACTGCCACTTTTGCCTTCGTATGAAAGTGTCCACGGGTTCCTGACCTATTCGCCTATATATGTTACTCCTTAGAGACACAATAGGGTCGTAAGATATTTCGAAGACACCTATTAGTTTTAGAATTTTTTGAAATGTTTAAAAACATTGACAGTAAGTTTTTCTTCAAAAAATTCAAATTTTATTTTCTTACTAGCTTTTACCCGCGACTTTGTCCGCATAAGTTTTTTTGTTTTCTCCCGGCTGTAAGTCCCCCTGCATCAATGTCCCACTATCGTGTTCCGGTGCTCAACTTCACATCAAAACTTGTTCAAAAGCAACCTAATCAACCTGACACCAACACGCTAGATTTTTCCGCCGTAAAAAGTAGCCTGTGTCCGTGCCTAAGATCCTATCTTTAAATTAATAAAGTCTTATAAAAATCCGTTTAGACGTCAAGGCGTGAATGAGGTAAACTTTTAAAACAAACGATTAAAAATCACTAACTTAATTAGTTATCTGCCTACTGCCTACCCCCTAAGAACGATGGCGTGATTATTTATAGCCTATGACCATTTCTAGGTTATCATTTATCACCATACCAAATTTCAACAAAATCCGTTCAGCCGTTTAGGCGTGAAAGAGTAACAGACAGAGTTACTTTCGCATTTATAATATTAAGTATAAAGTATAAAAAGTATAAGTATATATTAAGTATAAAATAATAATATATATTAAGTATAAATTATATTAAGTATGGAGTATGGATAGTAGTTGCTGGGTTTTTCAAATTGTCTGGCAAAGGAATGGTCGTCGTGATTTTGTCTTAAACTCAATTTTTTAAACTCAGGGGGTCAATATCTATAGAAAGGTGAAACGAATTTTTAGTTAACATGATGTTTCCAAAAGTTGATTTTTTTGAGTTTTTAACCAGCTATTACGCCACTACAGCCGCGACCAGGAACTGCAAGACATGGATTTTTGTAGTTAAATTTACCAAAACTTCGCACTCATATCCTTCATTTTCGGTTAAGTTTCACAATCCAAAATTTGCTGTTGGCTCTCGGTCTATATTAACGTAGTTTCCTGGTTAATTTTGATTGATGTTAATTTTCAGGTGCTGCATCCATATTCGACGTAGCTTTATGTTCATGCTGAGAGATTCATTCCTCCAAATATTGGAGAATATTCCGAACGCGGCCTTTGATTTTCTGATACGGTTTGAGATGCCTAGTTCGATTCCTCCTTCAGTAGAGACGATATTTCCAAGGTATTGGAAGCTTTTTCTACTCCTTCTTGACCGATGTTCATCAGAGCGGATGATTGCGAGCTCCCGTGGTTGAACATATTTATTTTTCCCGTATTGATTTTCAGCCCCACGAATGCTGCTTCTCTCTTCATTCTTGTTGCCATTGATAAAATAGAGATCCATGATCCTTTGATGGAGCAAGCATACATACATCGTCTGCGTAGTCAAGATGTCTGAGGTAAGTTGTCAAGAGAGAGTTCAGTTTATTCCTCCACTTCATGTCAAAGCTGTCCGCATTAGTACATCACTAATCACCAGTGCAGCATTGTCTGAACCCACTTTGGGCTTCAAATTCTTCTGACAACCTACCTCCGTGTAAGACTTGACATTTGGACACATTATAAGTCGCTTTTATAATTGCTATGAGTTTCTTCTGTTTACCCTTTCTCCACAATCCAGATCCAGAACTCCCTGTTGAAGCTGCTGTCAAAAAGCCTTCTCGAAGTCAATGAACAGCAGATGAAGTGGTGACCAATATTCGACGCACCCTTCGATTATGATCCTCAAGTTATTGATGTGATCAATGCAGGAGTATCCACTGCAGAAGACTGCTTGTTCAGTGTCTTGCGTTGCTTCCAAGTGCTCTCAAAGTAATTACCGTTTGTGTTCGAAAATACCTTTAGATTGATAAGTGTTTCGATAAGTTTCTTATTTTTTTTTTTTTTTGACAAGTAGTTAGCCCACAATGATTGTTTTGTCAAAAAATGATTTTTCAGTTTTATAATTTGCTTTGAACATTTTACAAAAATATCGTGAATAAAAATATGTAGTTAAATAAAAACAGGTTTGAAATTTAACTTTCTTTTAAGGAATTTAAAGTTTCAACAAGAATTGTTTTTCGAAATTAAAATGATTTCTAAGTGCTTTTTAAAGAAATTGCTTTCAAATCTAAAACCTAACCAACAAAATTCGGTTTCAATGTTCTTTATTCTTCCCCTCAATTTGTACACTCGGTATTCCCTCTTTTATTTGATTGTGACTTTCACAGAGCCGTCACTAACTTTGTTTCTAAAATTACCTTAAAATGATTGATGATTTCATATTTTGCATTTTAATTTTGGCTTAATTTCTATTCATTTATATTTTTGTTGAATATTGATTCCTGAATGCAACAAAAGGTTCCCCAAAAATAAAGTTAAAGTCAAAACTCTCGCATCACCCCTGATTAAACTAACACATTTCGACAATGAATTCTATTCAAAATTTGGTTAAGTGTTAGTGTATAAATTTATTATATGAAACTAATAAAAGTTAAGTAATCAATGTGAAATATTATTTCGAAGGTATATAATGTGCGAGACCTAATCCAAATGCATAACGCCACATATGTCCTTTTTTATCCCTCGCTCCTGCAAAAAAAAGGACACACAACAATTGGAATAGAAAATGATGAATTATGATTGATCAGGGACTAATTATAAAGTAAACACAATAATTCAAAAAGGATACATTTTTGGCTTGACAATCTGCATACAGAATAATATACGAGTCCTTTTGATACAAAACCAGATTAATGGCGTGACAATTGACACTACATTCGGATTCGGATTCGGATTCCAGAAGCAGGCGGCGGTGATGGTGATGGAATCCTTTTTTGGAAAAAGTGTGCCGCTTGCCGGATAATGCGGTCTTTGTTTATTCAGGATGATGGTTTGAGGTAAACCCTTAAACTTATACTCCAGGATACACCAGTAGCAGTCAGTGATATGGAACCCGGTTGAGGTATATGTACGAGTATGTGAGGTGGGATAAGTGTAATCGAAATCGGTCGGTCGTCGTCTCTTTTTACCTTTTCTTTTTTGTCATGGAGAGGGTGTCAAAATTCCTTCCACTTGTTGACAGAGAAAGTCGTGAAAAATAAAAAATAGTGAATTTTGAGGGTGAAAACAGCTTAAAACGCGTATCACACCAGTTTTTTAAAGTTGCAATTCTGTTGTACGAGTACATGCCACCCTTCAGAATGCGACGCGCCGCCGGATGACTGGTGTGGTTTCTTCCTCCCGTTTTTCTGTTTTCTTTTTTTTTTTTTGGATGAGGTGATGGGGTGGGTGAGCTCACAAAGTCTAGGAAGCCAATTTCATGCGAAAATAATCTCCCCCTGGATAGATTGTTGTTTTTGTTGTATTTTTGCGATCTTCCACTTGACTTGAAGACTCCCGGAACCACCATATAAAAGTAGGACTTTGGCATGAAGTCAAGCATCATACTCGTACCTATACAGACACATATTATATAAATGGAAAGGAAGGAAAAGAAAAATATGTTCAGCTTTCTGAGCTGTTGATTGCCTTAAGTGAGGGTGACACACTGACTGACTTACATATATATAAGTACAGTTAGAGATTTTTGTGCGAAATTTAAGGAGTTTGACAGTATAGGGTTGCCCTATAGCTAGATACGAGTATTTCACCCCTCAAGGACTAATGGACGACTTCCATTTCGTGTTGTTTTCTTTTTTGTTGCTTTTGGTTTTCTTTTATAAACACGACAAAAGAAAAAAAAAAAGAGAAAGAAGGGAAAACGCAAATTTATTGTTGCGGTTTTGTATTTTTCTGCTGTTGATCTGTTATTTTGGTTGCTTTGTTTGAGTTTTTTTTTTGGGAGGGGGTGGAGGGAGGTGATGTGTTTAAGATTAACCCTTGCATTGGTAGAGGGTATTGCTGATATGTCATAGGTAAGGGAGTTAAACTCTTAGAATGGAAGTCAAGTGGCTAAAGCCTTAAATTGAATTTTTATTTTCTTATCTGTGAAAGGTGGATTAGAGAAGACGGTTGGAAACACTTACCTATTGGTAGTTCTTCTTCAATTTTAAAATAAACGTTACACTGATACTACATTCATATATTACTTTGCTCATGAATGAACGGAGTAGAGGCACTGTATCTAAGTGACTTACGCTATCAGATGATACCACATACGACATTAATATAAGATGAAGAGTAAAAAGAAGGAAGATCAAGGAGCAAGAACAAATTGAACACAGCAGTATATGAAATGTAAAAGAGTTTTGAGATTTTATAGTGAAATTTTCTGAAGGATGAAAATCAGTATAAGGACTTTTAGCATCATCTTTATTATTGTTGCCCAGTCTATGGGGATTTGCCTTGTTTTTTTCAAACAATTCTATTTAACTAAGGAAGAGACTTGTAAGAAAATCTTGCGGTGCAAACCATACATTCTGAGATGGACGTACACCATGATGGTAACACCCATCTTTAGCATGCGGAACCGAACTTATATAACTACTAGGAAATCACTAGAGAAAGTACAAAGACTCCTTCACACGAGGTCATTGATAGTGCTGCAAAGGGAGCAATTATTAGATTGTCAAAAGAAGAAATCGGGCCAGGAAAATTAATAAGTCAAAAACCAAATTTCCGCGTTCCAGAATCCGCTGTTGCGAATCTCATAGACATCCAAAGAGATGGCATTCACAAAAGATATAACTTTGAAAACAATTATTCCACAATGTCAGATAGTTAAGACGTGCCTCAACTCCACTTTTATGACCAGAACCTTACTTTGGAATAAGGGAAAATGTGATACAAAATAAAATCATAAAAGATGAGGAGCAGGTATTGTTACAATCATGAAGAAACACCTGACCATATTTAAGGGCAATCTGAAGTAGGTACTCATGCACCAAAGAAAGAAACACTTGGGACACTAGCAAGTGTCCGGTACCCCAAATACTCAATTTCTTAAAAGAAATTAAATGATAGAAAGAATTGTAAGTTAGAACCTCACTCAATTCTAGAAGGGACCACAATTTTTCATTCATTTATTTATTCAACTGAGTCCATAAGAAGATAACGTTATCTGTGTGCGCATCCTAAGACTTCGAATATTCTAGTCTTCACCATATCTTCAACCTACATATGGTCTGATACTCTAATGTCTATCATAGAAAGTGATTAAAAGGACTCTTCGACCCAGTTTCACTGCGCTCTCGTCTCGAAGGAGTATAGAAAATTTAAGAATTTCTTGACGGGAAACTGGCCTCAAAGCTTGGCTAATATGTCATTGTCTCCTGGATCTTTAGTGCGATATATTGCCTTTTCAATTCCTTCTACACTTGATAGTTGCGGTTGCGGAAAAGGTTCTTCAAGTTGAAGTGGTGAGCTAACCATTGCCTCAGTATAACCACAGGATTGGGGATCAAATTTGTCTCTCCTTGAAATTTGTGCAACGTGAGAGAGTATGAACTGCGTCATGTTTTTGACGGATTAGTAGAACTACTTTGCCTATTCAAATACATTCTTCCATTTGTATTGCACCCTGGTTTTTTAAGCCATTTTTCTGACCTGAAGTCTTCATATTCTTCTTCGTGAGATCCTTACGGAATACAATGTTTTAATTCCAGCCGTCGGACAAGAAATTTTTACTGAATTTTAATTTTCTTGTTTGATGAAGAAAAGTCTTGTCAAAACTCTTTCCTGACAATTTTTTCACTTATACTCTTCATGTGACACAATTTACCCCACAATTAAATTTTAAAGATCTAATATTGTTTTTGAAGGTTCTTTGTATAAAACTCAAAAATTTTTAACATATTTTTGAAAAACTACAATTTTCAAGATTTTTGTTTTTTAATTTTATCCGTCGGCTTTTAGTTGCATCAATTTTCATTTTTTTTTTTTTTGAAGTTTTGTTTTTCAGAAATTTCAACTTTATAAATTATTTTTAATATGAGAATAAATACCACAATGTTTCCTTCCCCTCAAACCAAAAACAACAGTGCAAAAAAAAATGGAGTCATTTGAAAAATTCAAATTTCCCAAGTCTGATGAGATGAAAATCTTTGGAGACAAACATAACGACAGAATAATGGTGAAATCTGAAATACAAACCACACAGCGACGACGCACGATGACTACTTATACATATAAAGGTACATATGTGTCTATAAGTATTTGTATCTTTAGCCCGAAAAAGTCTCAAAAACTAAAGAAAATGGGAAGCCAAATTGCACAACTCGCACGGTGAATAACAATCAGCCATGATGGCTTAAGTTTCGGTTATACTCGTGAATAGGATGGATGTTCCTTGAGTACCTTTATACATTACTCCTTAACTCTAGATGTCTTCAAAAATACATATATACGTATTTCTATAGTAACGTGTACCTATAAAGTAGAAAAGGAAGGTTGTTGCAAAAGGATTTGTGTGCTATGATGATACGCCTCCAGCCGAGCGCGTCAAGCCGCGCGTTCCGCACGATAGGATTGCTCCGATTCTGTTGCGATGTATACGAGTATGATGGTGGAGTTTGTTATAAGAAACTTTTGATTCCTCGGCGTGATATGAAATTCCATTCTGCAATTTTCTTCTTTGGCCTGGCCATAACAAGACCCAGACATACATACATACACAAGATCCTTTTTGACGACGACAAAGACGACGACGAAGAGTTTCCCTTAAAACTGATATGTTAACATAATTTGCATGAATTATGGTATACCAGGTATAAGACGTGTACAGCTGAATTCTGAATTTAAGACCTCACCCTTCAAGCCGCATGCGTATGTAGGTACCTCAACCTCGTGTATTCCTTATAAAACCGAGCATATAATAATCCTTGCAGGCTTGGAGCTATATTGCAGCAAAGGATTGTTATTTGTGTGTGTTTATGTTGCATATTATAAAATCTTTGAATAATTATTGTTGTTCATCCAATTTTTTTTTTCTCCCAACTGACTGTGGTGAGGGGAAAGGGGGGGAAACAATCCAAGTCACCAAAAGAAGCTGAGGGCAAAGTTGAAGCCCCCAAAAATTTTAATAATAAAACATGGCTCAGAATTACAATTGATTTATGCAAAAGTTCTGCACCTTAGTTCGTTCGTTTCCATACAAATTGCATACGAACATACATAAACTCGACTTGACTCCATGTATGAAGGTATACGAGGCAAGGAGGGACATGTATATGAAGCAAGGATATACTATAGTATTTTTTGGTTATGTGGTATAGGAGTATCGAGGTTAGGTACATCATCCAGAGTGCTGAAAGAGAGGTTCTCCAATGGTCCCAAATGGCGCAGTCAAGAAGTAGCTGCTGCAGCAGAAGCAGTCAATGTTACCTTTATGCCCTGCAGCTGATGACTTCCACTCTTGCACATTTATTGAGTTGAAGAAGAAGACTTTTTCCATGACAGGATGCTGATGCTCGTATATATGTAGTAGCTGGAGCAGAAACCCAAGCGAGAAGAGGTGATGGAATGGAATTTATTATGAATGTGGCTGGCAGCACACTTATAATGGCGATAGATGATGGCCATTGAGAAAGTGGAGAAGCATCCAGAGTACTATATGCCATCCATATCCCATGATGATGCAAATGGTAGACATCTGGGCATACTTTTAACCATTCTCAATCTATATACATACATACTTCCATACCTAGCTTCAAACTTCTCTCTATATAAGGTTTTTATGCTTTTGGGTATTTTGAAGACGAAAAGTGCATTCCATTGAATAGGAACTTCTCTTTTATAGGCTGATATATCTACACTACATGCATCCACACATTACCTATGTATGTATGTATTCATAATGTAGAATTTAAGGATGTGGATATATTGTGTTTAGTTAGGTTGAGTGAATTTTTCATCAGAATGCCAGGCGAGTTTTGTCACATAACATACAAAACAAGACACGAACCATTTTCTTCTGCAGAAGCAAGTATAAATTCAGTTGGGAAATTTAGCACAAGAATTGCTAAATATCTTGCGATTATGTTTTGTAGTTGATAAAAAATTTAAATCAATCTTGGAATTTTATATCAGAGTATGTATCATATTCATAAGGGATTCAAAGTGTTTGTTCTTGGGTCATTTGAGCTATGGCAACAAAAAGATCATGACTTTAAATAGTTAACCATTGTTTCTGTTAACTTCTTCTGTAAATATATAGAAACATTAAAAACTTATAATATTTACATAAACCCGAGTTTCATTCTCACTAAAATTCAAACAACCAAAAGCAAGACACTGGCAGGTACACCCAGGCGTATACGCACTTTTTTCTGTGTTTCTTGAATTTTTACCAAACTGTACTCCTGTGACCTTCGATCTCCTTAAAAGTACAACTGAAAGTTGTCTTCATTCTCGATAAAAAAAACCGCAGAAAGTAAAACATTAAATAGTGTACCAAGGCGTATACGTAATTTTTTTTTATTTTTCTTAAATTTCTACAAAATGTTACTCCATTTTGGCATAAACCTCCATGAAAGTACTGAGCAAAGTGTGAAAGGTCTTGAAATATAAGTGCATCAAATTTTCTGGCACAAAAAAAAAACATTTCTGTAGCATCTTTTGTTAACAGTGCATGTTAGCGAAAAACTATATTCCCCCTTTTTCTAGATGCAGTGAAAAAATCAAGATCCCCTTTTAATACACAACTTTTGGAGGCGTACATATTCCGAATGATTAATTTAAATGGTAATTATATCACGTAATACATACATATAAGAAAAAACCCCGAACCCTTTTAAAAAAAAAACAAGTGTGCGTTCGTTTGCGGTTTTATGTAAATGCAATTTATATGCAGTCTTCACCTAAATTCATCAACAAACTGACATCCTTATAAAAGGAAAGGAAAGGCTTACAAAAGAAGTACATATATACATTTATTATAAAAGGCTTTACATATACGAGTTTAAGTATTCAAAATATCGCATGTCCAAAGAAAATTAAGTTGTTCATAAAGTTTGTTGTATTAATCTAGCGATGAAAGCAATCATTCGAATTTATACTATAGTACAGGAGATTGCTCCTTTCAAGCACAACCTTCCGCCCCCTCCCCCCTACACATATATGTACATTTCATATGTTGATATAGCACACCAATACTTGAAAATAATACTTACAAAAACTTTTTTTGATTTAGTTTCATATCAAGATTAGGTTTTATGCGTTTATATTTGAATTATCCACGCCATATTTCAACTTTCGGTGACAGGATTGCCAGCATTACTTTTCTATATAACTTTTAAATTTAACAAGAGTTAATATGAAACGACTTGAACCATAAAAAGCCTTATCTTTTCAGAAAAATCACTAAAACTACCTTAAACTCCAAATTAAGTTTTGAAACTCTATTAATAAATGCAAATTAAATATTAATTATTTAAAAATTATGTTAAGGAACAACTTCAAACCACCAAAATCAACTGGAAATAATTTTTAAATTCAAAGGAACTTTCATCTGTCAAAACCATTTCACATGATAATACACGACTTTGACGTTTGACTAATTGACGTTTTACAGTTTGACTTATTTCATCTGACTCACACCCATTTTTAGAAATTTTCAAATGTTTCCTATAGTTGAAGTAAGACAAAATGATACGACTTGAAAATGAGTTACCTCAAAAGAGTCCTCTTTTTTTTTGAGAACTTTTGAAACCATATTTTTGACAGTGTGACATCCCTGGTGGAAATTTGTTTAACTCCCGAATTGACCAATCTAAAAAAGGTATAGTCTGGATTAAAAATATAATTTGCTTATTTTATAATTAGTAGAAAACTTCAGCAGCATGCATTTAAGTAATAAATCAAATCTAGAAAAAAAATAAAGTAAAACTATGCCACACAAAGTTTCATGTTTGGTATATCACCATAATGCAATCTGAAATTGATTTAGATGCTTCCATCCTAGAGCTGATGGCTGGCCAGATATGCCTCCTCCTCATTCCCAAGACCAACAAGGTCACTCTTGGTGTAACAATATGCATGTTCGAGATGCCTTCGTAAAACAAAATAACGCATTTACGGTCTATTACCCGTCAAAATTAGAGAGAGAGAGAGGACTCCAAGGTTTTGAGAATTTGTGAATATTTAGTATGCATTTCTAAGATCTCGAGATCTTTTACATATTAAATATGTATTTCATGTCAGTTGGACATTTGGAATCAATTACGTTGAAGATTTGCATTTGTTATGTGTGTGTAAACTTTTGTGTTGTTGCGAATGTAAATTTACGTCTCGCATATAAATGCATTAAGATGTGTCATGAGAGATGCTAATAAAAAATCGCTCCAAGCCTCTGTTTAGGTGCACTCAAACGTGGCATGGCTACGTTTTGTTTTGTTCTGCCTCTAAGGCTTAGATATAGATAAAGATAGTGGCGTTTGGTTATTACATTATATTACAGTACCAGTGAGCGTATCTAGAACTGCAGTGTGTGTATTGTGTAGGCATCGGCGGCGAGGCATCATCATCGTTTATTATAGCCAATTACACTAATCAGTGGTAGTGTTAACAATAATTAGTAGTGTGGCCAGATGAGATGTAAAGCCCGTCGTATAGTTGGAAGGTATAAGTTGCGGCATCGCCATCGCATAACAGGGTCAATGCGAGTGTGCGAAAAAGGTTCTCATCCAGACCTATGAGATAGACGTCGTATTCAAATTATAAAGTAACGACTGATTCCAAACTAAATATATAATTTTTAAGAGGACTTAGATGCCCCTAGCATAGCTTGATAGCTTTCGACCTCATAATAACTCTATCGATTAATATCATGGAATATTTAAATAAAATAAACAAAAATCATATTCAGAAGTATCAAACTCTTCATTCAATGAATATTAACTAAAAAGTCCGTCGGAAGAACTGTATTGCCGATTCTGAAAAACTTCCTTATCTTTTTCGAACATTCTTATCGATGCTGTCAGTTTTTGACATAACTATATAAATTGATCTAAACTAATCATTTTAATTATTTGCTCTGGATCAATTTTTGACAAAGAAATAAGAGGGAGGGTAACAACATTTCTGAGGTTCCTCGAGTTTTTGGCATTGTTTCAGTTTGAAAAAGTTGAATTCTTCTATTCCTTTAAACAAATTAAGAGTTGATTCCAAAAATGTATAAACTCCGTTTTTAGATGGTGTTTTTTTAGACGTGTAGTTATCAATCTAGCAATACTTTTTTCAGAGTTAGTTTCTTTGACAGTTGTTACTTGTTTTATATTCAATTTGGTTTTTCATTTTATAATGAATAGATTTACTTCCAAGGAATGTTTGCAAAACGTGCATATTTTTACCCAAAACGAGATAGCCACCGATCCCAGTTTTCACAAGAAAATTTTGTTCAGCGATGAAGATCATTTTTGGTGGGATGGGAAAGTTAATAAGCGAAATTGTCGTAGTTAAATGATCATAGTTCACAAGTCATTGTTGAGACACCGTTACATCCTCAAAAAGTTACCGTTTGATGTTCTACCTATATGCACAGAAGGAATCATTGGTCTATACTTGTTCAAAAATGAAACCGGCCATAATGTTACAGTTAATGGGAAACCCTATAGAGTCATGATTTATGACTTATTCGTGTCTGAATTGGATGATGTTGATGTGGAAGACCTTTGGTTCCAACAAGATGGTGCGCGGACAACGAAATAATCAATTTATTGAAGGGAACTTTTGGTGATCGCATTATCTCGCATCGTCGTGGGTCTGTGAAGTGGCGTCTAAGATCATGCAATTTAACACCCCTGGATTATTTTTTGTGGTATTATTTGAAGTCGCTAGTCTGCGCAGATAAGCCCAAGACGATTGACGATGCCTTGGTAGAAAATATTCGGCAGGTTATTACTTACATACGGCCACAATTGCTGCAAAAGATGGTCAAAAGTTAGTCCTCTCGGCTGGAGCCACTTTGCGTTACCCAAAATCATTTTTAAAAAGGCAATGTCAAATTCTTATTCTCGGCCATAACATTAAATTATATGCGTCTTATTTATTCCTTAAAAACACACGTCTAAAAAAATACCCTTTATTCAGGTTTATCTGTTTCACAAAGCCTACTCCTATAATAATTTTTTAATTTTCTTCAATTTTACATTAAAAAATAAAATAATTCTCAAGACAATTACACTCGACGTTCTTTTGAACATGCTTCTTGCCGTCAAAACTGTTGACAATTTCGAAATTTGTCTCAATGGAAATTAGCCAAAACTCTTGCAAAAAGTCGATTTGAAACTTCACTTCTTGTTACGTTGCCCCTATCATCTTTTCATTTCCATCGACTTGTTCTTTTACAAATTGTATGCGGTTTTGAAATGTCAAAAATTAAGTGGATTTTGAATACCTACCTACGTTAAGTAAAACTGGCATTTCCTGACCAATCATTGGATTCTGCAATCGGGATGAATAAAATAATTTTATTTGTTTTTCTAAGTAAAATATTTGACCTCGTTCGAATTCTTTTTTTTTAAGCCAGATTTTTGAATATTCATAAAACTCATTAAATATTAATTTTTTGAGTTCTAACACAAAACTCGATATATTATTTCCTCACAAGACCCTTTTCATCAATCCTTTCTTTAAAAAAAAAGTCCTGATAAATATCAACTTCTGGTATTTTTTGTTGTTGCTTTCAGAAATTAAAACAAATTCAATTTTTATTCGATTCTTCTATCATCTCTTTAAAAAAAAAGATAATTAACGAAAAAATTATTTTTTATAAGATAAAAACAAAAAAAAAAAAAAAAACCTAAAACAAAGGAGAAAGCGCAAAAAAAACAAAATGCTGAGTTTTCTTTTGCTAAACGTTACCCAAAAACCTTTGAGTATATTAATTAAAAATACTCCACACGGGTCAATTAATAAAAAACAAAAAAAAAATAAACTTAGTAAAAAGGAAGGAACCTACCTATCTTCCTTGAAACGGCAGCAACAGCGGAAAGGGAAAAGAACAACAACAAAGAAAGAAAAAAAAAAAACATCTTTATAAAACAAAAGACTGGTTCGCTCGTGCGGTAATGAGAGAAAAAGGAGTTAATTGTTTTTCTTTTCCGCGTTTATCAGAAAAAACCTTTGAGCAAAAATATTGAAAAAAAAAACAAAAATGTTTAAGAAAAAAACTTCACATTGCTTCGCAATTATATTCCTACCAACCTATACCTACCTTTCTATACACACACACACATAAATGTATACATAAGAAAAGAAAACCAGGAAAAAAATAAGCAACAAACCTTCGGGCATAATTGTGTTCATTCGATTTTAATTAATTTTTCCAAAGCGACGACCGTTTCGACGACGACGAAAGCGAGCTTTCGAAATACAAAAATTAAAAAAAAAAAATCCAAACAGATACCCCTTTTCTGGTTCGTCCTCCTCGTCTCGTCCTTTTTTTCTTGGTCTTGGTTACATAGAAGAAAAATATTTATCCTTTAATCCTTTTTGTTTTATTTTTCAAGCGAAAGAATAATAATTCAAATATCCAAAAAACAAAATGGCAAAAAAAAAAATTCAAAATACATCTATGGCAGATTTGAGAAAAAAAAAAAATAATGAAGAGTGTCCTCCCGAGATGATGATGGATCACTGGGTTGAGAGGGGATGAGTTGGGATTTCGGGATGGCGGATGGGATGTACATAAGTCCTTTTAATGTGGCGGACGAATTAGTTTCTCATTAAATTTATGCAATCAAATGGGAGACTGGGAATTCAACACTATTCCTGGGGTGACCAGAGCACGTTCTTTAACGCTTAAATGACTAAGATATCAAAAGAAAAACGGAATTTTTTAGAAAATCGATAAGTGTTTAAAAAACATCTTTTGGGTCTATAATTTATGTTAAAAATCTCAGATTTTTGTAAAGTTTCTGTGAACTTAAATCTGTGTTTATCTAAATTCTAGAATTCTAAGATTTATCAAAATTTTTCAAATCTGTACGCAGATTACTGTGGGCTGAGAAACATTCCTGAGACATTTACAGACATTTTGACATATTCAGGTGAATTGAGATTGAGTAACACTTTTATTGTCTCATGAAAAACCGCATTACTTTTGTTAAAAGACCCGAGTTGGGCGCCAGTTACAAAGGGTACTTGACTATGGCAGACAATAGGAGCCATATTTTTGGAGTTACACATGTCAAATTGACTGTCATTTACTCAGTTTTGTTTTTCCCAAATCGCTTTATAAATTATCCCGTTGCGTTGGATCAACACCGTTCCACGCTCATAACCCATTTTGCGTTCAGTGATGGACTGATGTTAATATCGGACTGGATGCATCATCTGTCTTAAAATTTTAATTTAAAAATATCTGAAAACGAATATGGTTAAATGCAGATAAAATCAGGAGCTTAAAGCACATAAGGACTCTTGTAGAAGAGTAACATTGTTTTTTTAGGATCTCAATTTGGGCGCCAGTTAAGACTCTCATCAAAAAAGTTCTATTGGCTGGATTTTCTCTTCCTGAGAACATCTAACCACATATGGTCATCATAATTTCAACCATAATCTATTTTTATCCCTAATCGTTTTTCCTTCCACGTTTTTTGTTTTTATTCCCGTTTTATTTTTTTAACTATTTTTTTGTGCCAAAGAGATCGTCTTCAAAATGTCACATGTGAAGAAGAATGACATGCAACCCCCTAGAAAAGGGTTTCCTAAGAATTTTGTGTAGGGTTTTTTTCTTCTGTCATTTGCTCACAGTCAGTCTTAGCACAAAAAAATTCCACCCAAAGTGTCTGGCATTGCCATATAATGTATAAGGTCTCGTACCTTTGACTGGAATCTTCTGCTGATATAGTTTTTTTTTTTCCTTATTTTATCATCCATGGATACGAGTTTGCTATTCCCTCAGGACACACGATAGGTATATAGCCGATGATAGGATGAACAATATAACAACAACAACAACTTGCAACACATTTTGTTGTATACACTTTCTAAGGCGAATTGTTTAAACTTAATTAGCATAATATGCCATCCATCATGCGGCTGTCAGAAACTTGTGAGACAATAAATTCGATTAGTTGGAAGAAAAATAAATCTAAAAAAAAAAAACTATTTTCTGCAATATACATACATACAGTTACACTATACACACTCACACCCAGGCAGCAGATAAAAAAAGCAATATTTTTACTACAATATAAGGGCTGCGATTATGGGGCTGCTACATTAAACCCTTATAAAGCAGCTGAAGCAGAAGCAGCACCGAACCGATCGATGTTTTTTGATGGCTGGCAAGGCTATTGTGACGGATTATAACATTCCCTTCCTTCTCTTCTTGGCTCTTTGCAGAAATACTCGGAATTGAATTGGACTCTATATAAGAAAAAGGAGGGATTTATTTTCTTTGAATTAAGTAATGGATGTCTTTGCTTTTTAGCAATTCTAGCGAAATGGATTTGTGTGTCTATAGTTTTGAAGAGACTCTTGTCTTTGGAAAAAAACTGTCATTGTTAGACAGTTGGAAGAGAAACTTAAGAAGACAATCGGTCTTCGAATGAAACAAGGTTTAGAGAGTTTAGTTTTCTATTGCAGACAAATTAGAGCGAAATAATTAGGAGCACTCCTTTTGACAATCATTGCGCAATTTAAGGATTCAGCTCCTATGATGTAATTTGGAGGTTTAGAGAAAAAAAGCACTTAGAGATCGAATTATTTCTTTTTGAAATTTTGACCATTTTCCGAAGTTGTAAGAATTCTAAAAACAAAGAGAGCATGAGAGTACTCTTGAATACGGAAATTAATCTTACAAACTGAAATTTCGTAAACTGAATTACGAGTTATATAAAAGTTTTTGAAATGCATCACTTAGCAGAATTTTTGACTTAAATTTCTGAAAAACTAACTTTTGATACATAAAAAATTACACGAGTCTAAGGTAATGAACTGTCGAAACAAAATTATTAAGTAATTTTGGAATAGAGTTTTGAAAATGTGAGCAAAATTTTTGATATTTTTTAAGTTGAGGATACAGTTTTTGGAACACAGAAATATCAATTTAGGTACAGCATTTTGACATACAGTAACCAATGAACGAAAATATCAACGTATAAAGTTTTTAAAGCATATAATTAAGTTTTAAAATTTGTTCCTTTCATTTTTAATACAAAGATTGAGACTTACCGAAATTTTGAATATCATCATGAATGATTTAAACTTAAGTTTAAAAAATATTTGAAATAAAGTACAGAATTTTTAAAACCCAATTTGTACTCTAAAAATTTGTAAGATTGGTAAAGAATTTGCAGACATTAAATTCTAAAAAAAGTTTTAATAGAACAGAGGCATTTTTTAGATTCGTTTCTAATGCAGGGTTTGACTTTTATACAATTTCAAAAACAGAATTTCGGAAGGTTTTGAGAATTTTTAAATACAGATTTTATAAATGTCGAGATATCACAAATTCTGTGGTAAATTATAAGCTAAAATTCAGTCAAGAAAAACACTATTACAAAATTTTAGATTTAAGAATTGCACAACACGGAATAGGTGCAATATTTTCAGGATTTAAAAAAATGATAAAACCAATTTTCAGAGACCACAAAACTGTACTAATATGTAAATTTATTATTTCTATCGCGTTTGACGTCTGCAATCTTCTTGATTAGTCTTTGCTGATTTCTGTTTAATTCATCAATGTTTTCATCTGTTAGTTAGATATTAAGTTCCGTTCCGAGTCTCCACCATTGACTGTAGAATTGTAGGTTTCTACTTTGAAGATGAATATTCCGAAAATAAGCGAGGTGCAATCCAAGTGTGTAGATGTATAATATAGTTGAAGACCAGTCTCGAATACTTCTCTTAAGGAAGTATCTGAGTAGCTTTTCGAATTCTTCGAATTGGTAGATTCACCAAACTGCATAACTTATGATAGATCTCATCACTGTTTCGAAGTCTATGTACTTTAAGCTTGGCACAATTTCTTTTTTGCAAAGGACTGTTCTCAAACTACAGTTTATCACTCGTTTGGATTCCTTCAGTTTTTCTTGTAAATGTTCCCTTAAAGATATTTTTCGGGTTAAAAGTATACCTAGGTATTTCTATAGTTTGACTTTTTCCAGTTCTTTGTTTTACAACGTCAATTTCTCATTTTATGCATATCTCCACGTACCATTTCGAAAAATCATAATATTTGACTTTGCAGTGCTCAGTTGTAAATTCCACTACAAAACATTTTGCAACTAATATTACAGAACTATAGAAAAAACTAGAGGACCCGGCAAACTTCGTCCAAGCTCCAATTGAGATCTAACAGAACACTTGACTGTTTGATTGGTCGATATGTTATCACCAACCGATCGAAATGTTCATTATAATCTCGGAACTTACAAAAAAGTGTATCTATCTCAGGCACTGAAAAATTGATTATAAAGGATTTTAATAACTGTAAAATGGTGACAGAGTAACAGGCAATTTTATAACTTTTTCTTTAACTTTCGAAAGAAGACTGAAATATGAAAATTTGACAACGAACTAACAATCTAAAATATTTTTTTTTGCAAATAGAATATATTGCATGGAAAAATGAAGTTGTAGTTTTTACTGTCTTCCTCGCAATGTTCCCATATTTTCTCACTTTTTAAATCTTCCCTAGAATACGATGCACATTTTAAAATTAAAATCAGCAAAATCGGCCAAGCCGTTCTCGAGTTTTAACGAGACAAATAAACAGAAATTGATTTTTATATAAAGAAAAAATTATATAAACTTGCTGATTTTTAAAACAGTCAAAATTCAGTTGTTCAAAATTTTGAAGTGCTTTTCGGGAACTTAAAAATCTGATTTCAAAGCTTTAGACACCAAATTAAGGAGTTAATTCTATTGTTGGTTTATCGGAACTTAATTTTTAGGATTTCAACTTAGAACACACAAAGCGTATGATTTTCTAGTGCTTTGTTTCGAATACTCATATATATTTTTTTTGAAGGTAAAGCCCTATAACGATGCCATTTGTCATCCCCCACATACAATCTCCTTTCCCATGAAAAATATCTATAAAGTAACACAAATATATCAACAACATCGCGCATACATTAAAAGTAAAACTCATTAGTCTCATTTCGCGAAAGTATTTTCTAATTTATGTGAACATTTTCAAAATTTCGAAATTAACAAACACACATTTCATATTATCTACTTACATACATATAGTACATAATGTCATTCCAACCTTAGTTATAGGTTTTTGTAGGTTTATTGTCGTGTGTCGACTGTCGTGCGGGAGTATATACAGAGCGAAGGGTACAATACTACCCTCTGGGTTGCTATTATGTATTATTGCCAAACTTTTACAACAAAGTATCATGTTATCACTTAATATCAACGTCAACGCTTGATATAAGGATATTGTTTCTATTGTCTGATGGTTGGGCGGTTTGTCGTCGTCGTCCTTCGGATATGGATGCGTTTTCTACCTTTTATATGTATATAACTCAACTCGAGTTGACTTTTGTGGTATGTCCTCGAATAAAATTAAGAGACATACCGCACTCATTCATAAACACGTACCGAGTTGATATAGAGACTCCAGTTACAGGCTATAGAGGTACATCCCGCCGCACAGTTATACCCCAAACGAGGACACTTTTAATTAAGCCTCTAGAGAGAAAGAGGCTGATGATGGTTGGTTTGGTTTTTGTATCTAGATACGACTACATGAATAAGTCTTCTATTTCGATGTTATAAAATGAAGAACGAAATGAAATTATAACTCGAAGAGTTTATATGGCGCTGAAAAATAAAATTAATTGCAGAAAGCGTAACGAAAGCACTAAGCAATTAATTTCATAATTTTTAATATAATACTTAAAGTACTCGTATTTGAGTGTCAAGTTAGACATTTGAGGGTTTTACCTTCATATACAACTGTCATTATCTTTGTTTCAGAAATGTCAAAAAAATCGAGGGTGAAAAAGATTGAATTTGTCATTTTAAATGGTGCTACTTGTCATAATGTCTCAGATTACACCTTTTAAGATTAATGTTGATAAAAACGGGTACAAAGGTAAAGTTTTTTGAATTTAGCTACGTTTTGGGTACTGGCCAGGAACTGTGTCTCCGCTATCAATTGTCAAAATTCGGAGGTCCACTTTGGAAGACCTAATTGCATTGTCAATTCGTCGTATTAGTGCCACAAAAACGTTGGTAAGTCAATATTTGCTTATTTTCAGGAGAGTCGATTTTGTGATTTTTTTCACATCATGAGCAACGAATTCATGGTTGTAAACCTCTCAGCTTCAGGTTCAGATAGGTCTTCAAAAACCCCTAGATCGAATCTCTGTGGTGCAATCACCTGTCACCAATGATGTCAAAAAACCGGTGCAAATTAAAACAAACTTGAAAATAAGTAAACTTTCCCATAAGAAAGTCTTCATCGTCAGATCATTTAAAACAAAATTAAATGCAATAAATCTCCCGTGTCTCGTCATTCCGGGCAAACAAATTAATCTCGTGAATAAATTTATTTTAAAGCCTATGCTATATGTTTTTGTCTCTTAAAAATACCTCCGACCCCCTTTCCCCCATCCTCAGAAACCCAGGTAACCACTTATTGCATCTATCTCTGATCTGATAGCAATTCATGTCCATATTTTTTCGCATTTTAATTTAATACCCTATATAAATGATCAAACCAACAGATGCAACCACAAATCTGAAACAACACACAACTGCCACTATGATGATGATGATGACTTTTATATACGCATACGCACAAATATTATAAAACTCAATCAATTTATATGCTGATGAGTGATGATCTTGATTGTTTCAGGTTTTTTTTTAATTTTTTTCTTCTGTCAAATGATGATGATGAATTCCTGTCACGTTCGATGCGGTTTTAATATTTGCTGATTCCTGTGAGACTTGAATGTAAATTAAAAAAGAAAAAAAAAAAGATCCTTAGAAGGCGTTGCAACTTTCCTCTGTAACTAAGCTACTCTGGCATTTCTTAATGATGAAAACAGTGGCGTAGCTAGATTTTTAGGGGTCTTGATGTGTTAAAGATGTTTTCTGAAATTTTTGTAGCCTTGAATTTTCTATGGAAGGCCCCGAAACTCAGAATTTTGAACGTTGGATGTTTGATAGATAATATTCAAAAGCCTGTAAATGACAGTGTCCCGTTTCCAGAATGACTCCTCACAGCTTCAGGTGTTTGGCAACACTGCTTTAGCGTACACAGAATAGCACATCATTAATACCTGAGATTAAAAGAAGTGGCCCTAATTAATATTGAAAATCATTTACTTAAACGTCATGTTCAAGTTTAAGGAATGGCTTCTAAGCATAAAGAAGCTCAAACAGAATATCATCGAATCCCAGACAAGTTTCTAGAAACTACACCCTTGGAACATTCTCAGCCGATTTTCGAACCCATTCAAGACGCAAAGAAGTTAGAAACTATAAGTTCACAATAGCTGTGCTTTATTGACTGCTGTATAGCAAGTGCAACATTCATTCGACAGCACAGCTGCCATTATTTTTGCTGGCTTCTTTTTCACCAGCAATCAAACTGTTTTTGTTTGCCGGTTAAAATTTTGCTGTACTTGCTACGCAGCAGTGAATAAAACACAGCTAATATTTGTATGGCAATATCCTAACTAACTAATTGACTTACTATAACTGACAGACCATCAAAACTATGAAGTCCTTTCTGATATTATAGATGCTACAAATTTCTAAGAATCAAAAATTTGCTTTACTTAATTTCGAAGGAGTTTTAATAATTATTTTAAATTAACATAACACTTCCAATTCTTTGAAAATGATAAAATTCTGTATACTTGTGGTTTTAGCGATCCTATATCCTGTAGAAATTACAGAGCATATCACTGCTTAGTGTCGCATATAAGATCCTTTCCAACGTGTTGTGTGAGCGTCTTAAGCCCTTCGGCAAATACCAGCGTAGTTTCCGGCCCGGCAGATTGACTATAGACC
Organism: Scaeva pyrastri; assembly: GCA_905146935.1. Lineage (NCBI taxonomy): Eukaryota > Metazoa > Arthropoda > Insecta > Diptera > Syrphidae > Scaeva > Scaeva pyrastri. The sequence continues at coordinate 79,035,713 of LR989928.1, read as the reverse complement.
AATTCTCAGACACTCCTGGAAAAGAGCAATGGATTTCAAATCGAGACACATCATCTTTTCATCAACTTCAAAGCACCATATGATAGCATCCACCGGCAAAAACTCTATAGGGTGATGGACGAACTCGAAAACCCGGGAAAACTGATCCAGCTTTGTGGTGTAATTCAAGAAAATACAAGATGCAACGAACAACTAGGAAATAGTACTTTTGAACTCTTCCAAACCTGTCCAGGGTTTCGGCAGGGTGATGCGCTATCATGTGATTTCTTCAATATCGTTCTGGACCAGATAGTGCGTACATGAGGAGTCAATACGGAAGTCACTATATTCAACAGATCGATCCAACTTTTGGCGTATGCGAACGACACAGACATCCTCAGCCGCTCCAAACGCGCCTTTATTGAGGCCTTTTCGGAGAATGGAGAAAAGACGAAACTAGTTGGTCTTGAAGTTAACGAGGACAAGACGAAATACCTGCTATCAAAAAACAAAAACGCATCCATCCACTGGCTTGGACACAATGTTACTATTGATAGCAGTGACTTCGAAGTAGTTAAGTAGTTCATGTACCTGGGTTCCAACATCACCTCCACGAACGACACCTTAGTGGATTTTCGGAAACCGCTTATACTTCGCTACAAATGGTTTCAAATTCAAAACTCCTATCTCGAAAGACAAAGTGCTTGTTCAACAAAACTCTTATACTGCCAATCCTGCTATATGGTACTGAGTGCTAAACGATATTCAGAAAGGGAGGTCTGATGTTTGGGCCCTTTCGGTAGAAAAATTCTTCGTCAGATATTTGGTCCTGGTGTGCGAAGGAGGCGAATAGAGGGGAAGATAAAACCGCGAACTCTATGAGCTGTAAAAAGTTGTGAACGTTGTCCGAAAAGTTAAAACACGTCGACTTTATTGGCTCGGCCAAGTCGGGCAAATTGGACAACAACGCTACAGCTAGAGAATCTTCGAATCTCAGCCACCTGGTTAAAAGCTAAAAGGAAGACCGAACCTCCATCCAACATATCGCGGATGTCAGAAAGCTTGGGTTAGATGACTGGAAGCAACGTTCTCGGGATCATAGAGGATAGAAGGCCATCGTGTCTCAGGTAGAGATTCTACATGGATCGGGAGACTGATAAAGTAAAATAAAAATAAAGTAATACCTACCTACTTGAGATTTGTCACACTGTCCAAAATTTGTGATTCTTATAGAACGATAAAATTTGATCGAACTGTAAAAATTGTAGTGTACAAAAAGACAACATTGGAAAACTCAAAATTTTCCATTAAGGACAAAAAATCAAAAAGAGGATTTTCGAAAATTTTCCAAATTGTGACACAAAGTACCTGTCAAAAACGTGCCAGATTAACTTGATCAGATATTTTTTTTTAGGTTTATTTGTTACGTAGGTCATTTCTAATTTCCTCGCAGAATATCTGGGGATTAGTGGAAACACGAAATCCTGCAACATTAAACATTTTACTCTACTGCTCTGCGTCTAAAATGAAAAATCACCTTGACTATCTCCAAAACATCACCTGAATCTCATCAAACAGACATATATTCACTGCAACAAATCTCTGTACAACAAAGGTTAGATAGGTTGGTTTGGCGTATTGGCCAATTTCAGTGACGCAAAGTAAATCCATTAAAATTGATGGAAAGGAGTTATGCTGATTGGCCAAACAGAACAAAACTAGATGAATTTGGTGGTCGTCATCATCATCATCATATAGTCGTTGGTCATTCCAAGGATCTACGAGTATATACCGCGTATCTCTCCACTAAACCTATACCAACATATTTCTATAGCTAAGTCATCATGTTGTATTTCAGGGATGTTTTGAAAAACAATAGAGAAACCCCCTCCTCCCTGAAGGAAATGTCATGCTCTCTCTCTATACAACAAAAACGTTGACTTTGTAGATTTTATAGATTTTCATCCGAAGGGACATTTGTTTAGATCAAAGTGCAAATATCGAATGACATTCTCGTCTCTCTCGTCCTTTGTCTGACTGGACATAGATTTATTGCCCTTACAAAAGGGGAGACCGTATTTTATGTGTCCAGTGTTCATTTTTGTGTTTCTAATTTTTTTTTTCTTTTTGTAGTGAAGTTTCTAAAACACACATCGATTTTTGGGTTGGGGGCTTAGTCAATCTTTTTTTGAATTTTTGGTTCAAGTTTATGTAGACTGTTTTTTTCGAGTCTTATAGGCTCCATATACGAGTACAACGAGTGTGTCCTTTTTCTAAACCAAAACATTTTCTTACATCCTTTTTTGAGTAAATAATTGAAATTTGTGTGATGCTTTTGTGGTGTTTATTAAAATTTGATATCCTTCAAATTTACGGGACACACAAAGAAATCCTTGTGGTTTTGAGTGAGTCCTTTTCTCAACTATCCCAAAACAAAACTATCCCATTCTGGAAATGGTCAGTTAGTTTGGGATTGGGATATTTATAAGATCGGATATAAAATAGTTGGTTAAGCCTTTGATATTCGATGCCATGGTTTGTGGTTTTTTTCTTTTCTTCCATTGAAAGATGAGAAATGGTCGGATGGAGAATTCTTCTGATGACCATCAGAATACCATATAAACGAAACATATATTATTTCAACCCCTATATATAACTGGGCCATGTTTACCCATTAGGCAGCCCTCTTTGGACGTGTTATTCATACAGACACTTCATCTAATCACTGCCAAACATTTATATAGACAATTTATACAACATCCCCCATATAGAGGAAATTCTGCTCCCAGTTCAATGGCCCGCTTCTCATCCCTTACATCTCTTCGTCCTGTTTTTGTCGTTGGTCGTATAGTGGGTCCGTCGCTGCTGTCCATCGTCAGTCGTCGTCGTCGTGTAAATAGAAAAAGATTGATCTAGTGGAAAATCTGACAAAAAGTCGGCAGAAATGCTTTTATTGTTGCAGCATAATCCCTCCGTCACTTCCCCCACCCTCACATACCACCACTTGAATAAACTCCCGGACAAATATATATACCTACGAGTATATGTGTTTAAGCTGGAAACTCTCCCCATAAATCCAACTCACTCCCACCCGCTCAGTCACTCGACAAAATTCCCATAGCTCTTTTTGGCTTTTGGGGGGGCTTAATAGACGGAAGGCATTTAGGAGTCAATAAAACTTGTTAACGGAGTAATTGCAGGCAATTTATTTATTTTTGTTCGCCTCCTGTTTTGTCCTTATTTTTTTGTCCCAACATAAAAAAAAAAAAAAAAAACTCAAATAATGCGGGATACACAGATAAAACACCGAATGCAACAAGGTTCGGGTTTTTGGCCAAAAATGATGATGGTGGTGATTTGGAGGTTAAAATAACTGAGGTCAAACTTTGTTACATTTATAATTTATGTTTCAGGAATTGTGTTGGTGGCGACCGACCAGGCACTGTGTTGCGTGGTCGTTTGTGCGAAAAGATAGATAAAAGAAGACAGGTTATAACTTACCAGGTTAAGGTCCTTCTGGGTACTTTGTACCTTTCCAACCGCATAAAGTAAATATTTGACCACAATCACGTAAGGCCGCTCAAGACGGTGGTGGAGAGGTTATCGAACTTGTTGAAACTCTTTTTTCTTGCTTATATATTTCTTTTAAATCGTTGTTAAAGGAAAAGTTACTTTTCTTCTTTTTTTGTTATTAACTAGAGGACCCGGCAAACTTCGTTTCGTCCCAATTTTATTGAAAAACATTTTTTTTTACTTATTTGATTTTCCATGCAATTTTTTTATAGTTTCAAGATGAACCCGTGTACTTCGCCAAATTATTAAAAAGTGGATTGAGAGTTAGGACAACTGAAGTTCATGTACCAATAACCACACATTGCTTCAATTGTTGTGTAAAACGTGGTCAATGGATAATTCCAATAAAATACATTTTACCCTGGTAAAAATTATCCTCTATGCTTTTCCAGACTATAATCAACCTCTGTGCCGAATTTCATCCAGATCTGTTTAGTCATAGAGGGTTAATTGGAAAAATTAATAGAAATCTATCTCGCGAGAACTACATATATATTTTACCGGGATAAAAAGTAGCCTATACACTATTCCACTATAAAAACTGTTTGTGTGTCAAATTTCAGCCAAATCGGTCCAGCCATTCTTGAGTTATATATATATAAAGATTTATGTTAACAAAAAAGTACGTATACGCCTAAGTGAACCACCAGTTTTAAACTAATGTATGTTATTAATGGTGTTAGTTTTCATATGAAAATTTACTTAATTAAAGGTTTTTGAAAAAAAAATCACTTCTTGGGGATCTTTGATTAAAATTTGCGAAGTTGACTTGTTTTCTGTATCGATGTCTTCTTTTCTATTAAATGCCTTTAAATTGTTTAATCCTTATTTTCTAAAAATCCATCTCCCTATCAATCCAACCCCCATTTTTGCCGTATACATTTCTTTCCAATTTGAAAAAAAAAAACAAAAAAGTTCAAAAACTCAAAACATCAAACGAAAATTGCCATAAAATGCAATTAGAAAAATCTATCATCAAAAAGAACTTTGTTTTCTAAGAATCTTTCTTTTACATTCTCATTCTCTTTTACACATATGTTCTTGTATATGTATGACTAGAACTGTTAAACTCTGATATGTTAACCCTTTCCTTTAACCGTTTATACATCAGGACCCCCTTCCAGTTTTCCTTTTTATGTTTTCTCTCTTCATATGATGGGAGATTGCCTATACCTCGGGTTTGCTGTTCCTGTTTTCGACAGACTTTTTTCTCACTCACAATATTCCTTTGAGTTTGGAAAAAAGAATTACACAATTGGAAGGGGGTGATGGAAGTTCGTAAAGCTGACTTGATATACTCTCCCTCCCCCCCTTCCATAAAAACCCATATTGCCCATCACGGTGGATGGCGTGTCTTTCTCTCTATTATTCAAATGTCGCTTTCAAATGGCCACATTTTGTGTAAAAGAAATTTACTGTGTGAGTTTTTTTTTTAACACTTCTATTTTTTCAGTTTTTTCTTTGTGTCATTTTGTACTGTTAATGAAAAAGCCTTCAAAACGAATGACTACAACATCAAGTCAAGTCTCTAAAAGAAAACGACCCCGCATCACTTTGTAGTTCACACCTGTGGCGACTGGCGACACACTGCTACTGCTGCTCCCCTCCCCCTCCCCTCAAACACGACCGCGCTGGTATTGTGTGTCCTGGACACACTGTCTTTGTGTAAAATCCTTTAATCCTTTAAATGCTACATGACACCCACAAAACTCGCAAGCAAAAAAAAATATTAACCCAACACAAAAAGTCCAACTTTCAAAAACGTGCCCGACGGCGGAGGAGGTGACGGCAGTGAGGTAGTGTTTTCGGGTGGTGCGATGCGGTGTGGTGGTGGTACAACAGAAGAAGAAGAACAAAAGACGACCAATCCTCCGCAGCACTGATTGTTGGGGGTGTGAAACTGAATACCCTTTCTCTCTTCTCGCTATATGTGTGATGACCAGAGCTTCACCTACCTAACTGCAAACATAAAGTAAGTGTGCTTTTTTGCACCCCCCTCCCCTTTGGACAACTGGACAACAACAAGAAAAAAAAACGGAATGGAACGTTACGGAGGAAATCAACTTAACTCACCAAGTAATGACCCAAGGGTATTTAATTAAAATTATTTATGCTTTTGTCACACACAAATAAATCTCCGCTTACAATTAGTTCGGACGGTTGGTTACCCAACAAACGACGACGACAGAAGGAGCAGAGGGTGGTTCTTTGACGACAACAATATACGCAATATGGGGATGACAATGGTGATGGTGGCGATGGCGGCAGCCTGATGGGGGTACTTGTACATCCCCCTTTAGATTTGTAGCATTGAACCTTGAGCTGATGGTCAAATGGTTTTATTGTGATTTTTGTTGGCGCGCATTTTATTTTTCAATCGTTTTTTTGTGTTTCATTCTGTGGGGTGAGGGAGGGGGGAATGGAGGATGATTACACGGTGCATATGTGGTGTCCTTTTGTACATGATTTTACGTATATTTAAACGGATGTTATAGCCGTTAATTGCGATCTACCCAGGAGATATTTGGCCATGTAATTGAATGGAAAGTAATTAAATTTGATAATTTTTTTTTTGTTGTATCGAAATTTAACGGTTTGTTGAACTGACAAATTGTCATGAAGCGCTCTCACGTGAAGTAAAATTGTGAATGAACAAAAATTGTCATAGAAATCTACAAAATGTCAAAATAGGGTATTTAAAACTGATTGTAAAATATGAATTTAGCGTTGATTTTATAAATGGATGTTGGGAAGCTTAAATAAAACAAATTATTCAAAAGTTTAGAATAAGAAAAAATCGAGAAATGAAACTTAAGCTTTTAAGGGTATTAAGTACAAAAATGTAATACCCAATACTCTCATCGCTTTCGCATTGATTTTCTTGTAAGCTTAAAAGAGTATACAGAGTGTCAGCTGTCAAATTGTTTTTCCCTTTTTTTAGTGTTAATAGCACTTACAATTAATGTAAAATTTTCTGTTTTGAATTTTTTTTCATTTTGTTAAATTTCTCCCGGGCGCCATTTATTGCATGAGTCAATATACGTCTGCTGACCTATTTACATGCAATTTTTTTTTAAATGAAGTGAAAAATGTCAACTTTGAATTGCCAAGATTGAAGTAAAAAGTAAGTATGATTATGAAGTGTCAAATTCAAAGTGAAAATATGAAGCTGATGTGGACAATTTAAAATAGGTCTAAAATGTTCCTGGTTTATCAATGAACTCTAAAAAAACGATACCCAAGTCCTAAATCGATTATTCGACCACTGGGCAGACTTCTATTTATTGGATTTTTGCTGATAAGGGTTAAGTTGTGTTATGAAGGGTCTTAATTCCCAATCTATATCTACGTTTTATTACAGTTTCTATACTAAATCATCAAATCAAATTTATTTCCTCAAGATTTAATGACATGTTATGCAATAATTGTGCGTTTACACTACTATCGATTTGCGATTTGACATTTTCGATGCTCACCACCAACCAACATTTCACACTTCCATATCATCAATATGTTATTCGACACGCGATACAAATAACAATGACATTTCGCAACCCATCACCAACACTTCAACGCGCGCACTCATTCCAAATGTTTATGACATCAGTTCTTCAACTGATAATGATGATGAGATGTGACAATGGTATGGAAGCCAGATTTCCAAAACAAACACCATTTTTCTCCCATCACCATCACCATCACATATCATCAAAAACCTGAGAACGCAAAAATGTTTTTATCATCATTAGACAAACATCACACATCATTGTCATTCAGAACGGTTGCTCGGGTATATATGATGCTAAGCCAAATAACCTCCCCCAACCCCCAGATCCCAGAAAAACGGATATTTTTTCCAACATTTACCAATTCAATAATTCAATATTCTTAAACGTATGTTGTTCAATATTCTCATGATGTGTGTTTCTCGAGACTCAAGAAGAATCTAGAAGATAACATGAGAAATGGCACTGAAAGTTCACACATTGTCACCGGTGCGGCGGTGGTGGTGTCGGTATCGGCGTCTATACACTAAGTCACTAAGGGTTGCTGCTGATCGAATTGTAACGCACGTTTGGCCTAAGGGTTGCGATAACATCTATCCCATCAGAATGAACAAAAATAAAATCATATTTTTTTGGAAAACAAACTCTCAAACCGCAGTAAACAATGAACAACAACAAAAACAACAAGAAAAAAATCGAAAAAAGACAGAAAGAACACAACTAACTTCAAGGGGTGACATTTTGGATTTGTTTTTTCTCACCACCCCCTCCACCCCTTGGAATGAGGGTTTTTTTGGTGTTTTTTTATCCTTCCACACATTTTGCTTGTTTAATGGATTGACACTGAATGACTGTGGCTTTTCGACTTTTTTTTTTGGTTTTCCTTGTTTTTTCTCTGTTGACTTTCAATCGAGATAAAAAAAAGTTGAAAATTCTAGAGTTGGGGTGGAAAATTGGATCAAGAATAAAAAATATTTTAATTAAAATCTGCTTTCGAATCCATTTATCATGCTCATCCCTGGAGCAATTAAACAATAAAATAAATTTTAAACACACCACCAACGCAACAACACACTTTAAAAAAAAAAAACACCTTTAAATGAATAATTAAAAGTTATTGCTCAATTGCAGAGCTCATTGTAGGATGAGAGGGGGATGGGTTGCATAAGATGGAAAAATATGCCAAGATACAATTAAAATTGTTTTTTTTTTTTTTAGATTTTGTATGAAATACAGAAACTGGAAAAACAATTCACCTAAATCAACCTTATAAGACTTTGTATAGACTTTTTTGTGATATAGAAGAAGATAATAGCAAAGAATTTAGCATGGGCATTATTCCAACACATCATAGCCCCTCCCCATCTTTAACAAAACCAGAGCCAGCTATATGAGTTGAGCATGTAATAACAATAATTCTCACCTCGTAGCATCGTCGTCATTATAAACGGAATTTTTAGGCTTAAGGACGAAAAAAAAAAACAATTTTCCAACTTTCGTTTACGTACTACCTATGGCATGTTATTGTTTTGTTAGAGTTTTCTTTTGGGGGTAATATTTCTGTAGAAGATTCCTTAAAAATGTTGCAGAGGGAGGAGGTTAGTGGTGGGGGAGTTTTGTGTGTGTGAGAAACCAACGCAAAAACATTTCTTCTCCCATGTTTAACAAAAGTAATTAAATTCACAAAACCTCGGTTTTATATGAAAATTTCAAATTCCATAATTATATGCAGAGGTACATCTTTGGAGAGCAGGGCCGTTTGGGAGGGTTTCAGGAGCGATCAGGCGTCTATTTAGTGAAGATATATTAGTTTCTCTATTCAAAAATTGTTGCTCAGTTAAGAACTATAAGAAAATAACAATTTTACTCGGGCGCCATTTAAGGATAAAAAAGAGGTGTACCCGTCAAAGGTTAACTTTTCAATGAACAAAAAGTATATTAGTGTTCATTTCCAGGCACAAAATTGTACCAAAATGGAATACTCATATAGATTTGTTTTTCAAATTGGTTATTTTGCTCGGGCGCCATTTAAGAGATAAAAAGGATCTACTCGTTCAGTGTATGCATTTATAAAAAATCACATGAGTAGAAAAGTGAATAATAATATAAACTTTGAACGAAAGATTTCATTTTAAATTTTATAAAATTTCCCCCGGGCGCCATTTATTGTTCTCAGAGTTTGGGCATTTCATTTTTATTATAAGAATTTTAGCTTAATTTATTTAACTTTTGAATTTGAAAACGACAACTAAATTCTTAAAATAATATTATTAAGTCCAAAATTATTCTCGATATATTTCACCCGGGCGCCATTTAAGAAAACAAATAATGATACGCTCCTTTTAGTGTAAACATTTTGATAGAAGGGTTTGTTGGAGTTAGACATGAAGATGACTACATTTCTCTTGGCAACTTAATGTCGGTGACTAAATCCTTTTTCCATTATTATTTCTTATTTTTGTAGACTTTGAACGTGAGTTTCATGCCATTGCCACGACATCCTCATATTTTTTTTTTTTTTTTTCTTAATAATAATTTTTTCTCAGATTACTTTATAATTCTTTTGAGTTACAAGGAAATTTGCTTGTGGGTTGGTTAGTTGTATGGTTGGTGTTTTTGAAGGGTTCCTTTTTTTGGTGGGGGAAGAAAAATAAGTTCGAAAGAAAAATACTGGTATACCTTTTACTTTACCCTTTTGCTGTTACTCTACAGAAAAAATATAAAGACATTTTTAAAGGTGGGGCTTGGAATATAAAAATAAGCGGGGCCACACTTATATGAATTTTATTCCTTTGAAAGGATGTAATATATGCTAGGTATATTATTTTTGGGGGGATTTTATTTTTGCTGATTATGCTAAGCATATATTACTGGTAAATAAATGCTAAAAATATAAAAGCAAAAAAGAGCATTTATTGTTTCTGTTTTGTGAAATTATGGGAAAAACACAGTTGGACAATGTGTTTTGGGGCTTTTAGGGGATTTACTTAAGTTCTAAATCAGATTTTCTTCTTTTAATTATTTTTTTCATCACAAGGGAAATGGTACTTAGGGGCGGAGTAGAAGAGAACTAGAAACCACAATGCAAAAAGAATTTAGTTATTTGTAAAAAAAAAAATCAAAAGTGGGAACATTATAGAAAACGGTGGTGACACTTTCCAATACAAAATGGTCCAGTGTCGCCACTTTATTGGAACACATTGTGTATTCAACTAAGATGAAAAATTTTGGGGCTTAAAATAGAAAATAATGTCGAAGTGTAAGTTTTGAGTAAATTATTCTTTGGTCAGTGTTGCCACTTTACTAAATTAATGGGTTAATATAAATTATGAAATATTTTTAAAATAGAAAAATTGAATCATTCTTTCACTTTTTCTTAAATTAAAAATAATCTCGAAAGTCCTTCCTTCAACATCCTGGTTTTTCTATGCCAATATTTTAAATAAACCTCAAAAGGTCCTGTTCCGGAATATGAAAAGAATAAAAATCGACTGGCAAAGAAAAACATCACTTTGAATTATTGATGACTGATTAATTTTATACCCGGAAAAGCCTATATGTACAAAAAACAGAACACCGCACACACAAAAAGGACAAAAGGACACAATTTGGTTTAAAAATAAACACACTAACGCAAATAAAGGACACGCAGTGAATTGTTTTTATTTTTGTTTTCATTTTCGTTTTCGTTTCAGTTTTTTTTTTTGTTATCATATTTATTTTCACTCCATCCACTCCCACGCGTGGTTTGGTTAAATTATGTGTGTTTTTTTCCGCTTTTCCGTTTTCCGTTTTCCGTTTTTTTCTTTTTTTTTAAATTTTATTTGAAGAGACACTTTGGCCTGATGCAAAAGCCTTTCTTTGTTTATGTATAATTTTTTTTTCAGTTAATTTTACGAAATGAATTTTTCATTTGACGTGTGCTCACCCGTGTAAACATTTAACGCTTGGATGTAACCGCATTGGCTGTGCATTGGAGAGGAGACATGGGCTTTTGGAAATAAAACCAAACAAAAAAATATAAGAATAATAAAGGACGAACATACAATTAAAAGGGATTTTTTTTTTCTTCTGTCCACTTCCACTTGGGGAATCATTACTTTTTTTTCGTTGTTTGTGGCGTTCAGGCAGCAATAAGCTTTGGGAGTAAAAGAGGATAAATATAAAATTTCAAAATAAAAAAAAAGGATACACATGTAAAACCGCCAACGCCGCAATCCGTGAGTGCCCATGTCCTGAATTATTTATAGAGTGGCAATGAGGATGTTATATGGATGATGATGATGATGACGATATTAATGATAATGGAGATGATTGTGTGTGGACTGGACGCAGGACATTCTCGCGGCAGCTTTATTATATATGGGGGTCAACTTGACTACCGGGATGCGATATGATTATATTCGTATCTGTGATGATGTTGATGATGATGATGTTCGACGAAGGTATAGGTGCTAACAATTGTTTAAGAGTCAGACTCGGGTGAATCCTGGCGTTGATATACATTTCCCCCGCGAAGTGGGTATTAATTAATTGGAGGGAAATATCCAAGTAAAATGTATCTATGTACTTGTAAATGAACTGGGGAAAACAAAGTTGACAATAATAATTGTGTACTTACTGTGGTGAAACATATGGAGATAGGGAGAGTGGACATTTAAAGGTGAATAAGCATAATAGGTAAGTTCATCTATTTGGATGATGGGGACTGATAAATGTTGTGGGGGAATATATTTCAATTCTATTCCTTGTTGTAGCCTTGACCCTTGAGACTGTTGCAAAGGTTAAAACTATACTGATATAAGTTGGTTATGTTATGCTGGGGGCTTTAAATTTATCTTGTACAAAAAATATAAGACACTAAGCAGACGGGGACATTTTTTTTGAAGAACTTATCTAGTTAAAATTGTAAATATAAGGATTTTCTTTTTTTGATGCTTTTTCAGAGAAACTGTAGAGTTAGCAATGACCATTTTTCCAGCTGTCAAAGTGAACAATATATCATCATGTATATTTTCAAGCCTGACATAACTCGAAAAGAAAGAAATGTTTTTTGGTGAGTGAAAATACATTACATTCCAAAATTTAACAAGAAAAACACTAACAAGATGTTACTGAACATAAAATAAATCAGTAATCAGTAAATTTACTTTAATTTAAAATAGAGTTTCAGATTGTGAAATGTAGGAAGCACTTTAGTTGAGCACAAAATAAATAAATGCTGTCAGACTTAAGGGTGTGTTCGTTGATATTTATTTTTTATATTTTTACTGCACTGTAGAGTCTTTATGTTCTACAAATAACAGAAAAAACGGTAGCTGTGTTTTATTCACTGCTGCATAGCTAGAGCAGTAAAATTTAAATCGTTAAACAACAACAATTCGATTGTTGGCGAAAAAGAAACAAGAAAAAAATAGCAGTTGTGCTGTTGATATATAAGAATTGTGTAAGATCGTTTTATTCACTTGCATAAAAGCTGCACAACCTATGCAGTAGTGAATAAAACGCAATTGGTGTTTGCGTATCATTTGTAAACTTACTTTGTCACCACAAATATGGTAAAAATATTAGTTTTCATCAGTAAACTGGCAAAATTATTGTTAAAATTAAGTTTCTAATCAAAGCCCATCACTAGTCCCTTTGACGTTTGTGTTGGTATCTGTCAAAAAAAAAAAAACCTATAACTCGGATTCTTTTTCTTGGGGAAATCCTACTTCATTGTTTTTTTTTTATTGAATAAAGTTTATTTTAAGCCACAATCATGCAGCTGGTTTTTAAAGTTGCAGGCAACTTATTTTCATATTTTTTTTAGGTCTCATATAAGCGAATGTATTTTAATTATGAATTGCCATATGGTTAGCTACTTCAATTTGTGGGGAAAAAATCGTCTTTTTCAAAATGGAAAAATGAGGAAAGCTCTAAACTATTTCAGTCTGCATTTCCATAAATATTTGAACTCGATCTTCATTTTCATGAATTTTTCTACTGGACACAAGAAATGTATTTCAATTTTTTCAAACACATTCCTCCAAATTTTTGGAGGTAGATTTAATGTGAGTTACTAAGTGAAGCCTTTTTTGCAACTTGTGTTACTGCGCTAGCTAAAGATTACCAATAAAACACGATGTTTAAAAACCCATTGCTCCTTATTTTTGGCGAATGAAAAAAACAATCCAAATCAAAATTAAATCAAGAATTCAAATTACATTAATTTTGAAACCAAAAAAAAAAGAACAAACCACAATCTTCCATAAATGAAATGCAATATGCCTCCTGGGAATATTGTTCCTCGCTCATCACGATCATCAACAAAAACCCGCCTCAATCAAATGAAATTGCATCGATTTTGTTTTTCTGATTTCTGAAACCACTCGCAAATAATCCACAAATCAAAACCACGGATTGGCAGTTGGTATATACAATGCCAAGTCACATCGTCTGGAGTCTGATGATGAGGGCCCTGTTCCAGAAACGTTTATATTTCATTTCATCATTTTGAGTTTGGGAGATTCACCAATAATTCTGTTGCTGGTTGTTGTTCAATCAAAATTATGATTATGCGTGATTATTGCCAATTCCATGGATGCGGCAATATGGCTGTGTTTTTGTTTTGTTATACGAGTATAAAGCCAGCCATTTGTAGCGAGATTTAAGTGAACCTACACGAATATCATGAGAGGGAACCACCTCCTCCGATATGGCCATGGCCATGGACAGGGCCATCAACAGTCAGAGATTCAGAGTCAAACAGTCAAACAGAGGAAATATAATTTCCAATTACAAATTCACAAAACGTTCTCGATTCTCCGGTCGTCGTCGGTCGGTCGGGACGAAGAAGGAACACCGCACCATACTCGTAGTATATTGAGGAGGATGAAGAAGATGACGAAGACGATCATGACGATGATTGATGCGAATGGCAAACCTATGCCGAACCGGTTGATGGAAGACACTCAGCAGCGAATGCGGATCCGATGTACAACAGCCAACAAATCGTCATCACATCGACATCGCCGCCGTCGACATCAACATCCAACGTTCGTCGTTGACTTCGTCGCCCTCATCATCTACGGCAGCCACATCTCAGCATCGATATAGCTGGTATCGTCGAAGTCAATCAAAAGGAGCGATGGGTTATCGCGCCATCACAAATCATTTTCCAGCGATTTACTAATTTTGATCTTGTCCCCCACGACCGCACTTCCCCTGATGGGATCAGGCCTGCTCTGCAGCAGGTTCTTGTTCTTTAAATGGTTTCTGTCGGTTCGGTTGGTATTCGCTTTCGCAATCGAGTATTCCTCTCCTGCCATCATCTTCATCAATATACTCGAATGCGGAGGAATTGGAATCCGCAATGGATACGCATTCTGAGCTCTAGGGTCGTGTCGTCGTCGTCGCATCGGGCGGGAGGCCACCTAATTCAGCGAATAAATACATGACCAAGATTCGATTATTATTTAGCTCGTATTGCTAAAAATATTTCTTTGCGCTTCCATCCATCCCAGTTGCAGCCGCATCCGTCCGCGGCGATCTCAGTCCATCCATTTTAATATTTTTCGAGGCGGTTCTGGGGAATATTCCAATCTGGCCATGTTTTATATGAAGTTGATGTACAGGTTTCATATTATTCATCATCCATCGCCGGGTATAATATTAATCGTCAAACCTGCGGCTTTGATTGCTTCAATATAATATGAGTGTGTACCGCTCTCTATACCTACCTTCCTTCATATATGCGGCTGATGAACTTCATGATGAGGAAGCATCAGTATCAGGAGCAGGAGCACCATCAAGTTTATGTACATATATAAGTATGTAACTTCAATAAAAATTAGTTGCCGGCTATAGATTTAAAATTCGTCCAGTTGGAGGATGTGATTTAACTGCGAGACTTACATACGTATAAATGCAGCCCAGACAGCACGTACGGAAAAAGGAATGAGACGATCCGTGTATAGCTACTACCCTGCGGCCATTTTTTATTTTTTTTTTGTCTTCGGAGAGAATATTTAAGATGGCACTGAAGATCTGTATTTTGATTTCTTTTACGAATGCGGAATTTAAGTTTGATTTGGGGCAGAAAAACGGTGATGTTTTTTAGTGGATCTTATTGAACTTTTATGAGTCAGGTTTTTTAGCTTCTTACGTTTGTAAGTTGAATTGGAAAGAAGGTTAAGATGGACCAGCTTAAGCATATCAGAAGACAGAAATGAGTTGGAAGCAGGACTGGCTAGCTAGGAATCATAATCGAAGAAACAGACTTTCCTAATCCTTTTTTTCCAAATGTCACCTCCAAACACAAAAATTGATCAAAAATGGCAGACAATTTCTCTTAAAAATACAAGATGATATGTTCTTACAAATATCAAATTCCCCAAGGCACAGTACTTGGTCCCATTCGCTTCAATATATTTCTTTCCGATATACCAAATCTTGGAGATAATGTTAGCATCGTAATGTTTGCTGTTGACACGGCTATTTTGACATCAGGTACATATTTTCTAGACGTATGTATATCATAATTTGCAAACGAGCCTCTCTTCAATAGAAAAATCCTTTTTCAAATGAAAAATTAAGGTGAATCCTCTGATCTCTGTATCCATTAATTTCTCGAAGTTCTAAATTTAGCAAAGAATGTGAAATTTTACTGTTCAAATCAATTGTTCAATCAATACTCCTATTCGGTGCGCCTGTTTGGTACGATTGTGCTAAAACTCACAAAATTAAGCTTTAAAAATGTCAAAATAAAATTCTAAAAATGATGTTTCATCTACCATGGTGCTATTCAACTTACAACTTACAAAGTAATGACAATCTTTTGGACTTCCTTATCCAAAAATTGTATGCAAATATAGTTTTTTCTCTGATAATGAACTGATTAAAAGGCTAATACCTCTGCCATAAATTATGAAAATACATATATGTATGTACATACAGAACTACAAATACTATTGAACTGTACTTTGTTTAAATGTTTTTGATAGAAGCTATTGGCTTGGGCCGAAAGAATTTGCCATGTGGATTACAAACAAAAACGACAGCCTTAGTCACAAACATAACGTGGGAGTTTTTTCAATAATAGTTTTTAAGAGATGAATAAGGGTTTTTATTTGTAGATTTCCCTTGAATAAATTCATTGCACAACTTAATGTCATTATATATTAGATTAAATTTATAGTTGAAAATGAAAATGTCCTAAAACTCTAAAAATAGTATGAAATGATCAAAAAGTGATTGATTTTTCATAGCAAAAATTTTGATTTTTTTTTTTCTATGACTTGACAGTTTTATGTTTTACATACTTAGGTAATTATACACAACAAATTATATTTTGACATGTTCGTTTTTGAAAAAGCAAATTGGCATAAGTCAAAAATTCTTAATTATTAGAAAAGACATTTGAAGTTTTAAATTACAAAAAAACCCTTACTTAAATTTCTTATACGTAACAATAATTACAAAAAAGTATACCGCATATGAAATTCAGTAAAATGCAGTGTTTTTAAATGTTAATGCTTGAAAAAGTGTCATTTTGTGTCAATCACAAAAATGTTATGATGTTTTATTAATAAAAAAAAATAAAAAACAAAATTGGTAATATATTATGTTTGAAAAAATTGACTTAAAATAAAAAAGGACATTTTGCATTTTATTACAAATTTCAGTTGAACTGTCAGTTTAAGCTATCAGTCAAGCTTTCAGTTCAAATGATGTTTATTTGCACAAACTGAAGTTAAACTGAGATTGAAACTGAAATTGATGAAATTCCGATAAGTTGTCAGTTATCTTCTCAGTTAAACTAATGAACTGAACACCAAACTCAGTTTCATTTTAACTGCACTGACAACTGTATTGATGACTGCGTTGATAACTGAACTGAGGTGATGACTCAACTGAAAAATTGATCATTTAAAAGGGGCTTTACGCCCTCACGCTGTCAGGTTAAGAGTTTTATTTGTGGCAGTTTCCGAGAAAAAAAAAAATATTTTATTTTGCGATTCGTCCTACTAACTTAAAAATCGCCAAAATTTTGACTGTTACCTTTTTCCAGAATTAAAAACCAACCTGTTCCGGGGTAAGAAATACCTTCATATACAAAATTTGGACATTTCAAATCAAGAGAACAAAACAACCAGATCTTTCAAAAAAATAGTACCGATTCCAATTGGTATTTTTTTCCACTGAAGTGTCCAATAATCTTCAAGTATCACATGACATGATTGGTAATTTAAATACAACAACAAGTGTCACCAATTTTACACACTTCACATATCAAAAACCTTTGTTGTACAGAAAGATAAGGGACACTATCTGAAAAGCTAGATGAAATAAGTAAGAACATGTGACATGCTTAACAGTCAGAGTTCTGTGTCGGAACTGCTACAAAAATTGGTATGGTAAAAGTGGTCTGCAAAAAGTGTCATAAAAGTTCATAATTGACCAAGTGTTAATATAATGACAACAAATTTAACTTCTACGCTATGAAAGTACCTAATAATTTTAAGCCATTATACTTTGACAAAAGCAGATTCTAATCATGGGGTAACTCCTACCGTAACTGTCAAACGCACTTGTCAAATGTATGACATACTTGTAATTTATAAAATAATGATATAAAAGTAAAATTTTCAACAATTCTGTCATATAGATCCATCAGATGAACTTGACCTTTAAGATAATCGGCTTGAAGCTAATTTCGGCCGCTAAACTGTGCTCAGCCCACACAAGGAAAAATGTAAAGGGGGACTAGACTCCCTTATTGGGAGAACATATGTAATACTTATGTATTGTATATGGACTTTGTCAAATGAATGTTTAAAGTATTCGGGACAGTTTCTTGTCGGCAGAATTGGAAAAGTGTCGGTATTACTTTATCAATCAACAGTTTTTTGAAAATATCGAGCGATTTTTTTTATATTATTGGTTTTTCATAAGCTAGCCTTCCCCCTCCTTAACAACTACTACTTATACAAGTCTATTGAAGATTAAAATTCAATTAGTTATAAAATTTGAACGAAACCCTCTTTTGTCCAGACCATCCCTTTCGATGTTTGACTGAATACCAATACCTGCACAAATTGACTTTTACCCCTTTTTTGAACTTAAATAAACTATGAAACCTTAGACCTATTGTCCTTCGAAGATTTGAAAATCGGAGCTAATAAACGCATAAAGACACACTCGTATA
Organism: Scaeva pyrastri; assembly: GCA_905146935.1. Taxonomy (NCBI): domain Eukaryota; kingdom Metazoa; phylum Arthropoda; class Insecta; order Diptera; family Syrphidae; genus Scaeva; species Scaeva pyrastri. The sequence goes on along the minus strand of LR989928.1, from coordinate 79,017,467 downwards.
CTTTAAGTCAAATACTATATGCTTATGCACCTTGGACGATAAGAGTTGGCAATTTCTACCCTCCCCCCACCATTAATCTTATTGTTCTCTTTTGTTTGGCAAAAGGATTAAATTAATAGGACTTGCCTTATACAACAATGAAGGAGCAAAAGGTCCTCGAAGGCAAATTCAGTTCACTTCACATCTCAATTCAATTCGATTTGATTGTAATCTTTTGTCTTTCCAAAATGCTAATTCCTGTCCAATACCCTCTGGTGATGATTGGAAGTCGGTGCAGTTGAAATTTTAAGGAATTTAATGATTATTTCCCCCAAAAAAAGGACATAATACGAGTAATTCCATAAATTAGCATCGGTCCTGCAGGTTACCTTACCAAAAATCATCCGAGGAGAGGATCAACGACATTTCGCAACTTAATTATGATCATTTGATGGTTCTCGCTCTTATCCCGCGATTACCCCATTAAACGCACTCATTCAAAATTCGCACTTCCCCAGAGCCCCGAACTCGAGATGCAGTGCAGTGTAGTGTATAGTGTGAATGGCCAATCCACTTGCAGTTTATGGCGTCCGCGTTGCGATATGTATTCCAACGCGAGTATATGTCCTGATGGCCAATTCCTATAAGTAGCCACATGTCTACACCCGATCTCGCTTGGAACCCAATCCTGGTGCTTGTATGATGGTGGCTCAATTAAAATGCAGCAACACTGCTCTCTGCACACTGTACAGACATAGACATCGCGCAAAAAATTTGCATTTTTTGTCCCGCTGAATGGCGGTAGCCGAGCCGGAGCTCTGCGTGTAGGTAGTTGGAGTTAAAGTTGGAACTTGCAACCGGGGGCTGGGTTTGGCTAATCGCTTGAGCCATTCAAGCCTCTCAATCTGCGATGGGGTCCGGTGCCTTTGGTTGGCTTTTGTTAGAGTGTGTGCATGGAGTCGTGCATCGCGTCCGTCGTCGTCGTCGGTGTAAGAGAGGACCCAATATTACCACAAGCAGTTGGCAAACATAAAACCGCTCCAAAGGAAATTTATTTTTCACAAAAAAAAGCGAACGAATTAAGGAAAAAATGGCAACTGACCACTACCACTGCCACCATCGCATCGCCATTAAACAAACCGACCCGACCGACCGTCATGGCGGTGTGTAAGAATAAAACGAGCGGCACAACTAATTTAAATAATATCATTGCGATCTAAATTATTTTGCTTTTCTATACGGCATAATTACAGGGTGCTGCTTGTGCTGCCGCTGCTGCTTGTGGCTCGGCCATAATGACGACGACGACGACCAACGCAGGGCACACAGTGGCAGGACAGGAACAACATATAGTTGGCTCCATAGCGGCCATCAGGAATTCTGGGATTGGACAACGACGACGACGTGAAGTGTCCTTAGTTTTATATCGCTACCCTGCCGGCGATACAAAAGGGATTATGGTTAAGTTTTATTTAATATTTTTTTGTTTTGAAGTTTTTAGTGCAATTTGTTAGCAACAACATGGCGAAATCTATTACCATTTTATTATACACGACGGCGCGACGACGACGGACAGAAGTCCCCGTTGGTCAACTGGGATATGTTGTGCGAGTTGTGTGGGTTCGCTCTGGAGTCTGGTGTCCCCTTCCAGGGCTGGTTTGATAGTTGTATACCTGCATTGTATAGGCAGTGCGTTTTTATTGACAGTTTCAATTTAATTAAATTCCATTTTTTATTTTTCCAAAGGACTTTTGCCATTGGATTGGGGTTTGAACTTCCATTTTGTTAATTTTTGAAAATGGTTGCAAAAATTCTATGTTCTTTTTTGCATGCGATTTCTGACGTATGGCCAATCCGAAGAAAAGGGGTTTTCTGCAAAATTTATAACAAATTGTTTAATTACAGAGAAACTCGAATTGCTTATGAGTTGACAACATGCATTCGGCGGTAAGTTTACGCATAATAATTCCATTTACCGCAGTATATGTTTTTCCAAAACAAGAACACCCACAATTTAAATTGAGGGTCCGTCAAAATGGCAACTATGCCATCACAATGGAGTCTCAACAAACTTAGCCAAAGATTACTTTCTCCATCAGAACACTTCAATTTCAGCCAAGCTTAGGTACGCTTAGAATCTGCGTTACGAATCCTTTATATAAGCTCATAAAACCTCGATTTTCAATATTAATCCAAGGTGCGGTAAGATAGATATACCTTGAAATTCTCGTCAAAGTTTACTTCAAGGTCTGCCAAGGTGTGAACTCTTAAACAAACTGCTCTTAAAAAAGTTTATTTCGACGTCCGTCAAAATCACGATATCACGGTAGGAAAATCAAAATTAGTCAAAAATTATTTAAAATCCTTCAAAATGACTCAACGATAACTAGTACCAAAAACCCTTACATAAGGAGCACTTTAAGACCGATCGAAATTTCAGCACGAAAACAGAAACTAAAACATTTAACTTGAAGCTTAAAATCAGAATCAGAACATCCTCATCATAACAGAAAGTCAAGCGTCAAAACCATACTACCTACTTACTTAGGTCCTGAGAACTACGAAGTCCGTTGGTGTTCCCTATCCGGACATATGGACGCAACTCCTCCCACGCGCTATTATGTGCGGTTTCCAGCGATGTATTTTAGATCCCTTCAGCTCAAGCCTAATCTCGCAGATTCTTCCTCAACTATTCTTCTCCACGTGCTTCTCGGTCTACCAACTCTTCTTCCTTATGTGTGAGTGGATTCCACTGCATTGCCTGATCCGCAATACAGTCATTATCTTTTCGATGTGTGTGACCAATCCACTGCCACTTACGCCTTCGTATAATGGCATCGAGGTTCCTGACTTATTCGCCATTGAAGCTCTCGTTAGAGATACGAATCAGAAAATCAGTTAGCTGTTTTGAAGACACCTATTAGTGAAGGTTTGCAGTTTCCTGGTTATTGTAGTTGTTATTTTCCAGGTGATGCAACCATATAGCAGAACTGATTCGACGTTAGAGTTAAACAGTCGTAGCTTTGTGTTCAAGCTGAGAGATTTGTTCCTCCAAACATTGGACAACATCCCGAATGCAGCCTTTGCTTTTCCGATGCGACTGGGCGATGTCTAGTTATAAGATATTGGAAGCTCTCGAGGCTCCCGAGGCTCCCGAGGCTGAACATCTTTGTTTTTCCCGTATTGATTTTCAGCCCCACCCTTCGCTGCAACAGATTCTCAAAAATCGTAACTAAAAAGAATTTTAAAGTTCGTCAATATGGTGCCATAACTACGAAAACAAACCGAAGATAACTTTTAACCAAAGATTGCTTTGAGGTCCTTTCAAGGCTCTAAAAAGTTTGAACCAAAGGTTTTTGAAAATCTCAACAAAAAACAAAAATCGATTGGAGGTCCGGAAGACATTACTGTCATTTAAAATTTTGCCAAGGATTGAATTTGAAATAAATAAAAGAAAGTCTTGATAGTTACACAGTTAATAACTCAAGAACGACTGAACGGATCTGGATGAAATTTGAGACAGGTTTGGAGTAGAATTAAACATTGATCATGTTTACACAAAAATTTAATTTAGCACAACGACACAGATAGTTTTAACAACTAGGACATGAAACTTGGTTGTCCTGCCGCTCTATTCGCTTTTGAATAAACTTCCGAAAAACAAATCAAATAAACAACAACTATATTTTTCCATAGCTTGAGCTTCTGCATTAAATTGGGGCGAGACTAGCTCTCTACTTTGCTATAAAATTAAAAAATTATTTTCCATGGCCAAAAATTTCTAATTTTCAATATTGACAATACCTTACTTAAACCAAATTACTACATCCGTATAATATTCCAAATATTTCTGCGAAGTTATGAACTTGTTCTTTTCTAAAGTAAGCAATCAGATAAAGGATAAAATACTGAAACTGACGAGGGTCTCGCAAATTTCGGCACAAAGTGGTCAATCTCAGCCTCAATCTCATCTCGAACTAGATTAAGTCATTTCTGATCTCAAATCTCAAGAGTACAACGTTTCAACGAACACTCAAAAATCAACGTCAGAAATACCCATGATGTCCGTCAAGGTTACACCGTTAAAATTTCCGGCATCAGAAATATTGGAATACCCAGTTCTAGAAACTGCCTGTTTTTTAAGGCCTTCGTGATTTCCTTTAAGAGCATATCAAAGTTATTCATCCCCATCCCTCCTCTCAAATGTCGAACCCTTTAGATAACTATATTCATTCGTTGTCCACACACCATATTCCAATTCCCACATTCGAAAACAAAACAAAAGCAAAACAAAAACACACGAAAGAGATAAAAATAAACAAAAGTGTTACACAATATTGCGTCCTGCAATCTGGAGTCGGAGTGCAATTGCATAGAGGACATCATATATGGAAGTGAATAAATATGGGAATCCTATAGTGGAATGCTGGTCAAGGGTTAGGGAATGAGTCCTGGGAGCAGTCAATAAAATTGCATCTTTGTCTTTTGTATGAAGTGAATCCAGGTCGTCCCTCTTGCATGGTGTGGTCAACTCAACTCATCCTCATCCTCGCACTTGATGTATTCGTATTATTATTGCAGAGAGTCAACTCCATTGTCCATTGTGTGCTGCTCCGAATGATGCATTGCTTTTGCTTCCATTTCATGGCACTTCATCGCTGGCTTCATCCCTCCTCACTCTTTCTCTATCTAGTCACCCACAAATTCCAATCGATTATGACATCCTTCTACATAGATAGATACTCACATGCACACATAGCACTCATCATAGATACTTTGATGGGGATGAATGCGCTGCAATATTGCATGCGATAAGTCAGCAAAAACATGATTAAATTGGTTTTTGGGGATGCATGCTGCTGCTGCTGCAGCAGAACGAGGACACTCGTTCACAGAGGACGACAAATGAACGATGGACATCAGGAGATATTCCATATTCTCACTCCTTTCCATAGTTCTCCCATTGTGTGGTCCTATCTGCAAACACTTCACTCATTCAATGGATTCCCATCGCCGCCGCCGCCGCTGCTGCTGATGCAGGAGTCTGGGGCTGCATCCGAGAGTACCAAAGTCCATCCCAATTCGATTATCGATATATTTATGGATTTAACTCAAATGTTGCATTGTTTTGCTTATGTATTGTGTGTTCGTCCTGATGACAAACACAAAAGGACATACATTACGACTACGAGTATGGTATATTGCATTCGATCTCTGCTTCATATTCTGGATTCTGGATGTGTTATGTGCACTGTGCATTTCTGTAATTAGGTGATTTTATCGAAATTTTATTTATGCTCTTGGTTTTGGGGAGTTTTGTAATGAAAACAAAGGATTTCGATTGGATCAAGTATTGCATCCACACAAATATATATGGAAAGGACATCCATCGAATACGAGTACAAGGATATACTTTACTTATACACAAACAATATACGAGTATGTATGTACAAAGGAGCCGCAACATTCGATTATTATTATGTGTTATTATTTTGTTGTTGTCGGGAATTTAAATTCAACCATGGAATCGGTTGCAGAACGAAACTGAAACGTGTGATGAATTACTATACCAATCTATGACATGGATAATATCCTTTGGGATGTATCTATCTACTCGTATCTATATTTTAATGTGAAGTTGTTTTCATTTAGAAATCTAATCACCAAGTACACAGATTTGTCCTTGTGAAGTGGAAATGAGTATGTGTAAGTGATTTGTTGCAAAATGTGATCGACAATAAACCCATCAGCAATGCGGCAAAATCAAAACCAACAAACCTGTGAGATACGGTTATACTATAATGTATCTTGGGATGAAGTATATTTATATTGGAATTAATGTTGCAGGACTTCAGAAAGGATATTCAATTTGCAATTATATAAACTATAGCTCGATGTGGTATGAATTTTCTAACTTCAAATAGGTATTTCGAGTCTTGGAAGTTAAGCATATTATTGCCTTAGTTGTGTTTTTGTCCCAAATAAGGACATTTTTGAACAAGCAGTCACAATACTTACTTAATGAACTTTTCATCTACTTAGGCTTTTAGTTGTTGAAGATCATGTACGTTATCAATGCAAGAGAGAAGTTTAATGCGAAGATATTAAAAAAATTTCCGTAAAACTCACTCACATTTTTTAATCGCGTCAACCGTCTGTAAATGTGAAACTGAAACAAAAATAAAAGAACAATACTCATACGCCGTAGTGAACATTTCCGATGTTTAAATCGCAAAAATGTTATAAAAACTCTATATGTTTACGAATAAATTAATATAAGTAAATGTTCTGAAAAAAAAAACTATGAAGATGTCGACTATTAAAAAAATACCTATTTTCTAATGGGTGTTTTTTTAAACGTAACATGTTATGGCAAAGAGTTAAGATTTATTATAAAAAAAAAGGGTTTGCCATTATGTTTTAAAAATGTTTTCAGGCAAGTGGCTACATCCACTGGCTCGAGAAGTTTCCAGCCGAGAGGCCCAATTTTCGACAACTTTTTGCAGCAATTATAGGGATGTACATATGTATGTCAGCAATAACGGTCCGAATATTCTCTTACAAGGCGTAAATCGTTTCAGGCTTATCTGCGTAGACAAGGAACTTCACATAACCCCAGCGGTGTTAAATCGCACGATCTTGCAGGCCACCCTCGCCACAGGCCCAGGACGAGAGATAATGCGCTCACCAAAAGTCTGCATGGCATGTACCGTCATCCAATTCAGGCCCAAAAGTCATTAACCATGGTTCTATAGTGTTCCTCATTGACTGTAACATTATGGCCGGCTTTAATTATTTTTTTAAAGAAATTTGGAGCAATGATTCCCATTGCCAATAGAGAACATCAAACAGTGACTTTTTGAGTATGTAACGTTAGCGGGCGTTTCAACAATGGCTAGTGTATTATGATCGCGATTATGATTATGATTGCGAAAATCGGGATCGGTGGCCATCTCGTTTTGAGTAATTAATTTGTACGATTTGCAAACGTTGTTCAGAAGAAAGTCTATGTATTATAAAATGGCAAATCAAACTAAGTATAAATGAAGTGACAACTGTCAAAATAACGAATCCTTAAAAAAGTATTGACAGATTGAAATCCACACGTCTAAGAAAAAAAACCTTTTCCATCGGAAAATACATTTTTGAATATGCTTAGAATTTAGATCACCCCTGTCCCCTCTCCTATATTAAGTATGTGTATTATTAATCTAATTGCATTATTATATTTAAAATGTGAGTAAAATTTTCTAACTCTGGGCATTTCGAACTATGTTCATCAAATAATTTAAAGTTTAAATATGGCATACCACAAAGTAGCCATATTAGACCTCATCTTTTAATTTTTGTTATCAATTGCAAGTTCTCAAATTGTTTTGTTCTATTTATTCTTGAACAAAACTTCTCATATTAAGATCACATAATAAGTGTCTAATAAGTAGTAAATTTGGACTAGAACTTGTATGAAATAGTTAGAGTATAGTCTAGACCGTTGATCTAAGAAATGCTTACAAAAGTTCTGAACTCGATTTCTTTTTTTGATAACAAGTTAGTATACAAGGGATCACAATTTCAGGAATCTTTTCTTCTATTTCCAGCAAGCAGGATATTGGGTAGACAATTAGACATAAATCGATGCAGTTTTATGTACGTTACCAAATTGTATGATATTTTTGAACGTTCTTCATTTTAAATTTTCATCTTCACTTAATGTGGTTTTTAGAAACAGAAAATATGATAGCAAAAATTAATTGAACTGCTTCGAAGAAAATGGAAAATGTATGAAAAAATTATGCAAAAACGTAGAATTTCTACAGCGTAGAATAACACGCTTTTTCAGAACATTTTTGACAGGTACTTCAATTTTCAGGATTTCTTATTTTTCTGTTTACCAAAAACTGTCATTTATGGAATTTGTTCCCTTTTTTCCTTCTTACAGTTCAATTTAGAATTAGACTAGTATTTCCTCGAAGATTTGATTTTTTTTTTTTAATTTTTTCCATTTTGATTGCTTTATGCACATTTCCGAAAGAACAATTAAAAAACAAAATTATTTTATTATTTTCAAAATCATTATGTGTATTTGCCACATGGATATAAAATCCTACCTTCTGGCCAAATCCCAAGTCCATTCCTGATAAGTAAATTAAATTAATTTTTCTTCCAGATATGAATTTCATTTCTATGAATACAGTCTCGCCATTTCACCGCCGCCGCCGCTGCCGTTGATGTAATCAGCATAATGTGCCACTCAGCATCCGCTAAATTGCCGACAGAAAAATCACTTTCATCAGTCAATTCTGATAAGATCAGCAGTTTAGCTCCTGACTCTGGGTTCGGTTCTCTGGGTGCAATCTTTTTTTCAATTTTACCTTTTTCCATCGACCATTTCGCTAGCTATTCCTCTAATCAAAAATCGCCAACCCTTCTCCACCAGGTTTTCATTGCCTAGATCCGAGTATGTACTATGCGGGGGGGGGGGGGGGGCTCGGACAGCTAGAGAAGTTTTGTGGGTGCGATGATGATATCCTAATATCACACACCGGTGCACCACAATGTTTGCTCTTTAATATTATGTGTATAAATGTTTGCTGACCGCAGCTGGCCGCCGGGCATTTCGCATTTGGCGATTCTTCCAACAGCCAAATGCGAGGATTATTATTAACCCTCGAGTCCTTTTTTGATTCCAACTAAAGTATGTGATATACCGCACCACGTGTCCGCCCCATCACTGTCAAGTATATATGCAGATGAGTATCCAAATGATGATGAGGTTGATGATGATGATGATGATGATGATGCCAATGCAGCGATATAAACCTACTCTCGTGTGTTTCAATATTTATCTAACCCCACTTTATCCAACTCCCCCCCTTCACCCCCCACTTTCTGTTGCTGGCACCCATATCCTCATCCCTCCAAAGACTCGTGACTTTATTTACTTTGGCGCGAGTGAGTGTATGTAGGTATTTTTCATTTCAAAAATTTTATTTACTCACCAAACAAGGACGAAGAAAACGGAGACGAAGTTAAAAAAAAATGTTTTTTTGTTAAAAAATTTTATTTGCGTGGCAACCCTTGAAAGGAAACATGTCCTCAATTTTTTATTATTTACCTAATTTGACAGCGAAAATGGTGAAAAGTCAAAGCAATTTGCATTTTAAACGCATTTGCGGTTGTTAGTCCTGATTCTGTTTTTTTTTTCGTCTTCAATTTTTTGTGTGTTCCTTTTTATTCGTTGTATTTTTTCTCATTTTGATTTTCGTGTTCATGCAAAAATCAGTACCTACTCAGGACTATAAAATATAACATCTCCCACCCCCTCGCAGGCTATGATGGTAATAATAATAATTTGACGCTTACCTTTCAAAGTGCGCGTCTTCTTCGATTTGAATACAACAACAACAACAACCAACCAACGCCAAAGAAAGTAAAAACAAGGCGCTTTGTTTCTATGGCCCGTGATGAGTGTTTAATTTTACGCATATTGATTTTTGAATAAGGCCTCCGAATAATAAAAAAATCTGGGTTTGTATTGGAGGGGGTGGGTGGCGCGGCGAGAGGAGGGTGGGAGAATGGAAATCATATTTCGTTGCCTTTTATTTCCCAAAAATCGACTTAAGGTATCTTCAACAATAGAAAAACGCTCGCTTCGTCCTTTTTTGTTGTCGGTGGAAATATTAGTTTGAGGAGGGGTGGGGGTGGGAGTTGACTCGAAAAGAAACACAACAAAAAATACGTTACGAGAATAAGAAAATTTATCAAAAATATAATACCTACTACCCTTCAGCCCCTGAGGAGTGCGTGAAGGGGTGTGAGGGGTGGGTGAGGATGCGGGTGGTTTGAATTTAAGATGCGTTTCGTTTTACCATTTCTGCCGTACACAAATATGAATAGATGAATGGAACTGGTTTATTTTGTAATAAATATCCTTTTCCTTTCTATTCGACTCGTTTTTCTTCCTCTTTTTTTCCCCCTTCGGCTTCCGAGCCGGGTGGGGGAGGGGTTGGTGTTATTTCCCATTTTCATATTCATATTCTTTTCTTTACTTCTTTTGGAAAAGTCAGAGATATGAATGAACTAAACGAACACAAACACAAAAAAAAACGAAATTAGCCGGTTATAATTCAATTCCTGTTTCATTTCTTTTGTATCTTTCGATAGGGGGTGGTGGAAAGGATGTGGTATTTTATTTCTTTTTTGTTGCAGGGAAGACCGACCCATTGTCCAATATTAGCATAAAGACTTAAAGAATAAGCCTAAGCACGCATATAATACTCGTATTTTGTTTCAAATTGGCCATGAAGAATTGTTATGAAATCAAATGATTCCAAGAAAAAAAGAAAAATGTTTTTCAGCTTGAGGCTATTTTTGTAGCGGGAGGAATTATTATTTTCGAAGAAGTTAGTTTTCTTGTTGGGAAGATATAATTGAAGAAAAAATGGATCATATGTCTACTAGTTCGTAGTACAAGAAGAATATTACTTAAAAGGAAAGTTGCATCTTGCATTTTGGTTGTCTCTGAATAAATAATAAATATAAAAAGTCCTTTTGGACAGGATTTTAGCGAATTCTAAATAAGATTATAATAACATCCATTTAATTATTACAAGAAGAACCCTGAAACGATCCAGATGAACTCACGAGCTCATATCAGAATAAGTGGATTAAGTCTAGCTCTAGGTATCAATATTAGTAACATTTTCTTCTTCTTCTTCTTCTTCTTCTTCTTCTTCTTCTTCTTCTTCTTCTTCTTCTTCTTCTTCTTCCTCCTCCTCCTCCTCCTCCTCCTCCTACTTTTTTTTCATCATTTACTTATATTTTCTCAATACTTTTTCCACAGCTTCTTGTTCCTTCCATTTTTCGCTTTTCTTTCTTACTTCGTTTTCCTTCCTTTAATTTTTTTCTTTTTCACTTCTATTCCTGAATCGTTAATGGTCTTCAGAAAACGTACATATTCCTATTCTTTCTTAAATGAAGTATATCAACGTAGTTTTAAGTAAAAGAATTTAAGAATTTTATTAAAATAAGTAAAGGACACAGTAGGCTTCCTTGAGGCACACCAATATTTTCTTGTAAAAGTGGATTTTCACTATCATATGAGCTTTAGTTGATAAATCTTTGGCAACCTTTGACAAAAATTGAATTTTAAAAATCAATACAGTATTATTGACTTCATTACATCCCAAATTTTTAAATGTCAGTACGAGTATCTAATAGTGCCAACAGAGCCTAAGCCTACTGTAGTCTGTTAAAGATATTTAAATCCAGAAACCTTAGCATAACCTCAAAACTGCTGCTTTACGAGACTATCGGCCTGTCAGTACTCACATATGGATCTGAGACCTGGGTTTTTAGTAAAAGGCACTTTGACATTTTAGGAGAGTTTAGAGTGCAAATTCTTAAATAGAATTATTGGCCCCGTATGTGATTCTCGAGACTCTAAAACTATGAACTGTATGCAATCTACCTCCAAGCAGATATCGTGCACAAAATTAAGCTCGATAAACTCCGGTGGATTGGCCAACTAACTCTCCGAGCGGAAAGTTCTTTCTGGTAGATTTTGTGGTAAGAGACAACGTAACAGACCATGCTTGCGTTGAAGAGATGGCGTCGACCAGTTTACGAGGCCAGTTAAATGAGGCTAGAACCAGATCCCGGTGCCGGTAGTCGAGACATATCATATCTTAATATTTCAACTTGATAATTGAAATAAGAAATCTACATTGACAGACAGTTAGGCTAAATATTTTTTTAATCAAGTTTTATTAATTAAAGTAGATTTTGTATTTTTAAGCAAAAAGCTTATATGCGCAATTCAATTTTATTATACAACCATTGCGGAGTTAAATAATAAATAAGAATCAAATTTATAACAACAGAAAAAATTATATTACGTATTTTTAAAAAACCTTTGATTTTTAAATTCAATTTATTATTCTGATGGTACATGGATTTTTTTTCCTTAGATCCTTAATTTTTATTATATTTTTTTTAAGGTCCAATATAAAAACAAAATAAACATTAATACTGATGAAATCACAGTCCGTGTGAATTATTTTTATTTTTTATTTTTTACAAATTGGATTTTTAATTAATTTTATGCGGAAATGTTTTCAACATTTATCAGTACTGATTTTTATTTTTACATACAACATTGCATTAATATTTTTTTAATTATACCTACTGTGAAATAAAATGTTTTTTGAATGCTTTTTCCAGAGAATATTTGGTCAGATTTTGTGTCTCCTCTTTTTTTAAATAAAAAATAAAATGAAAATAAAAATTAAAATTTTCAAGGTAATAGTAAAAAAAATTAAAATGTGAATAATTTATTGATGATAATAATTTAAAACATATTGCTTAAAATTCTCATGCATATAAAATTGCATTAAAACGAATGAAAGACTTTTTTTATATTGTGTGTGTGTGTGTTCATTGCATACATATTTAAAATGTATTCATAGCTTTTAATGACACTCTCAATTGTTGTTTTTAATTATATTAAAAAGTGTATATGCATTTAAAAACAAGTGATATACATTATATTTCTTACGTATAGATAGTTACGATAATTTTCATATCAATGAATCCTGCAATTTTACATCAATTCATTCAGTAATTTTGTCTGTTAAAGGACACAGGATTAATGTGTTGGAGCTTTTGTTTTTAAAAGTTGGTAGTTTCTGTTTTATGTCCTATCACCAAATTATCGGAATACGATAATAATTATCATCGAAAAGACAATGATTTCATCTGTAAAACATGCTGTCAACCTGAAATCTTTTTTATTTCCATAGGTCCAAATTTGTCACCCTAGGCTCAAGCCTGGAAAATCCGCCACCGTCCCAAGCATGTAGTGTTCAGTGTCTCCTACCATTAATTTTACTACAATGGACTTTCTGGTCTGGTTTCTCTTTGCTCATGCTATCTAGGTGAAGATATCTGCTTCGAAGAAGATTACAGTTCATAATTGTAGCGTCTTGAAAATCGTCCTTCCTCACATAAGGAACCAAAAATTTCCCTTAAACCTTTTACTAAGCACCCAAGTCTCGGATCCGATTGTGAGTATCAGAACCAGCATCAGCGTTCAGCAGCAGCTTAGAGGATACGGTAAGGTTTCTGGATCAAAAAAAAACTATGCCAATCCAACACAGACTTTTTAAAAAACCGCCATAGACTTTAAAAATTAAAGTAACCAAGAAATTACAGTAAAAACTTTATTTAAAAATCATTCATTGTAAATATCCAGTATTCGTACTCGACACTCGTACATTGACCTTCCGGATTCTAAATGGAATTCTATTTTTTTTTTTTTGCTGATTTGAACCCCCCGAACTTTTATATATTTCATTTTCGCCCACAACCATAAGAATCTATATTTTGTATACACTCATAATTCATTGAAACATTTCTCAAAACCAAAATCGCGGAGCAAGCACTAACTTTTTAATGCACGTTTAATTTTTTAATGGCGAAATGCTTTTAGCGCTCATCATCAACTTCCCCCGTGAACCCCCGAACCATAGGTATTATTTTTGTTTAAGATATTTGCAACCACTGACGATGGGATGAGGGGGTGGTGGTATATTGAAAGAAACTTCTCTTTTTTTCTAAGGTTTGAGGGGGAGAAATTGAAATAATCAACCAGGAGCTGATACGCTTTTGAAAAGGTGCAATAAATAACACCACGACCATGATATTGCCGTGTGTTTGTTGCAAGAATCCTCCAAGGTGAAGGAAATATACCTCGGCCAACAAAATATTAGGAAAATAAATTTAATTTGAATTTCCCGCTTCAAAATTAAACAAAAAAGAAAAACGGAAAAGAAATATAACAAGACAGTAATTAAATTTTCATAGGACGCGAAATTAAACTCCAACCGCCAACGACCAGCCAACAGTCGCAACCACAATGGAGAAGATGTGGATGTCCTTGCTCAAGCCGAATCTAAAAAAAGGACGACGGACGACGATGTAAAAAATTCTCCGTATGTGGACTCGAACTCCAACGAAATGAAATATTACATCAGAAGATGCCATGTTAAGCAAGCATCCCTGAGCCTGAGATTGGGCCTACGTACCTACATACATACTCGTACATATATGGAACTTGTGAAAAGGTTTATGAGCGGAAAAAATACCCGTCCGTGTAAACGCCCGCCATGATGTGTCATTGTGCTCGTTGTCGCCGGTGGGACATTAAATTCACAATGTTCTTTCGCATACATAATTCACCAGTTTAACCGCCAGGTGAGCATCGCGCAGAAAAGACAATTCCATTGCCCTTCTTTTCTTTTTTTTTTTTTGTGTTGGTGCCATGAAGAAGGAGACGTTCGCCAAGGCTGGAACTACGACTGGAGCTGGAGTCGGATTCGTTTTCATGGCTGGAGATGGGGCTGGGGCTTGGGTTGTGATGTGGGCCACTATCATGTAGACACCGCCATGCAAAGATACATATACTCTTATAAAGTCGCAGTCGTTATTCGTTACTCGTTCTCGTTACCAAGCGCTAGGAATTTGCACATTTTAATTAACGATTAAAATTACTGCCATCTTTATTGCATGCGATGTGTGTTCGTCTCCTTGATGTGCTCTTCGTGGTGTGGTGTGGTGCGGTTGGTATAAAAGGTCGCGCATATTGCTGTTCTACCTTTTATGAAGGTGGGAGGGGGGAGGTTAGGGCGTCCCTGGAACTATCTACGAGCAAATACCTCTTCGCACAAAAACCAACATCCAAAGAGAATAATTTCATGAATTTAGATAGAAAAAGCCAAGTACGAGTAGATGAAGGTATACGTACTTGAACACGATGATGGATGGAAGTAATTTCGGAATCAGACTAAAAGTGAATTTAATTTTGAAAAAAAAAAAGTTAAATGTCTACAATTAAATTCTAAGCAAGTTTCATATACACATCATGATGAAGATAATATCTCTGGATTCAAAAAGCTTGTCATGGGAGTTGAGTTTATTTATGTCTTTGTTTTGATGAAGGAACAACAGGAATTTTTGGGAAATTTATGACTTTGCTGATAGTTGTGGAAAGTCACTTCACTTGAAGGGTTAAGTGAGTTTCTTGGTTAACGAATAGTTTTTTGGTTATTTTGACGTTATTTAAATGAGTTTAATTTGAATTTTGTAGTTCGATGTTTTCTATGTTTTTCTTTTTCTGCTCTATAAATGCAAATATTGCAGTAAAATAACATTAATAAAGCTAATTTATGGCTTGTTGATTATTAGAAACAATTTTTTAAAAAACATAGAAAACATAGAACGGTAGAATTGTTTAACAACTTTAATTTATGGAGCAATAAATCATTTCTCTTAACAAGTTTGCTATTCTTTTTTGATGAAGGACACTAAATTAACAGAGCAGAAGAAAACATAGAAAAAATTCCGAACCTACAAAATGAAATTATTCAATAGAAAGCTGAACATTTTTGTAACACATTCGAATTTTTCATTCATTCAACAAGGTTTTTACTTAATTTATACAGATGAAATTAAAACATAGAACGTTCTATAAAATTAAAAATTAAAAATAAACATAGAATTTTCGCAACAGATTATTTAACAACTTTAAAATTTATAACTGAATGATTGAATATTAGAATTTTTGAACAGCTTTTGTGAAAGTGTTCCTTTTGTTTAAAATCATGAGGGCAACAAATATTTTAAAAAATAACATAGAAAATAGTACTATGTTAGAAATTAATTTATAACGGCTAGCTTAGAGGCAGCTTATTAGGAATTATTTTTGCAACATGAAAAACCTTATGAGATTCTGAGCTGGTTAAACAGAAAAGTAAGAAAATTCAATCAGTAGAAAAACATAGAAAACATTGTCTTACAAAATTGAAATTTTAGAAACCTGCTTGTGGAAAATTTATTATTTCAATTTCAGAAATGTTTTCCCCACTTGAAAAAATAAAAATTGCATCTGAGTCAAAAATATAGAAAACATAGAAAACATTGCTCAATGTAATTACAAACTGTTGCTTATGTTCTATTACCAAAAATCGTGTTGGGCGCCATTTATGTTACCAAAATCTCATAGAAACATTAACAACGTCGAAAATGTGTTAAGTGACTTGGAAACATAAAATTTTTACATCTGCCAGAAAACAAAGGACATGGTTCCATTGTCATAATACGCGTATGATGCCCAACAAGATCATGATGATGTCTTGTTTGTTTCATTGGTCTTTGGCCTGGCCTCATGTAGGTGCCCTCTGAAGTCCAAACAAACAATAATTCACATCAATATTGTTGTCTGGCAACGCGGCGCAGCGGTATCGTTGTGGAAGAGAAAATTTAAATTGCATACTCCACCATTGGACATCAGCACTTGGCTGTCATCGCCGTCGTCATAAAAAAAAAAGGACATCATTGTCAAGTCAAGTGCATATCGCACTCGTCCTTATTCGTTCTTGTTGTTTTTGGGTTGAAACTTCATTTTCGAACATGAAAACATATGAAATTCGATAACAATCGACAGAGTACGCGCGTACTGTAAATACAAAACGCCTGTCAACCCAAAACCCAACCATCGCCATCATCGGCGGCGGTTGTCGTCCTTATACGAGTGTATGAATGATCCTTGCTCTGCGCATCCAAAAATTGCAATTTTATGAGTTAATTACAGATACACCATGATGGTGGATGCGGTGGACGTTGCCACGGAGGAAGAGTCAGAGTTGCAGTCCTGTGGAGCATACGTACATATATAGGTGGAGTCGGTGGTGATGATGATGGCGATGGCGATGGCAATGTCCTCCAACCTTCAACTGATGAATGAGTTATAGTGATGACTTGTTCCAAAACTCTCGTTGCAATTGTTTTGTTTCGGAGTTCGGACACAAATGGATTCGCGCGAGATACATCCGCACTGATACATTTGTTTCGCTCTTGATGCAATTTTCACAAAGGACCGCATCATCGCTCTCTGCGTTTTCGACAGGATGCAGGATACACAAAGCCATGTTGTGCCTACTTTATGTATGTACATACATATACAGGGAAATATGAAAGTGCGATATAACAGAGGAATCCTGATGTTGATGTTGACTCCTCTGATTTGCAATCAAAATGGTGTTTGGTTGTTTTTTTTCGTTTTTTTTTTTGTATTCCCTTTGCAAAACGGGATTGCATCGGAAAATTGCAATATCAAAATGGGTTTTCCATTTTTCCACAATGAACACATACTTGTACAATTTTATGTAGATGCACAGGACTTTTGTTTGATCTCACAATAAATCAGAAATTAATTACATTTTTCCCGATGTAATTTTGTTGGTGACATTTTTATGACAACATGTGGATTTTTTTTTTTTTTTTTTTGGAACATTGTAAAAGGGTGACTTCATAAATGAAGAACATACATGTATTTAAAGTGCAGCATAAGGTGCAATGAATGAGTGGAAATGTACTTTTTTTTTCATTCCGGTATCTGGAATTGCATCAGAAGGATATTTTTTACTTTTTTTCGAAATTACTTTTTAAAGAAACAGATGATCTTCTTGAAATTGTGAACCACAAAAATATCCTTTATTTGAACGTCATGTTTATATAACCTTTAAAAATCGTTGTCTATAGTCAAGCACACTGGGGCGTATACTTACTTTTTTTATTTAATTGATTTTTAGAACAAATCGAAAGAACTTTAAGACTGTTTACAATTTTCATAATTTTAAATCATACAATACGAAAAAGTTGACAAAACAGTCTTATTTTTATTTACAGATTAAATGTCCTTAGAGTCCTGATTCAAATACAACACACCACTTAAGATTAAGATTTATTTAAAACTTTATCATTTTAATTTTGCTCCATTAGCAACAGACCCCTTTCTTCCTCCCAATAAAATTACTTAAAAGTCAAAATAAAGCAAAACTCCCCCCCCCAAAAACCACCCTTCGATTAAAACAAACTTATCTATACCGACTTTTCCTCCTAAGTTGTTATTTTTTCCTATATACAAAAGAAAGAAAAGGGTTGTCGATATTAATGTACGAATATATACGAACGTAATACTTAAGACTTAAAAACACTTTTAACAATTACAAAGCATAAAATATAATTCTTGAAAATATCCATTTGATTTCATTTGCATTCAATTAACAATCCATCAACTTCTTTAACAGAGCTTTGATTCCTTAATCTTTTTCTATGCATATACTTTATATGTGTATATATGTATTTTGTGAGTATGTATAAGAGATGGAATATTGAATTTAAAGAAAAAAGGGTTGTTTCGTTAAACAAAGCACTTAAATCGATGACTATAGAGAGATACGAGTTACCCCCTTTTTTGTACTCGAGATGTAACCTTTTGGTAAATTAATGTAATTTTCAGTTGGTTTAGTTTAAACGTTGAAGTGGGAAAAACTTTTTCATTTTCACAACAACAACAAAAAAAAAACACAATTTTTGTGCTTTCAACTGAAAGAAGTTTTCAAAAATTCAACAAAAAGATACAAAATTAATTATTTGTGGTATTGGGATCCCCCCCGTTTGTGGATGGCTTACATGAAAATATGGAAGAATATTACCCAAAATAGACTGCAGACTCATGAAAAATTTAACAATGCTTCGAAACACTACAAACAGTGTCTAGAAAAATCACCCGAAACCCCATTTATCCGGGTCGAAGGACCATTTAAAATTAGTTTTCATTTGAATTCGAGAGAGAGAGACTCTCTGTATATAGCTCTTCTAATCTTAAATTGGCACATGTGAGTGAGTGAGTGAGTTTAACTAAATTAAGCTTCATGTCAATTACGATCCGAAGAGTATGTCGAATTGAATTACAGGTGTAATTCGTCAGCATAAACTCTCACACACACAGACACACCGAACCATAACTCGAACCCCTTTTGACAACCCGAAAACAATGCGGCAACCAGACTTAAATGATTTAAAAGCCTTTAATAATTGAATCTTTACTATGTTGTGAGTTATGAGTGTGATGGATCTACATATACATATATATCTATATGTATATATGTGAATAGAAATTTTTGGGAAATGGTAATGTAGCTACATATTAATTGAGTTAAGATACAGTCAGATACTCATGCAGATACATCATTGTTCTGATGCCTAGATAATTTGCTTATTCTATCAGAAAGTGCTTTATAAACACATACACAAACTTATGCATATACCCATGTGTGTGTGTGTGTGTGTTTGTGTATATTTGTGTAAAAAAAAGGGAAATATATATTCATTGAGTTTTATCCAATATTTATGCAAATTACAGTCAGTCAACATGAAAGTTGAAAAACAAAAATTGTATGACAAACGTTTTTCTCATTCATTTGATTTTTTTTTTTTTTTTGTAGTTCAATCCTTCGAATCTATCTCACTGAGTTGTAGCTGTATATACAGTATAGTGATGTGTATCTCTCCGCACCAGAGCAGCTTCACAGAGGCGTTAAATTGTATAAAAATCTTTTCGAACAAAAATGTCATATCAGCCAAATTGTTGTTGTTGCGATGATGATGATGATGGAAAAAAGTGCGCGCTCGGAGGTGATGCGAACAAGCAGGCAGGCATGGAAGTGAGGTCCTTAATAACTGAGTGTGAAATTTGCATAAATGCGCGCTGAGTTTGCGACCCCACTGTAAACTGACTCTCGTGACAGTGTGACAACAGAAATCCGATAAAAAAGGGCAGAAATACAAAAACACAACAAAAAAAACCTGAACTTCAAAAATACGAAGCGAAAAAAAAAATCAAAAATGAAACGAAAACCTATTTAGTATTCATTGAAAGTATTTAAACCGAAAATGATGTTCTTCCAATAAAAATAATAATAATCTGTCACTTAATGTGAGGGATGTGCTCTGTGTTCTGCTGTGGCGACGAGACGGTGGTGAAGGGCGATACGCTCCGCTCAGGACGTTCCTTTCGTATCTGCGTCGTATATCTGGCTTTGGCTGCACCCTTTATGGGACTCCCAGCTCCATTTGCTTGCGTATAGTTTGCGCCGGGCATCAGTCAGTCTACCATATCGACAGAGTTCATCCTGATTTGCATCCCTTATCGAAGGATTCATCTGTCGACGAATGCGGCTACAGAAGATACTCTTGTATCGTACACCAAATGGAACCACCCTATTTATATGTAGGTTCCCCCCTCCCCAAGACCTTGTTTTATTGCTTTTATACATACACAGAGATATGGCGCGAAAAGCGTCGCGGCGATTATTATTATTATGATTATAAATGTTTACTTGTATCTGTGCTGTGTCAAAATGAAATGACAGCGCATTTAATCGATTTATGAGTGTCCTTTATTTTATTTCTTTTTTTTTTTTCTTTTTGTCATGGGATTCGATTTTCCATATTGTTTGCGCGACAGGACAGGGTGGAACATTGAGATAACAATATATGATGCCATGTGGCTTCCTCTGGCTCTGGTTAAGGATACAAATGAATGGTGAATTGTTGTGACTTGCTGAGCAACGCGCATTTAAAGGTTTATGTTTATTTGAACTTGACAAACAAAAAGTGTGATGGCGATGACAGATAGACACATGCCCTTTTTGGACTCCGTCTCGGATGTAGACAGAGTTGGAATGAATTTTTATGACATTTCGATGATTGTTGTGGATAAATGAATTGATTTTTTTGTCCAGAAGAAAAATACATTGGAAAATAATGAAATAGAGTTTAACACATAGACAATTGTTAATAATTTAAAAATATGACACCTTAATCCTTTTAACAAGTCCTTGGACGCTTAATTTCTGAACGTTCATTTGACAAAGAAGATTTAATAAATGACAGATAATAGACCTGTCAGATTGTCAATTGTATTTCGAATGAAAGATATAATAAAGGCTTTTACTCAAATCAAGACATATTCCTGAGTTCCTTATAACAACATAAGTATAGATACTCTTAACTTTTAGTGAGTGAATACCATATGAGTAAATATTGAAAATCCAATGAATTGAAATAATTTATAAGGCAAGGAATTGATTTTTGGTAATATTCCTTTATTTGCTAACAATTAGAACTCACATTCCCATGGATTGACTAGTTTTTCACAATTTCTATTTTTGGTCGTTCGAGCCGAACAAATGGTTTTTCCGATTTCTAAGCACATTCCGTCCACCCTTCAGTTTTTGGCCGTCATATGGTTGTCTGAAAACAAAAGCACCTTATCCATCGTCAAAAATGAAATTACCAAAATTTTATTCGATTTTTAAACACACAAATTTAAATATGTGCGCTGCAACCAATCCCTCTGCTTATCTAACTTAATCAAAAAGTTACATTATATCATAACTTTCAAAAAAATATAGGCCATACCGATACCACTCCATCACCTTCTTAACATCTGTTATAAGTTAACCCATCAAAGCAAAACCACACCAGCCTATACTAATTTTTTATGACAAAGCGCCATATCGTTGCAGCGGCAGAGTGGCAGCATCAGCAACAAGAAAAAACAATAAAAATACGAAACTAATTGAAAAACTTTTTCTAAAGAAATCACACAGAGCATTCTTATAAAAATCAAATAAACAAATTTTCATTATAGCGCCACCTGATGGCATTTTGTGCAGACAATAAAAACATAAATTAAAAAAAAAAAAAAAAAAAACGATCTAAACACAAAGAGTTCTTTCTGCCCCCATCAAGGACCCCACAACGTGCCGTTAAACACATATCTCTAGATGGATTTTCAAAATACGTAATTATACAAAAATAACGCCATCTACATTATTTATCGTTTGAATTACGTTTTACACACATCACTAACAAGAGTAATATCAAATAAACAATAGACTGGGCCCCGCTCCGCTAAAACAGAGGCGGTTTATGGCTTGTTTCTTTTCGAGCTTGTGGTCAAAAGCGAATTTGATGGATCCGAAACGGGGGTGGGTTCGGGATTCGACTAAAATCAGAGAAATTTTCCCCAAATCCATCCAAAAAGATACACTATCTTCTATAAGTATTTATAAACGCTCGCGATAGCAATAATTCGATTTAACGAGCAAACGACGACGACGACGACTATGACTATGACGAGACAAAAACAAACAAAAATGCGGCGCACATCATAAGACCAAATTCCGACGACCCGAGAACCGACGAACGACGACCGACCGTTTAATTAAGTCGTCAATAAAAATTTAGCCTTTATGGTGTTAGCTTGTAACAACATACGCTTCGCTTGTCGCATCCAGAACACAAAATAGTCTCCATGTAGAACATACCCGTTAGAAGACACAGAAAAAATTGCATTCAATCATTTTAAGTTGTTTATTGATGATCGATATATGAAATGGCTGGGGTGGGGTGGAGGGTGGTTGGTGTGCTTTTAGAGAACCCCCTTCACAAAACGACTGGGTGGTAAACTATATCTATTCACTATTCAAAATCTCAGGGATGTGTCTATGGAAATATTCCAGGGGCCCAAGATAAATTCTATGAAAAACATTTGAAAGGGGGCATGGACACCCCTTCTATTTATTGAGTTTTTATAAAAGAAAATTTTCCTACAGAATTTGTTAATATGACAAAGAAATAAAAGTCAGTTAACATACATACATACGTGGTATCTAATATCTCAAAATTCTCGTCAGAAGCGTTGAATAAACTACGGCCCTGGTCTATTTTTTTTTTAATAGAAGAAAGACAAGATTCTATGACAATATTGCACAAAGGTACAGTGACTACGTTAAGAACATTTTGAAACTTAGAATTTTGAAAACGGGGGCATAGGTACCCCTTCTTGGATGAAAAATTTTAATAGTAAATACAGATTTCATGGGTAGGTTTGGACTTGAGCATTTTAAACGCCTCGGTAATACCTTATTTTTCCCTTCATGATGAATAGAAATTTTCAAGGGGGTTTAAAAAGAATTTGACAGTTTAAATTTTGAAAATGGGGTCCTAGATACCCCCCCCCACCCACACAATTATTTTCGATAAAATATATTAAAGTCATATAATTTATTTATAGGACAAAATAAAAGAAAAAGAAAGACGTGATTAATTCTATAGGGGTTTCGTTAGACCTTTCGACTGAACTACGGGCCTGACCTTAATGATGAATTTAATAGAATAGAACGTACCTACCATATCAAATGCGTAAAGTTGAAGAGTCAAATTTAAGAAGATTTTTACAATACAAATTTTAAAATGGGGGCAATAGATACCCCTTCTTACTTGATAAATTTTGACAGATATTACAGATTTCATAGGAAGTCTGGACATGACTATTTCAAACGCCTCATACCATGCTAATTTTTCCCTTCATGACGTTTACATAATTTTCTGCAGGCTATAAGGTACGGCTTAAAAGATTTTGAATATGGGGGCATAGATACCCCTTTTGATAATAAATTTTGACAGAAAATACAGATTCCATATAAGTTTGGACATGAGTATTTCATGACGTTTAAGAAAACCTATGGGGGTATAATGTATGGTTTAGTAAGATTTTGAAAGTTAACATTGAAAATGGGGGCATAAATACCCCCCACACACATTTAATTTCGATGAAAGATATTTAAGTCGTAGAATTTATTTATGGGACAGAAGAAAAGATAATGAAGACGTGAGTATCTTAAATGCCATAGGGTTCCCTTCAGATCCTTCGACTGAACTACGGCCCTGCCCTTTTTCTCCCTTGATGATGAATTTAATAGAATCTAGAAACTACACCATTTCAGTTTGTTTATTTATCAGTTTTACACGCGAGTTTTTATTGCTTTTGATTGAATGCGTGTGGGAGTGTTATTTTTATCGTTTCTGTCTCCATCCGCATGAATTTCACTTTATAGGTACATGGATAGTTTTTGTTCCAGTGGGGTTTTCTTCTTTTTTTTGTGTTCCTTTTGTTTCATCTGGATTCGATTTAGTCGCCCGATGATGATGATGATGATGATGATGATTTTGATTTAGTATACTCTGTTTTGTACGTTTTGATGGAATGAATTTAATGTTAATAGATACAATAGTTGTGTCGTGTTGTTTTACTATACTCGTATCATGGGATTTGTTTGTTTTGTGTGTGTGTATAATGTTTATTATTCTGGTTAGATCATTAAAATTTTTTGATTCAATATTGAGAGAGATATAGATATTATAGTTTTTGATGTTCTATTATATTCGTATACTGGGACGAGTATTGTTTATTGTGACTTTGATTCGAGTTTTTATTGATGTAATTCAATGATGATGAAAAGATGTACGGATTTGATAAAATAGACACACACAGGGGTATAATAAAATGTAAACATTTTCATTAAAAATCAAAGTTTTAATTAATGTACGAACTTAGCTAGTTTTGTTTTGGTGTATATAGATAGACTCGTATAAATGAAAATATGCGGATAATAGTGGTTTTGCAATATAAATCGAGTTGCGGATTTTGATTAGTTTTTTCCCGTGATTGTTTTTACAATGATTATTTAGATTGATTTGTGTATAAATAGAATAATAAAGAAAGACAAATGAATGAAAAAGATACAGAATATTTAAAACAGAGATAAAATAGTAAACTGGTTAATTCGACGGAAATCATTTTTCTTTCTCACTTTTTTTTAATATTACATTTTATTTGAATTTGTGATTACCTAAAATTTGTTGAACATTGCTCAATAAGCTGTAGTGAAATTATAGAGACTAACGAGGACTTCTATAGGCCAACAGGTCAGAAACCCTTCGAAATCATTATAGAAAGACAAAGTGCAATCCACTCAAACAAGAAGGAAGAACAGTTGGTAGACCGAGAAGTACGTGGAGGAGAACAGTTTTGGAGGAATCTGCGATTGGTAAAGAGCTGAAGGGAGCTAAATTACATAGCTGGAAACCGCACTTGATGACGCGTGGGAGTACTTGAGGCCCTATGTCCGGATAAGGAATACCAAGGAACTTCGTAGGTCTGAGGATCTAAGTAAGTCGTAAAATTTGCTTGGAAATCAATTGTTGAAAGTTGAATCTTTCATTCAAAGGGGATATTCGGCATGTCTTTCCTGAGATACGGCAACAACTGGGTTGCATTTTTTTAAAATTGGAACTCTAGACTGGAATTTATTCGAGTAAGTCGTGGAGGCGCACTTGCCCGAAATAATTTTCTAACCATAATGGCAAACCCTTATCTTTATAAAAATTCTGAATTCTTTTCGATAACTTAAAATAATATACATTTTATTTCTTCTTAAAAATCACATGTCTAAGAGAACAACCTTTAGATTTTATATTTAATCTTCCTGAATGTTAATCGTCAAAATTCACGGTGAAATGATTCGAAAACTATTTTGGGCTAGCCTACAGTTTAAAGCTGTTTCCTGGGGAATTAGGTCTTGTGTCATTTAAAAATAAATTAGAGGTACTTTAAGCCCCCCCCCCCCCCCCTCGCTAAATCTCAGACTTATGTACGTACTCCACAAAAGTTTTTTTCGATTTTTTTTTTAATTAATATCAGGTTTTCCATTATATTGACATAATAACTTCGTATCTTTTAATGAATATCACGATCAATATTTTCATCATGAATCAGCGCAACGTTTGGAAATTATTAAAAATTACTATACCGAAATTCTAAGTCGGTGGTCGCAACTTGAAGAGCACTTACTCCAATTTTCGGCCATTCAGCGATGAAGCTTTATTACTTAACAAAATATGCTTCATTGGTCAGCAACAAACCCAAATAAGCTTCTTGAGACGCCGCTGTTTTCATGCTGCAGGTGTGATTGGGCCGTGTTTTTTCGTGCAGATGAAAACGACCGTCATGTTACTGTCAATGGAGAGCGCTATCTCGTTATGTTGGAAGATTATTTGTGACTAGAATTGAATGAACTTGACATCAACAAGATGTGATTTCAACAAGACGGTGTGCTACTAGCCACAAAGTCACTCCTCACAATCGGCAAAATTTGGTGAACGTGTTACCTCGAGAAATTTGTAGTCCGGTTGAAAATGGCCGCCTCGTTCATGATGCGATCTAACGCCATTTGATATCGTTTTGTGGGGCTATACTAAGTCACTGGTTTATGCCAACAAGCCAGCAACTTTACCTTTAGACGTGTTCAAAATTAAACGCGAAATTGCCAACGTTCCGATCGAAATATTTGCCTGAATGGTTTAAAATTCAACTCAAAACTCAATAAATTTTAACTTAATATCTCAAAAAATGTTGTGTTTTATTAATAGAGAAAATTTTTACAGATAAACTGAAAATTACATGATTTTTCACTTTTCCCAATTTTCACTTTGTGTTTCACTCTTTTTACTTGAAAATGCATTTCGTGAACTTAGAATACCTAAATATACTGCTAGAATATTTTCTTTTGCAATTTGTATAACTACTTTAAACTTTTCACGTCGCAATGACTTTCTATACTTTATATTAAGAGTTTACAGATTTTGAAGGTTTCACCATTTCACTTTCGATCTTCAGAACCCCGTCATAATGTTTCTTAGGTATGTTAAAAACATAAAAAACTTAATAAAATTTTAGTAAAAAAATAATAAAATGAAAACAAAAATTCAGTACAGCATTTTTTTTACCCTTTTCCCCTTTCCAAATGATTTATATTCTGCACTCATTTTAGTATTATTCACTTTGCCAATATTTTCAGCACGTGGAACTTGGCGTCAAAAAACCACAGAATTTATTTTAATAACAATTTTGGTTATTTCTCCTTTTTCACTTGTGATTGAAGGAGGATGCAAAAGGGGCTTTAGTTAAATTCGATAATCGTCATGACCATTTTCAAATAGGAAGTTTAAAATTGTTATCTTGATTGTCCTTGCAGAAAGCGTCTGTGTAAATATTTCACTTAACAATACATATGTGTGTTCCTTAAAACTTCTGTAGTCCATCTTAACCCTTTTTGTTTTTGAAAACCTACTACCACGAACCCCCCCCCCCCTTATATTTCAAATTAATTTTGCCTATTTTTTGAATTCTTGGCGTAACGAAGTTTGATAATTATTTTATTTGCTAAATTTCGAAATATGCCACTGAACAGAATTGCATTGTAGATAAATTTTAAAGAAAATACTTTTCCAATGTTCTGTTACAAAGTCTACCTATGATGCCATCGATATTATTAAAACCCAATCGTCCTAAACAAAAACACCAATTA
This sequence comes from Scaeva pyrastri, assembly GCA_905146935.1. Taxonomy (NCBI): domain Eukaryota; kingdom Metazoa; phylum Arthropoda; class Insecta; order Diptera; family Syrphidae; genus Scaeva; species Scaeva pyrastri. The sequence continues at coordinate 78,990,369 of LR989928.1, read as the reverse complement.
TATTGACTCCAATCAATCTTGACAACTCTTACCACGCAATTATTGTTGAAATGTTAAAAAACGAAGAAGGAAACCAAGAACGAAAAAGAAATCCATTCCCATTCCCACAACGATTTCAAAATCAATTGAACGATTATGTTGTCATTACAAATCATATTCCTAATGATACGTTCACATCTCAGATCTTTCAAAAAAAAAAAAAAAAAAACGAGAAAAAGGAATGAAATCTTCTGCCGATGCTGAGTCTTCTTCTTCGCCAAAGACTCTTATGTTACCAACGCCAACAAAGCCCATAAAACTAGAACATATTTCATTTCTCGCCCAATAATGTTGAAAGTTGTTACACTGATGGTTTATGGTGGAATGGCCATCATGGACAACCCAACCAGAGAGATGATATTTAAGTCCACTTCCCATCGCACCTCGCAGCAGCATCATTCCCTTATCCTCATCTTTCGATGAGGTACTGAACAGAACACGGTGTGGTGGTGCACAGAGCACGGCCAAGTGATTGTAATAAATTCCCTTCATCGTTTCGTTTGGTTGCAACTTTTCCCCGGTAATCACCAGCCAAATGCCACAAACAGATGGGAAACATTCGGGCGCGTTTTGAAATCCGAAATATGGAACACACCGCGCGGTTCAAAAGTAGGTAATCGCTTCATAAATAATTAAGTTTTCCGAACAAATTCAAAGGAACTCCAACTCACTTTCGACTCGAACTCGAACTGGTAACCCCTTTATTCCTTGTGGACACAAAAAACGAAGACCGACAACAAAAAAATTCACGAACCACAAAGGATTCCATTCCGCATTTGAGGTTTCACTTGGTGAAATAATTATTGACAGTGACTGCAGAGGGCTGAGGGCGGAGGTGGACTCAGGTGATTTCACTTTCATTTCTAATTAGATTTTTGTTTTTTTTTTAAACTTCTTCTCTCTTGTTTCGGAGGTGGGGAGGGGGGTGTGGGGTGAAAAGCACCTTAAGGCTTAAGGTATAATGTTTCCAGCACGTGGTTAAAATTGGAACAATAATCATAATATTTTGTTGCCCAGCTTGGTCCTCATTTATCGAATGCCTGTTTTCGGGATGAATTAAGCACAAGAAAAGATGAAGGGAACTAACTTTGAGACACCCTCTTTTTTTCATCTATAGATAGATACACTTTTCCGTGTCTTTGACTTTGCGGGTATATTAATGAAAATGTCCTCAGAGTTTTTTTTTTTTTCTCGTCTTCTTTTTGAATTAAGGAAAGCTAAATATTTTCCTTCATTAAAAGATGAACTGACAAAAAATAAAGAAAAAATCAAAATGAAAACAGGAAAAGAAAAAAGTAAAAACGTCAAGAAAATTGACGAGAAAAAAAAAAAAACATCACCTTCCTCATTTAATGAGATCAAAATAATCCCGTTAGAGTATGCGGAAGTGACGGAGCAGTAAAACAGTACGCGGTTGTTTTTACACTAACGCACCCACTTTGAGGGATGAAGGAAGGAAGGTCCTTTCTTTGCCTATATTATAATGTTAATGATAATTTTGATGTTGTTGTTTTTTTTTCGTTTTTTTTCTTTACGAAATAAAAAAAACTAAGGAATTTCTCTCTATTTGGAGACTTTTATTTCTACTTAATTACATAAAGAAACTAAGCTGAAAAAGAAATCCACTTACTCGCCTCTTCAAAGTCACAACGGACCACACCGGAAGATTGATGAAATTAATACTGAAAAATAAAAGATTCTAGAATTTAATTCTCGAAATAAGATCAAAGTGAGTTTTTTTTTTTAAATTTGATGGTGGACCAAATAAATTTGAATGCAAATAATGAACAATCAGTGGCGGGGACCAAAAATGTTCTTGTCAAATAAATCCGAGATTTGTTTTTTTTCTTGAATGAAAAAAAGACCGTTTTTAATGAGATTGGATTCGAGACTTTGATTTGATTGAGGGTTAGGAGAAATGAAAATTATTTATACCTATTTTGTAATAAGGAAAAGAAACTTCTTTGAAGGATACTTCTAGCACAGAAAGTCTACTATTTGAGGCCCAGGTGCACCCCGCGCTGAAGCGCCGACTTTGGGCAAGAATTGATCATCACATATCACTTAGATTTCAACTTATTTCCAAAAAGTTCAGTTCAAAAGTACGTTATCATTAATGTCTTTTCGCAATCAGGGGTTCCTCAGGACAGTCACTTAAGGCCACATCTTTTAATTTTTTTTTATTATTTGTGATGTATTTCTCTGTTGGCTTTTGAACCGATATTATTCCGCTAGTCAATCCAAGGTTAAGTGCTCCCTTACCCATCTCTTCAAAGTAAACAAGGTCTACCATGACGTTGTCATCTTTAGATTGTCATCTTAAAAAGGACTGTTCAAGTTAGTTACTTGTTGTTCATATATTCTACTTTGCCTAGCAAGCTTAATTTCACAAAATATGCTAAGTGGTACGGTTCTTCCTCACAATCTGTAAATATTGGTAGATTTCGAAGACCTTGAAATTCTCCGACATTTTCTATCGGGCGCCAGTTAACTTTTCTCTGCCAATTTAAAAACATCTTCCCATCAAAACTATCATGCCTCATATTTTTTTTTTGACCTTGATGAAAAAACTTCTAGATCAAACACAAACAAAGCTTGGTGTGGATTTCCTTATTCAAAAAATAACGGTAGCTTAAGCATATAAAACACTCACTACAAAGATAAATATTTAAGAAGACCGAAATACCAACTGACAACAGTTACAGGAAATTCAAGCCACTGCCATAAATTTAACCGACACCGCAGAAGTTCTTGGCGGCGGCGGCGACCGACGACGGCGACGTCAACTTCGGCTTCGGTCACCACATCACCACTTGGCGCCCAAAGGTTTTCCACTCAATTTGTGTTATATTCAGTGTCCAATACAAGACGACGACCGACCGACGGACGCCACACATGAACTGGACACACAAAACTGGTGTGCGTCCCACGAGTGACCAAACTCTCTCGACCTCCATCAACATCATCATTATTATTATCATCATTAATGTGGATTGGATATGTATAGTGATGACAGCAGGTCGACACTGAGTGTTGACGAAATCGGGGCCCATCACCTATCGAATTTCTTTCCACCACCAACCGCCACCATCACCACCGGCCACCACATCATCATCAGGAGCAGACAATAAACACTTGTTCTCCCCTTGTTACTAAAATCTTTTGGTGGTTTTCTTGACCGCTGTCGAAAGTAAGTTCCTCTGCTGTCGACCGACAACGACGACCGACTTCGCCGCCACCGACACAGCCACCACTGAGGTGTTTTTCTTTGTAGGTTAGGTACGCACAGTAAACACCATGTGGTAATAAACAAACTGACCAACAAACTGCGTATCGAATGTCCTTGCTTAAGAACAAAAAGGGTTTCCCCCTTTTAAATATTATTTATGAAAAAAAAAGAAACTCATATAAGTAAATGTAAATCAAAAACCAAGAATCCTTCCTTATCCTTGAGATTCAGAAATAATTCAGTTTGACATTTATTGGCCAGGATATCAAAATAGAGCACAACAAAAACAACAATGAAACAACGAACCAATATCACAACAGCAAAACAACAACAACAAAAAAATCCTTGTAAGTAATCGAAAATTAGGTCGTGTCAACATAAGGCTTTGTCCTAGTCATCTTTAGTCAAAGCGAGAGAGAGAGAGAGAATTTTGTCCTTTTACGAGCATAGAGAAGAAGGACAATGGGTGGTTATTTAATGGATGCGTGCACATAGAATGGGCAAAAAGGATTCCATTATTTATCCCTGAAAGTAGTGTCTTTCTCCGATGGTCTCTCATACTCTTGTACATATACTTGAAGAAAAGGAGATTTTTCGGTTCACCACTGTGAGACAAGGATTCACTAATCCTATAGTTGTCCTATGATGATGCCCTCCACATCAGCTCACACCCTCCTCTATTACCGCAGCATCATATAATTCCTATTCCAGATGAAATCTTATGTGAATGACATTTATTTTGACACGCAATCGAATCACGCTTCGTTTAGCTTTTTGGGTGTGAATCATTGAAAGAAAATAGAAATGAATAGAAAACCAGGACGATATGCGACGACCGAGGATGGAGTAGAGGTATCTTCACATTGGGATTTGGATTTGGGAATAACAGAAAAGGACATGGATTTGATGGTTGAGTGGTTGGTATTTAATGCCATTGATATCCTTGTTCGAGTATTTAGCAAATTCGAAAGAACTAAGATGGTGTGATTTGTCACAAAGGTCTTCTGTTTTCAGTCCCTGATTAAGCCGAGATGTATGTTCTTTAATTCGGTTGTGAAAAGTGGGCTTATTAAGGACCAAACATATTTTGTTCGTCTCCAAATAAGTAATGGGAATGTTTTTTAACAATAAGATGTTTTGACTTGATTCACATCCACATGTGATCCTGATCCTGATCACTTTGAGTGGAGGTCATTATCATTTGGGGATTAATTCAAGTTAGAGAGGACTAGGCAACAACTAGGTGCACTTTGCAACAATAAACTTTAAAATTACACTTTAAAATGGAGAGAATATTTCCAGAGTGACCTAATTCCTTTTAAACAATATCTGTTTTTGAAAATGAAGAAGGCACAATATTTTTGAACAGCTTATAAATGTATAATCCAAAGAAATCATAGAAATCACTATAACGGGTCCGCAAATAGAGAATTTGACAGTCGATAGCAACTATATACTGTTTGAGGGACATCTGTCAAACTAACTGTCATTTCTTAAGTCGGTAATGCAAAGTTACCAATGAACGAATAGAGTTTTCAATAATTGATAAAGTTGTTTTATGAAAATTGGTTTAGTTCGACCCTTTTATCATCTTCTTCGGAATAAGCTCGTTGAAGTTTTTTATAGCTTTCCTTATGAAGAGGCGATGAAATCTGTCAAAAATTGTATTCAATAACGTTCCCTTAATCTATTAAAAATAGTTCTGTTTGTGAAGTTCGTTAGTGACCTTAGAAAGAAAATGAACTCTATGTGACAGCTGACAGATATGTAAGACTATTCATTACATTGTCATCTGTCAAAATGACATATCCAGAATCTGGAAAAAGAAATATTTTTTTGTTAACATATAAACCCCTTTTCCAAATTAATCAGCAGGACAGTAATTTTGTGAATGAATATTTTGTTAAATACACACAAATCATGCTTTAAATAACATTTATAAATACTCAACTTTATCTGTCACAACATTCAAATACAGAAATATCATAACACACAAAAAGGTTAAGGTAGTAAATCTTTTGATAAACTTCTTTGACGCGGAACAATCGCGAATAATAAGCTCGCACATGTCGTAGCCATTCAAAAGTCACAAAACGTCAAAACTCACCTCCAGTCGCGGTCCCAACTTCGAAATCCAACAATTTAATGTCCACTAATTACCTGCAGGGGTCTAATTGGCGGAGTCGTTTTACCAACTGTCGAAGAACTGATCTGAATTTAATGACCGACCATCAGAAGAGAATCAATATAGCCCACCAGGTGGAGCTGCAAATATTTTTAATGTGTGCATTGTATGTTTGTTTGTTGATTTCTTTCTTTTTTATAATTGATTAACTTAACTTGCGTTGGTCGTAAATCTCAAGACGAAGCAACACAAACGCAGTCTGGACAAAGTTGATGTGTAACATGACCACATGATGCATCATGAAATCCATGTTTGGTTCCTTGTTGTGTTTGTGTTCGGCGGGATGTTTTCACCATGTTTTTTTGGACAACTCCAGAAGACTTTAACCTTTTTTTGAAGTTGGCAAAAATACAAGCTGACTGACATCAATGCCGACATGTTGTGATGGGAATCAAAAATGATGCCATGCGGAGTGATGTTAGTGTTAGATGATTATTGTTGCATTTAATGTTGGAGATGTTTTAAAGATGATTATTATGACCAAACCAAACTTTTTTGTCAGATCTTCCGCCAAAAAATCCCACATTCTCTTCTCCGTTGGTCAATCCGGCATTAAAACATGAAACATCGATTCATTACACACAATTTCATGATCAATTAATTACTTAAAGTCAGTGGTTTAAGATCAGTTACAAGAGCAGTAAAATAATTTACAATATCGCTTTATTCCTACAACAAGTTGTCCTCTTTTTTTTACATACTCGTATTTATTTAAACCTACGTGCGGAGTCCGTGATGGTCCCCTCTTGCCAGGTATAGTATCTTAACCGAATTATCTTCGATACCACACTTTCCCATCGCGGTAGATTCACTCCATTAATTGCAATTCTCCAACGCGACCCAAAAAGACAAAAAGCAAAACAACTTGACCAACAATCGCTACCGTTTATGTGCGCCATCATCGCCAGCCAGTTCAAAAAGATATAATCTGTGGGTGGAGGCGCATCACATACTATGGTTGGTATTTATCCAAGAGGAAGAACCCCATGGTTTCACTTTGGGGTAAATCTACCCAATTCCTTGCCTGACGAAGGTACGACGACGAAGAGAGTATATCAGTATGACAAAGGCATACCAACAACCATGATCTCTGGGATACCAAGCATCATCGATGACAACAACAACGGCGGCGACTACGAAAACGACCGACGACGACGACGTCTAAATTAAGCTATCGGATCGTCAGCTAAAAGCGCGCGCGCGACTCTGTTCAAATTGGGCTGCTCCCAGTTCGGTGAGAAGCGAAAAAGAGTGTATAGCGCTTTTGGATTCAAATGGAGCAGGATTGGGTCGTTATCTGGCGATGTATCTGGTATCGCAACCAATTCTATGCCATCATGGAGACAATTCTTTACTCTCTATCTCTCTGACTTACTCTCGATGGTATTGTAATTTTTTTCACAGCGACTTATGCGGAAATTGTCTCGATGGCTGGGTTAGGGTTGCCAATGTTTTAATAATTGCATCAAATACCCTCTGCTGGAGGTTTTTAAGAGCGATTGTATTCTCGTGAAGTCCTTCCTAGTTTATCTGTTGATTTCTGACAGCTAACAATTGTCTAAAACAAACATTTATCGATGTTTTATTATATTCAAAATTAAGTGGCGCCCAACATGAATCTCAAGCCTTTATTTATCATGATAATTAAACTGAAATCTTTAGAATACAAATTGTATTATACAGAAATTATTCAAACAATAAGTTTTTTTCTTTTTCAAGCATATGTATGAGTGATAAATTGTTAGTAAAAAAGTGGCGCCCAACGTGGAGAACAACTTTTTGATAGACTTGTTTGAATGACAACGGATTTTAGTAAATATTGCTAATGATAAGTAGTTACGTATTCGAGAGGCTAATTTAAAAGGTCACACCTAATCAAATTAAACGGGCGCCCAACGTGAAACTAAAATTTACGCTATTTATAAAAAATATGAAAATGCACCCACCTACACGCACTTCAAGCCTCTTTACGTTGTTTGAGAAAAATTTTAGATGTCAGATTTGTTATATCTAATCAATTTTACGCAAAGTGGCGCCCAACGTGGGTCATAATTGGCAATAGTTTGTTTATTTTTTATTACTGGATTTGTACAAAGAGTCGATAGTCTAAGGTTGTACAGTATTAATGGCAACTCTTTTCCACTGCACCGCCGCGCCGTCGAATATCCTTAACTAAAGTCTGCAGTCAAACTACACTGATTCAAATCTGGTAAACTTTACCACAGAGGGGAGCAATGATGAGCAACGCAAGCAAACTTCGACTTCGATTCCTGTGCGCATGTAAATTTGCTATCCAAATCGTGATCTTGTTAAAGAAATAAAATTATATATGTATCTTCAGAGAGAAGCTATACTAAGATGTGTTTGTTTCTTCATCCATGGCCTATCTATACTTATTTTGCCTCTGGGTCGGCGCGGCGATAATAAACCCAAAACAGTGTCCCCCTCTCTCTAACAAGTTGGCCATGGCCAGAGGAGGATCCTTGCGCTAGTCATCGCGATGCGAGCAAGATGTTACCATCATGTTTAACTTCTTTTAAACGAATAGCATTAGGCGCAATGATTATTTTCATCTGCAGTATCGATTTTTTTTTGTTTGGACTTAAGTTGGGCGATCAGTTTTGGGGGAAGGATGGAGATGAACAATACTCCGCCAGAGGAGAAATCGTGTCCTCATGTGTCGTGTTCTGGTATGTTGCATTGTCGCCTTCCTAATTAAGTGGAATCTACCACAAATATTGCAATGGGTTTTGGTTGTCGTCATCCTCGTCCTCGTCGTCGTCGACAAACAACAGCAGCAACGATATACCGCCGCCGCCGGCAGTCGCTTCAGTATTATGGAGCAAAATCATCATCATCAGCTGGAATGCTGGAAATGTGGGATTGGGTCCCAGCAATGCTCCATAGATTAAGCCATTTGTGGTGCGTGCTGGCGCGTTCGAAGTCGTTGACAAATATACACGGGAGGTATTAGTACCGACTGTAAGGAAAACGTGGACGACGACAACGTCTGGGTTAACCAACCGCATGTGCCATATTCTGTCCGATGTGACCCTAGGGTCTCTTATACGTTTTAATGGTGCGCATGCGCATGCGCTTACCGATTATGTGCGGGTGAATCTGGAAGATGCAGAGCGTTTTATTGTTACCTCGTTATACGATAAAATTCCATTTTCGCATCATCAGCATCGGTATAATATGGAGTTTGTGTCTTATTCATATACACAATGGAACTGGGAGTTCAATTAGTGGTACAATACTGGCCACAATCGTGAGCTGGATCTTAACTTATAATATAAAGTTTGGTATATCTATAGTAACATTGAAGATGCAGGCTTTGTAAGGTGATTTTGTGTCGATAAAATTGTGGATGCAAGAGAGGTAGGCATACGGATGTGATTTGGAGTTGAATATGGACATCATGGACAACGATAATGTGGTTGCGACTTAATTGGGAAGAAAGGATAAGGAACTTGTAGACAATCGAACATCTTCAAAAGATAACAATCAATCTTATTAACACCTTTTGTTCGGGAAAACATGATTCGGTAGATATATTGGAGCGGTTTGAAATAACGCTGCAATCTTAACATTAAAACAATTCTTTTGTTTAAATATCCCAATGAAATTACATAATAACAAATAAATATCACTTCTATCTTCTTTTGTGAATCTCTCCACAGATTTCTTCTCCGTGCCATAAATATCAACCTTTATCATTAAATGTATATATACTTTTAAAAAAACATGTTAACAAATAACTAAAAACTATTAAAACATCATCAACCGATCGAGCTAATTCGACGTGATTGCTCAGAAATCACAACCCACTGTGCCGCACAAAATATCGCCACCACGACGGCGACTATACATAAAGACCAACGCTGCAACGCAACGATGCGCGTCACGAACGAAAATTCCCGCTCTGTGGCGCTGTCTCTGACATGAATCTTTTTCTCTATAAAAACATTGTACAAAACAAAAAATTCCCATTCGAATGTTGCCAAAGTCTGATTAAAAGAATTTACGAGCTATTAACACGATATTCAATAAAAAGTCAGCATCAGCATCGCGCATCAATACACGCAATTGAAAACGACAACGACTCCGACGACATCGCGTATCCATTCACCCAGGACAGAGGGAGACAGATACCCAGAAGAGTGAGATGGAAGATTTTCATTCGAAGGAATGATGAGAACGAAAAAAAAAATCAATTTCATCGAGTGGCCACTTGGCACGCTTAGCATGGATTTATCTGTTGTTTCGATGTGAATCTTGGATCTAGCATCGTTTTTTTCGTTCCCGAGAGATAGAATTCATTGCACTCCCCTCTGTCACCCCTCCCCAATTACAACACAATGAATCACTCACACAATCCGAAGCGCACAAAATATGTACGTATAAAAACCAATATCATCTTGAGGAAGAGGTTTTTTTTTTTGATTCTCTGTATACCTCCTACATTCCTCCCTCGCAGCAAGTATCTGAACACACTGCACTTTAAGATAAATGTACCTTCATCAGTAGGAACATGGATTGTCCTCGAGTTAACCAAAGTAAATGAAAAACTCGTCCTCAGCAAAAGATGCATCATCTTCAGAGACAGAGACAGAGATGCAATTCTGTTCCTGGATGCATCTAGCTTGATGCCCTATGTTGGCAGTGTCAACATTCTTCTACATCACAGAGGATGTATTTTTATGGAGGTTTTACTGCAACCACCCGAACCTCACCTCTTTCCTTATAGAAATCTTTCTTCGCTCTAGAACTAGAAAGAGATGCAGATGCGATAAAATCATGAAAATATACTTTTTTGCAAAAATTAAATCAGTTCCAAGGAGCATTCAAATCAAATGACAATCGCATTCACTCGATACTCATCACACCCCCTCCCCCTCTCCCACCACACACACACGCTCCACCAAGTTTGAGTTCGATACTGATGCAAAGTCGAAGGACTCTCGAACGACAACAATGCCTCTTGAAAATGGAAACACAGAGACTTGTGTACAATCTTTTGTGATATTCTTTTTATCACAGAAAGAAAAATGGAAGTCCTTATTACTTTTGATATTTTTTTGTATGGATTTAAGGATTTTCAGGATAACCAGTACAAGTTTAAGACCTTTGATGGTGCAAAGGAAGTTTAACTTTAAGGTACGCAATCATGAAAAAAAAAAAATGAGAAAAATGGCGCCCGAGAAAAGTTATATATGTTTTTCAATATTTCGAAGTGAATGCTGACAGTTGCATGCATTTTAAAAACAGATTCTAATCAAAAGGAACTAAAACCACGAAGGCAGTAATTATTTAATTTATTGTAATTTCGATAAAAAGTGAAGATATCAGAGCATATTGATTTTGAGGGGTCCTCCCTTTTAAAAAGGAAGCATTTTGTTTAAATTCAATTCGCCTTTTAGTCTGCAACGGTCTAAAGTGAAATGTGGTTTTCTAAAGTTGTTTTCCTTATCCTACTTCAATTCGAATTGATTTGTGGATTAAACATCGGTTTAAACAATCTTATCGTTAATGTTTACTTTGAAAGTGATTTTGCAACATTGGCGTTTGTAGGATTTGATGATCGATTTTTGGGTGATTTTATGAAACAACACAACAGTAAACCAGTGGTAATTCTGAACACCCCCAGCACCTATTCCAATGAAGTTTTCAAAAGGAACACAGTTTTGATAGTTAAAGAAGGAAAAAGTTCATCACCATTATTTCAAAACGTTATCGAGAAACTCGAAGTTCGAAAATTCGTCATAGTTGTCGCAAAAAACATCGAAAATCTTCGAAACCAATTTGAATATTTCTTCGAACAGAAATTCACACGGATCTTCGGTTTCACTAACCACACTCCGTTTGTACATCTCAGCTATACAGACAATCAAATGCAACCGATATCCCTTAGAAAGGACGGTCCACTTCCGAATGCCTTGACAAACTTAAATGGCTTTCGAATTCGAACAACAATTCAAACTGATATGCCTCGAACTTTTTGGTACCACAACAAGAAAGGACAATCCAAAGTTGGTGGATATTTTGGTCAAATATTTACAAATTTCGTCAAAAAACACAATGCAACATTCGAAGATGTGATATTGGAAAATTCAACGAATCGAAATATTCCTGCAGTTATTGACGCTTGTATCAAGAATGGTTTTGACATTTCTTCGAATGTTTTTCTTCCAGTTCCAGGATGTGATCATAGTTCGTTTTTGAAAATAAATGCTTATGGAATTATGGTTCCATTGAATTGTAATGTAGATTCCTTTCAATACTTCATTAGACCTTGTGATCCTTTGGTGTGGATAGGCATTTTGATTACCTTCGTGTATATTTCCCTCATGGACTACCTTAAGAATTTCTATTCCGATAACAGCCGGGCTGATATGTGGAAGAGTGTTAGTGAAACATTTCTGCGGCTACTGAATCTTCCATCGAGATTACCAAGAACTGCCTACCGCTTCCATGCCCAAGTTCTGCTCTTTGCATTCGTGCTGGGAAATTTGTACATAAATTACTTCACATCATTTCTGACAGTTTTCGTCAAGGTGAAGCAATTCGAGACATTCAAGGACTTGCTGGAAAATAACATAAGCCTTATGATTCCTTCGAATGTTGCTGATATTCTTCACTTCGAACATCCAACACTTCACGCAGATAAGGACCACATCTATTCGAAGATTTTAATTCCGGTCGATTATGAAACCTTCATCGCAAATTTGAATTCCATGAGAAGGACCAATAAGGCTTATATGATTTCTCGCGACAGATTCGAGTTCTTGACTAAAATGCAGGCACTTTTCGAAGAGCCACAATTTCGAATGATTGAATTGTATAAGGAATATTTTCAAACCTTTTTACTATCACCTCGATCGCCATTTAAGGAGATTTTAAGTTTGTTCATTGTGAGGACTTTTGAGACGGGATTGATTATGAAATGGGAAAGTGATACAGTGGGGCAGGCTTTGAGAGCTGGATTCGATTTGAATGGAAGAAGGAATGGACTGGAAACATTGCATTCACCTTTGACATTAAACCATTTGTATTTTGCTTGGATTTGTTTGACATTCGGATGGATTTTGGCAGGAATTGCATTCGCTACTGAGATTTTTTCTGGGAAAAATCGAAAATCAAAAATTTCGAAGCTGAGAAAAGTTAAAATGCACATTTACAAATGACACTTTGTAATATTTATATTTTTAAAGTTAAAATATTTTATTTGCTTGAGGGCTTAGCTTTAAAATTTTAATTTCTAAATAAATAGAATCATTTAACAAGACACCTTGTTTGTTTTATTATTTCAACCAGGTAAGCTGTTTAATATCAACCAAGTAAGAAGTTTAAATTTAATTAAATAGGAAGGTAAATCTAAACTGATAATCTTGGAAAGTCTAATGCCTATGAAGAAAGTGAATTAATATCAACTAAGTGATTGGTTGATTTAAACAAGCTGTGTTGGTAAACAATAACATTAAATAAGTTAAAATCAACCAAGTAAGCTGGTCAAAATCAATCAATTAAATTGGTAGTTTTAAGAAAGGAATTCGCTCAACTGAAGTAAGTTAAATGTTTGCATTTAATAAGCCCATAAAGTTAATCTAACCTGATTGATTTAGTTAATCTAATTTAAAATAAAACCTCAATCGTATTAAATCGCAATGCATTAATATATTCCTATACTTCAAATTTCAAACTCGTTTCACAAAAAGCAGAAATCTAACCGCTATCCTCGTAACCGTACTGTGCTTCATCATTCTTGAAATACATTTCCATCTGACATTTTAAGTGATTTTTTTATTTGTTCATCCAAAATTAAATATTCTTCTTTCCTATTTCTTATTATTATCACACGCGTTCATTGCGCCATAAAGTCCTTTATTTCTCTATACTACCTACACAAAAAAAAATACAACACAACAAATTGTTATTTCATGATGACGTATCACTTTTTTGTTGTCTCAATTTACCATAGCAATCAGTCAGAAGGATTCAATGAACAAAAAAATAAAAGAATAAAACAACTAAATCCTACACAAACTTTAAATCCTTACTCTTTGCGTGTTGGTTGTTTTTTAAATAAAAATATATGGTTGATTGAAAAAAAGGGTTCGACGGCTGCTGCCTCCTTCAGATTTTTGCAACAAATAATAAGACCCGTAAAATTGATTACATTCGTATACTCTCTGTCGACAAATGTCGATCCTTATGGGAAAAAGCTGAACCAACACAATACAAAAAAAAAAATGAAATGAGTCCTTTCAAAAAGAAGAAGAAGAAGAAAAAAAACCCACCAAACAATGAAAAACTCGCTGAAGGAAGTTCGAATTAAGATGGATCACTTTCGATGACTTCTTTTTCCAAATCACTCTCCTCCAAAATACATCAGAGGAATGTTACAATGTACAATGTTTGAAAATAACCAATTTGGGAATTGTATAACAAAAAAAACTTGAATACATCCTGAGAATAGGAATAGAAATAAATTCAACGAAAAAAAGGAGCAAATTATGCCATGTCATGGCGCCACAATCAGTCTTGATTTCTTCACGTTCGTCGTCATCGTGCGTCGTAACTGACAGTTAGATTGTCTTGATGCATGTGTTCCTTTTTTTTTTCTTCTCTTCTCTCTCTCCAGGATCCGATAGGATAAAAAATGTAAATGTATTTTTTTTTTCAAGATAAAAAAGATACATACCCTTTGCCCCGTTGAAATGTATCTTTTACGGATATTTACTAAATCGAGTTTCTTTTCGGTTCCATTAAAAATTTGATCGAATGCCATTTCCACGATGACGAGGTATATTTTTAATTTTTATAAATGAATTATTTATTCAATTTCTTGTTTGTTCTTCTTACATACATACAATACATACATACTTGTATATGGGAATAACATGTGTGGGTAGAGGATTTCTTCTTTTTTTTTAAAGATAATTTCCTGACTTTCAAGTTGGCGGAAAGGGTATTCTTCCGTAATAGAACAAAGATTAATGATATTTATTGCTAGCATCAGAGCAGCGGTGTTTAGTGTTGTGTTATATAATTTTAAAATGGAAAATGACATGATACGGTATTGACATAGATAGTTGGATTATTTGACATGAGGGGTAAATTGTTTGTGATGTATTTTTTGACGATACTTAGATCGATTTGGAATTTAACAAAATTATTAACGTTCGAAACAAAAGAGTTGACGCTCGAACTTGAAATGGAATGCGAGTTTAATTTTGAACGTCTTGTAGAGTTTTTCAGTTTTTAAATGTTTCCAAGGCTGAGTTCAGATTATTTTATAATTCTACAAAACACAGTTAATATTTTATTTTGTACATAAAAAGTGTTTGTTCCACAAGAAATCTCATTCTGCATAACGTACCATGTAACTTCTATCACCGAATCTATCGTCCCAGCAAATATTGATATCGATGCTAGAGTATAGATTCCTGGGGAGCTGAACAAAAATTGAATTTCCAGCTCAATTTATCTTCTATTTCTCGGTAATTTGTCGATAAATTTTACTTTCTTTGTCTTTCTATAACTTTCTTAATTCCCACATAACTCTCTCTCTAAAATATCGTTTTAAATTTCCATAACCTCCCACGCATCTCATCTCATCACTTGCCAAATGGTCCAGAAATATTTTGATCCTTCCATACCCACATGATTTGCATCCATATTTTACCTCCCTTATAAAATTCCAAAAAATAAAAAAACGCACTTTACTTTCATCACTATCCTACGCCACCTGTCATTTTCATATATCAACTATAAACAGTCCCGTACTCACTACTGATGATATACCCTCATAATGGGTGGCCTGTCCACTTATATGTATTTATTTTCACATATAACGGTAACTGTTCATCAAAATAACAAGCCTGTGAATATAAATCTCTTTTAAAAACTGAACAAAACCATAGAAATCATAAATGCACATCAGACATTCGAAAAAATACAAGTAAAGATACCAAAACAAAAACAACAAAGAACAAAAAAAACGTATTTGTATATTGAGAACAACTTGTCCGATATCAAATTGCAAATGCAATTTAATAGTAATCGAAATCGAAAGCGCAAACGAAAGAAAATTACAGACAGACTTACAGAGACAAAGAGAGAGAGAGAGAAAGAAGGATAGAACGAAACTAAATATAAAAAAATTATTGTATTTATCCTTGATAATATTTTTTTTGTTGTTGTAGTGTTGTCTTATAAAATTTCCAATAAATCATGCATCAGCAAAAAAAAAAAAAAAAAACTAGAAAGTATCGAATTAACGAAATAATATCGAATATCGAATTCGATGGATGGATTCGAATTAGAGGAATCTCTTGTTGCTCTTTCTGATGATTGCCTTCCTTCTTCTTCTTCGTCGTTTTCGTTTTTCTTCTTTATGTATGTAGTACACTCGAACTCGAAACGAACAGCAGCCAGTCAAGTCAGTGTTCTGGATAATTTCATTGTCCAGCCACCATCATTGTTTGATGTCTCATATGTCTCTGTCTTCATCATCATCATTATCATCATCATTTCGTTCCGTTACTTAACTAACTGTGAACTTAAAGAAAAAGATTCACAAGAAGAAATGCAAATAAAGTGAAAAACAAAACCCAAGAGCTGATGGTCTACATCCTACCCCTTCTCATCAGTTTGCTTCTCGGAGTTTAAGCCACTTTCGAAGGAAATATTATGAAGAACTTGCGGGACCTACCTACTCGTAGACAAGACAAGGAACCTTCGATGGCGGGCTTCATCAGAATCCTTTTACTGTCATCACGATGATCATCAACATGATGACGATGATGATGATGGTATATGTTTTGTATATTGAAGCGATACGATGACAACGACACGACACGACATCATCATGACAATTTTTTCGAATTCAAATTATTATTAAGAAGAATTCGACGTCTTTCCGGGATATGGATACAAAGAAGATACAGATACAGATGAAGATACACAAAGATACCAAAAACAGAACCAAACCCATGATGGTGATGTTGCGCAGCGCATGTTGTTGAAGGATGAAGTTGTTTCTTTTGTTCTAGAAAAGCCAAGCCAAGTCGAGCCAAGCCATCCAGCCCAGCAATGCAGGAAGTCCACTTGAGATCCTGTGTGAAATTAATTCCTGATGAATTTGCGTAATAATATATCTCGGGGAATAAGAAGAACTATGATGGGGCTTTTGAATGGGTATGAGATTATTTCTATATGATGGCAGGAGAGATGAGAGTTTGCTGGCACACAGGATACGACTTTAGGTATCCGACATCTTGTCAACAGAAGAACTTCAAAAAAAAAAATCTCTAAAGATTCAAAGATACAGGGAAATTCGACAGAGAGAGAGAGAGAGAAAAAAAGAGATAATTTTCGCGCGAAACATTCTATATTGAACGTGGTTATATAGGATCCTCATCGTACATGAATATGAAGGATGTGGAGGAAACGAAAAACGGATAAGGGAGCAACCGCATCAAACGGAAATTTAATTATACGGAAGAATGCAACATTGAGGCTCTGTACTCATACTCATACCTTACATACATGATGTTGGTATATATTATAATCTAAGCCTGAATGCTTGTTCTCATTTTCAGCTAACTCTCTGTATAGGTAGGGTATAAATACTATATACGAGCATAATATCCTTGCTGAAGAAATTCCATTGTATGTCAAATAGGAAACGTGCATAAGTTGACGTTTTTATTTTTATATTCAGTTTATAACTTTTTTTCAAACTAGAAATGAATTTTTTTTTTAGGGTCTATTACCAACTACACTAAAATATATGTAGAAGAAGATAGTGGAAACATGATTTCACCGTGGCTTAAGGTGGATTGGGTACAGGTGCGGAAATTCATATCAGTTGTATTCCTTGAGTGGATCCTTTTTTCCAGAACAGAGATTTATAAGTTGTTTTCAGTTTTAAAAGTACCAACAGTTTTATAAATACATGTATAGGATATAGGCCTTGTTTGTCGGTACAAAATAAATGAGCAGACATAAAAGAACAAGACAACTGACAAATTTGTCAAAGTTCTAAAGTAAAAAGTTATTTTTTAAACCGGCAGTCTATTTCTATTAGTCACTTATGGTATCAAAAACAAGCCTTTTTGCTTTAAAATATAGGAAATCCTTACGAGTTGAGTGTCAAAACTTTAAGATTATCATTTAAAGCTATTTGACAGCTGTCAGGATTTATAATTTCATAAAATAATCCGGGGTTTAATGTCTTACTCCGATATTGACATTTATCAGGCTTGTTTTATACGAACTGTGTGTTAAGCCAGTAAACTGGGAAAATTATTGGTTAAAGTTTCTAACCATCGCCCACTATAGGCAATTTAAAGCAACTCCCTTTTATTTAAATTTAAATTGTCTTTTGTCTATTAATCTTGTACAATAAATTAAAGGAATTTTTATTGGTTTACTAAATGACATATATAATTAATTGTAGAATAATTTGTAACAAATATTAAGCCACGATTAGATGTAACACTTGGTAAGAGTTGCAGGCAACTTATTTTCATAGTTTGGTGCTCTCATGTTTGGGTGAGCAACTTTAAGTTCTGGGCAATATTGCAGGCAACTTATTTTCATAGTTCTGTGCTCTCATGCTCGTTTGAGCAACTTTAAGTTGCGGGCAATATTGCAGGCAACTTATTTTCATAGTTTTGTGTTCTCATGCTTGGGTGAGCAACTTTAAGTTGTGGGAAATATTGCAGGCAACTTATTTTCATAGTTTGGTGCTCTAATGCTCGGGTGAGCAATTTTAAGTTTGGGCAATATTGCAGGCAACTTATTTTCATAGTTCTGTGCTCTCATGCTCGTTTGAGCAACTTTAAGTTGCGGGCAATATTGCAGGCAACTTATTTTCATAGTTTTGTGTTCTCATGCTTGGGTGAGCAACTTTAAGTTGTGGGAAATATTGCAGGCAACTTATTTTCATAGTTTGGTGCTCTCATGTTTGGGTGAGCAACTTTAAGTTCTGGGCAATATTGCAGGCAACTTATTTTCATAGTTCTGTGCTCTCATGCTCGTTTGAGCAACTTTAAGTTGCGGGCAATATTGCAGGCAACTTATTTTCATAGTTTTGTGTTCTCATGCTTGGGTGAGCAACTTTAAGTTCTGGGCAATATTGCAGGCAACTTATTTTCATAGTTCTGTGCTCTCATGCTCGTTTGAGCAACTTTAAGTTGCGGGCAATATTGCAGGCAACTTATTTTCATAGTTTTGTGTTCTCATGCTTGGGTGAGCAACTTTAAGTTGTGGGAAATATTGCAGGCAACTTATTTTCATAGTTTTGTGCTCTCATGCTCGGGTGAGCAACTTTAAGTTGTGGGCAATAATCCTAATAACAAAAATCATCTTTTTTCAAAGCTTTTCTGCAAATTCAATAGTGAAACAAACTCTAAACCAACTCAGTCTACATTTTCATGAGTTTTTCAACTCGATCCGAAATTTTTATTATAAATTCCTAAAAAAACACCCCAATTGATGTAAGTATGCCAATTTCTATATTAAAATTAGGAGTAAAATAAGCGTTTTTTTTTTGCATTACTGCAATAGCTAAACATTACCAATAAAACACGGGTAGAGTCTTTAAATATTGCTCAGCTGTAAGAACGCATTGCTCTCTTCATTTCTACTCTTTTTAAACATTAAATTTGAATTCTTTTACTAAATGAATGCAACAAAACCCAGTTTTAGAACTCATTTAATTCTTCAAATTTTTTCAAAGAATTGGCACCGCTTTTCTGAACAACTATTGACATTTTGGTACATACTGAGTTATGGTAAAAATAAATATTGAATTGTCTGCAACTCGAATTGAGAATATGTTCTGAAATTTTGAAATTTACGTCCAAAATCTATTTAGTCTTACCCCGACCCTTGTTTCTAAAAATGCCTTTTTTTGACATTTGTAGATTTTTTGGAAAGCACTAGATTTTTTTTTATTTTAGGTCTCACGTTGAAAACGGAATTTTTAAAAATATTACCCATTTTTATCATACCCTTTTTACCAATAATCTTTAAAAAATATTTTTGAACAGGTCAAAAAAAAAAGAAATAAGAAATGTTCATTCTGCACTTGTTCAAAACTGTCTAAAAATTAAAATCTTACAATTTTGAATACCATTCTTCTACCGGGAAATATTTACCAACTCTAATATCACCTTTCACTTTGGACAACAGGAAGAAGGTTCAAAATCCTCCACCAAACAATTGTTTAGCCTCCTCAACAAAAACATAACTTCCGCACTTTGGCTCTGATGGAAGCATCTCATATACTCGTACACACTATCCATAGCTAATCAGCGAGTATAATCTTTTCTAGATGCCATCATCAATTGCTTCTTTGTTTTAAGCCCTCAAAACCACCCATCTTCGACTGTGCCTGGCTTGGCTATCTGTATTGATGTATCAGCAAACTCAAATAATTACTACAACTCCCGATTGCGCTGCAGCGCCGCAGCGCCGATTCCATTCCAGATTCCGATGTTTTTCGTTTCGCAGATGTAGGAATCTAATTTTATGTGGCGTTGCCCTGAAATTAATCCACTGTTTCACTCTATAGAAGCACTCTCCATTCACATGCAGCTCTGGAGACCTCATACTCTTCCAATGATGATGATGATGATGATGATGGTCAATACGAAGTACGAAGTAGGCTTGCCTAAGACAATGTTCCCGATCAATTGAATGTTTACGGCATAGATTGGCAACGCATTTGTTCTGCTTCTTCGGCTGCTGCAGCTACTCCTGCTTCTGCTGGTGATGCTGATGTGGATTCGGGGCCAGCTATCGTGAAAGCCTAATATATTGCTCACAATAATTATTTGCCAACTTGCCGGGCGAACGAAATTCATTACTCTATCTGTTTCGGGGTGCCACTCAGAGACTCAGGGCGCATAGATTCTTTCATTGATGGCTTTTCAGTTGGACAAGTCGTATAGGAGTATATTCGCAGACGCTGGACCTTCTCTTGAACTCTCTGATACGACGCACGGTCGGTGGTGCGCTGGACTGACTTCGGGAATTAATTTGCAGTCGATGATTTCGACCACACCCTCTCTCTGTCTCTTATAAAGAAACTCAGCTTCAGCGTCTTAGTCTGCAACTGCAAATGCATCTGGGTCTCGCTGCATCGAGCGAGACATTCATTTAATTGATAGTTTAATGTACTAGATTCCATAGGTTGTTGTGGCGCAAGCGCAAAGGTCTTTAATCAGACGACGACGACGCTGACGCTGGCTGATGCTGGTGAACTTCAGTCCGGGCGGTGGCTGTGACGGGGGGAAGCATTGGCCCAGGTGCGTGCGTGCCTCGCTGAATAATTGCAAGCGAATAACAAATCGAAACTTTTAATTGAGTTTCGTGAATTATACGATTCCCGCAATTGCCGATCTGATAGTTTTCAATATTTTTGATTGTATTCTTTTTTCCACATACAATCTCTGCCTCTTAAGTAAGTCCCTGAATCCCAAACCCAAGTACGAGTTTCAAGACCATAAGTCTAGGTTTTGTATAAAAAACTTAGCCACTGAAGATCGAAAGCATGTTATCCACTTCAAATGCGTGAGTTTGAGTTGCACCATATGGCATGGCCTGGTCCTGGTTCTGGCTCTTTTTGAATTGGCAAACAATCGCATTCATTTATACTCGTACTCGTATATACATTTTAAGGTAGCACCAACAATAGGAACATGGAATTTGTGCAACGGCCGAAAAAGATTATTTTGTTTGACAATAACAAAAAAAAAAAATGGAAAACGAATGGAAAAATAAAAGACTCAAACGACTGCCGGTACTTAGAAGAACGAGGTCCTCTTGATGCAGCGAACCATGCAACCACCACACCCCGCAAAAACCGCTGGAATTATACGGATATGTGGATGATGTGATGTGATGGTGGGATTGCCATTCAATTTCAATGTGGCAACACTCTGCACATCAAAAATAAGGACAAAAGAATTTGAGGTTTTCTACGTTTATCCTCAATTCGTTCTTTAGATACATACACGGTACGAGTACTCTTCTGCATAGGGTTGTAAAATGCAGAGAAGATACATTCATAGATACATTTATGAAAATATAATAACAGATCAACGCAGAAATGAGAATCATATTGTGTTGGATGTGGATTATCATTTTTTGTTCTTCATATTAATATCTATCAAGGATATCAAGGATGCGAGATGGTTTTTAGATGTATTTTTTTTTATTGGTTATGTGAAAGGATTCGGATTCAGGGATGCCAATCACTAAAATTGTATCTAATAATAATAATAGTTGTTGCGTCAGTTGTATAAAAAAATATATAGCAATGTTGTGGAAATAAAAAAAAAAAGACGAAAAGATGATCGACAGATGTGTTGGTATTTGAGGTTGAGTGAATTTTCTTTGTGGCAAATTAGATACAAATAATAATTTAATGACTGACAGATGCCTGTCACTGAGAAATTAACCACAAGTAGGCATATAAGTACGTTGAAAATGCGTGGTGTGTAATTTCGGTTTCGTTTGACATTTTGAGTAAAAGACTAGAAGTTGGGTGACAAAACACATGAAAATTATTCTATTTGTCTTTTTGATATTTTTCTGTGGCATTTTAATGTCAATTACGAAAGTAGGTTATAGTTTGACAGTAGGTAATATTATTGTCAAAATTTTAAGTTATAGTTTGAGGACCGGAAAGGACTTCATCATAATACTGACTTATCGGAATAGATATACTTTTGGGGTTATGAGTAATTTTCATCAGATTGTATAAGTTCAGTTAAGGTTAAGGTGGCTGCTGGAAAGAAGATCAGCACACTTAGACCAACAATTGTCCATTTTGATACCACTTAGAAACTTAGATCATTAGATCCTACTACTCGTTAAACCATTTGGAGCTAACAATACAGCGTTTGAGACTGTGAATGTCTACGTTATTGAGATCGATCGCTGGGATCATAGTAGTAGAAGTCTCCGAAGTGTAGTCTACGTTTTTGAGACTCTGAATCTTCTTCTTCCTCATCTATACAGCTTCTACAGAAATCGTTTGCCGGAGCTCCAAGCCGTAAAACATGCCTGCCTATTAAGCAGTTACCAGTAAGGACACCTATCACTGAGCTAATGCGCAATCTAAAATTGAGATGAGTTGCTTTGAGCGTTTAGTATCAAGCTTTGGCCAAGACTCCACGACTTTTCAGTCGCACTGCTGGTCTGTCTTAAAGACCCGGTCTTTCCACTATCTTCCTTTCCTCCGAGCAAAACGAAGAAGGAGTGGTCCATCTGTAAAGAAATCCGTATGTACAGATTAGGCTAGTTAATCTGGATGTCACGAGGTATTCATACTCGATTATAGACTGGGCTGATCATCGGCATGGGCCGTATAACACCTTAGATCCAGCTCAATTTGGGAAGTTATAAGTTGGGAGGGAGATGAGAGTTGGGGATTCAGACAGTTTAGACACCGTACTGAGGAAACGATATTAGGTAAGTTTGGGATAGGTAAAAATGATGGATTTTTCACCGTTTCTCCGGACTCATCTAAAGAAAACTTCTCGAAAATCTTTGACCTTAATCGGTTTCTACAACTCGGCAAGTTCAATGCTCAGTTAGAAGGACTGGAAAGGACTAAGTCAAAATTATGACTGATCTGAGGTGATTGTATTACATGTAGACAGAAACTCCCACTAAATCGAAAAGAAAACTATAGTTTACTAGGGCGTATACGTACTTTTTTTAAATTTCATAATTTTTTTACCAATACTTTGTATAGTACATTTTATGGTACGCAACTGCTTAGTAGACCATAATTACGCTGGAGAGATGGGGCATCCAAATCCAAACTAGACGATTCGACTCGTGATCGTGGAGACACTTGTTGAATTAGGTCAGGACTGGCTCCCGGTTGTTGAGCCGATGATCATGATGACGAATGGTGATGAATCAAAAGCTTAAAAAAAGCAAAAACGACGCGACTACTAAAAACGCGTTGAATTTGTTAAGATTTACAACAAAAATGGTGACAAATTTGTAGTCACAATTCACAAGGCTCAATAATCTTGAAGCACCTCCTCGGCCGGCAGAAGATTTACTGGTGGAAAATATTCAACTATTGAGACAAGTTTGGTGATCTGACGATTAGAAACCTTGTGTAAGAACAACTGAGAACATTGCTTCTGGTAGCCTGAGCAAAATCCAGGTTTTTCGATTCCTGATTGATCTTTTGAATTAGGGTACTCACAAACGACTTTTCATCGTATTTTGCATAAAGACTTTTTTAAGATTCTAAGCCTAGTTTGCCAAAGCTACGTTGATTTGTAAAACTGTCGCATTTGCGGTTCCGAAAACCCAGGAATGATTGTTGAAAAGTCTACCCATTTTCAACGTGTCTGTTTAGTAAGGTTTTTGGGGCAGCGTTGTGATTGTAATTTACTAATTTGAAGTTGAGGATCGTGCAACGATTACGCGATTTCGAAAAGGTGATCACAATTGGCCATCAAGGATCTTATTATTTTAACACGTTTTTTATGGATTGTAGACCTTTAAGATGGAATTAGTGAAGTTTATCATTCTAAAAACAACCAATACCAAGTGAATGATCCTTACTTTGACTGGACTTTTCTTGTTCTGTAACACCCTGTAATTCTGAAAATGATTCCCCACTTTTAGATATCAACCACTTCAAATATACCTTGTT
Organism: Scaeva pyrastri; assembly: GCA_905146935.1. NCBI lineage: Eukaryota > Metazoa > Arthropoda > Insecta > Diptera > Syrphidae > Scaeva > Scaeva pyrastri. Next base: position 78,966,213 of record LR989928.1, on the reverse strand, counting down.
CCATATATTTAACAATTATCAACATAATTATATCCTTTCGTTTCAAAAATATCATTCTCCCAAAATTATACACTTTCTATCAAACTCTTAAGGATTTCTATAGCTTGTGCCGAACTCAATTCCTCTTCATCCAATTAGTAAATAAAAAAACAGAAAATATAATATCAAACTCAAAACAACAGTTATTTCTGTTGGCGATCCACAAAAAATTAACCGACGACCTACCCCATGATTAAATGATTCAAAACTATTAGATTCCCCATAATCAACTAAACGTTTCGCTCCAATTTACCGGACCAAATAATTTTCGTTATACGTAGGTTAAGGTAACAATAATCACAGACCGAACGAACTAAAGAATTCCACAGAAAAAAACGTCGAAATTTGAAAAATTCAAAGTCACTCTGTTCATGCTCATTCTTTTCGTTTGATTGTAATTCTTTGATTTCGTTTGTGCCAACGACGACGCCAGTTCCAGGTCAGAATTAACTGGTCCAATAGTCGAATCGCACCACCAACACATGATCGAGCCACATCTCGAGCATCACTGTTACATATAACGAATGTCCCTCGCCAAACAATTTAAATCAAAAAGATTGACGAAATTATAGACTTCTTCGCCCGGCGCTGGTCTTAGGTTTTTTTTTTTTTTGATTTAGTCTTTTGTTCAAATTTGATCATTGGTGTCAAAAATTCCTTTACTTGCCGCGGTGAGATACAAAAACAACAGTTTAAAATCAATAACTGGGTTGTATAAAGTTGCTCTTACTCTTTGAAGTACTATTTCGAAAATAACTTGAACGATTCTGATGAAATTGAAAAGATGTTAAAATTGTACCGGATATGATGAAACTTATGTTCTAAAAGAATCAATAGATACTTGAAATTTTTACAAAATTACTTTTTTGTCGCTATAAGAAAAAATTCGTTAAGTTTTTTCTTATAACTTATTCGTAAAAAATTGTCTATAGTTTGATGGCATCACAATTATTGCATTATTTTTGTCGATAATTTTATAAATTAATATTAACTTTTTTTATTTTCTTCGTTAAGTTTTTAAAAATGTATATTGGTTATCCGTAAAAACTATGCTTAGTCCAGTTTTCGTCAAGTTTTATTAATTTTCAATGATAATCCCTAAAACTTCATGAACTTCGTTAAATTCCTAATTTTCGTAAAGTCTTCGTCAAGTTTTTATTAATAGATATTATTATTGATCAGTAGATACATAATTCTAATTTTCTTTTGTCTTCATCAAGCTTTTCGTTATGAATCCATAAAATGAGTCTAAGTTTTGAAATAATTACAATTTCCGTATTTTCTTCGTTAAGTTCTTTTTTCAATGACGGGTTGAGTCGTAAGTTTGATAATATAAAAATTTTCGATTCATATTCTTCAACTTTAAATTTTTTTTATTTTTTTTTTTTTTGTTGAAACCGTAACGTAACCTTACTTCACCTATGTCCCACGTTACGTACGTACGTGTTTCGCAAAATAAAATACGAACAAAAAAAAACACAAAATTTTGCGCACATTAAGAATTTAACTCAAAACCAATAATAAAGTTAAATCGATAATTGAGGTCATTTTTGGAACGAGATTTCATTTATATAAAAGGTAACAATCAATGTGCGATGCGATGGGAACCGCTTCAAAATTTTCTCTTTTTTTTTGCAGTCGTCCGCCGTCACCCCCTCTTCGTTTGAATCATCATTTAATTTGAGAGATTGAGAATCGGATCATCTCTGTCTGTCCCGATGGTTTTTGATGGGTTTTTGAAAATTTGAAGAAAAAAAAACTCGATTAAAGAGGTTTGCGTACGTGATTCGCAAAGTCGCGTCTTGTTTTTTTGAACATCGCATTCGCAATGCATCCAAAAGACCGCAAGACCCATATATTGCGAGCGGGCGAAAGAGCTTAATAATCATAATCATATAAATCTGTTCTATGCCCCATGTTATAATGGGCGCCCTTTTCATTTTCGAATTTCGATTTGGATTATCGACTTTCGCACGTCACAGCATCAGACATCCGTCAGATTTATGGGGGCTAGATAGAGAAATGACGCGCGATTGATCCGCAAAACTAAACCCTTTTGATGGATTCTGCCAAATTGTTACTTTCGTTTTCATGATGGGTCCTGATGCCTCTTATTAGACGAAGTCGATCGCGTGATTTATGACATTTGGACTTTGGGCGGCAGTAGATGGCGGTGGCGGCGACTGGGGAGCATCAGGTGCTTGATTGACTTTGATTTCTTTCTTTCTTTCTTTCTTGAAGACTTGACTTCGAATGCGAAATCAAAATTAACATGAAGATTTGTGCAAATTACTTTGCACCCATATCAGGAAATTTGGCATTCGGCGAAATGTTTTGGTTCTTAGGCCATGGGTGCGCAGCGCGGCGCGGCGGGATAATATTCCAGACATGCCATGTGGCGTTTTATTGTTTTGTGTATATGTATGTTGTTGTCGTCTTTGTTAGAGACTGTTTAGAGTCGTTTACACACTCGTCGTCGTCTCTTGACCAAAAGAACAAGGGTTTGGCGCTGCAATAAATCACAATTTCATTTCATAATAATAAATGTGGGTAATAATAACCCGACCCTACATACCCGATAGAAAGGAAAGGAAAGGAGGAGGAGGGGAATTAAGAAAGAACAAAATAAAATTGCATGTGGCGATGTTCCAAGTTCCAAGTGCCACACCGAGCTCCTCTATACAGAGACGAGAAGTTAGCGTTTTGTTCGAGTGCATGTTAAAAATAAGAACCCTACTAAAGTCTCAACTCAAGTCGTTGCTGGTGATGGTGTTGCTGTTGTTTTAGTGCTTTGGTGCTTGGACCTGGTGTAATCGTCTTTTGAAGCGGGGACCATGTGGTCGGTGGTTATTATCGTCGTCGTCGTTCGTCTTGTAATCAACATCGTCATGAAATTGTTTCGCACTGGTTTGTGCAATTCCAGTTGAATGAACAAAACAACATACCTTAAGATACTTACCAAAAATAAAAATAAGAAAAACAATGGAAAACACTTGTGAACAATTTAGCAGTTGTTGAGTCCGGTATTGCTCTAATTGTGATGGGTTTTTTTTCGGTCTACCTTTACCTTTAAAATATGAGTACCTGAATGAAGCTTTTGTTTTCATGGTGTTACATTGATGGTGAATCTTGAACTAAGAAAGAAAAAGACCTAGATAAATATTAAAGTTAGAAATAGATGACTCCCAAGGAAGTAATTTCTCCTTTCCCAAAAAACGTCAAAATCAGAACATGGTATTATGACGTCGTACTGTCAACTGGCATGCTAGAGGTTTAGGACTAATCATGTTTTTATGATCAAGTTTTCTAAAAGTATCAACACCAAAACATGTCGTTTCCAGAATTCTACTTCAAATTTGAGAAATTTCAGAGAGATTGACAAATTGATTAAACTCTTCAAAAATATCATTTTTGACAACCGAATCATATTTTACAATTTTGTTATTTTTTAAATTTGGTTTTATGGCAATAAATATCAAACTTATGACAATTATTCTTAAACTGGACCTTAAAAACATAAGTGAAAGTTTTTTGACTCAAGGCAATCAGGCTCAGACACAAAAAAAAATATTACAAAACCTGACATAAGCGATATGACAAGTAAATCCGGCTTTAATATACAACGCGGACGCTTTCAAAGAGAGATTAGGGAGATATTTATGTCAACTTAAGGGTAACAGGACATTGAACGATCAGACTTTAAACCGGAAAACAAATCAAATCATCATAAAATCGTCGAAATGTAAAAATGTTTTGGGCGCCATTTAATAATTATTTGTGAGTATATGACATTAGTTTTGAGTTTTACACCAATTTTTCGTTCAGTTTGTGACGAACTGTCATATTATTTTATTTTAGTGTAAATCTTAGATCTGTTATATCTTTATCCTAGTAGTCACTCTACTGTTGTAAAATGTACTAGATTTTCTATTTAAAAACCGGAGCCGATTTTGTACAATTCGGAAGATTTTTGATTCGAGGTATTCTTCCGAAAAGCTGTATGGAATTTTTATTTGATGCACTCGACGAATTCCATTTAAGTGCAATGAAATTAATTTTTTTGACAGCTTAGTGTAGTTATTATTGTTCACCCGATTTGTTCGTACTCAAATTCTCCGAGGAACAAAATGATCGAAGCATTGGTGTACTGGTTATTCTTTGGATAACAATTTTAACCTTTTTAACTCCTCCATTCACCTATATTGAATCTGAACTTCGAATTTTCAATCTTGTTCATCAGCTTCAATTAATAAATTGAAGTTAGGAACATTAATTTTAGAACAGGGAAAATTCTTTTGACATTTCGATTAGCTTCATTAGAAAACTTAAAAAGGGAGAAATTAGTCCCCATATTATGAAAAGCTAACGACACCACTGAATTCATTTTTATGGCTTGAGAGTTGTTAGGTTATTCGGGCGGTATCTGTCATGTAATTGATTTTACTTCTTTGCATAAAAAGTGGTTCATATAATGAACAAACCTTTCACATGTCACATACAAATCTTTCATAAAAAAGTCAACAACATAAGAACTGTCAATATGGTACTTTTATGCAAATTAAAACAATTACAAATTCAACTTTCCAACCGAGTTAACTAGATTCGTAGGTACATATAACTAAACTAAGCATATTTGTTTGCATGTTTAAATAATGTAATGACACATTACATTTTCCATTGTAATTGTTAAAAAAGTTAAAAATAATCAGTAACTGTAGTTGCTTATTATTTTAAATGCATTAAAACACACATCGAATAAAACCCACTTAAGATCGACCTTGACTTTATTTGTCATTAAATACAGCAACAATTAAAATGTTGGTAGGTATGCAAATTAATTACAAGTAATAAACACGCAGAATTTTTTAATTATATAACAGAACAAACATTAAACAAAAAACAATATAAAGGTAGGTCAAGTTAAATACACAGTTCGTATTTATTTAAATAAAATTCAAGTTTCGATAAATCTTTGAAAAAATTCTAATAAAATACGTATACGCCTAAGTGAACTTCTATTTAAGTTTTGTTGGATTTGTATTATATCAATGAAGTTATGACACATTTATCAGTTCAGTATAACAACACACAAAATTAACTGTAGAGGATTCACCAATGTCCATTCAAGGCCAAAAGATTTCAATGCTTACCTGGGGGGCGCTAAGATCTCAATTTTATCATTCCTAAAAAATTCATTTGGCTTTCAAAGTTCAACAAGTACGAAAAGGGCCTTGAAACTGGGTTAGGCGCCCTTCAAAATATCAATGTGTCTTTTGACATTTCATTTTAACCAGAGATTCTACAAACCTTGCTATGCTTGAATCCTAAAATAAATTTTAATCAACAACTTTTATTTGATTGATTTTCTTTAAAAAAGAAAAATGTCTTCAAAATGTTTCGTTTGCCTGACGGTCCACTTAACGAAGTCCAGACTATCTAATTATCAAATCCGCCCCTGTAGTTACTTACCTCTCATTCAAAAACGTTTTTCATCAACCAATAATAAAGACATTCACAAATTTTGTTTTAAAATTAATTAATAATTTAATTCAGTATCATTTTATTTATTATACTTACAATTATTGTAATTTTTTTTCTTTCTTGTTATAATAATTATTATATTTTTTTTGTGTTTTTGTTTTGTATTCAGCATATTTTTTTTTATTTCATATTTTAATTAAAATTCTACATTTCCTTCTTTTTTGTTTTGTTTTGTTTCTTTTTGCTTATTGTTTGCTCATAAAATACTTATTGTTCTTAATTTAAAATTAATAATTTGATTATTATATTTGTTTTTTTATTTATTATAATTATTATTTAATAGATATAACTTAAAACTACTTGCGTTTAATATTAGCCAAAATGCTTACAATATCATTGATTAAAATTATTATTTAATTTTTTTTTTAATTTTATTTTACTGCTATAACTTGGTATATGAAATTACATGCTTATATATAAATTTTTTATGTCAAGCAATTTATCTGTGTTTTATTGAGATTTTCACAGATTTTTATTTCATTTTCTTTAATTTATTTTTTTGTTCTCTTTTTAGGGAAGAAGGGGACTTTTGTGACAAAAGTTAAACATAAAACTTAAAACTAATTAAGCGATTAAATACGTTTTGTTTTTATTTTTTACTTTAATAATTTTGGGTATGTATTTTTTTGTTTTCTTCTACTAAATCTAATACGTATTTACAAAGTAGGAAAGTATAGGTTGGTTTTATTTATTTTTTTTAATTTTTATTTTTTTCTTCTTATTTAGAATTTACACCTAACAACATTAACAAAACAGAAATATATATTTATATGCTATAGTTACACTAAGTTGATATACAAAACCCAAAATCATACACAGAAAATTAAATAATAATTTAACTATAAACTATTGTTTGAAACTTTTTTCATATTTTGTTTATAGAAATATTTTCTTATTTTTTTTTTTTTTTAATTTAAATTTAGTTTAAATAAATATTTATAATTTTGTTTGTGATTTGATTTTGTGACTATTTACAATTAAAAAAAAAAGTTTTATTGTGTGAATTTATGGTTTAGAACGAAATATTTTTTTTTTTTTAATATGTAAGTTAATTTTGTTTTGTTTATTTTTTTTTTTGCTTCATTTTTTTAATTTGAAGCATCATGTGTGTGTTTTCTTGTATGTCTGACTGTTTTAATTAATTTTTTTTGTTTGTTTTCCTATAATAACTCGTATACTACAAAATACTGGAGAAAGACGTGTGTTAATGTGTAATTACCCTTAATTCCTAGAATAATATAGATACAACTTATAATCGTATGTCGATAGGGGATGGGGATTTTGGGGGCAGATACTGCAAGCGTGAAACGATTAAATTTTTTTTCTTTTCATATTTGTTTTTGTATATAATATAGAAATCAAGCCAAGCAGCTTATTTAGGCACCGGGCCAAAGGCCTTTATCGGGGATTGCACTTGAGATCAATGGTAGCAGATTTTTCATTATAATTCAGTCATCATATATCATGGGACACAACAATTTGCCGGACCGGATTAAGTAGCACTACCGAAGAGGACAGAATTTTTGTAATAGGATTGCTGACGTTCCTGCAGGGGACTCTTAACATCCCGATCAGAATTTGCAACTCGAGATTTACGCTCCATTTCGATTTCTTGAGCGAGGGTTTCTATTGAAGACAAAATTAGGTCGGGAAAAACAGACACATTAACAAATTTGAATATCTTGAAATCGGAAGGTTTCATTTGAAGAAAGAAAATAAAATCAAACTCACCAGAATAATTTTGCCAGAAGGCTCCGGTAGCCATCAAATCAATGCCCGGATAATTCCATGGAGCTTTTCCACTAACTGGTGCAATCAGTCCACTATCGGCCTGTGATGTTGGTGGCAGTAATGGTGATACATGATTTACTGAACCTTCACGTTCACTGCTGCGATCATGTTCGCGATCACGCTCACGTTCACGTTCTCGTTCACGTTCCCTTTCGCGTTCACGTTCTCGTTCGCGATCCAAACGTTCGGTACTGCTACGAGTTTCACGTTCAATGGGTTCACGTTTGAATGTTGGACTCTCCGAACGTCGATGACGATCGTTGGGCGATGATTTATCAGACTTTTCACTTAATTTACAGTCGATATCTGTCACGGATGAAATAAAAAGAGGAAAATATTTCATCAGTTTTTATGTTTTCCACATTGTTTTATAAATATTTCTTCGTATTTATGTGAATGGAGTGAAATTATGGTTTTTCGCGCAGTTTCGTGCAGTTTCGGGTAGTTTCGCGCAGTTTTCGCGCAGTTCAAATTTTATCAAAAAACATCATTCCAACTCACCTTGACCATTTTTATTCGAATCCAATAGCCCCTTAGCAGTTTCTCGATCATCCACATGCACCGATTGTCCTTTTCGCTTACCATCAAGTTGCTGTTGATAGCGTATACGCATTTTTCTTTCACGTCGGTAGCGTTTTTGATACAAAACTGCAAAAAATGAAGAAAATAAAATAAAATAAAAATATTAATAAAAGGACACATTCTCTCATTAAATGTGATTTGATATTAACTTAAAGAGAAAAATTATGATGTTGTTCGTTTTTTTTTTTATATTTTCTTTTCGACTGAGTCAACTTCTGATGTGAAATTTGATATCAACAAGTCAAATCAATTGCTCAATGCGACAACAACGTACACATTGCCTACAGATTTGTAAAAGAAACGAAAGAAAAATAAAATTAAAAAGAAAAAATTAAATAAAAAACACAACAAGGCAGCACACATAAAAGAACTCATTCAACTGCGAATCCGTTTTGCGGGTGGGCCCACTAATTCAATTATTAATCCTGACTTAAGACCCAATATATTTATAAAAAATATAAAAACTATATATGTATAGCGTGCGTTTGTCCCTTGAATTGTGTGTTGGTCTGATTTGATTTCTTTCACTGAATCACAAATCGCTGCTTTTCGGTTCGAATTGAGTTCAGTGAAGTGAATTAGATGCATTGAGTGTTCTTGTTGCTGCTGGCTGCTGCCGTTCCGAGACTGGATCCTGGTACAACTCCTTTTTGTCAAAGGCTTTTTTTTCAGTTCTGTACTCCTTGGGGCCAAGAAGTCGAAGAAGAACACAAAAAATAAAGGCATCTGATATGTGCAAATGCAAATCGTTTTGAAGATACACTCTTTTAGATTATTGTTTTATAAATTTTTTGCTTCTGATGCTCTGCATATGACACCTGATATATCAGCTCCAGAATAATGTGTCTCTCTTCGAAAAAATTCTCTGAAGTTACAGATAAATTCGATATCTGGATTGTGGAATACATATTCGTATATCAAATGCGCACAGGTATAAGGAATACGAGTATCTTATCTTTGTCTTTTGCCCCGGGGCTAGTCTGGTTTAGCTCGAGGGCAACATCAGGCTTCAGAAAAATAAACTGATTTTGTTTTTTGTTTTAAGTTCTGGATATATGCCTAATAAGATTATGTGTGCTGAGGCCTGCAAGTCAAGTGAACAGGGATTTTTTATTCGTATTTGGAAGAAGGGAATGTTGAAGTTGAAATGATCAGGGAAAAAAAAGGAAGATTATTATCATTCTGGATGAATTACTTTTGAGTTTTGACTGCGCTAATTCTTAGGATTTCAGTTTCTTTTGTTTTGTTGTATTTTTGTATTTTTGTTTTAATTTAATTTCAGATGTTTTTTTATCCGATTCGTTGATTCGATAATTGTTGATGATGATGGTTTTTGGATTAATTCCAGAAACTACCAGAATTTTTTGTTTTGAGTTTTAAAATGTTTACTTTCCGGAAACACCCTGTGCAGAGCCGGGCCGTGCAGAGTTACATCATCTCAATGATACACCTGTCTTAACCTATCCAGCTGCATCTGGCCTCAAGAATTCCCACAAGACAGACAGTGCAGCAACTCGGAGTGGATATGAAAAAAGGAAAAATCACTGCGCTAAGAAATTTCCAGAAATCGAAATCAATTTGTCAAATTAAACAACGATAAACGTAAAACAACTCGAATGGACATTCAACAGGAAAAAGGTAGGAACTTCATTTATAGCAAAGCAATGAATTCAAAATAAGAAAAACTATTACGACTTGGATCGAGTGTGTGTGTCTTCTTGATCAAACTGAAACGAACAAATGGAGAGCTGAGCTGGGCCGCCTCCGCGCCACACTGCACTCTGCCAACAATTCCATATAAATGATGGTTGACTGAGCGGAGCCGTCATAAGAGACCGGCTTCGACGAGCGACGCACGGCGACGACGACGGTCCTATCTTAGATGCTATTATGGTATTTTGTGGTAGCACCAATTGGGGGGGAGGTTATAGGGAAAACACACCGTTCGTTGATGGAAGAATGGTATTGAAGCTATGAGAGATGCGCACGGGTGGGTGGACTGGACATGGACAAAAGAAAGGAATACTCTACCTTTTAACTTGGTTATGATGTGTGTATTGTTTTGTTTAAATGATTTTCAAAAGGTGTGTCAAAATGAATTAGACATCGGCGGCGGCGTTGCACAATAAAGAAAATAAAACCAGCAGCGACAATGACGCGGTATCGGTTTTTTAAGATCTTTTACGAAAGTGCAGACATCAAGACTATAAGACTGGAGATTGATCGGAAAGATATGGAGAGAAGTTTCATAAAAGTTGACTGGCCTCCAGGAGATTGAGACAAGAGATGTCATTTTATTTTTATAATATAATCACTTTAAAGTGACATAAGGGAAAATCAGTGTTACCAGCAGCAAAAATATTATCTATTAAAAAAAGTCATTACCTTTTATTCTACAATTTAAAAAAAAAAACATTTTGGACTTGATGATAAAAAGAAAATTCTAAATATAGGAAGCCATCTTTTTGACGGCACATTGATAGGTGCGTGCTGTCAAATTTATATTGATACGTCATACAAATGTATGCATGGGCCTCACATGGGTGTCTTTTCTGAATTTGACAGTTTATCAAATTTCACACATGTCAATTTTTCCTTCCTACAAAATAGGACATTTGACATGTTGTGACGGTAGAAAAAAAAAAATAAAATATGTACAAAGTTTAATTTAGAAACTTACCTCTCAATTTCCGTTCATCGACTAATTGTCTTTCTAATGAGTCTTTGACTTCTCGTTCGCGCATCACATCCATTTTAAGTTCAGCTGTTTTTAAAAATCGAAGATAAAACAATTTTTGGATTTACATAAATTAAACGTCATTTTTATTTTATTATTATTATTTATTTAATATTTGATGTCTATTAAAAAAAAAACACCTGCTCTAGATTATGACATTCCTCTAGTCTTAGTCTTAGTCTTAGTCTTAGTCTTAGTCTTAGTCTTAGTCTTAGTCTTAGTCTTAGTCTTAGTCTTAGTCTTAGTCTTAGTCTTAGTCTTAGTCTTAGTCTTAGTCTTAGTCTTAGTCTTAGTCTTAGTCTTAGTCTTAGTCTTAGTCTTAGTCTTAGTCTTAGTCTTAGTCTTAGTCTTAGTCTTAGTCTTAGTCTTAGTCTTAGTCTTAGTCTTAGTCTTAGTCTTAGTCTTAGTCTTAGTCTTAGTCTTAGTCTTAGTCTTAGTCTTAGTCTTAGTCTTAGTCTTAGTCTTAGTCTTAGTCTTAGTCTTAGTCTTAGTCTTAGTCTTAGTCTTAGTCTTAGTCTTAGTCTTAGTCTTAGTCTTAGTCTTAGTCTTAGTCTTAGTCTTAGTCTTAGTCTTAGTCTTAGTCTTAGTCTTAGTCTTAGTCTTAGTCTTAGTCTTAGTCTTAGTCTTAGTCTTAGTCTTAGTCTTAGTCTTAGTCTTAGTCTTAGTCTTAGTCTTAGTCTTAGTCTTAGTCTTAGTCTTAGTCTTAGTCTTAGTCTTAGTCTTAGTCTTAGTCTTTGTTTTAGTGGTTTAATAATTTAAATTCATCTATTTTGGCATGTTAAGTGAACTTAAGCAGTGGTTTAAAGTCAGTTTATACACTTAAACCTCGGTTAAACCTCTAGTTAACTCATCTAAATTGACGATTTAAAATTAATGATCCACGGATTAAATGTAAAAAGTGTAAAACCGTCTAACCTTAAGATTTACACTGGAGTAACCACTTTAAACTATAGTTTACCTCTAATTTATCTGAATTTTTGTTCTGTCAAAGTAAATGAGAAATGTCACCTAAATGCCAAAACTGACCTATGCCATTTCTTTTTTAAAGTTGAAAAGCAAGTAATCAAACTAACGGTGACACTTTTAATGCTCTAGAATATAAAAACTCAATTTTATCTCCTTGAAAAGTGCATAGTGACTTTTATAGGCACCTAGTTTAATATTTCCCCCTCCTCATTTCTGCCTCATTTTAAATGTCAAGCGGATAATTAGAAAAATATAAACAAACAAAATTCCAAGCGAAAGTGAAACTTTGTTTACCAACAGCACCGCACGACAAAAACAAAAATTGCCCTAAGGGGGGAATTTTTTTGTTTGTATTTTTGTCTGACTAGCTGTACCCTCATGTCTGATGTCTGTGTCGCAAATTAACAACAAATTGAAAAAAATATAAAAAAAAACATGGAACGGGTTTTTTCTTCTAAATTGCAGGCTTTTGTAAATTTATTTTGCGCCATGTTTTTGTGTTAAATGTCGTTCATGGCGCGGCATAGAAAATGCCATTCCCATTGCCCGCTTCTTCCCGCCCGCGACCGCTCAATAAATCAGATAGTAAAAGTTAAAAAAAAAACACGAACTTACCTTTCTCATAACTAATCTGCCGTTCCTGCTGTCGGGCATTGTCGGCGGCCACCTTCAACAGACTCTGAATATTCCGCAACAGAGTCTCCGTCGAAGATGTCGACTGCTGCTCGAGTCCGGCAAGGGCATCGTTCGGAGGCAGTCCGTCGCTGTGTGTGACGCCACCAACAGGTCCGATTCCGCCAACACCGTTGCCATTATTGCCCATGCTAGTTGTGCTGCCAGTCGCACTGCCCGCACCGCTACTGACGCCACCACTGACGACACCTCCACCGATACCACCGCCGCCGACACCGCCACCGACGACACCACCACCCGCGACAACTGCAGCTCCACTTGCCGCAGCCGCGGCAGCAGCAGCTGTTGCAGCCAGTGTTGAATAATTTAACGCCCGCTGGTGGTGATGGTGATGATGCGGTGTTGACGTTTGCTGATGATGTGGCTGGTGATGTGAATGCGACGAATGCGAATGGGAGTGATGCAGATCACGATCGCCGGAGTTCGAAGTAACGGATATCGCTTGATGTTGCGCCGAGGAGATGTCACGCTCGCTGTCGCTTAAATCTGGAAGCACAAAAGAGGAAGGAATTTATGTTTAGACGGAGATCTTTTGGAAGCTGAAAGGCGATCCGATAGGAATGTAAGGAAAAGTCTCTTAAACTAGCTCACCTTCTTCCTTGGCTATGTGATCGTCGACCTCTGAGCCATTATCATCGCTCAGATTCTCGTCATCGCCTCGTACCGATGGCGGTGGAGAGTGCACTTCATCGCTCCGATCGCTGCGATCATCACAATTGCTACCATGATCGGTGGCGCCTCCAGATTTGGACAAATTCAACACAGGACTCTGTCGACTAGGCGAACCTGCAAGCAAACAACAACATAACAAGGTTATACCCCACAGCCCTTATAGACATTCAGGTTTTTATATGATTCTAGCTTACAATTTCTAGAACTCAAGTCCCGCGGCTTCTGATCGCTGATCTGCTGCCGATCGTCAGTACGCTCCTCGCGAAGTCTGAAATTAATTTTGCTTCTTTTAGATTTCAAATGTTTCTTCATCATTTTAAAACGAGTCTATACAAAGTCTACACCCTCCCACTTCCCAGTTCCAAATGCTTACCTCTCCAAGTGCTTGACAATGTCTTCATACGCAGCCCGACAATTCTCCCAGATCCCCGATCGTGCGATCGCATCCATACTTGCCGCCGACATGCCACTCTGTGCTGCCGCCTTCAACATTTGACTGTCGGGCCGGCCATGCAAACCGTGTGGTGGCATTCCGGGACTCATCAGCGCCGATCCCGGGTGATGGTTCATCTGCATGAATGCCATGTGATTGATTGGCGGTGGATTGTATCCATTTGCCAGCAGTGGTGATTTCTCCAATCTTGAAATGTCTGTAATAATAAAAAAAAAGAACTCAAATCAAAACCAATGAAATCAAATCCAATTGTGTTCTGTGTGATTAGGTGGCTTGTGGACCTGGGTACGACGAGTATGTGCTTAATCCCTTGCAGCGAATCAATTGCAAGCCGTTGCAAGTTGAAATCTCGCGCGCAATTCGCAATTCGCAAAACAAAAACCCACTGATTCTGAATTTGAAAACCGAACAATTTCATCGCCATCGATTGCAATTCCGTGCACGATTCAATCGAAATATCTACAATTACGAATTCGTACTTTAAAAAAAAAAAAATGCATCTTTGATTGGTAAGACATCCAGAGTCGAAAGCAGCAATGGGAAATCTTTGATTTTGATTTTGAATTTGATTTCATTTCGAATGCGAAGGCATCTTCGTTTCTTTTTTTTTTTTTAATTGAATTGCGTCCGCCACCATTCTCCCAGGAGGCGTTTACTGTGCATCTCATCGTTTTTGTTGGAATTCTTTGTTATAAGATTCAATGATCGACTTGGAAAGACAATGGAAATGGAAATATAAAGCGGAGGATTGAAAGATTTACCATTGAGGTATTTAAATTGTCGATAGACATGAAATGAACTTGTTGAAGATTTAACTTCTTATATTGAAGATATAAAGATACTTCTTCTTTTTTTTAATGGTTATTTTCTTTTGTCTACACTCAGAGAAAACGGTTGTGAAATAGTTGATTCAATTTGAAAATGGTTGAACTTGTTTGAAATGAACCAAAATGTGTTTGAAAGGATAATTTGCTGTTAATTAATCTTTAATTAGTGTTTAAGATTTAAGTTTTGTGTTGGTAGTTTTATTGTTTGAAACACAAAATTTAAATACTCGTATCAAAACAGTTAATTAACGACTAAACAACGGTTAATTATCTTTAGGTATTGAAAATACATAGTTGATCAGTCTTGATGTTAGCTACTCATAATTGTATTGTTATCCAAGATCAAACATACGCGTAGCACAAACATTTATGAGAGTCAAGAGATCTTTAAGAGCTAATTTGGTTCTATTCGGTGTTTATTAATAAGATTTTTTTGTGTTCAGTTCAATAAAACACGATTTAACCATTTTCTTTTAAACTTCAACGTTTCTAAAAGTGTAGATGTGCTTTAGACAAAGTGAGTGCACTTTCATTAAAGAAGACCAAGAAGAATCTTGAAGACATGAGACGCCCCCAAGCAAAGTCATTGTGGCTCTGGCGTCTTACATACATCAAGCTGATGTATATTGTAGGTATGTATATGTATCTAGTAAGTTGCTTTGAATCTGATGTTATGTTGTTTTCTTCTGTGTTGTTTATCGTTTCATTCAATTAAGTCGGAGAATTGTTTTGTATCTTGTGAATATTGTTTTTCATGTTCCGCGCGCAATGGATTTGTAATTCTTGGTGTTTTTTTTTATTTATATTTTTTTGTTCTGTTGAAATCTTAAATATGGAGATGCATGATATATTTAAGAGTATATTGACGTTTGAAGAATGATGGAATAACAATCATGAATGATGACTAAGCAAATGAATCTGAATTACACTTCTTGAGACTTTTTTTTTTTTAACCTTTTTGAAGAAGAATTTTTAATAAATGAATGTATCAGTGGCAGTTGATGGTGAATTAATTGTAGGTTTATTTCATGGTGAATTATATTCAAATATAAATATGAAATTAATTTGTGATGTTAATAGTCGGATCTAAGGTTTCTTTGGATTTTTATTAGTTTGTATTTCGTTCAAACGAAAAAATAAAGTTCTGTTTTATTTTATTTGAAATTCCGAATGAAATTGATTAGAAATCAACAAACTGTCACTTTGACGTATTTAGTAGACAAGACATAGTAACTGTTAAGACAGTTGTCATTTGCAAAGAGGTGTTCCTTGATTCTTCTGCTTAATTACTAGTTTACACCTGGTATTCTGAAACCAATTGGTCAACACTGAGATAGAAGGAAAAGGTATTTTCTAAAGTTTCATGCAACTTAATTTTATTTAAAGAAAACCCTTGATAATTTAAAGAAAAACTGCAGATGATATGAACAGTTTATTTATGAGAAGAAAAGTGTCTTTTTAACATTTCATTAATACAATGGGGCACATGAAATATCAGAATACAATTAAAGCTTTAACTGGCGCCCAGGAAGATTACAATATTTTTTTATTACTTCAAGTTTCTATTTGAAGAAAATTCCATTATAGCGATATTAATTTACAAAAACCTTTATTATGTAATTTTATATCAAAACACATTCAAAGTAATAATTATATGTTATGTATATCATTGGCCTAATCCACCTACTCCTGCCTGACATCGTTGCAAGGCATTAAACTTATTGTGGGTGATTTCTTTTAGATACTGGTTTTGCTATAAAACAATTTTATGGTGACACTTGTTTTTTTCTTTTCATTATTCTATGTATATACATTTTCAATAAACTTAATAACTGTTTACAAAAACAAAAATCATATTTAAATCGATTTTGGTATTATGAGTATAGATATCGATATAGAAACATAATGCACATAAGTGATTTGTAACTCCGACCTGACTCAATCATTTATTGAAGTGAATGTATATACACTCGTCGATATTTCATAATAAACTAATAATTTCACTTATGGAACGAAGGCTAAAAAATGTAAATTGCTCACACTATGTATTTTAAGACAGTCGGGGGTAGAATTAATAAATGTTAAGTTATATAATATACCAATCAAAGGCTGATTTGTAGTCAAGACTTTGTTCCATAAGAGTTCAATACCATCAGGAGTTTTGACAGGTCAATAAGACACAAGTTTTGCTATTTCTTGTTTTTGTATCAATACATTTTATTAAGTGATTTGGAGGACGAAACACAATAGACTGACATGACCCAAAAAAAATATTGAAAAATTGACAGAAATCTTGTTTGACAGTTCGAACAAAAAATTCTTTATACTGGCTCTACATGGGTCAATTTTACATTACAATTTTGCATTAAAAAAAAATATGAAGAAAGAAGAAGAATTGATCCATCAAATTGAAAGAAAATTCAACAAATGTCAAATGGAGAGATTTTTTTTACGTCCAGCTGTCAATTTCCATTGTGATACATGTGCTATTTCAGTATTATCTCACCTTTAACTGGAATTTATTTAAGCAGACGTTTTAAATGTTAAAAATCCAAATTCAGAGCTTAAAAATTAAAGCTTTTAAGCTCTTAGAATTTTGATTCAAAGGTTTCACTTCAAATCATCCTTTGACTATAATATTGACAATAACATAGAACAGCTCATAGCTCCATACATAGGTACCTCACTTTGTCTAATGTCATTAATTGATAAATTGTCAAATGGCCACCCCTGAGGGAGTCATATGTATATGGTGGGGGTTATATGTGGTTGTGTAATGGTTAAAATGTGGTTTCTAGAACAGTACAGTATATATTTTAAGTCCATATAGATTAGATTGAGTTACCTCTATACATGACACAACAAAAATGATTATAGCATGTAAGGCAATTTGTTAAATAACCTTTTTGTTTATTAAAAAAATTAATTTTTAATAAAAAAACAAGAAACAAAATTGTTTTTTAATTTCGATCAGATTTTTTATTTTTTCATTTCGTGCAATTGCAATTTTTTATCGAAATAAAAGTAATATGTACATATTAGAGTATAAGGTATAATATTGAGGCACTTAAGTTCATTACTTTTGATTTGATTTTATTTAAATTAGCTTTTTCAAAATTATATCTTTAATTTTGTTTAATAACTAAATAATAATGAGTATTTGTTTTTCCTTTGTTAAATTTAACTTTACATAACCCCAAGGTAAAACTTATAGGTGTTATTAAATTAAAAAGATTTCGAACGCTGATTTTGTTGGTATAAAAGAGTGGGAAGAAATCTAGATTATCAGTGATTGCGTATTAATAATTTTAATTTTGAATATGGAATGTCATCGACGCCTGTTTGGAGTTATAGATATTTAAAAATCAAATATTTTCCTCTTCTTCTAAAATGTTGACGTAGAAGAAATAAAAATATTAGAAGTTGAGGCTTAGGTCAAAAAAGTCAAAAACAGAACCAAATCGTGTTTTTGAACGATTTTTCTAGACAAATTATGTCGAATCTTTAAAAGACGACTTTTTAGTTTGAATAAGGATACTTAAGTCTAATTTCCCTAATAGTGTATTTTTACTTTAAACCAACTATTTTTTAAACATCTTACTTTTTCGAAATGTATGCCTTAAAAAATTGAAAAATCGTTATATTTTCTTTTAACTTAAAAAGCATATGGATAATTCATTCATAAATTTATTTTCTCTCTAGTTAAGATCTTAATTTCGTCTTATTTTCGAAATAAATCAAACTTTTTTAAAACCGACTAATGTTACCAATATTTCATAATTGTTAAACTTTTGACACAAACTAATTTGATCAAAATACGCCGGATACTATTTTTTTTAAGATTCAAAAGGAGTAATTATTTTAATTTAGTTTTCAAAATTCAGAACCAATCAGTATTTCATAATAATTGTTTGTTAATTTGTTGTCTTATGAATAAAGTTATTAAAAAAAACTTACCATTTATATGTCCATTTTCATAAGCATAGTCTCCATTATCCAAACGATGTTTCTTCAATTGCGGATGTTGTGATAGATGTGTTGGCGGCAAAGACAATCCAACTGGTCCCCTTTTCGGCGGTCTACCCGGCCTAGAGCTGCGGAATGGCAGAGAGTTACTGTCGTACAAAACAAGACAAGCTAATACCGTCCAAAAGGGGGCAACTACATACATACATATGTCTATAGCAACATATCAAATAAAGCATTCCTCAAAATACTTTATGTATGCAAAGTGCACCCTTTTATTCAAGCATTGCGCGCATAAAAATGTTTATATTTAGCATAGGAATATAAATCTTAGATAAGAATCTAGAGTAGACATTTAGGCCTTCTATAAAAACAACAATGAAATAATGAATTTCCCTTTTATTTCGAAGTCGTTGGGGTTTTTAAGTCTTTTTTTCTTTCTTTCTTTATTCAACCAAAAGGGTTGTGAACTATATTCAAAAAATGAAAAAACGAAAAAAACTCCAACTTTCCACCGAGGAAAAATTAACTAAGTTGATATTTTAAGAAATAAAGTTAAACAAAAAAAAGAAAAACTTTACAAACACAAATAACATTTTGTTTAAAGTCAAATATTTAAATGGCTACCGTTTGTGATTATCATCCCAGGGTCTAGTGTGTGGTTTTATAAGTTGATATTGAGTATTACACATACACAATTAGTAGAAGAACATAGTAGTGGTAGTAGTAGTAGTAGTGGTGGTGGTATTGGTGATGGTATGCAGAGAATGAGAAGAAACAAATTTATATTTCATTATTTACTGAATTTTTTTCGAACAAAACAAGAATATTTTTTTTATCACAAAAACAACAACAGTGGCAACACTTTTTGTTTGTGTTGTGTGCATTTAATAAATATTTAATCAATTTAACAAATAACAAATATTTATTTGTTAGAGTATATACAATTGTTTATTTTCAGATTGTAAATTTAAAGAAAAAAAAAAACAAAAAGATTCAAGAAACGAAAAAGGTAGTACGCAATGATGATGAAAATGAATGGAGGTACATTTTTTCTGTATTAAGACGACGACAATGATTAT
The DNA here is from genome assembly GCA_905146935.1 of Scaeva pyrastri. Classification (NCBI taxonomy): domain Eukaryota; kingdom Metazoa; phylum Arthropoda; class Insecta; order Diptera; family Syrphidae; genus Scaeva; species Scaeva pyrastri. Next base: position 78,946,863 of record LR989928.1, on the reverse strand, counting down.
GATAATGATTTAATCTGAATAAATAAGAACACAAAAGATAAAGATAGGTACCAGGTTTGGAGTGTGTTTAAACTTGAATTGATAGTAATAGGCGTATACGCAGTACGCACGACAAATAAAACTGCCGTGTATTTGACAAAGCTAATTATTTTCTTGCAACAAACACAGAAATACAGAAGCCAAGGTGGTATGAAGTTATGCGACTTGTGATGTTACAACATTTACATAATGGAGCCTCTGTTGGACCGCTTTTTCGAGGACTGGCCGGATGTGTTTGTATATTTCACTATTTCGAAGAACTACTGGGTATTGTATGTTTTTTTTTTTTAAGAACAAACAATAAGATAAGATTTCATGATTTATTGTTCTTATAGTTTTGGAACATATCTTCACCTTTTTTTGCTTATTTTTCTAAAAAAAAAAGCTATCGTTTTAGGTATGGAAAAAATTTGTATGATTTAATAAGCGAATAACTAAGAATACAAATAGTGAAAGGTATAATTAGTTGACAGAAAATATCTACTACAATTGTAACCCCAAAACACGAATTTCAAACTGATTTTTTTTTAGAAAATACTCATTAAGAACTTCCTCTCTTAGTTGACTCTACCGGAAACGTTTGAAAATTTTACGGAATTGAAAACATTTCCAAACTTTGATCAAGAAGTGGCGCCTAATTTAAGTTTTCTTTGCATTGACCATTGAAAAATTGAAAAACAGCTATGTATTTTTGAAAGATGGGGAATATAATTTAATATTTGGATAAATTTAATGAACGAAACAGAATTGATTAAAAAGTAATCAATCGATAATTAGTTGTAAAATGTGTGCAAGTGTGAGCTCAATTTAAATGTTCATTGTGTTCTAATTTTCCATTATATTTTAATTTGCAAATTTTAAGTCATTCTACTGGTTTTACAAATTAAGACACAAAATTTATAAGTTTGCCAGATAAGCCACTAATCATGTTCATTGAAGTTGTTCCGAACAGATTGCAAAAGTTTAGAAGATTTTTAGGCAGAACAGAACTGTCAAAACCGTTTGTCTATATCGGAATCGCAATCATCATTATAAATTTTCACAAAACAGGAGAAGAATCAAAAACAAATTGTTTGTGTACCTACAACTTCAAATGTCAGATATTTGACGGTTCTAAGTTGTCTAACGTTTATTGTTCTGTTCTGTTCTGTTCTGTTCTGTTCTGTTCTGTTCTGTTCTGTTCTGTTCTGTTCTGTTCTGTTCTGTTCTGTTCTGTTCTGTTCTGTTCTGTTCTGTTCTGTTCTGTTCTGTTCTGTTCTGTTCTGTTCTGTTCTGTTCTGTTCTGTTCTGTTCTGTTCTGTTCTGTTCTGTTCTGTTCTGTTCTGTTCTGTTCTGTTCTGTTCTGTTCTGTTCTGTTCTGTTCTGTTCTGTTCTGTTCTGTTCTGTTCTACTCAAAACAATAGTTTCAATATATTTTCTCATGATAGGCTTCGCTAACATTGAATCGCAAATAGCCACCCAAAAATATGAAGAAATCAGGATTGTCACATTTGGTCTATTTAATATGGATCGTTTAATGAGTGACAATGACATCGAAGAGTGTAAATAATTTGTAGAAAAAGTTCTTATAATTCCAAAAGTACCTAAAGGCGCTCATAATATTAAATGGACGTAATTTAATTGGCAAAGAAATTTCAGACCTGGAAAAGAAATAAAATTGTCGTAGAAAAAAAGACATTGATCAAAAAAGTTAAAAACAGAAACCAAATCGTGTTTTTTGAACTATTTTTCTAGCCAAAGTATATCGAATCTTTAAAAGACGAGTTTTTAGTTTGAATAAGGATACTTAAGTCTAATTTCCTTAATAGTGCATTTTTGATTTAAACCAACCATATTTTAAATATCTTACTTTTTCGAAATATATGTCTTGAAAAATTGAAAAATCATTCATTCATAAATTTATTTTATCTCGATTATTTTAATTTAGTTTTTAAAATTCAGAACAAGCCACACAAAAAAAAAAAACATAGAAAACATCGAACAAATAAATTTATTGAAATTATTCAAAACTTCACTGTGCATCAAACTAATTATCAATGGACAAATACTTCTTCGTCTAATTTTGTATGTATTGCAACTTTTCAGATCAATTTTGCATTTCGTGAAGTTCTCAGTTTAAATGAAAAAAAGTGATCACGAATACAAATGAAAGAATGCATCATGCTAAATTCTACATAATTCCCCTGAGTTGCATTTCTACATTAATCATGGGCCCAACAAAAAAATTACATCACAATTAGATTTCAAAAGTACTCGTATTCCTATAACGTCATTCCAAACTAAGCTAAAATCATTCTGACAGAAAAAAAAAACATTCAACTCAAGGTATCATTTCTCATTGAATTTGTAATCCATACTCGACGTACTCGTACTCGTAATACTTAGGAATCATTTGCATGTTAAACGAATTATTGCTTTCTTCTTTATATTATTATACTATACGTCAGGAATGGTGATCCACAGAGCCTATAATTATCCCACTTATGGTCATAACACAAAAAACTAAGCAATAACTACAACACCTTGATTTGCTTAATAATAATTAATTAATTAGGTAGGTAGATTTGTATTGTATTGTTTTTTATGTTTTTTGCATTTCCTTGTTGTTGTAATTATTATTAATCTTTACCAACTCAGTTTTTTTTTTTATTTTTTGTAAGTTTTTCTTCTGACGAACGAACACAAATTAACTTCAATAATTTCAATTGAATGCGCAAAATTTTTTCTCGTTTTGCCATCATCTCATCATATCGAGTTATTATTTTTATAGAGAAGTATTTATTTAAACTGAGTAAAGGGTGTTTTTTTCTTAAACGTAGCATTTACTACTATTTTGACAGATTAAGTTAAGAAAGTGTTTAAAAGTGGTTAACCTTTTTAAGAGAAGACCAGTTGTCATTGATTTTTGAGATGTTGGTATGTCATTTTTCAGATGTTTGGAATCTGAAGAGAATATTCAATTTCGTCCAAAAGAATTTGAATTTCTCTTAGAAAATGTTAAATGACGTTTATGACAGTCAATTCAATTTCTCAATAGGCCAGATTCTTGCTCCTATAATTAAGGAAACCCCTGTAAAAAGACGGTGTTCCGTCAAAATTGAGAAGACAAAACCCCAATCGCTGCCATCAAAAAGTCAGGATTTGAAAAAATTCTTGCAGAAGTTTATTTATTTATTATTTGAGGGGACAGACCAGACGTTTAAAAATTCTCGTTTTTGAAAAAAATTGCAACATTTTAAGCATCTCTCATTAGAGTGACAGTGTGTTCCTTGACTAAAGCCGAACGAAGACCGGGTTTATAAAGCCTGATTATGTTTATAAAGAATAAGAAAGTTGCAAACATCAACTACAAAAAAAACACCCTATACAAATTTGAAATGGAACAAAAAATAAATGCAAGTCCAACTCATTCTACGAGTTTATACTTTGTATAGGTACACCCCATCACACACACAAATCCTAACATTCTTGAATTCCAACTTCAACTTCAAAACAAAGTGTTGAGTTCTCAATTAAAAAAAAAATTTGCAAAAATTTTTAATAGTTTTGGCGTGATAAGCGCCCATCATCAATCCACAAGCCACCCATCGAGCCTTTGATGCGATGATGATGCACACATCTGCAATGGGAATTGCTATTATTATAAATATACAAGGCATAAAAAAGTAGCAGCATTTCAGCCCCTTTCTGTCAGCAAGTGCTCCCCCTTCGAATATGAATTAATTAATGTATGTTAGGTATACGAGTATCTCCTTGTACGTAGTACAGTGAGTGAAATGGCTCAATGAATAATTACAGAAACAAATAGCAAGAGAAAAAAATCAATTAATTTTCTATACAAACACACACAAATACATATACATATATGTGTGTTTGAAGATGAGCACAGGTGTGTGTATGTGTTGTTAGTTACCTGGCGCAAAAAAAAAGGCTTTGAAAGTTTGAAAGAAGTTGGCATGCAAATAATGGCAAACAGAGTGTAAATCAGATAAAAATTATTTAAAAACAATAATCCGACACTTTGCGTATCTCAATCCGAACATCTCTCTCCTCCCTCCCCCTTATAAATACAGTCATAGATATATTTGTTTAAGCTCATATATTATTACTTATATGGCTAAATACCTGGCCTGGTCATGAAGTTTGTTTGTTCATTCGCGTTGTTGTTTCAAATGAGGTGGAGCGTCGCGAAAAAAGCGTTACAAATCGCTATTAACTGCTTAGATGCACAATGCACAATGCACTGCACTGCACCTGAACATGCATATATTACTGCAAATAAGATAATATCCAACAGATACGACGACACGACGACTGACCACTGACGCCAATATTTGAAATATAATTTCTGCTTTTTTATCCAATAAGATACAAAATCTAATATAAATATCTCTACCTACTTAATTACAGAATTAAAATTATTATAAACCTCGATTTGTTTGTAAAAAATTAAGCCACAGTGTGTATAAAGTATGTGAAGATTTATTATGTCATGCGTAGGACTTTATTAGCAAGACAGATACAACAACAGCAAACAATCTGACTAGTTAAATTGAATCTACACCATGCAACTCTGCGCCACGTTGTATAGTCCGTCGATTGTGCAGTGTGCATCAGTGGCGTCGGACTTTGACAAATGAAAATGTTAGGGCTGGAGTAGTAACTTGAAAAAAAAGAGTTGAAAGTACTAGATCAATTTATTAAATCTTCTAATAATAGCTGTGTTTTATTCACTACTGTGTAGCCAGCAGCGTAGCAAAATCTCCTTAGGCAAACAACAACAATTTGATTGCTGGCGAAAAAAAAGTCTGCAAAAATATTAGCACCACTGAGTTTGATCGTTTTATTCACTCAATGCTGTACTATCTATACAGCAGTGAATAAAAAACAAGTTCCTCACCCGAGAAAATCGCAAATTATAAAACTAAGTTTCCGGCAACTTTAAGTGGCAATTGCATAATCAGAGTTCGAAATGTTCCTCAAAATATAAAACATTAATTTTTAAGGCCTGAAATATCAACTAACACACCCTGCAGTCTGCCAACATTTATTTAACTACCTCATATATTTCACAATCTGAAACTTTATGTTCATTAAAATAATTTCACTTATTACTGAGTTATTTTTGTTCACTAATCCGTAGTAGTTGTTTTCCTTGTAAAATTTTAAAATGTTGCGTATTCACTAACCAAAAAAACACGGACTCTAAAAAAAAAATTAAAAAGTAAATTTATCAATGATGGCCCTGTAAGACTTATCAAGAGAGACAGCCCTGGAATTATAGTATTTTGCACCTGCTAAATGTACGATGAAGTCTCGAGTCTTTTTGGCTTCCAATACAGCAGCCAGCTGGTATGTGCTGCACTCAATTTAACACTCAAACTCAACCAACAACCACCACACAAATATAATGTATCTTTTTCTTGAATTGCAATAAACTATACCAACAACAGATACATAGATACATATGTATCTATAATATCGAATTCATATAGGTGGGTAAGCATTTAATTTTTTCCAATTGGCAATTAATTAATCGAGCGTAGTCAAGCTCGAATATAGATTTTGTTTGTTAATTGGAAATATTGGTGTGGAAAGGTATTTTTGTTGTTGTTGTTGTTGTTGAAATTGTTACTTCATACATATAGAAGTATCTCGATACATTTATTATGACATGCAAAACAAGTTTTCTGAGCTGAATGATATGTTATATGCAATTATTCAAATTTATAAATAAATTCGTTCAAAGTTCTGTCCATTTGTGTGTGAATTTTTTTTTTTAACAAGAGTGCTTTTGTGGTGAATCCTCAATTGATAGACATTTAGTTATTTTATGTCACTTTTGCAGATTCTTTTCTTTGAATTACACATTTCTTCGAATTCAATTTGATTCGATTTTATTCGATTTTCTTTGAATTGACCAATCGATCGGTATTAAAGAAAAGGTGTTTCAAAGCCGATTAAGATATCTTTACATTTTCCAAGCAATTGTCAATATATGTACTCGTAGTCGTATGTAAGTTGAGAAAATGAATATAATAGAAAAAAACTGCATGAATAAAATTTACATAAAACAGATTCGATTACACAATCGACAGTTAGACCAAACGACGAGGGAGGGAGGGACAGACGGACGGACGAGACGCCCGACAAAATAAATACCTAACATTGGCTTTGAGTTAAGTCATAAGCGGTTGACAGGTTGTCTGTTTGTTTTGTTTAGGAAATTCAAAGACAGAAGCATTTTCTTTGAAGTTTGTAATACTCTAGACTTGCAATAAAGTTGACAGTTCAAGATAATAGAAATAAAAAAGTGTGTTGTCCATTAAATTGAAGTAAATCGAGTCTAGGAACGGTTAACGGTGATTCGATCCGGTTTATTTTTTACAACTAAAAGTCAGTTCATAAATAAATTAAATATGTTATCATATGATTTATCGTATTCAAAGTTTTAAAATATTTGTCAAACTTGTTGAAAAATGTTGCATGATATAATTATTTGTGTTTGGGTAATTAAAACGAATTTGTCAGCAAGGTGCGTTTCAAATTTATGGAATTTACTGCGTAATGAATCGATGACGTTTTTTATTTTTTTTGATGCATTTTTTAAATTCAAGTTTCAAGCCTAGAGCTACAATTGCTCATATCAACTACACGCTAGAATATTTCACAATTTTAAGTTGTTATTTTGTTTGATATTTGGATGGTAAGTAATCTACGTTAACTAAAATTGTTGTAGTTTCAAATTTGTAGTTCTATGTTTTCTATGTTTTTGTTTTATTGATGATTTTTGACGAAATACAAAATAAGATTAGAACAGAGTTTCTATATTACATACACCCTTCCAAAATTGATTGTTTTCTATTTATTGAAATTTGATTTTTCTATGTATTTTCTATGTTTGTTTGAATTTTCCTAAATTCTACAGTAAATAACTGAATCAAGATGTCAAAAAGAGAGTTATTTTAATTTTTTTTTTAATTCAATGAAATTTTGGTAATATTGTTCTAATTTTGCCATGGAATGTTTTCTATGTTTTGTTTGACATGGGAAAAAGGCTTCTACTTTTATACAACTTTGTCATGCAATGTTTTTTATACGGACATGGGAAGTTAGCAAATCAAAAACTCAAATATAATTTTAAGCTTGGTATATTTAAATTTGAATAACTTCTATATGTTTACTTTTTATGTTAGACTTTAGGCAAGATCTGAAAAACATAGAAAGCAGTGTATAATACAATTTCTATATTTTTATGTGATTTTCTTATTCATGAAGGATTAAAAACATTACTTTATTGAAAATTGTCAAGGTTGGTCCATTTTCTCAATTTCAAAAGACTAATACAAAACATTGGAAGATAACATAGAAAATGTCGAAACTACTTAATGGCCAAGTTGTTAGCAATAAACTTTTCCAGTGAATAAAGTCTGAAGAAATTATTCGTAACCTAAGCTGCGAGTTAAAAAAGATGTTTTTTCAATCATCTCTTTGGCAACCCTATTTCAACATAATTTAACCAAAAACACAATCCTTTTTAATCGAATTTGAAACTAAAACAACAAAAACAACAAAATATTATCTAACTTTTAAATTTAAACCACGATATCACAACAGATTAATGTCGTACTCCGATAACCAATCAGCGGAAAAACGTTTGAAAATTGATCGAACGATTGATTCAAATCGATCGCCGCAATGATCGCCCACCGGCGGGCACCACCGTCATCGTCACCGCTATGCTCAATCGTCTTTGATGCAAAGTGAGATCGCACAGTTCAACTCGATTGCTGCCGCTCGCTACCATTGTCACCGTTCGTCGTCATCGTCATCATCACGTCGCTCGTTGCCGCACATTTAGCGTGTGCTGCCGATTTTGGTTTTGTGGTTTGCGCATAAGCCGATCGACCGACGGCGACGGAAGGTATAGAGTGTGCCTGTGCACCCTGTGCGCACTCGATCGAAATTATTATCTCAGATGATCAATCTGGCTGTGGTTCAGAAGTATCTATCTATATCTTTCTATATCTATAGGATGGACTTATCGTGCCTTAACACTGGTTTTCGCTTAAGTTGCGAACATTTGAGCGAACGCGAGCGGCACACACCAAAGACCAAAGCCCAGCAGACTTTCCGCAATCTGTTTGCGGTTAAGGAAATTAATGAAAATGCATCAATATCGAACTGAAAATTCCGCTTCCCTTCCCATATCATATTGAAATTGAATCGAACGATGACGACGACGATGAAAAGCGTTAAATTACCACAAACAAAAGAAGTGTAAAGACCTATCGAATGGTTTTAAATGGAAAATTCTTTGATGTTTAAACTGTCCACAAATCCAAAGCTTAAGTATTTTGTCCGCAAAACAAACACACAAAAAAAAAAACACACACACATATCGGAACTCAAAAAAATGTGAAAATACTCGTTACCACCCCAAAATGAAATTGTATCTTTATACTGGTATAGATACATATTTTAAGGATGGTTGCACATTATCACACTCGGGTAATTAAGTAAAGGTTGATTATTATTTTTTTTTATTTGTATTCAATGAGCGGTAGATTAAAATACAAAAAAAAAAATTATAATAATTTTAGGATATATGGGAAAAATATTTGGGTTTGATAAATAATCCCGAGAGGAATATAAAAAGGGTTAGGTTAGATACTTTTTCGGTTGGTTAACAGTTAGTAAAAACAAGGATAATCTTTTTCTTTTTATTTCTATGAATAATGGCCAAGTGGAATTCATAACTCATTATAGGACAAGATATGCGGTTAAAAGGGAATTAGGTGCGTGTAAATGGGAATTTTATTTCTAGTCGATTAGAGATTATCATCGGTGGACCGAAAATTTTGTAATTCAGTAATTAACGGTTGTTTTTTTTCTTCGGAGATTTGAAGATTTTTTTTGAAAAGTAGAGGGGAGATATATGTAGTTCTCCATGATCTAAGAGCACTCGGGGAATTTATTACAAACTAACTAAGCCAATACAAATTTTTTGACACATATTTATCAACATATTAATATATTTCAAAAATATTTAAAGAGGGTTGAAATTCAATTTTTTCTACTCATATTTACATCATGCAATTTTATGGAAAACCAAAAAAAACTGAGTTCAAAATACGTATTTCAAAATTTCGACATTAAAAACATAGGTAATTTAATAATTTTTTTTTTTCAATTTTGCAGATTTTTTGAAGCTCAATTTTGGGTACAAAAAGTTGAATACCCAATTCAAAAAGATTTTTAGAGCTCGAATTTTTGTTACAATAAGTGTCATAAGAGTCGTTATTTTTTTCGAAACTTTGGAAAAAATAAATTCTTTTTCTTATTTCAAAAATAATAAAAGTGAAATATATTTAAAAATACAATAAAACTTTAAATAAACTTTTTTATATACTTTTGAATTTTAAATTAAAACTTATATTCGAAAACTGTCTCGAAAACGGTAAGGGGTCATTTTTAAATCAAAGAAAAGTGACAGAAACTTTTTTTGAGTTTAAAATTTTCACAATTTAAAGAACAAGTGCGAATCTAACGTCATGTGGATTTTTTTTATAAATTATTTCAAACTTAAGGTCAGCATTTTATTATGATGAAGAAGTCTTCAAAGTAAGTTGGATTGATTATTCGTTTTACATATATACACTTAGTGAGACGATAATGTAGCTTCAAAATTTCTGACTAATCCAAATACGTTTCCAGAAAGGAAAAACTCAAATTTGTTTGTCAAAATTCATCTAGAACTGTATATAACCATGAAATATTTCTGTTTTAATATTCTAATATTTTTAGAAATAAATATTTGTAAGTTCATAAAAGTTCTCAGTAAAATTGTGTATCACGTTTTTAGTACAAAAGTACTTAACCAAATTGAAGTTTTTGAAAAAAAATAGTATGATTTTTCTAAAAGTGGTAAATAGTATCTAGTAACTTATTATTTTAATTATACAAATGTCAGTTGTCTAACATAGTCATAAATTAAAAACAAATTTAGCAAAGTGGTTTTAATTTTCTCCTTTCATTCACGGCTTTTCAGATTTTCGTTCGAATACCAAAAAGTCACGTTTCCGAATTTTCGCAGTTCTGAATTCCGTATTGTTTGAGATTTCACGGATTGAAGGGTGTTCTACAGAATGAACGGATTTGTAATTCACCAAAAATTTAATTTTAATTAATTTATTATATCTTAAAAATATTTAATAAATAATAAATTAATAGGGGGAAACATACAACAAATGAACAATTTGCTCAATCTAAAAATTTGAACGAATCTTAAAGGAATCAAGGTACAACATAGACTTTGCAATTTTTGCTGGTAATCAGTAAATGGCAATTCTTACAAATATGGGTCCATATTTAAGGGGTTCGAATTCGAATGGTAACTTAGCAGTCTACGATATCTCCGAATTTTGAAGAGAGCATCAAACACAAGAACCTTTGGGAAGGAACTAGAAAACATAACCCTTCTAACTATGTTTAAGATAAGGCTTAAAATCATAAATAAATTGAATATAATTTTAAAGAATAACTTTTCAAGTCAGCTACATTAAAATAAAAACTTGTTTGACAGTTGTTCTCAACAGACAAAGCTGATTTCGAATTTTCGAAGTTACTTGCAATCTCACATTGAATCTGTTCGAAAGTCAGAACAATCTTTTCCAATTCGTACGGATTCGAATTTCTTTTCAGTTTTATACAATTCGGTCGAAAATCAGAACAGCCGTGATTTTAATTTTTAGGTTTTTTGGAACTTGGTGAAAAACTCTAAATGTTAAATCACATTATTTTCATAGTCTTGAACCGCAATAGGACCAAATTTCCTACGTTTCAGATGTACCGAAATACTTAAAAAATTTAATAATGACGTTAAAGTAACTTCTTTGTTTTTCACTAGTCAAAATTTTCCTCATATTTGCTTTTTTTTCATTTAAAGAACGAACAAATCTTGAGGCTTAAAATTCGAAGTTCTTTTAAATTGTCATTTTATATTTCAATAATGTTTTAATAATATCTAATAATAAAAGTGTATCTATGAGTTAAAAAATTAAATTCAATCAATATTTCCAAATTATATTTGATATTAAATTTTGAGAAAATGAGTAAAAGGACAACCAAATAATACTGTTTGTATAAAATAAAATGCTTTGTATGAAAATGAAAAAAAAAATAAAGTTTAACAGATAAACAAAAATCTATCTTTCGATCGTCCGTTGGAAATTAAAGAACAGCTCAGCTCACAGGGATGTGTAGTCCGGCGCGAGCTTGAGGAAATAAAATCATTTTTTTCCTCAGACTTTATTTCTTTCAAAAATTCATAAAAAAAACTTAATGTTAAATATTTATATAAAAAAATATATAAATATAGATTACCTTTACCTTTATCCAAATAATGCTAAATAACTTTTGTTAAAAATACACAAAAATGACATTAACCATTGTTTCTTAAAATATATCTAACACATTCACTTAATTTAAAAACAAAATAAAATTAAAAATCTACATTCACCATTGTTGTTCTTGTTTAAAATAAATAATATATAAGAAATATTTTTTTAAAGAAATAAATGTTTTAAGTGTTGTTTTTCTCAATGTTATTCTCTGCATTCCATTTTAAAATTGTTTTGTTTTTTTGATTTTTTGTTTATAAGTCTACATACCACACCCCTGGTCTGATTGTTCACCCCTTCCGGCGGACGATCCACACACAGTTAAATGGCGGTTTCTTAGTTTAGTTTTAAATTTTACTCTTAAGGAGTTTAATTTTGTTTAAATATTTTTTTGTTTTGCAATTTTAGAATTTTGTTTACCTCTCAGGTGGCTTGATTGATAAGCATCTGTAATTAAAAAAAGAAAAAAATCGGCCGTTCGGTTGAATGAATTATTTAGGTTATAAGCTAAAACAAAAAAATTAAATAAATTTTGGAAGCAAAAACAAAAAAATACAAAGCAAAATGAAATGAAAGTAAAAGTTCAAAACAAAAAATGGCAAGGAAGTAGATCTAAATTTTATTCAACTAAAAATTAAAAAAGGAAATAAAACTAAAAATAAAAAAAAGAATTATATAATTAGCATGGACTGATGGATGGAGTTCGACAATAAAAAAACATGTACAAGTTTGTGGTGATGGTGAATATAGGCACATAATAAGAGTCCTTATTCTCCTTCGACGATGACGACGACAACACGATGACGATGATGATGATGATGACGACTATGACTTGCATTTTGCACACTAAGGTACCAAATTCAATGTGGCATAAAAACGTATAGGCTCGAGGGTTACCTCGGGGCTGCCTTTAGGAGAAAGAGGAGGCATTCCTCACATGTATCGGTTGCAAAAATTATTAGCAACAGCGGAAGGATAAGGGTAATAAAAACAAAGGTGCAGACTGTGTTATTATCATATACGAGTATGAAGACTCAGGCTACAGGCTCATATCATACTCTCATACCAAACCAACACACCTTTGAGCGCAATTGAAGTATAAATATTATTAAGAGATTGGCTGCCATTATAAAAGTGTGTATATTCATTTTTTTCTATATTATGGATGTATAAGTGTTGAAAATGAAATTAAGAATAAAAAGATGAAGATACAAATGGTTCAATGGAAGACAGTTTTTCTACAAATAAAAACAGGAAGTTTAAACTTTTGAACTTAAAATTAAAATTAGAAAAAAATATTTAACAGTTGCGAATTTTTTTTTCAAAAATATAAGGATATACAAAATAATAATTTTCTTGTTTTTTAGTTTTATACTTTAAGAACTCGGTATTTGGAACTCAAAACTATCTCAAAGCCCGCAAATTTTGAACCCAGTTAAACGTAACAGTAACACTATTGACACAGAAAATGGAGGACTTTCATATCAGCTGGTAATAGAACTGTTTGATTTAAATTAAAGTGCAGGAATTTGTTTTTCTAATGTTTTTGACGTTCTTAAAATAATCATGAACCTTTAAATAATTTATGAAATTATATCAAGTTTTTCTATAAAAAAATTATGTAGAAAAAGTGGTTTTCAAAGATTAAAAAATATTTGTTCTTGAAATATTGTAATGCATGCCTGTGTGGTATATTCGAAAGCTTCAAAAATAGTCAGAAGAATAATTCTTATGTCTACATCGATATGCATGAGGATATTAAATTCTTTAAAGTGTAGTTTGATTAAAATAAAAAAAAAAACAATTCGAGATCAAGGCACTAAAAATTATTGAAAATTAATTTGTTTAAATGAGTAGTTTTTAACATTTCCCTTTCCCAACACTTCACTTTAAAACTGGGTCTGTTTATAAAACTTCAAGTTTTGTTATAAAAGTCAGGGCTTGAAAAAAATGTTTAAAAATTGAGAAACTTCGTTTTGAATTAAAATAAAGCATTTTTTTCTAGTTAAATTTAAAAAGCCTGATCTATATTTATTCGTATAAGGAATGTCAAAAATAATAAAAATAAATAATATTCTATAAGCTAATAATTTTGTTTCATTACATTTTGTTGCATTTGAATATTTTTTACAAATTTAATTATTTTGGTTTTCTACAGAAAAAATATATTTTATTGTTCATCTTAGAATTTTGAATATTTATTTTAATATTAACTCGTTTTTAAGATATTTTTTTTTTTTTTTTTTTTGACGTTTAAAGAAAAATGTCAGAATTTTGAGAAATGAAGCGAACAATCTTTGTTTAAAAAAACAAGACGAAAAGAGATCGATTCTAGAAAATAATATCTTAAAAGTTTTCGAGCTTAGTCAGTACATATACATATTTAGGGCCGAAAATTTGTCGATTCTGATGCCACTAAGCTTTAAGATTTGGCTAAGGGCGGAGAGGGGTTCCAACAACCTCTAAATTTTTAAATGATATTCTTTAAAAAAAACTGAAATTTTAATCCTACTAATATTATAAATGTGAAAGTTTAGATGAATAGATGTTTGTTGCTAAATGGCAAAAGAACGACCGAACGGATTTGGACGAAATTTGCAACTCAACGTTTTCATTATAATTTAAATTAGATATTAATGCTTTTTGTGTAGTACCCGTGGCGTAATGGTTAGAGCGTTGGTCTGTCATGCGGAAGGTGTCACCAGAAAGTCTTAACGGGTACTGCCTCTAGCGAGAAATTGACAACTCCTCCAAGAGTAATTTTTGTCATGGAAAATGCGTTCTTAAAAATTCAGCCGTTCGGATTCTGCATAAAAGCCGTAGGTCTCCTCCATCCCTGCAATTACTCGCACACAGGAATGGTTGAAAGTTGTAAGTCACAAGGAAGTGGCTCTCTATAAAATAAAATACACAAATTGCTTGAAGGTGATTTAAGAAACAAAATTGACAAAAATTTGAACGATTTTGTTTGTATTTCGATTTGTTTAATATTTATCTCATCATTGATGAAAAATTATGTATTTTTTTAGGAACAAACGTCATTTTAATATTTAATAAGTATCTTAGTATTCAAAAGGACTTTATGATGTGCTATAAGCCAAAGAAAATTATTTATGCATTTAACACGATTTCAACTTTTATTTTGCAATAAATAAATGGAAATGTGCAGTTTTTTTTAATGCAACATTGACAGACGGACTATTTTTATTGCATTGACTTTTCTTCCACCCAAGATATGATATTTATTTTAAGGATTTCTCGATCTAACTTTACTACTCATGCAAATCGATATAACTTATTCCTTAAATTCAAAATAAACTTCGTAATTTCTATTCCTAAGTCATAAACTCATAACGCACGCAATTGGAAATGCGTCAAATGCAATATCAAATAATTTCACTCTAAAAATAAACATTTCACAAAACTGAATTGCATTTGAAATTCTCATTTCCGGTTTCCGGTCTTACTTCACTGTAAGTTGGTATATCATATATATACACAAAGTTTAAATTATTATTATTAAGGAACAATACCAAACAGGCTTTTATTTTACTTTCAGTGTGCCGTGAATGTGTATAAATTTAACTCACCGGAAGTACGCAATGCAATCGAATGCAAACTCCTTCAAAGTTAAAACTATAATAAGACTCAGGATAAAGTGCAATACAAGGCTCAGAGATGTACAAACGTTTGTATACATATGCACGTGATGTAGGTAGCCCTAGAAAAGTTATCGGTTAAAGGTGTAGGTATACGATTTGAATTTTTGCAAAAAGCTTTAAATGGCAAGTCAAAAGTGCTTCCTGCGAAAATGTTACACAAAATGCAATTTCAGACAAACTACAGACATATCGACATCATATGGATTGCAACGACGCGACTTATAATGCAACTTCTTGCGAAACCCTCGCATACGAGTAGTAGCTGCCCCTTCCACATCATATCATCCGCACAGACGTAGATACAGATACAGATAGGTATGTGTAGGTACGAGTATGATGGTTTTTAAGTTTAAACCTGGGTCTGCGAATTCATTTATGGGTCTCTTCATTTAGGTGTTTTTTCTTCTTCTTCTTCTTCGGTCTTCGAAAGGAAGAGGTGTATTATTATTATTGGAAGAAGTAACCAGTTGTTGATAGGTAACCTACACTTGGGTGTCTGTAAGTTTCCAACTTATGGGGGAGCAAAAAAAAAAAAAAAAACAACAACAACAACGATAAAAGTATAGCAGGTTACAACTTTGGATAGGTAAAGTTTCCATACAAATATAAATTAATATGTTGTTAAATATTTTTTCTTTCTGAGGTACATGTATATGTATGTATTTAAGAGTATAAGAGTCCTTTGTTATAATTGCATTGAAAAAAAAAAATTACAACAGCTAACAGGTGTGTAATAAGAGCACATAATTTTTGATGGAACACCTCGTGATTTCTTCGTTAGTCTTCTTCTACGTCTTCGTCTTCTAGACTGATGGATGATGGTTGGCTAAGTAATAATTTTTGAGTCTAATTATCCTTCATTTGGTCGAATCACGGGAGTAACCTTTGTAGGTTTGTCTTTATTGTTTGAATAAGTTAAGATCAATTTAAAATATCCAGTTGATGATGCATTTATCAGATACCTATTCTTTTAGTCTGGCTTCAAACTACCAAACATTTTTTATTTTTGAACGATTTTTTGAATATTTTGTTTAAAGAAATTCTTCGTTAAGCAATCTCAAAACAAAATGTATGAAAATTTTTATCAAACCCTTTTTTAAATGCCTATGCAATAAAGTTGACACCCAGCATTAGTATTCTAGTTTTCTAGTTCCACAAACTTAGTAGTCCGGCTCGAAGGACCAAGTAATTGGATATTTTAGGGTTTTTCAATCCTAATTTCCTTTAAACAATTATTGAGACTTTTATTTGGTTTTAATAACAAATTATAAAAAAATCAATCCAAGGAAATAAGAGCATTTGAAATCCTAACTTTGGTTAAGTTCAAAAATACGTTGGATGGTTGGTTTTGTGGATGTGATAAATTGCAAAGTTAAGAGTGAGGATATTGATTGAGCTATTGAATAGATGTGACTTATAATAAAAATATGAATTGGCTAGAATACTGTGATAATTTGTATACATAAACCATAACTAAATAAGGACAAATAAAAATACTTTTTCTATTTTAAAAAATTAATCAAAATAATTGTTTAAGAAATAAAAAAAAAGAAACTCATTAACATTTAACACTTCTAATGAACCAGTCTAAGTGCAAAATACATCCGTCAAATAAATCAGCCATTTGACAAAAAAAAATATAATGACAATTACTTTTTTATAATTTATTTGTTTATAGGGTTTAAGTTCAGGTATTTAATCTTCGCAACACTTAAAAGCACTTAGTTTTATTTAATTATAGATAAATAGAAATGCATTCATTACAAGTCATTTAAAGCAATCAATTGACAGATGTAATAAATTGTATTTTTGATGAAAACGTATCTGAAAAATCAGAAAACTAAAGGGAAAACATTAAATTCAATATTTTAAGTGACATTAGTGTTCTTAGATCAAATTGAGCTACTTTTTCGTATACCATTCAAATGTTAAGAGATTTCAAACTCGTGAAATTAAAAAATGCACTTAATGCATATTTTTAGAAAGTCCAAGTGACGTTTCAGACGAGATTATATTCAAACAAATTAGAAGAAATTCGTTATCGGAAAAAAAAGTCTTAAAATATATTTTTTTCATATCTTTGAAAAGACATTAACTTATTGTTTATTTGAAGATATAAAATTTTAAAAACAAAGTTTAATTTAACTCTATTTTTAATGAAGAGGTTAAATTAGCAAGTAAGAAGTAAGTTTATAAATTAAACATTTTAACTTAAAGTTAAAAGAATGAATTTGTCGAATTTTCTGAAGAAAAAAAAAATACTGATAAATTATAATTTTATTTACTTTGAATTATTATAAATAAAGTTTTGATTGATTAATATTAAGGTTGGTTTTTAATTAGATGTTATTTAGAAATTCAAAGTTAGTGTTGCAACTATTTTTATTTAAATTTAGAAGAAAATCACTTTAATTGCTAAAAGGACAAATAGGTATTTGAGGTTTGACTGTTTTTGAAAAGTAAAATTAGAGAGTTTAAAAAAAACGAAGTCTTTGGCACAGTTGCCTCATTTTTGGAAAATGTCAACAAAAAAGTAAGAGTAGTAATTTTCCTTTTTTTCCGTCAAAATACAAAAATTTGTATACTAATAAATTTTATTAAAAAAGTCACATAAATGTCAAAATTTTCAAATATCAAAGGATATTGAATTTTTCACAATTTCCATTTTTACAATAAAGTAAAAAATAAAAATAAACATTTGTTTGTGAAACTTTTCCATAGCTGAATGACAAACATATTTGATTGAAAGTTGAAAACGTTAAATCTGCAGATTTAAAAATAAATTTAGGTAATGATAAAAAATGTGTCACTAACGGTTTGTAATTCAACACCATTAAAATAATGGTATTAGTCAAAATAATACCACCAAATGCAAGTATCAAAATATTTTCTATTTTCTATGAATTTTTTTATTAAATCAATCATCGCAATACTTGTGATGAGTTAAAGAAAAAGTCTCTGAACATATTTATAGCGCCATGAATGTGATTTTTTTAATGATTTATTTTAATAGAACATTGATTTTAACATTTACTAGGTTTTTTGTTCTTACGTTTGAAATTTTTTTTGGAAATCATGAAAATAGTGATTGTTGTAGTTTTCATGAAATAAGATATCCTTCAAATCGCTTTACTTATTCATCGATTCTAACATAATTTTTATAGGTAATTCCTAAGTCAAAAATTTGTCAATTTGAAATCCTTCCAAAAATGTTTCAAAAAACTATGTTAACTTAGTAGAAATATTGTTTTAAGAAACTTTGTCCACAATTCAAAAACATGTAGGTATATCTAACCTTTTTCACTAAAGAAAATTTCGCGTTTCTTAAGTTGATGAATATTTATGAGAGAGAGAAATGTATGACAATGATAGCATGAAAAAAGAACAAATTAGAAAAGATCACCACAACCAAAAACAAAAATTAAAGAACACAAAATTGATATCAATAAAATTGTGTCAAAATAAAAAAAAAAATTAAAAAAATAATTATTATAAAAATAAATAAAATCTTACGCACACGTACCTCGCCGTCGTGCAGTCCCTGTAGAGAACATCGAAATCCTTGCAGCACAACAGCTTACACCGATTGACGCCGGGCTGTATCGCCCCCAGGCCGCGCAATATCCGCACCTGTTCGACATTGCAAACGAGAGGGACAATATCTAACCGCTTTAATTTCGTATAGACCGTATGCAGGCCCCCAACTAAATGCTTGAGGAACAATTCGAACGCTTGCGGCAAACACAACATAGTTTCCCCGGATATGATAAACGCGGCCACTTTTTGTCCGCGATACTCCACCAGCTTGCACTCGTTCGCGCTCGGATCGGACGTTGATATGGGCGGAGGACTGTTGTAGGATCGTGGCGGGACATGGTGATGAGCGGCGGCCATCAACTCCAAAGGCGATGCATGGTGCATCATTTGCAATGAGTTCAATAGCCCCAGGCTGTGTGGCGGCAGACCGTGGGGCATTCGCGGTGGCATACCCGCCGGCAGACCACCACCGTTCGGCGGTGGACTGTGTTGATGATGCTGCTGCATTTGCTGCATCATCGAGTGATTTAAAGCAGCGGCTGCAGCCGCCGCTGGACTTGGCGGCTGGGGATGCCGCGATGGTGACATTGAAGGCGGGGAACAACTTGAGGCGCGATTTCGATTCGGAACGGGTCCACCGTTGGTGGGACCGCCACCATTATTCGGTGGAGTTTGTTGCTGCTGCTGTTGCTGTTGCATCAGCATTTGGTTCATCGCTGCAGCGGTATTATTGTTGAGCGTATAGTGCGGGCTCGAACGCTTATCGTTCGGATTGTTCATGGTTGTCGAGAGAGACGACGAGGATTCTAGCTCACGCGGCGAGGCACAATTTATTGCTTGGACCGAGTCAATTGAGGACGCGACACTGTGTTCACTTGTGGTTGATAGTGTGTCAATTGCAGAATCCATTCTATTCTAGCGGTTCACAAAGGGGTTTTATTTTTTTTTTTTTTCGCTTTTCTTTTTGATTTATTAATTCAATATTTTTTTTATAATTTATTCAATTCATCACTTCATTTTATTTTATTTAAATTTTTTATTTGATTCAAAAAAAATTCACTCAAATAAATAAAAAAAACAACAAACACATCCGTCTGGCATCACAAGTGCAATGCAAATAAAAGCTCAAACGAGCCAGCAAATCCGAAATCCGAAATCTGAAATCCGAATTGCGAATCGGAACGCAGAATGATTCAAAATAAAAAATTGTCACTATCAGTGACAAACATTTCCACAAACACACTCGACTCCAACAACTGTCGCCCGAATACGAATACGAATAGCAATCGCATCAATTAAATCCACCACTGCCTTTGCCTTTGCCGTTGCCTTCGCCATCGACATCCACAAATGACATTAAACACAAAAAACAAATAATATGCGGTACGTGTTTTGTGCGAGCGAGAGGGAGACAATGGTAAATAGAAGAGTGAATACGAGCGAGATATAACGATACGATGTAGTGGATGACGATCAAATCCGAATGGAACACGCAATTGGAACGGAGACGGAGAACAGACAATTATTGTCGCCGTCGTCGTCGTTGTCAGTGTCGCAATCGGAACGGAACTCGAACTGCTACTGCTCGGCGATGCCAAATTGAAAACCAAACCCGTCCTCGCAATCGCAATCGGACACGAATACGAATGCGAATTCACAGAAACAATTGTAATGGTAAAAGGCAATTCCGATTCACAGTCACAGGACGACACACAAGGATACCAAAACCACACAAATACACTGACGAGGACAACTGCCACTGCCACAGCTACACCAAACAGAAACAGAAATACAAAAACACCGACACCGATATACCGACCGACTACTGACTACCGACACCACCCGGGGAGGCAGCAGCAAATTAAATTGTACACAAACCCAGCGCCAGCATCAGCACAACGCCACAACCCGTCAAGTCAACAACGAACGGTAAAACCTTAACGTAAACGTAAAGCAAAATGAAAATACACAACTCTGTTCTGTCTTTGAGTTTGACTGTGAGCAACGAGCAACGAACAACGGAACGGAGAATGACGCGCGCGCTCGCTTCGCTATTGCTATTGCTACTCTCGCTCGCAATCGGAATGATATCTGATTACTGTTGGATCAAATGAGTGCTCTGCCCTGTTCGTTCTGTTTCTGTATTTTGTGCCTTCTGTCTTCTCCTGCCCCTACCCCTTCCTTCTCATTCATATTCGTATTCGTTTTCCTATGTCCTATACTACCTATACTCCTATCCTATCCTGCTGTCTGACGATGAGAAATGATTTCTCGAATTGTTCCTTCTCACTCTTCTACCTTCTACTTCGAATACTTGCTAACTACTCCTGCTACCGTACCCAACGACAACGACAACGATTACAGTCGTCCACCTCATACATATCTAGCGCCGTCCCTGTTCGACGTTGGCCTCCGGTGTGTATCGTTTCATTTCGTTTTGATTTCGTACTGAGAACTGTTATGTTTTTTTTGTTTGCATTTTTTTTTTTTTGCTTTCATCTGCTTCTGCTGTTAGTTTCTTTTTGTGTATTTCTCTTTTGGGTTGAATGTCTATTTGTGTATGAGTGGAAGAACTGTAAAATGCCATTTGTGTCTCATTGCTGCCGCGCCAATCCAAATTGGAATGTGAACGTTGTCTCTGTTACTCTCATTTGATTCGCTAGCGCCATCTCAATCTCTTTCGTACAAACTCTTCCACATTTATATATGTACAAATAAAAATTGTTCAAAAGGAAGATGGAAAAAAAAACCAAAACAAAAAAAATCACATACTCCTACATTCTACTGCTGGCTGAGTGCTGAGCTGATCCCGATACATTCCCCCCCTCTGGTTCTTCATCCACACTCCAAAACCAGGACCCAAAAGTAGAATGATAATTTTCCTAGAAATGTGAAGAACCTTAAACTAATAAAAGAAGGAGGAAAACAAATTCAACTCCCTTTTTTTGTGCTTTGGTTTTCTTATTCTTATTGCCTTTGCTTGTGCCTTTGCTTTGGTGTTTGGTTTGGAAGGAGCAAGCAAGGACTCCGACTCCGTCTCCAAGCCGAACCGAGTTCGTTGGAGGAATCAAGGAAGGATAGGAATGAAATGGGAAAACGTGTATAAATATACATTCCATACATAGATAAATATGAGCGAGCGCGCCGGGGAAGATTTTCATTCCGAAAACGAATTGTAATTTAGAAAGAGACGACAAATGTGTTATTCGTATTGGCTGCGAGTGTGTGTGGGGTGATTTTCTTCTTTTTTTTTTGTTGTGTGTTTTCTTTTTGTGTCTTTTGTTTCTTTTCTTGGTTTGTGGATTTCTCTTATTTCTGGTGTACGATTGTTCGTACGTAGTGTTTTTGGAACTGCTTGGTTTTGTTTTGGATTGTGTGCTGTGTGTGACTGTGTTTGAGCCTGGGGGGTGGTGGCAAAGGCATTGGCTATAATTTAATGCACACACATGCTTTTTTTGTATTATTTCTTTTGGTCGGATGGTGGTGTGGTGCGAGTGTATGAAGGTAGACGGCGCTGTGTAGTTTTGGCTTGGGGTGGAGTAAAAAGAGACAAACCAATCGCAGTTAGCGAAACATATAAACACTAATGTTATATGAAAATGGCTTTAAGTCAATTGTAGGTGAATACAAATGCGATAAAATAGGAGATAGTTGTTGATATGTATGTATGTATGGAATTGTGTACCTAGGCGCCTTTATGTGATTATATGCAGTAAGGTGAATTCATAGGTAGGTAAATAGATTAAGGAGATATAAATGCCTATCTAGGTAGGTACCTGGCGTTATATACTTCATCTGGGTAGGGTAGGACCTAGGTTGGTTTTTCTTTTAACCTTAAGGTGGTCCTCGATGGACTAGCTACTGCCAAGGTAATTTAACCTTTATTTGTTTTAAAATGTCTTCAATTGCTTTCAAGCTTATAACTTGTTTTCCAAGTACTTAGTGACTTTAATTAAATTGGTTTAAGATACTAAATTTCTGTGGTCGGTCCTGAACTACCTGACCGCCTTGATGGTTGCTCAATATTACGGACACGAAACAATATATTTAATTTTGCGGACGATAAACGACGTTGCCAGTTCAGAATTTTACAGTATACCTACTTTAACATAAAACATTATAGGTATCCTAGTTCTTGTTTCCAATACCGGTCTTAATTTCGACGTATAGGTTAATGCTTTTAAAAAATTTAAGGGTCTTAATGTCAATGTCGATGTCATTATTGCAATAAAATGTGTGGCCTTCAGATGCCTTTAAAACCAGCGACAGTTTAGGACAATCTCAACTGATTTATTTTCACGGTAGCTGTCTCCTTTGGGAGGAATTGATACATTCTCTCAAAGTAGCTTTTGTTATTGCAAACATTCTTGATTCTTCTAAACTTAACTTAAGGAAGAAGTAGGTATTAGTTTTGAAGTGAAGAATGGAACCTATTTCCTATTTAATCTTAGATATTCAAATTTCAAAGACTTCCCTGTTTTCATTGGTATACATCACTGTCAACAAACAGAATTTGAAAAAAAACGCAGGTTTAAAAGATAAGATTTACTAGGGGCGATATTTTAATCTCCTATTTCACTCCTGGGTTGTGGGATATGTGTTCTGGCTTGCCCCCTGGACCAATTAAATTGAATCAACGTTTTTATTGAAAACTTTTATGCCCTACTATTTAGTTGCTTTCAAAGTAAAATAAAGTTAACTTATTGTTAACTGGCCGACGACCCATCAGTTTCTATACGCCTAACCGCCTCCGAACTATCCTTTCACTAACTTTTAGTCCCTCTTGGTTGATTAATATCGTTGTCTGACGGGAAATACTTTTTTTCTGGTTTGCTACGAAAGTTTCCCTAATTTTTCGATCAGTATCTACGAGGAGTGGTATCCTTTTTTTGCTATATTGGCAAAGCAGTTTACGGGTTCTTTTTTGTCGGTTTTGATTTGAATGCGGTTGATAACCGTCTTTGAAACACCTGATATTGTTGCTATTTCCCTTTGGAAACGTGCAGAGAGCAATAGCAGGATTTGAATTTTTCTAGACTTTCTTGGTGAAATGTCCTGAGCCTTATACCGATTGTTGAAGAAAATAAATTTCAGATCTTCAACTCAAACTTAGCAAAACTATCACATTCACATCAAGAGAATTACCTTTATTGTAAAATTATTTAATCCCAAAAACAGTTTGGGAACAAAATAGCAATAGGTACCTATACTTAATACCGTGAACACTGCCGCTTTTTTTCGAAGAATGAAAACTGACTTCGAGAATGTTTCACCTATAAATAATTGACCATTGTCAAACGGGTTCCTTGTTAATTTACATTCAATTAAAAAACAATGATACCAGTATAAAAGTAAAATAAAACAACCCATTGAAAAACACTTACTTTGCTCAAAGAGTTGTTTTAAACAAAAAAAATTGTAAATATTAGCACTGTCTCTAATAATTTAGCCACCTACTATACCTAAGTACTTTCTTTGTGAACCTCGCGAATAGATTTTTCAATTGACTTGACACACATTCTTACAATCAATTAGAATCTAGTCTAAGTTTATTCAACATCACAATTTTTTCCACCTTGTTTAGGTAGATAATTCTATACTTATTTCTGTTCGAAAAACAGATTCGAATCTTCATTACCACAAAAGGTCAAGTAACGTTTGAGCTAAAAGTTTAAATACCTAAATAAATAAAAAAGGTTTCTTGGCAACACTCTTAATTAAAATTATCATCACAATACAAATGAAGTGACAGTTATATGCATATAGAAGAAGGACAATAAGTCTAAGTCTAGAAGCGTGAAAATCCTTAGCCCTGATAAGTAAAAAAATAATGGTAGGTAGGTACCTATTTTTACTAGCTTTACAGCTTAGTGCGGCATGTCATTCCTATTGCAAGTGAGGTACAGTTTAGTTTAGTACCTAATGAAATTTCTTGAAGGTTTTATATTTTACCGCTTGTCGGCTTGAAGTTAAAAAGTAGCGCAATTTCTTTGATGCCTTAGATTTTGATATTCAACATTATTTAAAGACTTTAAAAATGTTTCGCAAGTTTCTTAATTTCTTATTACACTAATCAATCTTTGGTTTTGCAAAGGAACTTTTGTTCTTAATTCCTAGTACCTAATAAGTAGTTAAGCACATAGTTTTAATGAAAGAAAATCCATACCTACTTTAAATTGCTAATTACGTAAGAATACCACCATAAAACCCCACACGCTGGCAATACCCATAATTTAATGTTTGTAATTCTTGTTTTCATTCATCAGCAGTCTTTTCCATTTCCTACGTTCTGTTCCTTACTCCGTTCAAAGAAGAACCTCCATCACATTTTTACCAAAAAAAAACGAAGAAAAGTAAAACAAACACCCCTACTACACCCATCTACCTACCTATCTACATAAAGAAAACTTTTTAAATACTTTTTTGTCTTTCATTTTTCTTTGCTCTTTTTTTTGTTTTGTCCTTATTGTTGTTTTTTTTTTGTGTCTTTATATTTATCTCCTCCCTCTCTTGTTCGTTTGTATCAAATCACTCAGTCAGACTCTATCTTTCTCTTTCGCAGTTGGGTTTTTCTAGGAAGGATTTCTCAATTCCTTTACATTATGTGCCCACAATCGTACAAGTGTCACCAGCATTTCCAAATTCGTTCCTACAAGGAATAACAGTAATGTACCTGAGCGCAGTCTCTAGCTCTCTCACACTCACACTCTAGCGCAGCATGCCAAAGAATAAGAAGAGCACACACAACAAAACAAACAGAACAAAAAAAAAAAAACACACAGAAACTAAACCCCATTTTAAGTGCTCAATCCCAAATCCAATCCACAATCGTGAAATAGAAAAAAAGAAGAAGAAAAAAAAAAAACAAAGAAGAAGTTCACACAATGAAATGAGAGAATGAGAGCGAAAATAAAATTGGAAATAAATAAACAAAAGGTGGAATCTTAGGTTACCGCCTTTGGGCGAGTATGTCAGAGTGGGACAGTGTGATGCATTGACTGCGGGGGTGCAACAAGGAGCAACAGAATGTGAACAAACGTAAAACGACACAAGAAATGGAAATGCCAAATGGCCTTTCACAGTGTGTGAATGGGAATGGGAATGGAATTCAAATGAGAGTGAGACAGCAGTAGAAACAGATAAAGGGCGAGACGAGAATGAATGAATGAATGACATGTGTGAGTGAGTGCGGATGGGAATGGAAATGGAATCGTTTGGCAAATAGGAATTGTCGATGTCCAAATGTGATTGGGGTAAGACATGCCTTTCGAAGGAATGGGAGTGGGAATGGGAAATGATTGACGAATAATTGTGACAGTTACAAATAAAATTGAATTTGAATGTAGATCTGGATTCTGGAATTCTCGTATTTGTATTGCGCAGTTGGTCCCTAGATTCACAATTCACACACAGCAGAGAAGAATTCGAATTACAAATTAAAGTGCAGTTATGTAATGAATTCCTTATGTAGCAGGGGTAAGATGAGAGGGCCAATGCAATTGCAAGTGTAGGTAGGTATAGGTAAGGTAATTTCAGTTTGCATTTCCTTATGCACTCTCTTTTATTCTCAGGTTTCCTTTTATCCCTGCAAAGAAACTACCAAAATCGAATTAACGAATCACATTCGTTTTATTTTGATTATGAATTCGTTGATATAAATTTTATTTACTTTCTTTCTTTCTCTCTTATACCTACACTTTGCTTTGTCATTGTTTTCCAATTTCCTTTCCCATTTGAGGTGGATTTCATTTTTAACTTTTTGTTGGTGTTTACATTTTGTTTTCTTAATATAAGAAGTTTGTAAAAATAAAAAAAAATCGAGGGGGGAAATCGAATTGAAAAAGTAAATATTAAATGTATTTTTTTGTTTGTGTTTTGTGAACAATTGTGACACGCCTGTGCGAAGCCACAAAAAAATTAATTTGATTCTGATTGGCTGTGGTACAAGTGGAATGAAACAGAGAGAAGAGGAGAAATTGAGTTCACTTAACGAATAATTATATTTCTCTTTGGCAATACAAAACAAACTGAGAGTGGAATGTTTTGGACTTTTGGTATGATCTCTTTAACGGTAGGGTTAATCTTAAATTTAAGAGTTGTCAACGAATACGAATTCGAATTGTATTTGTATTGTAATTTGTAAAACTTAAGGCAAATGGACGAAGGATCAAAGATTTAAAATAAAAATTAGTAGTAAATTAAGAAACGAAATAATTGTGAACAGGTTAACAGCCAAGAGTAACTTGGACAAGTTGTTTGTGGGGTTGAAAATGATGCCATCTCTATATTAATAAATTGGGAAAATAATCTCCAATCTCGAAAATGAACTCATTGAGTTACAAAATCTAGGTATATGTCAAAAATATAAGAATGTGGTTTCTTATTTTTGTACATTAAAAATTATATTGTTGGTTGTAGAATTTACATTTTAAATTAAAAAATCGTTTTCTAGATTTCAATGGCTCGACCAGTGAATGATTTGAAATGAAAGACATTTTTGAAACAATCTTCCTATAAGTATTTTGAGTTTTATATTTGTCATGCATATTTCATTTGACGTTTTAAGTATAGGAATTCATAATATGTACTTACATTATTTTTCTCTTTTTTTTTTAATTCTCAAATCAGAGAGAAAACAATTAATTACGCTCACGCAAATTCCCTACCACACTATTTCAAAATTTCATATAATTAAAAAAATTGAATAAAATTGTTGTTTACCTTCGGGATTCATAAATAACAATTTCAAATTTAACGTCTCTTAACCAATTAATTCGAATTTCCGGTTTACATACAATTACGTTTGCGTTACGTAACTTAGCAAATGTTACAACCAAACCGCAACACCACTATTTCATACTCCAACCACAATGTCATTGTTGATATAAGTTTGCTCATTTTCACATGTAGATGGCCATACAAAATTTGTTAGGCTTACATATGGAGGTTTTATAATTTAAAATTAAAAATTTTTAACAGTCCGCATTCGTTTAAAGAAATTAAAGTTGAAATAACTGAACTATGTCATGAAGGATGAAATCTATAAAAACTTCAAGGTTGTATTTTGTTGACGTTTATTTTTAAGACATGCGATTGGAGTAAGAAACTGAGAATTTAATAATTCAGTTGTCAAGACTTGCTTAGAAGCTCAATAATAACCTCTTTTCTGTGAATGCTTATTTTGTAGTTATAACTACATTTAGGTTGTGTTCACATTTTACACATTTAGAGGCCGACTAATTTTGACATTTCATCAATTTATATCCCATTGTAAGTATTTTCTAATTTCTTATAAAAAATAATCTGAATCTAATCGAGATAAAAATATAACACCTCAAAATGAGTTGAGTCATTCCAAAAAAGTCTTGGTTGTCAAAACCTAATGTCATAAAAATGTTTGACTAATGGGTTCTTGATATGCAATTTTTTATTTTTGCAAAAATGTTCGATAATGATCAAAATGCTATTGACAATATATTTCTAAAATATATATTTAACACGTTTTACGTTTTTGACGTTTAAAAAGTCAATTTGTGATCATTAAACATTCAAACTTGTCAAACTTGTCATAACTTCAATAAAATTCTAGGTCCTCCATTTTTTTTTTTCAATAAAATTTATTTACATTTACAAATTATAGGATTCAGCGATAAATAAAGAAAAATAATAGATAAGCAATTTGTTTTTAACACAAAACCGTTCAAACAAAATTATTAAACTAATCCCTCTGATTTCTGTAGTAGAAACTATCGCTCAATGAGCCGTGTCCAAAGTGAAGGGCGTCTGGTCCGGAGAGGCTCGAACGACTTCGAAGATCTTGGACATCCTGCGAATGTTGCAAGCTACTAATATAACCCAACGAACCCGAGCCCAGATAAACATTGCCATTGGGTAGCTTCACAAAGCCCAGTCCTCCAGAACCCAGTGCAATGGTATTCGGTGTTTGTTGCCGGATCTGTTGACTTCTCTGTTGGAAACCCGAAGGCCTGCTTTGAACCTGGACATCTTCGCCCAGGGGATGTGTGTCTCCGATCATGGAATGATAGGTGTTGAGGAAGAAGTCTGCGGGCAGGAAATTGTGGACCTCCTGATCGATATCGTTGTCGATGTGCTCATAGACCTTGTATTGCTTCAGTTGGCGGCCATCGACCACATAGATCTCGGGGGAGGCGCCAAGGAGTCCTGATGCTGATGGAGTCTGTGAGGAGGGATTAGATTGTTGATTAATAACCGAAGTAGTTGTTGGAATTGCAACTTCTGAAGTTGACACTACTTGTTGTTGTAGGGTGGGCCTTGGGGTTTGTCTTTGGGTGTTAAACGTGGGTGTGGTACTTTGGTAAAATTGTGTTGGTGGTCTGTTTGTGGTTAGTAACGGGACATTATTTCTTTGTTGTGTGAGTGTTGTGTAAGTGGATTGTTGGTTATTTGTTAATTTTTGTGTATTTACAGGAACTTGAGCTTTTGGATAAGAATACTGCTGGGGTGTCTGTTGGAATTGGACCTTTTGTTGTTGAGGAAGGGGTCTTTGAAATTGTGTTGCCTGTTGTTGTTGTTGTTGGAAACGTTGTCCCAATTGTTGTGTTTGTTGTTGAACATTTCTGCCATTGAAGATCGTTGGTGATGTAGTAGTCTGAACTCTTCCAAATGCCGATTCGTATTTAGTTGTTTGTTTTGGTATGTATGTGGTTAGTGGGGGCAATGAGGGAATTGGTGGTACCTTCAACCGTGTTTGGGTGCTTGATTCTACCTTTTGTCCAAACGGAATGCTTTGATATTGTCCTGTGGAACGCACTGAAGAAAATGATGGCGGATTAAAGGGTCTGATCGGGTTGTCATAGAAATAACCTGTTGTTACTGCTGAATTTATGTTACCAATGCAGAACATCAGAAAAATACTGACAATTAATGACACTTGAAGTTTTGCCATTGTTTTTTATCTGTAAAGAAAAAAAAAATAAAGAAAAATTGTGGTTAAATAACAATGACTACTCAAAAAAGGAAGAAATTCTAAAATGACAACTGTCATTGTGAATGCAACTCAATTTCATGTTTTGACACATGTCATCATTCCTCGCTCCCGGAAGAGAATTCAACAAAAGTCAAACATATCTCATGACGTTGTTATGCCACCTACTGTAGTTCCTAAACTTATGATCAATCCAATCCAATTGCAAACCATAATTTAGATGAATCAATTAGCACCTTGACACACCACAGCTTGCAATGCGATTAAGCAGTCTCTTAATACCATGTACCTACTTATTTTTGTATACCCAGTCCCAAATGCTCTCATGCCCTGCCCACGCTAAAGCCCCCATCCAGTGAAGCATGAAATCTGACCCAAAGATCATCAAATCCTAGTGAACGACTAAACCAAAAAAAAAAAATGAAGTCGGCAACGAAAATCCACTCGGGCGGAAAATTATTCATTAGCACATAGAGTGTCATGCTGTGGCGCGAGGACGCAGACCCAGACGTAGGCGTTGTATAGTCGGACTGTCATTTATATCTGTTGCCGGCAGTAGTTGGAATAGGAAATTCAAAAAAATTACAAAACTGGCAGACAGAGAGACGCTTGACTTTACTCGAGCGGTGAGAACTACACAACAATCAGATAACTTGAAAGATCACTGTGTGGAATCTGTTTTACTGGCTACTGCTGAATGACAATCAAGATCAGCATGACTGGAACTACTGAAAATATATATTGCACCAACAGAGCCAGCCAGTGGGTAGCATAGAAGCTAAAATGCGATTACGTGATTAAGATGGAACATAATTTGTTGCAATGACACTTTATGTCAGGTAAAAGTGTTTTTGGATTGTAGAGGCTGTCAGACAAAGACAACGAATGACTTTTCTCGCCTACCTAAAGACCATTTTTGTAAATCGTCTAATAAGATAGTAGTTGCTGATTTTCATTAAATGTCAAACATATTCAGAGGTTGTTAAATTAACAAAGATTTGATGAAAATAGGTTGAAGTTTATAATCTGACGTCTTGTTGGTTTGTGGAACTAGAATAGCATCCACAATGACCTGTTCAGCTGTACTACATTAAATGTCATTTATGAACCTTACATCGACGCTATGGAAAGATTATTCATGAAAAAAAAAAACAAAATGGGGTTTTACTGTCAATGAAAATAACTAAACTGACAGTTTGTGTGTTTGAACCCAAAAATACTTCCTTGTAAATCCACCACTGAGTGCAATATTCTACTAATCTTGTTGTTTGTTATAATTTATGGCAATGTTTTTTTGAAAATTCAATTTTACTTAAACACGCAAAGAAACAATATTGTTTCTTTTAATTTATAGGAGTTGTTTTTAAAATTTAACATGACATACAAGCCTGGTCATTGAAGTGGAAAGAGTTTGTGGAGCCAAAGTGATAAAAGTTCAAATATCTATAAATCAAAAATAATCATAATTAAATATTTATCTAAACAAAAACTATACAACATTGGGCGCCAAATAAAAAAAAAAAAAAAAAAAAAACTACATCAATTTATTAGCATAACCCCAATTAATCAAATTGAATCAATATTTTCAACTATTAATAAAGGCGAGACGGCAATCAGTTAGTGTGGTCATTATAAATGTATATTTTTCATTCACAGAGTGACTGCACCACTGCTACTGTCCTACATTGCAATTTACATTTCATTCAAATTATTTAAACGCTAACGTATATAGATTTTTGTTTAAGCCATAAACACAAGACAAAAATTGATTTCAATGCCAATGACACAAAGATAAATCATTTTCTATACAGCTCACCGCAATCCACCGTGGGTCGGTCGCGTCGCGTCGAAGTTGAAATCGAGCGTGGCTTTGGAAAAATCATGTCTCGCCGCAAAAGCGTGCAGCTCTTCTGTAGATAGATACTCGCAGTCCCACTTGCTTATTTTGCCGTGAAGGTGCAACTTGTAAGTGCGGTATACACCTGCTAAGTGGCGGCGGCGGCCGTTACCGCAGCGTGCAATCATTGTCAGGGGATTATTTGTGGTGTTAACGGATTTGAGTACGAGTATTGGTATGTACTCGAACTCATATGTTGCATATGCGACTCTCCTGCTGCGCGAGTCTTTAAGACCTTAACAATGCGAATTTTGGTGATATATTTTGGGGCTCGGTCGAAGATGTAGGCCCAGAGATACCTTTCAATTTCAATATGTTAATTAACACAATTTTTTTGGGCCATGGATTAATAAACTGCGATGTTTTTTTGTTATTAAGTGTGAGAGAGAGGTTTTTTTTTGCATATTGAATAGTGCAACACGCCTCTTTATGGTGTAGTTTTAGTGAAGGTATTGACCTCCGAACCGAATAGCAGTTGTCAACATGAATCGATACATAAACACCTAATAGGTGTTATCGATAAATACTCGCACCTAAAGAGAACAACGGTAATTATAAATCAAAGTTGTCACTATAAAGTTTTTATTGTCTTTTTTGATTTTGATTTTTGTTTATTTTACTGTCAATTGATGGGATTTTTTTAGAAAGTCTTTGACCTCTTCGACAAAAACGAATTCCTCATGTGATTCATTTTGGTTTGTATTAGTTTTAATTAGTTTGAAGGTTATCGAGCGGTTTATTTTTTTTATTTTTCACACGAAAAAATTATTTTATTGTATTTTATTTGCAAATCTTCTTTTTTGTTTTTTTAAATTGTGTGCCTTTTGACGTTTTTTGTGATTAAAAGTGACAGAAAGTGTATTTTGTTTCATTTTCTTTGTTGCAGAACAATAGGATGTTGCAAAAATGTCATTTATCGAATGAGATGTCATCTTATATATGACATTTACTTTATGGGTAGGTAATATAATGACTCAGTGTTATCTGATCTTTAAATAATAATTTATTCATCTCATTTGTATTCGAATTCATTTATCATTCGACATCTTATACTCACTCACTCCTACTATTTACATAATAATAATCGTATGTGTTGTATAGCAATAAAGTAGAGTAGACATTGGCGTCTGTAGATGGGTAAATTTGGGTCACATAGGTCCCTCCTTTTATAAACGTCAAATAACTGAAAGTGACAAAAGTATCTTAGGTAGGTGTCACATGAATCACTGGTGGTTGAAACTATTCTTTTGTTTAAAGTCAGGAACGAATTAAAGGAAATGGAAGTACGCAGCCAAGAATTTAGCAACAAGAACAATTTTACAGAAACTAAATCGGCTAAATTTAGACCCCCTCTAATTTAACAACCAATAAAGTAAGGAACATCACATTCATAGAAATCTAGAAGTTTTCTTAATTCTTATAAATAGTAGAAAACACAGCCCGAAACTGTAGAAGAATGGAGTTATCTTCTGACGTGCCTCAGAGATCCATTCTTGGGCCATTATTGTTTTCAATTTCTTTGATCATAGCTCTTCTTTATAACGACAACATTTTTAATAGAATTAGAGAACTTATAAGCGACTAATTAGCAACAAATTATTGAGGAGTTAATGATTCAATAAAATTGTTTTACCAGTTTTCTTGTGGGATCTTTTTTTTAAGTTGATACAACGTACAAAAAGCAAACAAGAAATTTACAACATCAATAATATTTGCACAAATAATTAACGAGTAATTAGTGACAAATTATCCATTTAACAAAATTAAAAATCATCACAAGTTTCTCCAAAATTACGTGGGGGGGGGGAAGGGTTAAGCCAACTAAAAGTAAAAGTAAAAGTGAAATTGAGAGAGATTTAAAATAACTAACGCATCAAATTAAAATTTGCTGTTCTGATATTTTTTCACATACAATCTACAAAATAAAAAATGTAACCGGCCCCTTAAATTTTGTTACCATTTCGCATAGCCCTTTAAATATTTCAAATCACGAATTTTAATCAATTTAATTTTTCAAAAAACTTGTCATTTAGTCAACTGCCAGTTTGCCCCAAGGGCTTTGAAATTCCAATATCTATACAATTTTTAAATGTATAGTATTTTGTCTCCAATATGTATTTAACTTAAAATGATTTGTTTTTAATGCTTTTCATTGAAAACTTTTGTTGAAATATCAGTCAGTAAGTATTCATCACCTTCTAAGTCGAAAGGACTCTTCAAAGAAGTTTCCTTTTTATTTGTTTGAAAATGGACTGTTTCAAATTTATTTTTCTATTAATTCAATTCGAATATATTTTTGGAATACACCTTGATGGTTTAAAAAATCTCATCGAAAGAGTTTACATTGAAAGTAATTCAGCTACATTGGCTTTTGTTGGATTTGATGAAGAGTTTCTAAGTGAATTTCTGAAAACTCACAGCAACTACCCAACCTTAATCTTTCAAAACCCCACAAATTCCGATGAAACCATAAATAGAACTACTATTCTGATAATTAAAGAGGGAAACA
The DNA here is from genome assembly GCA_905146935.1 of Scaeva pyrastri. NCBI lineage: Eukaryota > Metazoa > Arthropoda > Insecta > Diptera > Syrphidae > Scaeva > Scaeva pyrastri. The sequence continues at coordinate 78,912,851 of LR989928.1, read as the reverse complement.
CAAACTCTTCATTCACTCTATTTCAACATGTAATCGAAAAACTCAAAGTTCGAAAATTCGTCATAATTTTGGCAGAAAATTTGGAAACTCTTCGAATTAACTTCGAATACTTTTGGAAGCAAAAGTTCACTAGAATTTTTGGTTTCACCAGCAATTCCTCGTGTGTGTATCTTAACTATGCTGACAATCCTGTGGAAAAACTTCTGATAAACAAAAATGGCCCACTTCCCAATGCCTTGACAAACTTAAATGGCTTCGCAATCCGAACAACAGTACAAAAAGATATTCCCAGAAGTTTCTGGTATTTGGATGAGAAAGGACAAAGAAAAATGGGAGGATATTCCGGGCAGATATTTGCAAATTTCATCATCAAATACAATGCAACATTTGAAGAAGTGATGCTTGAGAATTCGGACAAGTTGAATATTGGAGCAGTCGTCTATGCCACCAAGAATGGTGATCTTGATATACCAACGAATGTATTTGGCCCGGTTCCGGCTTGTGGGTATAGTTATCCATTGAAGTTCAATGTCTATGGATTTCTGGTGCCATGGAATCGCAATGTCAACTCCAACCAATACTTTATTAGACCTTTTTCGTCAACAGTCTGGTTATGTCTATTGCTAACGTCTATATACATTTCCATCATGGACTACGTGAAGGAGTTCTTCTCGCCGAAACGAGCTGATTTGTGGCAGAGTTTCAGTGAAACATTTCGGAGAGTTGGAAATTGTCCGACGAGGATACCAACCACTGCCTACCGCTTTCACGCTCAAGTTCTGCTATTCGCGTTTATTTTCGGGAACTACTACATCGATTATTTCACATCCTTTCTGACAGTGTTCATCAATGTTAAGCAGTACGAGACATTCGAGGACTTATTCAACAATAATGTGAGTCTCATGCTTCCCCATTACGAGGTCCAATTCCTTCAACTCATGCATCCACAACTGCGAGAAGATGTTTTCTTCAATAAGATCCTATTTCCGGTTGACCCACAAGTCTTTATCAAAAACTTGAATTCTATGCGGAATACCAATCATGCTTATACCGTTTCTCGTGATCGTGGCAAGTTTCTGATAAAATTACAGACTTTCTTCGAAGAACCACTATTTCGAACAGTTGGATATTCATCGGAATACTTTCAAACGTTTCTACTAGAACCACATTCACATTTCAAGGAGATTCTAAATGATTTTATAGTGAGGAGTTTCGAAACAGGATTGATAATGAAGTGGGAATTGGACACAATTGCACAGGCGATAAGAGCTGGCTTTCAGTTGGAATTGAGGCAGAAAGTCAATGTACCATTGATGAATGTTCCTTTGACATTGAATCATTTAAGTTTTGCATTGACTTGCTTGGTTTGTGGGTGGTTTTTGGGGGCAGTTGTGTTGATTTATGAACTGTTTCGAAAATCTGGATGGAATCGTTTTAAGGGGAAATTGAGGAAGCTAAAACGGAACAGCAAATTGAAAATCTATGGAAATTGAGTTGAATTTACTGACATCTATTCTATATTACATTTATATTACTAAAATGTTGTGCACCATCATTTTCTGCTTTAATCTGAAAGTGTTGTCTTTTTTTTAAATAAAATTCACGAGTTAATGTTTCAGTGTTTAAGTGTCTTAAGTTGTTCAGTCTCAATCAAATCAAAGCAGGTAAAGACTTAAGTAGCCTTGTGAGTGATTACTAAAATTATTATCATTTCACAAAACCAATATATTGAATGTAATTTAAAAAAAAATGTGTATACGCCCCAGTGCACCAATTTGTTTTTTAGACTTATAGGGAGAAATTAATGATGAAATTTGTTGACATAACACCACGGTTCGACATATTAATATTTCAAGACACTGTAGGTGTAAGAATAAGGTAGTTTTATTCATAAAAATGCGACGTTCTGTGATTGCTTCCATAATGAACAAAAAACAAAATTATTAAAAAAAACATTGATTCCTAATTTCTGCAATGTGATTTTTTGACAAAAACTTGAGACGCAGTTTTGCTTAAATTATCCTGAAGATTACGTGTAAGAAATTTCTTCAAAATTGTTCAAGACGTTTTTAAGAAAATTAGATTTTCGTTAGCAGATAAAAATTCAATGAAAAAAAGTGCGCATACGCCTCATAGCACTACACGAAACTTTCAATATTCCCCTCAAAAAAATTCAATGTTAATGTCATCCAATAAATTAATGCTCCTCCATACAAAATTCTGTTTCCATACCATTTCTTCAATGACAAAATGTTTTAAATAATTTAATTATTCAAAAATTTAAAAAAAATGTTCTCAGCTTCCTCAAAGTGCGATTCAGACTAATTTCAATTAAAATTTATTACATAACAACTTCAGTAACACTTTGATAGAAAAAAGAAAAAAAATTGTAATCGATGAGTTTATAATTTTCATTTATCCAAAACACCTCACCGCCGCCAACATACGTTTACTACAAACATATGTATCTATAGTCCTACCTACTTGCTCTCAATTATAAAAATGTCGTCCGCAGCCGCCACGCCGATAGACCCGATGCAATTGCAAGTTTCTAGAGTGCGTCTGGCCAAGCTACTACTAGTCTCATATAAATGTATAATTTAAATTCCCTCGCACACGCCAGATCTAGGTTATCGCGGATTACCTACGAGTAAATCGACCGCGCTTATAACAGGCTTTTAAGAGCTGTCATTTGAGTTCCCATAGACCTATAAATCAGTTACAAGTTCCAAATTACATAAATGCACTAGAAGGAGGAATGACTTTCTTTCAGCATTAGACGCGCCAAAGCAATTACAAAATTCTCACAAAACAGTCGTAATCCGCTGCAGTCACCAGAAGTACGAGTTTAGTTGGAGTAGTTTCAAGTCCTTGCAGCATATGCGTGCATATACCGCCTCTGGCAGATCTACGCAGGTCATCGGCTCAGTAACTGAAATCAGAGCTTGATATAAACATTCGTAACGTTGGTCGTCGTGTTGCATGTTTTACTACACACACATGGTGTATGGAAATCAGTGGAAAATCGCCACGTAATAGTCCGCCAACGCTGCGCTGGTTTCAGCTAAATCTGCACACCCCGGACTGATCGCATATCGTAACGTGCGTGGCGTTCGTCGTCGCCGTTGTCGTTGTCGTTCGTCGCAATTGAAACCAGGTTTCTGGACCGAAAGTGAGTGCTAAGATCACATTGCATCACACAGTGAGACAGTTTAGGTTATGGAACCTCAAAAGCGGTGTTTTTCAATCCATAAAACAAGCTCGAGGCATGTTCGGAATTATGCAGTCCCATCACACGCCTAGCGATAACCCAAATGTTAACACTTTTGACAACTTCTAAAACTCACTTAAAGGCTGATTGGAAATTGCGCCTCACTCAATCTTTTGAATACTTGCCGACTTTGCATGGATAGCTGTCCCACTGTCATTTATCGGTCGCTTCGATCAAAGAACGATAATTGATCGATGCGAGGCGAGTGAGTAATCTCGGTGAGATATCAACATTGAATATAGTAACAGGGTGCAAGATTGACTCCCTCTGGCAGTTCGGTTCGGCCGCAAAGACATAGACGACCACGACCGACAACTGCGTACCAACTCCGAACTGCGAAGTCAAGACGCACAAATTTAGCAGACCATAAATTTAACTCTCATTTTGGATAGACAGTTGCGTCCATTTAGTCCGCCAGGTCTGCCTCGAGGAGGATATAGTAACTGGGCAGAGAGTAAGCTACGCACTTTGTGGCAGTTAATCCTTCATCGCAACCAATACTCGTATCTGCGGACTAGATGGCGGTCTCGGTGGTAACGGCTGCAGCAGCGCAGTGTGTTCAAACTGCCTGTTGTTGGATTTTAATTATTTTATGCTCTAAATGTTACATGCGGTATAGATTGTGAACTGTACAGGTCTCCAAATCTGAATTCGAATCCAAATCCAAATCTATTGCGGCTCTCCTCGGTGCCGAAATGCGAAATGTAAATTTAGGCATGGGAAGGCGATAGTAGTTGTCATTAATTTGAAAACCAATTTTTATGGCATCTTGTAACGCAGCCTACTTACTTAAAGTGCTGCGCACAAAGTTTATTTTTATAGACAAACTTTAAAGGCTGATTTGACTATTCGGCCTTTGATGTCTTTTAACAGTGAAAAAAAAACGAAAAAAATAAAAGTTCAAGAAAAACTGTGGGATAGATTTTTAAACTTACGCAGATTGCGTTTTTTTCTGTCTACAACTGTTTTTGATTTTTCTTTTTTTTTTTAATTCGTGCCAAACCCGGTTTTGAGAAGTCGTGGAGTCGGCGGCGATGCTGAGTCTGTAAATTGCATGAACGCCTTTTTGGTTACCTCTTATATTCAATTGACGTCGAATGTACGCAAAATTTAATGTTGCGTTAAAAAGTTTGTTGCGTTTTGATTGATGTTTTCAATTAAAATACAAAAAAAAAGAGGCGTGCATATGGAAATAGTTGTTGTTTTGTGACAAAATATAAGTTGTGGTAATTATTACGTGATTTTTAATTGAGGAATCAATCATTAAAAATTTTGGTGTCGGAATGACAAGTTAAATTGAGTTTTTAATTATTCTGTTACTAAACAAATAATGTTGAAATAATCTAATAGAGGAATCTCTTATTGGTCACTTACATATTCATCCGTACTTGTATTTTTTAATACATAATCGATATCGATATAAGAGATGGACACTTGGGCGTATACGTACTTTTTTGTTGCTTTTTTTTTAATATTTAATAATTATGCTCAAATTTGATAATTCAGAGCAAAAATTGCACTTAAATGTCAAAATCTAAGTACCAGAGGGTAAATGTTGATGAAAGCCCTGAAATATCAAACCTTTAAAGCCTTATGTCTTAAATTTATCAAAAAAAGTTAAAACTTGTAATAGTTTTCGTTACAAAATTAGTCCCGCCTTAATTCCACAAATTTAAAGCTTACATTACCTTTTTTTTTCTAACATATGTACATTCACAAATTAAAGGAACTCAACCTGTAATGTTTAACCATTTAATTAGCAATTAAACTATTCGTTAAACATGTTTTCCGAATTGCACATAAATTTACCAATGACAAAAAAAATGTTCTTCGATGTAAAAAGTCAAGATATTCCGAAATTTGTTTTACACATTTATAAAACAAAGACAATATCAAACTAAAAAAAAAAGAACAATACCATCATTAACCCAATATCACAATATTTCGATGGCAAAATTTATAATTCCCGTGACTTCCAAACTTATCCAAGAATCCTTTCGAATTCATGTTCAATTTAAATCTGAATTCGAATCTGATGAATGCTTCCAACTAAAGGAATACGAGTATGACTCGCTATAAAAACAATAACATTGAATGATTTGATCGTAATCTATCTACAAGAATCTATCTCTGTGTGCTGTGCATATAAGTTTTGCGATACACAAACAACAACAACAAAAACAAAAACTTATCTTATTTCCATCATCATCCCAGCATCATCGAGCAGCGAGAGTGATCTCTGGTTGCCCCTGTTTGTTGCCTGTGGGGTTGGATTTTAAACGAATTGAATTTAAGATATGTAAGTTAATGCTAAAAGATACTGTATCTAAGTATATGCACATGCAAGGTATATGTAGACATAGAGTATTTATTCAAGTATTCAATGGATACAGCATGTGAACAGATTTTTAGTGTGATTTAATTTAATTTTAACTACCGATGTGTCGCACTTGATATGTACTCGCATTGTGTAGTGTATAAGGAGGTAATTCAGCTAAGGTTTGGGCCACGCTAAATTATGTGACATATCACGTTTTTTTGGGTGCTGTTGATGATTTGCAGAATTTTAGCAGCATAGGTTGCATGAATTGCTGTATGTAATTAGTGCGTTCCAATTCCAATTTTCTCAAAGGTATTTTAAATGCATGTGTGCAAAAACGTGCCCAACCCAAGATCTTTACAAAATTAATTTAATTAACAGTTTTGGTTAACAAATAATTACTGAAGAAGTGGTCAAAGTTGAAATTCACAACCCTGACCTTATCGTTTTTGGAAACTAAAAAATTGCAAAAGGTGATGCGAAATTAAAACTCATAAAAATGAATTTAATATTGAAAAAATTTGTAATTCAAAAATTGAAGTAAATGTCATTGGTTCAATAATTCCGTGATGAGAAAAATTCATCTTTTTTTTCGTTTTTTTTTCGTCTCTGAAAGCATTTTTTGAATCTCCATGCTCAGCTCATAACTAAAATGTACAATTTATTGAACTCAATTTTGTCATCCCTTATAACGGGTGTTTTTTTTTTAGAGGTATAGAACTTTAACTTGGCAATACTTTTTTAACTGGTAGCCATTTTGTCAGCTGCCAATTGAATTATGTATAGTTTGGTTTGACATTTCAACATGAATAGACTGACACCAGAACAATGCTTCCAAATTGTGCAAATTTATTTTGAAAATCATGGTTCATTTCATGATTGATTTTCATGAGCGAATTTTATTTAGCGATGAAGCTCGGGTGTAATTGGCTAAGGTGATTTGTGATAGTTGACAATCACAAAAAATTAATTTGGTCTACGTAAGGTGACTGTCATATGTGACAATCACATTTTTGTGATATTTTCTTGTGACAGCTATTTTGTTATCACATCTACGTAAAAGTGTCATGGTGAACGTGTTTAGTCGGATGCAATTCATTTTTAGAAAAGAAAATGGTGACAATGAAAATAAGTACCGTTGACAAATTCGTTTATTGAATCTGAATCTGCGAAACAAATTAAATATATTTCAGCTACCAAATGCAAAGTAAGATTCTGTTTTTTCATGATGTTTTTTGATTTAGTGGATTTCTGAAAAAACCTTCTTGTTAAAAAAACACATTTTTATACATTTTAGTATTGTTTTGTATTTACCCATTTGTAAGCAATTCTACCTTGGTTTTGTTGGCTTGTGACCTATAGAAAACATGTAATTTCAGTCCATAACATTCTTAAAATAGGATTTCAGCATTTACTTTTTTCAAGTGTTCTTACTAAATTATTTAAGTTAATGATTGTTTTTTACTTTTAATTTCCGTTTTCACTTCTCGCTATAAAAATTGGAAGAAAAACTGAGATAAAACACAAACGTTAATGCTTTTCTTCTTCTTTTTGGTTGAATGATAACATCAATAAACAAAACCGTTACATCCAGAAAAACCGACTGTGTGGTGTGCTTTATGGGCTGGTGGAATAATTGGTCCGTACTTCTTTAAAAACGATGCTGGCCAGACGGATACAGTCAATAGTGACCGCTATAGAGCGATGATTACTGACTTTTTCGTTAATCAGTTATGGTTTCAACAAGACGACGCGGCACAACATGTCACACAGCTCGTGCCACAATTGATTTATTAATGGAATCGTTTGGTAACCGCATAATTTTACATTTCGGACCCGTGAATTAGCCACCAAGATCGTGCAATTTAATGCCGCTTAACTATTTTCTGTGGGGATATGTGAAGTCGCTAGTCTACTCCCATAAGCCCGAAACGATTGACCGATATACGGCCACAAATTTTGGAAAAAGTCATAGAAAATTGGACCTCCAGATTAGACAACGTCCGAGCCAGCCATGGCAGTCATATGGCAGAAATCATATTTAAATTATAATGCCAGAGGATTGCCTTTCGAAAGTTTTATTCCATTTCAAAGTTCTATACCTCTAAAAAAAATACCCTTTACTACTACTTTTGAATTTGCTAGTTTTTTCTTAGATATTTTCATATTCAAAAAATAACGATTTAAGTAATAATTGCTTAAAAATTATTTTTCTTCAGAAAGATGTTCAAAATTGTTTCAGTTTTTAGGTTCAGTATTGTCAAAAATAGGAAGACTCTTGCATACATAAATGGAAACGGAAACAATTGTTGAACCCTTAATTCTTTCAAAGTGCTGGTCTAATTTAATTCCTAAAAAAAAACAACGAAATTCATAAAACACATAACGTTGTTTGATTCAAACTTTCCATATTACCAAATCCTTCTCTGATGTCCATTCGGTAGCTACCACTTTTTCTACATTCATATTTCTTATTCATACATTAACGGTTTATGCATTATATACCAAACACGTAATACCTTTTGTGTCATTGACAGATTAATTTAATTCGAATAAGATTAAGTTAATCTGCAATTATGTATTGGAATGGCTTATTTTTTATGCTAAAGTTGACAAAAAAAAAAAAGAAATACCATTTTTGTTTTAAAATATAACGACCCTCCAATTTATCAATTATTACTCTTATTACATCACAAAAAAGTTTATAACAAACACAAACAAAACAAAACAAAAAAAAAGAATTGACATCGATATGAATCATGTCACGGAATGAAATACACATATGTATGTATTTTTATTATTCACTATCAACAAAAAACAAACTGCAACTGTTCAATATGTCCATATAGTCCACCACTAGGGAAAACCATATTCATTTGTGCACAGGGGTTAGACTCTATATAGTCTATATAGTGCTAGAGACCAACTAGCCTAAGTCAAAGCTTGACAAGATCAATCAGGAATAATTGGACCAATCTTCACACAATCTATTCGTGTTTCAAATCCCATATTACAAACGAACTATGACTTTTGTGACGGTGGTGGTGGTGGTCCCGAATGTCTGACGTTTTTGGTTTTTGTCTTTTTGTAGGTATCTTGTTTAATAATAATTCAGGCCAAAGTGTTACGAATGTCGTTCAAAATTAGCATATTTCCAATCAATCAAGGATTTCGAACGGATCTTGTACCTTTGGTTAGCTCTACAGGCAGTGCACAAACAGTTAGTTGGCATTTATGCTAAATTTTTGAAAGAGGTCTTTCATTTGTCAAATAGGTACGATTGGTCTTTGGTATTTCAATATACCATATCATATAAGAAAAAATAGAAAAAAAGGTAAACATCAACTTTGATTGAATGATTGAAGTGATCTTTTGAATTTTAACTTTTGTAGAAAGAAGTGTTGGAAACCCTATGCAAACAAATTTGACAGCTGACAGGTCAAATTTAAAAAAAGTAGGAGTACACGAGAGACCAATGTGTTTTCATTATTTTGGTAAACTTTATGAACTTTCAATAACATAAATTTCAAAAATTAAAGCAGCTATACAATTTTGACGTTTCCCAGAGTAAAAAAAAATAATCTGGGAAAATTTTGACTTGTCATAACGAAAATCCAAGTTTTTCAGACGATTTTTCAGAATTTCAAATTAGTCTGTTGATATTTTAACGTAATTTAAATCATAAATTAAAAATTTTAGGCATTTAGTGTGCTCAAACTATAAGACCGCCAAAATTTTTTCAAAAATATAGACTTTCCTAAGTTACAATGAGAGCGAAACGAAAGCTAAAACTATAATAGTCACGAAAAAATGTTTAACAATGGAAATAAGTTGTTCTCTCTTGTCAAATGTCAAACTGCCAACACTTTACTTCAAAAATGACAGCAAACTGACATTGTTGTCTTTTCATATTCTTTGTGGAAAATATTAATGAAAACTTTCATTGCCATCGGCTTTCAAATCGTTCGCTTGAAATTTATTCAAAATCTTGTTAATGACTGGATTGATTTTGATAAAATTTCCTAAACATGGTACTGAGAGTGACCTTACAAGATGATCTCGATCACAAAGTGCTTAAGTTTTATTGATTTTGTTCGACAAAGTGAATCACAAACAAAAATGATGACAAGCACTTATTTCAAAGTTCCCATCATCTTAACATTAAACCTTGATACTATCCGGAAGATAAATCGGATGTTTTTGCCTAATAAAGCAACTTAAGTGTGCGCCTTAAATGTTTTAATTATATCAAATCCTTCACTCATTAAAGTTAAAATAATATAATACTAACCTTGCTATACATAAAAAGCTCCAACATTTCAAAAAATTTAACACTTAAAATATTGGTCAATATTGGTATTTTGAAGAAAAAAAAAAAAATAACGCATATTTATAAAGGAACATTTGTATATACTCGTGCGGCAATATGTCTGACTAATAAATTAATCCAAACCAATTAAAAAACTAAATGAAAACGATCGCTATGGTTTTTTTTTTTTTTTATTAATTGCGTGAATGGTGAATTGGTGCGGTGTATAGACAATGTGCAATGGAGTGTTAATTATTTTAAAAAAAAATTATTAGAATTCATTGATTTCTTATTAATACCGTTCGGTCTTTTATAAAATTGAGTAAACATTTTTGTAACATTCCATAATTTATTAAAAATTGTTTAGTTTTGTAAATGTGGACATTGAAAGCAAGGACAATCAATTAATTACATTAATTAAAGTTTAAAAGTTGTTATATGAAAGAAATCTTTCCATTTATTTGTTGAATTATCCAAAAAGTTCAACAATCTCAAAAACAGCTTTTGCGATTTTGATTAAATATTTTTTGTGTCATGTTCAAGATGACAAGATGTCACCCGTTCCCTCTAATGATGCAATATTATTACCATATGAAGTGTTAAATTCTAAAATGTTGCTTAAGTATGACTTATTCCAGCCTTGATCCAAAACAGTATTAAGTTCGTGCAATCGGGTTGCAATAATTTTATTTGAATTGAACAAATGTCTTTCTTTTTCTAAGAATTATGATAATGAGGTGAGAGATTTTATATGCAACTGTCTCAATCTTGTTTTTTTACCCAGAAGGTATTTCGATTAACACTTGTTTACCTACGTAATAATTTATTTATTATTTGAAAGTTGTAAAGAGATTTACATATTTTCAAATAAGTGCGTTGTCTTTTAATTCAGTTCAATTAAAGGGATTGACAATCGTTTTATTTCCTTTATTTTTGTACAGTTTATAACAAAACAGAAACCTTAACTCAATATACATACATACATTTGTTTGTTGTGTGTTTAAATGATTGTGGTGATTGACGTGTTTTAGTGTTTAATTTTAATTTTATGTATTGATTTTTTAATTAACTATTCTTGATAAGAGATTGACAGCTCTTGGTCTTAATCTTAAGTACCTATAACCTACATTAATTTTTTTTTTTTTTTCAATTTCATTTTCATTTTGATTTGCATTTGTATTTAAAACGCATTTATATTAATATAAACACAAGGTCTATGCATAATTTTTTCGTGTTAAAAGCTATTAACCAGAACTTTTATACTAATAATAATTATTATAAGATTCATAATTTTTTTTTTATTTCAAATAATATAATTGTTTTATCATGGTCACGGTTAATTAGGTACCTACATGAATTTAGATTTCCGCAATCGAAGTGTTAGCTATTTGTAAAATTTTCAATAAGTGAATACTAAAAGTTTAAATTCAAGTCTTATGTCTTTTTCAACCTTAACCGTATTTTGCTTTCATTTTGAATTATAAACATATGTTTTGATTGAATGGTTTAAATATTTTTGAAATTTTAAATTAAAGGAGTTTGAGGTTTTAAACAAAATCGTAAGTTTTTAACCTTAACATGGATGTTATTTTATGTTAAAAAGCAAATAAAAGCTTAAACAATTTAAATTTAACAACACCGAAATAATGTCCTATGAATTTTTTATTTGTTCTTATTAATTTTTAATGTTAATGAAAAAGGGTAAGGCGTCGTTAAAAAAAAATGTTTGTATGCAAAGTTTATTTAAATCGAAACTAAATTAATTGATATGGTTTAAAATATAAAGTTATTTACATAAAACTGAGATTTTAGTTTGAGGTATCAAAATGGAGCAACAGATTAAAGCGACACTTGTATCCAATTAGCATACAAAATAATGTATTAAATTGAATTGGTTTTTTCTTGATGTTTAATATTTTATTTAAAAGAAAACTTTTCCTTTTGATTTATTTGAACTCATTTTTTTAAAATAAAGTTCGCGCGTCAACTCTTTCGTTTGTTGACTTAGAATCAAATTAAAAAAAGCAACCCCCTTATTGCATAGCTTTTTCTCAAACAAATTGTACTTATTTTATTTATAAACTTTGCTAAGATTATTAATTAAATAATAATTCTGATTTTGGCTCAAGAAATTTTGGAAAAAATAATGCAGAATACAGAAAGTTTTTTCAGGAATAGGTTAAAAAAATTCACAAATTCACTAAAAGTTAAAAATTAATCTTCTACTTGACATGCGTGTTTTTATTGTTTAAATATTTAATAACAACAATTATGTACGTGGGGAAAAAGACACAAAAGTTGATCACTGTTGTTTTTGACGTCAATTTGTTCGCATTCAATTTAAACTTTTTTCTAAGAAATAAAATTAAAACTTATCTTCAAATAATTGTTTTATCCAATATCTATTAAGATAATTTAACGAACACACTATTTTTGACCGCAATTACAACCACAAGGGCCTTCTATGAAATTAACACTGATTAAATGCAGAATCAAACACTTTCTTATAAGCCCTATGTGGTCTCTGTGGCAATTCAATTTTTACGGGTAATCCCAAATCACATTAAATTTATTTTCTTGTACTCACTTTAAGTTAAAAAAAAAATACAAAAATTTAAAATAAAACTGAAAACAGTGATTAACTGATGTTAACTTGATAAACTGGTATTGTAAAAAAAAGAACTTAAACATTTGAAACCAATTCAGAACACTTTTTGTTTTTATTTACCTTTTTTTGCAATTGAATTTCAATCTTCAATCTATATGGCACCAGGCAAAACCCACTCTGTGTTGATGAATTTATTATTGTATCCTTGAGTGTAATTTATTTTAAATAAATTATGTGATAAATATAATTTTGTTTGTTTTATTCTTCACTTAAAATCCGATCCACAAAATTCACACGATTATTCAAAAGTCTCCGAAAATGATGATGAGATGCTGAACTTTATTTCCATAAATTGAAACAAAAAAAAAAGAATTCTTTATATCCGTTAAAGTCTCTTATAGGTATCCCGCACAAATTCAAATTCAAACACAAACACACGCCATCAACAACGATTGAGAATCAAATTTTGACTGAACCTAAACTAAGGCTAGGCCAGTGCATTTATAAAAAAATCACAAAACTCAAAACTCTTAAAACTGCACAACACTAAAATATAGCAACAAATTCTGCCAAGAAAAATTTATTTCAAGCTTATAAAATATCTATATAAACTTATGTTGGGCTGAAGCTGGGTTTTGTATCTATGTATCTATCTTTTTAGAGTCGGTTTAGTAAGTCAAGCGGCCAGGCCGGCTCAGTGGCAATGCGACCAATGTTGTTAGATCGCGAAGCTAACTTGTGTCCGTTTCGAATAAAACTGGTGCTGCTGCATGCGATGGATTTTGCGGATCGATTTGAAGTCTAACCTGCTCCAATGGATGGAAATAGAAAAATATAAAAAAAAATGTATCTAAATGATGGAACTTAATACGATTTGGAGACTTTTTTTTGTTGTTGTAGGTATGTCGTCTAGTTGCCAGAGAATTAATCATGAATCGTTGTCGTCACTTTTGTAAAACAAAACAGCAACAAAATTTAAAAGAAAGGAAGGCAAAGTCAGCAAAATGACACTTTTCCAATTTTTTTGTTGTTGTGTGCCTGTGTGTGTGTTTGATCGATATGGTGGTATTATAATTTACAATATCAAAAGTAATGGGGGAGGTGTCATTTTAATGTGTGCGGGGGCAGAAGTTATGATGCTATAGTCATTATTATTATAGTGACTTTCAATCATGATTGAATCGGGAATGGAGATTAAGGTGGTGTTGATTTCGCACATCGGCTACTTTAAGACTCAATTAAGGTAATTTTGTATTAATAAATACTCATTAATTTATTCACACGCTTAATGCTTTAATAACAATATATGCACACTTCGAGAATCCTTTATTCTATAAACAAAAAATAAAAACAAGTCTTGAATTGACGAAACGCTTTGCATAACTCAAACGGTCGGAGTTAATTGGGTTCGCAAAACAAGGCCCAATTCCAAATCATGTCATATTTGGAACATAGTGATTATTTTGAAATTATTTTAATAAAGGGTGTCTCATAATGTAGATACGTCAGATTTGAATTAGCTGTCATTTGTGCAATCCAAAAAATAAGAACTATTTGACAGCTGTCAGTTAAGGATGTAGAGTTTGAAGAATTATACTACGGAACAGAGTATTTGCGTTTTTGAACAAGATTCCATTATGACAGTTGGCCGCATAAAAGAAACATTTGTGGCAAGTACGTCCCTGGCGAACAGTTATTGTATCTAAGACGTCCTTCAAAACGTGACTACGTATTTCTTTTGTCGCGACTTGTTTCAGATTCTTTTTTTTTGCCTTTTTTTTACTGTCAAATATGAAGATGCAAATTTTATTCAAATTCAGATTATTTGTTTTTTTTTTGGACATCCACAGCAACATCATTAAAACCATCTTCTACTATTATACTTCTCTCAAGACCACAAGTAGGTATCTTCAGTCGGTTTATTTATGTTTGTATTTTGTAGATACAACTTGCTGATGAGAAGTTTCGTTCTTTTTAGCTCATACGAGTATGTGAGTTTTTTTTTAACTTTAATGTCACATTAACATTAAATCGCGATTACTTTCATTTAAGATTATTGGTGTTGCTAGGGATTTGCATATAAATTTTTCTTAAGCTCAACATTAATCAATTTGAAGTTTATTATATATTATTTTTTTTTCCTTTGGGCTCGTTCAGGGGAGATTCACTTTTTAAATTGTTTATAGGTAGGTTGGTATCATAATAATTATATTGGGTGTTTATTTTAGATTTGCAAAAAAAGATTCAACCCATTTTATCTATAATAATTTTTTTTTAGGTTACTAGGTAAAACAAAATAGTGAGAGTGTGAGTTTTAAGTGAGGTCATATCCGAATTTAAATCGCACTGCAGATAAGATCATCTAAATTTGTCTTATATGTGATTTTGTATTTAATTTATGTGACAACAGATTTTTATGTATTTTTTTCAATCTTTAGCAAAAAAAAAAAAAAAAAAATAGGTAATTACTTTGATATGAAATATATGCAGACATTTGTTGAATGTGCACAATTTCTTGACAAATATGGATTGTATGTTGACATTGAAAGAAACACATTTCCAGTCAACGGTTATCTTTTTATGCCTTGAATTTTTTTTGCGATTCAAATTGCAATCTAATTTTGTTGTTTCTTTATAGTTTTATGCGTAGGCATAAATACAAGACTGGTATAAAGTATTTATGTAATAGATATTGAATTAATGACACTTTCAGGAAAAATTGACATTTTGATTGTGACATCATAAAAGTCAAATATAGTTGTATGAATGACATTTTGTAAAGTAGCATGACAATTCTTTGTTGATATTCTTTTAACACGACAACACAGCGTCATCCCTGCGTCACCGCGGAAGTGTCAAAAAAACGCATGTGTGCACCGAGCCTAAGAATATCAAAAAAAAAAAAAAAAATATGAGGCATCCCTGTTTTTTTAAATCAATTTTGTAACAAGTCAACATTGAATAACATGATTTTTTAACAAACCAATGTAAATTATTATAAAATGCAATAAAAAGCACCATTGTACAAAGCTAACGTGGCAATCACAATTTAAATAAACAAAAGCTTATTTTAAACAAAAGCTCACTATCAATTGAAAAGCACATTTAATACAAAAGCTCGCTATCAATTGCAAAAGTTCAATTAATATAAAAGCTCTCAGTCAATTGACAAAAAGCACTTTACACGAATAAAAACAGCCTTCCAATCGGTAGGAATTCATTCTCGTTTGGTATTTCGCATGTGACGACGGTCGGGTTACTTTCACTCTGGTCTCTCTGAATAGTGACTATTTTATTTTATTTTGCACACCTATATTAAAAATACCCATAACCAGACTAATAAAGAATAATTTTGTAAATTTAAATACCAAAAGCGGTGTTGTTATTTTCTTCTGGTAATTCACTTTTCTTACTCCTTTGTTTCACTACCTGTTCAGCGTCTGCTGCAGTTTCCGGACAGCACAGAAAGCGGCAGAGAGTAAAACAAAGCTGCATTGTAAGGTCTGATTGCTGGGAAGTCCTGATTGGATTGTAACGAGATATACTGAGGTCCTAACCCACAACCTCGTGAGATTTGTTTAAGGCAAAAAGAGAAACTCACGCTACAATTTTGTATTTTATTATTATTATATTACTTATTTATTTGTTTTGAAAAAAGTGCTTAAACATTTAATACATTAAATTCATTGGGTGACCCTCAGTTTTGGTGCAGTAATTTTTTTTTTTTTAAATTAAAATGTAAAATACGAATGGTGTGAACTGTCTTGTTTTGTAAGGTTTTAACTAACTTATAAAAACTTCTAAAGAAAAAAACGCTGTAGGAAATCGTCACACTACTTGGGTCACTTTTATTATCGTTTATTTTAGAGATACAAAAAAATCAAAACTAACTACTCAGACATCCTACTTCTACTTCTACTTCTTTCTTATTGTTTACTATTAAAATGACACATAACCATATAAATACCAACGACAATAACTTTTAAATGGTCATTACTTTTTTATAATTTAACACTTAAGAAAATTAACTCCTTGATTAATTTTTATTGCAACTAAAATATTTTATAAGACTGGATTTTCATTTAACTAAGAGTATGTTATAAGAATAAACTTAAAATTAAAAACATACAAAAATATTCTTAAAATGGATGTTCGCTTTTTCTAAGCCCCCAAGGTTATAAAATCAATTATAAATTACTAAAAAAGAAAACTTAATTTTTTGTTCAGTTTTTATTATTTTTATTTTTTGTGGAAATCAGTCTCCCAATGGTGCATGTAATTAGCTTGTGGTTGCCTCAATTTTTTTAATGTCTTAAAATAATTGACTTTTTTCTCAATTTTGTTTGTCTATATCGAAATTCCTTAAAAATGAAAAACAGTCCAAATTGGTACGAGGAAAAAATAAATCAATTATAAATAATATACGTATGCACATACCCCCAGCACCCCCCACCCCCTGCTAAATGTGGCAAACAAAAAACAATGCAACAGTTAGTGTGGTACATAAATAGCCGGCTGCTGTACAAACAATGGTCGAAAGTAGACTTTTTGCGTTTTCATGCCACCACTGCGCCATGGAACCACCACCATCACCACCAATGACCTTAATCCAATCTTTTGCTCTTAGAGGAACCCCCTCGTCTTTATAGACGTATACCGTATACTCTGAGGGGGGCAAAACAAATCGAATTCAGATACTATACTAAAATGAAAATGTCGTAACGTTTTGTTGAACATAAAAAAAAAAGTTGCGAGATGGAGGCCGACTTCGAGTATAACGTCTAAGTGGCCAAGTCATCTTGATAAAAATCCAATGAGGAGAATATAACAATAATAAGTTACCATACCATGATGTTAAAGGGGCCTTAATATAGATGCATACACGTTAAGTCGTTGAATCTGATATTTTATAAAATTTCTTGGCATTTTGTGTGAGCTTGTAAAAAAAGAAGGTAGAACGTTTTCAAACTTTATTTGCTTTTAAGACTTGCTAAAGTGCGTTAAGTGCATTAAGACCTCTTTTTCGAATTGCGTGGGGTATAATTGTTCTACTTTTTCGACTCAACCTCGATCTTCGTTTATCTAAGGTTCATATTTAAGAATCTTTAATCGGTTTGGGTTGATGTTTGATGTTTTCTCAAGAACTCACATAAAATTGATTTTAAAGTTCATCTTCTTAAACTTGAAATAGATCACTTAACTTCAAGCCAGACATATGTTTACGTTAATTGTAATTGAAAGTCAGATTTATTTTGATCAACTGTCATGTTATGCCATTTTAAGAAACAACAATGACAGTTGCTTCAAAGAGGATTTATTGAAGCTCTGACATTTTCATCTCATTTGAATATTCGTGATGTTTGAAAGAATATACAATATACATATCTTGGTCGTGAAAATCTTACAAGTACAAGGCCAAAACGTGTTTGTAAGTTGTCATTAGAAGTAACCTTACAAATGTAGAAGAAGAAATAAAATAGTCACTTTTTTTTTAATTTTCGTCTGAAATATCAAGAACAAAGGCTTAGATGATACCAAACCTGATCACTTTTCATTGGTGATCTTAGAACTATGATCTTGAAACTGATGTCATCGAGTTTTAAGGAAGTTATGCTTTAACCGATGAACTAGATTTAATTAAGGATTACTGTGTCTATGTATAGCCTTCAATGCAAATTTTGGAACATCAAGTCAGAAATCAACATAACTACGCCAGCGAATTTCTGTAGGTCAATTTTCAGCTTTCGTCTTCAAATAAAAGAAGTGTTGCTTAGACGTGCATGAGTAACTTAAAATATACTGCCAACACAATATTCTGAATATTCAAGTATAAAATTCCAGTTTTGAAAAATTAAAAAATTGGAATTCCTCAAGCCCTGCTTCGACAATATGAACTTAGAATAAGAAAAAGTATTGTAATCTTGTCACATCAATAAAACAACCATACGTAATGTCACATATTAAACAAGTCAAGTTAGTTAACTTACTTTTATTTTGCAGTATAGAGAAAAACAAGTAAACAATTTTTTTTTCTCAAAAGGTTTTTGAACTTATAAATCCACTGAGTAAATTGATGAGTTCATTCAAATTATATTATCAACTGACATCATTATTCTTTCAATTTAATTGATATACCTTTAACTAACTTTGATATAGTAATTTATTGTAGAAGGAATCTAAGATAATTAAATAAATTAATAATCACAAAAAAAGTGAATCTGAATAGTAATTATTTTTAATACACCTGTTGTTGAAATGAGGTTAATTATTTGAATTGTCACAATAAGATTATATCAGGTTTTATTTAACCTGAATTAATATTCACAAATAAAAAGGGGGTAAACACTGTGCCGAGAGGACACTCCCATTGATGATTATTTAAAAACAGGATTGCTTATAAATTTATTAAATCAAAAAAATTGATATTTATTTACGGAAAATTCCGCTGATTTTAACAAATCTTTAAATACTACATACATTAAGAGGTAGAGTTCATTAAAACCTATCTACTGAGAGAAACATTCAGTTATTTATTATCTTTTTTCATTTCAAGGAAAATTTCGAGTATCGGATAACAAAGAACTTTGGCATCACTGTAAAATGGGAACAGAGCTTAAAGAAACCATTATACTTTTGATCAGTGCTGTCAACTCTGTTTAAAAATTTGTTTCACTCATGGTTTTTCCCAAGTTATTTTTATTAAGAATGGCAACTATTTCCAAACTATCTTCAGATCTCTTTTTTAAAAAAAATCTCTCTTAACATTCAACATTACCCAGAAGCAAAGATCAAAACTAATTTATTATAATTTTACACTCCGATGACTATACTTTATATTCAATATCTAGTGATCGTGATTGCCCTTTATAATATGAAAAGTTATCTGTAACGAATCGTATTTTTATGTTTAACACTGCTCGATGATGTATTCTTTTGATTTTATTTATGCTAAACCGATCATCCAGCACAAGGTGAATTTAGCCTCTGGCTAACTTTTAATCAAGATATCAAAGATTCAAAGAGTTAATCCATAATTCCAACTTCAAGTTACATTAATTTGTGTCATTTACAAGAATTTGTCAAAATTGTAAATTAAATCTATACTTTCAATTTCAATTTAAAGCGAAAATAAGTACTCCATCAAAAGTTGTTGGAAAGATCTTATCTAGGATCGATTTTTTTTTTTTTTTTTGAAACGTCTCACGTGCAAACAACTACTTAAATGACAAATTAAGTAGTTAATTTATCGTAATCGATTGAAATGATCGATTGTGTGTGTGTTTTTTGGAACAAACGGCAAACCGTGTCAATTCTATTAATGACTTCGATATACAAGACTTCCAGCACTCTGTCATTGCTGTCACAAAACGCCAGAGCCTGTGTGTGAATGTTACATTCATTTTCAAACACTTAATATTTATGTAAGAGTAAATCGAAAGACAAGTTTAAGAGTTTTGAAAAACATCTGCCTCAAGCTTTTTTCAGGCTCTGGATGTAATTTGATCTTCTTGCCCAGCTGCTGCTGCTGCTGTCCACAACACCATATACATAGATTAAGAGTGAAAGAGTGCGAGACACCGAAGCTACACACAACTCGACTCCAGGTCAATTTGTTGCAGCAAAATGAAAAACTCATAATATCAATAACGATGCCTTCTGGGGTCCTGAGATTATTTGCAGTCGCATCTGTACGTATTCAGTTAAGACAAAAAAAAATCGTGTAGCTTAATCATAAATCCCATCCATCCAAAAAGTTGCAACTATAAAGGACCAGTCAGTGGTTGAAGATAAAAACAAAATTGCCACTGGCAACATCGAGGATAGGTTGATTTGTTGTCTATGTGCATAATCTAGTCATTGACGTTTATTTTTCTGTCAAACTCGATGCTGAACTGGTGTGTTCCCAACCGACGACGAGATGTCGTTAAGAGCTTATACTCTGACAGTATGTTAATTCATTAACTTATAGCTTAACACACAAATGCCTTGAAGCATTAAAATCGTCAAGACTATTTACAGCAGGCTAATTAATGGATTAAAAGTTGTGTGAGTCTTAAATTTCATCACTTAATTCTTGTAGTTATATGTTTGTGTTTGTGTTTTTTTTTTTTTTTTTGAGGTAAAATGCAATAGACGTTTGAGCTTCGATTTAAAGTTTTTGACCTCATCAAGTTTGAAAAATTATTAAAAATCAAAAAAAAAAAAAAATTACGCATGTCTTGCAATCATCAAATAAATTACAAAATAGGATGTGTACAAGTTATACAAAGTATGTTTCTTTAAAGTGACTTTTGTAATCAAAGTTACATCTTCGTTAAGATTAATCAATACGAGCAATTGCAGCTTGTAGATAAATACTTGACAGTTCAGCTTCACGTGGGCTTTTTAAACATAGATTATAGAATTTATATACAAAAATCTGCGGACTTAATTCAAAAACAAGAATCAGAAGCTTATACTTAAGACTTTGGTAAGCAAGTTCCTTATGCAAATTACAAAAAAAAAAAACAAATAACCAGAAGCTTGTCATTGTGTTCAATTGTTCCTTTAAGAGTCAAAAAGAGTTAAAAGTTTTTTTACATTAAATACATAAAAGCTTTTTTTAAGCTTTAAATTATGGAAGCTGGAAGCATTTCCCGTATTCTTTATACAAAGAGAACTTCAAAAAACGACATTTCTGTCACATCTGTCAAAATGACATTAATATTCTACAAACAAAACGGAACTCCCATAAAAGAAGTTTAAAAACATTCCAAATTTATCTTTTATCTTTGTTACTCGTAGATGTCATCCACTCCTTAATATCATGTTCAGATTTCAATCCATTCATCTTGATCGAATTTTAATTCTTCTCGATATTTATGGTCATAAATTTAATTCCCTGTTATTCGCCACTTTGATATATTTTGGAATTTATTACTACAATTATATCAACAAAAAAACTAAAATGGTTATCATCACATATCTATGTACATATTTACAATCCGACAATGAAGATTTCATATCTCTATAAATAAAAACACAAAATATTTATAAACCCTGACTGACGTATAGAGAGATGGTATTTGCAATGCAACATGACCGCAATCAACTTGTAATTTGTCATCCCAAAATTTTGTTCCATTAGCTTTGCTCCATGCTCAACTTTGCTCACTTCTCTTATCTCATATTGGACCCATTTTCCATGTTTACAAAAATTAGAAGCAAAAACAAGATCCCTTAAAAGGTGCAGCTATGCACTACAATAGATATATCGCGAACTGACAACGGCAACGCAACGTCAAAATCAAAAGGCAACAACGAAGCCGACGACGACGACGACGCCAAGACGGGATCACAAAAATGGTCAACAACCAGGCTTAAAACAATAATTGAGTAATTTTCCAACTAGGAGTGATCTACTCTGAGACTCCGAGAGCTATGGATCGATTGTATACCAACATAAAGTAAAATAATTTATTTATAGGGGAGCGAGTAGAAAAGGGTAACACGAAACAAGTTGAACTTTTCAAAGGCAAGCGAATGCCAAGCGTCACACAGACAGCCAGCCAGCGCCATAGCAGTTGCAGCGGCAAATACGGGTAGATTCATACGTCACCGTCGAGAAGTTCGTCCGTCGTGTCGTTGCGTTGGTCGGTCGTCTGAACAGAGCACCCGGACGGACGACAAGCGCACTATTAATCTTTTTAGCACCTATAAATGGATTGCCTCGATCAGCTGATGATGTATGCTTCGATGCTCATTAACCTTTCGGATCAGTGTTGTCTTTTTGTTGGAGTCTCCTCTATAGGCCTCCAGGGTATTGTGGAGGGCGTGTGCGAGGTCTGTAAAGCGTTACTCCAACAATAAATAAGCAGCGCTTGAACTTTACTTTGCTAAAAACTTACATTGATGAAGGATTTCGAGGGTCCGCTCCGCTCCACACACAGAGGTGTAATTTTGTCGATAAATCGATTTTTCGATTTCACTTTTTGTAATCGTTTTGTTTTGTTTTTTTTTTTTTTTGAGAAGTCTTGACGATTGAAGGATTGTCAAAAGAACCGCTGTGTAAGCAACTACTTCGTGACATTTCACGTGTACACGCCTGAAAACAATTATTGCCAGGGTTTGGTAAATTATTATGGATGCCATCGATCACTGTTAAATCAATTTTTGAACTAGAATTAGAGCTGAGACTGAGAGACTAAGACTGATTAACTGAGATGAAGGAGTCAGGTAACTTCTAGAGTCGATATTAAATGACTTGTACTTCAAAATAAATTAAATTAATTGACTCCATGAAGTGGGGTTCATATGTTATGAGTTAGACTACATGTATCATAATTTGTTAAGGAGTGGTTATTTTTTTATAATGAAGACATTTATTATTGTTTGCGAAGGAAAAAGTTTTAAGACAGCGAAAAAAGTTCAAGGTTCTAACAAACCTTTTCAATTTTTAAGCTAAATTTCAATACCACCATTCTATGTCTTCTAACCCTGAAAGCTGATAAATTGCCGTTAATTATCCTGCTGATCTTAAAAATAACATGGTCACTATTATCTGACAGTTGAACTGTCAATTTGAGAAGACGTTCGCAAGAGCTACATAATTTGACAGCTCCGAATGATTTGTTTTTCTGTCATTTACCAAGTCGTGCAGATCACAAACAGTTAAAGTTTTAGGCAACTTAAAAAAAAAAACCGAAACAATTTGACAGCTGAAATCAAACAAACCTCTTTCAAATCTTAAACAATTATTTCAAGAGAAGTGTTTATAAATCTTTGGCCTGGATTATGGTGTTAACTAATATTGTCTCCACTTAATTGTTTCTCTTATGTTATTCCAAATTCCAATAACCGTTGTTTTGCTTTAGCGTACACAGATGAACACATCATTATTAATTCAGATTAAAAGAACTGGCCCTAAATGACTGCCTTCTGGAACACTTCAATTATCCAAGTGCAATAATAATCATGAACTAAAGTTTAATGTAACTCAGTGCGATTTAACTGGAACTTAAGTAGCTAAGTAAGTATACCTACATTTTTTTGTGAAATTGATGTTGAAAGCAATCACGTTTTTGTGTCACATTTTGGTTTATCACTTCGTTGAATATGATTCATTTGGACTTCTGTCACAACATAAAAAAAACACAGAACACAACACAAGGTTGAACATCAAAACAAAAACAAACAAACCTATGTCGCTTATCCGGATGAATGAACCGCGTGACAATGTACCTATTGTTGTCAAACCTATTCTATAACCAATGAAAATGTAAATGCAAGGTTTGAGGTTAAGAATTATTATTATGCAAACAACTGTTACATCTTTCGTGCAAATAAAAAAAATGAAAGGCTTCAATGATTTTTCTCCGATTCGAGTCTCGTACATCACAAAATCGTTACATCACTTTTCTTTTTTTCAAACTAAATCTTTACGATATAGATAAAGAATTTTCTTAAAGATTTTTCTTTATTTCAGTATAAAAAAATTCACGTCAATTATAAAAAATAGTTTAGTTTTTGCTTCAGTTTCTCTGAAGAAATGAAGCAAATTAATATTTGTGTTCATAATTTATTTCTTGTCTTATGTCAAAAATAAATAAACAAATTTTTATTATTCGCAATTAATTTAATTTGTATTTTTGTTTTTCTTTGTTTTTGTTTAAATTTACCTTAATTATTTATTGTAAATAGTTTGTTTTTTTTTACAGCAAAGCAAAGTTACTCTGTCAAAATTCAAAATTAAAAAAAAAAAAAAACATTTCTTCTTTACCGTATTTTGAACTATTTCCAAGTACCTGTTAGCGTTACATTTGAAATTGTAAATTTTTAATGTTTTTTTTTTAACTATGTATTATTGTTTCTTTTTTGTAAAAATGTATTTTATTTTAAGTCAACAAAAAAATACAGTGACGTGTTGTAAAAGCACATTAACACCCATAATAATACACATATACAAAAATATGAAATTGAAGAATTTTGTGTGATTATAGAGATTAAAAACTTTATAAGCTTCGCAATGTCCTTGTGGCTTTAAAATCTATGTATTTTGTTTATATGTATGTATGTAAATATTGTTACATTTAATTTTACTATTTTTGTCTTGTGATCGGGTTAAGTTTATTGACTCAATACAAATTATATGAATTTTTTTTTGGGGTGTGTAATTTTATAAATTCTGTTTTCTAAAAATATAGTTGGTTTTCTTTTTGATCTTTTGTTTCTCTCCATGATTTTCATCTTCATACTTTAATTATAATTTTTGTTTTTGTTAATTATATTGTGGTATGGGAAAAGGCAAGGTATATATTAGTGTTGGTTTAAGGTACTGTTTGATTTTGATTTTCATTTATTTTATTTTAATTTGTTAAATTTTTTTTTCTCAAACAAAACTCGGACGGAAACTGCAAGGTTATCTACGGTTTTGTTGTAAGAAAACCAAATTATGGAGTCAATTCCAGTACTTTAAGAGGAAAATCAGTTTTTTCGTCATCGTCGCTGACATTCATGTGAGTTAAATCAGAGGTTACTGAATCGATATCATCGCTGAAAAAAAAGAATAATAAAAATTAAATCAGTATTAGAGTTATTTTTTTTTCAAATTTGTATTAATAAACGGAAATCAAATATGAATTATCTTTTTTAAACAGTGTGTTGAGTGAGAAAGGCGCTTAAGAAAATTAAACACATTTTAAAATATATAATATGCATGTTAATGGTTAGTTAGAAATTGATAGAAGATAATTAGAAGTTGATTAAGTGAATTCATTTCCCAATGAATGAAGGATTAAACGTATTAGTGTGTTTTGTTAGTGTAAAATTTGTAAAACTAATTTCTAAATTTATGCAATTACAAGTTTAAAAAATCAGCACATGAGGTAATTTAAATGAAAAACCCAAAGTCCAAATATTTATTGTTAATGATTTCTGAATTTATACGGTTCTTTACGTTTTTTTTGTGTACTGTCCTGAGATTTCAATAGAACTTGAATCATTTAGGTTCTTTTATATGAAGTACTTTCTTAGAAACAGTCTATGCCCTAGAATTAAAATAAATATTTATTTTAATTTTAATTATTTTGCAATGTAAAGACTTGTAGTAAACGCCTTTTTTGATCTTTCTTTTTTTAAATTTATTTGACATTTGTAAAAGTACGAAAGAAAAAACCCTTGCGCCATCTTGTATTCAGGTCTAAAGTCAAATAAAACGATTACAGACACATATACAAAAAAGACAGTGAATAAGTTGTCTGCCAAAATTAATTGAACTGTCAAAATTAATTTTTCGTGCAATTGTTATCGAATTAATCTTTTCTCTTTATGAAGTTTTAGAAGAGACACATTGTACATATGTCATAATTGTTTTTTTTCTCTACACCATTGCAAATTAGCATAAAATTTAAATCTCCAAAGTGTGTCCACCGTTTAATCACACACAATGCTGCCATAGTCTAATGCTCCCAGTTAAATACCCACTATTAAAATTTCAATCTGTATCGTCATCATCATTACCATTGCGTCGCGTCTCGTCGTCGTCGTCGGTCTTAAATGTGCCGTTTGCAAATGTGCACAAGATCATTGCAAAGTATTTTTATTGCATTGAGATTTTACTCCCAATGTGGTGATGTTATTTAAGACAGACGACAGACCATGACTCGTTAGTGCCACAGAGCCAGAGCCAGAGCCATACACCTTTATATAGCTCCTTTTATTTATACTCGTATTCAAACAATCATGGTGACCTGGGCCAATTCACTTCTTTCGAATCGAAGCCAATCATTCATGGCTTATAATGAATTCCATCACAACTAAAGTCTATAACTAAACTAACTTGTTGGCTCTTTGTGCTAATTGAACTTATGCGGGTAATTGAAATTAATGCTGTGCAGCAAATAAATAAAGTTCCAGACAGTGCGGCTTTTTCTTGTCGTTGTTGTTGTTGTTTTTTGTTTGTTTTGGGTGTTTTGGAAGTCATAAATGGAATGGTGATTGGCACTTAAGACCTCAAGATCAAAGTAGACGGAAAATAATATAGGAGTTCAGTGATACGAGAACGTAATAATCATGAAATAATTCGTACATTTTATGCACTGATTAGGGGGCATCAAAATTGGCATATTTTTAATGAGAGGCTTCTTGACTATTATTTTTGGCTTTTACCTTTAAATCATCTTTGACCTTTTTATTGAATTGATCATATATTTTGAGGAAGTTCATTTTAGGAGGAGAATTTATTTATTTATTTGCGTTCTGGATGAACACAATGGATGAAGCACTTTTAAAGTTTGAACAGCGCCACTATACGCAAAACTGCATAACCAAATTCGGACATTTCTTCAAAAAACTCATAAGAAAATATTGATGCGAGAACCTTATCGTAAGTTAATTTGGAAAATTTACAATGAAGACCATTTTTGCTAAACAAAACTAAAAAGTGCTTCATAATAAAAACAATAACAAATGTAATTGTACACATGGCAATTACGTTTGACATGTAACTATTACAATATGTCTGCATGGAACAAGAAAAAAGCACAAATTAAATTCCACTTAAATCTATTAAATTTCAAATCAATATAAAAACTCTCTTCCTCACACTTCACTTTAAATCTATGACATTTCATAACTGTCACTTATTGACAGAATATATACAAACTAATTTTTACTTACTTTTCTTGTTCATTCATAAATGCCGACGAGATCATAGCAAAATATTCACTATCCATATCTAAGGTTCCGCTTCCACTGCGTTGTGTATGGAAACCACTTGAAATGCTGTCATTTCTTTGTATTGACTTTATAGCATAATCATCAATCATGGCTGAATCATCATCGCTGAATGAGTTCATTGATGTTAGTTGTTGTTTTTGTGGTGTAGCTGTAATTATTTGTTGTTCTTGTTCTTGAATTTGAGTTTGTTGTTGTTGTTGTTGTTGCTGTTGAATGGTTGATGGTTCCTGTTCTTGACATAAAGTTGGTTCATTATCTAAATTGGCAAGTTTATTGTAGGGGAATGCTGGTGGTGCCATTGCCATTGGGATTGTACTTGTTAGACTTGAAACAAATACTTTGTTTGGTAATGTAAATCCAACATTAGATCTGTAAATAATAAAACAATAAAATAGTGTTGATGACAAAATAACAAAATTTAATGAATTTTCTGTTAAATTTAAGGTGTTAGCGTTGCCAACCATTTTTTCTTTAAACGTGTATTTGATAATTTCAAAATTAGCTCAAAATTTAAAAATGAAAGAGATTACTCATACGCCACAATGTCAACTATGTTTATTTTGAACTCTGACAGCAACTGATTAATAGTTTTGCTAAAAGTCATTCGCTTAGCTCATTATGACATTGTCAATTACTCCCCATACTGGTGTTGAACAGTAAATTACAAGCAAAAGCTTTAATGAATCACCATTTAATGCTGATTCCATGTTTGGTGCCCCAAGAGGAAGATTGCTTTACATTCCTATTGTCAGTGTAACCAAGTTAACTTGTGCCCCCTGTTTTAGGCTTGGCCAATTGACGACAACGTTAACGTAGACGATGACGACGACGACGTCGATGACTTTTATCAGATCAACAAGAAATGCAATACCATTCATCATAATAAAACAATTTTAATTAACCTCAAATGGAAGGTACGAGTATGATTTCTCAGAAGTTCAACAGAGGCGACGTTTTTTTTTGAAATGGCACGATTTTGAGGAGGGGTGCTTGTTTTGTGTTTTACTTGATTTTCTTATTTAGTGCTATAAATCAAAGGAAGGAAACCCAAGGCTTTGTTTGAAATCACTACATCTTCTCTCTGGTGTGGGTTTACCTTTTAAGATTGAGAGAACTGAGATGTGAAAATTCCTCGCAAATTTTCAAAGTCGACTGGACTGGTCTTTGTCACGATATTTACTACTGACCTGGTGTGGAGCCACAACCAACATTGCCATGATTCTATATCTATTGTCATATTATGGCAAGACATGGTCACTTGCTGAAGTAGGCGTACCTTTATGTCTTATTGTAAGATTGCGTGTAAAAAATGAGACAATTTTCAATAAATAATTAATTTATTGGTGAATTTATGCAAACTGCATGTCATTTTCATTTTCGTTTTTTTTTTGTCTGGATTTGAGTTTGAATAGTAATGGTCAAGTTATATTAAACGAATTAAGTTTTTTGAATAGACAAATAAATGATCGAAATCAATATTTAATTGGTTGATTGGCATATTATTATGGCAATTGGGTTTTATTGACTTGGGTGCAAAAATCGATATAGCAGGTTTTATTTTTAGTGACACATATACATTATGTTACTTATTTTAACTATAAATTATGAATAGATTATAACGAGTGCATTTTCGTTTTAAATAATTCCAAAAGGGTTTTACGAAAATTGATGTTAAATCTTTTTTCTTTTTTTCTAAAATCTATAAACTTAAAACTTTTTACATAAGAATTTCGCTTACCTATCACTTGGCACACATTTGCTCCTCATTACCAGTTGCAGCCAATTAGGAACGGAATTCGATGGAGTTAAATCAGGCGTGAATCTTTGGAAAGATAAAATTTTCAAAAATTAAACCTTTTATTTTAACTATATTCCTGTTTAAACTTACCTTATTATCGAATTAGCTTGATTTGGTCTTGAAAATGCTGTCATATCTCTTAGACCATTCTTCTCAAATTGTTTACCACCACCGTTACCATTATTACTACCACATTCATCATCTGACATTGGTGTACTACTTTTAACCATAAATTCTCTTGGATCTTCATGTATAACAGTTAATGAAGATCTCTTAAGATGTTCACATCTTATATCTGATTCTTTGATTAGTTCCACATCAAACTTTATAATCACTATAAATTCGTTTTTCAAAAATTTATATTGAAAGGAAAAAAGAAAGAGAAGCTCAAAAAGTCAAGGAACTTATTTAAAAGGTGTTCTATAACTAATAACTCACAATCATCCATAGGACCAAGTTTTTTAGCCAGAGAAAACATTGTTTCAACAGTCCAGAAACTGGGTATTCGGGCAAATATACTTCCGGCATCAGCTGGTAATTGAAAACCGAGTTTGTGAAGAAGTAACACAAATGGCTGATAGAGCATTGTACTGGCTTGTTCTGAATTCCATTGGACAATGGGAATTGATTCATTTTTGACTGAAAATTCATTTGAAGAGATTACAAACTGTTTCAAAAATTTAAAAATAGATTTGGAGACTTACAAATACAATGATAGGCAATAGGTTCCATGATATGTGGTAAATCGTCGTAGTCTTTTCGACTCTTGAATTTTTGAAGTGTCAGTTTGACATAACAGCACTCGAGGAGGACATTCTGTAGCCATGTGAGAAGATTGGATTTGTTTTCCTTAATAATTAAATCACGAAGAAGCTTCATGGAAAAGTTGATAGTTGATTATAACGAATATTAAATTGTGAATCTCGTTGGCTTACCTGGAAATCATCAACTGGTCTGTCAGACGTAGGTTCTCTTGTATCAATTCCTGATTCACCCGATGTGGAATTCGATGTCAATTGAAGAGATTTTTGATATTCTGCATCTTCAAACTTCATCAAATCATCATATTCTAGCAATGCAATGATATCCTGAAACATTAAATTTTTATTGTTATAAAGTTTGTCAAACTGAAATTTTTAATTTTGTTTGTCAAACCTGTTGCAATAGCTGTTGAATAACTGAGATTCTGGATTTATGTTTTTTACCATTATCACGGAATAGTTGGACAATACTTCCAACAACATCTTTAGTTTTCTTTCCCTGGACATAGTACCAATAAAGGGTGTTCATTTCTTCTTGCGTCCAGAAGCTTTTCGAAAGAAAAGAAAAAAATAGAGAAACAAAATGGAAACCAAAAATTAAACATACGTCTTTTTTGTTAGTGTATGAAAATAAATCAAAAACACTTATGTATTAATTTTATATATTTTTTTAAACAATAAATTAAAAATAAAATTAAGAACTGGCTTATAACAATTCTTTATCTTTCCAAATGCACACACATTATTACGAATGTTAGATCAAATACACACTCAAAATCAATTTTAGAAAAACAAAAAATGAAAAATGATAAACAAAGTTAGAAAAACCAAATAAATATTCTGGAACAACAGAACCTCTCAAGCAGTTTATTTAACTCCAAGCGTTTGACACCTTTATGGACTGACACCGGAACTTGTACCCAATCTCCAAATGACAACACGTCATTGACCCTGAAATTAAATATCAAATGATGGAAGCAGACGCTTGAACGTTTATTGTATATTTGAATTCTTTAATGTGTCACTTTTCAAACATCTCCTTCCATATTTTAAGAATTAAATTCCAGGGAGCGAAAAAAGTTACATTACATAAAAAAATATCAAACTAAATAAATATCTAACAAATAAGAATTAAATTAAATTAAATTATAAAAATATTTCGGATTGGTGTAGTTTTAGATGTTTCTAACACAGAAGCTAATACCATTATAAGCACAGCTGGGTGAAAACTCAAAAATCAAATATTAAAAGTTAGGTTATGTTTTTTTGTTAACAGACAATTTTTGCCTTAGAATGACGTTTATTAGAACATACCAGTCAGTGTTTTCGAGATTGTGCTCCTTGGTGAGTGCTGTCAGGGAAGAGTCTCTATGGTCGAAGGGACTTCGCTGGGGATTATGGATGAATTTGTTTATAACGTATTCAACAAGATCACTCCAATCCTGTAAGAAAAAAGAAATGTATTAATAACGAAAACATTTTATTAATAAATCTAACTTACTTCGCAAAGTTCAAATTCTTTTTCCCAAATTTTGGAAAATGCTTTCAAAATCGCTGGTTGGAACATTAGATTGATTTGGCTCAGATCACCGACAACGTGATGTAGCATTGTTAAAATGCAATCGTTAACAAATACTCCATTCTCATTGAAACCCTCAAGTAAAAGGCCATAGTTGCACATAATTTCTGGTATTCCAAATCTGAAAAATTGATTTTCATATTTAAAAAAAAAAACAAGTACAAAATCTGACGTTTGACGTATGTATGTATTTTTTTATTTGTGTCATTTGTGTCATCTTTCTTTTTCTGATCCAAGATTCAATAATTTGAAACCCATAGCAAAACAAACAATCGGAAGCAATCAATTTTTAGATCGAAATCTTAATTTGTCAATGGAAATCAAATTCTTTCCAAAAAAAGTTCAATCTTTAATTTACTGACAGTTGACAGTTAAATTTGATTTGTTATTAAACTTCAAGAAGGTGCAAATCTGACGATAAATTTTGATCTTGACATTTCAATTGAATTTTAATAATAATTTTAAAAAAATCATCTTCCCAAAATTTACTGCAAAAAAGAATTGTCATAT
This sequence comes from Scaeva pyrastri, assembly GCA_905146935.1. Taxonomy (NCBI): domain Eukaryota; kingdom Metazoa; phylum Arthropoda; class Insecta; order Diptera; family Syrphidae; genus Scaeva; species Scaeva pyrastri. The sequence continues at coordinate 78,880,980 of LR989928.1, read as the reverse complement.
TATTTTTGACAGTTCATTGTTAATGACCTCCGCTCCAAGTTAAAAATGTGTATAATTGAATCAGAACACTTGCTGAAATTCTAAAAGGAGACAGAAAACTAAACACGTTTCCTTGATGAGTGAGAAGGAAAGGTGATTGTTTCAAATTTAAACATTGACACTCCTTTGTCACTTGCATGCATTTATAACTTTTGACAAATACGTAAAGTTTTATTTTGACGACAATGGAGCCACATTTTCGTTATTTTAAAAAGTGTAGTACAGTTATCTCTGCACTAATGATTTTTTTTGTTAGTAATCTGTCATTTCTTATGCAGTAAGCAGTGCTGCCAAATTTCAGTGCTTCCAAGTTACAACTATTTGTGTAGACTTTTAATTTTTGATGAAAATTTATTTCACACATAATTTGTACTCCTTTGTTTTGTAGCTTCTTGTATTTGTCTTGTCCTTGTTAGATTGGTTATTGTAACATTAAAATTAATAAAAAGTTTTGCTTACTGTGAAATATGATCGATCATTTTGATATTGACATTTGCATCGGTTTTAGTCATGCCATCCAATATTTGCAGCAACATGTGATTGGTTATAATGAGATCTTGCAGATACTGCTTTGTATGGAGATTTGGATTGAAGTTCCTCAACAAAAGCACAAACAAATTTCGAATATCTTCCGATGTGCTAATTTGAACTTGAAGCCGATGAAGATGATTACGATCAGTCTAAAAATAAAAGAATTATTTTTTTTTGTATAAAACTCACTTTCAAAAAGTAGACCTCATTTTTACTTACTTCACTTAAATGTGTAACTCTCTTGTAGGTTTCAATAGCTTGTAAAAATTCCCTTATCGCTGTCACCAGCAAATGCATTCGTCTTAGATAAGACTTCAAATCACTGCCCTCATGTTGTTTGTTCAGCTCCAATTGTTCACACAAAATAACACCTTCATAAGCTAAATAGCTTATCACATCGAACGTGAGAACTGAATGCATATGCTCCAAATCAAGTTCAAGTTGTGCCGCAAATTTGAGGAAATAAGTTAGCAGCCAAAAGAAATGAGATGTGTCCATAAAAATCTTCTGAAACAAGTTAGTATATTATAGAATGGTTTGTATAAAATTGGAATATTCGAAGTGTACCTCATCGGTGATGAGGTGCATATGGAGGTCGCCTACAACAAAGTCATAGCCTTTGAGTAAGAAGTCTACGGTGAACTCTTTGAGAAGATTGGAGATGTCCTGGCAAGTGGGCGTGTGCAGAAATAATCCTTTCATGTTAATTCTGAAGAAATAAAAAGTGATTAGTCTTTGTTTCAAAGTTTGCGGAGTTCGAAAAACTTACAAACTACTCTTGCTCCTCTTGACGAGCTTCTTTCGCCGTAGGTCATTGTTATCGAGCAACGTCATGATAGCCCGGTGCTTTGTTCTTGGCTTGGAGTTGCACGGGGGCTTCTGATGGGTTGGTTTGCTCTGAGGACCATACTCTTCGTTGCTGGATATCGAGATGGATTCTTGGTTTTCGATTTGCGTACTATAGCCATAATCCGATTGGTCTGACTGTGAGGAAGCACACTCTCGTTTTGTGGGGGAACTTTTGCCTCTTGTCAATTGAACTTGACTGGAATGACGGACTTTCGTCTTGGAGTTGTCATTATTGGGAGCAGGAGACTTTTGGGGTGGTAGCTTGAAAGTCTGTTCGGAGTCATCGTTTGGCTCTGTTATGTCCATGGGAGTGATTGGAGTTTGTTGAGCTGGTTGTTGTGTGTTTGCTGTTGGTGCAGCATTGGAAGTTGGTCGGTGTGATGAGGATGACGAAGATGATGACGATGACTGTTGCTGGTGTTGCTTTTGTTTTTTGGTTTGTTTTGTTGGCACGCGTATGAGGGCGTTCTGGTACTCGTGTCCCTTTCGGCTGACTTCTTGGAGGGTGGCATCGGTTTCGTCGCGTAAGGCTTGTCGACGATCTTCAGGACTTTCTTTCTTGGAGCCGCCTCCTGCCATTGACAAAATAAAAGAAACTTTGTTTAACTAAAAATATGAAAAATATATAAAAGTGGAATTACCATTATCGGACGAGTCAGAGGTGAGCATTGGGCTAGAATCACCACTCTTCTGCTGCGGTGGTGTGGTATTACTCTCATTATCCTCCGAACTCTCAGACAATGAAGCCTCGAACCAACTGTTCAGTAATTTCTGCATCGTGCTCACGTGTTGTTCCTTGTACATAAGAGCGATCAGCTGAACCATGGTCACGACCCATGATGTCCGTTTTGGACAGGTCATCAAATACAACAGCAACTTGTCTATGCTCTGGACAAACAGATTCCATAGTATCGTATTTTGCATAGATGTCTTTGAACCGGATACTTCCTGACGTTGTGGCACAATCAAATTTGGATTTGAATCTGGAATATGAAGGATGTTTCGCAACAACACCAAACAGTTGTTTATTTGTTCGCATTTTTGTTGTGATAGTTTGGGATCACTCTCCAAAATGTGTTGCATAAATTCTAGCACCGATTTTGTGCTCTTCGGATCGGTGAATGCCTCTTTGCTCTTATAGAGAAGATTATTCAATTCAAAGACAGTTGTGCGGCCAACTTCAGTGCGATACATAACCTCTACGGAGAATAAACATTCTACTGGCACTGTCAAATTAACCAAAATTCGTATAACAGAACCCAGAACATCATCATCTTTGGCATTCTCGAGCAGTGGTATTAGATCGGTGCGAATATTTTGGCCAAAACCAATAGCACGACGATAGGTTCGTAGCGTTTGGTCTTCATAGGTAAGCTTGCAATTGATTTCTTCCAAGATAGCTAGAGTGAGAGATATTTGAATTCTATTATTTTTTATTCAAAAATAAATGAGTTTTTGAAACTTACAAAGGGCATTGGGGCTGACGACATAGGAGTCTCCATCAATACAACCCAAAGATGCAAAGGCACTTTGGATTTTTGGTGACGCTAACAGCCAATCCATAAAAAGCTGAGCTTGTTTTAGTTTTTTTTTTTTTTGAGTTAAGGTTTTTTACTTAGGTTTTGGTGTGTTGACGATAGTTGTTTTCTTCTTCTTCTATTGTACTCATTTGTTATCGATGTAATATGTGTCCCAAATACAAGAGAAGTAAGCTATTTGTAGAGAGGTGGAAAAAATGGAAGTTTCTTAGTTTTTTTTTTTAATTTAAGACATTTAAACTTTTATTTAAAAAAAAATCGAAAACTAAATTTGTGACATCCCTGGCTATACACATTTTATTTAAACGGGATTTAATTGGGTTATCAAACTGTATTATCGGCCATTTTTACAACCTATTTTATCGACAGCTGGTGTTAAAACTCCATTTATGTTTCCGTTATGGCAAACTGTAAAATTGTGGTCCGTGCGTTTTGGAATTCATTCTTAGAAGTTCAACGTTTTGAGAAAAAGAAAGGACTTCACTTTTCACACCTATTTTTTGCCCACGTCAAATTTTTTAGATCGAAAAGTTTAATAAAAACTAAGCTCATGTTTTGATATTAAACTTTAGGTTAATTTTTCACACACATATATATGTACGTAGGTGATAAATATCACCCTGACATAGTTTAATTGATGTTATTCAACTTTCAAGATGCCGTAAGTTACAAGAACCCCTAAAGTTAACAAAACATTTCTTAGCCATTCATATTTTCCTAAATGGGAAATTCCTATCTTTCATAACTCTAGAACAATACCTATTCAACTATATGAACCAAAGCCCCAAAGAGAAACCCAAATATTTGACCTCCCTGTGCGTCATCATGGCAACACTTTTCCCTTTCATCTTTGATCTAAAAATAATCTCAATTACCCACGTCACCCCCTTCCGATACCAATAAACCTCTTTCCCTTCACATCATCATCATAATGATAAATTTTCATTTTAAATTTTCCACTATCAACAGCATCACATGTCTGCAACGCGTCCTCAAATCCTGATGCAAAGTGTTAAGTAGGTACTTCAACTAACAACGTTTTAAACGTTACATGAAAATGTGTGTCAAGACCCTGCCCATGGTGTAGTTGTAGTCTATCGGGAATAAGACATCAGTATCGAACAGGTGAACCCCCGATATGGGGTTGGTTTACTTTTTTTTTTATTTCATTTTCAATTGAACGCATATCGAGCTCTAAAAGATATAATTTTTGTATATCGTCTACATGCGCCCGTTTTGTCACGTTTTATTGGGAAAGACGAATAATAATTTGAATGGGATAGGTACGAGAGTTAGGACTAACTGTAGAGCTTACATAAACTATTATATCAAGGTGAATGAAGGTACACAGCCTGGGCAGATACTTTTCTTTTTTATATCACAGTAGTTTTTTTATTCGCAGAAAATGTTTAATTACGTCACAGTGCTTTGTCAAAAACAAAAGAAAAAAAAATTCCTACATCCTTATACGAGAACGAATATGTCAAAATGTGGGTTTTGACCGATTTTAAAGAAGAAATATTGTAACCCTCTGTAAAGAGAGAGAGAGGAGATCCTGGGGGATAAGATTGAATTGTGTGTTCGTTGGTATCTCTGGCTCTTCCATGCGGATATTTGTGTCTCATAGATGAATGGCAAATACACCGGCAGTCGACAGTCGATAATGCAATATAAGGTCACGTGGATGTGGATGTATAATGATATAAAATTTCACTTCAGGATGATGAGTTTGAAAACGAAAAAAAAAGAAAGAACAAACATAGGTTGTATACGCTTGAAACGTAATTTGTTTGAGGTTACTTTTATTGCTAAGAGATTGGGAGAATGCACGTTTTTTCTGTTATGGACATAAAAGTATATAACTGTATATGTGTATCTAACTGACATTTCAAATCGAAATAAACGTGCCCATAGGTTATAGCGGTGGTTCTGTGGAAATATAAGCCTACACGAAGCAAAAGGTTTTCGAATGGGAGGCTTAAGGTGGAATTCAACAAAATAAGTATGGAAAACCCACTCAGGCAAATCAGCAACTGAGAGTAGGTTTTTGGAGAAAACTCGTAATTTTGGTAAAAATTTAGTAAGTTAATGAAACTAGATGAAAAGATGTAATCGATAGGGGTCAACCGAAAAGAGTCCACCAGCTAGTATGAAACTGACGTTGGGCGCCATTTAATTCATTCGTGCCTCTCGAGTTTTGTTTAGATTGGCCAATTCTTATTTAAAATATGAGATTATATTTATACTAAGATACAAATTGTATTTAGATATGCTTTTCAGGAAAAAAGTAAGCACCTAAGCACACACTGACATTTTTTCAAAGATGGGCAAATGGGAATGAAAAAGCTAAGAAAATTTACAGAAAGGTCTTAAATTTACAAAAAGCTGTAAATCTGTACTTTAGAATTTTCCAGAGGACAAGAGTGTCCTTATTCCAAAGTAAGTTGGAAAACAAGTGGGCTGTATAATCAAGATCCAGAGCCATCCATTTCACCTTTTCCATCTTGAACACCATATTTTACGCAGGTATTATGTAAAGTATATATAATTTTTATTTTTTTCAAACTAATGTGTGCACATAGTTAAAAAAGAGCAATGATATCGGACTGATATAAAACTTATAGTTGAATCTTGAAGAACTGACGTTGGGCGCCATTTAACTTTTATTTAATTGTCATGTTTATTTTGACTTAAAATATCAATGATAACATAATAAGTAAAGATATGAAGAAAAGTTATATAAAAAGCAATAGCTTAATAAAAACTATTACCAATGTAGTTTCCTAAACTCTTAACGATCTCTTCACATTTTATCAATATCTATGAAAAAGGTTTATTAAATTAACAATTAATTATACAAATTATACTATTTTTTTTTATTTTAAAAATGACTAGTTTATTTGAATTAAATTCTACCATAAATAAAAAGAGAAAGTTTGTCCACTAAAATTTATTTATTTTTATTGCATAAATAAAATGCCTTGACAATCAATGTTTCTAAGAATTGTAATGTTTAATTTTAATTGTTGCTATTTAATCCAACGATATACATAAACATTAGTTTGTATATTTATTTGCTTAAAATTTCAATTTAACGGTTGTTATTTGGTTCATAAAGGTCATACCCAAAATGTTCTCAAAAACTGTTATACAGATTTCGATTAAACTTCTTGCACGTAGAGAACTAGAGAACGCTGAATACGATTGTAAAATAAAATGCGCATTCATTCCTTGGATATTCACAAAGAGGAAATATGTATATTAATATTGTGATTCGAATTCCAGATCTATACTATGGCTTATTAAATTTTTGTTATTCAAATTTGAAAATTCTAAAGAAACGCTCTAGAAACTCGAGTTATTATTATTTTGCCAACAAATGGATTCGAAGTTTTGTGTCATTGTTTACGAAATACCGTTAATTAATGCATTGAAAACCTACTTAAACAAATTTCCAACACAATCGGCAGCAAGTATTTCACCGATTCAACAATTCAGCCATTAATGCATTAAACTGATTTATTTTGCTGTTCGATTACCCAATCATACAATCCATTAACTTATATACGAGTACCCTAATTCATTTATTCTCCATCAAACTTACCTAAAATCCAAAAATGTTCACTTCACAATAACTTTTCTGTCTGTTTTTGAAAATAAAATAAAATTTTCTTATGGTTCTTTCTTCATTTTTACAAATATTTTATTTCAATTTTGTGTATAAAGAAGGTTTTTTTTTTAATTTTAAATTTCTTTCACTGGTTTTGCACTTTCGATTAATAAAACTGTTTTATTGCACACAATTTATTGCATGACTATTCTATTCTATTTAAATCCAAGCAGTCCAATAGTTCAATATTAGTAGTGTATATAATTCAACAAGTAGTGTGTCTTTCTCACGTGTATCTATTAGTTACGAGTAACGAGTACACGAAGTGAATGCAACTTTTAACTTTGTTAAGTTGTTTTTTCCACAAAGTACATTAATCCACCGAGGTGACGGACGTTCAAGATTATTAAACTTATATAATCCCAACAAATCAAATAACAAATGGAAGCAATTAAATCACAATAACGTGATCTATTGTCTATTATAAAAATCCGATGAAACACTTTCTAAGGGATATCAGATTATTTTTTTATTTTAAATTTTTTTTTAAGGGTATTTGATAAATTGTATCTAGATAGATTTATATCTCAATGGATAGGGTTTATAAACGATAGAAGCGAGAACTAGTTTCGAAAAACGGTGTACAACTCACGACAATCGACGAGTAAGTGATTTTAATAAAATTATGCTTCCAGCTCTAGACTCTCGACTCTCGAGACGATCCAAGTTTTTTTGCTACGGAAGTTTTCTATACATTGTGATTGTTTAACCGGAGCTGGAACTGATGTCGATGTGGGCAGCACGTTAGATGTTGGATGGGTGAGGAGAACATTCTAGCGCTCTCCTCGTCGCACTCGACGTACGCGCATGGTATCTTGTAGATTTCAAATGTAAACACAAATAAAATCACGTGCAGATGCAACGTGTTGTCAGTACTCGTATCTATCTTTTGAGCGAAATGAAAAAAAAAAAAAAATTGCATACGAGTACAATGCAAAATGTGTGCCATTCAAAAGCAGATACATATGTACTTTTTGTTGTTGTTATTGTTGTTGCTGTAGGCTTTGTAATATTGAACTACCGTTTAAATGTGATGACGATATGAGGCATTTTATTGAACGGGGACTTGGTGCGTATCGTGTGTGATTTCAAAAATCCTTTACGTACATACGTTATTTGCTGTATCTTTAGATAGGAGTATGTGGGTGAATACACGAGTATTAATATACATTCATAATGCATTTCTTTTTGTATAGTTTTCATGTCTCTCAATGAAATTTTCATTTCAGTTTTGAATTTTGATTCACTTGATTGATCTGCTTCTATAAAAAAGATAAATAACTGTGTCAATATAAACGTTAAGGGTGAATTAAAAAAAAATCCGATTTATCGACCTTTAAAGAATAAAGGATACCTACATAATCTTCAACGTCGAGCAATTATTTTTTTTTTTTGAAAACAAAAAATCTTTTAAATGTAAATCTGTTAAATTTACAGAGAGGATTACCTAAAGGCCAGTTTAAGCAAAAAATGGAACACCTTAAAGTTCTTAAAGGAGTGTTATACTGAACATCAACCCTGGGCCCCTTTAAATTGAAAAATGGCTCATATCACAGTTACTACGTTCTTGTGCTAATGATTCAATAGAATAAAATAGTAAATTCGCTTTGAAATATGAAAACAAACAGAACTAAAATCGTTTCTAGACACTCTGCAACTGTTAGCAATATTCAATAGTTATTTAATAACTGTCCGGACTAACTGGCTTTTAAAGCGAACGGAACTTATATCGTTTGTAAATTCAGTCCCTAGCTAATGCCTCTAGAAGGTACTCAATGTCAAATTGACATTTCATCCAGATGATATTTTTCTGATTCCCAAAAAGAAGGACTGACATTTGTTTCAAAATTCTTTTGATTTCCTGTCAAAAAGTAGAAAACTACAGAAGTGTCAGTAACTCGGTGTCGGTAGGTATTTCTTGCTCTTTGCTTGACATTGAAATGCAAATCATTTCACTCTCAGAACGTTATTATTTTTACTGTGTGTTACTATTCACACAACCACATTTCCATTTCCTTTTTTAAAGCATACTTTTTCTTTTATTTTTATTGGCTGAAAGAACGCCTGTTATTTTTCAAAACGCACAAGAAACTTATGTAACTCTGAAACAAATCAACAAACTTTTCCAAGGACTCATAACTTTTCAAGCAACAACTGTTTCAGTCATTTGCATTTCCTTGTAATTATGACGAGATTATAAACTGAAAATCGGAAGCAAAACTTTTGACTTTTTCATAGGTCACATAAGAATGTTATTATAAACAACAAGAACAACAACAAAAACCTTCCTTGGGTGGCATTGAAACCTACCAACCAACGAACCATTATTATTTTTCCTTTCATTCAAGTTCAATGACGAACAACGCAGAATAATAGAATAATTCGAATTCCTATAGAAGAAAAAGTAGGTACGTACACAAACATAAAGTCCTTTTAGTCCTGATGGTTACGTTCGCTTATCCTTATGCACTCAGACAAACTACCTACTATCCTGGATGACTGATGTCATTCGACACATAATATCATAGCTATAGTCTATACGAGTAGAACTTGTCTTTGGCAATCAGCTTGATATTGTTTGTCTTTAGTTTTCTTGAGAGTCCTTTTTTTCCACGAGTACTCATAAAATAACGTCAATCCTAAATACCTACCCCTTTTTTTTATTTTCACATCACGTGGTACAATTTTCGTCCTTGCACGTAGATAAAAGCTAGTATACAAGATACAATCACAGCATCGCGAATTGATTGGATTCGATAATCCAATTGAATGGAAAACGTTGGAAGAAATGCTTTATGCTCCAAACGTGTAACCATAACCAGAGTTTATTGCTTTGGCTATGACAAACGAAGTGAATACTTGAGTTGGCACATTATGGCCACAAAGTCTCGTTTTGGCTACCATCCCATAGCAACAACTAGATGCGTGTGCGTGTTTTCCATTTAATGAGAACGAATACAATTTATTTAGAATTATAATACGTTTATTGTCTGTCGGGAAGTGCACGTTAAGTTCATATCCCGCTGTGTTCGCGAATCCATTCTCTGGCGGCTGAAACTTTGGAATAGACTCCTGGATAATCAGGTCGGGCACAACCATATCCCCATGAGACAACACCCACTAAGGTGCCTTTCTGATTGATCAGTGGTCCTCCTGAATCGCCTTGGCACGCATCTTTGCCGCCCTCAATGAAACCAGCACAAATCATACGATCGGTAACACCACCGAACTTCTTGTACTTATCTGAGCACAGTTCGTGATTGAAAATTGGTACCTCAGCTTCGCGAAGTGATGTTCGGGACTCATTTTGGTTTTGTGTATTGCCCCAACCACTGACACGACACAAGTCACCATCCATGAAATTTTCATCCTCGCTTTCGGGAAGACTCGCAGCTTTCATTGTGTCACTGAACTCGATCTCTTCGGATAGTTCAAGGAGTGAGAAGTCATAGTCCACCGAAGAGTAGTTGAACTTCTCGTGTTGGACCAGTTTGGCTACGGTCAAGACTTTGCCACCTTTGTCGGTCTCTGAAGATCCTAGACGTATTTTGAATCGCTCTGCAGTCTTGCCACTGAAATGGTCAAATAAACAAATAAAGTATTTAGGGATCAATAAATCTTTTAGAAACTCTAACGTACGCTGTGCAATGGGCTGCTGTGAGAATCCACTTCGGTGATATTATCGAACCGCCACAGATGTGCGAAAAAGTCTGCAGGGACACTTGGTGTGGGGCATCTGTTATGTTGATTTGATATCCTCCGACAATTTTTCCATCTAATTTTGGCTTGTCCGACTTTAAGGACGATTGGAGACAAGCTCCATTCGCCAGCACCATCGTCATCGTCAATGTAAGTATGCTTGGAAACATTTTAGCTTGGATTGATAGAAAGACTTTTTTCAACTGAGTAATTTGCAGTCGGTTTTATACAAATTTGAAAACATTGATAAGCGACCAACCAGAAAGTAGGTGTGATATTGATAATGCAACTTTAGAACTTTATCGCTCAATGGTGGTGTTTGCTAACAACTATGGGAATCCAACGAACACACGAAGACCCCATCATTCGAACTAGATATTTGGGGTAATTTGGCACTTGACTTAGTTTAGTTTTGATGAAAGCCAAAAGTAGGTTGCTCTACGAACGTGGTCTACTCATCTTATATAGCTTTGGTTTATCTATTGAGTTTTGAAGTATTCAAGTAGTATTCGATCCTGATCTGGAAATCATAAACTAGATTGTTGTCTATATTTAGACGGATCTATAGATTACAATCTGATTTTGAGTAGATAAATTTCTAAACTCAACTAATCAGATAGAATGCTTTCATACTTTAATTGTTTAAGTATTAAAGTGATCTCGTTAGTAGTAGTTCAAAAAAGGGCATAAGCTTAAGATTTGTCATTTTATTTAAAAAAAAAAAGTCCACATACGCCCCAGCATACCTTCTTAACTAATTTCACTGACAAGATAAAATGTCAAAACAAGTTTTCTAAATGAATCAAATGTGACCACCTTTTTGGTGGCACAAAAAAATAAAATTAAAATAAGATAAATAGTATGAAATATCCTAAATATTTTTAATATAATTAATATTTCAGAAGTTTAATGTCAATCAATAAATAAAAAACAAATTTATGGAAAAAGAATTTTGCTTAACTAAGGAACGCACCACCCGGCTTAATCTACTACAAAAATCATTTCTAGTACCAAACAAACCAAAACATAAAAATGACAACCTGTATAAAGTACATATCGAGTATCGAATAAAAATCCAAACAACGGACAACACCTAAAGACAAGACAGACTAGAAAACTACCAAAAATATTATAAACAAATAAAAAAGCTATCTTCAAAGAAAATAACACAATGGATTTGTTTTACCAGAGAATTGTATATTAAATTAATTAAAAAAAAAAACAGAATTACCTATTCTCATTGCCAAATATTTCCAGGTCAAATCGAAACGTCAAAGAGAACGTAATTGGGACCGTGATGAGAAGAAAGCTCTTATAAGATTAGCGCAACGGTATAGACCGATAATTGATAACAAAGGCAACGACAACATCTGGGTGCGTCGTAAGAACGCTGCATGGGAGGCTATCCAAAGGGAAATGGTTGCCGAAGGCTTCCGCCGCGGTGTCAAGAGCGTGCGACAGCAATGGGCCCGGGCAAAAGGTGAAGCAAGGAGATCACAGTCACAGAAAAATGATAAAAATAAAAAATTGGATTTAAACAATGACCCGGGTGCAAGAAAACAAGATTCTGCGTTGGAAGCTCCTAAACAAGAAACAGACGAAAATCCATTGGTCTGTATCATAAAGACTGAAAAATATGAGCCACAAGAGATGAGTGTTGAACTCGACGTATGCGAAAGAATTATAACACCCGAGCCGGAGAATGACACCAATGACCGGGCTTACGAGCATAACGATCTGGTTGATTCAATTTTAACTTCTATTCCCAGTCCAAACTTTGACTATGCAGAAAGTTCTGGCATTGAATCAATAACACCCTCCATTGGCATCAATGAGTCTGCGGAACAATATTCACTGCACCAACCTCGTAAACCAGTAGAAACAAAATTGCTACCGAAAAAAGTTGGCAGTTTTAATATCCTACATGCTCGACTACGACAAATCGAAAAGGAGACAGCCCAAAAGGCAGAAATGCACGCCCTCGAGATTGCACAAAAGAAGGAAATCCACGAATTACAAGTCCAACAATTGCGCGAGCAAATTGAGCAGCAATCGAAACTCTTCGACGCACAGATGGCCAAATTGAAAAGTTCAAAATAATTCTTAATTTATGTTAGTTTTAGTTTTAGTATTAAAATAAAAATTACAAAAGTAGATGTAGAAACACAACTTAATATCGGTATTTTGTTGAGTAATCCTTGGGTGACACCACCAAACCGCGGCCTTTTCTTGCTCCTCGATAGACCGTCTCGACAATATCGATCATCTCCTGTTTGTCCTCGAGGGGCCAGTTGATTTTGTTGTTGTTACCCGTTCCCAAATCGATCATAATGTGTTTGTTGCGGAAGAAAAACATAACCGTGCAGGGATCGTACAATTCGTACATTTTATTAAAGTCCGGAACTTCGGTGATGTCCACGAGATATATGACTGCGAAGTTTTTTACTTTCTCAGCTATGCTGTACATAACTTCGTCCATTTTCATGCATGCCGGGTCCCAATCGTGACCAAAACGAATAACCTAGCAAAAGGAGGTTAGAGACTTTTTGAGCAATCAGGAACTGAGGTTTCTTACCACAACTCGATCTTCCTCGGAGAGAATAGCCTGGTCTACTTGCCATCCGTTGTGTAAATGAGGTAACATATAAGACATGGTTGCGAATTTTGTTTAAACTGCTTTTATAGGAACTTGGAAATTATTAAACAAGAAATTAATAAAAGTTGTGGTTTAAACGTTTTGTAAACATAAATGTAAAATATTAAATGTCATAATAAAATCAAAATGAGAAATGACATTTCAGAGAATCGATTCTCGAATGTAACAGTGAAGCCAATAAACTCTTTCCCATCACACCAGAATTGGCTAAACTAGTACTGTTCCATTTTCCTAAAAATATCTTTGTTAAGGTTTGATTACATTATAGAGAAAATTGACAACTTAAAAAAAAATAGCTATGCGAACAAAGATAACAAAAGTTCCTAATTTTAATAGAATTACAGTTTCTTTCAGTTTTTTTTAAATCCGTGCCTGAAGCAATAACGTGAACATTCAGCGTTTTTATTTTCTTGCAAAAACGCACTAAAAAAATATATAATATTGAGAAAATTAACATACATATATGATGCAAAAATTAGGTTTGAAATCGCAATTTTCTCTAAAACTTATTTAATCCAGGGCTTAGGAATTTAGAATTCTCTGTTAGAATAGAATCTTAACCCATATTTGAGGATCTAGTAGTAAGCTTGATAAAAAAATAAATTTTTCGAAATAAGTTATATCAAAAGAAATGTATATCCAGATTAAGTTAGTATATTGGCAGCACTTTCCACAAATCAGACAGATCTCTTGCAATGTCAATTTTTTGACATATTTGCCACGATTTGTCAAAAGTATTTCTCTTGCGGTGTTTTGCCAACACGTTGCCAGTTTCTGGAGAGTTTTGCTAACTAATTTTACAAATTAGTATTGGAATTTGGTGTTTTACTCAGTGAATTAAATTAGAAGTGCATCATCAGATCAAGCACGTTCGATTTAATTAAAAATGGTAAGTTTGTACTTAAAAATACATGCAGTTGAACCGATGAACTTTTGCTGACGCATCGTGCCTCCAATTTAAATCTGCAATTCCAACTAAGTTTTGCATCAGTATATTCTACCTTTGAATGAAAGACTCTAATTGGATTGGTCGTGGTATAATTTTGAAAAAAAATCTTATGCTTCTTTCAAGGCAAACATCGAACGCAAAGGAACCTTCAAGGTTGAATACCTCCAAAAAATCGAAAAGGAAGTCCAAGAGAAATGGGAAGCTGAGAAAGTCTATGAGACTGATGCTCCTCAAGAGCCTCGCAAGAGTATGGACGAGAAATTCTTCGTAAGTTTTCCATTCCCGTACATGAATGGGCGCTTGCATCTTGGACACACCTTTTCCCTCTCTAAAGCTGAAGTGAGTAAACTCTCATTGATATCCGGATTATTTTCGATACTAATAAAAACTTATATTATTTGTCTTTTTAGTTTGCCATTCGCTATCATCGGCTCAAAGGCAAAAGGGTACTTTGGCCATTCGGGTTCCATTGTACGGGAATGCCCATCAAGGCTTGTGCTGATAAACTTAAACGAGAAATAAAAGACTTTGGCTATCCCCCACAATTTCCAGCCAACGAAGAGCAAAAACCCGTGGAAAAAGTCGAAGTATCAGCTCCCAAAGATAAGTCCAAGGGAAAAAAGAGCAAGGCAGTGGCCAAAACTGGAACCGCAAAATACCAATGGCAGATAATGCAAAGTCTGGGCTTGCAGGATGAGGAAATTAAGAAATTCGCTGATGAAGAGTACTGGTTGGATTATTTCCCACCACTTGCAGTACAGGATTTGAAGAGAATCGGTGTTCACGTGAGAAAAAACGCGACTGATTTTATTGTACCAGTGATTAATGCAGAATTTTGCAGGTTGATTGGCGTAGAAAGTTCATCACAACAGATGCTAATCCCTTTTTCGATTCGTTTGTACGTTGGCAATTCAATCACCTGAAAAACCGTGGCAAAATCATGTATGGCAAGAGGTATACCATCTATTCACCTAAGGACGGCCAACCTTGCATGGATCACGATCGATCAACTGGAGAGGGAGTCGGCCCACAAGAATACACACTAATCAAGATGAAAGTCTTGGAAAGTCCTGATGTTCTAAAGTAAGTGTATCAATAGGTAAAAGTTCGGGGATACAACCGCTATACTATCGAGGAACTAGTATTGACCCCTATCATGGTTGTTATTCTCCGAAAATGGTTGACAACGGTTTTAGGAGTGAAATTTTTTAGATCCACTTAAAATGATTATTAATAAATTAAAATTAATCTTAAACTTATTTATCTATTAGATCGATAAAGTCGCCGATTTACTTCGTCTGCGCCACACTGCGTCCGGAAACAATGTATGGCCAAACCAATTGTTGGCTTCATCCTGACATCAAGTACATTGCCTTCAAGACAACGCGTTCCGATGAAGTTTTCATCAGTACTCGTCGTTCTGCGTGCAACATGTCGTACCAAGGTCTAACACCCGTGGAAGGAAAAGTAGAAGTTCTTGCCGAGCTTACGGGTCAACAATTATTAGGAATCAAGTTGTCGGCTCCGTTGACTCCAAACAAAGTAATCTACACACTACCAATGCTGTCGATTCGTGAAGACAAAGGCACAGGAGTAGTGACGTCGGTTCCCTCAGACTCACCCGATGATTATGCGGCACTTGTGGATTTACAAAAGAAAGAGGCATTCCGACAAAAGTACGGAATCACCGACGAAATGGTTCTACCGTTTGCTCCAATTCCGATCATTGAAGTTCCCAGCCTTGGAAAACTGAGTGCGGTGCATTTGTATGATACTCTGAAGATCCAAAGCCAGAACGATAAAGACAAACTTGCGGAGGCCAAAGAGATTGTCTATTTGAAAGCATTCTACGATGGTGTGCTATTGGTTGGTGAATTTGCTGGTCGAAAGGTTCAAGATGTGAAGAAAGATCTTCAAAAACTTCTGGTTGATGCTAAAGATGCAGAGATTTACTACGAACCGGAGAAGACTATCATGTCGCGGTCGGGCGATGAGTGTGTCGTTGCGCTTTGTAATCAATGGTATCTTAATTACGGTGAACCAGAGTGGCAATCGCAAGCTTTCAAGAATCTTAAAGCAATGGAAACGTACCATGAAGAAGCAAGAAATAATTTCGAAGCTTGCCTGAATTGGCTGCACGAGTATGCATGCTCCAGAACATATGGCCTGGGAACTAAACTGCCGTGGGACGAACAATGGCTTATCGAATCACTGTCTGACTCAACAATCTATATGGCCTTTTATACGGTAGTACATTTGCTGCAAGGTGGGTCTTTTAAGGGTGAAACTCCAAGTCCTCTCGGAATCACCGCGAAAGATATGACCGCTGAAGTTTGGGACTATATTTTCTTCAAGGAAACTCCCCTGCCTAAGAGCTCAAGCATCAAGAAGGCGAATCTGGAACTCTTACGTCGAGAATTTGAGTATTGGTATCCCTTGGATCTTCGTGTTTCCGGAAAGGATCTCATTCAAAACCATTTGTCGTTTATGTTGTATAACCATTGTGCTATCTGGCCAAACGATGAAACTAAATGGCCCAAAGGCGTTCGTGTCAATGGACATCTTTTGTTGAATTCTTCGAAAATGTCAAAATCCGATGGTAATTTCCTCACCTTATACGAAGCAGTAGATAAGTTCTCGGCCGATGGAATGCGTCTTTGCCTCGCTGACGCTGGTGACAGTGTTGAAGATGCCAACTTCGTTGAAAGTACAGCCGATGCGGGTATTCTACGTCTGTTTACCTTCATAGAGTGGGTCAAGGAAATGGTGGCATCGAGACCGATGTTGCGTAAGGGAACTCCATCCACATTCAACGATAAGGTCTTTATTAGTGAAATGAGCCTGAAAACGAAGCAAACAGACGAGTACTACCGAAAGATGCTGTTCAAGGAGGCTCTGCGATCAGGTTTCTATGAGTTCCAGTTGGCCCGTGACAAGTATCGTGAATTGTGCGGCAACATAGGAATGCACGAGGACCTCGTGTTTGAGTTCATCCGGCGACAGGCACTACTTATGGCTCCCATTTGCCCCCATGTGATGGAGCATGTGTGGTCGTTGTTGGGTAACAAAACAAGTATTTTACATGCTCATTGGCCAAGTGTTGGAGAAATTAACGAAATCGAAATTCAGTGCTCGGAGTATCTTATGGAAGCTGCTCACTCATTCCGTTTGAGTTTGAAGAACCTCCTGCAAGTAAAGGGCAAAGGTGGCAAGGAGAAAGCTGTAGATCCGGCCAGCTTGAAACCTGATCGCGGTATCATTTGGGTAGCAAAGACATATCCGCCATGGCAATGTTGTGTGCTGGACACACTGAAAGAGCTCTACATTGTCAAGAATGTTCTGCCCGATAACAAAGTCATTTCGGCGACTCTGCAGGGAAAAGAGCAACTGAAGAAATTTATGAAACGAGTAATGCCCTTTGCACAGATGATTCGAGAAAAAGTAGAATCGGGCAAGGGAATCTCAGCCATGGCTACTGTCTTAGAATTCGATGAGTGTCAGGTGTTGCTGAATAATTTGGAGTACTTAAAGAATACTCTTGATGTAAGTTGGATAAAGTTTTTTATTTGGTTTTTGGAACTAAATTATATTTATTTATGTTTCAGCTGGAATCGCTTGAAATCAAATATACAGATGATCCATCTGCCCCAGAAAAGACTCGCGAAGAAGTCCGTCCAGGTTCACCATTTATTGCATTTACAATCGCTCCAAATGTTCCTGTTGTCCTAACGAATCCCATTGAACGATCGGGACTCTTTTCAGTGAATACTGTTGTATCCGAGGGTGACAGCGTTAAATCGTTCCACGAGAAAGTGGGCAAAATAATTGGACTCAAAGGTTTGTGTTATTTTTATTGATGTCTTCTATAAACATATGCTTACTTTAAATTGTTTACTTTGTACTCGGCAGAACTTAATGCTCTGAAAATCTGGCGCTATGAAGATCCCATTTTGGGGCCACGGAGATTTCCCATTTTTGACGATTACAAAACTGGAAAAATACAACTCACTGAAGGAGTCTTTGTGTTGGATGTTGAAAAGAAGGTTGTCAATTTGAAAATCAATGGAAAACTCCAGAGTATTGGAACGGACTTCATTTATGTTGTGGATTAAATTCGCAATATTTATTTTATTATTTTTCCTTTTTTTATTTTGGTTTTCATTGACTGTTGATCTAGTATTTTCTTAACGTACATAATATTGAAAACATAAATTATTTCCAACAAAAATTCCTTGAGTTTATTTTTGTACACTTTTCGTGAGATTCCATTAGTTAAATAATAATAATTAAACTCGAAAGAAAGGGTAGATGTTATGGGGAAAAAACATTTTAAGAGAACGCCTATCCTTCACTGTTTTTTTAAATTAATATTTAGCACATCTTTCATTTTCAAACATCTTACTACGTCAGCTATCTTGAAAAATAGGAATCTGCTATTTTCGAACCATCGTTTGATTTCATGATTTCGTCTAAAGGAGTGTGAATAACTTTTAATGGAGGATTCACCTGAAACTTAAAAATTTTGAATACACCTGAACTGAAATTTAAGTATCTACTCGGATTTTGCTTACACCTCGAATTAAAAAGTAGGACCTAAGAGTTTTGAACTAAGCACTTAGATGTAGAAGACAAATGGTATCTCATACTCAAAAGGTATTAAAAAAAACAAGAAAAAAGTATTTTTTATTTAATGTTTCTTCTTTTATTTATATCGCTAAACATTTAACTTGTTTTGTTTTTCATATTATTTCATATTTTTCTCTCTGCCTTACTTAGTTTTCGACAATTATCTACATTGACATTTTTTTTTTTTGATTTTTGTTTCATTGATGGGCTTATTTTTAAAAACTTCTAAACAATGTTTTATTTGTTATTGATTTTTGTTCTTTTTTGGTTTTTGTTGCTGTTGTATTTGATTTAAACTTTAACAATATTTTTTTTCTATACATTTCTGCTTTTTATCATTATTATTTTGTTTTCTTTTTGTTGGTTTAATATTTTCCTCATAATTTTATTAACTTAAGCCTATGTATGTATGTTGGTTTGGTTTTTAAATATATTTTTTTGTTTGTATTTTCTTTACCTCAATTTAATTTAAATTATTTTTAATCGTTTACATTTACATTCAACGGTTTTTTTTCATTTTTTTATTACATACTTTTAAAATGCACCTAAAAATTAACTTGCGATTTATGTTGTCTTAATGTTTTCTAATTTTCTTGTTATCTATGTTTTTTTTTTTTTAATTTTTTGGTTTTGTTCAAATTTATTTATGTTTTTGGTAACAGTTTGTTTATTGTTTTATTTTAATACTAATTTTTAGTTTTAGTTTTATGAAATTGTGACTTGAATTGTTTTATTATTATCGTTTGATTTTAATTTTATTATTATTAAGTACAAAAAGGCTTACGCGTTATAGGTACAAATGAGGCATATAGATGCCTAAATAGATGTGTATGAGTGTGTGTTTGTTTGTGTTTGTGGTTTATGTGATTGAGTGAGTTTGTGATCACGATTAAATATTTTTTTTATTTTTATTTTTTGATGATGATCTCAATAGAAAAATAGAGAAGGTGGGTGGGTTGACCCAGGAAGATATACATTTTCATTTAAAATATACATTCTTTACATTTACATTATACATTTATAGATCTAGGTATATTTATTTAATTATTCTTATGTTTTTTTTTTTTGGTTTTGTTTGTTTGTTTATTTTGTCAGCGTTTGTATTTTATTACAGATTTCGCATATTGTATGCGTACTTCATTTAAATTTTTCTTTTTTAAAAATATTTGTTTACCCTGATTAGTTTTAAGCTACATAGTAATAAATGGTTTCTTGTTTTCTTTTTTTTTTCAATTTAATGTTGGATGGAATGAGGAAAATGTGTTTAATTTAATTTTCAAATTATTATTTAGGTTTCAGTAAATAAAGTAAGATTTTTAAATTAATTCCACTTAATAAAATTCTCTGCTCCGAAATTGGAGTTTCGGTGTTTTTGGGCAAGTTGACAGTTAACAAAATTAAGGTAATTTAAAAAATTTTAAAACTACGAAAGACATCTATGTCAATAACGTAGTGAATAGTGACAATTTGAAATTAGAAGATTTTCAAAATCTTAGGCAGGGATAAATCTCGCAGAAGAGTGATAGATTCGTCGATAGAAGTTCAAATATTCTTCTTTCTTAAGTTAGTTTTTGATTTCTATTACATTTTGTTCGTAAAAAGAAAATCTCATACAGAAATCTTATGAATAGTATAAAATTTCAGTTCTTCTCCTAAAGAGAAGAGAACAAATTTTAATAAGTAGGTGTCTTATGTTGTCGCCTAAACCTGAGACAGAAATTCAAATTAGGTTCGAAACGTGTAATTGCGCAAGTTTCTGGTCTTTGATTTGATTGGTCAGCTGTCAAAAAATTACTAGTACAAGTACTAACTTCTGTTTGAGTACAGTTTGGATGTTGATCTTGTTTTGACTCTCATTAAATTGAAAAAAAAAACTTTAACAAATCAAAGACTAACTCAAGAAAATCTTCCAACAAAACAGCCTCTCCAACTAAGAGTTTAGAAGGATCCATTAGCAGAAAGAAAGGACTTTTGTAGAAAAAAAGATTGTGGATTTCCTACATTCTTCAAGATTTGTTAAATACAAAAGTTATCAAATCCTTACACCCCTCATACATAATACTTCGAAATTTGAAATAGGCAATTAATAAATGAATAAGCACCCTTAGAAGGTTGACTTTTGCTATTCTTAAAGAACTTAAGAAAAGTTTCGAGCATTTAATGCAATGTTTTTTGTTTGTCATTAATTTTTTCATTTCTAACAATTTTTTTTTTTTTTGTTATTTTGAAAATTCAATAAATTTCTGGAATATGTTATTTTTTTGTATTTTGTTTCTTTTTGGTTTTGTCTAACACACATCGTTTTTTTTTAACAATCTTACCATTGTGTGTAAAGTTTGTATGTACAGTTAAAATTTTTAAATCCTAGAACATAAAAGAACAACAAAACATAACGGAAAACAGTCTCTAACACGTGTGTTTTTGTTTTTTTTGTTTGTTTTTTGTTTTATCTTCTTTTATATCAGACTTATAAACTAATCGATGAGTAAACTCCGTATCAACAACAATAACATAAGCAACATGAACAACAACAGTTATGACGACGACAATGGCGACATCTACATTCATCAAAGAACTATTGACAAATTCGTATTGATGGTTATCTACGAGTTTAGCGTCTAGCTAGAACAAAGTTTCTCTGGACCATTTGCGAGAGGAGCCCGGTAAACTTGGATCTCGCGACTCGTCGCTTTTGCTGCGACTCTTGTCGTCGTCATCGTTGTTGTCAACGTAACTATTGTCGCTACTTTCGTCAGTTGTTGGAAGTTTGATCAAAGGCAGTTCGAGAATCACCGACGAACAAGCCGGAGGACTGTTTTGACGAATAAGATTCTTGAGCGATGCAGGCATTGATATAAGCGGTAGAAGTGAATGCTGGCTAGGAGAGACGAACTCATCGGGACCACCATAGAACTGTTGGCCCTGGGGTATTTCGGTGTTAAAGGTTGAACAGGTTTCAGCGGTTGTTGTGGTGGTATTGGTTGTGGTTTCTTCTGTAGTCTGTTCGGCGCTTATTTGCTGCTGAAGCTGTGGCTTGACGAGAAGTCGTCGTTGCGATGATGGAGTGGACTCGGTAGTATCCTGACGTGGCAGAATGGTGAAGTGAGTTTCTAGCGGTTGGCCACGATTCGTGGAATCGAACGATTGCTGCTGAGAGAAGTCCTTCATTTGATGGCCAATGAGGGAGATTTTCTCAGTGGAAGTCGCTATAGAGATGCTCTTGTGGCGTTCCAAAATTGGTCGTCGGGGACGCTTGAATGAGCTAACATTGCTGCCCAGTCTCCGTGTGTCGGAGAACTGGGACATAGGTGGAACACTTTTTACCGAATGTATATCCTCGTGATTGTGCGAGAGATTTGATATAGGACTAGCTACGGTATTGCTGGTTGGTACCTTCGTTGGGCCGTCTTCGATGCCGTCGACGTCGTCTTCTAGACTTATCTCATCGCTGTCAGTGCTAAACTGCTCCATATCTTCGTCGGTGTCGGCTATGCTATCTAGAAACACAGAATCTTCGTCGAGGCTTCGCATCTCGGAGTC
This sequence comes from Scaeva pyrastri, assembly GCA_905146935.1. Taxonomy (NCBI): domain Eukaryota; kingdom Metazoa; phylum Arthropoda; class Insecta; order Diptera; family Syrphidae; genus Scaeva; species Scaeva pyrastri. The sequence goes on along the minus strand of LR989928.1, from coordinate 78,858,883 downwards.
CTGGTACTCTATAGAGGAAATTTTAAAGGAACTTAAAGAGGCAAGCGGTGCTCGTTTGGGCCCTGCATTAGTTGCTATGTTCTTTGACAGATCGGCGGCGCTGCCCAAGCTTCCTATGCTATTATTCCCTCCATTGCCAGCTGCGGAAAACTCATTAGGATACGTGTAGCTGTTGTTGTTGTCGATTATTCGGCCATTAGTGGTGCCCTCTAGCGGTGCTGATATCTTCCGTCTCACAACTAACTTGAGCTCGCTAGAATCGTCGTATGGATATGGCAGAAAGTCAGCAGTGTCAGCGCTTATCGAGTGGATGTGCTGCTGACGGCCCGACTGCGCACTCTCGGGATCATAATAGGCTATACTCTGCTTCCTTACAAAATGTGGAGCTGCAGTGCTCGCACCCGTTGCAGGGGTTGCTGTGGTTGTTGTTGGTGCAGTTGTGACTTGTTTTTGTTGAACAATGGCAGCTGTTGTTGAACTACTAATTGCAGTCTTAGTGATGGAGGCAGCGCTAGCCTCTTTAGTTGGATGACTAGACGATGTTGCCTGATCGTTGATAATTCGTTCGCCGCTCGGACAAGGGGAAGCACTTGGTGTTGGTTGAATCACTTGGATATCCGGATAGTAATAGTCCCACATGTCGTTACTGGATGTGCGTGATGCTGTGGAGAGCTTGCGTCGCAATGACGGAGGCAGATTTCCCAAGCCCAGGGTCAGTGCAGAGCACCTTCGCTCGAGGTATGAGCTCTCAGTACTGCAACACGTCATGGCGCTGCTGCGTCGGGATTCTGCAGCCTGAAAAAAGGTTGAAACAAATAAAATTATCATATGGGATATTCTTTTCAGCCTTTTGTACACTTACTCCATTTGGTACCTCCAGGAAACCATGCCCCTTCACCGAATCGGTTCGACGATGGCTCACTTCAAACTCTGGATTCTCTAGTTCGTCGTCCGTTTCAATAAAGTAGTCATCGGTCCCGAAACTACTGCCCATGGGATAGTTGGTCAGCACTCTGGATGATTCAGAACCGCTTTTGCGTCGTCCGCCACCATACGAATATGAATACCTTCTTGGTGGTTCCAAAAGGCTGCTGTAACCCCCACCGCCTTGAAACAGAATAAAAAAGGGTGTTTTTTTTTTGTCAAGTGGCAAAGTGACAAAGTGACAAAGTGACAAAGTGACAATTAAAGCTCAAACATACCAACTGATGAAAATCGATAGCCACGATGCAATACTGGAGGTGCACTCACGTTACCCAAGGATAACATTCGTTGTCTGCGATAAAGGATTGCGTCGTACTCATCAGGATATATAGACATGCCGGTTGCTTCCATTGCCTCTTGTATCTTGCGTTCCTCTTCTTCCTGCATACAAGCTGCTGCTACAGCCGCAATCTTCGGATCCTTAAATTAAATAAATTATAGAAACAAACCAACTTCTATTCTATAAGTGTACTTTTAAAACCCTCAGTGTCTCATCAGTGTGACTCCGACTCTTCCAGACAATTAAAAATACCATCAAACTAAAGAATCCACCCAGGGTCGCCGCTATCCGAACCCCTGTCATGACATCATAAGTAGCAAAGAACTCAGCCCGAATGCGCTCCCGCTCGGCTGCCAAAATCTGCGCCTGGGTGATATTGTGGTCACTAAGATTCGAATAGGGAATGGTAATTGATGGATGTCCTGCCAATGAAGTCGTTGTAGATGACGGTAATGGTGTTGTACTAATGCGATTACTGGTGTTTGTCTTATCAGCGCCTCTACTGGAGCCTTGCGAACTACGTACAAAGAAATAGAAAAAATGTCAACCTCAAATGCACAGCGAATACGAGTACACCTTAAAGCCAACTGATTTCAACATACCTGACTTGATGATTAGCCGACGAATAACCGTGATTGTTACTGTTATGATGGCCATTAGGAATTGTACGCGTAGTAAATTGACTGCCATTCGAACGTAATGGATCTGGAAATGATGTGTCATGATGATGGGGTGCGATTGCTGATGGAGAAGAATCAGTTTGTGTTTGAATTGTTGTTTTTGATGATAATGGAATATCACTGTTGACGTGGCTAATAGATGATGAGAAATTCGTTGACAATGATTTCGGCTTGGAGTTTGAGTTTGTTGTTTTGTTGGTGTTGATGTTATTACTGCTGTTGTCGTTGTTGGTTGGCGATGCAATACTGTTTGCATTACTATCGGCGGGTGATGAATTTGACGCAACAGAACGTCGTGAAAGTTTTGCCATTTCTAAAGGAACATGTTCTGCAATTGAGAGAGTTGATAGAAAAAAATGATTTCATTTCAAAATTGAGAATGTTTCTGTTTATAGGACTTTATGAAATGTAGACTGGCCAGACAACAAGGGAAAATATGCCTTGATGCTGCTAATACAATCCATAATAAGTTAATGTTGTCAAAAAGGAAATGTTTATTGTTTGTAATGTGATAGTCACTAATGATTTTATAGGACTGTCATTTCAGTGTTAAAAAGTCATTTGATTTGGCATAAAATTGTAGGTCCCTCATGTCCGGAGGAATGGGTTCCAAATTATCTATTAACTTATAATCAACTTTTGAAGATATATATTAAGATCAACATTTAATTAACGCATTTAGTAAAAATTAAGCCAATTTATGTATGTATATACAATTCAAAAATTTAAAGTGTACATTTGGGCGTATACGCACTTATTTACTTGTCATACTTCACAGAATTATAGCACAATTAAAAAAAGTTCAAAAAATGGTGGTGCCCACTTCTTGTACATCATTCTGCTGTTTCCTCTTTTAAAGCTCCAATAAAAGACCAAATAAAGCTATTTATCAAGTCTGAAAATATGGTTCTTGTCCTTCAACAGCAAAACATTTAAGTATTCTATCTCTTTTGAGTCATCTAAAGACATTCAACAGATAGTTTTGTCTTATAGTAATTTATCATTCCTGTTTTGTTTTTGTTTTTTTTTTACGTGTTTCAATCTCAAAGTAAAAATGTCATTCATCATCTTAAATTGACATGGATTTTGTTTAGTAAATAATTTATTTCCGACATATTTCATTGCATGTTAGTTGTGAGCAGCTGGCATAATGCCATAAGTACTTGAACTTAATATTCATAATTTAATTTGTTTGTTTTTATAAAATTTATAAGCAGAAAAAAAAATCTAAACTACTGATGATGGCGTAAGTTTGTAGCAACAACAAAATGTGTAACCTAAAATATTCCATAAATTGATGCCTTAATAGATTGAATATATGTATTTTGGCATCGGTATCAGTGTTCACCTAATGCAATTGAAATTAAACCACACGATTAGTTGTAAGTAATGCATATGCACTTTGTTCTTGGTGAACGAATAATACTGTTTAATTTAACTTCTCTATGGCGTGTGTCCATTAAGAAATATTAAAAATTTATCGTTTGGCAGATTGTGGTACGGTTACAGTGGTTGAAGTGCTTAAATGCAAATTTACACGTAGAAGATTCATTTATTAAAAAAAATTTAAATCACCAGAGCGTAGATGTGCATGTAAACTCATCTTAAACCCTATTATTTGACATTTCTATACCTATGTCAAAACACATTTTTAGTTGTCTTGAGTGGATCTGGAGTTATTAAAGCGGCTTTCGAAATGTCAAATGGAGTAGTGTTTTAAAATTTTAAATGTGGATTTTATTTTTAAGTTATAATTGGAAGAAAGTCCAAAATTCCAGTTGTCAGGGAGATCCTATTAGTTAGGTTAGAGAATGAGATGTGAAGGTTCATAAGTCAAAGGAAAAAATCTAGAATTTTGACAGACCAAATCGGATCTTTATTTGTCTGTGAATCATGAACTGTAAAACGGATTCTTATTCACCTATACCTAATTATAAACTCAATCACTTTGGTTTTGAATTTTGACAGAATAACTAGCAAAGTGAAGCACTCCAAACAGTAATACCAGCTAAAAAGGATAGGTAAGAAATGATAACACAATATTCTTTGCATATTTATGTAAGTATATTTATTTTTGAGAATTTAATACTCAAAATTGTTTGATTTTTCAATTTTCAATCTCTTTGACATCACTGGACTTGTTCTCTTTCTCAGCTAGCCGTTTGAATTGAAGCTCTCGAATTTTTTGCACCAATTGGTATTTTTCACGGTTGATATCATTAAACAGATTATTAATTAAAGGTGTATCTTTTGATCCTACAAACTCAATTGATCCAAGATGCATGGAAATATCGGAGAGCAATAATGAATTGTTTTTAATAGTTGGCAGAATGACATTTCTAGTATTTTGATGACATGCGGTCAACTCTTTGAACTGGCTACTTGGAACTAAGGAGCACTTTTCAATATTTTGCACAAACTTGTCAATCAAATCACTTGATTCGGCAGCCACTTTTTCAGCACTTTCCCTCGATTTTTGTATTTCCTTGTACATATAGTCCAACGGTTCGACCATCTTTTCAGTATAACGATTGATAAATTCATCGATTAATTCGTTAATCTTCGACGGCAGATCACTCTCTCTGACGTCTTTGTACGTATTCAATTCATCAAAAGTTGAATCGAATCTATTCTGATAATATTCAATATCCTTAGTAAAATAACCATCAACTATCCAATTCCTCATCGTGTCAAAGACTTGGAAGATACTTTTGTAGACGGGTTTGTTGAAACGATTATTCCAAGCCATTTGATTCAATGCATTAACTTTCAGTGTAAACATTTGAAATGTATTTAAATCTCTTTCCGATGAAGTTATCCATTCATCGGTTAAGTTTAAAAACTCTTTATAAATCGATTGAGACCTCTGACCGTTGACTGATGTGGCACCAGCAATTAGGAGAACTGCTCCAAGCACAAAAACAAACGTTTTCATCTTGCAAAAATAGAGATCGAACTTTCAAGATTGTTTCTATTGAATTTTAAGACTTTTACTGTTATCCATTGTTTCGAAATAACGGCTTTATATATGATTCTACTAACTGGAGATAAAATTTTGAAGAGCACTTATTATTAAATTTAGCACTTACATGTGTATTTGATTTTTCAAATTTCATTTTTAATGTCAAGTGTTTTTACATTAACACTTTTACCGACACCAATATTTACTTTTGTTATCGAGTCATTTTAATTTTCAATTAATTAGTTTTTGATAGTGAAATGAAATATAAACAATACAGTGTGTTCTACTACTCGGGAATTAAAGCTCCGTTTGCATTTTCTGATTTCATTTTTGTATTATTATTATTGTGTTTATATTATTTAACTTTGACATTTGCAAATATTATCATTATAATGAGCGGTGACTTATTTTGACATGTCGTCATTTTATTTGGCTAGATTGTTTAAAAAAAGACAAGTGTGTAAGGAAACGTCAAAATAGAGGAAACATGTTTTGGAAAAGTCATTTCAGTAAAATATAAGTTGATGGATCGGTAATTTTTAAGAATTTGACAGCTATTACCGATACTCACTTGTGTAAAAATTAAAATATTTTTTCGAAAATAACAATTAAAGTATGTATAGTAAATCAACAAAGTACTAGTTTGGTATTCTATTTGCAACGGTGAAAAATTATTCGTTCAGTTTAACGTGTAAATATAAAAAGCTGAAGAAATTAAGAGATTGCTTGTAAGCAGTCAAGCATTTTAGTAAATATTTTATTGCACCTTGTCTTTCGATAACAGTATTTGGTCAAATAATTGAAATAACCTTGACAATATAAGTCTTGTTCTCTTTCAAGAGCTGATAACATAAACATCATTGAAGAAAATATTTATAGAGTACCTATATTTGATTGCAAAATTGAACCTTCAAGTTCGTATAAGAGCAAAGATTGAGAACTTATAAAAAACAGTTGAAGTCAAAAGATTTTCTAACAAACTACATATCTGGGCCTCTCCGTTAAAATTGTACATCAAGGATGAAAAACTTTGCAGTCCATGGAATATTTCTCTTACTTGGTTATGTCCAACTTGTGACTTGTGGCAATGAACGGTTTCCAGAAACCTTCATGGACAGTTATAATAATAGAAAAGAATCAATACTTTCCTCGCAAGCAAATCTAAGCGATGTGTTAAGCTTGAAATTGAAAATTGATGCATTTTACGAAGTAAGCTGGCAATATGGTGTTGGTATGCGAGCTCTGAGAAGCGTTTTCATGCTCCTAGATTCACTTCGATATGATGCTGAAAAAATAATGGCAACATCAGGAGGTGTAATGGAAAAAATCTCCAATAGTCTCGATGACTTTGATTCCATATTCGATAAATTAAATATGCAACGAGATGTGGATAAAAGTGACCAATCCTCCGAAATTAACAATCTAATTGATGAATTTATTAAACGTCACACCGATACATTGGTCGAACTTTTTGACAATATTCAAACAAAAGCTGAACACCTGGCCGAGGCTATTAAGAAGCCAGCAAATGAATCAAGCAAAATGATTGACTCACTTGCTGGAGCTATTCAAAAGTGCTTGGTTATACCGAAGAAAGATTTGGAAAAAATTACCCAATGCCGTCAAGAGGCCAGAGATATCGTTCTACCAACTCTGTCCCGTAATTCGGCTTTGCTTGGTGTTAATGCTAAAGATCAGCAACTACTGGCTAATTTACAATTATATGGTAAGACTTCGGTTTATCAACTGTATTACGATATGCCTTCAGAATTGTTTAATTTGTACGAAAAAATTCAAAAACTTAGAGATCAGCGTGACGCAGAAAATGAAAAGTCCACTTAAAACGAGAAATATTTAAATGTATTGAGAAGAATAAAATTATTAAATATTTTGATAATGAAAACTCAGTTATATTCATTAAAAAGGTTCGGTTGTTTACGCAAAGAACTTTTGGAAAACTGCTTTGGGAATTTACCAGTGAGCGCATATTATGTAATCTTTCTTCATTCTTGCAGGGAGCTGTACGATGAGATGCAAATGACACATAATGACATTAATCGTATTTTCTGACACATGTGAGTAAAAATGTTAGCTATAGGAAACAGAGAATTTTTGACATAATGACAGTATTTGCATTGGACTCTTTTGAGGTGAATCAATTTGACAGTTTTATCACAATTGAAAAATAGAGAACCAACCAGTTTATATTTCAAATTAAACTTGAGTTCAGTAAGAGTACCTCCAATTTTAGACCTTAGAAGAAAAGAATTGATGGCCGATATGTCTAATTTTACAATTTTGATCATAAGAAAATGGTCTTCTTCAATTTAAGTAGAATTGAAAAATTATTTTATAATTTTGCAGAAGACATATTCAATTTTGTATTTACTTTTTATTTAAATAATACAATTTAAATTCTTATATCTAATAAAAAATTCAGATTTGATTCCTGAGTTCCTGAATTCTTGCTAACAAGTCTTCTTTTTCACGTTCGATGTCCCTTATGACTTGCAATTCCTCCAACTTATCAAGATCCATACCAATCCTCTTGAGCTTTGCTAAAATTCGAACTAGAGATGGTAAAACAGCTTTTCTAGTTTTCCTATGGCAGAACAGAATTTCATTAAAATCACTCTTCGGAACGATCAAACACTTTCCAATGTTTTTCATAAACAAATCGATCATTGTAATCGATTGATCAATCTCTTTTTCAGCAGACATCGTAAAGTGTTTTGTTTGAGTTAGAAAATTATTGGGAAACTCAATCAAGGTTCTATTATAACGATTGACGAAATTATCGATTAGATTATTGATTGTTGATGAATGTCTTGCATCTTCGACATCGACAATTCTTTGGATATTTAGTTGATCGAATATAGAATCCAATTTATCCAAACGATTTCCAATTCTATCCAAGACCTGTTGTAAGGTCAAATCCCGACTTATCTTTTGAATATCGTCAAAGGTGTCAAAAATACTAAAGAAAGGTCGCATATTAAGTCCATATTCCCAGTAAATAACGTTCATTGCAAACATTGTTTCCGATAGAATTTGAGTTTTGCTGATGGATGATCGTGTGTATAATTCTTTTCTGGTTTCATAATTCTCGAAAAACAATTGCGGCGGACTCAGAGCACTGACATTGCAATAACTAACTACTAGAACTACGCCCAGAAATAGAAAAGATTTCATTTTGAAAACGAAGATTCCACACTTAGGGGAGAACTAGAAGACTTCAACTATTAGATTTTGATTGTCAGTCGGGTCTTTTATGTGAATTCAATATGCTTCCACTTTTAGACTTGTTTTTTTTTTTGTCTATTAGAAATTCTTGAAATTAAACGATAATTAGAACTTCAAGGGTGCTTGTTAATAATTAATTAATCAACGCTTTAGAACTTCCGAAAGGAGTGATATGAAATTTGTTGGTGTAGATCTCGTGATATCAAACAAATTACTTTCTCCTCGCTAAATGAAAAACTTCACTTCGAGAACTTTTGCATTAAAAGTCCAATACTGAATGTAGTAGAATGTTCATTCAATTCTCAAGGTCGTTAGTTTTACATGTTGTAGTGGGTAAATAATTGAAGTTTTCATTTAGAATTTCCAAGTGCCCTTAACAGTGAATTTCTTGAATTACATATTTCAAGAGCTGATAATTAAAAAAATATATATACATTTTAAGAAAAAATTAAGGCACCTACTTGAAATGATAAGACTGGAATATTATATCCATATAAAAGACAAGATTCAGAAATCGAAAAACAGTTTGAGTTAAAATATCGTGAACTTTGCTGTCTTGGATCAACTTTGTTCCCTGCTAAAATGAAAACACTTGTATTCTTAGGAATAGTTCTTCTAGTGGTTTGTGTTGAAGTCAACGGCGGTGGCGGTCAAAACCAAGAATTTTTGGAGAACTATAAGCATCTGGTAGATTCAATAAAGCAGAACTCCAACGATACTGAGAGCTTAAAATTCAAAATCGAAGCTTTATACGAAATCAGCCGCCAGCATGGTCATATTTTACGAGCTTACCAAAGCATTTTCGAATTGTTAGACAGCGTTCAAACAGAGTGCCGTCAAAAAATCATGACCCCTGAACGTGTTCTAGATATAATTTCCGATCGCTTGGACGATTTTGATTACATATTCGATCAATTGAATATGCAAAGAGATTTTGATCAAAGTAAATTACCTTCGAAAATTAACAATCTAATCGATAAGTTTGTAATGGATAAGACACAAGTCTTGGTTCAGGTGTTGGATAATCTGTTTCAGCATGCGGAAAAATTGTGGTTTAAGGCCGGAGATCCAATTGCTAAATTAAATGAAGTGGTTGACACATTCGCTGAAAATATTCAAAAGTGCTTATCTATTGAAAAAACTGATTACAAAGCCATTTTGGAATGTCGAAAGCTTACCAGGGAAGTTGCTTTGCCAAGTCTAGAAAATAATTCAGCAATTCTTAGTGATATTGGTGATGAGATGTTGCAACTGGAGAATTTCGAATTAAATGGACTTTCTATTTATCAGCTCTATTACAATTTACGCTCCGAAACACCCGATTTGTACCAACAATTTCGCAATATCAGAGCACAACGTGGAGATTGAGAAACAGCCGCCGACAGATGGCGGATATTAGTCACTGAGGTAAAAAAGAGTTTATTTTAAAGTAAATAAAAATTCAAAATCGCACGGTTGAACTTTTCATTGATCTTTCAAATTGTTTCACTATTTGCATGTTTGCAAAAAATGTATCGTTTGGTTTTTTGCTGTCAAACATGGGGGAATCAAATTTGATTGATTAGGGTGACATTTCTTAAATTTTAACACTCGCAAGTTTCTGCGAAATGGCTGCGTCATCTTAAACTGAGTCTGTTAGCATCCTTTTTTGTTATGTGCACACTGCTTGATTCTGTCGCTTATTTAAAAGCCTAATTTATCCATTATTGCAAGCCAAATCTAACCGCAGATTGAGTTCTGGGAGAAAAACCCGCGTGTGGATTAAACTATTGTGACTCTACAAAAAAATGCATGTGTGCATCGGGCGTTAGACGGTATTCACATTAGAGTAATATTTTAGGTGACTCATTTGACGCCTGATCATTTAAGTGTGGTCACACTAGACAGAGAAATAAGTATTGGTGGAAACAAGATAAAGTACTTAAACGTTGAAATGAGTTTAATGTGGCAACACCATAAAATGAGTTTAATGTAGCAATACCGTCTTAGGAATATAAACTTGGCAATTCTGTTTTCAGATGTTTTGACAGCAAATACGTTAGTGAGAGATTCTTATGAGAAATAATCTTAATTACATTTCAGAGGAGAAAATACATCAATGAACCTCATCAATCAACACTATCAATTTTAAGATTTAAGCATAATCATAGAAACGAATTTTTAATCTATGTACATTAATCGTATGTATAATTGCATAATATAGTAAATATTCTATCAAAACAATTTATGTATGTCTGTTTTTGTTGTTTTTTTTTTTTAGAGTAAAATTTACAAGTACAAAATATGCCCTCAAGTATCCCGGCCATACAGAGAGAAATGGATTAAAAAAAAAAAGAAAAGCTTTTAACCCCCCCGCCTGATGTACATATAGAGAAACCAACAGCGCTATATAAATGGGTCAAGGGAAATTTTGTGGGCTCCTAGTTTGTGTCAATATATTTATGTTTATACACAGATGCACGCAATCGATAACTTGTTACCAACTCCAACCATCCAGGTTCTGGGTTTGGCTGGAATGGTGGCAAATAAGTTAAGCATCAATGTGTGTAGGTGTATAGAATACACAACAGACATGATGCGTTTGTATTGGTGCTGAATTCAAATTTTGATGGTCACTTATCGAGTTATGTTGTTAAATTACAGAGTGTAAAACTTAACGAAACATTTATTTTCACTCCCTTTTCATTTCGTTTATTGATTTTGGATGAAACTGTTGATTATATTTGCTGGATATTAAATGATCAAAATCCCAGAGTTTTGGATTCCATACATTTAAAAATTGTTGTAGTGTGTCCCATTTTTATTAGGGTTGAATACACATCGGATAAAGCAAAATATGTTTCGTTGTTTCGCTTTATTCGGTGTGTTTTCAACCTAACCTTGTGTTAAATTGTAATATTTAATTGTCTTGTCAACTTTTTCTTATTACACATATCTTATTGAATTTTGAGTTTATTTTGACACAAGACCAATCTGCCATAATGTATATTTGATTTTGTGACATCTCAGCAGTTGAAAACGGTAGCGTTCGGAAATCAATCCAATGTGTTAAGTTTAGAGATGAAAACAAAATAGCTGTTTTCGACTGATATTTGTGATTAAGTCCATTTTAATTTTAATACAAATAAAAAGTCACAAACGTGAATTGTTTCTCCACTTTACATTTAACCTTCTTTTATTTTCTGTAAAGCACAAAAAACGTTTTTCTGACACTTTTGAGTGTACGTTATTATATCTACTTTCCGCACCATTCTATATTTGCATGGCACATCCCGTTCAACCACAGAGATCCCTTAGCTATTCAAATCCTAGAAGCAAGTGCAAATCAAATTAAATTATCGCTCATACGCCCTAGTGAACCAGTTGCTTCCGGCATCGGTACTTTGTTTTCTTTACTTAACTTTTTGTTCTTTTCGCGATATCAACTACATCCGGGTCGCAATAAAATAAAAGTTTCCTCTTTCATTCATATAAAATATCATACATCAACTCCCAGAGACATCCGCTCCACCCCGCCCGGCCGGCCTCGTACCCGCCCAGCTCCTTAACAAACTCCAGAAGTTTTCCTCTTTCTAGACATACTGACATACATACATATGTACACACACACAAATGTATCAGACAACAATGTTCACACAGACCATTCAACATAAACAATAGCTAACATCAGCTAGCGTAAGGACATCCTGCTGGATTTCTATACCCCAAAGATAAAAGGACAAACAGAAAAAAAAGAAGAAAAGAGCAAACAAAAAAGTTAAAGAAAAAAGAGAAAAGAGAAAAACCAACACCAAAGAAACGTAACGGAACGTTCGCGACCGTACAAGACCGTTTTTCATCGAAGAGTCAAGAGCAATTATCACCACCCAATGAGTTGGTATTATACACTCATGTGTGTTGTGTGTTGTGTGTTGTGTGTTGGGTGTGTGTGTGTGCATTTTCATATATGTATATAAATATCTAGTGCATACACACACACAGACACACATGCAGGTGACACTATCCGGGCTGTGAATGCAGCAGAAGCAGACACTAGCTGCATCAGACCTTGCACTGCAATCTGCAACTACGAGTATAGACTATAGAGCGATGCGATGACAGGAGAAGCAGAGCAGAGTAGAGCAGCTTCAGCTACCAGCAGCAGTTGGGATGCTTGGATGCTATGGGTTTGGGTCTGGGAATGGGAATGGGAAACAAAAAGCTGAAAGAAAAACACGAGCAGGATATAGCTGCTGGAAACTATTATGTTGGCAAACAAAATCAAGGAAGCAGATGACTCAGCGTGTGGTATGGAAATAAAACGCCTTACAGTTACAGCCAGCGTCGTCGTCATACGTCGCATCGGCCGTCGGTCGTTTTTCGTTCTTTCGGTTGGTCGGTGGAGATTGGCCGGGTGTAGATGGGGATGTGACTGTGGCTGTGGAATGGAGTATGTGCTCGTTTATGAATATGGTGTTTGATGACACGGGCAAATGGTGATGTCAATGTGTGTTGAATGAAAAAGTGACAGCGGCAGAACGAGAACGAGAGGGGTGCTTTATCACGGAACTTTAACGAAACTGTTGTAGTATCTCTTATCACTTGTGGAAGAGTTTATTGGGTCAAAGGAGAATTCCCATTTAAATGCCTTGTTTTGTTGTGTTGTGTCAGAACTCAGAAGGATCACAAAAACTTCCATATATGAACATAAATCTTTTGGTATTTTGTTTCATTTAACACTTTGACACGCATGAAGACATCTTTTTTCCATATGTGTAGGTACTCGTTTGAATTTATCAACTTATAACCCTCCCATCAATTAACTTTATTAGTTTTTGACATAGGTCGTGTTTTGTAAGTCAATGGGCGGTGAATTAAAATTGTTGCTCATAGCAATCCAATTTTCAGGAACTTATGAATGTATATGAACTTTTGTTATGATTGGAAAAGTTTTTGATAAATGGCCAAGGGTTTTGAGTTTGTTGGCTTGTTTTTGATTTACATATTTCTACGAAACAACATTCTATACTTTTAGATGTTTAATAAAATGTTAAAAAAACATGTCCAGACAAATTTTAAATGGGTAACAGAAGAAGCTAGTTCAATGGGTACGATAGGGCACAGCCAAGAGTTCTGAGACATTATAAGCGGTTTTTGAACCACTCTTGAAAAATAAAAAAAATTCATAAACGTCAAATTTGACATATATTCAGTCACTTATTATTTCTGAAGAATGATACAATTTGGATAAGTTATGGTAGTTCTTTTACAAAAATAGTTCTTAATTTATGAAGATATATAGATAAAAATGTTAACATGTTTTAAGCAAACAATTATTATCGAAACAGTTCCAAATGTCACTGAGCAAATGAGCAGGTCCTTTTTAAAACTGTCATTTTAGGTCTATTCTTAAAAATTATGTAATTTAAGAGTAAAAGATTAGAAACATTAAAGCTTAAAAGACGGGATGCCTTCCACCGCTAGTATTGCTTCTGACAAAAAACCATTGCATTTATCCAGAACTGACAGGTGACTGTGATAATAATATCGCTAAGCTTTCATCTGTCTAACTGACATTTGTCTAACCTTTCAAGTTTACATTAAATTTGTTAAAATTAGGACGCCAAAAGTCCAAGCAATATCTACTGAATTACTCGAAAAAAATTAACCTAAAACAAGCTGGAGATTATTGTTTTGTACTTCATACAAGTATATGTCTTTAAATGAACTTGTCATGTTTAAACAATAATTACCACATAATGTCAATCATGTCACATTCCCTCTTATTTCCGTTTAACAAAACAGAAAAAAAGAAACATCACAGCCTCCTCATTTCAAAACATCATTATCCATTTAGATATCAACTCTGATATTTCGTGTGAAACATTTCCTCCCTTGACAGTTTATTGGCCTTAAAATATATCCCCTAATAATGATTATCTCCACATATAAATACACATACACATTCACATTCACAATACTGCCCTCCAGTTTGTCAAATAAAAATAGACAGAGCCATCTGCTGGGTAACACGATGCGATCCTTAAAATAACTTCTCTCCTCTATATTTATACTTTCAAGGAGACAAAAGGGCAATGTCCATCAGTTTATTTTTGTGTTTTTTTCATTTTGTTTTCTGTCTTCCTTTTTTTTTGTTAGAAATAAAAGAGATAATGACCGGAGCATAAAATATATAAAATGTGATAAGATAAGTTGTGTCTTTCATGTCGAGCAAAGCAACAGCAATTAAGAACCTAACTCCCTCTGACGGACTGATGGTGATGTGATGATGTTGATGTTGATTTTGATGCTGTTAAAATTTGCCTTCATATTTCATTTGGTTGTGCCTAAAGAGCTTGACGAAATGCGTGTGCAGACATTCGAGAGATAATGAACGATTTTTCTTATAATTTTTCACTTTTTTTTTCTTTTGTTTTGTTTCAAAAAGGACACCGTTTTCCTGCGATTGATATCTTAAATTTTCACTCAATTACCAACACAATTTTTAATTGAAGAATAATAACATCATTTTCCATCTGATAAATTTCGCTTTAGGAATTCTTAAACAAAACATTCGACATTATCTTTTTTTTTTTGTTGCCCATCAATATTAAGGAAAAAGGAATTATTTTTAAGTTCCTTTTCTCATTATTTTGCAATTCAATCGAATTGGTCAGGGTATCCATTTGATATCCCTTCTGTCCATTCATTGACAAGTGGAGAGGCTGATGATGGTTGTTTCTTCTTTTTTTTTTAGTTTTGTATTTTGTGTTAATTTCTTTCCACAGAGAAAATCCTCTGAGTATTGTCAACATAAAAAAAGAGAGAGAAAACAGAAAAAAAGCTTCTGTTTAACAATAAAACTTTATGTCTGCAACACAATCTTATAGATACATGCCGGGCGGCCATCTCTTTGATAGTATTTTTTTACGATTATGATAATCGCTGTCTCCCCCAAGGGAACTTAATACCCTTTGGGGGTGAATTCGTAATATTATAGGAATATTTTCACATACATATATACATACATACATAAATATGTATATAAATCTTTGTTGTCTACTTTGTCGTTTCTTTATTCTCGCATTCAACTGAGTCGAATTTGGACGGATTTTCATGTGTTTTGTTAACATGACAATTGGCTCGTGTAGATTATGTATAGGTATATATTTAGCGTGTCCTTAAATGGATATAGGTTGTTAAGCAGAAGGAGCAAAGACACAGGTTATATGAACAAAAGAGCTCTGATCTGATGTTATGGCTCAATTCAAAGGTTGTTGTGATGAGCTATAAAAAAGGAATACTCATGCGTATATAGGTCCTGGACGGAGGCGGCCGTTGGCTTGGCGGTGAAGGCGACACGACGATGATCTCATCATGACCAAGAGACATGACAACTTTTTCAAGTGATTTCCTATTGCTATAGTAAATCTGGATTAATTTATACTGTTTCTTTTTTATTGAAAATCAATTTCATCGGCTCATTTGACCATGGCTTTTATTATTTGGTCTTTAATGTTATTTATTGTTTTCACTAATAAGTTTCGTTCAGAATTTTTTTAAAAGTCAATTTCAATTTTCTGAACAAAGAAATGAGTTAACAAAATCTCGTTATCAAAATTTGAACCAATGCACGAGAGTCACGTTCTTGTCTCGGATGTTTTTGACATTTATTCTCTTGTAGTGGTGGCGCTAGTGGATGTAATGTCAGCTATTTCGTGTGAGGAATTCACAAATGCTTCTCAAATTTGACGTTTAAATTAGACATTAAATCAAAAACAACATTACAAAGTTCAAAGAGTTGTCAAGAAAGAAAAGTGTGTTTAATTGATTCATACGCGTATTCTTGAAAGAGTTAAAACTACTATTTTTTTGAAATAGTTTCCCTAAAATTTTATTTAGAAAATATCACTCCAACTATAACAACTTCATCTAGTATCTCATGTAATACCTTTTAACTTAAAAACTAAGATCAGGAGCAAAACTAACTGGAAATTATATTTTTTTTGTTCACTGAGGCGTATACTTACTTTTTTAATTTTTGCTCACAAATTTTCCCTATAAATTATTATATATTTCAACTTATTCGTTAGCAAGTTCATGAGATAAGTCTCGATATTGCATTGTTTTGTTTCATTAATTACCAAAATAAATCAATTTAAAACATTTACTCCACAATTAGATACACATGCAAAAAAGGGTATTTCGTGAAAACTTAGATCTATTTTAACTTTTTAATTAAGATACATATTAAATGTATTCTTACCTTCTATTTCATTAAATCACAGCTGTTCCTGAAAACAAAACGAAAAATAGTTTTAGTAATTATTCAGATTTTTCTCAAAAAAAAAACACATTGTGTGTTTGTGTGTGTATGTATGTATGTAACCATTACTAAAACATCTGCAAAACAAAATAATGAATTCCCCCTTAGTTATTCCCAAAAGTACTTGTAGCTATGAATTAATTTACTTCTTGTTTTTTAATTTTCTGTGTTGCAGACAGACATCGCCAGTGTGTTTTGCCTCACTAACCAACAACTTTACTTTTGCTCCCGCCACGCCACGCCACGACCATCCGCCCGCCACACCACCTCTCCACCGCCGCCACACCGCCGTCACCTGTTGTTTGGATTTAAGTTAAGAAGAGGATGCAGAGGATATTATGTCGAACTAAAAAGGATGTGGTCGTTATAGACATTAACATAAACCATGAATAAGACAAGGAAAGGGCTGTGGGGCGAAGTAAGGGCGGTGTAATGCAACCTAACCAAGTAATCTGCTTGGAGATTTTAGAGAAAGGATACATGCATTTTCGTCCTTCGTTCGTCGATGAAGACGAGGGAGCAATTCAATCGATTCGATGATGCTGATTTCTAAACGTATACACTCATGTATATGTATGTATGTGTAGTGTTTTCTACGTAGTCGTCGAGGAGGAAGTGAATTCTAGAAGGGATATTATTTTAAAGAGCTTTTTATAAAATTAGAGCACCCTTAAGATTTGAGATTCCAATTAATTATATTGAGATATTTTTGTTCAATGGAAACAGTATCTAGACTTGGGTTCTATCCGCCCATTTGGTTACATTTTGATTGATTTGGGAGGAGGGGAAAGGGGTATGGAAGAGGGATTGAATGTTTAAGTGGTGTGGTGAAAATTTTTTTTGAAAGACGATAGTGAACTTGGAAATTAAAGACTTTAATGTTGGAGATAGAGAATATCGGTTCTTAAAAAATTATATAGAAATGTCTTGAGTCAAAGTTTTTCAATTCGGATGGATATAGTATACATATATGCAGTTATAAACGTTAAAATTGAAAAAATAAATCGATTGCATGATATCAACCATTTTTTCTTTTGAAAACTTATCAAGAATTTTAATGAGAACATTTTAAAGTGACAACACCGTTTGCCATAACGATCGCAATAAGCAGGTTCACGATAGTTTGGATCTGCACTTAAGTTGGACCAAACATTTTGTTCTGAAAATCATTGGTATACAAATCTAATGGTGCGATGACATAACCAACTGTCATTTTTGATAAATAAGACGTTGTTATAACATAGAAGTCTGTGTTTTGCAGTAGATCTTTGAGAAATGTCAAATTTCAGCTAATTTCAGCTTTTGCTGTCAGTGAGTCCATCATTTCTTTGACATTTAAAGCAATTTAACGACTTGTCATTATTCATGAAGGATATTGTCAGAAATATTCAATCATTACTTTAAGCAAACAGCTTCTGGTGATGATATTTTGAAACAGTCTTCTGAATGTATTAAAAGTAAGGGAACTAAGGGAACTCTCAGTTAGGTTTTTTTCTTAAACAATATAAATTTAAATTTTTGATGAAAGAAGGCAACTCTACAAGACAATCCTCAAATAACAAAGAAGGAATTTAGATACCTTAAATATCCCAACAAACACTTCTTACTTACATTCATACATAAAATATGCTTCGCCACCTTGAACTGAAATATTTAAGGAATTTATACAAAGTTAAAATATTTCCAAGCAAGTATATAGATCAATGTGTAAGGTATTCATATTTTACAGACACACTACGATTATACAACACTGGTTCCATAATTCAAGTTTATCCTTTTCACCTTCAAAAATTTGACTTCAAAACTATTTGAATTCTTTTCTAAGGAATATGAAATATCTTTGTGACACCTCGTGACAGATATTTAACCACTTCTACATCCTTTCAGATGTATGAAATCTATTTAACTATTTAGGAAGAATTTTCTATTGTATTCGATGGCTTTAAGGACGCAACACCATTTAATGTTATAAGCAACTTACCTACTTAAGTACTTATATGTACCTACTTATGTATAGATTTCGATATGAAATGAAAAGGATGTGTATATGTACAGACACTTAAGATGTACTCTTTTAAAATGCACCTCAAAATACATAAATTTGTATGTGGAGAGTGAAAAAAAAAAAAATTGGTAACAAAATCACATCCTCTCGTTACGAAATATTTTGATCCCATTCGACAACTCAAGCCACATAATGCTCTGCAGCATTGTTAGCATAACGTACTCAAACATTTGAAAGAAAAAAAAAAAGGAATCGCTCAACTGCTACAAGGACCAAGTGAGCTTATGGCATAGAATATACAAGTGTAGGTGTACTATCACCCATTTTATTCAACCCTTTTTTACGTACACCTAACCTATACCTCCTTTAGAAGAGTAAGCTTGTCAGGTAATTTTACACAATGCAATGCATATAAGAACCTTGAATTAACTGCACACCATTTCACTCATAAATGCTTGACATCACGTCGTCGTTGTCGTCGTTTGAGAATAGAAAACCATGTGTAGTTTTTTTCCTTAGGTTGGTACCTACACTTTACGCTATGTTTTACAAATAGACAGACTTAAAATAAATTTCCACAAAAGCTGTAGACAAGTTGTTGTTTTGTATTATTAAATTTCATTGAACATTATTCATCATGTTTTTTTTTTTTGGAAGATGCCACAGGCTAAAATGGTCAGGAGATTCATGCCATTTAATGTACTTTAATAATATATCCCTCATAAATAGACACTTTTGACATCTTTACGTCAATCATCATCATCAGCCAGCATCATTCTGTTCATAGTGTGTTGACATGTATTGTACTTGACACATAAACATTACCCAAAAAAGAAAAAGAAAAAAAATGTTAATGCCATCCCATTAAGTTCGCTTTTGACAGGTTTGTCATTTTTGACGATGAACATGAATATTTTCCAAATTATGTTTATTAACATTTCAAAAAACACAAAACAACAAAATCATTTTGACAAGACAACACAATAATAAATTGGGTCAAAATGACATCCCTATAAACATGGCCATCACTTCAACTTCAACCCAACTACTATACTCTGATGAATATGACAGAATAATGTTTCAGTTTCAGTTTCAGTATATGCACGCATCAGTATACATGTTGACAATTTTATTTCTTACTTTGAAGTATCATAGGGCTTTATGTGGGAGACACATTGAGTGAATCAAATTCATAAGCATAGAGTTGCCAACAACACTCTTGTCTGATGCTTCGATGAGTTGAATTTAGAGAAAATATATAAAATAACAATTTTTTTCGACAGATAAATAGCAAAACTGATTTATAAGTGACAAAAGATTAGGCTATGTTTCAACTTTTGAACTTGTAAGTCTAAAAATTACTGTTTGTTTTCAAACTGAGGCTCAGTTTTTCAGACTTCGTAATAACAACTTCATAATTAAACTACCTCTCTGGGTCCGTTTTAGAAGGATCAATTCCGGATCAAGGTTTTAAACTATACATTTTGGTGAATTAAGAGTGGGTTTTTATGTTTAAGAATTCAATTATAAGGGTCTGCTTCCATTGTCGTCGTTCGGAAAGATAGCTATTAAAACTTAGGTAAGCCAATAATTAGGTGAATTCAAATTGCGGGACAAATAAAACTAAGTTGAACCTCAGTTGATCGATAATATTCGTTCCTTTAAATTTATAATCTTTTGATACGTTATCTTGAAGTTAGTGTGAGTATTTAACTTAGCATTATTGTTTTGAGTTCAATTACCAGCAGGTCATAGGATTGAAAAGTTCCGTTTTTAAAAATCCAGTTCAATTCTGTTCCGTTTATTAATAAAAAACTGATGTCATCCCTGGATAAATGAACCAAATTTAGCTAAATTGTCCTAAACATTATTTTTCCGACAAGTAATATATCCTAAGCTACGTCTATACATCTCTGTATATTAAGGTATACGACTAACGGTATATAGTATATACCTATACCACAACTAAATGTTCAAAATTGAATCCAACAACTGCCTAATCAACAGCGGAAATTCATCTACCGAAACGTGACCCGATTTATGAATCTCTTCTTTTCATTGCACATCATTTGTTTTCCCTCCCCTCTCACTACCAGTCACGATACCGTCACCTTTAGTGACTTTGGTCGAAAGCGTTGTGCGATTGTGATTGTGATGATGATGGGCTTCGGTTCCTGGTTCGGTTAAGTTTGGTCCTTCTTGTTGTTTCTGCCATATTTTTGAAGTACTACCTAACCAACCCCACCCACCCATAGGTACATACATATATTGGTGTTTTTGCCATTGGGTTGACTTGACAGAGGGTAGCCAGCCGAACAAGCATCAACAGCAGCACCAGCGCCATCACGAGCGCCAGTGCCAACAGCTAGCAGCGCACAGTATAGTCAGTGAGTGGTGACTGCTGAGAAGTGAGAACAATATTCATTGTCCGGGTTTTGATGTGCAAAATTCATTATCCCCGATGTCATGCGATAAATCATTTTAATTTAGAAGAGACGAAAGAGGTGGCATTGGCGAACGAACGAACTAACGAAAGGAGCATCAGCAATCACGTTTAATTGGACATGAATTAAAAGTGCTGAGATTGGTAGGAGACTTTTTGATGCTACCTATTAGTTTATTTTTATAATTGATTGAGAAAAACAAGGCTTGTCTGTATAGGTATCTATATTGGAATAGAATGAACGGTTAGATTGAGTAGATTGTCGAAGATAAAGATTTCAACAGGAAATTAAGATGGTTTCCAGTTCTGAATTTGACACTTCATTAACTGTCAATTGTGGATTTGATTAAAAACTTGATGATATTGAATTTCATTGATACTAGTTTAATGGAAAACCTTTATAAATAGAAGATTTGAGTTTTATATAATTTTAGCGTGTATTTGAAATCTTGACGTCTTCGGTCTATACATAGATTTAACAATTTAACAAGTTGACAACCAGAGAGCGTGCATCATTTTGATTATTGTGTGTCAGTCTTTTGTCCGTTGCCCTAGGAGCTTTTTGGAAACACTTGAAAAAGGGTGTTCTTTAAGGAATGAACGCACTGAATAAAAAGGCACAAACTTGACAATTTGGCAGTCTTAATGACATCAGTCCCACTGTTCAGTTCTTAAAAAAAGGCAGTAATAATTCGAAAATGTAAAATTATATAAGTTTGTACTTATTTTCATTTTGAATAACGATACGTTCTCAACGACTTAATTTAAAACACCATACCATAGCCTAAAGCGGCAATGAGATAATTATGTCCCTACCTTACGATAACTTCCCAAAGAATCTATCTCTCATCCACATTTTTAAAAGCTAACTTCAAAATACCTGCCTCAAAACTAAGACTATCTTTAATTAACATCATAATAAGGAAATGAGTCCTTAAACGAACCCATTTTTTGCATATTCTCGTATACCTAACCTACTTCCATTCAATCTTCTTACTTAATCTTAAGTGCCAGCAAATTCATTAATTTAAATAAGTAGGTAAATGTTGAAGTGAAAAACCCAGGCAAAAAAAAAACAAAAGAAACAACAAATAAAAGAACCAGCCAGAGACCATTTTAAGCTACTTCCTTCCGATTTTTAGAATAGCATAACAATGTTTAAGACAGTTCATCTATGCGCTGTCACGGGTATAGAGGTTACAGGTGGTGCTGAGGTGCGGTGTGGCGTTGTGTGGTAGTGAAGTTGGTCTTGTTTGCTTTACCAAAGAATCCCAAATATAACCTGGTTCAACTTTAAAGACACAGGCACGCGCGTTTTGCCTGAGGTGAGAAGTCGCATCATAATCATTACCCACCCTCACCTTTTTAAGGTTATACTTCTTTTCTTATCTTCGTCCTATCAAAAGAAAAGTCAAAAAAAAAGACAAAGAAAAGAAAAGGTAAAACAAGAAAAACTAAAAAAGAAGAACTAAATACCGAGACAGAAGCATCACAAAAGACTCAAAAAAATTGTGAACTCCTTGAACACTTATTTTCTTTTCTTTTTTTTTCGTATTCAAAACCGTCTACATTTTAATGAATAATAAAAAAGGATACACCATTTTCTCTCTCCCTCACTCTGTTCCTATCTTTTTTCCATTTTAAATCCTTCCCGGTTTGCCTTAAGTTCTGCTCTTTGGTAAATCCTTTTTTGCTGTGTTGTTAAATATTTGCATAAACAACAAAAATAAAGCGAAGACGAAAAATAAAAAACAACAAACTCAAGCTCTGCTTTAATTACAATAATTATAATTCTAAGGCCGTTGAAGAGAGAAAGAGACGTAAAAAGAAGCCAAAGCTTCCTCTCATACTCAGTTTCCATAGGGTAGTTGATGACAAAGACGAGGAATTCGTATATATGTACACGAAGGACAATGAAAAATTACAAACCAACGATGTAACATTAGAATGTTAAACAAGCCATGGAACCTGATTAAATAAGGCGTTAAATGAATTTAATGTAAAACAAACAAATCTATTAAATATTTGCTTTTATTTTTGTTGTCTGGTGTTTCCTCACTTTAATATAACCATAAATTGTAATCCTTCATTGCATCATCTTTCAGCCATGCACCGTAATGTGGGCTTCCTAGGATAAGGATCTGGATAACTGAATAACAAGCTAAAAGCCATTTGTATATATATTTTTTTTATTGTTACAACCCTGCGGTGGCTTTGTTGGCTGCAGACTTTAAAAAGCTGTTGCTTCTTAGAGGAAAATGGAGTATTTTATACCTATACCTAGGTAATAAATAACTCTCCAGGGGGGACACTAACAGATACTCCTAGAACACTATAGGAAATTCGGTGAGCATTATCGGTGTGTGCATTTGTGGAAGAAATGAAATGAGTTACTGAGTGCCAAGGACTTCTTAAGACGAAAATGTTCATAATAAGCAACAAAACGGATTTACTCAAAATTTTAAGGTCAGAAGTTCTCCAATATTGAATTTCAAAATTCCCTAATTACTTTTATTTAAGAAACCCTGAATTGAAATTTCAGTCAAATGTCAATAATTCGCAATCAAATTTACTTTGACACAGTACAGTAGTTGTAGGTAGAGAGAATTTGACAGAACACTGAATACCTTTATCTTCATTTATACGTAGATTCAGCTCTCTGGAACCTAAACCGAAAGAGCATTCAAAGTGAAGAGTTCCAACGTGTCATTAGGTGAGATAGTCACAATTTTTTCAAAATTTCATCGAAAATTTCATGTAATAAGCAATAAAACTATTATACTTGGAAAAGAATTAAGTTCTATTTTAAAATAAAAATGTTCACTTCAGTTCAAAAATCCACAGCCATTTTTTTATTAATGAAAATAACGAACAGATCTCCATCAGTCACATTTTCACTTTCTAAACCTCTCTGCAGAAATATGTATGTTGTTCCTCCCAGTAAATACTCATGGTATAGCAACTTTAAATAGGCTGTTTTCTTTTTAAGCTCAGAGCAGAGAACTGAGCTGTCAAAAAAAGATCTGTTTCTTTTTTAGCTCAGGCATATCAAAGCACTCAGGTTCTGTTTCTTTTTTCAATCGGAGCTAGCTCGGAGCGCGCTCTATGAGCTCTAAATAAAATGGCCGAGTGAATGAAGTAAAAAGATGAGCGTGGCTAACTCACTTTTTTTCAGGCGGTATGACAGAGACAGACTGCTTTTGACAGTTCAGTGCTTATCGGAGAGCTCTGATAAAACTCTACTCAGTGCCTACTCGACGTGCTCAGGCTCTGCTCAGTGCTAAAAAAGAAAAATGCCTAATGTCTGACAGAAAGAGACAAGAATCAGAAAGCATTTTTTTTTTTTTTGACATTTGTTCCCAAAGATACTATAAAGTTAAATTTAAAAAATAATTACAAAAAAACATGACAACTGAAAAAGGACAATTTCTTACATCTTTCAGAAATGAAGATTTTTAATGTGTTTTAAATAAAAAACTTTATCTTTACTATAAAAAGCAAGTTTGTTCAACATATACTTGCTTTTAATTTACTTGAACGCATTCAAATTTCTAAAAAGACTCTTAAACAACCGCACTCTCTACTTATGGTTACTTTTTCAAGAATATTACTTTCTAAAACTTTTGCTTAAGTGGAAATGAGATTAAGACATGAGAACCATCAAATCCAGGGCAGGATCAATCTATAGTCTCTATAGTCGGGCCAGAAAACATCCGAAAATATCTACTGCTTTAATTTATTTATCAAAGTTTATTTATTTGTCAACAAATCAAAATTGACAGCAATAAAAAAAATACAATTTGACAGCTAATAATTTATGGTAATCGTAAATGAAGCTTTACATTGCATTCTATGTATTAGCAATTCTTCCAACAACTATTTTCCAAACTGCACACTAAAATGTTCGATCGAAGCATTTTTCTAATATGTACATACATATATATGTACCTACATATATTCTAAGTTTTAATCTTAAGTCGCAAGGAATTATTTTCAAATATTATTAAAATATTTTTCTAAAAAATTAATCTTTTGTAATGTTAATATTTGTAAATTTATTGCATTTCTTTTAGCAAAAAATATTTGGCATCGTTTGTCATTCACCGTTCAAAAATCAAATCTTCCAAACATTGAAATCGCATAAGAACATAATTCCTATCAAAACCTCTGGTAACTTTTGTTCCCTTGAATTTTAATTGGTGCCCTTTAAAATTAGAGTTTTATCTTGTACAGTCAAACGACAAATCCACTCCTGGAAAAACATCAAGGATGAAAGAGAAAGAGACAGATCAATTAAACACGAATGCCGATGAAAATGAAAAGTACGCTTTAACTCTTAGGCGGTCCTTGAAGGATAAAGCACTCAAATGGTGAGTAACGCGCAATAAAAAAAATTAAAAAAAAAAATCTAAAAATAAGGAAGAACTTTATACCCAGAGTTTTATTGTTAATTGGAAATCTTGAGTGCTGAAGGTTTCGTGATTTTGTTTTCTTTGTTACTTTTTTGTATTTTATTTTATGCTCCCGCGGAATGTGTTCGATTTAGATAAGGCAGTTATTTAACAATTCTCATTAACTTTATATGGAAACAATAATTTTAAATGAAAACATTTAGTATAATAATAATAATTAACATCGCATAACAACAAAGTTAACTGCAATAAAAGTTACCAAAAACTCAGTATTTTTTATTGTTTCAAAATTATTATCACGGAAATAGACATCGTGTTTATTGAAATAAATGATTTATTTAAAAAAAAAAGTGCTATCAAATTTAACTGTGCACAAGGAAAAACCAAAATATTTATAAAATACTACATTCACATAACATTCCACAC
The DNA here is from genome assembly GCA_905146935.1 of Scaeva pyrastri. NCBI lineage: Eukaryota > Metazoa > Arthropoda > Insecta > Diptera > Syrphidae > Scaeva > Scaeva pyrastri. Next base: position 78,833,143 of record LR989928.1, on the reverse strand, counting down.
ACATGAGACTTGATATTTTATTCAATGTATAAAATATACAAATATTTTATAAGCTGCATCCTCATTTCGCAAGTTCTGTTTTATTTTTTGGAAAATCTAAAAATCATAGAACCGAGGCAAATTATTTAAATCCAAATACTCGTAGTTTCAACACTTTTCACTTTTCTCACAAAATACCAAAAAAAAAACAACAAAATTAAAGAACTAAATTATAACATGAAAATGGGAAGAAGAAGAAGGAAAAGTTTTGCATACGAGTACGTAACCGTACTTATGGCATATTTATGATAAACATGCTTATAAATTCCCCACCAATGCCAAGGACAGGACTCTGAAATTAAACTGAGCCTATTCACCTTGTATTATGTGTACCTTAGCTAAACTCCTACATATATATAATGGAAGTCATTTTCCCTCTTGTAAATTTGTTTGCTAACAAAACTACACATCCAATTCCATCCACCCCATCATCCATCCACCATTCTATCTTCCCCCCTCCCCCCTCCCTTTTCAATCCAGCATCGCAGCTCAAAAGAACGAACCACCGCACCGACCGACCTCACTCTCCTCTCCAGCTCTAGGTTATTCAAGTAAACGTAATGTGAGAAGGTATGCTACACGTTTACGCTTTTACTTTGTGCGTGCACCTTAATGTTGCCTTATTATATACTTTGAATAGCAAAGCGCGAAATGTTGGTGTCGGTGCTCGGTTGGCTTTTCCTACACAACGATTATTATTATTATGTCCTTTTTTGCACGTTTCTTTTGTTTAGATTATACTCGTATAGAATATGGGAGCAGGGTGTAAGGTTGAGCCATGATGGGAGACGTGGGGTCATGGTATTGTTTGAAATGGTGGGAGAGGGGGTCGAAGAAAGTTATTTTTGAAGAGGATCCTATTTTCATAAAATTTTATTCTTTTTTTTTGTGATTTATTTGCGAATATGTTGGTGAATATTAAAGCCAATAAAGCAATCTCACTAAGAGCTTATTTTTTTGACATAAGTGAATTGTTTCATATTCTTGGACCAGTGACTTATTTCTTTTCTGACTGATTGTGACAGTTCCACCGAAAATTCTTTTATTCCAAATTGCAATTTTTTCTTCAATTCTTTTTCTCATCTTCATAAGTACTTTTTCTTGTTGCATTCTATGTTCTCGTATGCTAAGACCGAAAGAAGCTAAATCAGTAATGTTACTTTTGAAGTTAGATGTCAAAAGCAAATGTCAACTTTAATAGGGAACTCGATAATTGATAAGAGAAATCAGTGAGTCTATCATATCAATGAAAAGTGTTTGTCTTAATTTTTTTGTCATTCAAAATTCACAAACATCATAATCATTTTCTTATGTCAAGAGTTTGACGTTTATAAACGAATAAAAATCGCTGCAATTGTTAGCAACATTCATAATTTTAGTAAAACTGAGCTGACATCAGAAATATGAAAGTAAAGGAACACTGCAATTGTCATTTGTTTCAATTTTAAAAGATGTGAAGGATTGAATAATATAAAAACCCAAATGAAGAACCTTAATCTTAAATATTCTGTAGTTCTGTAGCCAAATTTAAATAGATAATTTAAAGGACTAGAAAAATAATTTACACGGAGGAAGAATAAAATATAAAATTTCATTGTGTTAAAGAAATATTTTTATGAATTAAATTCATACAAGTAGACAATATTTGAATTAAATTACAACATTTCTTAACCAGCCCTGCTCTCTGCAGAGTTAAAAAAATTTTACGACTTCATAAATAATATAAACTTACATTAAGACACATACATATTAAGATGTCAAAAAAGTACTTCTCCCCAAAAAGGTGAAACAATCCCAATTTGCTACAAAATTAATGTTCCATAGTTTTGAAACACAAATCTCCACTTAAACTTTATTTGGCTTATATTTGAACAAAACATTCGAAGTTTTTGAGAAACTTTTCAAATAAATTGCTCCCTTGACCAATTTTGATGTTAGCCAAACTCCAACCTTGCAGCAGAGGCATATAACATAAGTCCAGTCCAGTCTAGTTCATATAGCTATAATACTTTTTATGTTCATCATTAAGAAAAAAGAGTAACTTTGAGTGGCAGTGGTGGAATGAAGTGTGAACATGTACAAAAGTTGTAGAGAAAACTTTTTTGTGAAACTAGAAACACATGAAGGCACATGTAAACCTACATTTATTTAAATTAAAAATTCTTTTTAACTTTAATTAGAATTAATTTTCATATTCAAATGTAACATTGGAATAATATTTGTGTGAGTAATAAAATATGGTTTGATTTATTTTGTTTCACGTTCTTTAAATTGATCTCTTTTGAAAAGACTCAGTGTGACGTTTATTCCCTCTGTCATTTAATGTTTTTTAAAAAAGTGAAATTGTAACAGACATTTTGTGAAATCTTCTTAATGAGTACGACAGATAAAAAATGTTGAGGTGCCTGCTAAGGGGCCAGTTATAGCTATCTTTGTTTTTTTTTTTTGACAAGTTGGTTATAGCTATCATTGAAAAATATGTCATTGAAAATATCTATCATTGAAATAAAAAAAACTCTGTTTTTTAAACCACCTCTACTGTTTGGAAAAAAGAACAACTTAAAATTCTAACAACCGTGTAAATGATAGATTTATTTAAATTTCTTTAAAACACTACGTACAACTGCACAATTAAAAAAAAAAAACAAAAAATAAACAAATATCTTCCAAGCATTTGAGGTTAGAGTTGATCATTGAAAAAAAAAAACTGACAGGTGGGAATACAACGAGAACTGAATGCTTTCATTGGAACGATTTTGTTCCAAATCGAAACAGCTGTTCATTGAAAAAGATTTCATCGTTGAAAAATTAAAAATTAACTTACAGAAAAGTTCTGGGTTAAAATAAATGTTTTTTTCACTAAAAAAATTCTCCAAGTCATTAACTTCATTTCGATACCTCCAATGACAAATTTGACTTTCTATATTGCTTTTCATAGCGAAATAAAATTTTCAATTATGAAAACCAATGACAGCTATAACTGGCCCCTAAGGCATCTGTCAGAAAATTACCATCTTTTAGACAACTGTTTTGGAATGTTGACTGAAAAGTTATTCAAGAATTACCTACTGCGGGGTATTCTTAAAAAATAAAATCAATTTTTTTCAGGGAAATTTGTTAAAACGCAATTCACACAGCAAAAAAGTTAAATTAATTCCGACCTCGAACCAAACGTCAAAAATAAATTGTGTTGGTAATTTTAACCAACATTTCAAATTCAAACACGGCCTAGAGACATGTTCGGTAACATTTTTTGAGTATCAACTTTGCAAAGATGACGACAATCCCTTAAAGGTCAAATGGGTTTGCAAGAAAATTGTGTGACGTAAATTAAACAGACTTTGTGCAAGCGAGTCTAGTTAGTGCCTATTTGACGGTAATATTTCTGCGTGAAAACATTACGATCGTTTTGTATTTAAATTGAAGTTATGAAAAAGCAAAATTGGGCTGTGGCTTTGTTTTAAGGTTTTAAAAATTGATTTATTTTAAAATGGTCCCCAAAACGAAAATAAACAAGAATTTCTTTTATGTCTGAAAAGACTTGAATGTCGTAAAACTATGAAAATATTTTCGCATAAACATCTTTACTCATAATTTTCCATCTTTTATATGTAAATGTAACTTAGGTACATAAAACATTTTCACCATTATCCTTCAGAAAAATGTATGATTATTGATTTTTCACTTAAACAAAAATACAAAACAAAGAAAGATATTATTTTACCCAAAGGAAAAAAATAAAAAACGAACACAACTATACTATACCCGCACCTATACAAACACAACACTTAAAAGTATCAAAGGCTCAATGTGCTATGTACTTTGAGGACTCTTTTTATAGGTAAACCGCTTCAAAACTATACACAATGACTTTTGAATAGTTTTCCTTTTTAAACAAAAAATCCATGGTGATAGATGCTGTGTTAAAAGTTATGACTATTTTATTGTGTTTTTTTTTTTATTATTTCTTCATTTTTTATTCACATTGGTTCTTTTGGGAACTCGAGAGAATGTTGTTTAAAATTCACAGCCTCATGTTTCCATCTTTTCAATTGTAAATCCGGATTATTCAAGTTTGATTTAAATTTCCAACTCTGGTTAACAAAAAAAAAAAACAGAACTGTATCTATCGATAAAATGTATCGATTTTTATCAGCACTACCTTATCTACATTATGTACTATAGACGTTGTACATCCGTTTCCTCCTGGAATAGTTTATCTGTCTATTTATATGAAATCCCATGTAATCCCCGAATACAATCATAATTAATCGTGAGAAGGAACAAAACAAAATATGGATACATCAAGGATTCAACACAACACAGGGAGGGGTATGTATCTTTTGAATTGATTGAGTGATGGTTGCTAACCGTTAGGTATAGTTTTGGATTTTATTCATTCGCATGAAAGCTCCATGACTGAGTAATGAACTGGAAGTTTTGGCTGTCAAAATTGTATCGTTTACTTATTTATAAATATGTATATCTTCTTTTTTTCTATATCAATTAAGATGAATGATTATATTTATAAAAAAAAAATATGTCTGTCGCTGACATCAGGAGACCAGTTAAAGCAAAAGGATAAAATATAAGCAAATAAAAACAAGTGAAAATAAAATATGCATGCTGAAGGAATAAGCGCAAGGAACTAAAAGAATTTATTTATTTATTTGTTAAAATGGGAACTTAGTGTTTTGTTTATAAACAATAGCTGAAGGAAACTGAGTTGTCAGCAACTTTAAACGCCACCGTGCGTCACATTACTTTGACAAAATGTCAAAGATAAATTGACATTGGCAGCCATTTTCAAAATTTATAGCGTTTTTGATAGAAATATATTTTATTTCAATTCAATTCAACTATATCTCTATAAAAAAAATTGTTCTGTTATTTTCAGCAATATTTTTTTAATGCCGAATCTCTTGAATGTTTTGTTTTGAAAGTATAACCAAACATTTTGACATTAACGACCCTTCTAGGTTATGAAACTTAACCTTAAATCATAAAACAAGTATACGATTGATTCAAATCGTTTTATTCGTATTATCAAGCCATTTAACGGGAAATCGATGTAATTCACTTTATGCATTGTAATTTTATGAAATCACTGTTTTTATTCAGACAAAGTAAAACCTCCAATAAAAAATAACTTCAAAATGAAATTCCATAATTTTTTATTCTTTACAATCAAAAAGCAATCCCAATAAAAGTTCCTGTTTTTATTTGAAATCAGTTTATTTTGTACAAAAACGTAACCAACACAATGACTGTTATGTCATATGGTTAGAAAATGATTCACCTTATGAGTAAGAAAGGCAAAAATTAAATTAAATTTTTGACAGAAAATATTTTTGAGTTTTTCCATTTATTGACAAAGAATGTCTCTTCAACTGACACATCTCTCTATCTTCTTCCTTACGTCATTTTCTCATTGATATAATAATAAATTAATTTTCAAAACCACATGAAAATGACATTTTTTGATGTCTTAACAAATTCAAAAACAATATTTTCCTTTGGAACATTTCAATTACAATAATAAATTAAATTTACACCAATTAAATCGAAATCAATCAAAATTTCAGTATGATGGCATCAGAATGATTTCACATCTACATAATATCGACTGGATCAGATTAGACTATAAATAAAATAATTATTTGTGTATATTTTAATCCGAGGCAAGGTACAAGGAATTTTTAAAGAACTTGCTATATTTTCGGGTGCAGACCGCAAGAAACCCATAAAATTCATCAATATAAACAAAATAATAAATGATGCGCTACTCTCGGGTGTAGGTACATATAGTTAGATAAAAATATACTATAGTTTGGTTATAAGATAGAAATAATAAGTTTATCGTGAGTCGAAACCAATTTACAATTATTTTATGAAGTCTCTGTTTAAAAATACGTACCAACATATACATTTCTATTCCTAGGTATATTTTAGTTATAAAGAAATCAAGAACGTGAATGAGTAAAATTTCAAAATTACAGACAAAAAAAAAATTGTAAACATTGCATTAAAATTCAATAAGCTATTGGGATATATGATGAAGATTAGGTTATATAATGCTTAAAGAGTTTATTTTTAGACTCCTGCAAGTCACCGTGGCACATGGTATACGAGAACCAAACTGAAAAGATTATATTGTTACAGCAAACCGAATACATTTTCAACTTGTTCAATGACTTTTGAAAATTTAAATTTCGATGTAATATTTAAAACACATACACGCATATTTACATATATTTATTTACATTGTACATAGTATGTATTTAAAAAAAAATATGTGCGTATACCAAAACATTTATAAGAAACTTTAACCAAATGTTATAACATAAAATAAAATAGTATTTGTCTTAATATTCAATTTTTCTAATATCAAGTTTTCCATTCGATAATTTTGGTCTCTATTTTTAACGACAAATAAACTGCATATGAATTGATTACTTACTATTCTTCTACTACAATAAAGTTTTAAATTGTAATTGTAATGTCATTTGTTAATTGAGTTTAAAAGTTTGTTTGTTTATTCAATGTAATCTCGTTTTTAATTGGCAATCTGGAATTGGAATTAGAAGTAGAATCCCAATTGAACAGTTTTTCTGAATTCTGAAAAATTTGAAGTTTGGTGTGACTGTATTGGTAAAGTGTGACATGTGTCAACTACATTTTGTTTTTGCTTCTGATTTCAAATCCAGAAGAGATTTTTTTTCTTTTTCAGAATCAGAACTGTCACTTTTGCCCAATTGAACGCTTTCAGAATGCTTTTTTCTCTTCTAGATTGCCAATTGAAAACGCTATAAGACTTAATTGTTGAGAACTTATACTTTTTGACAGATTTTGAACATTAAAGTAATATTTGAAAAACCTCTTAAGTACAGCTGTCAAAATAATAAGATTATAAAGGCAGAAAATCTGTAATGACACACTTGAATATAATTTCTGCTAAATGTTTCGATATTTCCTTAGCTAGACCTTGATGTCCTCACCAGTGAAGTTTTTGAGATAGTGTATTTAGTAATTTTTAAAAGTGGTCAGAAACGTTCTTCAAGATAAAGTGTCTAAATTAAATAAAATTGAAAAAGTAGAATAATTAGATTATTAAATAGTGAATTCATATTCAGAACACCATAAAACTAGAATTTTACAAAAAAGAAAATGTATTCTGTTTCGAAGGTTAGAAAAAAATTTTAATTCTGTCAAGAGTCATAAAAACTGTCTCCAATATTCATTTCAGTGTCTAAATTGTTTTCTTAATTTCGACAATAAAAAGGATCCTTTTGTTTTTCTTTTCGAATTAAATTAAAATGCATCACATCTTTTATGGCATTCACTTAAAATTTAAAGACCTATGTACCTACCCTTCTTATGATGGCAAATAATCAAGAAACTGGCATTCCTATCTCATGGATCCATTTTTTGTGGTCGAGCATCATGAAACACAAAGCATATCAAAAGCACTGTGATTCCACAGGATTAATGTTCCTAGAAGATTTGGGTTTCGTTTTTTTTTTTAGCAATCGAAATAAACTTTTCATATTGAAAATTCTTGAAGAAAAAAAAAAGAAGATAAAATGGAATTATTTCTTTACTCTTTTCTCTTCATTCAGCACGCATCGCAGAGCACTATGTATACACACAGGACATTGTAGGTCCTGATGAGCAAGTCTTCATATTTTCCTTCAGATTTTCATATATCAAAAGAATTCCCTAAGTCTCGTATGTCGGTTTCCATTTTTCCAAAGAGACACACGCACATTCACATTCATATAGACTACACATACACACTCGTTATCTACTCAATCACAAAATGCTGTAAAAGAAAATGAAAATAAAAATGCAAGTGAATGCAAATTATTTGAAAACTTGAAGAAAAAAAAACTATGCGAATGAAAAAATCTAAAATCTTTTAAAGAAAATGAGACTTTAAATAAAGTATACATATACACACGAGTATGTATGTAAAGTACAGGAAATACGTACTGAAAGACACAATCTGTACACGGTACATATAGATACATCCCTGTAAGGACTACAAAGCATTGAAGGGAAGGATTCGCCTTCTCCTCACTTTATTCCGATGAAAACTTTTCCGATTACTCGCTGTAATGACATAAAGTATGAGTGCAAGCCAGCCAAGAAAAAGAAGACAAAAAAAAAAGGGACTGTATCCAAATGTGTATGTACCCAAAAGATGTCGAGAGAAATCAGAGCAACAGTTTAGAATAAGGAAAAGTACTCCTACTTCCATACTCTTGGGTTCTGGAGGTAGGTACTTTCAAAACCCATCAGCGTCGCCAGCCACCACAACTAACTTAAACTTAGTGTGCTGGCTTGGCAGAGCAGCCTCCTCGTCGTCGTCGTCCTCGTCTTCGTCCTGGTACAAATGAAGGACACAAAGTTGTACGTGATCGTTATTCGTTAAATGTGTATGCGAATACCCTGATATTCGAGCACATTTTGGAAGGACTTTTTTGTTGTTTTTTCCTTCACCATCTTCTTCTTCTCCCTTTTTGCATTGCACTATTATCAGTCCTTATTAATGCCATGGTGGTTATTCAAAAGTGCAAGGATGAAGTTTTTGCAGTCAAAAGAAGACGAAGCGAAATTAAAGTGGGTGAGTCCTACTGAGCATACTATATGCCCACTGACTACTGAGTATAGACTGAGTTGAGTATAAAAAGTAAGTGGTCTGATTTATTGAAAATCCCCATCATAAAGTTTTCTCATATAATGTGCAATGCACATAAATTCAAAGTTGTGATTTTAATGTGTCGGTAATGGACTATGTATTGTTATAGTCTGTTCGCCCTATACATACTATGAATAAGGGAGAAAAGTTGTACGCCGCCCGCGTTTGCCAACGCCATCTACATCGACTTCGCCTTCGCCTTCATCATCCACCAACGCAACGAAACGCTATAAGCCATCATCATAGTTGGAAAAAAAGGGAAATTTATGTAGGTACATATTCTTGCAAATATCCTTCATCCGGGTTTTATTTATTTTTTTTCTCTTTGCTTTTTTAGATCCTGATTTGTGTTTGTATAATGTTCTGGCAGCATGTTTACGAGAACGAATACGAGTACGAGTACATACTTTGTTCTACTCGTATTATGTATTACGTTATAGATAAGGCGTTAACGTCCGTTTGAAATTTAGCTTTTTTATAATTTATCGTATAGAGAGGATATAATATACTGACCCATTTTACAGCATATGCTCGGCTTTTTTAACAGTTTTTTATTTTTTAAGAAGATTTGGAGTTCAGTGGGTGTTTTTTTTCAAAGCTGAATGGTTCCAAACGTTGATGAGTTGTGGTTATTGCTTTTTGACTTTTCTTTTAAAGGATAAACATTCTTCATTGGTTTATTTACCAACAGTGATGGCCAGAAGTGCTGACGTTTCACAAAAGTCCAAGGGAAGCAATTTAGAAATATTGATTTCTTAGGAAACGTTTTATGACATGACGGTTAAGAATTAAATGTTAAAAAGTCGACACATACAAAACTGCAGATTTAGAAACTTGAACTTTTACCTAGGAAAACAATTTCAAAGCAATAAATAATTTTCTTTTTTAGAACAAATGTATTCGAATCATAAATATACATTTTGGAACTTTTTAGCATAGTTTTTATTTCTTTGAATTTTTCTCAATACTAATTGAAAAAGAATTTTGGAAGGAACTGCAGCAGATTTTTGAAGGAAGCAAAAACTTTGTTGGATAGAAAGAATTTATTGGAAAGAACGGAACGGGTATTCGTTTCTTCTTGCAAATTTAAACGGAAATTCTTTGGAGTCTTTGAGAGGGATAGGAAACATAGTTGAATGCATTTTTTACATCAAAGGAACCAAACGATTTTAGAAAGGAAATCATAGAAAAAAAAGGATACAAAGAAATTTCTGGATTGAGACAAGACGGAGATGCAATATTTTTGTCTTCAATTTTTTTTTCAAACGCTTTGCAAAGTTTCAAGAGACCAATTAGGAACGCAAGTTAAAAAAAAAAAAACAGATTTAAGAAACTGTTAATTAATTGCTAGTTACTTCCTCAAACTAAATAAAATGATATTGCTTGTATCTGCTTTCTTGATCTCAAGTTTGCAGGTCAAACTTTTTAAAAGTGGAGATAAGAATAATTTGGGATTCAATTTAAATTTTAGTTGCTTATAAGTTGTACAAAAAAAAAATGTATTAAAGTTGACAACTTCCTTTTTAAAACTTATTAATTGTAACTTTTGATTTCGTAAAAATATGTGATTTTAATATTAAACCTAGACCTAGTAATAAAAAAAAACAATTTCATTGCCTCAAGATTTTCAATAAAACGATTTTTATGTTCTAACATCAATACCTAAAATAATTCTATATTTTGGAGTGAATCAAAGTAAATATACAAAAAAAACCTTAGGAAACATATGTATGTACAGGTTAATTGTTTTTAAAAGAACCTTCCTAGTCACTGGTCAGTGTCAAACTGGCATACATTTTTGTTTTCCTATCTGAATTTGGGACGCAATGTTAACACTCACAACACTTCCTCCAAGCTGAAACGCATCTTTAGAAAGTCAAATAAAAAAAAAATGCTACTTGGCCAGTGGCATCATCACATTTTATTCATGTTCCCCAAAGAATATAAGAAAAGAAAAAAAAAAAAAAAACAAGATTAAGAAAAACAGCGTATGGCGTATACTTAACCTTTTTTTCTCTTTCATTTACACTCTTATATTTTTTTCACATAAAAACGACATAATTATTTTAACAACTTTAAGCACCATGTTTCAACTTCAAAAGGCTTCTAATATATCATTCAGTAGATTAGCTTGTGTGAGTATTTGTACGTGCTTGTGTGTGTGTGTTTCTTTTTCAATTATGGCACACACGAGTTCCTGAAATAATTTAATGACTTTAGATAGCTTTAAAGTGTTGTAGCTTAACATAAAAATTAATAATGACTTCATGTCATCAACAACTTAAGAATTTTTTCTTCAAGATTTGTTCTTCCAAAAAGTATATAATTTTTAAAATTTAATTAACAGTGTGTACCTTTTCTTAAATAATTTTGAAAAAATGTTTTAATTTCTACAATCATAACTTTTCTTTTTTAATTGAATGACTAAGACACAAGAATAAATCAGAATGTGAAGTGGGTGTATAGCATTCGAATTAAAATTACTACAAAGACAGAAAAAAAACACTTCTTCGATTAAGTGCATTTGATATTAAATTATAAAATCAATTATTTACATAAATATTAAATAAATACGTATATCAATAGGAATGTATGAATTGAACAACTTTGATGTTCAAATTTTGTGTGTATTTTTTTAGAGAAAATTGCGGGATTTGTAGTTTTAGTAATTCAATTATTGTTTTAAATAAGCTGATAAGTACTAAGCAAAGGCAAAAATGATTTCTGATTAATGAAAAAATGATTGACGAATTGTTATCAGGAATTTGTGTATTTTTCAATCACTGACCCGAATAATTACGGGTATATTTCATGTTAACTTTACAAATGGATAAATATTTTATAATCTTCTTTGGAATTTATATTTATGTACATTAAATATAGTATTTATCTATAAAATTATCAGATAAGTTGCATGTTTTGGATCAATTCATAATAATTCGAGAACAATGTTTAAATTGTTCCAGGTGTAATATTTTCCCACGCTGTTTTTTTTTGTGACATTTGTTAAATAAATTATATTGGAAGTCAATTACTTATACACTCCACACATATTTAACTTGGAATTTAGATTTAAATGTCATTTATATTTGTTTGAAAGACCTATCAATGTCATTTTGTGAAACAAAATGGTAGGTAGCGTTCCACCGATATGTTCCATTTTCATAAATCAATCTGACAGATGGGTTGACAGATGGAGTAGGCTATGTTGGCTTTAAGGTCACACAGACATGACACTTTACATCAAAGAACTCAGCAAGAAAGTTGATAGGCAAATAACTGACAGTAAATATGACAGAAATTGCTTACATATACATATGTATGTACAGTGAACACATTATTAAAGTTATAGGATTTGTAGTCCGATAGTTTTGATTAAAAGAAAATACTGTGTTTTGTTTTTATAAAGTATATAATGTACGAATCGTGGAGGACGCACGTTAAGATAAACGTTTGTCTTGAAAGTAGGTAAAGAAAAGAGAATATCTTACAAAGAATTAAAAAACAAAAGTTTCATGTATAATTTTCTTTGAAACTCTCTAAATAATTAAAGAGACACACAGAACTTCTGAATACAAAACTAGATTTATTTATTTGTAAAGACAGACGGAATTTTTGAGTAAAGTTAAATAAGAACTCAATCTTAAAACAAATTCATTTTTCCTCAAAAAAACTAATCTCTTCAAATACAGCCTTTTGGGATTTACAGATGCTTTTTTTTCTAAATGCTTAAGCTTATCCCTTGATGCAAAAACAAAAAAAAATATCTGCTAACAATTCTTTCAATCAGTTTTTTTTTAAATATCCTCCCTAGAGTGACAAGGGGAAAGGTAAAACATCAAATACACTTTAATTCAAACTCAAAACAAAAATCTTCTGCTGTCTGCGACCATAAATCTACTCAATTTACAATCAATGACTGAGAAGGTAAAGTAGGGAGTTGGAGGCAGGTAATTTTTCTTAGATTTTTTATTTTACCTTTCATTTAACTGCCTTTTTCAATACTGCCCCCTCCCCCCTCTCTCATTTAAATCTTTTGGGATTTCTGCCCCAAATCAAAAAACAATATTATTAACTTAGTTCCAGCTTTCAATTTAAAAAAAAAAAACAAACATCGGCATCGGCAACAAAAAAAGCTGAAAAAAATCAATCAAAACAAATAAAGCAAAAAACAAAAGGAACAAAATCCTTATTGGAATCGGAAATGGAAATTGAAGGAGAAAAACAGAAGAAGACGCATCTCTTTTGCATAAATCACGAATTATTAAAGTCAATTGATTACCTACCAAGGATTCTGCTTTTGCCTGCTTTTATGCTCTCTCTAACTACTCAACGCAAATGTTTTTGCTCTTTTTTTAGTTTTTGAAGGGTCTTTCAATAGGGACTTTCAAAATTTGACAGTTGAATTTTACATCATCTGTCAAATTGTAATGTTTTTAACGTGTCTCTTAAAAAGCACCATTGTCATTGACAGATTTAAGTAAGATTCGAGGTAGTCTATTTCGACCATAACTTGAAGAATTTGCTGTCGTGATTTCCCGTCGACAAAAAAGACCGTGTGAATTGTCAAATTCTTTTCGATCCAATCCAATCCAATCCAAATGAAATCCAAAAGCGTCCCGAAAAAGTCACAATTTTCGTGTGGATTTTGGGCTGACATCGTCAACTATGAGAACGATGAGATTGACAGGCCATCACTATAGAGTGACGATTACCAATTTATTTTGTTCTGAATTCCATCATCTCACGTGCAGGCCATGTGAATTGCGTTTTGTCTTCAGTAGAAAGTAATTTCCTGAGGTCGCAAGTCTATGCGAATAAGCCATAAGCCGCGACAGCGTTCAAAACCACCATTACATACGTCAACTGTCAAACTCAAACTCATTTGCATATTTTGAAAACTCGCCATCTATGAAAGTGGCGAATGACATTTAAATGGAAGACTTGTCAAATGAATGACATCAATGACATTTCACACACACTTTACATACGTCAATTTTTTGGTAAAAATTGCTCGCAATGAAAGACCCTGTTTTTGTATCAGCATTTGTGTGTGTGTATGAATGCAATGTAACATAATAAACTTGGCCTACATGAGATAGAAAATTGATTGTTTTATTTTAAATTTGTTCAGTGAGTAAAAAGGAGCAAAAATGATGACAGGTTACAAGGATTCATCAGATGTTTCTATATCCAAACAAAAAAAAACAACAATTTTTTTGATGAAAAATAAGAAGAAAAGAAAAATCAATAAACTCCGCTCCAACTAAATTCACTAGAGAATAAATGATTGCTTGATGTTGCTTTTTCTGTTGCTGATGGAGTGATGGTGTTCATGTAGGCTTTCCTCGTGTCGTTATTACCCCAAACCTCACATTGATGGACTCTCCCTTCATCTATAGTAGGTATGTCATTGGAAATAGTTGGCTGTAAAATGTTGTCCCTTTTCCTATCTAACTGCCTTGCCTTGCCTATGTATGTGACACTGTCACGTACTATGAATGGACAACTGGACGGATACGGATACACACAACACACATTCATTCGTAGAGGTTAGGTTCCTATTCCTATTCCTATTCCTATTCCTATATTCTCGTATGCCTTTTAAATCGTTGCCTTTTCTCCTTTTCTCCACTGAACACTTATCACAGGATTGAGTTTTGAAGTCGAAGGATTTAGTTGAAAAAATAAAACAGGATGAACATTTGAAAGTCAAACGAAATCACATGTGCGCACTCGATTAAAGTTCAATGGAAAATGTTCATGAAATTACCACCTCCCCGCCTGAGTGCCAATTGCGATGGGGTTGGTATTTCGGTTAAAGGTGGGCTTAGAAATGGAGAATATTTTTCAACTAATGAAAGTCAATTGGATTGCCGAAGATGGAAATCCTATTTTTGCAAGTTCTGTTTGTTTTGAATTAGTTCATTCACTTAGACACATTTCCAGGATATGTTAAGTATATGCAAATGTAAACTGTGGTCATTCATTTGACCTATCAATATTTACACATATTACCTTAGCCACATGGAGATGGATTTAAAATTGATGCATTAAGTGTCACAAATTTGTTTATGGATATTTATGACGTTTAGTTTGACAGGAGTTTCATGTTGAAAAATGAGGTCACTTTTGAAAGGTTGTTTTACAAATGCATTTTACGTAAAGTGCTGACACTTTTCAGAAGCCTTTCGGAGACATCATAAGCCAAGGGAAAAAAGGACCATTAATCAAAAATAATATGTTGTACACCTTTTTGTTGAAAATTGGAATTCATCGTGTTGTCTTCGCGTCGCGTCGGTCGGTTATAAAATACACTGGAAAAGTTTTTAAAAGTTGAAATTGCTGTATACGAATATATGTATGTAGGTAAGACATATTCAAAAACATTATAACTTGAACAAAAGGTCCCCTCAAATTGTTGGTCCCTTAGGCGTGATAAAATTATTAAAGGTGATAAGGTTAATGTTGAGTTATGAAAAGTTAACAATAAATATTTTCAAAAGAAAAAACAAAATGAAATGAACTTTTCAGATGGGGCACTCTCTATGCAACAGAAGGATTTTTGTCATCGTTCTTTATTGCCTAAACATACCGTTAGATGTTCCCATGTGAATGTCCCTTTTTTGGCAGGTACTTAGATGAACATCTATATTTCAATATATGTATGTATATAGAACATATAAAATTGCCAACATTACATTAAATATTAATATGTAGACGGAGTTACAGAAGGATTATGGGTCTAAAGAGGATGTTTTTCAGTGATGAGTTTGACTTACAGATAAGGTTAAATGAAGAAATTAATCAACGGATTTTCAATCGAAAAACTGATGTTTTTTCAACAGAAGATAATAAAACGTATAAAACATTCGTTTAATAAATTAAGGGGTTTCATATAAATTCATAAATTACTTAACATAATTGCAGAACTGTACTTAGGCTGTTTAAGAACCAGATTGAATCTTAACAGAAACTTTTTAAACTGTTTACTGGGAAATTTTGATGGGTTTTGAACTCTCTGAAATACCCTTCTTACTTACAGTCGAAGTCGCTTAAATGTTTCAACGACTTAAAATTTAAAAACTTTGAGCATTCCTAAGTTGATAATGAACTGTTTGTATATAGGATGTTTCATTAAGCGCTTTCTATGATTTAATTCAAACAAAATAAAGAATCAACAATTGTATTTTATTTTAAAAGCGTGTTAACGCCATTATGTTTGTAATGTACAATTGTTCAAATGTCAACCGCGACTTCATTATGTATGGAGGAGAAATCTGGCCGAATTTGGTCGATTATGTTGGCTTGACGGCTCGTAGCTTTATTGTTGGACTCTTTCATTCCATATGGTCCAAATTTCGTCCAAAAATAGGCCTCATCTCTAAAGATGATTTTTCGATAAACACGTCATTGTGATTTGGACTTATGAAATGACAGCTTATTTGCTAGAGATTAAAAAAGGTCTTTTCTTTCTCTTCACCTGTCAAATTGCTTGTCATTCATTCATTTTTTTACTATCATTAAGTTAGATGCAATTAAAATAGTCAAAATCATGGGTTAAAATTTTGCACATTTAACCGTTATTTAGTAAATCTTAAATCTAAAACATCAGTGTATTGCATTTCTTTTACTTTCAGTTAAATATCATTGAAAATATCTCTTTTAAAATGAAATACATTTCACTCTCTCTCAATTAATATCTAAACAAAACAGCATTAAGTTCACATTAACATCTTTATACATATTTATGTTAGTTTATAAATGTATATGTTGTATAGGTGAGTGTAAAAAGTCCAAAACACCCGTGTTATATAAACATAAAGGCATGTTTCTGTTTGGCTTTTGCTCACAATTTAATGACTTTTTAATTGTAAATATCAAACACTACCCCCGATTAAGCTATGAACGTCTATATCCCCATCGCATCGCTTCGAATCGACTCGACTGACACATCAACAAAAACAACAACAACAAAAACTGAGAATTTGCAACCTCATTATCATCACATCTTTATAGGAATCGACCAGCCACCATCGCCATCACCATCACCTGGATGTTGATCTCCAAGAAAATAAATAAACGTTCTGAACTTGGCATTCTACCAAAATAACAGGTGAAAAGGTAAACACATTCTGGTATTTAGAATCAGATTGAGCAGAAAAAGTATCTGCTTGCATTCGAAATCCAAATACTTGTGCACATGTATTTATCTATTGAAACAATCCCAATGAATATGCATCTTTAAACAATAACCACAAAAAAAAAAAAATAATACAAATAAGAAACAAAAAAACATGCGTCACACATCGATGAAACCACAGCTTTGCATTGTGCTTTTGTTTTTTAATGAAGTGTAACTAAATATTTGCCCGAGCATAATGTTTACACAAATTAAATATCTTTATTCGACTTCGATTTAATGTTATAGCCTTAACACCCTCAAATACAAATATTTACACACATTCAATCTAAATCGAATTCGGAGCGATAGCTGCTCTGCAGTAGACTGGATTGGACATGGACATGGACAATAGACCAACTCATGTGGTGTAGGTATCCGCTCCGGATCCATCCAGCCAGCATCAGTAGTGAGACATCAAATCACATGAAGAGTGTTTTTTTTTTCATTCACGGAAATAAAAACTTTTAGTTTGGTCTATTTTTGTTTTTTTAGTGAACTATATAACAACATTGGCGGTGTGGAGCCGGGATATATTGTTTTTAGGATTTTGTAAACATTTCGAATTCTACGATATCAGAAAAAGAAGATACCCAGGAACAGAATTAGTTTTGAGTTTCAAAAATGCAATCCACATCACTTTTAGAAATAAAGGGTATTCCAATAAAGTCTTCGAAATTTTGACAGTTGATGGTAGCCATATTGAAGTTACATCTGTCAAATTGGATGTCATGTATTCAGTCTGTCAAATCATCATAAATGAACATGGTGTGAACAGTCCTTTTAAATAAATAAAAAATTTCTTTGTTTCATTAGAATTTTAGGATAGAAAACACTTAATAAAAGACCCTTTTTATCTCATTAAACACCTTAAACAAGTTTGTTTCAATTTTTCCAAACATAAAATTGTAAATATTATGTCCCACTTTTATACATCTTTTCATGTCTTCAATTCACACCACAGCAATAACTCCAAAGTCTTAAAAACCACAAATAGCAAATTCGTGCTATTCAGTCAAGAATTTCATCATCATGTCGGTCGACCCAGTCATTCACAACGAAACGAAACGAAAAGTTAGAAGTCTTTTTTTTCTGGCTTAAAGGTCAAAATTAAGGTATAGGTAGCCCACTGAATATAAATGTCCTACTTCTATACTTGTGTTCTGGTTCTCATTATCGTGGCTTTCTTCTTTTTTTTTCTGATGGAAGGTGGAATGTAAACCTAAGTAGATATTTACGCATTAACTTTGTTTTTTTTTCTTGTAACTTTTTCTCCATTGACATTGAGCTAACATGCAAATTTAATAAACTTTCCTGGGAGAAAAAATAATAAAATTTAATAAAGCCTTTAACAAATTTTTAAGGACATCATTGCCATCATCCCACCCAAGGCGTTTGGCGTAGACGGAAGCACTGTGGTGGGAGAATGACAACATTACCATTAGGTGATGAGTTGACAACGACTTAGTGCCTGTTTTACCTATGTTTTTTGGTCATAAAATTACAAAATGTCCTTGACAAAGATTTACAGGGTGATACATGGTATAAATTAAATAAATATATAACATCTAACAGAAATTGATTTAAATAAAATTCCAAAGAGCGCCACCTACTTTTAAACTGTTTTTTTACTCACCACGGCCAATCATGTTTGATGAAATATTAGCATTGCCTTATAATTGAGAGAATGTTTAAAAGAATATTACCATTTTGTTGAAAATTGGTGAATAATTCAATTGAGATTGATTTTCGGAATGTCATTAAAATTACTGTCACTCTAAAGATGAGGTTTGGTAATTAGGTTATTATGAAGTCATACTTTAATTGGAAAAAATTAAAATACCGTTACCATTTTTAAGATCAAATAAATTGCAATAAAATAATATCATGGCTCGAATGAATAAGTAAAAAAAAATAATATTTACGTCATAATAATTTTTTGCTACCTTTTTGACAACTGATAAAATTTTTTGGAAAATAGATCAATTGACAGTTCTTTGATAAAAAATTGAAAAATGCATGTATTTCTGCTGACTATCGGTAAAGATCGATTATATGCTTTTGACTTTAAGTTAATTGTATGCATAATAAAATCAGTAACAATTGGTAAGATTTTGACACATGTTGGATTGACAGTTTGCAAGAAAAAATTTTAAAAATACAAAAAATTATAGGTACTTAAAATTAATACAAAAAGTTTTTTTTTTGGGCAAATTTATTATTGCACAAAAACTGCAATGTATAATTTTAGATTTTTCAAAGCATGAATAGGAATTTATCACCCTGTATATAACATAGTATTTGCTTCTTTTTTTTCATTTTGTAGCAGTAAGGAATGTCATAAAACAAAAATTGTAAAGTAGACCTTTTTTCATTTTATATTCATTCCTTTTTTCATTTTAATTTTCGACTTGTCCGTTTTGTTGACTTGAATCGTTTTCCCCTAATGTAAGAAGGACAAAACTAAAAACTAAAAACTGAAAAAAAAAAAATACTTTAAAATTCTCAAGATTTGGCAATGATACCCATGCTCCATACATGCAACATATTTGTTTCAATTTGAATTATCTCTCATGGAACCTGACATGAAAAAAAAAAAACAGAAAGTTCTAAAAAATATTGCCCACTGATTCGAGTAAGGATAAGTTTGTCAGTGAAAATAGAAAATAAAATAATTCCAAGTGCAAGGACATCTGACAACCAACAACGACAACCAAAGCTATCATCAGCATCATCACAGGGATGAACCCAATCCTTTGGATGCATTACTAGCGCTGAGCTGCGCTTTAAAGGTTGAAGAATGTAGAATTGTAGATGTATTCATCATTGAGTTTTAACTCTAACTTTTTTATTTTATTTTTTTTATTATTTTTAATTAAAACTTAAGAGCAATACACCGCTATGTACGGTGCAAAGGAAATCCATTTAAGTATATAGACGACGATGATGCTAACGATGATAGAAAGGGGGAAGACGGGGGCATGCAGTTTTGTTGTATACAGCGGATGGCTGCTAGGACGATTGAAGTAAAATGATTTTCTGTGTTCAACATCGACGAATGCTTGGATAATTGCCGTGAAAATATATATTCCACTTGAAAGTTGAAGGAAACAAAAATTGCAAAAATGCATTAAAAATAAAAATTTATTTGCATTTTTATCTTGTTTTTTTTATTTTGTAAAGTTGAGCTAGTATGTACCTACTGAAAAAACCATGACTTATATTTTGTTGTTTTTGTTTTTATTAAAATATAGGCGCCAGTATTTATTACTTTTCATTATATACTCGGACAAAAAAAAAAAACAGAAGGAAAGAGGTCAGCCAATTCTTTTATTCTTTTTATATTCGAGCAAAAACTGTCTGGATGTGGAACTGAATATAAGTACGGTGGTGGCGTATACGTAATTAAGAATAAGGCACAAAATAAAGAGAACACAAAAAAATCACTCTTCTCTGAGGACTTTTTTTTATTTTTAAGAGTGCGGGCGCCAGAAGATGGATTTTTTTTTTCTTTCGAAAATGTTTATTCATTACCTTTTTGTTTTTGTATTCGCTGTTGTTTATAAGGATTGGTTTTTTTTAGTTTTTTTTATAATGAATTCCAATTCAGTAGAAATTCAAAGTTTTTGAAGAGTTTTTTTTTGTTTTTAATTAAAAAAAAGACATACCTACATATGAACATCAAGCTTACAGTGGATAAGCTTATATAATTCCCTGTTTTTTGTTTGTAATTTTTGTGTCTTCTAATCTTAAATTTTAAAACAAGGGTGTTCCATTGGATGCTGGTTGGCAGTCGATTTTTTTTTTTTCCATCAAAAGAGATTCAGTTTATTATTATAAGGGTCTGATAAATTAAATAAACAAAACTCTTTTTTGACTGTGAGATGATTTATATTTTGCGTGACATTTGTTATTGAAAATCAATTTTAATATGTCTCAGAAAATAAGAGCAAAATTGGAACCACGTAACCCTTTAAAAATAGATTTTACTGTAGATTATTAAAAAAAAAAAACTTAAAACTAACATCCAAAGAGTGCTCTTCTTTATTATTATTATTTCTTATAAATTAAATTATTTTCACTTGACTAATTAAAAAACTCACTAACATACACAAATATGATTCCTATAAAAACGAGTGTGTATACGCCCAAGTGAACTATTATATTAAATTGAACATTTTTTGACCCTACTCTTGCTCCACAGAAAATTAAAGGGTGTTTTTTTTTGGACTAAGAATCAGAGCTTAGGAGGTTCATGGAATGTAATACAAAATAGAAAAAATTCAAAGAAAGGAATCACCTCAATTTGTGGAATATTAAATTAAATTTAAATGTATTTTATTGTGTAGTGTTCTAACTTAAGCGTTTTTAGTTTTGTGTCGTTTGGGAACTTTTTTTTTAATAAAAGGAAACGTTTCAAAATTTATTCCTACTGATAAGACCATTTCCGTTTCTTGTTAAACGCCAAAAATCCACCTACACTGAACCCACCTAGTTTGAATTTCTTTTTTTCCGAAAATCAATATCTGAAGTTACCTATTCTATAAAAGATTTGTCCCTTATGTTGCTAAGACATTCTATTTAAAAGCTATTATGAAAAAAAGCAAAATCAATAATAAATAATGTTTATCTTCTGCACCCCAGGATTGTCAATCAATTTATAAAAAAATGTTCGTTCTCATAAACAAAATGTGGGCACCAAAAGATTAAAAATAAATTAAACAGACGAACTTTTCCATCAAATATTATCTAGGTACATCACATCAAGGTCAAAACAAAAATTCTATGCCATAATGGAACACCCAACTTGTCAAAGATTTAAAAATATCTAAACTTATAAAGAAGACAAGACACAAGTTAAGAAACTTTACAGGTCAGAAACTCGTGCTCTGAGCCATAGTATAGGTAATAATGGAATACCTCAAGCACACGAAAACAAAATACGAGTATATGTGAAAAAGTGAAAAGGTTATAAAACTCGGTGAGTACTGCCAACAAAAAGGAGAAAAAAAAAAAAAACTTTGAATTATTAAGATACCAAAAGGAAAACATGTACGAAATTCCACAACTTTTCCTAACCTATTCTCCTGGTGGTCCTGATGGTCCTGATGGTCCTGTTTTCTATTTTTTTATTTTTCGGTTTGTGTGTTTTTCAGGCATTCCATGGTTTTAACCCCCCCCTTTACACTCTCTTTTCTTCTACCGATTTAGCAAGAAAAATGTGCTTGGAATATTTTAAAAATCCCCAAAAAAAAAGGAAAGCACATTTTTCAGAAAATAGCAAAGAAATTAATTGGACAATAAAAGTACTATAGTCATCATAAGGAAAACACTTGTGTGGCGAACGAAGAAATAAAAAAAAAATGAAGAAGAAAGAAACAAAACGAACCGAAATTAGTTAGCAGAAATGCAAATAAGGACGAACAAGTATCATAATCGCAATCACAATCACAAGACTCATTAATGATAGAAGCCTTGAGGATATACCCGCCGCGTTGTGTTTCCTATATGTATGTACGAATAAAAACAGACACACACATCCATGCATAGCTGATGGCACAGTTGTTATTGTTGTTTTTGTGGTTGTATTGTATTTTGTTCAATACACACACTTGAACCATCACAACCGAGCCGCCTCGCTGTCATTTTGATTCCTTCGAAATTATTAGTACTCAAATTTTATTCAGCGCCTGAACCAGAGAATGGGACAGAACCGAGTGAAAGTAGCAGCAAAAGATGGAGATTAACTTTGGAAATAATTGTCCGATTAATTTCAGCTGTTTTGATCCATGTAGCTTGTTATGAGATGATTCAAAATCCTTCTGAATTGGAGTACATTGAGCGTGAAATAAGACTAGGTAAGATATGCCTATTTTATTAGTGGTGCCTATTTTTTGTTTGCTGATGGCTGTTGATTGAGATAAAATCACTTCACATTAAATCAGAATAATTTATTGCGCTCGTTGCATAATTAGGGGCCTATTAACTGCTGAAATGAGTAATTGCTTTTTTCTTTGAGGACTATTTTGACAATCATCAACAATTGATGGGACATTTTTTGGTAGACAACACTGATGATGGATAGTTACATATGTCAACCATAGCATAGATTATAATATGTGACAAGAGCGCCATCTTTAATGTCAGATTTTATCTTCACATCACAAAATTTCACCACAGAAACCATGTTTTTAATGATTTTCGTTGGAAAATGTGCAAACCAATTGAATTGTTAATAAGTCAATAATTCAAAGAATGCCCAATAAATCCGAATCGAACTATGACATTTTAATTTATTATGAACTATAAAATATTTTATTTCATTGATTTAACATTGAGGTGTTATACTAAATTCAATAGGAAAAAACAGCAAATCAAATTAAATGAAAAACAAATTGCCCAATCAGTGTAGGTACTCAGATCAAAAAACAATTCATTAATTATAAAATCTCATATCATAAATTTCAAAATATCACATACATTACATACCATACATAATAAACAAGTAAATTGTTCATTTATAAATTAAACTAACATACATACAATACATACATATATATTATGTATAACTTTATAATTATTCCACTCGAAAACTAGGTATAGGTATCCAATGCCACAATAATTTTAATGTCAAAAATACAAAATAAAGTTGAATGATTTCATTGGAACTTTATCTCTGTATATGGTATTTATAATTTTCCTTTATTTAGACAAAATTAAAAACGATTTTTCTGTTGTAAAATTGCCAGCATGTAGTTGCAGTTAGATAAAATTATTTCTCATTATTTTGATAGACCTCTCCTCTCTGATCCTCCCTCACTTTGCAAACAGCAAAATAACAAAATCACCACCATATCCAAAAAAAAATTAAAAACAAAAACAACCAACACAAAATGCAAGGACGACCACCAGACTCGGTGGCGTATGTGGAATATAATTTTTCATTCAACCGAAAACAAAGGCCAATTATTGTTATTGTGTGCAGCAGCAGTTTTACGAGTATATATCTTTGTATCTGTGTCATGTTCAACGGTTAATTTTGTTTTTCGTTTATTTTTGTTTTTTAATTGTGTTTAGTTTCGTTTTTTTTTTTAATTTTGTTTTTTTTTTTCGCTAACAAAACAAACAAAGTGATTTTACCACGATAAATCGCTCAATTTCGGTACATAAAGTTCGCTCCGTTCTGCTTTTTTGTAGATATCTCTCTGTCTCTCTCTCTAGGTAAAACAATTAGTAAATTAGAAAAGACAAAAGGAAGTCCCATTGTTTTTCCTTTTTTTTTTGTGCTTTTAGTTATATTTAAAAATGCTTTCACGGTGTTCTCTTTTGTACTGAAATAAATGCATTTAATTGCATGGCGGTGATGATATACTCCTATCTGTGGTTGCTTACTGTATTGTGTTTTTTTTTTTCGTTTTTTTTTTTGACAATGAGCTTTTAGGACAAACAAAAGAAACTATAAAACGGTACCTACTGTCAATGGTCGGTGACATTCTATAAACTTTAAATAAAAGAGCAATCT
Organism: Scaeva pyrastri; assembly: GCA_905146935.1. Lineage (NCBI taxonomy): Eukaryota > Metazoa > Arthropoda > Insecta > Diptera > Syrphidae > Scaeva > Scaeva pyrastri. The sequence continues at coordinate 78,808,699 of LR989928.1, read as the reverse complement.
TAATGAGTTGTTTGCTTTTGCAAAAGATGAGCAAACTTTTATGAGAAAGCAAAAAAATTTAAGTGTTGACACATTCTTCCACAGAATATTTCACCCTGTATTTTATTGACACAACGTTAAATTTTAAGTGTGTATGAATTCAAAGGAGTAGTGCTTAGCTAGTAAAATAACCGATTTATACAGAGTCTTACAATAAGGACTTCAAAACTATAACATTTGAAAGCGGCCATATTGTTTAAGTTACAACTGTCAAATTGGCTGTCATTTGTTCGAACTGTTTGGCTTAATTATACTAGGGGCTGTCAAAATTTGTGAAGAAATTCTGATTTAAAATGTTTTCCAAATTTAAAATACGTCAATAAATATTTATTAAAAATCATGTAGAATATAAAACTTTTAAATAATACAAAGGTCCATTTTAAAAAGCAATAAAAAGCATTCAAGTCAAGATCCAGTTAGACAAATGGCCCTTCTTCTTTTCCCCTCTGTGCTTTCACGTATTGAAATATTGTTAAGGGATATTTAATGATGTAAACACAATAAATTAAGAAAATTTAAAAAAAGATCTTAAAATAAATCAGAATTTGTTGTTGAATAATTTCATTAAAATTTTGTCCTGAAAAAAAGTCAATAAATATTAATCTTCTTGAAACGATTCCTTCTCATTCCACTCGTGCTACTTTGAAAACAAAAACACTCAACAAAATGTTCTCACCATTCTCAAGGAACTTTTTTCTATAAAAAAGTTAAAAAAAAAATACACCAAGAAACTAAACTTGAATAAGAATAAAAAAAAATTCTCTTCATAAAATTACAAAACATAACCTAAATATGCCACTGCATTCATTTCTTCTGCTAGTAAAATGAAATTATTGTATAAATCTTGATGATGGATATACATACAGACACATTGAGTATAGGTTAGGTACACAGTACACACACACATTCATAGATACAGAAATACATATTTCATTATGCAGAGAAACCTCATCGGCTTTAGAAAGCCAACAGAACTGCATCTAACAAAATATAATCCCCCAAGGAAACGCAAGGATCTACCTACTTTAAAACTTACCCCCCTTTATACGACCTGCACCTGTAGGTATCGTATATTTATTTACTTCTACACAACAACCATTCCTCTTAGATACGAATATAACTGTGTTTTGCTTAAACTTTTCTTATATCCTCCTTTTTCATCGGAGGCAAAAAAAGGGTTAAGTTAATTTCAATACATCTCCATACATACGAGTATAGGGAAAGGACCTACATTTATATTTTCTTATTTTCGTAAATGCATAGATATAAATTTATTTGTTTTTCAAGTAAGTTGGTTTATTTATTTAGATAAACATCGGTGGGTATCTGTGTCTGTGTGTGTGTGTAGAATTTTTATTTTTACTCTCATTCGGGACACAAACAAAAAAAAATGAAAAAAAAAAGTAATGACACCAACACCACCATCAGAGTTGCACTTGTTTCCTGTTATGATTGAAAGTCCTCTAGGGACTTGGAGCTACGAAATTAATGAAAAAAATGAACTTAATTTTTGATCACAACTTTTTTACGAATCTAACAGCAGGCTCCATATTCTAGATACTAAAAAAAAAAAGACTTTCATTAGTGGTAAGGCTTCAGAGACTGGCTATAAGCTCACCCACCCACTCACACAGCTATGAATTTAATTTTGATTTTTTTTTTTTTTTTGATCCCTTGAATTATTTATGTGGTATTCTGTTGGAATTGTACTTATGTGCATACATTTGTATATTTACATACTTAAGCCTTTGTCCGTAATGAAGAGATAGTGGATAGTGAAGGGGTTTACATTTTCATTCAAAATGTTCGGGCTTAAAATTTTGAAACTAAGGAGCTAGTGACAAGAGTATTTGTAAAACAAAAACAAATGTAGAATTTTTTTTACACGGCCTCTCATTAAGAGCTTTCTATCTTTTAGTTTGAATAAAAACAATTTGGTGTGAAATATCACCGATAATTCTTTATTCGTTTAAAAGGGCTATCATTGACCTGTCTACATCACACAGTAACTCATTGAAAGCATTGAACGGTCTTCAATCTCATGTGAATTGGTATTGTTCTCAATTTGACAGTTTATTTATTTTCATTTGCAGGTGTTGTTAAACTCTAATTCTGTGCATAAAAATTGATGAAAGTACTGAATAAATCACAGCTAATTTGACACATGTACCTTTCACAACACGGCCACCGTGAACTGTCAAAGATTCGAAGTTCATATTTGAAAAGCATCATTTTCACAAATATCCAAAAATACGTGTAAAATACATATTTATAAAACTGTTCAATCGCGAATCAAATATTGAACCACAATTATGTAAAAGTGCGAAAATTGAATATTCGTAAGATTCGCCACTATGCTGGCTTTGCTAAATGTATTGACATTGACGGTTCGGCTGTTTGTTTTAAGATGAGTTCACTTTAAAAGTTCAACGCTGTCAAATCCCAATTGGAAAACCCGCTTGCCTTAACACATGCCTTAATAATTAACAAAAATTTATGTTGCCACCATTCTTCTCGTTGACACTTTAACGTCTATTGTGCAAGTTCCGTGGGGAATAATCCCAGCTTGGATTAAAACTTTTTATACCATAATATTTCAAAAAAAAAGTAAAATGTTTTCAAAAAGAATTAACTTTGATAAATTTGAAACAAATGGCATGTATGTGTGTGTATGAGCTAACAGATGTTCAAAAAAAGACCAAAGAATATTTAAAATATCTTTTGGTTAGATTTATTTCAACCACATTTCTGCAGTTCATCAAATAATGTTAATTCCCTTTGAGAACAAAATAAGCTTGTGGTATAGCGGATGTTTCTTGCAATTTCCATTACCAAGTTATATTCATGTATATATTTATAGGCACACATATGTAAATATGTACATACATAAATATTTCTATATTTACATAGACACCTATTTTGAAGAAATATTTAAATTTTTCAACACGTAATGAAATTCTTTTTGACTTGAAATATAAAGACTAAAGACTTTCAAATATTTTGAATGTTTCGGTAATTTAACAACCCCACATTCCATTTAGAGTCCCCTCCCCACACATACCTACTCACCTATACCTCCTCTTCTTTGACTCTGACACTCTACAAATATTAAAAATTCATTTATATTCAAAGGAATTTCTGCACACGTGTATTTCTTCTTCCATGGCTCTTGATCTCTCGCATTCTATTAAAGTTTATTATGAATTTGTTTCTTCGTTTTCGTTTTCGTTGTTACTTAAAATCCATAAAACGTATTTAAGATGGTGCGTTGGGTTTAGAGGGCGGTTGCGGGTTGTTGTCGGGGTTTGTATGTAAATGGTTAAAAGTTAACCTTAAACGATATGGTTATGGTTATGATAAGAACATGGAGCACTCTGCAGGCAAGGTCAAGACCTTAGTGAGTCAATGTCTTCCCTTTTTTTTCATACATCATACTTGGTTCGTAGGTAGATGTACAATGTACATTGTACATACATATTATGTACGTATAGGTACTGGGAACCCTTAACCGTATAACAACCTGATAAGCATTTAATGAATTTTTAATGGAATCCCCCGAGGGCAAGGAATCGACAAAAGAAAAATTGCGAACATATAATTATTTTCGTAAAACTTTTCAATTACTGATGGAAGAAAATTGGGACAGAGAAAAAGCCCAGAGATTTATGGACTATTTTAGGGAGGGCACTTTTAACGTTTTAAAAGAGTTTTGTAATGCAGGTATTTATATTTAATTCATTGGTTTTGTTTTTTTTTTAAATATGACTCAGAATTGTTTGAGATCATGTTTGTCATAATTTAGAAATTTCGGATTTAACTAACTCATCAAATTTAAGTTCAATATGGATTCTCTGACCTGACTCAAACGACTACAAGACTCGGCCTAACTGAGTTAAAGACTAAGTGAAAATCTACAGATTCAGTAATACATAAGTTTCAAATCTAAAAAACAATAATAGTTACGTTTTAAAAACCACACTAACACAACCTGAACTTAAACTCAATGTTTTTAAGAAATCGTCTAAGAACTTTCTAAATTTATTTTAAAAACTAAGTTTTCTGGATTTACGTGATTTGTTTTTAATCCGATAAAAGCTGATTTTATAGCTTTTAAAACTCAAACACCAAAAATCCCGAAAACCCAGGATCCTGAAAACTAAAAATTCCAGAATTTGATTAAATTTTGTATATAGTTTTTTTTATAATTTTTCACAATTTTTATGTCTGGAAAAAAATCCTAAATCTTAGAGAACAGTTTAGTAGTAAAGAACGTTCTGAATTCGGAATTTTAGGATTGAGTTCGTCTTCAACTACTTGTTTGTTTGATCCTTAGACCTTCCACTATTTTTTACCAAGAAAATTGGAATATCAATATCACTAGGGACTGTTTGATCTTCTGTATTTAAGATTTTTTTTTAATTCGAATTTTAATCTATATACATATAAAACTCATATTAATCATGATGCAATCAGGGTTGATTTTTTTAAAGAACGGAATAGTGAAAACCATAAGCGTCAATTGAAACATTTCCAGGGGGATGTCAGAAAATGATTCATGATTTTTAAGTATCAAAGTAAAATAAAGACGACCTAAAAAATCCAAACGAAAATGACAAGAAAACAGTCACGTTTGTTGAAGGATCTAATTAACATATTTAAAAAAAGAGAAGTATTAAAAAAAGATAATGTGGAATTACTGTAACTACCACTGGATTTAAAAAAATTTAATGCAATTTAGATTCATTTTTAAAATAAAGTCGTAAACATAAAGAACAAGTTAAAAAAAAAAATTTTTTACTCGAGTTCTGTATGTGAAGCAACTGAGACAGACAGAAACGATACATCAATATTGTTTGTATAACGGTACAGGGGCAATTTCTTTTAAACTTCCATCTTAGTTAACCCCAAGATAAAAAAAGAAATATTAAATGTGATTTATGGGCTTATAGAATTATAAGAAAGCAATTCAAAAGAGAAACCCCTGTTTCCCTCATTAATTAAATACTTTTTTAAAATGACAAGGGGGAAAATTTCAAAAGAAAATTAAATTCAAAAACACCTTTAATCTAAGCAAAATACAAAAATATAATCACCAAAATAAACTTATAAGCTGAAATTAAAAATTAATCCCTTACCACTCTTATGAATTCAGCAACGCATTTAATTAATTATCCTTTAATGTCTTGGATATAGCTTTATCCCCTCGTCAAACCAGAACTCGCACACTTTTTCTTTATCCACTCGTTGTTTTGTTGTTTTTTTTTTTTTTAATTTTATCTTCTTTTTTTTTGAATTTGCGTATCCCCAATTTACCTTTATTCCAAAATATAATGATGGCGAAAATGTAATTTGCAATGCACACTCATATACATATGTATGTAAATTGAATACATAAATCAACACACACTTTTTATATATGTATACTATATAGCAACAAATTGCAACTAATCAATTAACAAACAGATCGTTGAACACTTTTTTTTTCTTTTTGCATTATCTAAATATTTCTCTTGAAGTGAGCTAAAATTTTATAATTTATACAATTTTAAATAAAAACTATTATTTTTTTTTTCTTTTGTACACTTTGTTATAAATTCATATTTTTATATTCTTATTTATGACTTTTATTAATTAACAAATATACATATGTATGTGTATTAAAAAAAAAAAAAACAGAAATACACACATATCCTTCTGCACCTAAAATCTACATTCTACATTTGTATAAAAATATATGTATGTATGCACAAGCAAATGAAGAAAAAAACTATAACACATATAGATGTAGACTTTTTTTCTCATTTCGAACAAAATTGTCCGGAATCAAAAAAAAAAAAAAAACGGCAATACGAACGAAAAACTTCAGGTAGAAAATAATTTCCCTTACATGAAAAGAAGAAGGCCAACAATCATCCCTCCAATAAGAGAGTGAATTAAAAAGGAAGAGCGAGCGAGAGTATAAGAAAAGGAGAGAAAAATGATAGACAGGACAGGTATAGGGACAGGAAGAGGAGTATGAGGGTGGTAGCGGGTGGCAGAGGGTAGTGCAGGGGAAGTGTGTATCCTTCTATCGCAATCGCTATCGCTACCCTCATGAATGTGGGCAAAAGGAACGTCATTGAAGATATGACTTTTTTATGGCCAGGCATAAACGACTTAGTTACATATTTGAAAATTCACACATCCTGGCGCTGGCATATGGAAAGATAAAAACATGTGTAGATACAAAAATACAAGCAAAAGAACAGAGGGATTTAGGTATACTATCTATTCTGGAGCTAGCTGATAGTTTTTCTTTTTGGTTCTTTTTGTATTTTAATCAAAAGGATGGCAGGTACTTGTACTTGATACCATCAATTTGCCCAAACAAGTCCCTCAACTGTGGGCTCACATACCGCAAAAGTACCAATATTGGTTCTTCTTATCCTCTTCGTGCTACACCACCGTTGCCGTCACCCGCCACCGTCGTCGCAAAGAAATTCATCAAAAAAAGAAAATAAATCGAAACGGATTTAATCTTTTACTTTCCGTTTGGTATTTCATCGAAACAAATTGGAAGGATCAAACGGATATGTATGGTTCCTCATAAAAAGACAAAGAACACCAAGGTAATCGAACAAAAAAAAAAAAAAAAAGCTGAAGCAAAACGGAAATGAAAATTGTTAGGATAACACAGTCGACTTGTTCTGGTGAAATTATTTTCTACTCAATTCGATCAAATTTGTTATCTATTGGTTTTTTTTTTTTTCTTCAATTGGTTTCACTTGCAACTTGTTGTTTCTGGATATATTTTTGGCTTTTCACTTAAGCATATACATGTACACACATTTAAATAATTTATTTATTTTATTTTTTCTATTGAACTAACACTGCAACAAAGAAAAAATAATAAAAGTGCAAAAAAAGAAGGATTTTTTCCTCAGAAAACCGATGCGCAACCGAAAATGTAATCACGCGTTAGATGTATGGTGTAACGCACGACGGGAAAACTCTAACCGAACTGGCTAAGAGAGAGAAAAAGTTTTTTTCCGCAGCTAAAAATTTGAGACTCAACTGGAGGGAAATTTCTGTTGGCCAAATTTTCCCTTCTCCTATAATTTTCCATCAGGTGAGAAGAAGAAGTGTCCGTCTCCGTCTCCGTGTGCACGATGTATCAGTGAGATACATTTTATATTATTTTGTTTTGTTTTTTCCTTTTTCAATTTTTGTACAAGAAAAATATTTAAAAATTCATAAATTATAAACTGTTTTAAAATGCCTCCTCCTCACTAACTGGACATCCTGTGTGTGTCCTTAGAACATCCGTATATGTTTGAATGATGACATATTGCATCACATAGTCACATAGTTTACCAAATGCAAGAATCTCAATGTCAGAATTCAACAGATTATCACGAATTATATGCACGTACTTTACATATACGCACACACATGTTGCAAGTAGTTGGCTCTTGTGTCATGCGTACGGAGTAATTTTGGAGTAGGATGCTCTCTCTAATAAACAAGCTTTTTCCACAGAAAAATCAAAGCTCTGCAGCTGTTCGCACAGTGGTGAAAAAAGCACTGACCACTGTGTCATATTTTAAATATATTTTTCATATCACTTTAATTTCCTTTATTCTTTTTGAAAATTAAAAAAAATATTGAGTATACGCCACCGTGAACAAGCAATGGAATGAACAAAACAAATTTAACGATCTAATAAAAAAATGGGATCTGATAATTATGTGTATATTTATTTTATTTAAAGTTAATACTTTATATTTAGTAATATTACGTACATACATAAGTATGTAATAGAATTAAGATAATGATAGGTGCAGGAATTCAATTTAATAAAAACCATTTTGACTTTAAATTGAAATAGTAAAACAAAAAGAGAGAGCCACATACAGAAAATATCAACTCATGGCACTCATGCATCAGTCGCAATGTCCATTCACATAAACAATAAATAAGTGGATAGTTTAACGAGGAGGAATCACTTCAAACATGGCGTATTGCCAGGTCCAAGACCTTGCAAGATTTTCAAAACGTCTTCTATCGTGTTCGTACATATGTCCAAGTTGTGGTTCCATGCACACCTTATAAAATACAGAATCAATTTAGGAACTCTTTTATTTGGCAGCTAGAATTTCATTCTTACCTCAGTGAATGGATCTGTAAGCAAACTCTGTACTGAAAGAAGCAATTTGGATACAGTCAAAGCCAAAGACCAATTGTGTTGTATAATATCGATTCCGACATCACCATGGCGAGAAACGTTAGGATGAAGGATTTTTGTCAGGAACCGTACTGTCGGGGGAATCATGGGGTAGCTAACAAAAAACAGAAATAAAGAATTTCGCAAGAATAAACTAACAACAAACCAACACCTCACCTTTCGGGAAAGAAAATGTAAAGGAAGAATTTTCCGCCTTCGTATGGGCTTCCAGCTGGACCAAGAATACTAGCCTGCCAATATGAATTTTGCTTGTCCATGGGTATTGCTTCTATTCCTTCCGAGGCGTAGCTGTTTACGAGTCCAAAGTCTTTACGCAAGAGTTTCATGCGAATGGCATTTTCTCGAGGTCTTGGTGGCGATTTAAGGGCCATTTGCAGCAGGCAGGTCCGGCAGAAACAAGATGACATCAATGCTGAGTACATCTAAAATTTGAATGTTAATATGTAGGTAGTCCTAAAAAAAAAATTACCTGTAACCAATTGGGAACGTCAGCAATGCTCTGAAATAATGGCCAACGTTCCTTCAGATATTTCTTCCACATCAACTGTGATGTGTTCAATTCTAAAATGTTGCGCCACTGTTTGCACACTTCACTTGCCTTCCACATGGACATATCGTCCAAGTAGGAAAATATTGATACCATCATTTCCACAGGCAGTGAAGTGATCTTCTTCTCAGAAGGCTCTCCATCTACAGGTCTTGGTTCGGATAACATTTGCATGAATTGAGGCAGATTTCTAGGGGCTGATGGTGGTGGTCTTTGGATGGGTAACAGGGGTATATTGGGATTTTGTATATTTTCAACAGGAATCACTTCTACTTCCTCTTCTTCTTCCTCATCAGCCCCACTTGGCAGTTCTTCAGGATCAATATCGTCAGCATCGTCATCGGCTTCTCCTTGTTTATCTTTGTCGGCGGTTATGTACAGAGGCTCATCGTTCCCCGAGTCTTCATCATCCGACAAAGTAGTCAATACATTTTCAGCTGGATTGGTAGGGTACAAGAATGAATGGCATGTACCACAGAGAGGCTCGTCGAAGTTTGGACCATAGTAACCATTACACACCCAGCAAGTGTCACTGCTCTATTAAGAAAATATGAAAATGTATGCTCCATGAGTAAGGGAATTCTGTGTTAAATTGGCCAGACTTACTGGAAAATTGAATGTTTCGATTGGAGGCGAAAGATCTGCTTCATCTTCCAAATCTGTAAAACTATCCAGGAGAGTAATTAACTTGCGCTCCGGCGAAGAAGATGCCATTAAAGAGGTTTATTTTAAATACAAATTAGTTTGCAAACTTTCTTAACTTTTTATTTTGTTTATTTTTTGTGTTTTGTGATGCCGAGCCGTGAAGACAGAACTGTCAAAATTAAATGTTCTGGCTCGGTCGCAATCGATAATTGTTAATGCTTTTATTAACCATAAAAATAAAAGCTGAATAGAGGCAAAACCGCTGAAACTGGGATTTAACGTAATTCTCGGGCATTGCTGTCCGTTTTTATTAAGACAAGTAGGTATCTCCAGCGAATTTTTTTAATTTTACATTTTGAAAAAAAAAGATTTGTATTGAATTCAGTTCATAACAAAAACAAAATGCTATTGTAATCTAGCTTAATTCTTCCTAAACCACTCTCATGAACATCCCTGTACCTACAGCTGTTTCAATTCATGTCAAAAAATTTTAAAACAAATAAAAAAACACAACTTTTTGCGTCTTTTCCACGTGCAGTTTTTTCTTAAATTATCCAAAACAGAGAATAAAAACAATTTCCTACAAAACTATGGTTCAAAAAAGGAAATTAGGTAAGCTTATCTCAATCCTTATTTCCTTTTATTCATAGTATGTTACATCACTAGGGGTCGGGCTTAGCCGTGAGGAGCGCACAGTCATCGTAATTGGTGAAATCATCCAGGAGCTCCTTCAAGCCCATGCAGACAAGAAAGATGTTAATCTCAATCGTATGAAATCCCGTCTTTCTTCCAAATATGGATTGGAAAGTTCCCCGCGTTTAGTCGATATCATTGCGGCTGTACCACAGGACGCTAAAAAGATTCTCCTACCCAAATTGAGAGCAAAGCCGATTCGAACAGCCAGTGGTGTAAGATCTCGTTTCTACAAAATCTTGAAACACATCTAATAATGTTCTCCTAGATTGCTGTGGTAGCTGTAATGTGCAAACCTCATCGATGCCCACACATCAATATGACCGGAAATATCTGCGTCTATTGCCCTGGTGGACCTGACAGTGACTTTGAGTATTCGACCCAGAGCTACACAGGCTACGAACCAACTTCGATGAGGGCCATCCGTGCACGATACGATCCATTCTTACAGACTCGTCACCGCGTAGAACAACTCAAACAACTGGGACACTCTGTGGACAAAGTCGAATTCATAGTAATGGGCGGCACATTCATGTGCTTGCCGGAAGAGTATCGGGATTATTTCATTAGAAATCTGCATGATGCTCTGTCAGGCCATGCTAGTGCTAGTGTAGCCGAGGCTGTAAAGTACTCCGAGAAATCACACACCAAATGTATTGGGATAACCATTGAGACACGTCCTGATTACTGTTTGAAAAGGCATCTCTCCGACATGCTGTCGTATGGCTGCACTCGGCTTGAAATTGGTGTCCAATCGGTGTATGAAGATGTTGCAAGGGATACGAATCGAGGCCACACTGTGAGAGCGGTTTGCGAGAGTTTTCAACTTGGAAAGGATTCGGGCTATAAAATTGTGGCTCATATGATGCCCGATTTGCCTAATGTCGACTTCGAGAGAGACATTGAACAGTTTATTGTAAGATGAATGAAATTCTGTAGTTTCTTGTTTATTGGTTCTTTTTGTTAGGAATTCTTTGAGAATCCAGCATTTCGTGCTGATGGATTGAAGATCTATCCAACTCTGGTAATTCGTGGAACCGGTCTTTATGAGCTCTGGAAGACTGGACGCTACAAGAGCTACCCTCCTTCAATGCTGGTAGATTTGGTGGCGAAAATTCTGGCTTTAGTCCCACCATGGACAAGAGTCTACAGAGTACAGCGTGATATCCCTATGCCGCTGGTCAGGTAAGGATTAAACTTTTTCTTTATTTTTTCCTACTTCTTTCTATTGAATTTCTCTTTAGTTCCGGTGTTGAACATGGAAATCTTCGTGAACTGGCTTTGGCCCGCATGAAGGACCTTGGCACTGATTGCCGCGATGTAAGAACTCGTGAAGTTGGAATTCAAGAAATCCACAATAAAGTTCGTCCCTATGAAGTTGAACTGATTCGCAGAGATTACGTTGCAAACGGTGGTTGGGAAACTTTTTTGTCCTATGAAGATCCCGAACAAGATATTTTGGTGGGACTGCTGCGTTTGCGTAAATGTTCTGCAGAATCTTTTAGACCAGAACTCAAAGAGAAGGCATCCATTGTACGTGAACTTCATGTTTATGGTTCTGTTGTTCCGGTTAACGCAAGGGATCCAACCAAGTTCCAACATCAGGTAGAGAAAAATTAATTTGATTTCACTACTTCAACACACAATTATAATCCGTGATTTTTTAGGGATTCGGAATGCTGTTAATGGAAGAAGCCGAAAGAATAGCTCTGGAGGAGCATGGCAGCACGAAACTCGCTGTCATCTCAGGCGTCGGCACAAGGAACTACTATCGTAAGTTGGGCTATGAACTTGATGGACCCTACATGTCCAAGAAGCTTGTTGCAATTTAAAATTCAAACAAAAACCAATAACTCGTGTAAATCATGTCTAATCTTATTACAAAGGGGATAAATAAAATAACAACAAAAATACTAGTGAAAACAAAAAGTTAAAATCTTTGCCTCTAAAGATACAATTTGTCGCTCTCAATGTCAGTTGGTTGTAAGAGTTTTTGTTTGTTTCGTTTTTGATAATTCTTTATTGGAATGGTGTGTGGTGAGTGTTTAGTCTCACACAATAGCATCAGCCGAACCGAAAACAACAAAAATGACCCAACCAATCAGATTGATGATGGCAGCCGCACTAAACACCGCAGGCCAACTTTGTGTGAGTTCCAGAATATGTCCGGCCAAATAGACTCCCAAGAATCCTGGTATCGCACCAACTGTGTTCATCAGACCGAATACACTGCCAGAGTGCGATGGAGCTAAGTCCTGTGGGTTAACTGTCACTGCATTATTGTGAAATCCTGTACCACCTGGAACAAACAAAAAATCTTAGAAAGACGCTTTCAATGCAAACCCCAAACAACTCACCGATAATAACAGTCATGCATATGAGTGCGGTATGAAAATCATTCGTCCGACTCATAATAAAAAGCGCAATATTTTGTGATGCAAAGCACAGGCTTTGGATTATTTTGCGCACATTGGACGTGCTCCATTCTCGTGCTGCGAGATGAGTCGTGAGATATTTAGCGAAAAACGTACACGGCGGCAACGCTAGCCATGGAATCATATTCACTACCCAGCCCTTTGCCAGTGGGAATGTATCGTGAAAATATGTAGGCAACCACGATAGGAGAACGAAGAAACAATTCATTTCGCAAGCATGTGTCAGAACACATGCCCAAAATGATAAACGTCCAAAATACCTTAACCACGGCACGGAGTCCGATGATTTCGAACAAAGTCTACTGGGCACTGAGACATTTATGATGCGATTCCTATCGCCGGCCATTGTGTAGTATCGTAAAAATAACGCCCATGATATTCCCAAAAATCCTATCACTCGAAATACAGATGACCAACCGAAGTAGTCAAGAACAAATGAGCCTAGGATACCTGTTAATAAGGTACCCATGGCTGAGCCAGCTGTAAGCAGACCAAAAAAGCTGGTGCGCTCCATTGAGCAGAGGTTCTGTAAAGGAAAAAAACATAATTTTTTTATAAATTTATAAAATTATTCTATTTCGATGCTTTAAAAATCAAAAGGATGATATTACAGATACGGAAATGTCGTTAAATCTCCATGAAATTATGTTTACACATAGTACGCATAAATAAATTACAGCAACAAATCATTTCTTTCCCAAGAAGTTGAATATAAGTTCCGTATCTCAAATAAAATTTCAAAATGATGTCAACTGTCCAATATTTTTATGTAACTCTTGGCTAGCCTTAAGTCCTAGGGCACCGAATAATTGATACGGCTAATACCTCCTTATCTACACCCTAGTTTTACTTAAAAGTCTATTTTACTTAGCTAAAAAAGAAAGAGCAGTTTATTTGAAATTTCTGACAAACTTTAAGGTGGATAAATTTCACATTTTCGAACTTTTTCAACAAATTTTGTTTTCTTTTTTTATTTTATCTTTCGGAAAATATTTTAATATTTCAATTCTAATTTTTAAACTAAAATGAATTGTTCAAATTGTAATGTAGTTAATTTCAATTCGGGAATAAACGGGACGGAAGAAATCATGTGCGAAAATGGGCATTTTTTGTGCGCAAAATGTTACGCCTCGTCCAAAACTAGGTGCATACAGTGTGGAGGCAGATTATTTGATTGTATCGAAAATATTCCCTTAAGTCAACACTACACCAAATGGGCCCTAGATATGATTTGTGATTGGACGAAAATTAATGAAAACCACACACCATATTCATGTGATAATTTTGATGGGGAAATGGGTCTTTTGAAGAACACTGACTCAATGAATCTGCTCTTTTCAAGATCAAGAAGTTTTGACCGCGAAAGTGAAAACAACAATAACGGTTTGAATATTTTGGTAGGTTTTTTCTGTTTTGCATCGCAAATTTATTTTTGCCAAAAAAATGTTTTTATTTTCAAAAAATTCAAAATGGAACCAGGCACTTCAATCTGTGAGTCAAAATCCAAAGCAAACAAACGTAGAAAACGACTTTCTTAACCGAGAAGAACTGTACGCTAGATATGTTGAGAACTCTAAGCCAACAGATCAAAGTTTAAACCTGTTAAGAAAGGACACTCGTCAGAATCTTGTCGATCAATTGACAGACGAAATTCGGCAGAAAATTAAAGAACAAATTTACAACACATTCAAAAATGATCCAAGAACTTCAATCAAACCAGACAAGTATATGTGCGTCAGAGAATGTAAAACAATTGGAGTTTCTACAGAACCAACATCGAGCATTTTGCAAAAATCCCAGTCATACAAGGGATCTAAAGAGCACATAGTTGAGGTTATTGATTTAAAACCAAAAAATTACACTGAAGAGTATTTGATGTTGAACGTTGATACTAGTCACAATTTGAATCCCAAGAAAGTGGATGAAGTCAGTGGACAAACACAATCGTTCGGCTTAGAGCAGCACTTTGATAAATCCAACGAAAAGGCTCTGGATTCAGGGATAGATAATATCTCACAAGAGACAGAAGATAAACATTTGATTGATATGCTGAAAGAAAAATTCTCCAAAATGCCTCAAAATAAGATTGAACAAATAATGTCCTCAATATGCAAAACAGATACGAGTCAGGTTTCCGATCAATATGGAACCCAAATTCACAGTGATAAACCAGAAGAACAAACAAAAAATGACTTTCTTCTCATTTCAAATTCTAGTCGTGCTTCGTATAGCCCACCCAGTTGCCATCAAATCCCGACACCACCGAAACCTCAGTTCCAACTTATAGCAACCATAACAAACCCACCTGCCCAAACTATCGATGCTTCATCCTTACGCATCCCACGCAGTCCGGTTGTATGTCCCATAAGTTCCTGTCAACAGATATGTTTTGTATGTGATTTTTCGCGTCATATTGCCGTCGATCACACCAATGTGCCCATGGAACGTATTTTCCCGAGGCAATGCAAACATTTCTTCCTCGATCCTAAACTTATACATTTCGGGTCAACTCGGTGTCAAATGTTACTTTTGGTTAAGGATAAAATCAGAAATTTGGGTCATGAGAAGAAGTTCAAAGACTTCATCCCAGTTTTGGTGATGTCAACAAGAGTC
This sequence comes from Scaeva pyrastri, assembly GCA_905146935.1. NCBI lineage: Eukaryota > Metazoa > Arthropoda > Insecta > Diptera > Syrphidae > Scaeva > Scaeva pyrastri. Next base: position 78,793,503 of record LR989928.1, on the reverse strand, counting down.
AGTACGTTAGAGCTGTGTTGCAACAAAACCAAGGCCCAACTTCCATCGACGAAAACTATAGATAGTGGCTTATTAATGATTTGGCTGGTGGGTTTAATGCCGTCGCAGGTACCGATATACTTTAGTTTCACAGTTTGGGCAAGAACGGGCAATTTGCCATCATGTCATATTGTACATTCTGGACAGTTGTATTCGATTCGAAATTCACAAAATACAACAGAAATTGAAGAAAGTGGACAAAGGTTATTACTATCTCAAAATCAAGTGGATCTTCTAACAGCCAACGGTAAAAATATGCTAGAGTTACAAATTTTAATAAATTAAAAATAACAGAAATATATTTTGAGGTAAAATTAGAGTGAAGAATTTTGTTTTCTTACAAATTATGCCTGGTTCTGATTTTGATATAGATTTCATTTCTCTTCGATAAAAATTATTGGGCCTAATTGAAAATTGTACCCTATAGATCATTATCATTTGCAATCTTTAAAAACATGCAAATATTTTTTGTTGGCTTTTTTCTAAATTAATTTTTCAAGTGTTTTTTGTTTACTTAGTTGGTAATATACTCACTTGACTAGTTAGACTTATCATGCTAGGGAAATGGACCCCTTGAAAGGCTCCATTAATTATACGTATCGTAACAATAAATGGAATGGAATAGGACTTGAAGCTTGGCGCAGCATAAATAATACTCGGCATAAATGCTGTTATCAATGACCATCCCAGGGCGGCAAATAATATCACACGTTGCCCGCCAAACTTATCACTAAAATATCCACCAACAACCTAGAAGAGAAGATTGATTGATTAATTTTAGGATAGAACACCAAAGCACTTATAGGTGCCCACTCACTTGTGTTAATGTATAGCCCCAAAAGAATGAACTTAGCACAGTTCCGGAATCGGTTTTACTCCACTTTTGTTCGGCAGCCACCGAAGGCACGAGTAGTGGCATCGTTGTTCTAGTCGAATAAAGCATACAGGTGCCTGTGAGCAATGTAAAAAACCAGACACGTTTCTCATGTCTATAATTTATTAATTAATATATGTCTTTCGTTATGATTTGCATTCGAGAACATCCATACCTTGTCCAGACGCTCTGATTGTCGACAAGATCACCCCGAAGAAGTGAATATTTAAGTTTTTCGTCCATGTTTATGTGGGTTCAAGTGGTTTGTGGCTTTGTGTTGTTTTAAATACTCAAAGATGCATTATTTTCGGTTTTCGATAGTTTGTTGGAATTACTTATTCAATTCATTACTTATTTAAAATATTGAATAATTATTTGTTAAGAACAAAATGCCACCGTGCTAAATTGTTGTTTTATTGCTTTTGCTGCTTGGTGTGCAGTCACAGTGACGTCTTGATGCACTCAGCTGACTGTCAGTTTTGAGGGGAATTTTGTTTGTAGTGTGAAGTGAAGCCAAGTGCTACCTTTTATTTTCATCAGAGCTGATATCCACAGATTAATTTAAGAATTTAACTTCAAATTATGGATTACGATTGTACAAAGAGACACTAAATTAAACGTATTCAGGACAAAATATCCAGATATTAATTGGTTTCATAGACACATCTCCACTTTTCAAAATTTGAGATAAAAATCAGAAAATGAATTCAGATTTTCAGATTAACGGATGACATCAAAAAATTTGTTCTTGTGTGAAATTCCTAAATTAGTTTGACAGTTCCACTTTTCTGATTTTGTAAAGGCCGAATTTTGAATTTGGATTTCTAAAGTTTTTATTTTAATCAAATTTGAATTGGATTTAATTTAATTTTATCGTCGGCATGAATTTATGATTATATTTTGGGAAGAATGAAGTAAAATATATCGTCCGACTAAAAATCCTTAGCACATAACCTTAGAAGGTATTTATTGCACAACAAATAAAGTACACTTAACAGGGCACTTTTTATAAAAACAATCTTTACTTTCTCCAAACTATTGTGATTCGCAAACAAATTCTAATAATTGTGAACTATTTCCTCCTAGAAGTTTTCTCTTGTCACCTTGTCAATATTACTCAGCCAGCACCTCTCAAACTGTTTGTGTGTGTTCGAAAGCTCCATCGTTATGCAAAATAAAAAAGAAGAGTAGAAAAAACACTTTTCCGCAACAAAACAAGTCTTTCCGTCCGACGAGTATTTCAATCACTTTTCCATTTGGTTCCTTCTTGATTATAATTTATCGCGCTTGACACTGGGTTCGAATAACCTTGACCGAGTTCCAATCCGAGGCTGCGTCGAGGTGAAAAATTCTTTTTCAGTTTGTTTGTTATCGTGTCTTTGCCATTTCGATTTGCTTGTGCAATTTGCAGAAAACTAAACGAAACTATAACAAATTATTTTCCAGATAATTTTCGTGTGTGCTTGTAATCACTGCTCTAATTAGTTACATAATACCTTTTGCTGTTTCCACACAAATCAATCATGTCCAAGAAATTACCTTCCGGGTTCAAACAAGTCACCCACTGTATCTTCGACATGGATGGCCTGTTGCTAGGTAATGTTTCCCAAAAATTATTTCATGCATTTTACAATATCTTCACACATTTGTCCACTTGACGAAAAAAAAATTCTTTTCCAAACACCGTCATTTGTCATTTACACATAGACACCGAACGCCTGTACTCGGAGGCTATACAGAAAATCCTTGACAAATACGGAAAGACGTATACATTCGAGGTGAAACTAACGCTCATGGGATTGCAGAACCAGCAGGTTTCGGAGAAGATTGTGGCGGCCTACGACCTGCCAATGACGTGGCAGGAGTATTCCAAGCTACAGCGTGACGTTTCCACAGACGCCATGCGAGAAGCTCAACTCATGCCAGGTACATACTACGTGATTAATTGTGGGCTTCTCTTCTTGCTTTTCAGACACTGAACACATCTATGAGGCAATAACCGAGCGCATCGCGGCTGCTTTTAACATAAAATATCCTCTTGATGTGCGCATGAAAGTGAAGGGACGAACTGAGCACGACTCAGCTGTCGTCGCCGTGCGAGAACTCAAACTACCGATCGGGGTTCCGGAATACTTGGAGAAGTACAATAAGATGTCGCTGGCAATGCTGGGCGGTGCACCACTACTGAAAGGTAGATCTAGCCGAGAATCAATGCCTTTAGTTCATTCGCGCGATTGCATTGCGTAGCAAAGAAGAGAAACTCCACATTTTCCTGATACCCTGCATTTCCCAGGTTAACTAAATCAAGTGTCTCTCTTTTTTCAGGAGCTGAACGGCTGATAAGACACCTACACGAATCTAAGGTACCCTTTGCCTTAGCGACTAGCTCAGGTGAAGAAATGGTTGACCTCAAAACCACCCACCACAAGGAACTATTCAAACTCTTTCATCACAAAGTTTGTGGCTCTACTGATCCAGATGTGAAAAATGGCAAACCAGCTCCCGATATATTTCTGACTGCTGCTGGCAGGTTTCCAGACAAACCAGCACCCGAACAGTGTCTGGTGTTCGAAGATGCTCCCAATGGGGTGCAAGCAGCTTGCTCGGCTGGCATGCAAAGTGTGATGGTTCCAGACGAACGAGTGCCGCAAGAGTTGCGCACTAAGGCCACTCAGGTGTTGAAGTCGCTTGAAGACTTCAAGCCCGAGGACTACGGACTACCTCCGTTTAAATGTTAAAATAAGTATATAGCTAGTGAAATTGTGTGCTTTTAGTTAAATACACAGAGAAAGTCTATATTTTCTGAAATTAATTTCAACATTTGTTTTTATTGGTTCTTAATTGTATTTACTTTCCGACGGCTTCGACTTGCTTGTAGATGTCTTGAGCTGATTGATTTGTCAGTGGCACAGAGGTTTCCTTACCCAAAGCTGTAGGAAGTAAGCAATATAGATCAAAATGTTGTTTTGAGTTCTAGTGATTTGTCAATCTTACCATATCGTGCCCACAAGCGAGGTTGTACTCCCTCACATTCTCGAATCAAAATCGGTAGCTCGGGGTTGTCTTTTTTAAGGTTGGGATAAAACTTCTGAACGAATTCCCTGGTTTTCGATGGAAGAATGAAAAAGTTTATTATGTAACTGGTGAATTTGGATTTGTTTATTTGGTTACCTAGCACCCTTGGATGTTTCTCCAGTCTGGCACAGGTGGATACGGAGTTCCTTAAGAGTGGGTGCTAATTTAGCTAGGCGAACTGCAGATATCCTCATTTTGCCTTGAATTATTTTCAAAATTAATTTTCAAGACTGATAGTTGATTTGGTTGGGTAAACTGATGACAGTTTGCGACAGCCGAGCCGACAGAAGATTTTTGACGTTTTTTCTTGTGTGACGTTTTTAAAGAAGGTTAGATCACAATAGCTAACTTACGTTTTGCTGATTTCTGAAGAATTTTCTTTTACATAAACACTAAACTGCGAAGTCTGGAGTAGTACCAAATTTTAGTCCTGCATACTTACGGATTATAACAGATTAAGTTGTTACAGATTCAAAACATAATTTTACATAACATCGAGCTTCGGAACACCTATTATAAGAGATCTTCAATTTTGAATATTTTTTTTTATGAATCGTAAAAGAATATTCATATCTGAATAAATAGTTAAAATCATAGGCGCAAAATTTTAAACGATTTAGCTAATTGTTAAACACATTTTTAGCAATTTGCTAAGCTAAAAAGATGGTTTTGCTAATTTTAAACGATTTTAACCTTTTACTATCTCTTAACATATTGCTAAAGTTAAAATCCCGAAAACCCTACTTTAACTTTTTGCAATTTGCTAAATCCATATGATATCTGTCATTATCCTAAAAAAAATGCTTTCCAATTTCACTTCAAAGTGTTGATTCGTGTGTTTTTGGGAACTAAAAATTGTTTTAATTAATAAAATGTTATAGGAATACGAAGATTCCGAAATATTTGAAGACTTTGTGCAGAAAAATGTTTTTTTTTGTTAGAAATCTACATCAGGATAATGGATTACGAGAATAAACCTGTGTTCATGTGTATTTTAATCTTATTGGATTGCATGGGATTGTCCAGTTTATAGTTGGGACATTTCCAAATTTTGCCTCAATTTGCTAACCTGTTTTAAAATATAAAAAAAGAGATAAGTAAAATGAGAGGACGTCAAAATAAGTTGCTTCAACATATTACTATTTGTCACTACCTACTTCAACAAATATTTCACAAGCACGAGTTCTTCAAAGATATTCAAAAAATGTATACAAACAGATCTAGAACGATTGCATTTTGAAAAATGTTAGATGTCATTTTTATTTGTCATTTGACCACAAACGTCATCTCGATAAAAAAACAAAAAATCTTATCCTATTTCGTGGCGGCCCAATCAATTTAGCCCAAATAATACGAGTTCAAAAAGCACTAAAAACCTCATAAAATCATATTTGCACATCTAGGATGAATCTACAAATCATTCTATTTGCAATTTTTGCAATTAGCTTCAAACTAAATTGTGCTCATGAAGCTAAGGACTTCGATGACTCTATCCTCTACAAAATTGAATTCGAACTTCCTCCAGACCTGGATAATGATGATTTTGTTGAGTATATTCACCGAATTCCTATGAAAACTTCTAACTTTTCCTTTTTGTGCTAAATATAAATCCCCAGAATTCTAAATACGAAATTTCAACATTTCATACACATGACAGCGAGGAATACAAGTGTGCCATTCCAATAGCAGAGGAAAGTCGAGAGGAAAAGAATTTGGATTCCACTGTGTTGTGTAAGTTGATTTCTTTGTAATAATAAATTTATTAATTTGTCTTTATCTCAAGCGCCTCTCCAACTCATCAATCCCATGTTCTCATCTATAAGTTGTTCGTATCGAATTGAAGCCTATTGGTCCTATGAAATCTGCCATGGTTACCATATCAAGCAATACCATGAAGAACGAGAAGGTATTTTTTGATTATTATACCTAGACCTTTTCAGACTTAATAGACCTATGTGAAATTTCAGGCAAGAGTGTAAAATTCCAGGAATACTACCTCGGACGCTGGAGTGATCAGAAACAAGCAAAACTAGCACAAAAGATCTTCCAGGATGGAGTTAAATATAATACGACAAGAATCGACAACGTACACTATCCTTACCTGGAGTTTGATATGGACAACGGAACCATTTGCGATCTGAACAATGAACCACGTACAACAAAGATTCGTTATGTCTGCTATCCACACGGCAAGAATGCCATCTACTCCTTGAAAGAGACCTCGAGTTGTAACTACGAAGTAATCATCTTAACCTCGACACTGTGTTTGCACCCTGCTTTTGTGCCAGAAGAATCTAAAGAAATTGCAATCAAATGCTTTAATTCCCCCACAGTGGCCAGGAAACCATTGAGTTTGCTAAAGCAAAACTTGGAGGATTTCCAAATGACTGATTTGAGTAAAATCGACGTTTTCGGAAATAATAGGCAATTGGTGGAGGGTTTAAATGTCGGCGATCTACAAAAAATTCTCGAGGGAATGGTTTCTAAGACATTTGTTATTTCTGAGGACGTTACAGTGTCGCCATCTGCAGCTTTTGGAGAAGAAATTGATGTGTCCAAGAAAAAAGGGGACTTTGACCGCGAGAAATACGAAGCTCTGTATGACTTTCTCTTTGGAAACTGCTTGATTGGAGTTAGTTTGGCTCGCTTATTTCGATTTCTGTAGCTAATTAACTGAGTTCACTTTTTTCAGGGTACAGGTTGGTGGAAGTACGAGTTCTGCTTTGGTCGCCATGTTCGACAGTTTCACAAGGACAAAAAGTCCGAAACAGAAGTAATGTTGGGCTACTTCAAGGAGGACTTACATCGTGATTGGTTGAAATCACACCCTGCCAAACGATTGCGTCGCAATTCCAATGACGCTGTCACAACTCTTTGGAATCACTATGGAGCTGGCAGTCGATGTGATAAGACTGGAAACCTTCGCGAAACGGATGTCAAGTTGATGTGTGTTCCATCGTCGTCGACTTCTTCGGTTTCTATGTATTTGCTTGAACCAAAAACATGCCAGTATATTTTGGTTGTTGAATCACCGATGGTGTGTCCATTGATTGAAATGGTCGATGAAGACGGATTGATCTTAAAGCCTGGCTTTACAAAGCATGTTTACGATTTAATAGCCAAATCCAAAGAAAACACTGATAGCTCTGAGAAAAAATCGGAGGAAAACGAAGGCAGTGTGTCGGCTGTGATAGACGATGCACCTGCCGACGATGGACCTACTGCTGTCTTTGGTCTCTAGATGAAGTAAGATATCCTAGCAAAAACAAAAATCCTGTACTTTTGCGGGGACTATTTAAATAAACATTTCTTTTATAAAACTACTTGTGTGTAGCAAACAAAAATTTAAAATCGGTCAATTGTAAAAAAAAAAATATTTATTCCACCAAAACTAACTTTGTTTCAAATAATCATCGTACAACTTCAATAGTTCCGCACTAGTTCTTGGTTGCACAGTTCTTAGTGTGTATTCGAATTGCTTCCAACTAATGAACTGAGCATCGAAATCTTCTTCGAGTAATTTTAAGGCAGCTTCATGGCAAACAGCTTGAATTTCTGCACCAGAGTATCCATCAGTTCGGGCAACTAGTTCATCGAGATTAACATCATCTGCCAGAGGCATTTTTTTAAGTTTTATTTTGAGTATCTCTCGTCGTGATTTGGCATCCGGTAGACCAACATAAACAATTCTATCTATTCGACCAGGCCTCAACAACGCCTTGTCTATCATGTCAGGCCTGTTGGTTGCGGCCACAATTGTAACATCTTTTAAAATGTTCACTCCATCCAATTCGGTTAGAAGTTGTGTAAGGACGCGTTCTTTGACCGATGTTCCACCGCCTTCTGAGCTCCGTTCACCACCTATGGCATCGATTTCGTCAAAAAAAATTATCGATGGAGCAACTTGGCGAGCTTTGCGGAATACCTCACGAACAGCCCGTTCTGATTCTCCCACCCACATGGAGAACAATTCGGGGCCTTTTATAGAAAGAAAATTTACCTTGCTCTCAGTAGCCAATGCCTTTGCGATCATCGTCTTTGAGCAACCCGGAGGACCGAACATCAGGATACCGCGTGGAGGTTTGATGCCAAGACGGGTGAATTTTTCGGGATAGAGTAGAGGCCATTCGATGGCTTGTTTAAGTTTATGCTTCAGCTCTTCTTGTCCGCCAATGTCTTCCCATTTAACGTTTGGATTCTCAATAAGAACTTCTCGCATTGCGCTTGGCTTAACATGACTTAAGGCCTCATTGATATCGTCCGACTGCATTCTAGTACGATTTTTCTTTACAGCACCCAACGAAGCAGTGTAGATTAGATTTGAAATATCCGAACCAACAAATCCATGGGTTACGTTTGCTACTTCCACCACAAAATCGTCCTTGAGATCATGGTCAATATTTGCGAGATGGCATTGGAGTATTTCCAAGCGAGCCTGTGGACTCGGCGCTGGAACTTCAACTTCACAGTCCAAACGCCCACATCTTCGAACGCCAACGTTGAGGTTTTCAATATTAGTGGTTGTTGCGAGAACAAACAGTCGTGTCGCGTCCTGTCGTACAGTGAAGCTATCTAAAATTGAAAGGAAGGCAACAGAAACACGTTTAACGGTCTCATTCACTTCTTGTTTGGGACACAGATTTTCAATGTCTTCAACAATGATAAGAGTTGATTGTGGATAGTTGCGAAATGCAGCGTCAATCTGTTGAGTTAAATTTTTTTCAGTTTCTCCCAGAAATTTACTAAATAATTCGCTAGTATTTATTCGGATAACTTGTGCTGCAGACAGTTTGGAAATAGCTTGGCAAATCATACTCTTACCACATCCTGAAGGACCAAACAAAAGGAGTCCTCGAGATATTTGTACACCTGTAAAAGGGGTGTGAATTTAGTCAAAAATAACGACGATCGGTAGTAGCTTACCTAACCATTTGGTAGTTTTGTGAAACCCAGGGCAATACGCATTGTTTCTTCTACTTTAAGCAGCTGTTGTCGCAATCCACCGATGTCTTCAATTTGAACATTTTCAGGTGATACGTCCATAGCAGCGGCTGAAAAAGTTTGCTTTGTTTCTATTTCAACTGCAGTTGAGTTGACAATAGTGAAAAACTTGTCTCTCAGACTAAGTTTTTCAAGTTCCGACTCTAAGGTTATCTCGCTTTCCATAATGCAAGAGTTGTGCGAATGTACAAAAAACTCCAGCCGCTTATTGTAGAAATTAAGAACAACCTTGCTACCGGTTGTTAGTATCAAATCTTTTATTTGTTTCTTTAGCATTAGCTTTACATCGGGCAGGGATAGATTTTGAAGTTCTTGTTCATTTGTGGATTTGAGTGACACTTGTTTAGCTGGCTTCGCATTGTAGGATAATTTTTCAAGACTGATTGGATTGTTTATGTGGCTTTGCCAATTTATATCGTAATCTGTTTCAAACAAAAATATTTATTACATCTAGAGGCAAAGGAATAATGACAATGACAACTTACCTTCTATGCTAAAAAATACTGTGGAAAGAAATTTTTCGGAAACCGGCCAAACGTGACGTACTATGGGCACAAGGTCATCGTCTTTGGACCTCGAACGTATGACGATTGGATGTCCTATTCTGAATTCACACAATTTCATGGCACCTTCACTAACAAAAACCAAATTATTTACATATTTTGTTGGTGTATCACTTAATTCTTCAATTGTAAAAGATCTTTTAGTGAAATTCATAGTAAAGAGCCGGTGGTCTTGAATGTAGTCATAAGCAAAGCATGCAGTGTCCTGTGAGGAGCAATTTTGTTCATGGTTGTCGCGATCTTTGGAAATAATAGATTTTTGACACTTATCACACGTAAACCATGAAGCTTGTGATTTCTTATTTGATGATTTTGGAGGCATTTCCAATTTTATTTTTATTATTAGAATTTATATTTTTTGAGGTTGTTCGTGATTTTCAAATCCAAATCCAAATGCAGGTGTGTTTTTGTTTACTTTTTAAATGTCAAAATTTAGTCTTGAAAAGTGCTGCCAAGTTTCTCTATTGTAAAAGTACCTTTTTTACAGAGTACCTTACCTATCCACCATAGAATTATTACATATTTAAATAAAGGACAGGAATAAGTTAGGTTATGTTCAATCCATGACTACTGCACTTTTGTTTGCGCTTGTAAGCCATAATAAGAAAGTCAATTACATAAGTTCTCAATCATGAATAATGTACACAGTTTATCAAACGATTTTGAACAAATAGGAACAAAACATTTAACTAATTTTTCATTGCAATCACCATCTTTTCTATAACGGTGGCTCTGCTTATTGATATTGACTTATTTTTTTTTAATAAACTTAGTACTACAAAAATAAGCTCCATCAGCAATACTTTTTAGCACCTGTATCTCTGCAAGCAAGGTGCAAACTAAAAATCTGCAAATTGCAACCTGTTGTTATGGTTACAAACAATTCATGAAAAAATAAACAAACAGAAAAATTCTACCAATGGCTAATGGCAAACTAATAGACACCTACTCATAGTAGAATAACGAATACGAAAAAAACTTTTCAATCGGAAAAATATTATATGAATATGGATTGGGCCGAGGAATTAAAGCTTTCAATAAGAAAGGTACCAACTTCTTAACTTCCTGCTTACGACGTATGTAGTTGTAAAAATAAATTATTATTATTTTTAGACAACAGCTCGTAAGGGACGCCGTTCGAGTCAACAAAAACAACAACAACAATCCGGTTCTCCAACGACTCCAGAAAAGGAATTATCCCTCGACTTGAGCATCGATATCAATCAAGACACAACAACCGATTCCTCTGACACGAAATTGCCACCAAGACGAATATCCGGAGGTTGGGCTGATAGTGGATTGAAATCATCAAAGTAAGAATATAACTGGATGGAAATTAAATTGAAAGAAATAATAAAAAATTATATATTTATTGCCCTCTTTCAGAAACAGGAACAAAAATCTACTAGAAGAGTACAAAACAGCTTTTACACTTTTATTTCTTTTTGTACCTAATAAATTTGAATTTTCAGTGAACGATTTCGTCCTTCGACCAAATCGTCAGATAATTCACCCCCCGAAGATGATATTCCCATCATTCCAGATTTGGACGATGTTAAAGACGAGATTATTATGAATGAGATAGTTGAACCACCTTCGTAAAATAATAACTAATAATTTTAAGTGAATAGTTCTTCAATTGAGTTTTTCAGGGTTGTTGTTGATCGTGTTGTAACTTTGAAAGAACTTAACTCCGATTTACTGTCTCAAAACGCATTCTCTGCTATTGAAGATGTAGACTTGACCATCTTAACAAGATGTCTCCAAACCCAAGACAGCTTAGATGAGGCCGATGAAGTATGGGAATGGGATAAACTATTCACAGATGTTACAGCTGAGATCAATTCGGATAAGACAGCGGTTGATGCTAAGATTGAAATAGCTGCCGATGAAATTACACATACCTTTACCTGAATTCTATTTTGTAACATTTTCAAAATCTACAATAAACATTTGAAAAAGATCCTTTTAAAAAAAGATTGTTCGTCTTTATTTAGTATTATCTAGGTACTAGTAAATATACATAAATGTATTTTCATATAATTCAAGTATAAAATTAAGTAATATATAAAAAATTCTTAAATTAAATCTATTTTCTGATTTAAAAATAAAGAATTTAAAAACGAATTGGTAAAAATAAAACTCCAGTCTACGTAAAAAAAAAAATTGTAAAAAAATTCTATGTGGTAACAATTTCAAATAAAAATAAAAGAAAGTAAAAGGTTACACAAAAAATCAGTCAAAATCCACATGGATGTGTGTATGTGGGTGTTACATCTGTAAATTTTAGCTTATAATATAAAATATTCGATTAAAATTTAAATAAAGAGATTCATAATAATTGTGTATTATTTTTTTAAATTTTATAAAACAAACGAGAAACAAATAGTGTTTACGTTTGAGGAAGACCGCTGATCAAGTTGTAGACTAGCTCGCCTCAGGGCCAAAAAAAAAATACTGTCACAACGAAATGCTGTAAGAACATAAAGTAAAAATGTATTAGATATGAAAACAAGTTATTTCTCATTAAAAAAAATTGAAAATCCAATTAGAATAACATTATTGAATTATATAACATAATTATTGAATTAACTTTGGACTTTGGAGATTAATCGAATAAATAAGATTGGAGCCACATGAAAATTAAATCCCATTGTGAGAGTTTGTCAAACGCCTCAGTATTTTCTCTACGAACCTTATTCACGCAGATAACTAAGAAGAAAATATTTCCATTCCCATCGAATCGTTGTATGTATAAAGCTGCCGAATTTTTTGAGAATGACTACCACTTTAAGGCATCATCCAGTTCGAGAAGACTAGATTGTACACTGGGTAGAAGTTGCTCTTCTTCTTCCTCCTCCTCGGTGGGTAGAAAATTATCCATAATACTGTTTTCTGGTGGAATATTATTGTCATGTTCTAATTCCACTTTTTCATTTAATTGTATTCCAATTGGAGGACCTCTGAAAATATTTAACACAGATTACAAACAGTTATAACATTTAATTAATTTTTGTATTTACTGTTTTAAATGCTTCTTGGAATGTCTTACTAGAGCTGAAGACTGATTAAAACTCGACGGACAATCTTTGCATTGGTAAGGCTTTTCACCGGTATGAATTCTATTCGAGAGAAAAATTATTCAAATATTATTCCAGCAAAATAGACAACCCACCTCATGTGACACACTAGATTTGATTTGTTGGCAAATATTTTATTGCAACCTGTACATTTGTGATTCTTAATGCCTTTATGGACAGCCTTAATGTGCACATTAAGATAGGACATTTTCAAAAATGTCTTTTTACAAATTTCACACACGATGTCTTTTGTTTCACGGTGAACCGGCTCGTGTTTAACCAAATCACGTTGAGTTTTGAATCGTTTATCGCAATGCGCACATTCATAGACACGTTCTTCCGAATGAGTTTGTTTGTGCGCTTTTAAGTTGCTAGTCGTTGTAAAGAATCGACTGCAAATTTCGCACTGATAACGACGTTCTCCCGTATGAACACGAGCATGCAAAAGAAGATTACTGGACTGAGCAAAGCTCTTATGACAAATCTGTAAAAAAAATTTTGCAATTTGTAAATAAGATATGAGGCCAAGAATTATGAGTGATACACTTACTTCGCATTGGAAGGGTTTTTCGCCAGTATGGATCCTCATATGGGACTCCAGGTATCGGGGATATTCAAATACTTTGCCACACTCATTGCATTGCTCAGGAACCTTAAGCGGTTTGTTTTCTTTCTTTTTTATGCGCGCTTTCTTTGGACTCTGCAAGGAATTAAATAAATGTACGCTACAGATGGCATAAGTGTTTTAAGTGACTTACAACTTTGGTCGTTAAAGCTACCACCTCGGTCGGTTGTTCTATCTCGATCTCTTGTTTTAGATCTCCACTCAAAATTATGGCGTCTTGAATCGTATCCTCAGCGTCTGACCTAGTAAGGGTGCTCACATCGATCACCACATCGTTGAGAACGTCATCCTCTACTTCGATATCATTTGAATTATTTCGGTCGAATATATCACAAATGTTATCGTATATATCATCATCCCTGTCTAGATGTGATTGCGCAGAGGAAAACGTGGACTCATGGTTCCTATAAATAAAATTGCGAAATTACAACATAATTTCCAAAAGAAACAAGGCAAAAGGCAAAGGCAAAGCCAAACGAAATAAAAACGTACTCAATACTCAAACGATCGTTGGATATGGAAGAAATGTTGATGAAGGGCTTTGCGAAACCCCCCAGCTGGTTTGTTGAATTTAGGTATTCGTGTAGCCGACTCTCTGATGATTCGGAAAGCTGTTTGAGATTGTAAGCATCAACTAGACGATATAGGCACGATTGGCACAGCATTGTGGGAAGATTATCATCTGGATTAAACTAAACAAACAAATGGTGCGTGTGCGTGTGCATTCGCATAAAACAACACAAAAATTAATGATTGCTTCATAGCAGAGTACGTATATAACATGGGTATTATTATTGGCGACCTTCTTTTTGTATATTTCAACATTTCTTTGTTGCTCACCTTGAAAATATTCAACTTTTCCACCATATCAATTGGTCGCACAAGAAAAGTTGGACTGAATATTGAAACGAGTAAATCGCTTTTTAGGCAAATTCGACACATTTTATGGAACTCATAGAGTTGCATTGGGTCCATTATTTTATGAGTGAACACAGTGATATTTGTGATATTGAATATAATAAATTTATTTATTGATAAAAAATAAAAACAAGATTTTAAGAAAACACAACGCTGCCGAAGTGCAGTGCAAGTATAGTGGTGTGGTGGTGGACGTACGACGAAGACAGCTGCTTGGTTTTTTGTGTTTAGGAAATATATAAACGTCAGATTGTTAGTTATGTGCAGAAATACCGATTATTTCGATAACATATAGGGTAATGTAAGTATTGGTGTTATATTCATAAATTTAAATAAGAGTGTTCTATAATCATCGATTAGTGTTTAAAAAGTGAGTAATTTCAATTCACTGCTTTTTGTGGTTCAGCTAAAGTTTTACAGACGTTAAGAGACTATTTTTACAACGGTTGCTTTGCTTCGTAATACTAGTGGAGGTAAATTTGACTTACCAACTAAACGAAGCTTTATTGTAACTTAAACTCACTAAATAATTAATTGACATTAAAGAAAAAAAATTGATTTTAAAACAAAATGTTTATGAAATATTTAAGTGACAGTTTGGCAGCATGAAATGTTTACCAAGTCTTACAATTTTTGTTTTCTTTTTAGTATGAATAAGAAACTTATTTTAATCCTTGCAATTGTTATTGAAATCATTATTACTTTATCTGAATTTAAATTAAAAAACTTACGTACCTATTTGACTTTCAAAACAAATAAAAAGCACTATCTTTTATAACTCGCTTTTACTATACAATATATCGAAATAAAATCGTTCATCGTAACTTGTTCATCGGAGAAAATCACATCTCTAATTCCATTCACAATAACAAAATCAAAACTGACACTTGACATTTCAGCCCGCATTCATTCTGTTCGATCGCTAGCTCTAGCTTAGTGAAAATAAAAAATCAATTTCAAACAAGAGGTGGAAGTGATAACATTTTTGTAAATATTAAGTTTTTTATCTTTCTTTACGCATAACATGACTCACTTATTCTAGTAAATAAATTGTGGCTCAACGGATTCAGAGTTCATAAGCACTACAAAGAAACCCTACAACAAAGTGTAAAGTGAAGATACAAACGAACGAACAAACAAAAATAAAATGTCCTCAACGGCAGCTTCATCTCCTGCTGCACAATCAAACCCAAGCAATAATCAAGCACCTTCTGATTCTGTTGAATTTTCCGATCTATACTCACAAGATGAATTCTACATAGGTCTGGGATTAGCTATATCTTCGTGTTTCTTTATCGGATCTAGTTTTATTATCAAAAAGAAGGCATTGTTAAGACTAAGTAAATTGGGTGAGGTTCGAGCTGGTTCTGGAGGATTTGGATATTTACGGGAGTGGATATGGTGGGCTGGATTGTTGACAAGTAAGTGTTATTCATTTTATTTTATTGTAAGATGCACAAAATCTAGACCAAAAACCACACAATTATTAATTATGAATGAGTCTTTATGCAACATTTGTAAGGCTTCTTCTCATAGCGTGACACATTAGATACAAAAGTAATTTGAGTTGAATATTATATCAGCAACTTATTTAGACTAAATTTAATTATGTATATGTAATTTAAATATTAAAAGGCTGTCCATATAGGTACCTAAAATAAAATGTAATTATTCATACTAATTATACATTTAATTATTTCATTTCTAAAATGTGAAGAAAATTGTTAATTGATAATATCTTTTGGACCTAACATAGTATCATGGTTTTTATAAAAAATTGAAAACACTCGAAAATAAAATATTCTAGAATCAGGAACGGTAGTAAGATGGACTCTGACAACTTACCTTAAACATCTCGACTACGCTGACGATGTTTGCTTGCTTTCCCATAAGATCATGGATCTCCATCAAATGGCAACAAGGGTGGAGAGAGAAGCAGCAATCGTGGGGCTGAAAATCAATACGGGAAAAACAAAGATGTTCAGCCTCGGGAGCTCGCAATCATCCGCTCTGATGAACATTGGTCAACAAGCAGTAGAGAAAGTAGATAGCTTCCAATACCTTGGAAGTATCGTCTCTCCTGAAGTAGGAACCGAATTAGACATCGCCAGCCGCATCGGAAAAGCAAAGGCTGCGTTCGGGATGTTGTCCAATGTTTGGAGGAACAAATCTCTCAGCTTGAACACAAAGCTACGACTGTTCAACTCTAACGTCGAATCAGTTCTGCTATATGGCTGCAGCACCTGGAAAATAACAACCACGATAACCAGGAAACTGCAAACCTTCGTTAATAGGTGTCTTCGAAACATCTTACGGGTTTTCTGGCCTAATCGTATCTCCAACTATGACTTACATAGACGAACAGGTCAGGAACCCATAGATACCATTATACGAAGGCGCAAGTGGCAGTGGATTGGACACACGCTTCGAAAAGGTAATGACTGCATTGCAGGCCAAGCAATGCAGTGGAACCCACTCACACAAGAAGGAAGAAGAGTAGGTAGACCGAGAAGCACGTGGAGAAGAACAGTTGAGGAGGAATCTGCGAGACTGGGAAAGAGCTGGAGGGAGCTTAAATACATCGCTGGAAACCGTACACGATGGCGCGTAGGAGTAGTTGAGGCCCTATGTCCCGCTAGGGAACACCAACGGACTTCGTAGGTCTGAGGACCTAAGTAAGTAAGTAAGTAGGAACGGTAGTGATATTTTCTTTTCTTTTTTTTTGTATCGTAAAAGATAAGGCACATCAACTGATAAGGAACCCTAATCAATATTTTTGGAAATGAGGTACGTGATTAGGGGATTTTATGTTTTTTTTTGTTTGTTTAGATGTATCAATTTAATCTTATATGTTCCAAAAATGAAGACGCAATTCAGCGCCTTGTTTCAGATTAAATTCAATATTTTTGTACTTTTGACTGGAACTTATAACAATTTGAAAACTTCTTAGATGCAACATATTTTCTTCGCTTTTCTTTACTGAGCAATATTTAGACATTTGAATAAATTCTCTCTAACACATTTATAATTGTTTTCTGATAACAACTAACAACGGGTATTGTAACTCTTGTAAAACTGAGCATAAGTAGGTAATTGTATTCTTTTTGAAAAATCATAGTTTTAAGGAAGGGTTTTTCACAACTTTAGTCCATTTAGTTTATTTAAAAACAGATTCTAGGAGATCAGCACAATTATAGTTTTTCAAATAGTTTTCCCAATTTCAGTGACTCAATATATACCTATTCACGTTTTTAGGTGAATTATCTGTCCACTGGTTGGAAAGAACTTCTTAGGTCAGAAAGCACAAAAACAATTTTCATTTATTGATTTATTGTTGTCTTCCCGCGAGAAGTTATTTTAATTTCATGAACTGACCTAATTTTATGCTACACCTCTGTATTGACTAATGTCTTATTTTAAACATATTTGCACAATCATACGCTTTCTTACTCTTATGAGCCTTCATGTACATTATGTAGATACTCACTTCTGATAATAATAAAACAGATGGCAGGGAGGAACCGTTATTTTAAGGCAACTTTTGAGAGATTAAAGCTAAATGAAAATTTACATACCCAAACCCAATCTTCTGACTGTATTCACGATTTAAAAACTGAGTGAAACTATTTTTAACTTTATTTATTTTATTATTTGTTGTTATTAATTTTACAAACAAATTTCTATCATTTCAGTGGGTATCGGTGAAGCAGCCAACTTTACAGCCTATGCTTTCGCACCGGCGTCTTTGGTTACGCCTTTAGGAGCTTTGAGTGTGATCATTTCCGCTGTGATGGCTTCAAAATTTCTCAACGAAAAACTTAATCTACTCGGAAAGCTCGGATGCTTTCTGTGCATATTAGGATCAACAATAATTGTACTTCATTCGCCTAAAGAAAAAGAAATTGAGGACCTTGAAATTCTGTTCGATAAGCTCCTTGATCCTGGATTCATATTCTATGTGATGCTTATACTTGGCAGCAGTGTATTTATAGCACTGTTCATAGCACCTCGACATGGACATTCGAATGTAATGGTTTACATATATCTGTGCTCTGGCATTGGCAGTTTAACAGTGATGTCGTGTAAGGCCTTGGGCCTGGCTATTCGTGATACGATTTCAGGGAAAGTAAATAATTTTGCAACTTGGATGCCTTGGTTCTTGATTATTGTCACATTGACATTCATTGCCATTCAAATGAACTATCTAAACAAGGCTTTGGATATCTTCAATACCGGTATAGTAACTCCGATCTATTATGTTATGTTCACTACACTAGTCATAGCTGCTTCGGCAATTCTCTTCAGAGAATTCACTCACATGAAATTCGAGGATATTCTCGGCGATATCTGTGGATTCTTGGTTGTTATTGTGGCTGTTTTTATGTTGAATGCATTCAAGGATCTCGATATATCCCTCAATGATGTTCGAGGTATCATGCGTCCGAAAATTCATAAAGTCGCACAATACGATGATGAGGTCTTAGTGTCGCGGCAAGAACGCAGATATTCATATGGTTCTGGAGAAGTATACCGTAACGCATGACGAAAGAAGTGAGTTAATTGAAAAGCGATATGCATTTCCCAATGAAATTTTACCAAGCCTTGGTAAACTAGCAACTAAAGCGACATTAGTGTGATAGTAGTTCAGCGTTGAACGTTTTTAGAAAGTTTAATTAATTATAATTATTTAATATTTATACAATATGTTTTTTATACTAAAATATAATTACACATGTACCACGTTGCTTCTAGTGAAATACAAAATTCTGACTGGTTTTTATAAAGTAATGAAGAAAAAGTTGTTTTATTTATATTTTTTTGGTTAAGATTATTTTAAAAGTAATTTAAACGTAGAAAGGAAAGAATAGACCATCTTCATTCACAATTTGGATAATTTTTCATATATTTGCTCGACGTATTCATCCCATTCGGCTAGAAATAAATTTCCTGCTATCGGATTACCAAGTTGGTACTTATCAGCAAATTTCTTTATACTAAAATATTCGCGATTATTACTTCGAGTATTACCCAATCGTGGTTCGTCAAATATTAACTTTTTGTTTTGCTTATAGACCAGAAATATATATCGATGTTTGCCGGATGTTCGTGGTGGACAAGGACTGATATAGTTCGAGAGAATTTCCCCCTTACTGACATCATCTCCTGGAATATTTCCAACCAACCAATGATGCCATTCACGATAAGTTGGTCGTCCACGACTGGGCGAATCCGGATCAGTTAAGCAAAGTACATGGAATTCATTTGCATCGCATTGAAAGCTAATTTTAGGTTGATCCTTTACTTGAGTTGGAGTAAGATCATTTCCGCTATCGACATTAACGCCTGACGCAAAGGAAACTTTTAGGAGTTCTTTAGGGGCCAATGGAATAATTTCTGGTACTACTCCGTGTTTCGAAAAAGATTCTGAGACATTTGATGAATAACGAGGAAAGCCTTTCTTCCAAAATGTATTTTGAGTGAACGATTCAAATAGTTTATGCATTGTACGTATTCTAGTGCAGGAGAAGTTCATTTCTATAAAATTTGTTTCAAAAAGTTATTTGTTTATTTAAAAAAAATTACTGATTGATTTGAATTCGTATGATATAAAAAATTTAAATCCCTACTAAAGTGTGCTCGAGATAAAACAGTTATTTTTATTGCATTCCATACGGAATTGAAATGCACGCAAAGAAGGCCGAGTAAAGAAAACGAGTTACAAAATTATGGCCGATTTTTGGAAGGTAAACTAGG
Source organism: Scaeva pyrastri (assembly GCA_905146935.1). NCBI lineage: Eukaryota > Metazoa > Arthropoda > Insecta > Diptera > Syrphidae > Scaeva > Scaeva pyrastri. The sequence continues at coordinate 78,773,574 of LR989928.1, read as the reverse complement.
TTCAATCGAAGTTCACAACTTGTATTTTTGGTAAATTTTAATTACCAATCAAGGTTAAAGATTGTATTTGTGGCTAGATAAGTAAATATTCATAAAATTCATTGATCTTATTTAAATGTATCTCTCGGATTTAAACATTAATCCAAAACTGTGCAACTGAATTCAACCACAATTCATTTCTACTCGAACACATTCATTTTAGCTCTTAAACAACATTGACAGAAGTGCATAAATAAACGTACTAGATTTCCACCTATAAAAGTGCATTCAATTTGAAACCGGCGACACATAAGAATAAGATAACAGAGTATATAAAACCCAGTTTTCTTGTCGTTCTCGTGATGTTTCTTGCATCGCTACGTTCGCAAATACCTAACCTCGTTCGTCAAGGAACCAAGTCCATTGTCGAAGCCAAATATCCAACTTTATCTTTGCGTTTGTACTCGAGTTCTTTGCCAAAAGCTATGGAAAAGCACGAAGTTGTTCCCGATGTCATTCCCGTTGCTCCCAAAGAGGTGCTGACAGTCAAATATGACTCCGGTGTTTCTGTGGATCAAGGAAATGTGCTAACTCCAACTCAAGTAAAAAACCAACCAACTGTGGACTGGAATGCTGATGCTGGTGCATTGTACACACTTTGCATGACCGACCCAGATGCTCCCAGTCGCAAGGAACCAACATACCGCGAATGGCATCATTGGCTAGTTGGCAACATTCCTGGCAAAGACATCTCTAAGGGAGAAGTGTTGTCTGCCTATATTGGGTCCGGTCCACCAGAAGGCACCGGATTGCACCGTTATGTGTTTTTGGTCTACAAGCAGGGCGGTAAATTGACATTTGACGAGAAAAAATTGCCCAATACTAGCGGAGACGATCGTGGATGCTTTAAGATCCAAAAATTTGTCGAAAAGTACAACTTGGGCACTCCAGTTGCTGGTAATCTTTATCAAGCCGAATACGATGACTACGTTCCCATTCTCTACAAACAATTGGGTGCTTAATAAATTGAATCAGGAGGAGCATCAAATGCATGTCTATGGTTACAGAAGTCTTCTAATGTAATTACGTAATGTTTTTTTTTTTTTTGTTTTTATCATGTTTACATACATATATAATATGAAATTGTAAAAAAATTCTGGAATCTGAAGTGATACCTATATTCTTTAATAAATATGCCAAAGGCATGCAAATTAGATTGAAGTTTTTCTTTATTTTACCACATGATTTACGTTTTCGACATTTTGAATGATTGGCTAATCAATTTGGCGATAAAGCAAATTGGGTTCATGCTGCTTTTAATTAGATTTGTAGATTTTTGTAGCAATTCGGTTCAGTGTACTGACAGTAAATGTAATGGGCACAGAAATGAGTTATGCACAGTGGTTTATTTAATTGAAGTACTAAAAAACACTTCTAAACGAAAACAAAATATAAATAGATTAATGGAGTGGCAGCTCACAGATATTCTGGAATCTGGAGCCTAATGAAATGACTGGATTTATTGCAGGCGGGCGGTAGTTTAAAAGCACGTCTATTATTCACAATATTATGACAAGTTTTTAAAAGCGAAGGTTTCGAATAATTATTGTAGTCAAACAAAGTCGTCTCCATTAAAGCATTCAAGAATTTTATATATTAAATATACGTATGCATGTATAATACAATATATTCGTAGTCGTCCTATGAAAATTCTCAATGTGAGCCATGTTTTAGCTATTGTTAAAATCTATATTGTTAAAGGTTATAGAGTTAAGTTTTAGAAACTCCAATTACAAGAGAATATTCAGAATAAAGCATCTAGACCTAGAGCATTCTACAAAATAGTGTTTCCTGGGCATACATATGTAAGTATTATTGCCTAATGAAACATATAGAGAACTTATCAGCTCCTCACGTTGACCTTTAGACAAATTTCGTTTCCTTCGGCTTGTTTCTAGTACCGTGAATCGGTTATGTTATGTTATGTTATTCTGTCCAACTCTCACATTAAAAATATTAAAATACCATATTGAAATTTAAACAAAAATTATTTATTTGTATTTATAAACACTTAAGCAGCGGCAACCACGGAAACTCTAACCTGTAGCATCTGCAAAAAAGGAATTATATTGAAATTAATTTGCTTTATTTTGAATTCGTTTCCATATCATGTTTACACTACCTTGTTTGTTTTATCAAAAACCGCGTTGACATGATCTTGATCTAGTTTGTAATCGACAAACTTATCAAATAAGTATCCATGCTTCATAGACTCGACAAGGATTCTATCCTCTCCAACATTCAAAACAATCTCACTAGAAGAAATCTGTTAGGAAAGATACAAGTTATCCACAGAATAATATAATCAGTTTAAATTATCAATAATTTATTTACACATTTAGGCATATATAGCTCTGCTTGTATCTCATCTACATGATGGCCCTTAAGCTTGGCCCGCAACTTAAACTCCGGAACTGTCGAGGCAGCCAGTGAAATTTCCTCCTTAATCTTGTCCGAATTAACTTTCAATTCTTCGCTTTTTTTCTTCAATTGATTTAATTCATTTTCACTGATTTCCTCGACCAACGGCTTAGTCTTGGATTCTTGGTTTAAATTTAATTTCTCCAATAACTCATTATCACTTGCCGATCGATTTTTGTACGTATCTAAAACTGCTTTAACACTAGAATTACGTATACGATGCGATGCTAATGTTCCAATGAATTTCCTGTTCTTCAAAATTATGCACTTTTCTACTAATTTAATTTGAACATTATACTTATTGTTCAAAGCTTCTTCGATAAGAGCCATACAGAAATTTTTAAACAGTTTGGATTTTTCAATTTTATGGAAAAATTTCGGATTCACAGCTATGTCACATGCATCACAGGGATTATTTGATTTGTCTCTTATGATGCGTGGTTCGCTAATGCTCATTGGAATTCGATATGAACTGGGCTCATCAGTTTCTAAGATTTCTGTTAATTCTTCTTCACTGATATCCTCTGGAGCTGGAATTTCTTCGGTATGGCAGACATTAATAAAATATTTTTCATCTGTATTCAATTTCATAGTCTTGATACAGAACCCTGTGAATTAAAAAACATTTATTTGCACATTTTATTTGAAATTTTAACAAGGTACATAATTGAAAAATTGTTTGTTTTTATTAAATCACAAAAATATGAAAGAAATTCAAATATAGAATAAACGTTTGTTACATGTTTTTGTCTAGTCATGATAAATAATAAAATTATCTGATCAGATAAAGTTTCTAATAATCTTGATATTTTTATATTGATATACATAAACATACATACATATGTTTGTAAGCCAGTTTTAAAAATGTATTTTATATAAAAAAATAAGAAATTGTTGATTACTATTTTATCAGAGATCAGAGAGAGTACATATGTATTATGTATCTTAGCAAGCAAAATCAATTTTAGATTATAATGACGGTTTACATTCAAAAATGTTTATTTAAACTAATAAATGAATGAATTAATGAAAGTTTCGGTTTGTGCACTGCGACATAAAAGACTTATTTTAGTCCTTTTAGAATTGATTGTTATCACTTTACAATTCTTCCTATAATTTAATTCCTTTTAGGAGAGTGAATATTTAGGGTACAGTCAGAGAAGTTGGTAGTATCCCTCCCCAGGGGTTCTTTCTTTGGTGCACGAGGACTTTACAATGCCCCAAATTGTGGTCAGGTGTATTTTTCATGATTGTTACAGAATCGGCAGTAGGCATTATCTATTAGGTTAAGGATGTAACTATTCTTAGTGTATTCCTACTTAATTTCATGCAGTCTGTGAAACGTGTTTGGTATTAATGTCCATTTCCCGAACGAACGACCATAATCTTAGGCAAGTGTTACATTATCATTATACATCAGTATATCCCCTAAAAAATACTTGAACTTGATGGTTTACAAATTGAAATCACATTAAAAAATGGAACGATTTGAAACGAATTATACAGTTTGTCTGAATTTGGGTTTGGTTTATGCTCAAATTTATTTCTTAATTTCGAATGAAATACCAAAAAAAAAACAATTTTGTCAATTTCAACTGATAAAATCCTTGCTATAAAATTGCATTTATCTATAAATTACTTTGATAACAGTATACTCTTTTTATTTATTTGTCTCTTAATCGAATCAATTTTCAATTAATACTCTGAACTGTAAGACTCTTGTAAATAACAATCAAAATAAGAAATCTAAGAAAATTTCATTCTATTTTGATTTGAAATCTGTGAATCTAATGTGAAAAAGTGTGTATTTTTTTTTTTCGGTTAAAAAAAATATTATCAGGTAAATTATTTACCCTCCAAAATTCAATCAAAATGATCAACTATATTTATATGATGAGATTATGTGCGATATAGAACAACAGTAGATGTCATTTAGAGGTAAACCAAAGGTGTTGAGTAAATCTACACTTATTAAAGGCTTCAGTAGATTTATGCTAAGCAAACGCCGCGGACGAAGTATTTGAGTATTATAAAAAAATTTTTTATTATTCTTCTTGAATTTATACATAAAAAGTGAGTGCAAGATTACTTAAACCGAAAAGAAACGCATTAGAAATTGTGTTAAGTTTCTTTCTTTCTGTGTTTTTTTTTTGAAAGAATATGTACATACATACATATATACAAAATCTGTGATTTTTAGAAGTACACACCGTATAAAAGTGATAACTCATAAGTTCTAATAACAAGTTTATAAACCACTTGAATTTAATATCGTTAAGCGTATAAAATCCTTTGAAAAATAATAGTGTTTTAGGCTTTGAACTTCAACTAAACATATCTAGGATATTTCCCTCGTTTCTTGTTAAATTTGCTATTCAGACATGTCACGACACAATAAGTTAAGGACAATAATAGAATCGGATCATTTTTTTTTTTTACAAAAGGGAATAATTTCAAAGTTCTTTTTTTGTGAGTTGTTAATCTAAACAAAATAAAATGCTTACATTGAATTATTATTTATCTATTTGAAGTTCTATTGAAACGGCAAAGGACGCTCCAAGGTGACACCATTAAAAATTACTTAAAACTTATAAATATCAATTCCATAAAAAGTTAATTATTCTAATAACTGAAAATGTGAACCAGATTTGGTAACTAATAAAAAATTCAATGCATCATTGCATTTTTGTTTGCTTTGAACGCTGCTGGTGGTTAAGGAGATTCAGTTTATTAGCAAATTGTTTGTAAATACGAATATTTCCCTTATTCGACATCACTGGGAAAATAAAAATAAAGATTAGATTACTTTCTAAGTTCCGCACTTGGTTAACGAATTAATTTTAAATAAAGTAACGTACGTAAAATGGGTAAATGCAAATTAAGTTATGCAAAATATTTTTCAACATTTTAAACAACCTTGGCTCTCGTAAAAAAAAATAATCGTTTATAAGTTGCATGATAAAATCTTTAAAAAAGTATATTCTTCCCCCACTTGCAGAATTTTGTCAAAACAAGATTATATATTTTTTTTATATATTATGTACGTCCTTGTAAGCAAAAGTATTTTAATTTTTTATCAATTTATTTTATCAATGCACAAATAAATCCACCAAATCGAGAACGATTACTTGTATTTTGATAGTACGCAAAATGTCGTTTTCAAAAATACGGATTAAATTCTTCAAAAGGAATTGTGTCTAAGAGTGAAGGAAGTAATTTACAAGTATATGCGGAACAAACGTTTTAATCAATATATAATATAATAATTTATCAACCTCTTGAAAATAAAATAAAAATTAAATTAATTAATTTTGCAAGACTTTTTTACTTTAGATACCTACACACAAAAGACTAGGTTTTCTTTTCATGGCATACTTTTTAGTTTATTAGTTTTTGTTAATCTAAATTCATTTCAATCAATCTCTCACCATCATCAGTTTTCTTTGGTTTGATAGAAGACAATTTAAAAAGAGTGATAATCTAAACTATAATCTTTAACTTAGGAGATTGTAAATTGTTAATTTTTAAAATTATGAGCGTATACAATAGGAGTTATTTATTATAGGGGTTAAATCTGAGAGAAGAACAATGTCTGCTTGATGTTATCGGCTCTCACTCAGTAGGTCCAAGTAAATACATAACTTATCAACAAATCAAACCATATCCACTACTTCAACTTTCTAATCACAAATTCGAACAAATTAATCAAAACTGCCGAATCAGAAGATAACACAAATTGTATTCTCACATCGATCCTTATCACAAGGACAAACATTAGTTTGTGTTACTTACTTATGTATGTAAATGACTTGCCATTTATTCCAAAGTCTACGCTGGCAATTATAAATTAATTTTAACATAATATTTATCTATAATAACTTACCTGGATTTGGGGTAATTATTTTGAAGTCTCTTGGCGGTGGAGTCACATTGGTTTCAGGTGCATTCCCAGTTTTAAACATTTTTTCAAAGTCGTCTTCAAATTCGTTCTGGAATGTTCAACAAAATATCAAAATTGTGTGGCTGAATTTATTAATTTTGTGTTCTTTTACCTTAACAATTTTTAAATTATTTTCAAAACATCTTTCGTCGGCTTCAAGGAGTTTTGGATTTGCCATTTTTTATAATTAAATTTTGCTGTTTTTTATTTGAATTAAAATGCTTTCCGATGTTTTGCTGTTGCTGTGATGAGAACACAAAGCAAATTGAAAACCACAACAAAATAACACAATCGCGAATGTCAAATCAAAATAGAAAAAGATAAGGAAAGTGAGGAAAAGGGAACTGAATACAGAATGAATGATACGTAAAAAGTAGTAGAATTATAAATAGGGTGTGTTATACAGAGATTAAAAACATAATCGTTATTAAAAATAGGTTCGTTATTTTGGTAATAGATGAAACAAAAAAGAGCAAATATACCAAAATATAAATTACAACTTCTTCGTCAAATTGAATTGTGAGTTCGTTAAATTACACTAATGAGTCCGCAATAAGGTAAACGTACATCTTGTCAGTAAATTTTACTTGAAAATATCAAACAAATTAAAAAATTAAGGAAACGAGTTATAAATTTGTTCAAACTCAACTGTCAATACGGTAATTTTTTTAAACCACTTTAAGTTGGGGTTAAAGTCAAGTAGGATTAAAAATAAAATAAGTTAAAGGAATAATTATTGATAATTTCATAATTTTTACTACATTTAATTTAGATAAGATCGATTTATATTTCAAGCATGTAAATGTTTTTTTTTTTAAGATTTTTACCTTGTTTGGACCTAAAAATTGGTTCTTAATTTTTTTTCCACAAATCTTACCTTATCTGATGTTCGTCTTATATCTATATTTTTCAATACACTTCTGGTACATAGTTTTCGGAAACAATAACATAAATATTTTAAAGCCTGAATTCCGAATAGGTTGTTTTAAATATTGCAATTCAAAACAATTTAAACTAAAGTTCAAACTTTTCGGTTAGAATTTGTTAAATTTTTAGCTATCTACTTAAAATTAGAACTTTAGTAACACTAGTAAATATTTTATATATAGAAAAATACATGACCTAGAGGATTAAATAAGACAATGTTACTATTAAAGTAAAAAGTTATCAATTTATTATCTTAATTCAAAAGTTAAAATTTTGTTGATATAAATCTCTATAATCGTATATAAATAAATATTTTCAGTTGCTAAATACTCGTCTACGAGAGGAAGGACTTATTTTTATCTCAAACACGAACGATCGTTGATGAAAACCTTCGTTTCGTAGGTATTGAACGAAAAAAATACTCCTACAACATGGCAAATGATGGTGGGGCATTGGACAAATTCTGTGGGTCAGAATTTTGGGTAAGTCTAAACTACTTTCCGTAAATAGGATATTTTATTTTCTTGAATACAAACATAAACTACTTTTATTTTCAGAATGTAAACATCACCTGGAATACTGAAGAACCAGACTTCACATCATGCTTCGAACAGACAATACTTGTTTGGATTCCATGTGTCTTCCTTTGGATATTCATGTTCCTCGAACTATATTACCTACGTGCTAGTTTGGATAAAAATATTCCCTGGAATTTTAAGAGCATCTCAAAAGTAGTTCTTCATGTTGCTCTAATTGCACTTTGTATTTCTGATTTGGCCATTGCACTTGTATTAAATGGGTCCTCACCTGAAATCATTTATCCATTGGATATCTGGGGACCGATTATTAAATTTTGCACCTTTGTAAGTTGATTTTTACCAAAAGCATCGAACAAAAATACAATTTTTTTTCTCATTTGGAATACAGGTAGTGGCATCGGTTCTTGTTTTCTTGAACCGAAGGTATGGTGTCCAGACATCAGGCACACTCTTTATGTTCTGGTTCCTCTTGGTGTTGTTTGCATTACCAGAACTAAGGACACAAATACGAGAATACTATGATCGCAAGGATAGTAGCTTGGGCTACAATGCAACGGCTGAAGAAAATACATGGGCTGATTACAAATTTTATAGCTTTATGGTCTACTTTGGACTTTCTACATTAATACTCCTCCTGAACTGCTTTGCTGATAATATGCCAAGAGAGACAAAATACGAAAGGACAAAGGTGAGTAACAATTTGCACCCAGACTCCTTTATATGGACAAAACTGAGATCTTTACGTTTTTAATTTCCAGAAGGAAACCCCAGAACTCTCTGCAAGCTTCCTATCCCGAATCACATATTCGTGGTTTGACAAAATGGCCTGGATGGGCTATCGCAAACCCCTCGAAGAGAAAGATCTCTGGGAGCTCCGTCCCCAGGAAAGTTCCAAGGAAATCATGCCGATTTTCGCCCGTCATTGGAACAAGAACGTTCGCACAAAGTACTTGGTAGAAAACCGTGAATCCAAGGGCCAATCCACAATTGGAAATGTCGCTTTCGAAAATCCAAATGGCTCGACGACAAAGGGCTTCGCTTCTATTATGCCACCCCTTTACAGATCTTTCGGTGGAGTGTTCTTCTTTGGATCATTGATGAAATTGATAGCTGATCTTCTGACATTTGCATCTCCGCAAATCCTCGACTACGTGATTGACTTTGTAGAAAACAAATCCGATGACACCGAAGAGCGCTTACCTGAATGGAAGGGTGTATTTTATTCAATTCTTCTCTTCCTCTGTGCAGGACTGCAGACATTTGTCAATGCTCAATACTTCCATAAGATGTATATTGTCGGAATGAGAATTCGAACTGCCTTGGTCAATGCCATTTATCGCAAGGCTCTTGTCATCTCGAACGCAGCTAAAAAAGAATCAACTGCTGGGGAAATTGTCAATTTAATGTCGGTCGATGCACAACGTTTTATGGAACTGGTAACTTATGTGAGTTTGATTTGGTCTGCACCGCTGCAGATCGGATTGGCACTTTATTTCCTGTGGCAGTATCTGGGCATATCCGTACTATCCGGCTTGGCTGTTATGATTATTACGATACCCATCAATGGAGTCATTTCCAATCGAATTAAGATCTTGCAAGTGAAACAGATGCAGTACAAAGACGATCGTGTGAAACTGATGAACGAAGTCTTGGGTGGAATTAAGGTGAGACGTGGCAGGAACAAATGATAAAAATGTATAAAAATTTCAATGTCATTTTAAGGTGTTGAAACTGTATGCTTGGGAACCAAGTTTTGAGGACCAAATTGGCGATCTTCGCAACAAGGAAATAGCCACATTAAAGGCAACGGCTTACTTAAATGCTGGAACTTCATTCTTGTGGTCATGTGCTCCTTTTTTGGTACGTTAAGATAATTTTTTAAAAAGAAGATTCAAATATATTTACGCGATTTTGAAGGTTTCCCTCGTAACATTCGCCACTTACGTTTTAATTGATGAGAATAACGTCCTTGATGCGTCAACAGCTTTTGTATCGCTATCATTATTCAACATCATGCGGTTTCCATTGGCTATGTTGCCAATGTTGGTAACCAATTTAGTTCAAGTAAGAAAAATATGGTTTTTATTTTGTCCCAAACTATTATTAACTACCTCTCTCTCACTTTGCAGACTCAAGTTTCAATTAAGCGTATCAACAAATTCCTGAACAGTGAAGAACTTGACCCGAATTGTGTTGGGCATGATCGAGGAGCAAGTAAGAAATGACCTGAATTCCTTGTGGAAAATTTCTAACTCTATAATTGTTTTTCATGATTTTCTAAGGTTGCCCAATGTTGATTGAAAAGGGTACATTTTCATGGGGCGATAAGAACCCCGTTCTAAGGGACATCAATATGGAAGTCAAGAAGAGATCATTAGTGGCAATCGTTGGTACTGTGGGCTCGGGCAAGAGTTCCCTTATATCGGCACTCCTTGGAGAAATGGATAAACTCGAAGGCCGAGTGAATATCATTGGTACATTAGCTTATGTGCCACAGCAGGCTTGGATGCAAAATGCTACATTGCGTGACAATATTCTCTTTGGTAAACCATACGATAGTAAAAAATATCACCGCGTCATTGAGGCGTGTGCCTTGAAGTCGGACATTCAAATGCTGTCAGCTGGTGATCAGACTGAAATTGGTGAGAAAGGTATTAACTTGTCAGGTGGACAGAAGCAGAGGATATCACTGGCGCGAGCAGTCTACAGTGATGCCGATTTATATCTGTTGGATGATCCTCTTAGTGCTGTCGATTCACACGTGGGCAAACACATTTTTGAACAAGTCATCGGGCCGAATGGAATATTGGCTAAGAAAACTCGTGTCTTAGTTACCCACGCTATAACTTATCTCCCCCAAGTGGATAACATATATGTCATGAAAGGCGGTGAGATCAGTGAAGATGGAACATATTCAGAGTTACTGAATCAAAAGGGAGCATTCTCTGACTTCTTAATTCAGCATCTAACCGAAAACAACTCTGCAACCGAGGATTTGGAAGACATAAAGGAGCACCTAGAGAAGGGAATCAAATCAACGGAATTGCATGGCAAACTTGAACGTGCCATAAGTCGAGTTCGATCGGCAAGTGTCGTTTCCGAAACATCGTGAGTAAAGGGTTTTAGAGTTTGATTGAATGTGAAAAACTCATTTATTATTTTCTGGCAGTTCGATACGATCGCTTGGAAGCAGTAAAGGAAGTTTGCGACGACGTAGGTACAAACGTCAAGAATCTGTGGCTTCTATTATTACAAAAATATCAGATGTTGTTGCTGAAAGGAATGATGGCAAATTGATTGAAACTGAGAAGTCTGAGACTGGTGGTGTAAGTCAATTTCAAAACCTATGTGATGCAAAGATAACTATGTTCTTTGTTTTCCATGTACATATGTAGGTGAATCTTGAAGTGTATAAATATTATATTAAGAGTATTGGAGTTAAAATGACAGTAGCAACGATAGTTTTAAATGCAGTTTTTCAAGCACTAGCCGTTGGCTCTAACTTGTGGCTAACGGAATGGTCAAACGATAAGGAAGTAGCAACAAATACGGGACGTAGGAATATGTATTTATCGGTTTATGGAGCATTTGGTTTGGTGCAAGGTATGTCTCAAATCTCAGTCCGGTAGAAAGTTTTTCAATTAACACACTAAAGGCTGGTATTGGTGATCTATCCCATTTCTATTTAATGATTTCAAATGTTGAACGTAGACATTTTTTAATTTTTTTTTCAAATTTAGTTGTTGTTGACTTTTTCGGAACATTATCATTGGCATTAGGATGTGTTTACTGTTCGAAGATTTTACATGAATTCTTAACACGCAACACAATGAGATTCCCTATGGACTTTTTCGATACAACTCCATTGGGCCGTATATTAAATCGTTTCTCAAAGGATATTGATACTGTGGACAATGTTCTGCCCATAAGCATACGTGTGATGCTTATACAATTATTTGTGGTAAATGTTATTTATTATTAAATTCACTACATACTTATCATAATCATATAATACGTTATAATATAAAAAATAATTTCATAATTATGTACTATGTTAAAAAGTGAATTTAAATTAAGGAAAGCATAATATGTGCACTGTGGCGTATACGTATTTATTTTGTATGATTTTTGTTTCTTTAATCTTGATCTTTTGAAACATATTTTCACATGGCTTAATTAATTTTCTTTTAAGATTTTTTATACTTTAATGATACATTTGTATATTTTTTGTAATGAATAGTCAAAACAAATCATCTACGCACTCATTAAAAAAATCACAATTAAATATACTTAGTCAATATTAACTAAAGGTTATTAATTAACAGGTTTTATCTACTATTGTTGTCATATGCATGTCAACGCCCATATTCATAGTTGCAATTATACCAATGGCCATTCTTTATTGGTTTGCTCAGCGCTTTTATGTTGCAACTTCGAGACAACTCATGCGATTGGAATCCGTTACAAGATCACCAATTTATTCACATTTCAATGAGACAATTAGCGGTGTTTCAACAATTCGAGCTTATGAAGTTCAAAAAAGGTTAAACTTAAACATTAAAATTACAAATTATCAATAGTTAACGTTTATTATTCCTAGGTTCGTCCAAGAATCTGATGATCGTGTTGACTTGAATCAACTTTGCAAATATCCCAGTATAATTGCAAATCGTTGGTTGGGAATTCGATTGGAAATGATTGGCAATTTGATTATCCTCTTCGCTTCGTTATTTGCTGTCCTGGGTAGTCAAACCAATGCAGCTTTGGTGGGTTTGTCAGTGACGTATTCCCTGCAAATCACCCAGAGTTTGAATATGTTGGTGCGTTTGATGTCGGAAATTGAATCGAATGTAGTTGCTGTGGAACGTATCAAGGAATATGGTGGTATTCGACAGGAAGCCCCATGGGTTATTGAGAATGTCAAAACTCCAAATGGATGGCCTGATGTGGGACGAGTTATTTTCGATGATTACATGGTTCGCTACAGGGCTGGATTGGACTTGGTGCTGAAGGGAGTAACCTTCGATATAAGCGGTGGTCAGAAAGTGGGAATAGTTGGACGAACTGGAGCTGGAAAATCTAGTTTGACACTTTGCTTATTCAGGTATGAACACACATTTGTGGATGCTTTACAAACTATGTAATTTGACATTCCGTCTTATAGAATCATCGAAGCAGCTGGTGGACGTATTACAATTGACGGAATTGACATTTCGACACTTGGCCTGCACACGCTACGATCAAGGCTAACAATTATCCCACAGGATCCTGTTTTGTTCTCAGGAACTTTGCGCATGAATTTAGATCCATATAAAAAGAGCAGTGACAATGATATTTGGACAGCACTTGAACTGTCGCATTTGAAGTCATTTGTCAAGGACAGCGCAGCTGGTTTGAATTACGAAATAAGTGAAGGTGGGGAAAATCTGTCAGTTGGTCAGAGGCAATTGGTTTGTTTGGCTAGAGCTTTATTGAGAAAGACAAAAGTTTTAATATTGGATGAGGCGACAGCTGCTGTCGATTTGGAAACTGATGATTTGATTCAGGTAAAACTCACATGTTTAACTTGAGTGGGTCGTTATAAATTTTGTATGAATTTGATTTTTTTTTCTAGAAAACAATTCGATCTGAATTCAAAGAATGCACTGTCCTCACAATAGCACATCGTTTAAATACAATTATTGATTCTGATAAGGTCATTGTTTTGGACAAGGGACACATTGTCGAGTTTGATTCACCCTCGGCATTATTATCAAATCCAAATTCATCTTTCTACAGCATGGCCAAGGATGCAAATTTAGTTTAAACTATTAGTTTTTGTAATGATAATAAGTATTTATTTATGTAACTAACGAAAACTGTAAGTAATTTTATTATTTAAGAAAAATTTAAATAAAAAGTATTTATTTTTATAATTGTTTTTATTAAAATATTGTTTTATTTTGCACAAATAAATACATTAAACTTGCCAGTCATTTTAATTTGAATTGATACTGGTCTAATAATATCATATTTCAATTTGTAGATTAATTGGAAACATAATTAAAAAGAAACATCTATCGATTTTTAATAATTTCAAACAATACTCAAAACCATCCCTGTAGTCATTTTTTAATTATTCTTAGATAAAATTTCTTTAAAGAATTTTCAATTATTTGTGCCAGTTAGAACTTATCTCAAATAAGAGAGCTATATACTAACAACTTAAGTAGGTACGAGTATGTCCAAACTCCAGTGAAGAAAGTTTACAGAAACTTAAATCTTATCTTCATGACTTTCAGTTTTGAAAAACTTTGACTGTAGTAATTATACGAGTATCTTTATCAAAACAAAACCAAGTAATTTTTCATCTCAGATAAAAGACATAAAACCTTATGACTACACCTAATCCAAAGAAAGTTTATAAATGTTCTTAATTTAAAAATTATATTAGAACAGTTGTACCAACTGTGTGTTACATAATAATGCATCTACTTAAATTGTGTTACAAACATTTCTAATAATCAACAGATTGAAGATAGTCGAGATAAAATTCTATAATTTATTAGAAAGGTTTATCCTTAACAAACCTTAAACTAAGGTCTTTTACTTGGTCACATATTAAACTCTAAACAGACAAGTTCAATTGTATATTTAAACAACATGTTCTAATTTAATAAATTTTAATGAAAGTTCTGATTTGAAGTCAAATAAAACTCATTTAAAGATAGACGAATGAGAAGTTAAATCGTTACTCTGGAATGATTACTAAGGGACGTTTTCTATTCTCATCTTGGTGGAGATCAAAAAATTAAGTTTTTATCCCCTGGGTTCACTTGAACTCATTCCAAATAAAAAAATACCGACTATTATGAATAATAATTCCATAAGAATGAATTTGTTCTACTAAATGTTTAGATGACAATTCTTTTTTTTAATTTTTTTTAAAGTCATAATTTTGTCTATTGGGTCCGAGTTAGCAATAATAATAATTAAACTCAATGCTTTTTAATGCAAGGTAAATACCGATAAATGCAATTAATTTTTTTTTTGTTTCGAAAAACCGTCACAAAATTCATGAATGTGCAAAATTTTATAAAGAAGACACAAATCTATAGTTCTTAAAGAAAATCCATAATGCAACGTCATTGTTTCGAATTCCTTATCAAGAAATTTGATTGTAAAAAATGATACAAAAATTACTCATTTCGATTATTTTCACAAACGAGACTTTATGTACATATGAACATTTCACGTACATAGGTAAGCACTTAAACAAATAACAACATTATATCTTGAATTAGCCAAAGATACGCCAGTTGGTAAGATTATTGAGAGGTTTATTTATTGAGGAATTGTTCAATTTGAATTTAGTTCTTTAACGGTGGCTAAATGGAGTAGTTAGCTTTTGTATTGTGTTTTTATTTTAATTTTGTGGATTCTAAAGATATATCTAAAAAAAAAGATTTTAAGATTTTTTGGATTGTAAGTGCAAATAAAATTAATTTTGAATTAAATGACAGTGCACAAATGTTTTTTTTTTGACTTTTTTAACAATTATATTATGCAAACATTTCAAATCCGATTTTTAAAATTAATAATCATATTAATATTTTTGAAAGTGTATCTAAAAAGCCAGTTTAAAAAAATCTTCCATTTTAATGAGGAAGTTCGCCCAAAATGCTTTTAAAGCCAGTTAACATATGGATATCAGTTATAATTTTATTAATTAAATTAATAATACAATAGAAGAATGAAATCAAGAACTTACAAAATTTACAAGTCTCAGTTTTAAAAAAAATTATTAAGAATAAAAGAATTATGTAATAAATAAAGTGATACGATTTCAATGCATAAGAAACAATTTTCAAAATTTGTTTCTGAAAATATCAAGTTATTGTGAATTTTTGTTTGTGTGGTATTTAAAAACAACAAGTTGAATTAAAAATTTTAAAGTGAATCTATACTTTTAGCAATTATGTAAAAGCGACTCAATTGTCATTGATTCAAAGGATATTATTAAACAATTGATGTCCAAAACAGATTTCCTGTGATTTTTAATCAAAGCTGATACTTTTATTTCATAAAAAGTTGGAAAATTTGATTTTTAAAAAAGAGACCCGGATCTTTTCGCAATAAAAGCCGCTGATAACAGTGGCTTGCATTGTTATTCTGTTTAACCAAAATATAATATGGGAATATTTGCATGGAATAATTTTCCTCCAAGAAAGTATAATAACGGTCTTTATTAGATTAGCTTTGCTCCTGAAGTTATTCCTAAATTTTAAATTCCATTCCAATCTTGTTTTGGTTATTTAATTCATTGATAAAAAACTGATGTTACAATTTTTGATACATTTACTTCAATTGTTCTCTCTTCTTAATTTAAATATCATGAAATCTCTTCGATTTGTAAGTCCAAAGTTTGTATATTTTTTAGTGTCGTATTTATTCTAATTGCAATTATAATTTCAATTTTAATTGTTTACCCATGACGAGGTATTTTTTATTAAAATTCACATCGATATCATGGATGAAAACAAAATCACGACTGATAATTTTATACCAGAAATTGATAAGGGTGAAAATATTTACTTACGATGATCATAGCGAAAAATGAGCAATCTCATTCTGTTTATTTATCGTCACAATTGAACGATTGTGTCAAAAATACAAGATACATATTTAAATAATTTTTTCTGATGACTTCATAATATTCCTATGGTTTTTAATTATTATGTATGAATTTATGTTTATCAGTTCCAAGTATGGGAGTACCTTAGCTTGTTATCAAATAAATAACCGTCCTTGAGTGATTAGATTAAGCTTCGGAGAGGCTTAATCATCTTTTCCCCTTAGTACAACAATTAGTAATTTAAAATTAGGTGTTTTATCTTTGATCGTTTTTATGATAAAGCTTAAATAACAAATAATAAAAAAAACTACGATATCAAAACAATCTACAGTTAAAATTAATGTTTTTTGTTTTTTATTGTAATTCTGATTTCTGGTGATTTTTTCATTGCCAAAGTGGTTGTCAAGTTATTATTGAGCTGCTTTTTTATACATACATATCATATATGTCAAAAGAACTTAAATAATATTGTCATTCTCTCAAAACTTTAAATTCAAATAAAAACACAAACTATTATCAGTTAGAAAGTAATCATTCTTTTAGAGACGGATTAAAGTTAATCCGGCTTAAGAATGCCTCTAATCCTGAAAATCTCAATAATGAAATTGAAGAAATTTGAAAAGGAGGAATCTAAATGTGATTTTGACGTAACAAAAACATGAAATGCATACAAAAATCACTTTGTTCTAAGAAGAAGAACTTATTTTAAAATCAAAATGCTGTAATTTGTTTAAGACAGTGTAAAATTTTGTTTTTATAAAAGGGTTAATTTCT
This sequence comes from Scaeva pyrastri, assembly GCA_905146935.1. NCBI lineage: Eukaryota > Metazoa > Arthropoda > Insecta > Diptera > Syrphidae > Scaeva > Scaeva pyrastri. The sequence goes on along the minus strand of LR989928.1, from coordinate 78,756,320 downwards.
TATACTGTTACCCTATAATCCAATTTTTCTTCTAATATTATAACTAGTACTGATTAATTGATGAATGATAACATTTGAAATCTCAACATCAAATGGTATTTGATAAATTTTTACGATGTATAGGCAAAAACTCAAGTGGCACGAGATATTGGGTTTTTATAAACATAAATAAATATCGGTTAAGTAGAAAACCCTAAATTACATTCCATAATAAAAATGCATTATAGATAGAGCATGACTTGCCTTTTAGATAACACGCACTCTAACATATGACGTACTCGTATAAGGGATTTTTTTTTTATGAATGCAGATAAAAACAATGGTATTGATTTTTTTTTTTTCAAAATCTGTCACTCGAAATGTATAAGATAACAAGTTTCCTTAATTGATATTTTTTAAAAAGGTGTCATTCTGTCACAGTTTTGTTACTGTAAAAAATAAATTTTCTTATCGTGTTTTAACAGAATTGGATTAGAAAAAACCCTAATCCTAAAAAGAAGAAGTTCTTTTCAAAACCGTTACAAAGCAAACGAAACCTCACTTTTCAAAATCCGACGATAAATTGTCTTTTTTTAAACTGGTTACAATTTTAAAATTTCCGCACTATTAATTAAATAACTGATGTTTTTTAATTTTTTGGTCATCTTTGCCTTCCGTAGTTCTTATATTAATCTTAACATTATAATTATAATTAAATAAAATTAAAATATGAAGTATGTATGTACATGTACAAGTACACATATAAATTAAATGTTTACATACTTTTTGTTAAAATTTCAACACTCCACATCTTTCCAGATTAATCCCTGAAAAGAGAGAACTCTAACTCTTAATTGTAAGCCCTAAAGAACAAACCTGCCAAAATGGCAAACGAAGTTGGTGGTATGGAAAAATTCTGTGGTTCCGAATTTTGGGTGATTATTTTGTATTTTATAAAATAAGAAACTATTATTAATTTTTAACATTTCTCACAGAATTTGACCACACTCTGGAACACTAATGACCCCGATTTCACACCCTGTTTCGAACAAACGATATTAGTATGGGTACCCTGTGGTTTTCTTTGGATCTTCATGTTTCTAGAATTGTACTACCTGCGTGCCAGTTTGGATAGCAATATTCCCTGGAATTTCAAGAACCTTTCGAAAATTGTATTGCATGTTGCTCTCCATGTCCTATGTGTCTTGGACTTCGTCAAAGCTCTGATTTTAAAAGGTTCTGAAGATAACTTAATATATCCACTTGATGTGTGGGGACCAGTTATTAAATTCTTCACATTTGTAAGTTTTGTATTTCTCTCAAATTTGCCTATTCTAATAAATTGTTGTTCTATCATATTATTACAGGCAATTGCAATATTATTCGTCTTTCTCAATCGAAGATTTGGTGTTCAATCATCAGGAACTTTGTTCTTGTTTTGGTTCCTCTTGGTTCTATTTGCAATACCTCAATTTCGGACTGAAATACGTGACTACACTGATCGTCATGAGCATTCTGAAATTTATTCAGAAGCTCAAATGTCATGGGCCGATTATAAATTCATTAGTTTTATGGTCTTCTTTGGATTATCAGCTTTAATATTGCTATTAAATTGTTTTGCTGATAATACGCCCAGAAAGACCAAGTACAAAAGAACGCCGAAAGAAATTCCCGAATTATCCGCAAGTTTCTTATCACGCATAATGTTCTCATGGTTTGACAAAATGGCCTGGTTGGGCTACCGTAAACCTCTGGAACAAAAAGACCTCTGGGAACTTCGTCCACAGGAAAGCTCTAAGGAGGTTATGCCAATTTTTGCCAAACATTGGAACAAGAACGTTCGCAAGAATTATAATGTCGAGGATCGCGATAGCAAAGGTCAGTCTTCGATTGGAAATGTGGTATTCGAAAATCCTAATGGGGCGAATAAGGAAACGTATGCTTCGATAATGCCACCGATTTATAAATCATTCGGTGGAGTGTTCCTTTTTGGTTCACTTTTCAAATTGGTGTCAGATCTTCTGTCATTTGCTTCTCCGAAAGTGTTGGCTTTAATCATTGCTTACGTGGAAACTAAGGCCGATGATACCATAGAATCTGAGCCCGAGTGGAGGGGTATTCTGTATGCCATTTTGCTGTTCCTCTGTGCTGCCGTTCAAACCTTTTTTTCGGCTCAGTATTTCCAAAAAATGTACATCGTTGGTCTGCGCACTCGAACTGCTCTCGTCAACGCCATCTATCGTAAGGCACTTGTTATATCAAATTCGGCGAAGAAGGAATCAACAGTTGGTGAAATTGTCAATTTGATGTCTGTTGACGCACAACGTTTCCTGGAATTGGTCACTTATGTGAGCATGATTTGGTCAGCACCACTTCAAATTATTCTCGCTTTGTACTTTTTGTGGGAACTGCTGGGAATAGCAGTCTTATCTGGTTTGATCGTGATGATTATCTTGATTCCAATCAACTTGGTAGTTGCAAGTCGTGCTAAGAAGTTACAAGTGAAACAGATGAAATACAAAGATGAACGTGTCAAATTGATGAATGAGATTTTGGCAGGAATTAAGGTTTGTCACAAGAGAAATTCGAATCATCATGGGTAATAACCGACTTTTTTTCTAAAGGTTTTGAAACTTTACGCTTGGGAACCAAGTTTTGAGCAGCAGATTATGGGAATCCGTGACAAAGAAATTGCAAAACTGAAGTCTGCAGCATATTTGAATGCTGGTACATCGTTCATTTGGTCGTGTGCGCCATTTTTGGTAAGTTGATTTTGTGTGAATATTTTTTAGAAAGCAACAGAAGTGATCTTATTTTCTTTTTCCAGGTTTCCTTAGTCACATTCGCAACTTATGTCTTGATCGATGAAAAGAACGTGTTGGACGCTTCAACGGCCTTTGTGTCATTGTCATTGTTTAATTTATTGCGATTCCCCTTGGCCATGTTACCCATGTTGATATCAAATTTGGTGCAGGTGAGTTGATTTGAATTTTTGGAAATACAAAATTAAAACTTTAAAGAAAGTTGATGACTGAGTGTCCATCCGATGATAATCTGTCAGCTTCAATTTAAAAAGTCAGCTTGGCATATAATAATAATAATTTATTTGACACATAATTATCATCTGTCAAATTGCCTTTCGAATTAAAAGTCAAGCGAGGACACTAGACAAGTAGTTTTAATTTTTATTTTCGACTTTTAGGAAAAAAGATCAATTAGTTCAAGTTTCTTCCGATCGACTGAGATTTCAGATTATCGCGGGCCTTTTCTCAAGAAACAAATCAATAATGCTATCACATTTATATGTATCTCTCTTTCTCTTTAGACTCAAGTCTCGATTAAACGTATAAACAAATTCCTGAACAGCGAAGAACTCGATCCAAAATGTGTGGAGCACGATACATCAGAAAAAGGTATATTTAAAAAAAAATAACTTTTCTAATTCCATGAAATTAAATATGTGCAATTTTGAAATTTCAGCTCCGATGTTGATTCAAAATGGAAGCTTTTCCTGGGGTGATGATGTCATTCTGAAAGACATCAATATGAAAATCCAAAAAAACACTCTAGTGGCCATTGTGGGAACTGTTGGTTCTGGAAAGAGTTCTATAATTTCGGCCTTCCTCGGTGAAATGGACAAACTTAAGGGCCGAGTGAATACCATTGGCTCAGTGGCTTATGTCCCCCAACAAGCTTGGATGCAAAATGCCACTCTTCGTGATAATATTCTCTTTGGCAAGGAATACGATCGTAAGAGATATAACAAAGTCATTGACGCCTGTGCCCTAAGATCAGATTTCCAAATGTTGGCGGCTGGTGATCAGACAGAAATCGGTGAGAAGGGTATCAATTTGTCAGGTGGACAGAAGCAAAGGGTGTCTCTGGCTAGAGCTGTTTACAGTGATTCGGACTTGTATTTGTTGGATGATCCTCTGAGTGCTGTCGATTCCCATGTGGGAAAACATATTTTCGAAAAAGTCATTGGACCAACTGGTCTGTTGGCCAATAAAACTCGTGTCCTAGTTACCCACGGTATAACTTATCTACCCAAGGTGGACAATATTTATGTCATGAAAGGTGGTGAAATCAGCGAAGATGGAACATACTCAGAATTGCTCAATCAAAAGGGAGCTTTCTCTGAATTCCTTATTCAACATCTGACTGAAAACACCGACGAAATTGAAGAATTAGATGAAATTGCTGAACAGCTTGAGAACACTATTCAATCGGAGGAGTTGAGACGTAATTTTGTGCGAGCTATAAGTCGAGCAAGATCGGAAAGCATAGCTGAAACAGGGTAAGTTTTCAAAAAATTTTATTCAAATAAATTTAAAACTGAATGTTATAAATTCTTGTATTTTATAGTTCGATAAGATCATTCGGAAGCGGTAGGAGTAGTATTCGTAAATCAATCAAAAATGATAGAAATGGAAGCATTCGAAAGCGTCAATTTAGCCGCCAAGAATCTGTGGTTTCAGTGGCTTCGAAAATGTCAGATTTAGCAGTTGGTAAAGACGAGGGAAAACTTATTGAAGTTGAGAAATCACAAACAGGCGGAGTAAGTTAAAATTTTTGTTGAGTTGAATTTGAGTTGATTAATGTGTTCAACCAGTCCTCCAAAATCATTTCTACTTTTTACAAATATTAATCTTCGAAATTTTTTTAAAGGTAACCATGGCTGTCTTTAAACAATATATACAGAGTATTGGAGTTTGTTTGGCGATATCAACACTTCTTTTGAATATTTGTTTCCAAGGATTTTCTATTGGATCGAATTTATGGCTTACTGAATGGTCAAACGATAAGCGTGCTGGAACTGACACTTCGATCAGAAACATGTACTTGGGTGTATATGGTGGTCTCGGACTCGGACAAGGTACGTAGTAACACAAGATCTTTCCTTTTTCTTTTAATGCGAAAGGTTTTTATTATATGTTTTTAAACAAACTTTGTTTTTTTTCTTTTTGTTTATAGTTGTTGCTGACTTCACTGCTTGTTTAACTCTGGCATTGGGATGCATCTATTGCTCGAAATCACTTCATGAATTTTTAATTGGTAAAACAATGCGTTTCCCAATGGATTACTTCGATACAACACCAATGGGACGGATTTTGAATCGATTCTCGAAGGATGTCGATACCGTAGACAATATACTTCCAATGAATCTTCGAATGCTTATTACACAATTTTTCTCGGTAAATAAAATAAACATAAATCTAAATATTTGTTTGTCGACCGAACTTAAATAATTTAAATTTTTCTTGAATGAAAGGAAAGTTCCGTTTGGTTAAGTTCTGTTTAGTTACCTTACCTTACCTTCAGAAATTCTGCTTCAAAAGTTATAGATGTTGGCAAACCCCTTTTCTAAATTTTTTTTGAAAATATTTTTAACTTAATTATATTTTTTCTTCTTCCCCACAAAGTTGATAGCAACTGTAACGGTTATTTGTATTTCGACACCTATCTTCACTGCTGCCATCATACCAATCGGACTGATATATTGGTTCGCTCAAAGATTCTATGTTGCAACATCGAGACAGTTGATGCGTTTGGAGTCAATTACCCGTTCACCAATTTACTCACACTTCAGTGAGACTGTAACAGGAGTCACGACAATTAGGGCGTATCAAGTTGGAGACAGATTTATTCAAGAATCCGATAATCGTGTGGACTTAAACCAACTTTGTAAATATCCCAGTATCATTGCCAATCGTTGGTTATCAGTTCGATTGGAAACAATCGGTAATTTGGTGATCCTGTTGGCTTCCTTATTCGCCATCTTGGGCAGTCAAACCAATGCCGCCTTGGTTGGTTTGTCTGTAACTTATTCCCTGCAGATTACTGGAGCTCTCAACATGTTCGTTCGAGTGTCATCCGATATTGAAACTAACATTGTGTCTGTGGAACGTATTAAGGAATATGGTGATGTCAAACAAGAAGCACCATGGGAAATTGCGAACGTTAAGACTCCAGATGGATGGCCCCAGTATGGACGGGTTATGTTCGAAAACTATATGGTTCGCTATCGAGAGGGATTAGATTTGGTATTGAAGGGAGTTAGCTTTGATATTACCGGAGGTGAGAAGGTGGGAATCGTTGGACGTACTGGTGCTGGCAAATCTAGTTTGACATTGTGCTTATTCAGGTATTAATGATGAATGACAAGAGTAATCCGAAATGTCAAATTATAACTCATGCCTCTCTATCTCTTTGACAGAATCATTGAAGCAGCTGGTGGTCGAATTCTTATCGATGGAGTTGACATTTCAAAACTTGGACTGCACACTTTGCGCTCGAGACTGACAATTATTCCCCAGGATCCTGTTTTGTTCTCAGGATCATTGCGAATGAATTTGGATCCATACAATCGAAACAGTGATGCTGAAATATGGACTGCCTTGGAATTGTCACATTTGAAGGAGTTTGTCAAAGGAATGTCCGCCGGCTTGAATCACGAAATAAGCGAGGGTGGTGAAAACCTTTCTGTTGGACAAAGACAATTAGTTTGTTTGGCTCGAGCTTTGTTGAGGAAAACAAAGGTCTTGGTTTTGGACGAGGCAACTGCTGCAGTTGATTTGGAAACCGACGATCTTATTCAAGTGAGTTTTGCTTTGGATAATCGTTTAACTAAATTTCTTAAATTTTCTTTTTGTTTAGAAAACAATTCGCTCTGAATTTAAGGACTGCACAGTGTTAACAATTGCACATCGTCTCAATACCATACTCGACTCAAATAAGGTTATCGTTTTGGACAAGGGTCAAATTATTGAATTCGATTCACCGACATCTTTATTGGAGAACAAAAACTCATCGTTCTACAGTATGGCAAAAGATGCAAATCTTGTGTAAATAAAAGTGTTACGTAATATAGCTTATGTATAATAATAGAACAAGTACCTCTAGAGCTCGATAGAATTTATCATATTTAATTTATGTTCAGTTAAAGACTTAAGTTGTAATAATAAATTGTCAATATTCAGCATGTAAGAAACAACATGAGAGATTAAAAATTATTTATAAAACAAACAAAAAATGACTTGCATTTTAAAACGCAGAAATTTTAAGAACAAATGACCATCATTTGTTTTTGTTTTGAAAAACCAATAATTGTGATAATAATTCGAATGACCCTCGCGTATTCAGATAACCCACCCCATTGGAACAAAATATCAATAAACATATGTTTATATGTAGCTACGTGCCTCTGTATAGCTTCTTAATTACTGAAGAGTCTTTAAGGCAGAAGTACTTTGAGATAATGCTACAATTGGACTGCTTTATTGATAATTTGATACCTTCATGGCCAGGTAGGTGGTAATTAAAAAAATGACATTAAAAATCACAATTGGACCGTTTGAAAATTCGAATATGTTAAAGGAAATCTCATTTATCAAAATATATGATTTTTTGATATCTTTTTGGAGCTGCTTTTAGCTGTTCCAGAAAACCTAATTAGTAAACGGGAAAATATTGTTATATTTCCAGGAAGTGACAACTTTAAAGGAAAACAAAGTGAATTAAAAATTAACTAGGAAATAAATTACTACAACCATAGCAATGAACACAAGTGGACAATAATATTTTAAGATTTTTTATAAAGTTACTTCTAAAATAACCATGTTTTCAAGTATTTTTATTTTATGTTTTAATTCAAGTATCAATGGCGCCCAATCTGAGATTTGTTTCCCTTATAGTTATACCCTTAAAATTTTAGAAATAGCCTTGGGTCTGCACCTATATATTTTGTATGCTTCTCAGATTTGTAATATCTATTAAACATCTACTTTGTTTAGTAAATTTAACAGATTTAATTAAATGGCGCCCAACGCGATGCATGAATTCTTCAGTTAACTTATCAAATTCACTAAACGTACCCCTGTTTCCGAGAACACAATTTCAGTAGTATGGTAAAAATCAAAAACATTAAAACTAACAAGTGTGCTCTTACCTTAAACAAAAAAACGTATTAGTTTATCTCACATAAAAAGCTTTTATTATCAGAAAAAAAATAATTGAATTGAAAACACCCTTAGACACACATCACCCGGAAGTGAGCTTTACATCGCAGATAACAGCCAGTCCTTGGTGTGATATCTTGATCTAAGCAACAATTGATTTGAATTAATTGTTTTATATTTCAAATTGATGGCTCATGCCGCGACTCCAACGAACTACACGAGTGTGACGTATAAAGCGGCATGGCTAGCCGGCAAATTTGAGTTGATAAAGTTGTTAATAATTGTTTTTTTTTTGCTTTGCTTTCGACTGGCATCTCGATAGGGCGAGAAAGAGTGTGGTTGATGATAATAAATTTATGTAGTTATTGTTGTTGGTGTAAAAATAATTATTTCAAATCGCCTCCCACTTTTTATCGATGAAGTTGTGTTTTTTTTTTTGGGTGGGGAAATACATTTCTACAGCTGGACCATACACGCGATGTAAATAAATTTAAGTTTATTTTTAAAAGTTGAAGTTGAATACATAAGATACATATAAAGTAAATTTCATATAATTAAGGTGTTAATTAGGCCTGAGGTTAACCGAAAGTATTTGTCAGTTGTTGAAAAAATATAATCTTTAAACAAAACCTCTCAAAGTGAAAAAAAAAATTAATTAAGAAATAATTTACAACAACCATTGCAAAAAATTAACAAAAATATTTTAAGATTTGCCATGAAAATACTTATAAAATCACCATGTTTTCAAGTATTTTTATGGGTCTTAAATCAATGAAATCAATGGCGCCCAATGTGAGAATTATTTTCTTGAGTTATCCCCCAAAATTTTTAGAACTATCACTGGGTCTAAGCTTCGCTTGCTTCTCAGACTTGTAATATGTATTAAAAATCTACTTTATTCAGTAAATTTACGAGATTTAATTAAATGGCGCCCAACGCGATGCATGAATTCTTTAGTAAACTTATCAGATTCACCAAACCAAAAACGTTAAAATTAACAAGTGTGCTCTTACCTTAAACAAAAATAAATTATTATAGTATCTCACATAAAAAGCTTTTTTATCAGAACCAAAATACCTAAATACATGCATAGAAAAAAGGCACTTAAATGATAATGACGTCATAACGAATTTTATATGATCTAAACAAAATGCTTTCAAAAATTATTTCACAAAAATTTGAAATTTGATAGATTGATAAAACGGAAACTAATACTTCACTTTAAGAAGGTGTGAAAATCCATGCATACAAGCATAATTAATTATTTTAACTCAAATAAACTAGAATTTTGTACAACTAAGTCAGACCTTATATAGGTCTGTCCAGGATTTCAGTGCAAATCGTTTGTATAATTGGGTCATGGAGGATCAGATATTTTCATAAATGACTAATTTGTCGGGTCTTGCGGATAAAAGTAAGATTTACATAATATCTCGTGAGATTCGACATAAAACTAATTGGTCCCTTCATAGTCCAAGTGCTTTCATGAGATTGTGGATTTTGATGTCACTCAATCGATTGGATTGAACTATATTTTTAGACCATAGCATTCAGGAACTTAATAACAATTTTAAAAAATTGCAGCTGATTAAAGTTTATTTGTCAAGTCAAAACTCACAGCTTATGAAAATCACCGAACATAATAAGTCGAGATATTGATAAAGTGTGCTTGGAAAATAAAACTTATATGTTGTGATTTACCTTGGTTCAAAAATAAATATACTTTTAGTTTTTTTCAAAAATGGTACAATTTCAATTGAAGATTATCAAAACCTTTTTGAAGATATTTGTTTGGTTTATATTAAAAAAAAAAGTCTGTAAGATAATTTAACTTCATCCGAAACTCACTGTAGCTACAGTAGTTTGCTTTTATATTTTAATAATTCTCATAAAAACCAAAAAACAAACACTCAAACCAAACAAAAGGTAAGCAAGGCATATAAAAAAAAACGCAACGTCATTCTTTCCGCTTCAAGCTTCAAATAGCTTCAGATACTACACAAAATAGACAACATGTTATTTTTGTTGTTTTACTAGTTGCTATTGCTCTGACTGTGACTGAGGTATTCACCCCTCTTATAGCCCTAAAACAAATAAAAATGATTAAATATTGCCTGCCAATATACGAGTATACATCACTATACCCCACGAGCCCGACCACACTTTATAGATGTCTAGCTTCTCGTTCTCTAGACTTTCAGATCATTCATAGAAAGTAAGCTCGCTTACTATTCTTCAGTCAGTTTAGATTTCAGTTGGTTTATGGAAACCGATCGTGGCGGATGGTTTATTCTTGCTTTGCTTTCCGTGAATCCTATTCCCAATTCGAATCGAATATAAATTACCGCTCTTAGTAACAAAGAAGAGAGTTCAAAAGCTTTTTTTCCTTTGTCAAACTCTTTAAGCAAAGAGAAAACACCAAGTAAGTGCGTGCAAAATATCTTTTCAAATTAAATTTGAGAGGAAAGCAATAAAAAAAATCCCCAAAACAAGTGTTTTTTTTGCCTTAACCTATTTTAAGTTCAAAGAAAGTGTGAACTTTGACCATTTGTAAAGTTTAAAATCTTAAACTTGTCAAATTGGTCAAGAGAATCAGAAAAATGTTTCAGTGAAGTGATTTTTAACTTATTTTGTTTAAAGAGAAAATTCAGTTCCCTTTTATTTTTAAAGTTATAATTTTATACATTCTCCCTGAGTTGATTTTCAAAAGTACTCGTTTAATTTGTTTTTAAATCTTAGACCAGTGATCTGCGCTTTGGTTATCAAATGATATAATTATTAGGTTAATATGGTTAATCTAACTAATTTAACTACAAATTGGATTTGAATAAACTGTGTGTGCGAGTATGTGTTTGCAAATAATTGTTTATCGGTTTAATTACTCAGCTTCAATAAAACGCGTATAGTATTTTTGTGTGCTGATGTGTGGTGAAATTGTTAATAACTGCAAGGAATATTTACTACACATGTTCTCACTATAGGCGAATTATTAAATCACTATCTAGATACATGCATGTGCGGTGTGTATGTACATAGGCACAAATATTACATGATAAGAGTCTATTATTTATGAGCCAAATAAAATATCATTGTTATAAAAAGTAGAGACTAGCAATTGCTTAGTTATCTTGAGTAAAAAACGACGAATTGTGAAATATAATATGTTATATATTGTTGATAACTGATGTTCAGTTTGAATTAATTTTAAAGCTCAGAAAGTAATAATTATTACTTTCTGATAAAACCCCATTCAAATACTACATTGTGATAATTTGTTTTTGGTTTTTGTTTTGCTAACAACTCAACCTTAGTGCCAATAATAATTACTGTCACTTCCGGTTCAAGTTTAGTCATAAAGTTATGAACCGTGGGTGGAATATAAACTGTTCATAATTTTAATAATTTTTCTATAAGCAATTTATCTGTGGTAAGCCCTAATATTTATTTATTTAATATCAATGCCGGCTGCATGTATCTTTATGTTTGTATATGATCTTGATCAGTTTTAAAGAAATGTAATACTCCACATGCTCGCACTCGGTAAATATTTGCTTAAGATACGAACAACAACTGCCAGACTGCCACTTAAAATTGGCTACAATATGACTATATGAAAGGTGCATTGATTTGAGTAGGTTTCGATTACGATATTCGATAGAAGGTATTATTTAATAGAAAGTTTGTGTTATGAGATAGCTTCGCATCCAAAGTTAACTGCCAAAAAATAAGATGTTTGAGGGAAAAATGACACAATTTGGGTAGCGCAAGTCGCATTTGAATGTGTATATTGGGCAAATAAAAAAATAATAAAAAATATTTATGAAATTTTGTCACTTTGTGCAAGTTGGAGCTTTGATTTATCTTTGATAAATCTTAATATCTTAGAACATTTTTTTTATAACTTGGATTCTTGAAAAAAATATTTTTTTGAGTTTTGATTATAATAAAAGAACAATAATATTGATAAGCAACATAACTTATTTTAGTTAAATGGCTGCAAATACTTATTGCCCTCTTGAAGAATGAAACTCTTAACGTGTTGGTTTAATTTGAAAAGCTTTGATAAAACATTAAAAGTGACACATTTTCCTTCTTTCTGATATACTATAGTATATGTACATTTTTAAATACGTACTTACTGATGATGTAGAGTGCATTATATGTAATATTTTATTTTTATTTCCAATTAAATTATGACTCCACAGAATTTAAGAACTTTGAAGTACATATGTTTTAAAATATTAAAATAAAAAATATATTTTTTGTATACAAATTAGTTTTGTCATATTTTCGTCAGAACCTACAAATATGTAACAAAACTGATCATTTTTATAAACGGTTGTGTCTTCTATTTCCTTTCTACTACCAAGAGATATTTTGAGCTTAAGGATTATGTATAGAATTACTTAAATTCTGCATACATAGGTACATATGTGGATTCTATATATTTTTTTATACATGAATCATTAATTTGAATGTGTTCTTAAATGTACACTTTTTTGTTAAAAAATTAAATTTAACTTTGATAAGACAATGTACATATTATAGACAATAAATACAACTTGTAATGTACTAAAGAAAACATAAAACAGATATACATAGAAGAAGAACAAACAAATACGAATACAAAATCATAAAAGTTAATCACTAAGCCAAATTTTCCGGTTTACCTTGAGTTTTTTTTCATTTATTACAAATTGATAGTTTCTGAATGAATATAAAATTACCATTTATGACTTGGTTGATTTTGTAAATTAAAAAAAGCTTTATAATTGCTTGTTTTTACCTTCATTATACAAATATATACATACATCTGTACCTTTGTGCTACCTAAAGGCAATTTGTTAACTTAAGCTACCAAATTGTCGATAAAATTATAAATAATTACAAAGTACGTAATTCTCAGATAATTAGATTTTAGTAACTTCTTACTCGTAATTACACCAACCGATGTTTTTATAGGTACATACATATAAATAGAATTAGAATTATGTATGTAATAAATAAAATATAAATAAACTGGTTACTATAGCAAAGTCCTCTTTTAAACTTAATTTAGAAACAAAAGCCAAAAAATATAATTCATACTAACATGAAGAACAAGTTTAGGCCACATTGATTATATTGTTAGCTAAAATATTTATAGACAAGTTAAATATGCTAACTTGACCAAGAATCTTAACCTTGGACCATCTGACTAGAATGACAAGTTTCAAGTTTGTTAAGCGCGTACACCCTACGTTTTTAAATATTCCTGTAAAAATACTTGTTTGGTGATGAAAATAAATTAAAGAATTAAATTCATCAGCATGATAAATTTGTGTCCCTTTATACTCGTACATACACTTTGTTTTGAGTTTGATTACAATTTAATTGCTATTGTTGATTAATGTCAATTGATTGAATACTATTTTGTTCGTTTATTTTTCGTGATCAAGATTCTTTTTTTCTATTCATTCGATGAGTAATACAAAATAATTGTGAGATTGTGAATGGGAAATTAGATCAATTGCAGACGTATGAATCTACTTACATATGTACTCTATATAAAGGTATGCTCGTCTGCCAATCTATTTTATTTTGTTTTGTTTACAAAATAAAAAATAAAACATTATTGAGTTTTATCTCGCATTGTAGGATGGGAATTTCAATTAAATAGAACATAATATAAGCTTGAACATATGTACATATGTACATATGTATGTATGTTTGTATATACTGTATCATTGTGTTTCTTTTTAAAGTAGAATAATTGAATTGCTTTTATTTTTGTTTAAACCTGTATTGCAGATTGTTTAGAATCCGATTTCTCAATAAAATCTTGTTATAAGTTCAAGTTTCTACCATACATTTTTTGTAAGATTCTATGAAATTATGGTATTTAATCCATGAATGAATTTTATGAGTATATTATTTCCGTATTCTTAAAATGAATCAATATTTTTTATAAACAAATAATTCTAAAGTAGTTAAATGTCATAAACCTATTATATCGCAATTGGCAATTTATTATTCAAATGAAAAGCAATCCTTTTTAGCATACTTAAATGTTACAGTTAGTACGAAATTCTTTAAATAGTAATTTAAATTTTGCCATACAAATTCTTGTATTTGTATTTTTTACTTTGTAACTTCAAGAATTGCAACTTCCTTTCAACTTCAGTATAATTTTGAATAAATTTGCAACAGATTTATAAAGACAATAAAACTGTGTGCTTTTAGAAGAAAACGAGTGAAAATATTTAAGGAAAATGTTTTTCTTAATAATTATTATTAACAATCATGATTCAAATAGTTTTACTCTTTATTTTCGTTGAGTTCAACCAAAGTTTATTTGTATAAATTGACTTTTGCCATGTATCAACAAAGCCTTAATAGCTTACAAGAAGTTAAACCTTGCTTAACTTATCAAATGAGGGAGAGAGAATCCAACATTGAAAATCGAAATCACTTGTATTTCAGAAATCTGAACTCGCCTATAAATTATTTATCCTCGATCAACTATTATTTGCCATCCCTGGATCTTAAAATGTCACTTTTTTCAGTTTTCCGCAGTCTGTCTAGTGTCTACTGTCATCCGCCGCTCGTCCATTGCCGTCTACTTAACTGTGAACCCAAAGATTCGTCTTCATTAAATTAATTATAAATTATTAACTTGTACCTAGTAAATTAATTAATAAATAGTTTGCTGCTCCACTGGCCAATAAAGGAAGCATATACCAACAGTACAATGGAAGATGACACCAGTCCAATGGACAAATTCTGTGGATCAGAATTTTGGGTAAGTTTTATAACACAATTTCAATTGAATTGCATTAAAATAACATTTTTCCCTAATCTTTAGAATCTTAACCGAACATGGTACACTGAAGATCCTGACTTCACACATTGCTTCGAGCAAACAATCCTAGTGTGGGTGCCGTGCGCGTTTTTGTGGATTTTTATGTTTTTAGAATTATACTACTTGCGTGCGAGTTTAGATAGAAATATACCATGGAATTTCAAAAATCTGTCCAAAGTGATACTACATGTTGCGCTGCTGGTGCTGTGTGTAGTGGACTTTGTAAGTGCACTTACAGTCAGTAGTTCCACAACAGATGTTATATATCCAGTTGATATCTGGAGCCCTGTCATTAAATTCTTAACATTTGTAAGTAAAAGTCCACGCCTCGTTGCTGCCGCCGCCGCTGTCGACGACGCCGCGGCTGTGGTGAAATTCGTTGCATTATTAATTGTTTGTTATTTGTTGTTGCAGGCTGTGGCGACTTCATTAGTTTTGCTAAATAGAAAGTTCGGTGTACAAACATCCGGGACATTGTTTATGTTTTGGCTGTTTTTGGTTTTATTTGCAATTCCACAATGCAGAACCGAGATCCGAGATAACAATGATCGGCACAGCGGTAGTTTGGAAGCAAGTGCCTCGAAAGAGCAAAACTCTTGGGCAGACCGTAGATTCACTAGTTTTATGATTTACTTTGCTCTGTCAATTGCCATATTGGTCTTTAATTTCTTTGCTGATAATATGCCAAGGGAGACCAAGTACACCAGATCAAAGGTAAATTCAGTTTTCGAGAATATTTCACAAGAAAAGTACTTAATAGACACAATCCGAAATAGTTGAAATACTGCTTAAGATAAGTGGATGTGTTATAACTTAAACGCATTTCATTTTAGAGTGATTTTTAATTGTCTATGAACTATTTTCTTGTGGATTTTTAAATGCAAGCCAATTTGTAATGTTCACGACCATTAATCTCAAAATTATATTTATTTTTTTTTTAGAAAGAAATTCCCGAGCTTTCGGCAAGTTTTCTATCACGAATAACGTACTCATGGTTCGACAAAATGGCCCTAAAAGGTTATCGAAACCCGCTCGAAGAGAAGGATCTCTGGGATCTACGTCCACAGGAGAGTTCCAAAGAGGTTATGCCAATTTTTGCCAAACACTGGAACAGGAATGTTCGCAAAAACTATGCGGTTGAAAATCGTAACCCAAAGGCTCAATTTAGCAACGGCAATGTGACATTTGAAAACCCCCACGGTTCAAAGACCAAAGGTTTTGCTTCTATAATGCCACCAATCGTTAAATCATTCGGTGGAATTTTCCTCTTTGGGTCTTTCCTTAAAGTAGTGTGCGATATGCTAACATTTGCCTCTCCACAAATTCTTGGCTGGATTATAAAGTATGTGGAGAACAAATCTGATATAGAAAAAGAACCAGAACCCGAATGGAAAGGTATCTTCTATGCCGTTTTGTTATTTATTTGTGCTGCTGTGCAGACATTCTTCCTGTCGCAATATTTCCAAAAAATGTACATTGTTGGTTTACGTATTCGAACTGCTTTAATTAATGCCATCTACCGTAAAGCATTGATTATATCAAATTCGGCCAAGAAAGAATCGACAGTTGGTGAAATTGTCAATTTAATGGCTGTTGATGCTCAACGTTTCATGGAGTTGACAACGTACCTGAACATGTTGTGGTCGGCACCGCTGCAAATTATACTTGCTCTCTATTTCCTATGGAATCTTCTTGGAATTTCTGTTCTGGCTGGTTTAGCTGTTATGATCATATTGATTCCCATCAATGGAGTTATTGCGAATCGCATAAAAATTCTGCAAGTCAAACAAATGAAGTACAAAGATGATCGTGTTAAATTGATGAACGAAGTGTTGGGTGGAATAAAGGTACATAATAATCAAATCACCATCATTATGGAATAAAAGTATTATATTGAAAATTCGTATCTTAAAGGTTTTGAAATTGTACGCTTGGGAGCCAAGTTTTGAGGAACAAGTCCTGGAAATTCGTGACAAAGAAATCGAAACACTCAAGTCGGCTGCTTACTTAAATGCAGGAACATCTTTCCTATGGTCATGTGCTCCGTTTTTGGTAAGTCTAGGTGTTCCAAACAGTTTTTGCTGTTGTGTTTTTCTTTCTTTCATTGCAGGATAAAAACCGAGGTCGAGATTTATTAATAATTTTACTTGAAAAAGGTTTCATTGGTGACATTCTCTTGTTATGTGTTAATTGACGAGAAAAATTACCTCACAGCTGAAAAGGTTTTTGTAGGGATAACACTTTTCGAAGCATTGAAATTGCCATTGTCAACTTTACCAATGCTTATGGTTGATATCGTTGAGGTAAAACGAAACAGAAAATTCAAAATAAAAGATCGAGGCTATAAAAGGAAAACTAACTTAACAACCATTCGACGAACATCATATCGATCACTGACTGATCGTAAAATTGAAACAAGCACAACATTATAACACTTGAAATGGAAACATCTCCTATCTATCTCGCGGAAAATGGGTCATAATTAATATTTTATATTAAATGATCTCTTAACACTCACACTCATTTTTTTCTATACTCTTTTTCCATTCTTATTTATTTCATTAAAATCTTTCTATTTTTATAGGTTTCATTGGTAACATTTGCCACATATGTATTGATCGATGAGAAAAACGTACTTGATCCTTCAACAGCTTTTGTTTCACTTTCATTATTCAACATTTTACGTTTTCCATTAGCTATGTTACCCATGTTGATAACGAATTTAGTTCAAGTAAGTTTTAAGAATCAAGATTTTTTTGTAATTGAAGATTTTTGTTTGTGTTTTTGTTACTGATGCGTCTTGTTTTGTCTTGTTTTGTGTTTTGTTTAGAAAGCTTTGTGAATAAAATTTATAACATATATTAGGTATCTATTAAAAATGTATGTCGATTATGCCGTGTATAAAATTCGCACTATAAAAACTTAATTTATTTATAATCATAAAAATTGACAGGAAGCTACATAAATAATACTGACAAAAGATAGAGATATAATAATTTCCTACTGTCAGTAAATTTAAGATTGTTAAATATTTATTAATAAATTATCAAATATCAGATAAGCAAATCGCGCTGCCAATTTTCGTTTGCAATAATTCTTACCACTTGACTTGTTTATCTGTATTTTAAAACATAATAAAAATCTTGTCTCCATTGTCAAGATAAGAATACATTTGTCACTTTTTATGATTAAAAAAGCCCAATCCATTCTTGCCAGTTAAAATACCTAATCTAAAAAATTTGATTTTGTGTGCAATTTGTGAAACTATTGTCACTTTTGCATTAACGAAATTGAAACTCAGTTTTTGAGATGCAATTGATAAGAAAAACGAACGATTATCTTTTTATCTTCTTTATAGAAAATTGTAGATTTGTTTTGATCAACTGTGTTCCCATCTAAGATAGGCAGTTGATATGGTACTCGATATTTTGTATAATTCTTCCAATTGGTTGTTTCAACAAGAAGAACGTGTATGTCACTCTAATTATGCACTGTACTTAATGTTGTAATATTTTATTATTTTCAAATGAATAACAAATTTCAGATCTTTATACTTGGATTTCTATTGAAATGTCTGCCATGTTATCAGAACACATGATTTTTTGGTAAATTTTGCTCACACAAAAATTAAAAATTTCATTTCATCAAAATTTTTAAAACCATAAATTTGGCAAGCATAAATAAAAAAACCACACATAGTTCAAATTCATAGAACATTGGTGATTAATTCATTAATTCAAAAATGGTTCAGGTGTTTTGATAAGCACTTTCAAATCCTCGACAAAATAAAAATAAAGGCAAATCCATCTCTAAAATATTTAATCGTTTTAAATTTAAAAAATCCATTGAGTTACTGCCAAATTGACTAGGCAGTAAAATAATATTTATTAACATCAAGTTAACTCATTTATGGCTTATTATGTCCTCGTTTGGCTTGCATGTTTATCTTTGTGAATAAAATTACTTATAAAAAAATAACATACATACCTATAATTTTTTACTAATTCAATATTTGTGCTCTTAAAATAGACTCAAGTTTCTGTGAAACGTATCAATAAATTCTTGAATAGCGAAGAATTAGATCCCGATAGTGTGGGACACGATAGTTCATTACGTAAGTTGTTTCTATATTTTTGTCCACTTTTAAAAGTTGCACTAAATTCTTATATGTATGTTTTATGAATAGCTCATCCTATGTTAATTCAAAATGGAACCTTTTCTTGGGGTGATGAGAATGCAATCCTTAAGAACATCAATATGGAAGTGAAGAAAAATTCTCTCGTTGCTATTGTGGGTACTGTTGGTTCGGGTAAAAGTTCAATTATATCAGCGTTCCTCGGAGAAATGGACAAACTTAATGGTCGCGTCAACACAGTTGGATCAGTAGCCTACGTTCCACAGCAGGCATGGATTCAAAATGCCACCTTGCGAGATAATATTCTCTTTGGCAAGGAATACGATCGTAAGAGATATCAAAAGGTTATTGACGCTTGTGCTCTGCGATCAGATATTCAAATGTTGTCGGCTGGTGATAAAACAGAAATCGGTGAGAAAGGTATCAATTTGTCGGGTGGACAGAAGCAGAGAATATCTCTTGCCAGGGCAGTGTACAGTGATTCGGATTTGTATTTATTGGATGATCCTTTGAGTGCTGTCGACTCACATGTGGGAAAACATATTTTCGAAGAGGTCATTGGGCCCACTGGACTATTGGCTAAAAAAACTCGTGTCCTGGTTACACACGGAATCACTTATCTACCCAAAGTTGATAACATCTATGTTTTGAAAGACGGCGAAGTAAGTGAAGATGGAACATATTCCGAGTTGTTGAACAAAAAAGGAGCCTTCTCTGAGTTCTTAATTCAACATTTAACTGAAAGTAATGCCGAGGAAGATGAATTAGATGAGATCAAGGAACAACTTGAGAAAACTGTGCAATCGGAAGAATTAAGAGGCAAATTGGAGCGGGTTATCAGTCGAGCTAGGACTGAAAGTATTTCAGAAACTGCGTAAGTATAAAAAAAATAACAAGAAAATTGAAAACTAAAATTTTATATTATAAAAATTTTTTTTTACAGTTCTGTTCGATCATTTGGGAGTGACAAAGGCAGCATACGTAAACGTAAAGCTAATCGACAAGATTCAGTGGATTCAACTGTTTCAAAACACTCTGATAAATCATTACCGGTTAAAGATGATGGTAAATTAATTGAAATTGAAAAATCTCAAACAGGCGGTGTAAGTTGAAATAGAGAAAACTTTTATGTTGTATTGAGTATTTATAAATATTTTAAAATCTTTATCCTAGGTTGACTTTGCTGTGTATAAACATTACATAAAGAGCATTGGTGTTACATTGGCTGTTTCAACAATTCTATTGAATTTCCTATTCCAAATATTTGCCATTGGTTCGAATTTATGGCTCACAAAATGGTCCAACGATCAAGGAGCTCAAACTGATACAGGACTAAGAAATATGTACCTAGGTGTTTATGGTGCATTTGGTTTTGGACAAGGTATGTTTTTGTTTTTTCCACATCAATATTCACTTAAATAATGTTATATATGTTTTTTTTTTTGTCTTGAGCTTAAAAATTTTGTTAAATTGGCTTGCTTTGTATTTTGTTTGCCTTAATGCTTATTTTGCTTGTATAAACTTTTTTTTTATGTTGCTGGTTTTTTGTTTACTGCTTAACGAATATGAACGGACTTTTTTGTTTAATTAATTTTGTGTGTTTTTTTTATAAATCGGTTGGAATAAGAGATGGCTTTTATTTGGAGAAATACTTTCGAGTAAAACGTTAATTGTTTTACAAAGGTTTGAGTCTGAGTGTTTGTGAAACATTTCAAAATATTCGTATGTACATGCTCAAGCGACCAAAAGAACAATATTTATTATTTTTTTATTATCTATTTGAATTTTCAGTTGGCATTTATGTGATGCAATTTTAAATTAAATTTTCATGACAAAAGTTTTGAAGTCTACGCGATTTTGCGGAGGGATGAGGGTTACTATTTTATTACATGGTTTTTATTTAAGATTATTCTTTGATGCAAATAATTCAGTCTTCATATGTTTAAAATAATCCTCTTTTCCAAGACTGGTCCGCTTGAAGCAGAATAATGCCAATCGTTTTGAAAATTGAAAACACATTTTACTCTAATAATAAAATAGTTTTGTCTATGAAGTCAATGGTTTGGTGATATTTACATACAAAAATGGGATATTGGTAAAAGTAAAAAAAAAAAATCTAAAAAAATACAAACGAAAAACTGTGCCGTCCCTTTTAAAAATGTACACAAGATTTACAAATTGGTATTAACATTTTTTATTTAATCTTCATTCAAACTTTAACACTCAACTACACAACTGCGCGATGTATCCATATTACTAACTAACATCCACACACAGTCATCTCGAATTTTGTATCATCTTTAATATTGGCAGTGGCTTGTATTTCTTGCTCGAGGGAAATGCATACATTTTTAATTGAAAATGTAATGCATTATCCAATGGAATATTTTGATACAACACCATTGGGAAGAATAATTAATCGTTTTTCAAAGGATATCGATACAGTGGATAATGTTTTGCCGATGAATGTTCGATCGTTAATTGCACAATTTTTTTCGGTAAATTTATTCTTTAAAAAAAATTAAATATTCATTAGTTCATTTAGCATATTAAACAAAATTCATTTATTTCGGTTTCCTGCTTATGTTCCTTGTAAAACTGAGATCTTACGAGTTTAAATGAGTTCATGAGAAAGACGATCTTGAGGTGTTACATAATGTTTATGACCTATAAACACAGACGAAATTAATTGAAGGTTACATGATCTCAATTCTCAAGACTTCTACAAAATTGTTTGTTTGTTTCAATTCCCTCCTCAAGTATGGATGCAGGTAATTGCATAGCAGAAATCAACAGTTATTCATGGGTCCCTTGTGGACCCATTCCATTAGTTCAGTACATTAACTTTTAAGACACCCAAACATAGCTGAGCCAAAATGCTCGGTTCGAAATATTCGGGGCTACATCAAGATTTGATGATAGTAAGAAATAAGTTACTTCGGTAGACTCCAATCATAAACTCGCACTTTCGAGGCAATATTGTTTCAATTAGCACGTTGGTGTATAACCGACTTAAGGTCGATACGTAAAAAAGGACATGCAGTTTTGAATTCAGTTTTTTCAAATAATCCAAATGAAATAGTTATCTCATTTTGAAAACAAATTCACAGCATACACGCTTTCAATATACTACAGAAAAATAGGCTCACAAGTTTATTATTCATCCTTTTTTATTTTCTCTATATTTATGTAAAATACTTCCTTGTAAATAATATTCACTCCAGAAACAAATACACAAGATTTAAACATATTTATGTGTTTAAAATGGTAGTTATTGAATATATATGTACATATTTATAATCGCGCCCATTAGCATGAACCAAGAATTGTGCAAGTCCTTTATTGGCCATAAATTCAATGATTATTTTAGTGCAAAATGCGCCACAAAAGAAAGTTTCTTCCAAATTGACGATAAATTTAATTTTGTACATTCATGGTTTTTGCATAAAATAAATGAGAAAATACATAAATATAATAACGATGTTTGAATATAATAAATTAAAATATATAATGTTTATAAATATATGTTTATGTATGTACAATATAACAGTCGCAGTGGATTTTACCGCCTCCTTGTCACTAGCATTGGGATGTATTTATTGCGCAAAACAACTACATAATTTCCTTGTGAGAAATGTTTTACATTTTCCAATGGATTTTTTTGATACAACTCCGTTGGGACGTATATTAAATCGTTTTTCAAAGGACATTGACACAGTGGATAATATTATTCCAATGAATATTCGATTAATTCTCAGTCAAACATTTGCGGTAATTTAGTTGTTGAAAAACTTTTATTCATACAAAAAAAAAAAATCATAACTCACACTCACAATGCACTGATCTCTTATTCTTTGAATTTTAGGTATTTTCTTAAATTGTGTGTGTTGAATTATTGGAAAAACGTACTCAAGTAATTGGTTTTTGAATAGAGATCAGTGGCTGACATCTACTAAGCCAAATGCTTAGAACTACATATAATTTCTTTTTTTTTAACGAATTTCACTTTAAGTCTAAGATGTCGACTAATTTATTATTATGTGGAGCATGCAATTAGTAAGGGATATATTTTATATGTATGTATGTTTTAATAACAGTTAAGCAGTAAATGTTGACATTCACCTGCCCTTGGGGCAAAGATAAAACGGATTTAAAAACAGAATTAAATGTTTCCAGAACCAAGACTTCTTTTCTTCTGAAATCAAAAGACTATACTATAACCAGTATCGAACTCGAGCATAAAATTGAGACTAGCTGCAATGAAACTAATCAGCTTTAAATTATTTTCAAGTGTATTATTTAGTATTTATTTTTCTATGAACTTCAGTGAAATTATTGATCTTTTTCTCAATTATCAACAATTTTAAGTCTAATTTTTTATCATGATTCTGGAATCCTTATCACAGTGATATGTTAAAAGAATTTCTTCAGTTTAGTTGCCTTTAGTTCTAAATCGTTAAATCTTAATGTTTAAATCAAAAGTGAATTTCTGTTGCTGTTACTTTTTGACAGTGAAAAACGGTTGGAATTTCGAAATAGTTACTCGTTGTAATTATTTGTTGATAAATAAAATTGTTGAAAATTTCAAATTTTAACTCATCGGTTGATATCTTTTCCACCTCTGAACTATTGAAGGTACTTCAGGCTTTTTTAAATTCCCATCAAAAGATTGTGGAATGTATTTCGTTGGACGAAAAGTAAGCACTAAGCTCTGTGATATTTTTTTCAAAATACGAACTTTTCAGTGAATGAGTCTAAATTAAGAGGCCAAAAAACAAAAAGATTAAAACACTTCGTTTTTTGTCCAGCTTGGAAATTTACGTTCCTTCATCTGTTATGAAATGATTCAGCGGTTATAACTTCCAAATGAACCCTAGCATTTGTTTGGTTTTTCTTAATATTTTTTTAATTGTAAATATAAGCTTGGCTTGATATTCTTGTATATTAATTCTTTTTTTTTTTTATAAATATTTTGCTAACAATACGTGTTAATATGTTTTGTTTTAACAATTTAAATAATAATTTAGCATGATATTTGTTTTATGTCGTATAAATTTTTACTAACTTTTGCAAAACGAATTCAAATATCTTTTGCTTTATTTGAAGAAAAAATAAATAAATAAATAAATAAATAAAAAATCTTTTCCACAACATGACCGACTTTTCAACAAATTCCCTAACAAACAAAATAGTTTGTTCTCAATTAACGGGTCACCTTTGTTTGAATTTGGGATGCCTGAAAGGTGCCAATGGAATGAATCGTGGCCTTGTACATAATGTACTACGTTGGCCAATGGAATTATTCGATATTACACCTGTGGGTCGAATTGTTAATCGTTTTTCTAAAGATGTCGATTCTTTAGACAACGTTCTACCTGGTAGCATTAGATCAATGTTAATGACACTTTTTGGGGTAAATACCTTTTTTTGTTTTAATATTCCACATTTTTCTTTTGTCGGTTTTCTTTTCTTCTTCCAAAATTCCCATAACAACAAAATTTCAATTATACGTACATTGTGTAGATTCATGCATATATTCCCTCACTAACAATTATATTTATTTAAGGAGTCTGTTATTTTCTTCTTCAACTTGTTGTTGCCATCACTTGATTTTTGTTATCTATCTTAAAAAGAAGTAATCTATAAGATTGTAAGTACTTATCCGAAATATTTATTGAGCTTGCTGTTTGTTGTTTTCCTTTTCTTAGAAATGTTGCACGCTTGAAGTCTTGAAATAAAATAATACTTGATCGATATTTTTAATGAAAACGTATCGCATTTAAATGAAGGACACTTCTGATAGTTAATATCATTGATATTGATCTCTTAGGAATCTTCGTTTTCTGTTCTTGTTTATGTGAGTTTATTGGCGTTCCTCACGTTACCTACTGACCCTCATACTGTTTTATATGGGCTGTTCTGCGGTTTTGATAAAAACTCTATACAGGGACTCATACTCTCATGCTACTGAAGTAAAAGTATCACAATACCTGTTACTTGTATTAAGAAGGACTGAAGTCCTGAAAAAAACCTAACTAAACTACGTAAACAGTCTGGTCTGATACTAATGAATTGAGGTTACTTTTGATTTTGAATTGTTGGAGATTTTGTTTTTCAGATTTAAAAAATAGGATATCCCTATCGATAACCACGTGATCATGCTTTCGAACACACAGCTTAGAAATTTCAACAGAAATTTCTGAATTGAATTACAACTTTCGAAACCAAATTCAATATTAATAATTCCTCATAAATTATAATCCATTATTTACCATCATTACTGAAAGAAAATAATGATTCATATTTTTGAAATGCATGAAATTATTACCATTTACTAATGTTTCATATAAAATTCCTTAAGTCGGAATATTTAAATAATTTCCACTAAACATTTTCGACCATAAATTTTCCGAGGTATAATGTTAGTACAGAACTAGCAAACATCAAGGTATTAGGTTGTTCATTTTGAGGCCTTCTCAAGGCATTCAAGAATTTCCATTTAACCAATTTGTCATTATGGAAAAGGTAACAAAAAGAAAACGAGTCTCATTCCACACATTTGATTTGAATATTTTTGGATTTATAAAATTTTTTAATCTTACTTTCAAAATTCCGAAACAAAAACAAACAACAACAACAAAGGAATATTTTCGTATTTTGCCATTGTTGTACTTTATGTTGGATGTCTGAGGGCTTCAAAAAATATGCACAACGGTTTACTTAGGAAAATTATGCGTGGTTCGCTGCCAAACTTCTTCGACATTACACCAGTTGGTCGGCTGTTGAATAATTTTAGTGCCGATATGGAAACAATCGACGAAGATGTTTCAGCTTCATTGGATTCGTTATTGACGTTTATATTTATGGTATAAATAATTTATTATTTTTTGTATTAATTTTTGTATATCTAATACATAAATAGTTGAATCGATGCACATATTATTTTATTTTACTTAGCATTCTGCCAAATAAAAACAAACGAGCTTAACTTTTCTTTATTTTTTTTTAATAATAATGGTTTGGCATTTTATATACATGTAATTTACTTATTTTTGAATATGAAAACAATATCTATATTTATATTTCAAAATAACATATAACACCAACTTATACATACATACATATATTATACAACATTCTTTTAAATTTTATTTCTTATTTCTTTCGAAACTCTTGATCTCATATTTTCCAATTTATAAAAACCAAAAAATGATTCGAAAATATAAATCATCATAATTCATACCTGCATACAAAAAAACAAACACACTATATCAGCGCTTTGTAATTTCGGAGCTACGATAACCCTATCATTGGCAACTCTAAATGCATCAAGAAACATTTTGAAACACTTATTTCGATGCATACTTCAGGCACCGTCAGATTTTTTTGATACAACACCAAAAGGACGTATTTTAGATAGATGCTCGAATGATATATCAGTATTAGATCTAGTAATGCCACTTAATATGAAAATGTTTATATCTACAATGTACCAGGTATGTTTTTCGTTAATCTTTTTTTTTTTTTAATAGTTATGTTTTTGTAAATAAGTCAGAATGAGAGAGATAAATTGGTGCACACTGTCGAAATTGTTAGTACTCGTATTTTAAGGGCTAGTTTTTTCAGTTGGAAGTTAACCTAAAAACGTAAAGAACATTTTTATGTGTAATATCCATGTGAACAGATCTAACAAACTAATGTCGTTTTCAATTGGCAATCCGGAATGAGAAGTAGAAGCAGAATCCCAATTGAACACTTTTTGTGAATTCTGAAAAATTTGAAGTTTGGTGTGACTGTATTGGTAGTTTTGCAATCTTGGCTTTTTGGAAAACTCCAGCAATAGAAAATTAACTGCATCACTTGCATCGTCATCACTTGATGAAGAAGATGAGGAAGACGACTCCAACAATGTTTCTAACAAATTAGGAACAATTGCTAAGATATTGTCAATATTATTATCCATTTTTTTATAGTTTAGTTTTAATTTCAAGCAATCACTTCACAGTTCGCACAATTCGTTAATTCAAAAATATGACATTTGTCAAGTGTGACATGTAAAATCTTTGAATGTGTGAGTGATTCTGTTTTTGCTTCTGACTTCAAATCCAGAAGAGAAATCTCTTCTTTTTCAGAATTAGAACTGTCACTTTTGCCCAATTGAACGCTTTGAGAATGCTTTTTTCTGATTCCAGATTGCCAATTGAAAACGACATAAGAGCTTGACACATCTAAGAGATCTGTGCAGATAAATCATTTTCATCTGTCTTAATGAACTTTGTAAGTTTAGTCGGGAATAATTTAACATCAGACTGGAAAAATGACTCAATGAATTCTACTATATAATAATACTAGGAAGATCGAAAGTGTGTTCCAAGATATGAAATGTTAGATCAGATATTATTTAAAAACTTACAAGTACATATATCCGAATCGCTTAATTTTTTTTTTATCCAAATGTTTATGTGTGCCTTTAGTATGCTTTTTTAAATTATTTTTTCCCCGTAAATTTACACTTTCTACTAACAAATATTATTCTAAGTTTATTTTTAGTTCATTTAAGATATGTAAGTATTTTTAATTTAAACAAAAACACCAGAAGACTGAGATTTTTCAAAAATATATATTTAGTACTGTATTTAAATATTGGAATAAAAAGATTACTATATTATAAGACTTAGCTAATATAATTACTCTAAATAGAAATAAGAAAATTTAAAATATGTATTAGAACTTTATTTTGAAAATACAATATTTACATATGTATTATGTGATTATCAAGTAGTACCTTAAATAGTTTCTCAAAAGTGAAAAATATAATAAGTCAAAGTTAAAAAATACATAAATATAATATGCCTTCCATGGTTCACAAGAAAAAAAAAAAACTGACAAATTTTGTTTAACTAATTAAGAACGTAACACTTATGTCGTTTTCAATTGGCAATCCGGAATGAGAAGTAGAAGCAGAATCCCAATTGAACACTTTTTGTGAATTCTGAAAAATTTGAAGTTTGGTGTGACTGTATTGGTAGTTTTGCAATCTTGGCTTTTTGGAAAACTCTTGCAATAGAAAATTAACTGCTTCACTTGCATCGTCATCACTTGATGAAGTAGATGAGGAAGATGACTCCAACAATGTTTCTAACAAATTAGGAACAATTGCTAAGATATTGTCAATATTATTATCCATTTTTTTATAGTTTAATTTTAATTTCAAGCAATCATTTCACAGTTCGCACAATTTGTTAATTCAAAAATATGACATTTGTCAAGTGTGACATATAAAATCTTTGAATGTGTGAGTGATTCTGTTTTTCTTCTGATTTCAAATCCAGAAAAGAAATCTCTTCTTTTTCAGAATTAGAACTGCCACTTTTGCCCAATTGAACGCTTTGAGAATGCTTTTTTCTGATTCCAGATTGCCAATTGAAAACGACATTATAATAATTTGACAGATTGAGAACAAATTAAATGAAATGAAAAAAAAATTACGGAATTTTTGACTTAAAAAGTAAAAACAACACATCTGTCATTTTGAAGTCTTAACAAAATGTGATGTTTCTTTTCTTGTCTAAAAATTCTACATGGTAAAAAGTTGATTTCGTATAACTTTTCATTTTTTGTGTAAACAACAAAATATTGACGTTTGTCAAATGGTACAATCGTCAAATAATTACGATCTCCTAATTGTCATAACTTCAAACATTTCTTAATTTGAAAAAAAGATTTAAACATTTTCTTTACATTATACATTACACAAACATTCATAAATGCAAAATTTATTCACGCAATCAAAAGTCAAAATTTACTTTTGTGTCAAAATGTCCAAGAAATAACCCTTTCAATTGAAATGTTGTGCAAAGTCAAATTTTAACCTCTTAAAACAAAATTATAAATTTTATTAATACTATTTTTCAATACATTCTACAAAAAAAAATTAACCACATTTAGTAATAGTATACTGCATGGCTGCCTTATCAATTGAATTAGGCTCAGTTTTGGGATCTAATAGGATTTTTAAAAAACTATTTCGAAGAGTTATTCGTGCGCCAAATTCGTTTTTTGACATTTTGCCAAAGGGAAGAATTTTAGATCGTTTGGCAAATGATGTGTACTTTTTAGACTCAGTAATGCCGCCCAATATAAGGGCATTTTTATCAAATGCCTATCGGGTATGTTATAAACAAAACTAAATTAATTGTGTAATAACCATTTTATATAATTGTAATTAAGCTTATTTGTATTTAAAACATGTTCTAACACATTTTTGTTTCTAACTTATTTAATAATTTAAGGCAAAGTAAATTTTTAAGACATTTTAGCAAACAAAATTCCTTAATCTCGAATTAGAAATTAAGATCAGATTGATACATATGTATGTCGCAAATCTTTTTTCGACGAAAATATTTATTGATTTAGTCGCAAATGTTGGTAAAAATTAATTGTTAGTAAAAGTCCTTTAAACAATACCAAAAAATTGAAGCCAATTTTTAAAAATACTGCATGCTAAATGCATGTGCTACAAATGGGATCGCTTGTATTAACTTTAATTTAAGTTTAAATAATCCATGAATTTTTTTCTTATTGCTAATGGTACTAATTAAAAAATATAAAATTTAAATATGTACATACATTGGATACTTAACTCAGTTGCCTAAAGGAAAATTATATGAAAGAAAAACAACAACTATAATTTTTCCAGCTGTAACATCTTTTGGATCGGATATAGCCCTCGCAATTGGTTTTTTACATGGTTCAATAACTTTACATGTAATACTTTTAACAAGAATGATGAAAGCACCAGTTGAGTTTTTCGAAACAAATCCAACCGGAAGAATTTTGGCAAGATTTTCCAAAGATATTGAATCAACCGATGTCACAATGCCAAGAATTTTATATGATTTTTTATATTGTGCTTACGAGGTATGATTTGATTTTTAGTTTATTATTCTTCTTTATAAATTTGGCTTAACTTATGTACCATGTACAAATGTTTGTATGTCCATCTTAAAGATTGTCTTCAAAATCTCTGTTTGTTGTATTTACATTATAAAATTGGTCAAATATTTTCTAAATTTATTATAAACAAACAGATCTACTATCTTACAGAATATTAATACAATTAATTGGTCTTTGAATTTAGGAAATATCGTTTCAAAAATTTATTTGCGTCAAAAATGATCTTTGATCCAAAATATGTTTCTTCAGTATTTTATAGCAAGAACTGAGATTCTATAAATGTTATAATATTCTGTTTGATAGTGTAGGTATGTAGAGAAAAATCTTTTACTAGTTAAAGACATTTCTTCAATAGTTAGTTGAAGTATGCATTCTGAGAGGCATGCCCTAACAATCATATTCATTCATATCCGTATACAAAATTTAAATTTATTTCTACGAACACAGAATTGAAAATATATGTAAATATTTAGTAAAATTCAAAAAGGACTTTGAATGTTTTGACAGAAAGTTAAACGTGACTTGTGTAGGTTGTTAGGACTTTTTTTTTACACGAATTGACATTTCCTTTAAATGTCCTTAAAGGATCTTTAGAGGATCACTAGAAAATATTTTTAAAATCACTACTAAACCAGAGCAAGAATTAACCAAGCAGCATGACATTTGGTTAAAATCGCTGTTATGCATTTTGTAAAATGTGCATATTAGATAAGCGATAAAGCTGTCATTAACTTTCAATACAAATTCGAATAAATAGTATATCCGAATGATCGCCAGTAAAATTTTAAGTTCAAAACAAAATTTTCAACATATTGATTTTTGTTTATGTTTTATTGCCTTTAATAGGATTTGATACGTTGATTTTTGGGTTTTTATTAATTCAAAAACAATGTTAGTTAATTTTATTTTAATTTTGGGCGGAACTCTAGGATACTGGAATCAAAAATATATTTATTTATTTATTTTTAACTCAAAATCTTAAATAACAATACAAAATTGTACTGCTTATTTCTCTTCCTCAGCTTTAATAGATTATTTCCTATTAATTGTAATTAACTCCTAACCAAAATAAGAAAACAAATATTAAAATAAAATAATAATACAAATTTAAGTTTTTTTTCTAATTTAGTAGAAAATTGTATTTTTGTTTTCGAATTCTATGCTTGCTATCTCAGAGCCTTACACCAAACACCCACACTTTGCCTGTCTCTAATCTCTTGATTCAAAAGACGGAAATTAATGAACCAATAAAAAATAAAAAAACAATTTAGAATGGGAGTTCATTTAAAAAGCTTCAAAGAAAGAAATTATAAGGTGTGTTTTAGTGAGAATTATGTCAAAAAAAAAAAAAATATAAGACCAATGTTGTCCTGTAAACGTAATTTTATATGAAATTCATGGTGCTTAAATCACTGCTCACTCACTTTTGTTAAAAATGAAAATGTAATGTAAACGTTATTTATTGTTGTTGTTGTATTAAATGTTATATTTTCCTTAGTAGAAAATTGCGACGCACGTCTCACCAAAACACTCCATTGTAAACTTTAATCTATAATTTGGCTTTTTTATTATGGATCAAATTTATAATCCGTACAATTGGTTTTTAGTGTTTTCTCAACAGAAAAACAACAAATATTTTTTTATACAATTTTATTTAAAATAACATAAAAAAAAACAAAAAACAACAATTGAAATAATTTTTACAGCAATTACTTCAATTGGATCGGATATCTCACCTTACTTAGGTGCAATAAGAGCAAGCGTTGCCTTGCATATGATTTTATTACAAAGAATCATGAGAGTACCATCGGCATTTTTCGATACAAATCCATCAGGAAGAATTCTGGCTAGATTTTCCAAAGATATCGAATCTATTGATACAACATTGCCGCAAATTATAACAGATTGTCTGTATTGTGCTTATGAGGTATGCTTATAAAAATAGGGAACATTATTCTTAATTTTATTTAAAATATGTATAAAAAAAATTGAATCATAAGAACATTTTTGTAGAAGAGGTTATAATATTGTATAAATTGTAAATTAGATAAATTAAAATCAGGTAACAGGCTTTTACTATTTTCTCTTTGAAATCTCAACAATCAATTTAAGTATTTTATTTTTCAATTATTAAGTTAACAAAATTTTATACCGAAGAAGAAAGACTGCCTCCTTAATAAGTCAGTGAGAAGAATAATAGAAAATTCACTATGTAAAATTGTGTTTCTGATACATCATAAGAGACTATGACTGGCTCCAGGCTACATACATAGACTTCAACGTTTAGTCGGTTAATTTTGGTGATAAATTATTCATTTGAGTTGGAAAGCGTTTGTCTCTTCTATCATCTTCAAGCCAAACAAATTATTTAGTAAAAGAAACAGAAGTCACTCATACTGTCTAAAATCATGGCTTCTCCGGAATAGAGGGTCTCCGGCGCAAATCAATTTTTTATCAATCCATTAATAGCGACCGCATACTGGAAATTCTTACACATAGTCCAACACACTTTGTACCAAAAGTATAATAATTATTATGTGATAACATTTCAGAAATAAATAATCACTTGTATAATAACTAGTTTGTTATTTTAATCCTTAAGTTTAAAATTAAGAAAAAAATGTAAATAATAAGCATGTAACATCAATGTTTATTTTGTTAAATTAATTCTTGAATAAGTTTATTATTCTATTTCTTAAAATTAAAACTTAGAAACTTTGCCTTAAAATGTCAGAAGAAAATTATTTTAATTTTCGCTTCATTGTGGCCACTAACAACAAAGATTTTACCAACTTTTAGAAACTGCTCCTAACGTGTTTTAACAATAGAAATTATCAAAATCAAAATTCAGAAGGTATATACTTGTAAATTCGGATCACAATAATTTATATTATTTGAAATATTTGTCGTCAGGAGCAATAATTTCATAATACTTAGAGTTAAGATTTATGTGCTTTATATTTAACAAACTTAATCACATCTTCTTTAAGTGAATAACTTCTAAAAACAATAGTAGTCTTAGCCCCAGAACATAACAAGTAACTACCAAATCTTCAACCTTCTTATCTTATCATTCTCTGGTGTTTTTTTTTCATTTTACAAAAACAAATTCTTTTCGATTTTCTTTCTTCTACTTTTTTTCTTAAATTATCATTTTCTTATGCACTCCAAATCAAGTAATGGCAACAAACAATATTAATATTAATCTCTTATCCCCCCTTTTATCCTTCATTATCACACATCAACTTTTATTTCGTGAAATTTTTTAAAACATTTATTAAAAACATGTTCTAATCTATATTTTATTTCACCCCACTTTTATGAATAATGTACAAAATATTAAATAGGTTTTGGCTACTGTTGTTGTCATTTGTATATCGACGCCAATATTCCTTGTTGCAATTATACCAATTGCTTTAATTTACTATTTCGCTCAACGATTCTATGTGGCAACATCAAGGCAACTTATGCGTCTGGAATCGGTTACAAGATCACCAATTTATTCGCATTTCAGTGAGACTGTTACTGGAGTGACAACAATTCGCGCTTACGATGTTGGACAGAGGTGAGATTACATAAATCACACTTGCTTATTCAATCAATTAAACACAAAATTTTACTTCCAATAGATTTGTCAATGAATCCGATAATCGGGTGGACTTGAATCAACTATGCAAATATCCCAGTGTCATTGCCAATCGTTGGTTGGCTGTTCGATTGGAAATGATTGGTAATTTGATTATTCTCTTTGCGTCACTCTTTGCTGTCCTCGGTGGTCAGACAAATGCTGCACTGGTTGGTTTATCTGTGAGCTATTCCTTGCAAATCACCCAAACCCTTAATTGGTTGGTGCGAATGACATCGGACATTGAGACAAACATAGTTGCTGTAGAACGTATTAAGGAATATGGTGAAACCAAGCAAGAAGCTCCATGGGTTATTGAAAACGTTAAGACACCACAAGGTTGGCCTCATGAAGGTCGTGTTGTGTTCGAGGACTACAAGGTCCGTTACAGGGAAGGATTAGATTTGGTATTGAGAGGTGTTAGCTTTGATATTCGTGGTGGAGAGAAAGTTGGTATTGTAGGACGTACTGGAGCTGGTAAATCCAGTCTTACATTGTCTCTCTTCAGGTGGGTTACACAAATCACTTTCTTATTTTAAAATTGTAAATTCTACTTTTCACTTTTTATAGAATCATTGAAGCAGCTGAAGGACGTATTCTTATCGATGGTGTTGATATTTCAACACTTGGTTTGCACATGTTGCGCTCGCGTCTTACAATTATTCCACAAGATCCTGTTTTGTTCTCAGGATCGTTGCGTATGAATTTAGATCCATTCCAAAAGAAATCTGATGATGAAATTTGGTCAGCTCTGGAATTGTCCCATTTGAAAACGTTTGTCAAAGGAATGACAGCCGGTTTGAATCATGAAATTAGTGAAGGTGGTGAAAATCTCTCAGTGGGACAGAGGCAATTGGTTTGTTTGGCTCGTGCATTATTAAGAAAGACTAAAGTTTTGGTATTGGATGAAGCAACTGCTGCTGTTGATTTGGAAACTGATGATTTAATTCAAGTGAGTTAAAAACAAATTAATTTTATCATCTTTTTCTTTTAAGGATTTTTCACGAATCCGTAAAATATTATTTTTATGACGACATTTTTAATTTAACATATTTTTTCTTTCATTTTAAATATTAGAAAACAATTCGATCCGAGTTCAGGGACTGCACCGTCCTTACCATCGCCCATCGTTTGAACACCATTCTCGATTCTGATAAGGTCATCGTGTTAGACCGAGGTGAAATCATTGAATTCGATTCACCTACGTCGTTACTAGAAGACAAGAATTCAGCATTCTACAGCATGGCCAAGGATGCAAATCTAGTGTAGATACAAAATGCAAAAAGTTACTTAAAAAAAAACAACTCAACTCAAGGAAATCCCTAACTACAACACTTTTTGTAAATTAAAATAAAAAAATCGAATTTTTACTAGCAATATATAATTATATGTATCTATGAAAAAAAAAATATCTGCGATAAAAAACACCAATTTACTTAAGAGTTATAAATAATAGCATGCAATTCAAAATCTAGTTCAATTGAAAGTTTATTCACTCACAACCCTCCAAATCAAGTTTATATTTTGTTTTATGTAATTTATTATCATTTAATTGTTTTTCTTTGTAAAAACAGCAATGTAAATTTTTTTATTCTCAGTTTTAATATATTGTTTTTATTCCGTTCCAATTTTGTTGTTGTTAAAAAAAAACAGTACTTACAAAAATCAAACAAATTACTTAAATACAAAAAACAAATATTTTTTTTAAATAGAAATAAGAACTTATAAATATAAATTGTAATTTTTATATATTATATTAAAATACATGAATGATTTTCATTTGTATTAACTTAATATAGATACTTAACATACAACATTGTGTAATATGTAAAAATGAAACTGCCTTAAGAACTTAAAGAAATACAAAAACGAAGAAGAAAAAAATAATTACTAAAGATTATTTTTTCTTATAAGTATTGTATAAAATGTTGTGCGAAGTGCCTCCTCTTTCTGCTACTTCCGCAGATGTTAATTTTTAGCCAGTTGTTGAAGAAATTAATATTAACTATTTTTTCTATTAATTTTACTCAATTTTTCTTCTTATTGTTGTCTCTCAAAAAATAGTGGCATTACTCGGTCTTTAGCTTAATTTTAATTTCTTGCTTTTTGTTTTTAAATAATAGAAGAACATTATATTTTACACGTTTTTTTAGAGGTTAATTATTGTAAACAAAAAAGAGCAATTCACATTGAGATTCGGTAATACCTCAAATTAATGTTAAGCAAATTAAAAAATTTTGTATAAAACAATACAAAAAAAGAACAAGTAGAATTTTTCTTCAGTTTATTATTTTTCAGTTAATTCTGTGTAATAATTATTAACTACTAATAAGCACTAGGAATTTTGTATGAAAAACAAATTTATCAGTTTAATAAAAATCTATCGTTTTATAAAAAAATCACAGTTGTTTTTCTTTTCCATGTGTGATTTTTCTCAAATGAATAGGTTAAACATAATCAAAAAAAGATATGCCTTGCAAGAAGACAAATAATATAAAGCAAAAAAAGTTAAATTTCTAATACAGACCATCCTTGTGGCACACCAATCCCAACATCCTTTGGGACAGCTGCCGTGCAAGTCCATCTTCACAAATTGCATAATTTATTTTCTTTTGCGAAGTCTCCTACCTCAACCAAAATCTCATTGCTATATTTAATTTATTGGTTCCGTCAAGCCCAGTTCTAAACAAATAACAGATCCAGAGTTGTAAATTTCGAGAGAATTAATGCAGAATATGACATTGCATAAATTCAGGAGAAACAAGTAAATTTACTTTAGGTACTACTGTTTTTAAGGTAACGGTAATATACTGAGTAATTATAAAGAAAACAACAATATCATTTCCATATTTCCAACATCAACAGAAGGTTAAATCAAGTTTTATTAAAAGAATCCTCACAAATTGAAACGAAAGTAGAAAAAGTACAAATCAAATGGAAATATACGAAATCAAATTACAAAAAAAGAAATAAGAACTAAAACAATAAAATCGTTGCCAATCCAAAAAAGCACCTTGTCCAATGGATATTTTATGGATTGTCGCGGTATAAAATACATAAATAAAATACATTGATTAATTAAGCAACAGCTGGTCAATATTGCTAGTCTCGTCGTTCGTAGTCAACGATGGTCCACTCTCGAGGAACTCTCTCAATTCGTTTTCCAGATCCACTGACGTATGAACCGGATTAGAATCGGTCACATCGTCGTCGATTTCCATCGGAACCCCACCAACTACTACACCAATTGGCTCTGGAGTGATTCCGATTGTCATTGACTGGCATGGTTCCTGTAACATTGCCGGGACGACCAAACGTGGTGCTGGAGGTGGAGGCAAACCAACTGCAATGAGAAAAGAATCACATTAGTTTACTGCAAAAACCACTATCAAACACATTCCTACCATTCGACAGACCCATTGCCTTCCTCAGACCATAGGGATCAGCTATCGCACTCGGCGGCAGTTTCTTACATATGTCCGACAAATGCAAGGTAACCTGATTAGCCAGTTGTGTCTCGTCAGGACCCGGTTGTTGGACATGGGCCAAATGTGCCGGCAACGGCTGTGACAGTCGATCGTGCTGAGTGCTGCGTAGTTTCTCCAGCAGTGACAAATTATTACTCAAATGTTCCTGCAGACGCCGAGTTAATTCGTAGTTCTTGGTCTCCGATTCCATGTCGTTGAGAAAAGACATGTCTATGCCGAGTTCGTTAAGCGACTTTAGTCGATTGAAATCGATTTTTGTGTTTTTGTACTTCTCGTACTCCTCTTCGATTTGTTCCTTGGTCTCGGGGAAACATTTGGAGATCTCAGTGGTCTCATATGTCTCACATTGCATGTCGTAGAGTTCGCTCATAGCTTTGCTATGTTCTCCATTCGTTAACACATCCAAGAGGCCATTGGCCAGAACGGTGGCGTAGTTGCTGTCTTTAGTGAACTGCATGATGCTTTCAGCATACTCAGCACTGCTCGCGTCTCCTGAAACCATAGACAAAACAACTTTACAAACTCCCACTTGACAACACTTTTGTTTGTATTTATCACTCACCATAGGTCCTCAGGACCAAGTCGGTTTCCTCCTTTCCCAGATTGGAGAACCTCGAATCGAAGACCGGTGCAAACGAAGCAAATGCTCCATAGTGCAGTGGCTTGACCAATTTAGCGGAATTCCGTTTGTCCTCGCGAAGGCCCTGCAACTGCCCTGTTCCAGTCTTAAGCTTCCCCACCAAATCACCAATAGACACCACTTTCTCTGGTCCCTCGTTTTCGTCTTTCAGCAAAATCTTCATGGATGTAGTTCCGTCCTTGTTCTGTCTTAGAAAACCCATTGAATACGCCTTCTCCTTAGCTGTAAGTTTCTTCTTGGCAATGCGTGAAGCATTCTGCACCTGAGCAAGGATCTCTTCCGAGGTTAGATCATCGACGTACGGCTGGAATCGGCTCTTTGGCTCGTTTTCTTCCCGGAGCACACGACGTTTCTCTTCCTCCTCGAGTTGAGCCTGTGTCGGTTCCTCAGCCCCAGTTGAGGCACCTTCGTCCGCTGAATCGGCCATGTGATGGTCATTAAACTCGCCGTGCAGCAACTCGAATCCAAGTTCCTTGGCAGTCAGCTCTCGCATATAGCCAGACAGAGGTTTAAGGCTTCGCATCAGACTTTCGGGCTGCAGGAGCTTCGAGCCCATTTGCAGCAGGCGCTTGGCCGCCTTGTGGTATACCGTCTCAATGTGGTTGTAGCGGATAGCATTCTCACACATCAACTTGAAGTCATCGGAGAATTCGACGAGAGTGGTGTAGTCGTTGTCCTCGATCTTCTGACGCATCGTCGAGAAATCCATGGGCTTGGTGATGATGGACGAGTAGCCAGGAGCGATGTCGTCGGTCACAGGCCAAGCGAAGAACTGATGTGGATCGCGCTTCTCCAGCGAGCGCAGGAGATGGTCGAGGAGTTTGGTCAGAGGCGACTTGCTCTGCTTTAGTTTGAGCACGCACGTGCGTGGCTCCCGTCCAGACTCACTCGACGAACTGGGCGTCTTTGGAGCCTCAAGCGGTTTCGGGGTTAGTGCTGGCCCGGGAGTGGAATTGCCGGGCGTTGTCACAGTTCCCGGAGTAGAGGCGCTACCCGGCGAGGGGATATTAATTTGCATCGCCTGGGGTGAGGCAGC
Organism: Scaeva pyrastri; assembly: GCA_905146935.1. Taxonomy (NCBI): domain Eukaryota; kingdom Metazoa; phylum Arthropoda; class Insecta; order Diptera; family Syrphidae; genus Scaeva; species Scaeva pyrastri. The sequence continues at coordinate 78,717,662 of LR989928.1, read as the reverse complement.
ATCGAGGTACACCTTGCCACCCGAAGGTGTCTGCATGGATTCCAATTTCACGGGGCTGCTCAGCGGCGAGCTGACGGTCTCCTCGATTTTCTTGGGAATAATTGGCTTGGCCACTGGACGACACGAAGGACTGTTGCCAGTAGTCACCCCGGCGTAGTAGAGAATGTTCTCTGGCAGAGGCCCTGAGTTCTCCTCTACGAAACTGAACTCATCTTGACTCGAGTCCTCGCGATGTCTGTGTCGCTTCTCCTTGTGGTGTTTGTGCTTCTTCTCTCGGTCCTTCTTCTTCTTCTTTTTCTTTGACTTTTTGTGCTTTTCGGGAACATCTTCGGGATTTCCGAAGAAATGTTGTTGTTCCTCACCCAACAATGAAGAACCTCCAGGCATTGGTTCCCGACTTGTGCTGGCCATTTCTGTGTCTAGTCCCTGCTGCTGTTGCTGCCCGTACGCCGGCGAATCGTTACCATACTCGGGGGTGGAGTTGCTTCCGACTTTAAGAATTAACTTCAAACTACTTGGCCTATGATCCATGCTATATTCTGTGAGAAGATGGATGAAAAAAGGAGACTTTCTCGTTTTATTTCCTTGCACAAACGTCTGATTGAGAAAAGGAAGAAGAAACTACAAATAATTCTGCGCAGAGCAAGAATCTCACACTTATCTCAAATTCTTCTCATATCTCATCCCACCGCTGCTGCTGGCAGCAGGCGGTAGGCGACACACAGCGCACAGCACACGGCTGGCCGATGCCAATTCTTTATTTTTTTTTGTACACAATCAATCAATCAACAAATGGATGGGGACTTACCTTCGTATTTATCTCGTCGCTCAGATTTATGTTTTTTGTGTTTTTTTGAACCCATAATATTTACTCTTGTTAGATTTTTTGAATTTGTTAAAAACAATAAAAATTAAAACAGAAATTAATGAAAAGTTGGGAGAAAACAAAATCGAACTAAAACAGAAGGACGCGTTCGAATCCAAAACACTTTGACAGTACTCATTTTTTGTTGTTGTTTTGCGGCAGCGGTTGAAATTTTGACATCCAGCGAGGTGGTAAAGTTATATGGATGAGATTTTATTCAATTGGGATGGAGTTGGAAAATGGTTGAGTGTGCTGCAGTGTATTAAGGGGAGTACACATGACACAATGTTTAATTAAAAAAAAAGTTTTCTACTCAATTACAGAATCTGATGAGTATGACGCCGAAAGAAGCTGAATATTGATATTGTCACAATTAAACCGTGAAAAAATAATAAATGCGTATTTCTTAGTAAACTTAAAAAAGAAACGATTGTCAGGGACAATTGCCAAATTTCTAGTTGATAAATGTAAAGTGTTAATTTACATCGAAAACGTCTATTTAAATATCAACTATTTTATTAGTTTCTATTATAACATTATTCAAATTTTTATATTGAATTCAAATCAATTTTATTTATGTAGTAAAAATACTTTCGATAACAGGTTCAATTTGATTAACTGAAATTTTTTTGGATTTTTTTGAGCGTTTTGCTTTCAAAGAAGTACTCTTCTTTTTACCCAAAATATACTTTTGCATCAATCCTTTTTTCGTCGCCGCAAAAAGAGTTGTGTTTTTATTGAGAACCAACAACGATTGATCAAGTTTTAATCTGATTTCTGACAAATATTTTTTCATATTTCTTATTTCTGCAGTAAGAACAATTTTATCCTTCGAAATATAATCATATTCTTTTAGAATATCAGCAAGCATTTGTTTTGTTTGTAAAAGATTTTTCGTATGCTCTTCATTGCTTTGTAGTTTTTCGTCAGCATTTTTACGCATTGTCTTTTGAAGTTTCATTTCGAGCATAACTGTTTCCTTTGGCACATTGGGATCGAGAGCGACATCTGGAATATGTATAAACATTTTTAGAACTAATTAACCAACGTTGAATGGTTTATTTAAGTACCACTTTTTCTATTTTTTGATTTGAGTTTTTTTTGAGTTTCAGTTGCAGTTCTTTTCAACAACGTCAAACGTTTCTTGTTTTTATTTGAAATAGAATTCTTTTTTGAGATAATGTTATTCAAACTGTTATGAGGTTGAGCTGGTGTTATAAACATGTTTTTTCTTGTTTTTTTTTTTTTGTTTTTACACTTTTTAATTTTAAGTTAGAAATACATACATAAACTGAAAATTAATTTTTTTGACTCTAAATATGTATCTTAATTTGTTTAGTTTTTTAGCAGGTATTTTTTTTTATTAGAACCATATTTAAAATAATTCAAGTGTTTGTAATTTCTGTTTAATTTATTTATTGCAATTCATTCACTTTTCATTCGAGACCAATCTATCCAACTTTGAATATCCAATACCATGAGGCACTTCGAACATTTGATAAATATTCAAATTTTGAATGTTTGATTTAACCTCAGGAAAACGACTAAAATCAAATTCATAATACTTTTTATTTGGCAGTCCAACTTTTATGCTAGAAATCTTTAAGTGAAAAAAAAAAAAACGAATTGAATACAAAAATAAACAATAAAGTTGTAAGTAGACTCACTTGTGGGATTTCACTCAGAATAAGTTTCTCTGCTTCATACGAAATAAATTGAACACTAGTAGTTACGATTCCTGTTTTTGGATCACCAGCAAAGGCTTTAACAATCAGATCTTTAACTTTATGCCAGTTTGTATAGAAGTCAATTCCATTCAAAGTTGAGTATTGCCATTTTGCAAAGATATCAGCACAAAGAACTCGATCAGGTCGATCGCCTTCAGTGTGCAGGCCGGCCTTTACATACCCAACGAATGGTGCATTAGCAGTCTTAATAATTCGAAGACCATCGATTCCACTCATCACGAGGGGCTTAGAATCTGTAAAAGCACAAAAGTATAAATTAAGAGCAGTTCTTCCCAAGACCGTTCTCCTATACCATTTCTTTTTCGTACAACATCACAAGAACGTTTGACAGTCGAAGTCAATGTAAAAGCATGATTGTGTTCACCATTAAGTCTCTCCCAAGGCTTCTCCTCAACTCGAACATGTGATTCTGTGACAATTGGATAGGTGTCTAAAAAATGCTGGGTAAGACTAAGAGCAAACTCTTCTGGTGTACTTAGTCCGTACTTTTTAGCATGCAGAAAAATATTCGTTTCTTGAACATCACTTCCAATGATATCGGTATTGTCAGCTGAGAAAATCAAAGTACCATAAAATGTTTGAATTGGACAGAAAACAGATAGATCAAACTCACCCTCATAATATTCCTTGTGAGTTCTCAGCTTCATGTGAGACGTCACCACAAACTCTTTTACGGTATGATAAGGCCCATCCTTCACCAAAGCCATCAATTGAACATTCTCAATGCCGTAACCAAAATCATCGAGTCTAAATTTCAAACAATTTGGATCGGGAGAATCTGAAGGATTTGAAGAAGTGTCTTGATAAAGTTTTTGTGGAAACATTATTTCTGAACTGCGTCTGAATATAAAATGACAAAATAAATTTTATAGATGATAACTTTTACAGTTTTTATAGGGCATCTTTACCGAATCGTATTCAAGAATGTTAACGTTATCTTGTGACAGATAAGCTGATGTTGTATTTTTATTTAAGTTGAATTTATCTTCAATTTGTGCAAAGAAGAGAGTTCTTGTTGTTTATTTGGATTTATGTTAAAATAGGAGAGTAGAGGCAATGGTCCGACACTTTTTGTCTTAAGTTTTATTGTTTATTAATAATATGTTTCAAAAAGCTCTAATTTTTCAATTGTGAGATTTCACAACTTTCCTGAATCCATGAAATTTGACAGATGACTTTTTACCCATCAAAAATTGTTTTAATAGCATGAAATTCTTAAAATAGTATTATTTTTTAAACTTTGATGTTGTTGCAGGTCAGAAGTTAAAAGTGCGCTCTCTGGCAACTCAGTTCCTTTTCTTTTCTTTTTTTACGAATAAGTCGTGTAAAAGGTTGACACAAATGGTTCAACAAAAGTTTTTTTTTTTTTTTTTCTATAACATCTAAATAAAATCGGAGAATATTGTTAAAAAAAAAAGATTTTAAATAGAGTTTAAAATAACTAAGCCATGTGGGCGAAATACTTTGGCATATTTATTATAATTTGTCTTCTAAATCGGGTAAATCGTGGTTTTTTATAGTATTTATTCTGTGCCCGTTATTTTATAGTATTTATTCTTGACTGCAATTTTTTTTCCAGACATCTGGATCAAATGTGACAAATTCAAGAGATGCCCCCAGTGGCTTTGGAATGCGATTTCGGTTACCCTTTATCGATATGAATATTCAAAGTGTGTCAAATTTGAAGATCATCAAAGATGTTGCTGGCCAAGAAGTATTTTTATTGCATGGAAATGAACTTTATCGATTGACCTTGGAACGGCAAACAAAGATGATAACTTTGATTGGCAATTTGGGGGGAGGTTGGAAGGAATCAGAGCTGCTGGACGCGGAGGTAGTTAATTTTTTTTTGTTTTATATTGGTGCAGTTTAGGACTGGGAAATAAATTTGAACCAAATTAAAATTAACAAGTTATAAACTATAACAAATTGATATTCCTAAAAAAATTTAAATCATTTTATTTTGGCCAATGGAACACAAAAAAGTCAGAGTGTTGTCATAAACCAAAATTTTATTATAGTCGGTGTAATTGATTTTAAAATCTTAAACTTAAATAAAAAATTCATGTTTTTCGGGAACGGCTTTAAGTTAAAAATAATTTCACTTGTATACAAAATTATGATGTTGTTAAATATTATTTATTACCTCTAGCAATTTGTTTCTGTTTCCTTAGATAATAACATGGCGGCACTTATTCCTTCTTGTTGTTGCTGTCGAAGATCACTTAGAAGTGTACCAGTTTACCAATGAAACAATCATAAAAGGAGCCTTCTCCGACTCTTCCGAAGTACCAACAATGGATTCCATACAACAAATAACTCTACATGGACGTTATCGAAAGTTATTTCTTTGTGAATCATCTGAGGATAGCGTGACGTTAATTGTTTTGGTGAATTTTAATAAGCTCTATAGTAGACTAAAGTAAATTTAAATTGCCGTTCTCGTTGTCTAATCTTTATTAAAATCTGACAATAATTTCTTTTCAAAAGTACATATGAATGGTCGAAAACATATTTCGATCCAATCGAAGAGACAAATATTCCTCCAGTTCAAGATATACAAATTATTGGCACACCAGGAAGCAAATTTATTATAACCAGTCGCTTGTCAAGGAGTCAGACGAAGGTAGAAAAAATATTTTGATATGTTTCCTTGGTAAAAATTGAATTTTATTGATAGATTACATTTACAACTTACACCATCTTACCGACATTAAAACAAATTCAAGTTATGCAATTGTTATCGAAACTTGTTCATCCGTTTACATATCAAGACAACAATTACCTTTTGACATGTACAACAGGTCATAAAAAATGTACAACTTTCAAAATGGCTGATAAACAATTCAAAATTTACAAAAAACGTCCAGCTAGTGAGGTTGATTTTAGCCATTTCACAGCTGGGGATCACTTTTTAGTTGGTCTGAAGGAGGAAAAAGTCTCAGTTTATCTAAATACACGTTTAGAATGTTATGGAACTTTCAAAACGGATACTGCTGATATATCGACAATTTTGACACATGTCAGCCAGGAAGGAAGCCATTTTATTTTGTTGAATTATATTCGTGAGAACTCAACATTATTGCGATTTGTGGAAATCGAATTCGAACAGAGGTCCTCTTTAGCAGACCCAGATGATGTTGACGGTTTGTATATGAATCTTTTTGTCTAGGTCTTTTTTTCTCATTCAAATACAAAACATATTTCAGATCTAGGTGATCCAATGAAACATCAACAGCATGCCTTCGAACAGAGCATTGCCAAACTACGAAAAATTCTACTCAGCCAAAAGTATACCTTTGATGAAATTAAAAAGGCCATACACGGTGAATCGCAGAATGTTGCTTATAAAAATCCAATCCGAATATCTTCGGGTCATATTGGAATTGTTAAGTTGGTGGGGTCAAAGTTGAGAAGTCCCCTGCAAATTCGTCAAGCACTTCAAGCTATTTCGAAAGGGTCACGGAAGACACGTTTTAGTCGAGGATTTGTTGACGGTTTCAACAAAACATCGACGTTAAACCTGAAAGTAACAAGTCTTCGAGTTGGGAACTTGGTTTTGGAAAATGATCTTATACCTGGTAAATTGATCAATCCTATCTTATGATGACACTGTTTTAACATTTATTTTTACTTTTTGACAGGTTTCAACTTAAGTTCTGATTTCGATTATTTAAAGATCTCAGTTCCGGTGACAACAAAAATTCTTGCTACAAAAGAACTTTTGACAGCCACAGTTATGCCCAACAGAAAGTCCAGGAAATTCTTCACACGTTCAATCACTGAATCATTTGTCACTGTTCGGAATCTAAAAGTTAATCGAATCAATGGAATCTTGTGGGAAGATTTCTATCAGAATGTCTTTTTGAGATCGCGAGATCGATCCATTAGTGGTCGCTTGATCTTACAATCAACTGTTGAAATTGACAACCTTCAAAGTCAATTTCTGAACCGTTTGCCAACCCAGAGTTTGTTCAATCTTGTTAATTTTCAAAATATTACATCAGACATTGTGGTGTCGAGATTTTTCGCAAGTGATCTTCAAGTTGGACTATTGAATGGCTTGGATATCGAACGAGACATTGCCAGAAAGGGAATGGATAACGTGATTAACTGTCAGTTTGTTGGAAGAAATAATATCCATTATTCGAAGTAGTATTAATGATATTTTTGCAGCACCTGTTGTTGCTGAAGATGTCAGTGTGACAGGAGATCTTATTCTGGCTGAGAATGATCAACGAGCAAGGCATATTTTTGGAACTAATGTCTTAGATTTGCAACAGACCTACACTGGAAAAGTTGTGATCGACGGGTCGTTGACTTTGGTGAATGTGTTTGTGGAAGATCAGAAGAAGACTCAGATATTTGTAGAGGACCAAGAAATATTATCAGATATTAAACAGAACTTTTGGCTTAAATCCATTTTACAGGTAACTGAACAAGATTTAGTGGTATTTTTGTATCTTAAAAGTTTTTTTTTAGGAGTTTGAACAACCAATATCATTCATTGACTGTTTGATTTCGGCTCCAGTTCTCAACACTATTTACCTAAATAATCATCCAGTTTCCGACTTCCTTCTGACAACAACTCAACAAAGCCTCAAGCCTATTCTATTGATCTTCCTTTCTGCTCAAATAGAAGGCAGTCTTATAGCAGATGAAAAACTTGGCAGTAAACTTCGACATATCGACAAAATTTCTGTCAAAACAACAAGCCCAATTATTATCTCAGGGAAAAAGGTATTCCAGGGAAGTTTAACATGTGATCACTGCGAAATTGAGCTTCTAAATCAACTGCCAGCTGAAGATCTAATCGCGTTTGGCAGTAAGGCTGTCAATTTCATTGGAAATAAGACTTTTAAGTCGATTCATGTGACAAAACAGGCAACCATCTCAAAGAACCTGAATACCGATCTTCTAAATGGTGCTCTACCAGTAGATGATCTTTCTAAGACTGAAGATCATTTTGGAACTATTGTTCTTAGTTCAACTTTGAAAGCTAAGAACTTGGAGTTTAATTACCTGAATGGATTTTCTTCGGAAAAGATTTTCAAAAACATTCGTAAAGGAATCGATGATGATCTAATTCTTCATAAGGATCTTTTTGTTCAAGGAAGCATGGAATTTAAGGCCGATCTCCACGTGGATACGATCAATGACATCAATTGGAAGAACTACATTGAATCCTTAGTTCGTGTGAATGAAAATACTGTAGTTCATGGAAGAAAAATATTTAGCAAACAACTAATCATTACCAATGAGCTAAAAACTCCAACGATCAACAATCTTCTAATCGATGAGGTCTTCAAAAACGTCCTGCTTAAGTCTAAGCCTCAAGTTATTACTGGATCATACACTTTTGATTCCCTAAAGCTAAGCAATATCAATGTTCCCAACATTAATGGCTTTTCGACCTCCGAGTTCGTTGATACTCGTTCTCCAAAGGTTGTGCTAAACTCCGATGTGATTTTAAAGAACCTCACCGTTCATGGGAATCTCTATGGAAGTCTTGAATTCAATTTCAACTCCATGCAGGATCGAATCAATGCGATACTTACTAAGCCGTGGAAGAATCTCTACGTTCTTGGTAATGCCCGCTGGCCTTGGGGCGATGATCGACAAAGCTTAGATCTGCAGTATCTCTTCGCGAACGCTGTAAGGCATTTAGACGATCAAGTAATAACGGGAAATGTCAAACTCAGGAAGCCTCTCATCAGTACGATGAGTACAAAGGACATTTTCCCTAAGGACATCGATTTCAACCACATTGCCACAGATTGCCTATTTCACAACAGTTCGATGGAAGAAGTTATATTGGCATCCAAGATCTTTTCGAAACCCATCCAGTTAGCTGAATTCACAGCTTTGAGTAATTTGGGAACGAAGTTGATAAATAGAATCGATATTTTACAGTTCAACTCATCGCTTTATCGATTAAGTCGACCATCTTTGATTTATGGACCGATAGATTTTCAAGTTTCACCGATTTTTGGACATCTCACCGTTCAAGGTCTGGTTAATTACATGCCCACAAATCAGATATTTTTGGCCTACAATGATCGAGTGTGGCCTCCGGTAAACATGTTAAGTCTCCAAGTTGCTGGAAATCTTCAACTCTCCGATGTTGATCACATGAGCTTGAATTTCTTGCTTCGCAATCGTGTCCGCAAGACAGGGCCAGCTCAAGAAGTCTTTGGTCATTTAACATTTGAACATCTTGTGTTGGATAAAAAGATCTACCTGCAATCGATAAATGGGATTTTGCTGGATAATGTTGTGCAGAAAAATTCAACAACTCTCCAAGAAATCACCGGGCCAAAGACAGTCCAAGGCCAACTGGAACTAATAGGACCGGCTATGGTGTTAAAATTGAACGGCTTTGATCTGGTTGAACGGTATACAAAATCAGTATTTCTTGATAAAGACTATGATTTCGATAGATTATCGATAACAAATGCAACGTTTAAACAGAAGTTGCAAGTCTCTCGATTAGCCTCGGAGAATCCACTGCAAGATTTTATTGAAAATAAGACCTACAAAGAAAATTTCAAGCAACATGCACAAGCTCTGAAGAACATTCAAATCGATCTAAGATCTACCGAAAATCTCATCGATACAAAAGCCTTGAACTCAAAGCGATTAGTGTACCTTGATTATGACTTTAGCACCTTGATTGAATGGAAATTGCGGAATGATTCCATCCAGGATCAGTTTATTTTCGATAACAACCGGTATCAGTATTGTGATCGAGAGCAAACTATTGTCAAATGGTCTCGGCATCATAATCGAATATCCCTGAGCAAGGCAATCACTAACACAGTCATGGCAGATGAATATGGAATTCAAGTGACAGCTGAAAATAACTGCAAACATGGTTTACGTCATGCTAATAGCCTAATAACGATAACCGAGATGCACTTTGAGAAAAGATTCATTCTGAACAAACTTGTGCATAGTATCGAGATCTATAATGCAATCGATATGTTTGTGATGTTCCACAGTGTTGACTTATATGCAGGCAATAATGAAATTCGGTTTTTGAAAATCGATAACAATTCCAAGACAATACGCGACTGGCAGCTTCTGACAGATGGTGTGGGAAAAGTTTCAAGACTTTTCAAACTAATTTCTCACACAATTCTGGTGGTGCAAACTGTCATCGAAAACTATCCCTCCATAACTATCTACAACCTCAACACAGCCACTCAAATATTCGACATCGTCCAAGTTATTGACGGTGATTTTGACATTATCGAATTGGCTCAAGTTTCACCAAGCAGTTACCACCTTTTCCTGAGTTGTGTTCATTGTCAAAGAATTGTCATTTTTGAATATGACTCGGCAATAAGTTCTTCTCACATCGAAGACTGTCACATGTATCACATCTATCAGATAATAAAATTGAAAACTCGCATCGATAGATTTAGCCTCTTCACACTTTCCGATGGAGAAATTTATTTGCTCGTCCTATCCGATCAGGATATTGATTTCTATCACATATACAAATATCAATATATCCAAGGATGGAAACATTTCACTTATGGTTATTTTAAGAACATTCAAATGGCATATCCTCTGCTTAAGGGTGGCATAGCGAGTGTCGATGACAATTTATTGTTGCTGTGCAATCGAAAATGCACTTTGGTAAAAGCATTCTATCAATTGTAACGGATATTATTTTCGTGTTTTGTCCCAGAGCCACCCACCCAGCACAGGTGTTATTAAGCTAGAGATAATTTGTATTACTGTTTGTTGGCTTATTGTTAATATACTATTGTATTGATTTAATGAAATATTTTTAAGTTTAATTAAATAGATTTTCTTGTTGTATATTTTGTAAATAAATTGTTAAAAGTAAATGCAGTTCAATTTTTTGATTATAATCTTATTTTCAAACTCATTTAAAAATTGTCAAACTTGTTGACAGTTGTCCAGCTACATAACCTTTAGTGGGTATGCATTTTCAAAAAGTTGTGTAAAAAAATATATTAAATTATAATTGAGCACAACTTAAGGTCACTCAACTGACAAATTCCAGGGATGTTAGAAAAACATCAGCTGAAATAGTTTTGATAAATAAGGAGCTATCCAACAACTAAGGCAATGGCCGCTAGTTGGACAACTATGGAACAGTGTTCTAGGAAGATCAAGACATACATTGATGTTTTTAATATTCTTTAAGATTTAAATGAATTAATAATTTCAAGATGAAACTACATCTTATCTCTTTAAAGGAATTTCTTGATAATTTTGACCATAAAAACAATTGCTCAAAACTATTTTATATGTAATTTTATTTCTAAGAATAAAACAAGTAAATGAATCATTTTCTAAAAAGATTTTATTTTAATTAAATCTCTAATCTTAGAACAATAAAATATTATCATTACCTAATCGGTTTTAATTTTTGTTTAAATATTAACCCAACTAGAAAGCAATACTGCTTTTACTTTGTTTTATTTATAAACATGACTTTACAAATATGAATAAATTATTCCAAGCAAATAATGTTTATTTTTTTAATTTGATTAAAAGAACATTGTCTTGATAGCCTATGTTAACACAGACATCATGTCGTTAGGTTACATGCACCAATTTAATTTAATAAAATTAGATTTAAAAAAAAATTACAATAATAAAGAAGTTATGTCGACCGGAAACGCCCTGTAAGGACACAGAAACTAGTAAGATTTCGAAGAATCAGAAATCGCTAATCATTATTATAGTGACAGAGGGCTTAGAAGATGACAGAAGTAGTTTGTAATAAAGTTGGAGCCACATACATATATTCAACTGCACACACTTTGACTGTTGTGATGAGTGAGTAAATATTTAATATTTACCGTTATTTACACTGCAGGGGAACAATAACAGTGCGACAAACTTTAAAACGACTCGGCGCGGCGTGTGCGCGAGCTGATTTGTTTTTTTTTGAATACTTCTCCGTCACCATCTTTGATAAACTAGAACTCTGCTATTGGTACAGTCATGTAATTTTTATTAATTTGATAAGAAGCTTATCTAAGGGTTCCAGACGAATGCAATCAGGTATTAAATACCACTGTCCGATGGACTTCTCATTCAGTTTATAGGGATTTATCTGAAAGATTGTTTGGTAAAGTGCAAAAACGCAATAATGTTTGCACATAAATTATATACAGGTGTGAAATCAGATGCACAAAGTTTTGCCACTGATTCCAATTATTGTATTACTGATCATGGATATGGAAAGGATGCTGTCAAATTATTGCATGTTCTTCGAAATGGACCAGCTCATTCGATTAAGGAATTCGAAATTGGAACACATCTTAAGTTGGACACACAAAAGGATTATTTAAAAGGTAATTACTTGTTTAAAAAAAGGTTACGTATACGCCACAGTGTGTTCACGGATATTGAAAGAAAAAGTTTACATAGTTTTTTTTTCTTTGTTTTTATTTGATCATCGTGATTTATGGTCTGCAATCGCAACGATAAACTGCGTAAGTGCGACTTAGATAAAGATTAAGATGACATTCAGACACACTTATTCTTGATGTTATCAGTTAAAAGAAAAGACACAGTCGTTGTATTATTGTAAAACAGAAATAAATCTATAAAAACAAAATTAAAAATAATGCTTGAGTGAAAAACATAGTATATACATACAATGTGAAGTGGATTTCCAATCATTTCATAAACAAAAGTTTTGATTTAAAGTAAATATTTTTATTATGCATTTCATTGGCCTTACAAAATTGAAGATCATAAGTTATTTGTATTTTTAATCTAAAAAAGTGTTTGTGAGACTCAATCATTAAACAGCTTGATTGAAAAACGCGGAATCGTTCCTATGATTGAAGGGCTTACGCTGATTTTAAAAACATCAAAGGCATTGAATTGTTAACAGTTGCCAACTACCATTATACTAAACGATACAAAATGAAAGTTTTTTCCCATAGAACAGTAAATTCTATTTCGTTTAAGTTAAATATCGCCCAAGAGCAAAAACAAAACCCCGTGAATAAAATGTCAATTGTCAATTTCAATAATTCAAATGTACAAAGACAATTCTATTGGTATTACTTCAACTTTCAAATTGCGAGTTTAAAAATATGAGTGATGTTGAATTGAAAATTTTAAAAAACTACGAAAAGTTAACTCAATGCGAAAAATATATTAGGCAGATTCTCAGAATTGAAAGTGTTAGAAATAACGAAAGGCTGTTCAAGTGACAGTGATATTTTTTAATGACATTTTGAATCTATGTATTGTACATACATAATGTATATTTAAGTAGTATTTCAAACGTAAAGATTTGAATTTCATCATGTTGTGACGTTTATGTACTTCTCATAGTTAAATAGTTTTTTCATTAGAATTAAAAAAAATTAGATTAAGACCTCCACGTTTTGTTTGCTTTTCCAAAGAATTGTTTTTTTTCTCATTAATTGTTTAAAACATGAAAATAAGTCAAAGATAAAGTAAACAATGAGATAAAAAAGTGTGGGAGCACACTTAATGACTTGTCTGAAAATTCTCAAAAGTGCGTTGATTTTCTTGAAGAAGACATATATTTGTTTTTCAATTTTATTTGTTTAAATGTCATAAGCATAATAAAAAAAAAATATTAAGTTTTTATGAAAAGATCAACAATAAAAGAATAAAACATAAAAAAAGTATCACGGTCTTATGATTTTGCAAAATAAAAATATATTAACCAAGAGTTTGGAATTTCATTGTCCTACCGTAAATAGAAATTGATAAGAACTAGTTTTTATCTTTTCAATCGAAATCATATAAATTGTTCTTGAATACAGCCAAGATCTCACAGTTTTTAGTTTGATTCCATAAAGACAAAACAGTAATTTTAAAATAAAACATAATGTTCCCCCAAAAACTATTCAAAGGTTCAAGTAAAAACCCCTCTGGTCAAAACTACACAATTGCTGACAGTAGTTATGGCAAGGATGCGGTTAAAATAATGCATGTGACCAGAGCGGGACCCCTTCACAGCATCAAGGAGTTTGAAGTTGCAACACATTTAAAACTGTCCACCTTGAGGGACTTTTTCATGGGTAGGTGCGAGTAATTACGAAAACAGGACGGGCGGGCGCACTCATTTTCAACCATAACCAACTTTCAAACAAACCCTTCAAAGTTTACATAGCAAATTATTATTGACCATGACACATTTCGTTTTATTTGCCATTTCCCCCAGGTGATAACTCGGATATCGTCGCCACAGATTCTCAGAAGAACACCATCTACCTGTTGGCCAAGAAACATGGCATACGAAACCCCGAGGAATTCGCCATACTGCTGAGTGAGCATTTCCTTAGCAAATACTCACACGTCAATGAGGTGCATGTTCATGTCGAGGAGTATCCTTGGCAGCGTATTTGCCAGGAAGAAACTGGCTGCATGGAACCACCGGGAACAACAAACAGCAATTTCAGTTCATTCAATAACAGGCAGAAGCACAATCATGCGTTCGTCTTCACACCGACCGCCTTGAGATATTGTGATGTTGTTTGCAAACGAGACGGTAAGGAAGGAAGGGAGATGTGATTTTCTCAACTTCTCAAGTGATTCTATTGTGTGTGTGTGTTTCTTTGTCCTTTTGCAGCTCCCTCACCAACCGTCATCAGCGGTCTAAAGGGACTTCGTGTCCTTAAGACGACACAATCGTCGTTTGTTAATTTCGTTAACGACGAGTATCGTTCACTTCCGGATCAGTACGACAGGATATTTAGCACTGTCGTGGATTCCAGTTGGGAGTATTCCAAGACCGAGAATTTGAAATTCTGTAATGTGTGGAACATCGTAAGGAATGTGATTATTAAGAATTTTGCTGGAGATCCATATGTTGGTGTCACATCACCAAGTGTTCAGCACACATTGTATCTGGCTGAGAAGGAAGTCCTTGATATGGTTCCACAGGTATGTATAGATTGTCTCAGGAATTCAAGTAAAATTTTAATCATTTGTGGAATTTTTGTACAGATTTCAGCGATATCGATGACAATGCCAAATAAACATTATTTTAATTTCGATACAAAACCCTTCCAAGGATTGGTACCTGGAGAAAATAATGAGGTTTTCATTCCAGTGGATAAGCCGCATGGAACGATTTATGCCCAACTCGAGCGGAAGGATATTCAAAGTAAATTATAAAAATCGTTTAATAGTTGTGGGATGAGTCTATCTTTTATTTGTTATTATTTATAGAATTAGTTTAATTATGCGTGTGGAAATGTGATATGCAAAAATCCAAAAAAATAAAGATTAGATTTGGAAGAAAATTAAGTAAATCTTTTTTTTTTTCTTTTTGAAGGTAAGTGTGCTGAGCGTCATAACGTTGGTAAATATGGCATAAATTAAGTGATTCATAAAAAGTTTAGATAAATAGAATTAGTTTTGAAAAACAATTAGGAATGAGTAAATATTAAATACTCACACGTGCGGTGAGCAGATGTATCGGAAATTCATTTATCAGAAGCACATTTCTTATACTTTTGTCAGAAGTCAGACCTAGGACATTTCTATGGAACACTTCAGCTGCTATAATATTAATATTTTCATACCAAAGTTTTTCAAAACTTAAATTCTCTATCTCTAAATAGATTACGATACAAGACCCAATTCTTTTCTATTTTCGTAGAAATTAAAAAATGTCAAATTCCTTTCTAAATAATTTAATAAATAATGTATAAGTCGAAGTCAAATCAGATGTGAAACTTTATCTCCAAAAGACCTGAAACGACTATCACTATTGCATCACTATAAAAAAGTTCAGCTCGAAATCAAAAATTTTCTAAAACATTGATATCGGAGTTTATGCGAAATTATTTTTCTAATCAACATCAAAAACATGAATCTTCTCTTCCTTAACATCAAACTTTCCCCCTCAAAATACAACCTAAATCCTCTTTGACCTTACAATGTAATCAAAATCAAAACAAGTACAATTTTCTCAAAACATCGTATATGTATTTTAGTAAAGCAATTATTTTGTTCTCGTTTGTTTCCAGAGGACTATGAAAGATATTAAAAGGTTGTAAAGTTTGTACACAAGTAGAAATCTACTTTTGGTTTCCCAGAACAACACACTCTTGCACTTCAGTACCTATTTTAATGATGTTGATAGTATACATCCAATAAAACCCTAGAAACTTGTTCTGATTGTTCCCAGAAAACGAAAAGGGTGGGCAGGAAGTCGCAGAGAAAGTAAAGGATTGTGCCATTTCCGGTCTTCTAAAAGTCTTATGGTATTTTCTGTTTGTGAAGTGTGATGTGAATTTGATATTGTTGTTGTTTTTTCACATGAAAAACCTTAAGACGCACTCATAAACCACAGTATCAATATGATGACCACAAAAGCTATCAAGTCTTTATTACCACCTTGTTTCTTGGTTTTATATTGTCGTTGATTGAAGTATAATTCAAAGGAGACTATAAATACCAAGTAATTGTGCGTATGGAGAAAACTCGGTCACATAGTTTTGTTGTTAAAATTAAAAAAAAAAAACACGACGAGGATAAATTCAGTTGATTATTATCTTTTAATTGTTTTATTTATAATCCCAAAAATACCTAGACGGGTGATTAAACTCATTTAGAATATAATATAAAGCCGGCCAAAGCGTTCCCAAATAAGGGAGAGTTTCCATATGACACTCATGGGAAAGTAATTAGTGTACACTTACCTTTAGGAGTATGTGAGTTGTTTTTGCTAATTAGGACATTTTCCCACAAATAAAACTGTTATGTGGGTTTGAACTTTTATACCCAACGCAACGGTGGAGGCAATGGTGTTTTTTTTTTACTTGTCAATAACTGAACACATGTATATCTATCTTTGTCTTTGAATTAAATGTCAAAACTATGTAAGTATGGGCATTAAAAATTAAACCTAAAAGTTAAACAAAAGTTATTTGAATAATTGTTTGCACTTGTGAGTTCATTATAATAAATGGGTTTAAGTCATAAAACTTTTTGTTTCCTTTTCCTTTTCGTTTTTTTGTTTTTTTTTTACTTCATATAATTATACTCGTATAATTGCCGTCAAAACTGATTATAATGTAGTGTCAAAATGTCACGCGATCCTAAGAAAGAAAGAATTTAATTTGGTAAGAAACTTTATATAAAAAAGTATTCTCTTAAGGGAATGACTTATTTAGTTATTTATTTGACTGAAATTGACAACTGAAGAGCTATACTGTTTTTAGACAGTAATATGTCTTCAGATTTGACAGCTAAGTTACTAAATTTGTCTATGCAATGTTATTGAAAATGGCAGTATTTATTGAAACGTTCCTTAAAATAACAAAGGTGAATGCTCTGAGTGACGGAATCAAGGGTTTTGATGAGAGGTTTTTTAATCAACTAGGGTTTGCTTTTAGCTTTTTAAAGAGTCTTGCTTGTGACCTTTATTTCTGCATACCTTCTTAATTTTTTACCGTTTTAAGAGAATATTACGTTTAAAGTACGCGAAATTTTATAAGTCTTATAACATTGATGCCACGTTAAAGCTTATAAAGGAACATTACGTATTTCATAGTTTCTTACTTTCCTGATGAGTGATGAAAGTGTAAGCTTACCTTAATTGACTGTTAAAATAAATTTTACTAACTCTCCAAGATCACGCTATGTTTGTTTTTATACTTATAAAACTGAAATACAGGAAATAATATGTTTTGTCGGTACTTTAATTCCGGATGTGGTAGTTTGTAAAAACAAAGTGTAAATAATTTACCTTATTTCTATTTTTTGGCGTTGGGTCAAAATTTTAAAGCCATTTTTATTTTATTTATTACTTTGAGATGAATTATGATGATATGATGTGAATAACTCCAAGTTATGAGTTCAAACTTTTGGTCATTTAAAAGTTCAAATTTTAAGCTAAGAAAGCCCAAAAATAACTCTAACGTCTTAAAATTTAGTAGCATGTCCTTTTTTTTACTTTTACTACGCGGTTTTAGAGAAAATAGCAATGACTATAATTTAACATCGCACTTGACCTTGGAAAACTCCAAATTTTAAAATTCTGAACAAGACTTTGCTCTAACAGAAGACTGAAAGTTTTGAACACACGTCTAATGGACAGTCAATCATTTTGTGTGAGTTTTTAACCACAGTTAAATTTGTACTGAATGTGGTTTCTGATGATTCTTATCACTCCAAAAAATAAAATATCCAAATTCAAATGAAAACATTTATTTGAGTAATACTCTTTAATATTTCCATTAAAAAAAAAATCATTTCAATTTAAAATTAAAATAAATACATTCAATTGTAAATTCACCTTGTTTCTTATATATTTTTTGTTTTTATTTAATTTTTATTCTTTTCACATTTATATATAATTAATTAATTGATTTAATTTTTTTGTATTTAAGATTAAGTTTTTAAATGTATACACGCACACAAAAAATTTACTTTAACTTTGTTAAAATATTTTTAAAATTTTATTTTCAGTTAATATTTTGATATGCCACGACTTTAACAACTTTTTGTTAATTTTTTTTCTTTTCTATATTATGTATTTCAAATAGTGTTTGAATTTTATTTACACTTAAATTTACACAAAAATTAAATTTTTCCTTTATTTTAATTTTCTCTTAAAGGTTATAATTTTATTATTTTTTTTTTAAGAATGAAAGAAGACAAGTAATTTTGCTGTGCATGGAATGGAATTTGTGTTGTTTTTAATTTTTGTTTTTATTTAAATTTTGTTTATAATATTTATAAGTTTTCTATACAATTATTTATTAAATTTATTAAGTTGCCATATATGAAAGGTAACAATACTGCATTTATTTTCAAAACATAAAAATCAACATAAATACTCGTATTTTTTATGTATGTACGTTTCTGACGAAGTTAATTCATTTTTAGTTTGAGTTAAATTTTGACTAAATTTATAGTAATTTACATTGTGAGGGGATAAATTATGGACGAAAGAAAATTGTCGAATTTGTTTTTTTTTGTTATTGAAAACTAAATTTTCTTCCTTGTTTCAGTTCCAACATAAGATAATGTTTTTTTTTTTTTTTAATTTTTTTTTGTTCAATTTTTTGGTTTGTTCTTTCTTTGCTCATGAAGTCGATTCCAATGGTCCTGTTCGATTTTATAAGAGCGAGCGATTGTCGTCGATTTTTGTCATAATTTAGACCATATTTAACCCAGAAATCGAATATTTGTAAATATTGCCTTGGCAGGCCGTTTGCGATTACAGAAATGAACTGTTTTATGTTGGTTTCCATTGCGATTTTCATGTAAGCCGACGAGCAATTTGAAGACATCTTCCTTGCTTGGGGTGCAGGCATAACGAATTTCTGGTTCATAGCTACTTCTGAAAATGGATAAATCAAAATTTGAAATTACGATCAGAGAAGTAAATTTATAAAAATGTATTTGAATAGCTCTAAAAGAAACAGTAGCAATCCTATTAACTTCGAATTGTGGCTCATAAAATTGTCTGAATCTTTAAGCTTCGAAAATTCAGATATTCTAAATTATAATCTGAACAGTAACCGGATATTTGTAAGCTTAAATGGGAATGTCAGTTATAAGAATCCGGATCTAGATGCTGATTCGAATTAATTTGATAGAATAATTATGTTTCAAACTCTATCCGGATCTGAATTTGATTATCCGGATTATGTCCGAACTTTATTAGTTCTCTTTTCACAATCTCATTTAATTATCCGATAGTCAGAAATTATTCGGATAGTTTCTGGATTTGGGCATACATATAATTATTTATCGACAATATTCAAAAAGTAATTAGGATAATCAATACTAAATATAACTATAATTCGGATATAAAAAAATGACTTACGATGTTAAGTGTCATAAAAAGTGTTGCGGATTGAGCTTAGTAATCTAAGTGATGGTCATGAAATCACGTAGAAACTATCTGATTAGTTCTTGACAGTTAAAAATACTGTGTTTTCTCGTTTCAAAAATGTCCTCGATAAAACATATTAAAAATCTGAATTCGATTGCGCAATAATTTTTTTAATCCTGAATTTTCAATTTATTCTTGAAAATATAAATTTTAGTAGAAATTAATTTTTTCCTCCAAAAGTCCCTAGGGTTAAATATAAACTGTGTATTCAAACTTCAAAAATTACCAGTGTGACCATTCTTATAAAACGAGTTAAAAGGACTTAAGTCTGCTTAAAATCCACTTAAAGAACACAATTATTCCTTATTTGAAGCTATATCCATTCGATAGCCTAAAGGGGATGACAATATAATTATTTAAGGACCGAATATTACTTAAACAAACTTTTGAACTTTAAATAGCTAATAGTCTACCTAAACAAATATCAACAAGAAAAAGATATCAAATCAAATTAAACCCACTCAAAAAAAAAAATATATTTTTCTAAAAAAAAACTCACCCTCGATTTCGGCTATGTCGCTTCCATGGATACCTTCTATAATACCTTGACCTTTTCTCCATGCCAGTTATAAGAGGATATAAGTTGCTAGTGTCCACACCTGGATTTGGATTCTCTTCAATATAAACCACTGGTAACGTTTCGATTGTTGGATCCTTTAAAATACACAATACACAAGAAGTTAGAAATAAAAAGAAAATCCATTTATAGAAACCTTTTTTTTCGCAATTCTTTTTTTTTTTTTTTAATATTTTTATGTTGTTGTATTTTGATGGATTTATACATTGTGAATTTTCTTACCTCTAAAAATTTCATAAGCAAAGCCGATTTACTGACAATATCTTGTTCTTCCTTTATGTCCTCATCTAGCTTTCGAAGTAACTCAAATTTATCTGGCATTGCCAAATCGTTGATAGCTTTATCGATATAATCGTCATCATCATCGGTTTCGAGGTCATCGTTTCCAGAGGCTGCTAAGGCAGCTGCTGCTTCGGAATTGAGTGCATGCAGGAGTTCTGGGGGCACAATAAAAAGAAAAAAAAAAAAAGAGAAACACCAAAGAAATGTAGATGAATTCCAATGAAATCATAAAGGACACTTTTTTACATTGAACGAACGAACATTCAGAAAGAAGTCCACAATGGTGAGGAAGGACACAATTCAATGGACTTTCCATCGTCGATTCCGAGTCCTTGTACAGAATTCTAGGTACAATTTGATAAATAAAACCCAGAGCCAGAGGGTGTATAGCAATAGTATCACTTTTCTGTCATAATGACAGAAGGACATACTAACATATCCACCACCTATGTACCGATACACAATTGGATTGGCTACAGTAGTCGTTCGAACAGGCAAAGGAAATTAGGATCTATTTTCAGAGCATCATCGTTCCTGACCATAGATTCTTGTTAAGGAATTCTTGAAGTGTTTCCTGAGAATATCTCTATGTTGTATGTAGTTCTTTTTTCGTACGTCATTATCATCAATGTGGTTCTTCTATGTGATTCAAGGAAGTGATTTGAGGTTTCCTTACAATCAGAAATGTGATTCAACGATTTGGCCTAAAGACTGAGAAAATTGTTTTCCGTTTTCTGTGACACGAAAGGGGTTCGTTTGGGATGGGATTGTTGGTCATTTTGGTGTGGTTACTTCAAGCTGGAAACTACAGATTGGCCAATTAAATAGAATAATGTCACTTTGATAGTGCGGTGAAATGGTAATGTTGTTCTCATTATGACATCTGACAGTTGAGTTAACAAGCTCAGCCTATAGGTGGAAAAAACAGAATAAAATACTCAATATACAAATGAAAGAGACTGACCCAGTGAACGTTGTGTTGTATTTTACAAAGCTCTTGATATGCATGGACATAAAAAAGTACGTATACGCCTATTTGTCCCACTGTGTTTTCAGTCATTTTTAGAGAAGATATAATTTGAAAAAAAAAACTACAAAACAACTCGCTAATTAATTATTTACTTTAATACTCTTATACGTTTCTTTTTTTAAATTTTGAATACAAAAATAATCGCACTCAATAAAAATTAAATAATATCATCCTTGATTGTGAGAGTGGGTTTGTGACCACATTTTCTGAACTATGTAGAACCAAACTTGTTGACGAATCCTTTCCCTCAATATTGAATTTTAATCTTTCAATAAATCTAATTTACTTCAAATATTAAATCCACATAATATCAATCAATTTACTTCAATTGAAAATATATTAAAATACAATATCAAATATGTACATATCACTAATCAAAACCAAACAATATTAGTAGCTACAACAAGGATCAATTCATTGGAAAAAAGGACCTCAAAGTGCAATGATTTTATAAGAACCCTCTTATCGAAATCAATTTAAATTCTTCACTGATATCAATTTTATTAGAAACAAGTATAGATATGGATGTTTATATGTGAAATGTGATTGACCGTATATATAATATGTAGTATAGGACATGACCTTCATTCAACCAAAAACCTTATCATTCCAGACACACACGTACATCTTATACACGCACATGATAGTCCTTAAATTCAATTGTGTAGTAAAAAAAAAGTATCATTCAACAAACTGTGATCAAATATCAATTTGTATTTATCAAACAAATAAAAAAAATCTAAGGATGTGAGGGGTGGGGGCGATTGACGACAACAACGCTCGGCGACGAGAGTGAGGTAATTATGGTCGCTTACTTAAACGAACCTACATTGTATTGCGGGATACGTATCGTGTTCATGTCGTTACCCTGACGAACATGGCCTTATCCTTATGCCCAAAAGGGAGAATGGGAGTGAAGGTGATGAGTGGTTATCTGGTGTAAGGACAAATATTGACTGTAATAATAATAATCGAACATCAGCAGAGGGAGGGTGGTGCCCCGAGGCTGAGGATTTCTTCTCTTGACATTTTCCTTTATTTTTTAAGTCAACACGAATTCGCTTAAGGTTATACTTGTAATTTTCCAATGGAACCGTTTTGGGGAGGCGGTAGTATGGGGACCATCAGAAACGTAGACCTGACTGGACTTAGTGGTTGGTATCAGATTTTATTTTGACTGGAAAAATGGTAAATACAAATAAATCAGTGGTCAGGAGTTTTTGGTGTCAAAGGAAAGGAAATTTTTTAACCCACAGAAAGGTATATCGAATGTCAAATCAAATTGGGTGAAAAATTATGATTCTTAACGTAGGTGTCTTTTTTTCCTGTTAACACAATGACCCACAGATGTGAAAAAAAAATTCATCGTCATGAATTTAAAGTGAGAATTAAGTGAAATTTAAACTAAACATTTCTACTTCTGCCAGAACTTTTTTTTTCCTGCGGTCGTACCTTTGAGAGTCTTCCACCAACTACTTTTAGATCTTTAACTTCCCACGGGATCTCCTCCAAAGGATAACTCATATACATGTTTGCAAAATACCATTAGGCAATTTTGCAACAACAAGAAAGGAAAAAGAAATTCACTTCACTTAATTCTATGAAGAACGTTGCAGGCAATAATTCTCAAATTGCATTCTTCAAAGTTCCCTAATAAACATCAAAATGCCAAGCTAAAAGTCAGGAAACACTCAAACGAATATATGTATGTATGCATGTTTTCACCAACAAGGAGTCATCACATCGTCATATCCTGATTCTGATTCTCTGTGTGGAAGGGATAAAGATTAGGGATAGACTTTACATATTCGTATAGATATGAATTTCATATATGCAATGCATGAGTAGCTGTAGTTTCGAGCAAAAATATGAGCCTACACATTCATGGAACATAGTGTTCCTATCCTGGGTAAAAGATTTAAACTGTTTTCACTTTATCAGAGTATCAGGTTGAGAATTGAAGTGATTAAAGGATTCAATGAATTGTAGTGGGTATATACATACATAGAAGGGCAAATACTCTACAGAATTTTGAAATGAATTTTGTTAGCTTAAAATTTTATATGTTCAAAAAATTAGTAAAAAGTCCAAAATTATAAACTTCTTCTTACAAATTAAGAAGATTTGGTATTATACAACTTTAAGATTTCCTGCAAACATAAACACACACTTAAAATCACATGAAAATATTTTTGATAAGAATTACAAACAGAAGTGGTCTATATTGACTTCCTTGAGGAACACCAAGACTTAGAAATTAAAAGAGTAATTTAAGTTGAAATAACTTCCTGGATAAAATAAGGCATAAATTGATAATTTTTTGAAGAGCAAGTATAAAATATTCTTGAAAGGAGGATTAAAAAATCATAGTCGCTTTAGTGCCATAAAAACCTAAGACAATATTTGCAAATTTCCAGGATTGTCGATTTTGTGTTTTTTTTTTTACATTTGAAATACAATTTCTTGTCATATAATATAGAGAATGCTATATTCTCAAAAAAGTGAAATAATCACCAGTCAAAAATCGTCAAACATGTAGCTCTGGGGCGTCGAAATAACAACTGAAATAGCACACCACAGTTTTTTAAAAGATTAAACAAAATTTAACCCAACTGACACTGTCAGAAGTCACATTTCAACTTCAGATATAAGTATAAACGTCAAAAGAATTTCAGAATTGGATAAATTTAAGCAATACTCGTATGTGAGTTTCTAAGAATGTTATTGTCTTCTTCATAAGTATCTCTTCCACTTAAAAAAAAAAAATACTTATTTATTTAAAAATAATATGAAATTTTCAAACGCAAATTTCATTTGATTCTCACATGTGTAACCTGCACGTGAGTTACCAAAGATTTCCTCATATCTATTGACATTTCCATTTCCTACGTCATAACTGTTGTATGTATAGTTGCGTCCTATATTATTTCATAAAATCAATTTTTCTTTTGATTTTAAGAACTTTAAAAGTATAAATAAAATCAAATTGATATGAACAATTGATTTGTTATCTGTTGCGTAAAATATTCGGCTGTTTTGGAAGTTTCTTTAAAGACAAGTAACGTTTGTGTCAGACTTATTTTCTAATTTTACTGTACCTACTATTTCACTTTTTACTGTACAGAGTTGAATAATTGGTCAGTTTATATTTCTGAAAATGTAATCGGAAGGTTTAAATATCACCTTACTTAAAATCAGCAATCAAGAAATCCAAACTTACCAAAAGAGACAAATTTGTATTACAAATTATATTTACATTGTATGTATATAAAAAAAAACTTGACACATTTGTCAAATACTACCTGCATTTATTTAATATCTAAATTTAGTTTTATTTTTTTTATATATTATCCTTTTTATTTTAAATGGCAAAAGGTGAGTTAAAAAATTCTTGAATTCAAAGAATTTCGAAAGAACAAACCAGATGTCAAACTCATAGTAAAATTAACTGGAATTTTAGAATTTTACAAACTGTCACTTTACGTGTTGGTTTGATGCTGTCAGTTAAGATGTCACTTTCAGAAAAATTTCACTGAATTTGAATTGGATTTTTCGTTAGTATTTTTAAATCAACTGGAATTTAAGTTTAATTTTTAAATAACGAATTTAAAATCCCAAAAAAGTAGTTGACTTTGAAATAGATTAAAATGTCAAAACTGCTTTACTACGACTTACTTACTACATAATTTGCAATGAATAAAGTAGACCCAATAAAAAATAAAATTCAGTGAGAATGAGATTTTAAAAGTTTTAACAGAAATCAATTAATTTTTGTTTTGTTTTTATTTTAAGAGAATATTTTAACATTTAATCTTCTTTTTGTTGTTTTAAAATTTATTATAAAAACTGTTAATGCTTAATTCCATAACCTCGAAACATTTTTTTTTGTGTTTTATTAACGTCCTTATCCCGTTATTTAATTCATAGGTGTAATGTATGCTTTTATGTAGAGATAGAGAAACAAATGCACTCGAAATAAAAGTCATCATCATTTATTGTGGGTTGACATTAGTAAGTGGAAAATCCAATAAAGGGTGTTTTTTTAACCGAAAGAGGTTTTCTAAAAGGTTTTAAATTCATTTTTAAAATAATTTAAATAGGTTTTTCAGAGGATTGTATATAATCGAGATTTTCTGCATGAAGTAAAAATATTCCACACATAGTGAAAAAATGTCAACAAAAAAATATTTCCATTATTTTATTTTTTAATAAAATTTATTATATGCAAATAACCCTTGGAAACACCCTTTACCTGAGGAGAGGATTCAGTCTAATGCAATAGTTGTTGTTTCCATGAACAGTAAAGGGAATGCATTTAATATACATATTTTTATTTAGTGTTTTAAAATTACCTTTGGGATGAATGTACACATGCAGGCAAAATATTTTTTCCAAAGAGGATTGTTAATGGAACTAGAAATGTCTAATGGTTAAATTAAAATATAAAAGCCATAAAATCGAATTAAAATAGTATAAAAAGCAAAAACATTTTAAAAGGGCTTGAATTGACAGTAAATAATAATTTCTAAAAGGTCTGTAAAAAATGGCAAATGGGTTTTAATGGTTAAGCCATTTCTAGTTAAAAATTATGGGTTATTGAAAGATGACTTAAAAAACATCATCGTTGTTGGAATCAGTTATAAAAAAAAGACAGAAGAACAAAAACTATGTTCTTTTAAGAATATTAAATTTAATGTTTAAAAAAAACATGACATTTTGACGACGCATAATTTTAAACAAGAATACCAGAATTGGTTGAATACGTTATGGAAATGAATCCGTTTAATTTGACACATGAGATAAAAATTCTATAGTTTATCTTTTTAATTTGTTAACATTTAAACATTTTATTTTCAGCCAAATATCTTAATCGAAAATTAATTTCTTCTAGCTTTTAATTGTTCCCAATTCCAGTGCCTTATGGGAGAACGTCTACTTAGAAGTTTTACTATGAGCTGTCAAAATGACATTTCCGTTTCTCATCGGTGGTTTTAACTCGTTTTACATTCGTTTTACACTATCAATTCTTCCAAGTTCCATTATGGCAGATAAAAAGATAACAGGAACAGATTTTTTCTTTATTGTAAGTGATGCCAAACATTTTATTTGAAACCCAAATGTCACTTCTGTTTTTTATTATTCTCTTGTTTATACCTACTCATTTAGGAAAGTTAAAAAATGTCTACCTTATTGTCCATCTCTTCTTGAGTGTCAAGTAAGAGTGAGATGAAATGATTAGACGCCAAATTAATTTCCTCAAGAGATGGCGTTTGCGTCTTATTGTAGTTTTTACTTTTTATTTGTATTGATCTCAGTATTTTTGTATAAAGCCCCTTTTAGACGATCAGTTTTCAGATCAGTTATCAGTTAATTTTTCAGTTTAACTGTCAGTTCAGTTAAAATGAAACTCAGTTCGGTGTGTAGTTCATTAATTGAGAACTGAACTGACATCTGATGGGAATTCCATCAGTTTCAGTTAAACGTTTCAGATATCAGTTTAACTGAAAGCTTAACTGATAGCTCAACTGAAACTGAAGTGATCGTCTAAAAGGGTCTTAATACTGTTATGTTTTTTTTTTTTGTATTTGACGAGTGATTCCACTGTTGCTGTCAATCTGTCATTAACGTAAAGCAACGCAACTTAAACCATCAATCAGAACAAAAGAATTATTTCAAGATTTTATATTTTTTCCTAACTTTTGTCAATTGAACAGTAAACGAGTAAGAGTCGAAATACATGCAGCCACCTTAAAAAATAGGAATCCATAAAAAAGATCAAAAACCTGCCAAACAAATACATATGTACTACATAATGTGCATATATGTAAATTATTATCAAGTGATTTAATCATCTTAAATGACACCAGACATAATTTCTTAGTCAACCTTTATAAATAGGATTTTATTCCAAAGAAGACGAAGACGAAACCAAAAAATTGTTACCGGAGCCCGAAATCTGTCATAAAATGCACACTGTCCTGATTAATTAAATTGGATAATTTTCAATCCGTCAAAAAATCAAATGTCATATCACGACCTACGTTTGTATGTTCCCTCATAAATAATCCTCAAACAAACATCATGATTGTTAATTAGGAAAATCCAACATGCCACACACTTATCGCCATTTATAACTCTTTTTCTTTCCTTGGGTGTTTATCCTTTTTTCCAAGCGGAAAAATCATGTGTCAAGGATAAAAGGCACGTTGTGATATAATAAGCGCCCATCCCTCAGAATCCCCCATAAATGTAGTTTTGACTGAATATATAAATATGTATGTAAAGATTTTCTTACCATCACCAGGATCATAGACAGCCTTTTCAAGTTCCTCTGAATCGTGTGGTTGATACGATACACTTCCTGGAATAGATAATCCCCCGCCACCAGCTGTTCCCATTCCACCGACATCAACGCCACCGCCGACGACACTACCACCGCCGCCAATCATCATCGAATTACCGTGACGGGAAGACAGCCCAAAGGCCGATTGTTGTTGCTGTTGTAATTGTGATGGGGCTGCACCAACCAAGCCCATTAAACTATCGCTCCAACAGGCTAAAATAATTATGGCCCACAGGATATTCAATAAGGCCATATTTTCTCTGTGTGCGTTTGTGTAGGTGTTTTTGTATAAGTACTTATGTATTTTTGCGTGTATAGTTGCTGCTCCTTGTCTGACAGGTGGTTCTTTTGTTACAAATTTATGTTACAACTTCTTGACGATGTCCTGGAAGAACAAAAAAGGAAGAAAACAAAACAAATAAGTCCCTGGGATTAGGTGGTTATAATTTAGCACAACATTAATCCTTAATTAGGTCACAAAATTAAGTGTGCTTCACTTTGTCGCTCGACACACATATCGACTCGATTAAGTGGTGAAATTTATTCGTATGACTTTCGTATAACGGTTTCATGTCCTTCAAGGGACACTTCGAATGTGATATGAGTTGTCACTTGAGTTTAGGACCGTGTAAATTGCTACTGAATCACGGTAATTGTATCATAACTCGCGTCAAGATTTTTCAAAATTAGACAATAGATCTTCTCTGTGTGTGACAGTTTGATGGCATTTGAGATATAGGCCACCTTTTGACAGCTTGTCATTTATTTGAATTGAATTAATTAATGATCAACATCAAATTTATCTAAGGAACACAAATTAAGACATACAAGTCTTACGAGATCACGTGGACATGAGTTGGAGGACGAAAAATCGTTACATTTTTTTCCTATTCATATTATATGACGTTTATATACGTCAAAATTAATTCTTTTCGAAATGAGAGTGGGTGTTTTTTTTTTGAAAAGAACAAAACAAAGAGGAAATGAATTGAGGAGGATTGACGTAACGTAGAAGGAAGCCTTGTGGGAATATGAGCTAATGTATGGATGGGAATGATGAATTCCAGTGAGTGATGTCATTTGTTGTTTTCCAACACAACACAAACTGCAACAGTCAAAGTGCATGCTCTGCTTAATGAGTAATTTTATTCTGAGTAAAATTAATCAATTTTTATGAAGTGTCAATAGCGTGTTCGATTGCACTGTATGAGGTTTATTTTATTCTGAAAACAATTAGGAGTATTCGTGTGTTTTATTGATTGTTTTTTTTTATAATTTTAATTAAAATTACGTTAGTTTACTTGTGGCAGAAGTTTGCATATGGAATAGTTGTTAGCTCAATAATTCAGTCAATTAAATGACAAACAAGTTCTGGTTTTTAAGTTTGAAAGTGTGTTAAGGACTTCTAAATGCACTTAGCAGAATTTAAACTCTGTGATTTTCCATTTATGTACTTCTTGTAAATTTACACCTGATATTTTTTTTTTCGAAAATTGAATTTGTCATTCAGGAATCAATTGAAGAATAAAATTGAACTCCTTGTGAACTAAATCATATTGGCTTCAAAATTTCTATATATGTATTAGCGTTGACGAGTATAATGGCAGGATAAATGCGTATCTTACAATTTTTTAACTTAATATTTTTAAGCACGATTTCGTTATGAGAATTAGTCTTCGAGAATTTTCAAGTTAAACGGAAGAAAGAAAGACCCATGAAAAGTAAACTTTATGTAGAAATTAATCCCATCATGCCACGGGCACTATATTTCCAAAAAAAAGGATAATGTTGTTATAAATTTATTAATTTATTCCAAGGAAAAGTAGGACTTCCTGAAATAACATTTACTTAATGACAAATTTCTTGTTTATTCTTTCAATATTCCGCATCGAAATAAAATCTCATATTTTATTTAACATAAAGACATGAATTTAAAATTTGACTTACATATATACATTCATGTGTATATACATAACTGTAGTTAAGCCGTTATTATTTCTTTATTTTATTGAGATAACTGAATCAACAGTGAAAATACATACTTCCGACAGGAAAGAGGATATACATCAAAATTATGTTTATGATGTAAATTCTTCAAAAAAAAAAGACGTTTATCTCAATTTTACGACCATTATATTTGTGTGTGTGTGTGTGGGGGGGTTAAATAACACACATATATATTAATAAAAACAAAATATGTATGTATTAACATTTGACTCCGGCACAACAAAAACTTTCCTTAACTCTCTCATTTATGCTCAATAAAAAGAAAAAGTTATAAAAAAAATGTTAAGTATACGCCACCGTGTACCAAATAAAAGAAGTAGTTAGTGCAGAGTTTATGTGCTTTATAGGTATTTGATTTGTTCGGACATCTGTTTATGATGATATGTATGCTCGAATGAAGAATGAAAAAGTTCATTCGGATTTTTGTTTCATTTTTTATTATCGTTAGTTTATGGGAATTTATATGAAGAACGAAATGTAAGGATATGCATTAAATATTCGGAGAAGAAAGAAAATCTTTACTAAAAACGCCTACGAAATACTAAAGGTTGGAATATTAAAACTGGAATATTATAATAACTTCTCGGACTCAAAAAATGGTGAAAAGGATTCAATATAATAAAACATATTGAAAGTTATCAATTTAAAATATATGTAATTTTGGAAAAAATACTTTTATGGCATTGATATTAGTTTTTTAATCGAATGGCCTGCAGGATAGGGTAAACAATTTAAGAATTTTCTAAAACGAATAATTAAGTTTTGTGGAAGTAAGTTTAGTGCTGTTGAAACTAAGTTTGTAATGAAATAAATGATAGAAATGGAAAATTGTGGTCATATCAAGGATAGCTTAAGATTTTATTCTATCTATGAAAATTTAAATAAAATAGTCTTCTAAATTATTTTGCAATCAATTTTCTCAAACCACAAAATTGAATTTTGTTTCTCTTCATTGGTACAAATTCAGCGTCATCAGTAAAAAAAATATTTATGAAAAAGCTTCTGATGACAGACCAATTTTCAAACCTTGATAACTTTGAAATTTTATTCTGATTTTTTATTGATTTATGATTTTATTTTGTATTTTTACTGATATAGATTTTTTTATTTTGACTTAAGGTTCAGTTCTGATTTTTCACAGAATTTTTAATCTGTCCGAAGTCGTAGGAATATTTCGATAAAATTTGACAGATTATGCTTTGACTATAGCAATAAAGCTAAACTGTCAATTGTCATTTAAATTGACAAACTATAACTAAGTTAGACAATCGATTAAAATGTTTATAAATAGTTGAGTTACTTCAACTAATTTTACATTCTTTGAATTGAGCTGAGCTTATGCATTGCTAATATTAACTTTGAAGTAATACATTTTCACATATCGTAATTATGGCATTCTGTCCCTTTCAAATTTGTCCCCTTTTTTAGTCGTAAGTTCAATCAAATTGCAAGAAAAGACTGTCATTTCTCTTCTGGCTTAAAGCTGACAGTAAACGCAAAAATACCGAACTCTGAGTAGAAAAACATTATTACCAAAAATAAATTTCTGGTTTCACACTTTACGCCTTCTTTTCAAAATCACTCAATGGCTCATATAATCAATGCAGTGAATTTCGTCCAACAGAAAAAAAAAAGAGTTAAAATGCAACAACATATATTTTTTTTTTATATATTTTTGCTGTCATCATTCTTAAGACAAAATCATTAATATTTTATATTTCTGGGAAATTTCCAACAAATTGAACATCGATTAAATTCTTTGCACGACATTGTGCGCTGGTGGTTGAAAAGTGTAATCACCCGAAGAAAATTAACATAAAAGTCAATAGATTTCCCCAAGGGTTTTCCATTCAATTGATGGTTGTGGCGTTTATTTTGTCGACGTTGTTGTATAAAAAATAAATAAAAATAAAAACAAAACAAATGAAAAGAAAAGAACCCTTTTTCTCATATCGGAAACGGACATACACAGAATTGAGAACGAACTAAACGAGTGTGAGTATAAAATAAGCTTCAATATGCGATTCAATTACTGTCTAGCCATTATCTATAGAGCTTCTATAATAATAATAACACAGCTTAGCAAACCACTTTAAATGTCATTTACTTTCTATTTTTAGCCTGATTAAATGGTTCCTTGATGGAAAATTGCAACAAGTCATGGATAAAAAAAAACGAAAATAAAAACAAAGTCCTTTAACATAGTAAAGGATATTTTGAGGTTTTTTTTTATGTTCATTTGACTTGACTTGATTGGTTTTGACGTTTTACAATCTGAGAAGGTTTTCCTATAAAGTTTCAAAAGCACAAGTCCGGTGAATGAAAAGTTGGTGAGAAAAAGAGAGTTTTTATTAAGGATAACCACTGATAGTGACATTATAAAGAGTTAAAAAATATTTTCAAAAATAAAAGGAGAATAAATTGTCACAACAGCATGATAACGATGATGATGAATAACAAAGAAATATATATAAATACTTTGGAAATAAAAACGCCAACAAAAATAATAAAAAACAAAATACAAACTCAAACATAGTTGAAAGCTTCGAAAAAAAAGACCGAGAACCCTTTTAAATAAAACGTCCTATAAATATACCTTCGGCCAGATTAATTGTTTTTTTTTTGTTATTTTTTTCCTTGGTTGTTGTTTCAAAATACAACAATGCTATATTTTTTTGTACTGCATTGTGGCCGGTCTATGATGGTGCTGGGTAACATTAATTAAAATTTTATTAGTCAAGGTATTGAATATAATATGTTTTTCAAAGACTAAAAGTCAATGGATAAAAATAAATCGAAAACCTTGATATTCTTTGATAAAATAATGTTTTTTTTTTTTTAATTGAAAATACGTAAATAAAAGGGAATTATTTTTCTTATTTTAAAATATATTTAATACAAGAAAATCGATATTTTTAACTATTTTTAAATTCAATAATCGTGACATGAACTAATTTTATTTCATTTCATTTCGTTTCATTTATTTTATTTTACTTTGATGAAGAATTCGTGAAACCAGGGTTGTCAGTTGAAATAAAGCTCAACTTAATACGATTGTCATTTATTTTAATTTTTAGGGTGCGTTCATTTTACAAGCAACTCGGTTGTCATGTCATAAAATAAAACGTTTAGGCCTTAAGAATTGTTTTAGTAATTAATACAAATTTTGAAAGTGTTTTTACATCGGATCGGTTGAAATTGATTGATATTATAGAAAAAAGAAATCCAATTAACTTCACAGATTATTTTAATTTTTAAATAAAGATGGTTGTCACTTGTCATAAACATTTCGTCGTCATTTATTAACCCTAAAAAAACATGAAACAGCATTTGACTTTCTATAATCTGCTGTCATAATGGATTGAACAGAAATCAAATGATTAATTCAACGTTCAGTTTTTGTAAGTTGAGTTAAATTTTGCTTTTTCTCCTTTTATTTTTATAGGTCAATGTCATTTAAGAATTAAATGTTTGAGATTTGACAACTTGAACTTGATCTAAAAACGCACCCTTAAATGAAAGATTAATCTGTCAATCTTAAAAATGACAATGCCAAACGCATAGTGAACTGTCAAAATGATTCGATTAAAATTGATACATTGAAGTTACTGTCTTTGAAATACATATACAGATATTAGTCAATTACACAGATTGTCAAAACTAAAAGTGAAGTTTTAAACGTTTTTTTAAGTGGATATGACATGAAACATGGATCTCTGAGTCCACACTCACGTCGTAGATAAAGTTTACAATTAATTTTCTTTTCGTGTGTTCATTGCTATAAGTCTTCAAATTTTTAGTCAACTAAACCAAAAAACAGCAGGAAAATAATTTTGATATAAAATTCGAATTTGACAGACGATTACCAAGTAGTTGTTTTTCTTTTGTAGATAGTGGCTAATTCTGACGTTTTAAATGTCAATGCAAAAATGTCTGTTTCATTTTCTTATGTCTTTATAACTAGTAAGTGAGAACGAGATAAAATGACTAGAAGAACTTATTTTATTTAGGTATCAAACATATTGGAAACATATCAACTGTCAATGTATTTTTAAAATATTTGTTTGCCAGGGTCTTGTTTGAAATTATGGTACAGTTGTTTATTGTGTTTTCAGCTTAAAAGGAAACTGTATTTCCGTTGTATCCATCACATGAATTAAAAATCAATTACATTTTATTAAGAATCGAACTTTCGGTGTAATTTACCAGAAAAGACATTATTTTTACCGTAAAATTTTGAAAACATCTTATTGTCTGGTAAACACATTAACTTCGTCCTTCCTCCCCAAACATTCATGAAAAATTACAAGTCTATTTTTGCCACAAAATGTTAAATTGCCTTTTAAAAAATTACTTCAAATCCTGTTTTTATACCAAAATAGTTTCCATTCTCGATTATCTAATCTGCACACACATGCTAATACGACTAATACGACTCCAATTTTGACCAAAATAACTATGTCCTTGCCCAATTCTTGCAATCATGAATCCAATTTCATTCACAATTTCTACGAATGAATAGCCAAGCTATTATGGCTTGTGAGTTAAAAATATCTCATCGTACATTAAACTAAATTTATTTCCTTACAAACACACACATTTGAATCTAGCAAGAATCGATTGATGGTTTAATTTAATTATAAATCATTAAATGGTCATTTACTGTTGCTGTTTTTTTTTTATTTTTAAATGCGAGTGTGAGAGTGTGGGGGTTGTATTGATGTGTGTGTGTTAATACAAGGAAAAAGGATTTCGTCACAAGGATACATTTACAATCAAGTCACATAATTTCGAACACTATCCATGTAAAGGATTCGTTCGTTAGACATTTTATTTTTATATTTTTAATTTGAACTTCAGTCGGTTCAACAGCCATTTAACAGTTACGCAATAATTCTAGATACGAAATTTTTGTTCTGCTTTTTTTTTTAATGATTTGTTTTCGTTAGACAAGGGTACAATACACAAACAAAATGCTGGGACTTTTCACGCTCTGTCACAAAACGAAACTTTTATGCGTCACTTTTGAGTCGGATTTGATTATATTTTTTTTTCTAGCGTGGGTGTTAGTTATTTTACTCCGAATTCCTATTTAATTAATTCATTCACACCCAGAATAATGAATAGGAAAAAAAAAGATGACCACAAAAAGGTTTCCGTTTAAGTGGCTTTTTAACTGGAATTTCATTCGACGAAAAAAAAAAAATAAAACAAAAACTTAACTGCTGCTTCTTGGAACTTGGAAATTCCTGAAATAGCAACTTGAAAGTGTCTTTTGAAAGGAAAAACACATTTTTAAAATTGAGGCAGGCCATGACTAAAAGAAGTTGTTTTTTTTTTTTGAAAATTGTCTATGAGATTAATTTTAGTCCTTTTTCAAGTAATTATTATTTTTTAAGATGTGCTTATACAGATTTAATTGTCTTAGCATAAAAAAGGAGAGATTTTTTTCTTGTGAAAAAGGTGAGTGAAAATTTTATCGGGGTTGTTGATTTTCCCATGAAAATTAAGTCGACAGGAAGGAAAGATGTTTCCCCTTTTCGCTCGATTTATGTTCTTAGTTTTAAGAGGATTTACATTTTAAAGGGGAAAAACACTTGAAAAAATTTTAAGAATTTTGACTTTAAATTTATTACTGTTTAGGAATATTCTATGTTTTTAGAACACACTGAAGATAGTATTTCTTTTCAGTAAAATATTTAAATATTTCCAAAGCTTAAAAGGGTTTTGGATTAAAATGAAGAATGCTACCTTAATCAAGTGACTGACTTGACTGTGTCCTTGTCCTTGCTGGAGTTAGAAAATTAAATCACTTTATTAATACATATTTTATTGAGCTTTATTCAAGGACTTGGTGTAAATGAGAAATTCAATCTCCAGAAATATACAATAAACATTAAATTAAATAAATGTGGGACTTAGGTCAATTAGGTCAAATAAAATGTCCATCGTCTAAAAGTCAACTAATTTGAATATTTTGTATTTTTGAAGCAACAAAAATAAACAGTTTAAAAATATTTAAACTGAAATCTTTCCAAAACGATTTCGACTTTAAGAAGTTTTGCTTTTGTGGAGATATCGATTTCAATGTAATTTATTGAGAAATTTGACATGGGTCAACTTTTGTGGGTATGAGAATGAGAAAGTGATTGATTTTAAATGACCACATAGAATATATTATATTTAATCTATAAATAAATGGATAAACCTATATGATTGAAGTTAAATGTTTGTTTTTCTTTCGGTTTGAAAATTCTAAAAATAGACTATTTTGAAATTTAATCGAATTATGACAGGTATTCAAAAATATTTCAAATAAAGGTTAGGGAAACATGAGAATTATTTGGAAAGTCTGTCTCCTTTTTTTTTTCTTGATGTTGATTTATGAATAGAAATTATTCGGTTTAGGAGAAGGAACATACTTCATCGAGGAATACAAAAGGATTAAAACTTGGAAAAATAGTTTATTATTTAAAAATGTAAAAAAAAAGAAAAATGTCTTTCCCTCGAAATTGATTTGCTTTTCGTACAAAAATCTAACTCAAGTTTCACTCAAAACAAATGAATATTGAAACTTGACGGAAATTGTGCTTTTCTCAAAAATTTTGTCTTGTTTTGTGAATTTTCTCGAACGAAATTTTTATGCAACGAAAACCAATTTTTCAGAAATGTTTGCGTTCTCAAGAACAGTGATTTCGATAACATAGTTCTCTTGTTCATAATATTTTCGAGTGAAACAATTTTCCAATGAAAATTTTTGAAACTTTTACTTTTTTGTCAATAATTTATTAGCTTCTTATTTCTTTCAACTTTCCTGTAATAATTCCACAGTAAGACTTTATCATATTTGGCGTGATTTTAGTTTTAGAATTCTACTTTTCAATTTTCTTTCTCATTAACTGAGTTCAATAGTTTTTGTAATAAGTACGTTGTGCCTTTTTTGACACTAAAATGTGAATATTTTTGATTATCTTGACATTAAATTAACCATCAGCACTTTTCTATAAGACTGACAAAAGTTTTTTATCTATTTTTTGCCACCTTGCAAATGGCGTAAGTTCAAAAACTGTGTTGTTTTCTCAATAACAAAAAAGACAAAAACCTAGATTTTCTAAAAAACTTAAATTTTTCACAAAATAATTCTAAAGTGTTGGTTCAGAAAATGCTTTCCTCTTTCATATCATCTAAAGTTCTATTCAAAAACTATAACTTTAAAGACTCAACACCTACAGCCTTATCGTTATGGTTATTATTTTTATGACTTCTAAGTTGTAAGTTACACTAGGTGTGTCCATATGTCCATCACACATCTCCTATATCCTTTTTCTAGTTAATTCCGTCTTCGATGTGTAAAAAATAGGAGTGTTAATAAGTTTCTAGGAATTTGACAAAATTTTCATTTTTGTTGTTAAAATTATGAAAAGAAAAATTGTTTATGAACAAAATAAAAGTATGTCATTCCCACACTTAATTTTATGAATAATCCATCAAATGTGTTGCACATATTTTACTTAAGCTTAGCATGGTGGATACTCCCACAAAGTTCCGGGAAAATTTCCTTGAAACAATGCACGTCACATCAGTGTGAAATTCCACACTTTACTGTGTCTATATCCTAAATTAATTCATTTGTTTTTAATCTTTAAACCTTAAATACAATTATATTACACAAAGTTCAAAGTATGTATTAGGCACGTACGTCTGAATATGTTATAATTATGCTTTGTCTCTTGAGTAACCCACGGGTTTCCTTATATCGCTCATACGACCCGAGTTCCCCCCAAAAAATTATATCTTTTCTCAAGTGTATTGCTATAATTAGCAAATATACATAACTTCCTGTAATCCAAATTAACTTATCGCCTAAGAACCACAAAAGTTTTTATAGAATTAAATCAGAAACAAAAATACAAAAAAAAAAAAACACACACACAAATCTCAAACTTAAATAAAGGAAACATAACCCTTTTTTATCGGTTGATTCTTCTCAACTCATTTGGGAATCAATATTTAGATACCCTTCCTCCGAAACTTCCAATTCCAACCGACAAAATGTGAATCCTATTTTTAGATAAAAAGTTTTTGTTAATTCTTCGAAAAAATAATTTATAAAATTAAGAAAATACAAAATCCAACACCTTTTGAAACCACGCATATCTTAAGATAGAAATCCTATTAAGTTGCAGGCGAGACGATGGAGTTTTGTGTTGTTGGCCTTGAAGTTTGGAGTCGAAGTTCAAAATGTTATATCTTAATCTTTGGAAATAAATCTTACATAAACGTCATTAGGAAATGTGTATTTCGGTTGTAGTTAAACTCTACCATACAAACACTTGACTTACTGCTTAAAAGTTGGAAATGAAAAGTTTTTAATTAGAATTCTAGAAAAGTAAAAGTTTCTTCACCTTCTGCCCTCAGGATGCCTCGGTTAACATAGTAACTGATTTTTTTTTTTCTTTTATAAATTAATAATAATTATTTTGAGTCTATTGCACTTTGGCTAAGTACAAAAGTGATGTATTCTCTTTGACATAATTATAGAAAAAATAGTATAAGTTGGAGTGATGAATTGCGTGGAAAAACTTTGAAAAGTAAATTGTTAAGTTGTGAGAAACTTAGAAAAATAAAATGCATCACGAAGTGATTATAAGTTCTTGTTATGAAGGTACTCGGTACTTGGTGTTACTGTCATCATTGGAAGGCTTAAAAGAATTGAAGGACGATTGAAAAGTCTTAGCGCTGCAAGGCTAAACTGGATTAAAAGGATTTATAAATCATTCAAGGTGCCGTGCGTGAAAAATAACTTCAATTTGATGAATTACTACTCAAAAATTTGTTCAGATGGTTTGAAATGAGACGTTTATACATAGTTATTCAGAACTTTTCGTTTGATAGAATATAATTTAATTTAAAAAAAAATTACATAATATAATAAAAAACAGAAGACGGCACTATGTCACAATTAAGTTACAATAAGTACATCATTTTTAAGACATTAGGTGATTATGCATAAAATATAGTAAATGCTTTTACTTAGAACTCTTTTGCCATGAATTAAAAAACAGGAAATGCAAATGCAATGACATTTATCTGGGAATAGGAAAGTTCAAAATTAAAACATAAAAAAGTATATTCCTTATACTGAAAGTATTTCTAAGGAATTATAAACTTAATTTTATATGAATACGATATGAAGCAAATAAGTTTATCTTTTTGAAATAAAAGTTGTAGTATTTACCTTTAAATTATGATTTTAGTAAATACTTTTATTTTATGCTTATTAAGTCGAAATATACTTAAAATCCAGTATGGCAAGAAATATTTAATTTTTGATTTGAAATAAGGTAGTCATTACTGATTTACTTGTTTTTAGTTTTTTTTTTTTTAATTTCATTGAAATTATAATTAATTATAATTATATACTTTTGTCTACTTTTTTATAAAATACCCAAAATGTCCTTTCACATCGGTACTTTACTTAATGTTATTTTGGCCAAGTGTAGTGCAGTTTGTGGCGTAAGTATTTTGTTGAAAAATCACTTTAAGAAATTATATAATAATTCAAAAACCGTAACTTAATAAATATATAAAATACCCTAATAATACTTTGGACTTGAAAACAAAAAAAAGTCATGCGAAGAATATTTTTTATTAAATACAAAAATTAACTGTCGAAAATGCAAATTTATTAGTTATAAGTATTTGTGTAAGAACAAAAATTGTCTACTAAAAATTTTATTGTTTAAATATTAATTGTATTTTTTACGAATATAACAAAACTTATGTACGTTCTTTAAAATTCTGTTCTTATAAAGTCCAACGGATTTGTAAAACAGAATAAAAAGAATACGAATTTTGAAAAATAGAATTTTGAAAAAGTAAATTTTAAAATCAGAATTTTGACCAAAGAGTCTTAGGAGTGTTAGAATATTGATTTCAAGCTTCTAAGCTTTGATTGCTTTAAAGTGATTGTTTTTTTGTTTTATGTCTTTTTAAATAAAAAATAATTGTCGATTTTTTAGTATAGTTCTTTTCCTATGCATTTTACGCCTGAAATAACCTAATTTTCTATTCTAATTTGGTATTCATTTTAATGATTTAGTTACAAAATTGCACACAAAAAATTCCATAAGATTTAAAAGTATTTTAACTTTTACTGAACATTTTGTGAGATAATTAAATTTAAGAAAACACGTTTTTGACATTTTTTAAAATTAGGTTTTTGTAAATTTATATGTTTCATTCGGAAATCAATTTTTGGTGGTTCAGTTTGAGAACAAAAAAAAATTATATTTTATGGTTTCTTGATACTTTTGAACTCAAACGCAACAAAATGCTTTTTAATTAAAAAAAAATATATTTTCTAAAAACCAAAAGATTCAATTTATTTAAGTGCAATATTTTCCATCATTGCAACTGTTTCAGTTTCATGTTTTGTGTGTTTATAATCCACAGAATTTAGTTCAAAGTATACTTTCACATCTTTTAAGTTTTTAAGTGGTTACTTTAAACTTTCAAGTAACCACAAACTAGATAAATGAGTTTTTAGTCTTTGAAAATCTTTACAAACACAAAAACAGTCACATTTTAACAATTCCACGGACTAAAATTTAAATACACATAATACTTTTAACATTTTAAATCACAGAAAAAATGTCTTAAAATAAATGGTTCAAAGTCATAGTTTAATTTACTCCTAATGACAAATTTTTGGGTTCTATTGAAGAAATAAAAACTCATTCAATGCCTGATGGCAAATTGAGAGACACATCCTTTCAAAACTTAAATACCTACCACTTCTTGTCAAAGGTCAATGGATAAAGGACCAACAGATATATTCTTTTCATAAAATAAAATTCTTATCTTCAATTTAAAATCCACACACTTGATAAAAAAAAAAACACACAAAACAAATTTACATAATATTTTCCATTTTTTTTTTTAAACAAAACTTGCCTTTTTTTGTCACTTTTATTTTACACGAAAATACAAAAAATAAATGGCCAACAGCACTTAACACTTCTTGTATTAAATTTCCTTCGAAATAACCGTGTGTGTTTGTATGTATGTGAGTAACACTGGTATCCCGTTGTGTATTCACTTCGGACTAATTTCTATGACAAAGCGGTTTTCCGTTCCGTTCAAATTAACCGTACGACCACTTGTTGAGCAATGCGCTGGTAAATGGTTAAGGACTCAACATTTATAGGCAACAAAAACAGCCCCCAACAAGAACACCACACCACACCACACCAACCACCCACCCACCCCTTTCCAACATACACTCCGACTATACTCCCTTTTAGTTGGAACTGAAAAAGAGAGAGCGGAGAGCATGAGACTCGTCCGTTCGTGTCCGTTCGTACTCGCACTATAAGTCCACCAGTCCAAGTCAAAGAATCAGAGGGAGATTTGTCAGAAAAAAACGTCAGGAGCAAGGGGGCGGGGATCAAACACTTTTACGCTGACACAAGGCAAACACAGCCCCCTCCCGTGTTAACACTTTTTGTGTGATTCATTCATAAATTTCAGTTTTTACTCGGCTACACAACCCTGCCCACCCATACTCGAGTGTTTCAAGGTTTTTCTTTTCGTTTGACTTTTGTGAGTGTGTGGGAAAATAATACGAATTCGGCGCAGTGGGGAGTTCGAATGTGGTGAATATCCTGTTTTTGGACAAGGAAAAAATAACTGTTGCTTTGTGTCAAAATAAAAAAAATAACAAAGCAAACAAAAAAAACAAAAACATCACACAATCCCATGCATAGAAATGAGGACTTAAAGTGTTTGTTTTCGTCAGGAGACGGAACTCGATTTGTATTTTAAAAATACGAGTAATATGTAATTAATTTTTTAAAAATGTTTGCCCTTAGAAAAATATAAATTGTAATACTTTAATGGAATTACAAACAGGAAGATAAATAAACTTTCAACTAAATTTATTTTATAATAAAAATAATAAATAAATAATTGGCTTATACAAAATAAGCCATCTCCGTGCACACCCGCATCGGACACATTTGAAAAATAATAGAAAGTTTAAAAATGCATAAAACGTCAAACATCCTTCCTTCCTTTTTGAAATTATTTTTATTTACTGTTATGAGCAGAACATTTTTAAATCTGATTGATGGCGGACCATTAATAAAAATTCACGTGTTTGAGGTTATATTAAATTTTTGTGTTATACATAAAATGAATGAAGGCCAAGTCTGATATGAATTAAAGAGATTTATCTAAGTTAGACAACTTTATTAGTATACATTTTGTATCGTGTCTATATTTTTTATTTAAATATGGAGAACCTTATATTCAAGAATATCCTTAAGGTGTTTTAAATTTAATATAAGTGGGTAATAGCTTTATGTACGAGATTAGTATACTTATCTGATGTAATGTATGTAGATACAAATTATGTTATTTACGGAAATACATAATTTAAATTATTCTATGGAATAAGATTTTCCACCAAATGAACTTTAAGTTAATTTGAATAAATTCTGGCGAAAATTTAATTCTGAAGTTTAAGGTTGATTAAGGTAGCTCTTCATACCTCATTTACTTTTAAATGATATAGAATAAGATTCTTGAACGTTGGTTGTTAAAATTTAATTCTATCAGTAAAATACGATTTCAATAAATTAATTTAGAAAGGAACAAGAGATTAGGATGATTAGCAAATGGTTTAAGTTTTAGGAGTCATTTTGTTGGGGGAAAAAATGTATTTCGAAACTGTTAGGTATTTATATTTTCTGTTGAATTAATTTTTGTCTCAATTAAATTTTTAAAGCAGTGTTGTTTTAACAGCGATAAAACCTTTATTTTTTCAAATCATTGTCTAGAAAACACAATACATTATGATTAGGACATTTTCAGTTTTTTGTGTTTTAGACATTAAAAAATTGACTATTATGCTATTTACATTTTTGTGTTTGATATGGAATCATTCATTTTGATAATTTATGTTATGTTATGCAAATGGAATTTTTGGATATATTTTCAGAAAATTTGAGTATGTCCAGCGTCGTCGTTATCGATCCACTACTTTCTACATTTTGTGCCAAAAAAATAGGG
The DNA here is from genome assembly GCA_905146935.1 of Scaeva pyrastri. Lineage (NCBI taxonomy): Eukaryota > Metazoa > Arthropoda > Insecta > Diptera > Syrphidae > Scaeva > Scaeva pyrastri. The sequence continues at coordinate 78,674,842 of LR989928.1, read as the reverse complement.
AATAGTAACACAAAATATTACTTTTCTAATTAATGTTTTTTTTTTTTTTCATTAACTTGATTTACACGTTAATCAAGTTTAGCAAACAATTTCAAACCCTCTCGGTGGAAGATCTCATTAAAATAGATTAATTTTTAAGTTCTGATTTTTACTTTGAAACAATTGGACCCAAAAAATTACGAACAACCTAGACTTTATGATTTCTTAAAAAAATATAGAATTTTGGCTGTATTTAAAAAAAATCCTGCAAAAAGGACACTCATCCAGTTTCACAGTTTGAACTTCACTTTTGGTTTGAGATTCCGTTGAATTTTTTTTTTCAACTTAAGCCTTAAACTCAATTTAATTCTTAGTTCAAGTTAACTGAAAGTATTCTCACCGTTTTTCTTTATCTCAGAGAATAAAAGAGAAGACACTGAAAGAAAGTTTAAAAAAAACTTCATAAAAGTGACGTTTTGGACACCTTACGTCATCATTACATAATTGAACGAAAGTCAACTAAATTCAATTTAGTTTTCACTATGAAACTGGACGAGTTAACTTAAAAAAAAAACATGAACTCCGTTTAATGTTAAGCTGAACTGAAGTTTAAACCCTTCCTGTAAATCTAGGGATAAGACTGTCACTTCTCATTTATACCTTAAGTTTTAGCAGTTAATCAAATTTTTATTTATAAAATTTTAACTTTATAAAAATTAAGTTTTTAATTGCTAGCAAATACTTCCATAATGGAAAGAAATAATCCAAGTAAAGACTAGAATTTAAATGTTTTGTTACTGAATGAGTCTTATATTTTGACTAATTTAAGAGTCATTTTCTTCACTAAAAGTTGAACTCAACTTGTGGATTTTTTTTCTCAACTTGTGATTTTGTTTTTCTTCACTTAAAGTTGACAGTATCAACTTTCGATTCTCAACTCTCGAGTTGATCAACTTCTGGTTTTCTTAACTTCCGAAAATAGTAGGAGTTGAGAGAGCAAACTTAAGAGTTTCCTATCAAATTCAAATTTGTAATACATTTTGTTATGGTTTGAATAAAAATATTTTTAAAATAAAATGTTGAAGTCATATAGCAACGCCTGAGGTATTATTTCGGATTGCCTCATAAGAATACATACAAAGCCCGACCGACCTAACGCTGTATTGTGATTAAGCTATAATTTTCAAATAATCGCACAGAATAAATTCAAATCCCAAGTTAAAACATACGTATCTGTCAAAACTCAGGGAAATTTATAAAAACGCAAGTTAGCTAACTTTTAAATTTCAACTCTCCAGTTGAGATTTTAAATAGTAAAGAAAAACAAATTTCAACTTCCCACTCAACTCTCAAGTTTGTGTCAACTCTAGAGTTGACCATCTTGAGAGTTTGCGGCAAGTTGACAAATAGTGAATAAAATGGCTCTAAATACTTTTATTACAAGTAAAATTCATTCATAAAAAGGATACTGCTGTCTAAAATTGGTATTTAGTTTTTAACATTTACAAACTTTTCTATGCGTAGGTATCATAAAAAGTACATGCGTTATTTTTGGTATTCATATGTATGTACAGTATAATGACTGATATACTGTCATTTTTGAAACTTAAAACTTGAAACTCACCTGCTGATAAAAAAAGTCATTATACTCTATGCACTGTAATAGTTCAAATATAGTATTTTAATGTTTGCTAATTTTATAATTGCGGAAATGTATATTTTTAGACGTGTATGATAGCACAAAACCACACCTTCATGGTCACTGTCTGGACGCATAGTTCAAAATTTAATATTTAATTGGGACACAAAGAATAAATTCAGCTTGTTAAATTTTAGAATTTTTAACTTGCAAATTCTGCACTTTTCAGTTTTTTTCTCTGGCTGACAGGCGGTAGGTAGACACAACTTTCTACCTCAAAAATTTTGTAATGTCACATTTTAAACATGAAGTAAACTATTTATGTCACATCTGCTTTGCAAACAATTTCCAACAAATTTTATCCCGCAACTTTTTTTTTATATAGTTTAATGTTTTTCATCCGACATGCAGTTCAACATATATACAAATTATTATAATCTTTATTCAACTTCTCTGTTCCCTTCCCCATGTTATGTGTACGTTTGTATATCGAGTAAACAAAATAAAAATTTTTATATAAACCACATATCGAAGTGAAACTGAAAAAAAATATGTCAGTTTTTGTATTCCACCCACTTTTGAGTAATTTTAATGATTCCTTGTTGATATTCGGATATCCTTGCAGTTGCATTTTTAAAGGCTACATTTTTTTTGAGTTGACAATATTCGTGGGAATTATTTCCTTCAATTACGCTGACGTTGCTCTGTTGGTATTTTTTTCAATGTTTTTTTTTTAATTATTATTCGAAGTAATTAACTTCATTGATTAATTATTTGTGCATGAAAATAGAGGAAATATTTCAAAATCTTAAACAATCGAATCCTGATTGAAATAAACTTTTATTTATGTATATGAATAGAACACGACAGGACCGTATTAATTTAGCTTATCTTGGAAGTTTTGTTCTCAATTATTATTTTGAATTCAACACAATATTATTTTATTGTTCAACATCCACATTCCCAATAAAGTCTTAACAAGTAAAAACTCATCAGAAGCTAAGACTAGAGATTCCTCAGGGCTGTCATTTAGGGCCACTTATTTTAATCTTAGTGATTATTGATGAATTTTCGATAATGGTTTCCAAAAATCTAGCTACGTTATGGGACGATAAGTCATTTTATCATTTTTGAATAAATAAAGCCTAAGGGACAAAAAACTGTCAAACTTTTCTAAATTCTTTCAGGAGAATGGTACATTTATATTTAATTTTAGAGCATGTATTTGCTATGAATTCTCGTTTGCTTTTGAAAAGTAAAAACGCAACTGTTCTGTACTTTTTCTGCATTAAAATAATTTAATTATTTTTCACTAATTGTCTTAATTTTGTTTATTTTAATTTACATATAAATAAAATTCATTAAATCATTATTTTGAGGTTACCGTGACATTTTCAAAAATTTTCCCAAACTATTACTCAACAGCAAACTTGAAATTCAATGTCAAATATCAACTGATTGATTTGACATATCAAGTGTCACTTAATTGATGATTTTTTTTTTTGTAATGAGTTCTTCATAATAACCCGTTTATTATCTAAATTTGAATTATATTCTGATGTCACTTTATTTTCACGAAATCCCACAATACCGACAACGATAAGGTTCAAAGTCCAGGTATTGGCTTATTGATACCACACAAATCAAACACTTCAATAATCATTCAAATTTATTTCATCGAAATGCCAATTACTTAGTAAATGGTCACATAATTATTTCCCATACCACGTTTCCAATGATCCAATAAATATATAGACATACCCACGATTATACGATATAGCTCACCATTACCAAACCATTTTTCCGATTAAAGCCCTACAAATAAAAATATTATGTTGAAACTTACTCTGATAAAATCATAACAGACATTTCGAGGAGATCTGTATAAGTTACTAGAACTCCATCTCTTGTCAACCCCGTTAACATTAACACTCTCAAATCAACCGTGAAAAGTTTATTTTTGGAAGTTCAATTATAATGCTCGGAGGCTCAACTTGTATAAGTTCTATGAATTTATTGTCAGGTATAGGTTTTCGGTGAGCCAGGGCAGAATCAGAATGTGCCCCATTAGTCAGGTTAATTGAGTGGAAAATATTTTATATGCATTTAAATTGCTTTTGATATGGAAGTTTAATAATTGCAAATTATTGAGAGAAAAAAAAGAAGGATTTTGAATTTGAAGAGGATATAAACCGATGCACTTAAGGTTAGCAGGAGGATATTGATATATTAAGGTCAAGTTGGAAAGTACATATTCGTTTAAGGTCAAGCATATTAGGCCAGATCCGTGGTATGTATACTTAGCCACATCCTTTATATGAACCTTGAACTATGGTTGAACTTCAGTTCATCAACTAAATTTGGTGAGTTCAAATTGATCAACTGCAATTGCCTATAACTGCACTCAGAGAATTGAGTTTTTCTATTAGAACTTGACAACCTTCACTGTGAACGGACCCTTAACCAATAAGCACACTGTCAGTGTCAAAAGAATGACACAAAACAAACATTTTGATACTATAAAAGTTAACGAACGCAAGACCGTAAAACTTATAATTAAAGTTAGACACGCAGCTTCATTACAAAATCATTTTCAGTACAGTATTTTTGACAGAAATAAGTGTATATTGACAGCTCTGTGAAGTGTTGTCTTTCTGTAGGTTCTGTCATTGATCCTTTCTTAACAAGTTGATGATAATGACAGGGATGTTACAGATCGCTACAGTTGTTCAATCGCATGCAATTGACATTACTGATTTGTCACTCCAAATTTAAGATCTGTCAGAAACCTTAAGGTGGTTGTAACTTGACTTGACTTTTTAAAATTCAATTCGATAAACGTGTTGTAGTTATAAAAATAATTACCTTTTGTCAATTGAACGTTTATATCCTAAGTGCGTCTGTGTTTTTGTTTTTTGTACACAAATTTAGATCAGTTTGTAAATCTGTTCTCTAAAAGTGTGAACACTAATTATTCCAAAATGACATTACTAAAAATGACAGTCTACTTACGTCAGATGAGAATAAATTTTGTTTTCACATTCGCAAAATTATTATTTTTTCTTATCGAAGAAAAAACCAACAATCAAAGTAGAAGTAGGTACGTATTCTTATCATTAAAATCATATTAAATTGCAATCAAAACCAAATAATCCTTTCGATGAGTGGTTTATTATAAAGGAGGTTGGGTTCGAGGGTATTATGTGCGTAATTATAATATATCTGCGTATAAGTGTTGGCTTAGCTAAAATATCGATAGACAATTGCGATTATTTTTATTGTATGATAAAGTTTTTATTGCAAAAATAATTAAATTTATTTAGCAAAGTGCGAATCATCATTTATGTCTATATTCAGGTAAGACTTCATTGCTCTTTATCAAATGAGCACCATTTGGAGTGGATTGCAATGGAGCTTATCGTCACATGTCGTCATTGTCCTCCTCTTCAACTTCTTCCGGTCCCACCAATTCCTCGACTTCGCCAATTATTATCTTTTCAGCTATTTGATACAGTTCTCGAATATTCTATATTGAAAAAAATATGGACTTTGATAATAAAAGTTGTCAAATGTTTTTTTTTTTCACGACTTACAGTTGCTTCTCGAAGTTTAGCAATTTGCAAATCATCATATCGAAGATTATTGTGTTGGGAATTGCTGACTAAGTATCCTTTCTGGGTATCTGCATCCATTTGGGATTCCATTTCTTGTTGTTTTTCTTCTTTGATATTCGTATTCGAGGTTGGAGTCAGACGTTGCGTACTGCCACAACTGCTTGGAATTCCTGAGGCATCGTCATCTCCCAAAAAAACCGAAACATGGGATTCTGTTTCATCGGGAGGTGGTTTGTGGAGTGAAGATGCAAAGGCTTCCACAGCTGACACCAACATGGCCACTTTACTACCAAACTGTAAAGAGACAAATATCAAAGAATGGATGCTGGAAACGTCATATACGTCAAAAATCCAATTGAACTAAATATTTCGGTAACATCAACTCGCAATTCTGTGTTGAAAAATTAAATTGTTGACAAATTTGAAAACGTCAAATGATTTTGCAAGAAAATTGACAGACATTTTATAGAAAATATTTGTGCAACAATCACGACCGTTTTACAAAAATTTGACATTTTCAAAAATCACCATTTTTTATATTATATTTACGTTTTGTGCTGAATGCTGAGATTTATCACTTTGAGATCGCTCCAACTGTTGACGAATTCTCTTTTCAGTTTCACGGAACTTCTTTCTGAGAATTAAAATAAAATTCAGTAAAATTTACAACAAAAAAGTTTATTTTTTTTTTATTATTTACCTGGCTCGAACAATATTTTGAATATCCTGAGGATCTGTCGAATATGGTTTTGATTCACGAAGTGATCTTTCCTTCATTTTATTGCGTTCGCATTCGAGAAATTCGCGCAAATTTTGTTCGCATTCTTGCCATTCAGTGTCATTTATTCTGTGAATTAAAATGAGAACAATATTTTAAAATAAATGTAAAATAAAAAGGAACAAAAATATTTAATACACCGATGACAGCACTGGTACTTGAAGAAAAACCAGTGTTGTATACTACTATCTCAGAGCTGCCTATTGTACTATCGCTGTTAATTACCATTTTAGTTAACGCTCTCTTTGCACTTGTTTCTATTTAAGGCACTACTAAATTATATTTTTATGTCATCCATCTGTCAAACATGTACTTTTTAAATTGACATTTGTCATGAGTAGGCATGTAAACGTTCTGGGTATGGAAACGACTTGGATGATTTGCAATAATCAAACAAGGTGATAATGACATAAGATAACAAAATAGCTGTCACAACAAAAATGTCAATGTTATTTCTCAATCAATTTGACGTTTATGTCGTAATTAAATGGGCTAGAGTTGCCAAATGGTATATAATTTTCTATATTCTCTTTTTTCATATCAATTCATTGACATATTATTATCTATTGACAGAGAGCTCAAAAGCAATGTAAGGAAGTTGCCATTATATGTTGTTCTTTGATTTTGATCCGTGTTTTTGAAACCACTTAAAATGTCATCATGGCAACCTTTATTTTGACAATTCAAATTAGAATTTAATCAATAGAATTGAATCGAGTGGAAAGCACGAAAAACAACAGACTATCATCACGGATACTCTTTTATGCATCGTCACTAAATGGCCAACCATACTTAATGACGTCAGTTTTTTTTTTCATCGATTTCCATCTATCCTACGTTCAATTTGTTTTAGTTGCGTCACATCATCCATCGTCACAAATAACACAAGACTGACTTTGAACATTGACCACTTTTTCTAAATCCTTTCAAACCACAAAAAACTCAATCATCGGATAGACAGCCAGTTTGAGGGAGGGAATCTGTTAAATTACATCCTGTTTCCGGTTTGAATCAATGTCAGACGCATATTATTAATGTGAAAGTCATGCCATGTAAAAAAGGGGGGAGGGGGTGCTTCGGGATGCTAAATATATAAGTTAGATGATTACAAGAGATAAAGCGGGAACTTTGTACTTTGTACCGCCTCTGTGTCTGTGATTGTGACCATGACTGTGATGTGTGCGTTGGCGGTAACGTTGTGAACTTTTAACTAAATGGGGTCGGCAATGAGGGGAATGGTTAAAGGGAACGATAATATGAATTTACATTGTAATGGCAACGATATTTGGCGCGTTTTAATAGTACACACACACTTTTGTGTTTTGTACAATCGTACTCGTCTCGTACTCATCATACCTCAACAAATCCAAGCCCCGTTGTGCATCTTCCTCCTCGTACCGTTCTTCGAGCGCCTTCTGTTCCTTCTTTATCCTTTCCATTTCCATTTGCTTTTGTCTTTCCTGTTCCTCGTGCCGCAGTCTTTCCCGTTCCCATTTCAATCCTTGGCGCAACAGGCGTTCTGCATTTTTCTCACGGTTTGTTTTGAGCTGCAAAAGGACCAAAAATAAAAATGAAAGAAAAGAAAAGAAAAGAAAAGAAGAAAAAACTTAAACAGCAAAAGTTCCTTCATTCTTCATCTTTCATTTATATAACTTTAAGGAAGAATGGCCTGGTCTGGTACTGGTCCTGGCCGTGTTAAGGATATTTTGTTGTTTTTGTTTTACTTCCGTATAAGAAAAGGAGAAGGCAGAAAGTGTGATGTTTATTTAAAAGAATCTTGTTTCCTGTGTTTGTTTTAGAGAATGATTTTTTTTTTTAAATGAAAATATTTTGTTTTGTTTTGTTTTGCTTTGGAAAAGTGTGTGTGTGTGTAGGCGAAAAGGTGCTTAAAGGACGAGACGAATCCTCATAAAACATCTGTGTTTATAGTCTTCGTAAGAAAAGGTGCAAACATACGAACCTTAGAACGACGCTTGACAATTTCAATGTTTGCTCTCCTGTTGACGACAAATATTGGATCAGCTGACAATTCTTCAGGAATGGCATCGGTCTTGCCATCAAGAATAAGGTTACGTTCACGTTCCAACTCTTTGATCTGGGCATGATGTAGAAAGAACGCATATACGAGTAGAAAGATAGAAATATTAGATAAAGGAAGATAAAACAAATTACGAAAACAGTTTACAATTTTTCACTACATCAGAGATTATATTCGTTCATTTAATTCATTCACGGGAAAAGGAAATATTATTTTTTAAACGAGTACGAGTTTAATGGAGTCTCTTCCTCTTCTTAGGATTGAAGTGTTTTGCAATTTAAATCAGTCGCCGAGTATGAAACTGAGACGGTTGTAGGAAGTAATCGTTTGTGACACAAACAAGAAGATAAAAAATTGTGCTAGTTAAAAATGAAGATAACATTTTTTTCTGTATAACGAAGTCTTCGAGGGAAATGGGAGTTCAAAGGGGAAAACAGCAATGTGAGGATTAAAGTTCAAGCAACTAGACATGCAACTCAAGGCTTTTATTTTTCTACATTCATTTGACTTTTTTTACATTTAAAGTTAAATATATAAATTGTTCAAAATTAAAAAAACAAATTATATCTAGTAATAAATTAATATTTTACACACTGAAATAATTATATTTCCATTTAAAGAGCACCTAACCCGTAGAGTAATATTTTATGCAGCCTCTGTGCGATGCCATAATTTAATTAAAGAAAAATATAATAACCAGAACGTGATTGCAATTTTTAAATACAAAAGTAAATTAACACAAAAAGATTTCGAAGGACGAGCGACGACAAACGATGATGGCTTGGTGGCAAAAGGACAAACAATAAGGCCCCTCGTCCTTATAAAGTAGGTATACAAATATATCTACAAACTTTAAAGCTGGAAGCGCGACAATGAATTCGCATTTAAATTCCAGAAGTCCTGGGAACCAAGTGCCACCTCATCTAATCCTTGAGCCAATAAACTCAACCCACTCCAACTCAGTCCCAGTCCTTGTTCCTTTACTTACACAAAAACACTTTAAATGTAACTCCATCATCATGATGGCTATAAGGCAATTTTATATTGCAGAAGACGACAAACTAGTTACAGTTAGTGTTCGTGTTCGAAGAGCATCAGGAATCAATTGTCAAGGATTTGAAGTGGGCTCCTCAATTGCAGCTACTTCACGTTGACGTTACAAACCAGTAATTTTGGCACTGAAAAACTTGAAACACTTTTAAATAACAGTTTTTCACACGAGACACGCTCAAAATTTTTGTGAGAAATTGTTTTTTTATAGTTTTAAATCGATTTTTGTTGGTGAGGTGGAGGAAGGGGGAGGAAACTTCAGTTTTGGGGGATTCTATATGTTGTATATCGAAAATGAATGAAAGTTACAAGTATCAATTTGGTCTTTAAATGAAGATCCTTAATATTTCATTCATTAAAAAGTTATTTCATAAAATGTAAGCTCTCGAGTTTCCAAGGTTATGGCTTAAGATGGTCAAAACAAGAGTCTTCAAAACTGCTAACTTCTATCGATTTAAGAAAATTTAACAGTTCACTTGAAAATCGTAGTTTTTCTTATGTTTGTATAATTTTATTATTTTGTTTTCTGTTCATTTTTAACTTAACACAATTTTAACCTAAAAATAATAACATGAACCGGATTTCCGGAGAGTTCAATTTGAATCTAGGTAAATCTATGAAAAATAGGGTCACATGGAGTAAAGTGGTGAGGTTCGATTTTTTAAAATATGTTTTAAAGACATAAATTAGAAATTGATGTTTATGACTTCACTAACGGTTTTGAAAACAATATCATTAGTACGTCCAAGTTCTGTTTTATTTCTTATTGATATTTTAAAAACAAAATCATCTTGCTCTGCATTTCAACTTTTAACAACATTCATTTAAAAAATAATTACAATTTTAGAGTTTTCAAGCTTAAAACCATATAAAAAGTCGAACTATAAAAATCGATAAAACAACGGCTTAGTTTATATATTTAAAAAAATTTCATATGTTCCCTGCTTAGTTTTGAAAATCTGTATTTTAAAAATTTAATTTTGTAAAGCAATATTAAAAAAAAGACATTTTTAAAGAAGAGTTTTGAGGAGTAGAACATGATCTGGCCTTTGAAAGGTCAAATATCGATTGTTGTCGATGGCGTGAGTAGAGTGGTGGAGTATAAATATCGATATGCTATGCATGCAATGTCATCGTAGACAATCGATATTAACTTTAAACTTAAATTACAAACTTTAAGAAGTGTCGTATTTTTTTAAATTAAGATTTTGGAATAAACATGAAAGATGAGACTAAATTTGTATTGAAAAAAATAAATATTTTTGTATGTTTGAAATTTGAAGCCTGTTTTAGACGATTTGTTTTCAGTTTAGTTGTCAGTCCACCTAAAATGAAACTCAGTTCAGCATTTAGTTCAACAGTTTAACTGAGAAGTGAACTGATGACTTATGGTTATTTCATCACTTTCAGTTTCGGTTTCAGTTGAACACTTTAGTTTATGTGTTTTGAAATTATTTTAACTGAAAGCTTAACTGATAACTGGAACTGAAATAATCGTCCTGATGGAGCTTAAAAAATAAAATTAAAAATAGTTAAAGAAAACTTAAATTTAGCAATGAATATAATTTCAACGATTACTTAAACATTTAAGAACTTCTATTTAGAAAATTCATGGCCAACAGTTAAAAAGTAAAAAACTGAAGAAGATATGTCGAATTTTTTTCATTCGACAAAAATCTTAATATCAAAAAATCCTTAACATTTATATGAAATACAAAATAGAAGCTTAATTTAACATCAGCATTTAATGAGATTTCACTTTTACGACAAAACTCAAAAAACTTACCTCTCGATTTTTTATCCTATTGGATAACTGCATTCGATAATCCTCATCAATTCGCTCCCTCAACTCCTTCATGTACTTTCGATCTGTTAGCCGTACGACATTTGTGCCCATCAATCTTTCCAATCTTGCCGAAATTCTTGGTATATTAAAGCTGAAAATTTAAAATACAAAAACAAAATGAATACAACTTAAAGATAACACCTCTTATTATTTTTTTCAAATCTATCTTTAATCAAAATCAAAATAAGACTATCCGCACCGATTTCTATTGTCGTTCTAAAAAGGTATAAAAAATATTATCAAAATAAAAAGCCGTCTGCATTTGACAATGTTGTTTTTGTTGTTGTTTTTTTTTTCAATATCTCTGCTGATGGTGGCAACTGATTTCGGCAAATATATGACTTCACAAAATTCTTCTAACCCAATAATACAAAATCAATATCCTTCCATATGTGATAGAATACTTATTTTGTTGTTTTTAATGTTAACCATGAATATGTATAAACAAAAAAAAAAAAAAAATTGAATAAAAATATTCTAACCGAGTCATATTATTTATATCATCTATAGAGGTAGACCCCCCCCTTTCCAGTCAAGGAAATAAGAAATCAAAGGGAAATTTGAGGCGATCACGATATTTTCCGAAAGCAAAGTCATATGTGGACTAATATTGTGATTTTGAAGGCCATGGAAACACACACTTCGCACGCTATCCCCGTTCGTCGTCGTCGTTGTCGTTAGATTGACATGCGAATTTTGAAATATTGTTTTATGGTTTTCTTTTTGGGGAGGACATAATTCTGGATGAAGGAATCACCGGTGTTTTTGTTTATACGCTTCATTTAACGAGAGATATTTGTCTTGAAAGAATTTTGTAATGTTCTTGGAGAAAATAGAACCACTTTTATTTTACACTTTTGTCAAAATGGCCCAATAGAATTTGTCGAAGATTAATTTTTTAAAGTTCAAAGATTGTAATCTTTTATTTTTTTTTAAAAGGAAATCTACTTTTGAATTCTAAAACTTGTGATGTAAAATTATTGTTTTAAAAAAGAGTTATTTTTTTATGATAAGTTACTAACAAAATAAATTATCAAAAATTTCCGAAAAACTTAGAAGTTTTTAGAATGCAAATTCATCTTTTTTAGTGTTCATGTGAAAATACCCGATCTTAAGTTCCTCCATCCGTATTTTAATAATGTTTGTCATCTATGTATATTGTATATCTTAAAAAACAGCAGAGATATCAATAAATTTTAATTTACAGAAAATTACAAAAAGATGTCCATAAAGAATACTCAAAAAATTTAGTGATAAAAATTTTTTTTTTAAATAAAAAAATAAAAGTACAAAAAAACATTTTTAGGCTTGAATTTAAGTTAAAACAAAAACTTTAAATAAAACGCTGAATAATTTTTTTTTATGTTATGAATACTGATTTTATAAGAAACCGGTTAATTTTTGAAAAAAATTATTTGTGATTTCTTTTTTAAACATAAAACCGCTAAATATGATTTCAAAACCAAATTTAAGTCATTCACTGATATCTTATGAACCTAAATATAATAATTGATAGTAAATTTTGCAGTTATGTAACCCCAGACGAAGTGAGAACAAACTAAACATTTTTTCTTTCAATGGTTCACTTGGGCGTATACGCACTTTCTAATATTAGGTATTTCGAATTTGAAAAATATTTTCTTTAACGTTTATTGATATTCTTCTTTTGAAGTTGGGTAAAAAAAAAGATGATAATATAGGGTTGCCATCTTTAGTAAGCTCATCTCTGCTTGAAAACCTTATAAGAATAAAAAAAAGTTCTATTCCAACAACATTTAAAGCACTTTAAAAAAAAAAAAAACTAAGAATGTCGTATCGTATCTCATATCTTACCTCTGATTTATTGAAATTTACCCTACACTCTAATTTTAAATTTCAAAAACACAAATTTTAATTGTGATATGTACATATAAATATTTATTTTATTTTACTACTAGAGGGCCCGGCAAACTTCGTCTCGCCCCAATTTAATGCAGAAACTTAAGCTATGGAAAAATATTTTTGTTGCTTGTTCAATTTTCATGCAATAACCGCAGATTGATTTTTTTATAAAACGTGGTCAATGTTTATTCCTAAAAATATACCGGGATAAAAATAAGCCTATGTTTTCCCAGACTTTAATCTATCTATCTGTATCAAATTATATCTAGATCGGTTCATATGTACATTGTAAATAATATATGTATGTCTATGTATTTATGTACGTAAACAAGTAGGTTAGGTTAGGTTAGGTTACGGTGGCTGCTGGAAAGAAGACCAGCCCAATAAGACCATCAATGGTCCATTTTGATACCACATGGATCGTAGGATCCTCCTACTTTTTGAACCATTTGGAGCTAACAATAAGGCGGTTGAGACTGTGAAGGTCTGTGTTAATTACATCACTGGGAGTCTCCGAGGTGTATTTTACGTTTTTGTACAAGTGTAGGACAATGGCAAAGAAGATGAGGAACTGACTCTTCTTTTCTTCCTCGTCCATACAGCTTCTACAGCAATCGTTTGCTGGGGATCCAAGTCGTAAGGCATGTCTGCCTATTAAACAGTGACCAGTAAGGACACCTATAATGGAGCTAATGTGCAAGTTAAGATTCATGAATAGCACGTACTTGTAATTAAACTCTAGGCCCAAAATATGAATATTGTTTCCAAACCTAAATTAGTAATAAGCTATAAATTTCCATTCTTAGAAAACATATTTAAATGAATCATCTTGAAAACAAATGCTCTTTGTTCAAGTCTCTTTTCCTAGAGCATAAATACTCCAAATAAGTCAGATATAACTGTTAGTTCGTAGAGTTCCATAGTTGATGCATTGCTGTTATAGTTTATAAGTGATATTAAAAAAGTGTTTTTAAAAATTCATTCTTGAAGTGAAATGAATTAAGTTGCAGTCTTCTGCGAAAAATTGGAAAATCCTTAAAGACGTTGACACTCTTTTTATAAAAAAAGTGCTTCTTATTTATTTTCTTTTCCATCGCTTCAAAAACTAAGGAATTCCCATTCAACCAATTTTTTTTTTATTAAAGATGATTCCTTTTATTAGACACATCCTTAATCATGTTCACATTTTTATATAGCCACTTAATTTTCAGTACAAAAAAGATATTAAATAAATTTCAAATACTTATATTTTTGTTTGTGGTTGAACTCCGTTAAGGGTTAATTTTAAAATCATTATTTTTCTTGTCAGCCAATTTTATGAAAATGTTAACATTATTGACTTCTGATGATGCCATGCCTCCTACTCAAAGGATACAATTTAATCCTTGAGGCGAATATATTTTATAAAAAAAAATTATCAAGTAGAATTCTCATCAAAAAAAGGGTTAAAGAGGAAAAGTAATTGTTTCTTTCCTCTTAAAGAATTAATGATCATAATGTGAATTCTTATAGATAGAAGGCTTTTTATTCCTATAACCTCAATTTTAACCCATAAAAATCATGATGATGGTGAACAAGGTTGTCCATTTTGTTTGCTCGAAGTGAAACTTAATATTATGTTTATACTCGTACTCCCGCCTAAAGGACTACAAAGCCACAAAAACCTTCAACTTATAACTGCACACACATCATTTGATATTATTTGGCTTTTATAGTATTTTCGACAGAATCATGAAAACCACTAGTTGCTGGGGTCTACATCCATATACCCATTATAAGAGTATGTATAAGTATATCCGCCCAAACATTCTCCAAAACCTCCTAAACAAACCTGCATGATGTGCAATCTCTTCCTACTCAACCTAGCAATGGCAATATGGCAACTGCATCCTGGTACAGAGGTTCTGGCCTTCTGAGAGATTTATTTACCCACTGCCTGGTATTAGTGTGCCATCCTTCGGAAGCTATCGTTTAAAGTTGCAATAAAAAAATAAAATCAACTCCCCCAACCCCAAATACCTTTACACACATTATAACCTTTAACAGTATAATAGTCCAGTAAAAACTCTGATACCCACATTCGAAGCTTTTGTATGTGTGTATGTGCGAATGTCCTGAAAATAGTACATACACACATAAAAGTCAGTCCATTAAAGTGCGGCAGAACGACTTGATTGTGCAACTTTTTACGGATGGTGTTAAATGAAATCCTGGCGAGTAGAAGTTTTCCTATATACAAAATAATAAGTATTTATATAGTCGGGCTTTTTATATATAGTGCAACATTAACTACGTCATTACCGTTATACCATCATGAGCAGGTTGGAAAGCGGAAAGAGGGTAATAAAGCCAAGGTAGAACGAGAGGACACCAGGACAAACAGAACTGAAACTATTTCAACCGTAACCACAAATTTAATTTTGTTTAAAAATTAACGACATTTAACAAACTTCGAATATTATATACAATGTTAATGAGCCTTTAAGTTATCTTTTTTTTTTTTTGCCAGTCTTCCCACACCAATACCAATAGAAGACTTTTCAATTAGGTATTTTTATTTTAAGACGATAACAAGTTGTTAATCTCAACTTCTTCTCGGATTGACGCGTTGGTTGAGTTGTTTCTGCTTTCAATGTAAATGGAAACTCTTCTTCGAAACAAAACTTTAAGGTTTGTTTTAATTGATAGACAGAAAGAGGTCAAACAGGTTAAACTAAAAAAATGGTGCTTAAGTTTGTTTCTATCCTGAGGCTTTTTAAGAACCAGTAATTGCAAATGTTCAAGTCACAATAAGGTTTAGTTTCGACACAAAACGCGGGCTCAAGATGAGGAGGTCTTTTTGAAATTGAAGTTTTGAGAAAGAAAGTACCAATTCAAAACGTTATCCGGCTTAGCTTAGTGAAAGTGTTCCAAGTGTTTGGTCAGTAGTTATTCACAGTTGGGTTCAAATTCTAAAGAGGTCTTCCAAAAACATTGTTTCAAAGGTTCAGTGGTTTCAAGTTGTATGACCACTCTTGACTCCTTGATGAAACGTCGTCCTTATAAGATGACTCAATTTTGACAACTGTTTTGTCCTTCACCAGGTATGATATTTTTTCATATGTAGCGCTTCTGTTCTAAGGACCACACACCTCGGATGCATCGATGTTGTCAAATTTTGACCACAAATAATAAATAAAGTCGTTTAATTTTTCTTAATTTATGATAAGACTATTGACAGTAACGGAGACTCATTTCAAAAAAGAAATTAGGTCCGATAACACCGCCATGCAGTAAGCCACACTAAGAAGTCAATCATTGCTTATGTGTTGATATTTGGTCATTGAAATTAAGCACGCTCAGAAGAAGAAGACTGCTGCTTTCTTGTTACATAATTCATGTAGTACGTTGTATCACCTGATAGCTCTACTATTTAGGGTGCATTGTCCTTACTTCGTTCGGGAGAGTAATTTAAATTTTTAATTAATTTTTTAATAAGACTTTTTTTTATAAATTTAAAGAACTCACTTTGGTATTTTTGTCTAAGTTTTAGAAAAAGTCAAAGTAAGCACCAAAAAGCATCCAAAAGCTATATTTAAGAGGTTTTTGCCAGTGTTGTCAAAGACTGGCACTAATTTCAGAATCAGACTAGACACCGGTTTAGACTCAAGTTCAAATTAGATTGAAAGCTCGAGCTTAAAAACGCACACACTCTTGATTTTTTTGGGACTTTTGCACAATCGAAATTTTTTGAATTCATTTTTGAACGTTTTTCAAAAACTAACACATAATTTCTTATCTACTTTTTTTAAAACACAAGTGTTTTTTTTAGAAAACCATGAAATCTAATTTAAATCCTTCAATTTCCGTCTTAATTTAATGCAATCTTTATTGTCTGAACTGCAAATAAACACTCACTGCCACACAAAGGACGAAAATAAGCCAAAGTGTCTTGTGTAGCGTTTTTGATGTCATGTCAGATTAAAATCTGTGACATTAATTTCATTTTATGATCTTATGATCCACCCATAACCCATACAACCTTCATAACGTGCAACACTTATCGTTGTCGTTTTTAACTATGATACTTTAGTAATTTTTATTCGTGCTAATTTTTAACTGTACTCTTATTCGTTTATGGATGAATATATTTGCTCCTTGGAATATCCTATAATGACCTCGTAGTAAATCCGGTTCATATACTATATTTAATGGTTGAAATACTAGAAGTTCAACTCGCCCTTAATGTTGTACCCTTTTATGATTCTTCATTTTTATAGGAGACTGAATAAATGAGAGTCCTTGTTTTATAGTGTATCAACAAAGACTAGATGACAGCGATGCATATTATAATGTCCTTGAACTCGGTTTTTGTGTGCAAGCCTACAGTTGTTGTTGTTGTAGGTGTAGGTGGCATTGACTTCCATCCATCGAGACTGTGTAACCTTTTTTTCCTATGAAAGGTCTCAGGGAAAGAACGTATACGCCCACCTGAATGCACTTCCATTGAACTTTTGAGGACGAAATGTATAAAATATTTGTATGTAAGTCAATTATTAAAATTCGAATCACAAACACAAACACACAGTCATGCAACACATACGAGGACGAGTGGAATAAATGGATTATTTCAATGTTGTCGGTTTCGAATGTCAGTAAAGTTTGAGTTTTTTGTGGTTTGTGTGTGTGTGTATTTTATTTTTCAATTCGAGGACATCCTAGATTCGATGTCCTGATCGAGGTGACTATAAAAATCGACTCTGACACAAATGCAAGTTTGACGTGTTGAATGTCAATGGCAATTTCATGTAAAAAGTACGGGCGCAGGGAGAAAAATGTCAATTTAAATGTTGTGAGTATTTTATATGTTGACTGAGACTGAATGACATGAAATATTGTTGCAATATTGAAAAACAAATCAACCCAAACATCATCATCGTCGTCGTTCCTCATCGATGTCGTCGTCATCTTCGTTATAGTCCTTGTTTGGTGGTCTAGTGAATCCATAGGCTTGAAGAGGATTTATCTTTCTAGGACATATGTCAATTTGATATCAGTGGCTTGTGATGATTTAAGATTTATGCATCATTGATTGCATTTGATTAGGATTTCAATTCACTTGTTGGTAAAGGACATCTATGTATATAAGGACGGCTGTGTTAAGGGAATTGTGATTAACGTTTAACTGACATGACGATGACGTCATACTATGTGTGGTGTGTGATAAGAGACACGTTTGTATCGCAATATCATTTTAAATTATTTAATCTTTTTATTTTAGGTGCAATTGATTTAAAGACGACTTCGGACGGTATTTTGTATTATTTATTTTAGTCTTTTCAGTGGGATAGGCTAATTGCTTTGTGAGGGCGTCAAATTCCCTATTTAGACACATACAGTGCTAGAAGTAATAAAATGAGGATTTGTTTAATAAAGGATTGTGGTTTTCAAATTGTAAAAGTAGAAGGCACAAAGAGTTAAGTTCTTCGTCTAGTGTTACTAAAATCACAATCTCCTTACATAATCAAAATAGAGTATTAAATACTTACGAGCTAAAATCAACTCATTGTCAAATCAAGATTTTTGACTGACGGAAAACTTTTTAAGTTTAAAATTTCTTAACCTAGACTAGTTTAATATGTGTTATACTTATAAGATTTGTCCATGGTTTGAACATTTCCTAAAACTTTATACTAGGGATTTTTTTTAAGTTTGTTTTTATAAGTTAAAGACGCGGTGATTTAGCAAACTTGATTGCTACAGAACTGAGTTGGGTATTAATTACTAAGTCTATTCGATAGCTAGAGTAAGTTAATCTGGGGACATGCCAAGTCAAGCGCGAAGCAAACACTGTCGTACCAACCTTTACTGGAACCATTTCGTCACATTTTCAGGCCCCTATTTGAGAACCCCTGAATAAGACGAGATCACAGAAATTTTCGTCAACCAGTAAGCTATAATCACATGCTTAAAATCCAAAATTTCAAGTCTGTAGGTCATTTAGTTCTGAAGTTAAGCGAAAGCAAAGTTTCGCATTTATGACAATCACTCACTCACTCATGAATCATGATCATCAAAATAGAACTAGTACTTTACATAAACTCAGAGAGCTAAAATTTGGTACAGAGGGTTTAAAGGCCACATAAAGGGAAAACTATAAAAACCCTGATTATAAAACACAAGAGCTCAACCAAACTATTAGAGATATACTACTAACCCCATCTAGAAGCGAGTAGAATAACTACTATACCACAACAGAAGTGACCATTACTAACGCCATCCTGAAGCGCGTAGGGTTACTACACTAGGCAATACGAAAAACTGTTGCTACTGTACAAGAATAAGAACCAAAAAAAAAAAGAAAAGAAAGATTTGTAATAAAATAATAATAAAACTACTCCTAAAAAGAAAACAACTGTGTCAAGAAGAAAATCCAATTAAATAAATCAATAAGCTCACGTTTCTACAAAAAGAAGTGAAATCCCGTGAAAACATTCTGTAAGAAAACTAGCCAATTCGCAATGGAGCTGCTGCTGGTTCATCTCTAAAAAGTAATGAAATCTAGCCAAAGTTCCTTACTGCGATTTCTTTATTATTTATAGTTAATGTTGTGTGACTTGGCCGTTGACTTGTACCCTAACTTGACCTAAGAGAAGATAAACTCTCAGCAACGGTTTTTGGTAACGATTAAAGTTCTTAGAAAATTTAATACCATTGGAATACATCGATGCTCTGGTAAAGTCGATTCAGACAGCACTTTTTTTAGTTTCATATTGTTAGTTTTCGCATTTCTATGACAATATTACAAGGCAAGGTCGACATAAAGTTAAATTTAAAGATTTTCAAATGCTGACTGTAATCAGAGTTGATAAAAAACAAGAAAAGGTATTGCTATAAACATCGGAAATACAATAAAATTGATTAGTCTTAGACAAAACTTCATCGATTAACAAAAAGATATAAAAAAAGAGTGTTGTAGACAAAACAGAGCCCTGAGGCACACCATAATTTATTTAAAATTACCATTATTGTCAACTTATAGTTTTCATCTTTTAGTTAGAGATTTTAATGAAGTTTTAAATAAAGTCTTTGGTAAATAAAATTATTGACACGTTCATATAAATTTTAGGAAACTAGTTGCTTTGGTTGTCAAAGTTCAAAGTATCAAAAATTAGCAATTAATTAATTAAGTGTCAATCTATTTTATTGCAAAATGATTGTCAAAAACCAAATGTGGATGTCTTAATTCTTTCCCAGTTTTAAAAATGCAAAAGAATAAACAGCCACAAAAGGGTCCATCTTAGTACGTAATACCTTAAATATATGCACTATAACCGAGAACACCCTGTTAAAATAAATGCGTTCACTGCGACTATCATTTTACAGCATGAATATAAATAGTTTTGGATTCTTGCACATTTGCTAATTTATAACTATACTTATGTTTTCATATAAAGTTTTCTATAGTTAAACGCACCTAACCTTGAAATGAATCCAACAAATCAAACTACTTATTTCACGAATGAAAAATTGTACACACATTTCAACATGAAATTTATGGTTCTATATCGAATGCCGACTTATGTTATTTAAGTTGTTATTTTTTCCTTTTTGTTTATTTTCTTCTCTTGAGTAAAAACACTGTCCTTGCAGACAGCATGAAGAAATCTTATAACTCAAATCCTTCATTTTATGAAGTCTTAAAATCAAGAAAAAATTATAAGGTCAGTTGATTCCTGATTCAAACAAACTCAAAATGTATGTCAAGGTTTTCAGGGATCATTCAAAATGTGTCAATCTAACATTGACAATGCAATCAAAACACTTTTTCTGTCTAAATTACCATTGACAGACAAGAAAAAAAAAGAAAAAAAAAACTTGAGTTGCAAGTAAAGGTTGCAATTCAAAGAGATTTAAATAATTCTGAAATTTGTTCAAGGAGAACTTTTAATATTCAAAAGTTGAGAAAATTTTGAGTTGATCATTCTTTTCGTTCTTCAAATGTCCCCAAAAAAAGAGAAAGTAAACTGACATTCAATGGAAACGTGTTAATGTTTACAAATGGCCCTGTTCAGTGGAGAATGACATGCAAGTCATCGGCTAGTTGAACAATTCATATTAGTTCATATTTTAAATTATTTATTTCATTCATTACATAAAATAAATGAAACTAAATACAAAAATTAATAATATGACACTCAGGACAAACGTGAAATTTTAGAACGTGCCGAACAATATT
This sequence comes from Scaeva pyrastri, assembly GCA_905146935.1. NCBI lineage: Eukaryota > Metazoa > Arthropoda > Insecta > Diptera > Syrphidae > Scaeva > Scaeva pyrastri. The sequence continues at coordinate 78,653,799 of LR989928.1, read as the reverse complement.
CCAAGGCAATTTAAAAAATCAGAAGATGGCCAACTTTTCGATTTCATCATCTACACTAACAGAACGAATCTAATTTCAAACTTGGTGATCAAATCTGGACTGAAAAAGTGAAAACTAAATCCCAAGTTTTCGAGACTTTGGAATTTCCGACTAGTTGAAGAAAAAAAGAACTTAATCGGTGTTATTAGCTCGGTTGACATTTTTGCTCCTACGTTTATATTTGTAATTTCTTGTGCAATGGTGGATACTTAAAGTTTAACTAACCTTTGAACTGGCTTGTAAATGCACTTTACAAAGTCCATATCCATATCATCCATGTTTTTTTCTTCTTCTATTTTTTTGTTAAGTTGGTATGAGTTAACCCCTTGTGAACGGATCTAGGTACATTCTCTTACAGCTGATGTCAATTATTATAAAATGAGTGAAACTTCATCCAAAACTTTTCTCTTATAACAAAAAGTAATTTTATTTTATTTTATTTTATTTTAGTTTTGTTTTTTTTGTATATTTTTAACACTATATACATGACGAGTAGGTTTAGAGTGGGATTTAACGCTAAAACAAGCGCGAATAGAGTATCAACGGTAACTAGTTTCAGGACTAAGAACTTTTCTACTTCTGAGAACGAGGTGTACCTTTAGTATCTGTATCTGTAACTGTACAGTGTTATGTTGTTGTGTGTCATTATTTCTGTTGTGTGTAGACGAGTTAAAATGACAAAAAGACAAACACACACCCGCACACACAGTTTCATTATAATCGTCACCCATGTGTTTCAAGTAAACTTTTGTTTTTTGTTTTTTTTTTTTAGAAAAACAAAAAAACCCGGTTCCTTACTTTAGGTTGGTATGGGAAAAAAGGACAAACTCCATACACGTTTGTATACCTTACCTACTCGTATTGTAACTTGCTAAAAGAATGACAATTCGCTAATCCCTTAGAGACATGAATAACATTTTGACAGCTTGACACACATATGTACCAACCGACCGACATACAGTAGTGTAAGGTAAGGTAATACAAATTGTGGTATATGACGATGACGATGACGGGAAGAAAGTTCAATCAAGAATTGCGGCGGTCTCAAGGCTGTACGTGACATGTGACAGACATTGCATGCATTCGATAGTTTAACCATATGCGAGCACCAAGATGATAACAATTTAAAAAGTTATTATTTTTTTTTTGTTTATGAAATATGATAATTTGGAGTTTTACGAATTTTTGTTATGTTGCGAAGTTTTTCGTTGCTGCTTAGAAGCAGTAAGGGGCTAAAAATAGGATAGATTCCTTGGAATCGTGCGTTTAGGGTATCATTTTGTGTGGGGTTTGTGATACTAAGCTGGATTTTGATAAATGAGTCTCGAAAAACTGTCTATGGATCTATACGTGACTGTCTTAACCCTGACCTAGAGTTTTAGCGCTTGGTTGAAAAAAAACCAGTGCCTGCCATGAAAAGAATTGTCAAGAAATTTAACCCTTTATCATGTTGGCTTTTATTAATTGCATTTTTTAATGTGATGCATCTTTATTTTTGTTTCATGTGAAATTTCCCCAAAGACTTGGAATAAAGTTTTTCAGTAATAATCAAATTATGCAGTTTAGGAGCATTATTTAAAGACATATCGCAATTTTGTTTTATTTGAGAATATATTTTCAAAAATTGTCATTATTGTTAAATAAGTTAGCTTAAATTAAAATTTCTTCAAAATTCTGCGTCTCGGAAATGCCAGTTGTAAAAATATAGCTTTTAAATCAATATTTCTTTATGCTGAAAATGTCGACTTCAAATGTTTAGTATTTTCAGAAATAAGGAATTTTTGCTGAGCTCAATTATCTTTTTGAAATATTAAAAATGCACCTAAATTTTTTGTCACTAAGTGTGAAGTAAAGTTGAGACAACTTTTAAAGAACCATTTGACATTTTTCGATGAAGAGAAAATCAAAAGTTTCTTATTCCAAGATAAAATGAAAAAAAAACTCATACATACTTTTAAAAAATTAAGGTTAAAAAATGCAAATTAAAAAATTTCCCCAAAAGTAAATACTTTTTTATGAACTTGTTTTCATCCGAAAGTCTAATTTTTAATAGTTGGTAATTCCATACCACTATCACCCAAAATTTCTAAAATCTGATTTTTAAATTATTTTTGTTAATACGTTATGTGTTTTACTTAAATAAATAAATATTTAAAATTTGATTTGATTTATTTTCATTCTCTCAACATGCATTCTTCTTTAGCTGACAGCTGTCAAATATTTTTAAGACGAGCCAACACTTAATCATTAAACATAAAATTAATGGTTACCAACATGTTACTATACAGTTAGTAGAGTACTGAAGCCTTGTCTTACTATGTCAAGACAAAGTAGGCAATCATATCTTTTAAAAAAATTTATATTTTGGTTTTTGTGGGCAGTTGAAACTTTTTAAATAAATTTCGTTTCCTAATTTACAATAACACCTTAAATGCACATTATTTGTATCAAAATCCAAATTATCAAAGAACCAATATAAAATGTTTACCCTATTTTATTAAAGACATTAATAATTTGTTTTATTCTGTACCCATACCTTTTTCTTTCTCCCAGACAAAAATAAAAAAGCTTGTTCTAAAAGCTCAGCATGTGGAACGTAAGCTTGTTACTTTTCTTTAACGGTTGACTTGAATTTGAATAAACATTTATATTATTAGTAGCTATTTAAGTTATAAGATACACTTTTGTATTAACAAAATGAGGCAGACATATGTACATATTCTTATCTCTTAAATTCTTTACGCAACAGACCTTATATTTTGTTTCAAAAAGTTTGGTCAATTTTTCGTCAGTTTTAGGAGCCTTCAGTAAAATAAATACAATGATATAAGAAATGTTTAAAGATTATCTTGGAAAGTATTGGATTTTAATCACGTTTAAAATTTTATTTTAGAACAAAACCAGCCCGAAAAAAATCTATAAAATAAAAAAAGCGTATACGCCCAAGTGTACTCTTTGATATCATGAGATTCTCTAAGAGGAGCGAAATAAAAACCCTCTAAAAACTTTTACAGGATTACGAAGCATTCAAAGCGAAATAGAAATTCAATTGATTGCCTAAAATTTTTTGATTTTAATGTTGACATTTTTCTGACCTGGTAATTTTTGTCTAAAGAAGTGTAAAAATTCTTCTGGTGTAATAATTAAAAAGAACGTTCCTGTCAACAAGAGGAACCATTTCTAAAAAAATATTCAACATTTGCAATGAGTATTCTTATAATTAAAAACCTTTATTTTGTACGTAGTAGAAGAAAGGATTAAAAATATTTAATCAGAATTGTTGCTAAGTTAAATAAAAATTAATATATTAATGAAGATGCCCTGTAAATTTTTTCTAGAACCGATTGAAAGAAGTTAATTTTAGATGCTTTTCATGAGAATAATTTAACATACTCAGATTTTCTACTAGCTGAGTTAAAAGTGCATATAAAATTCCACTACAAACCTGCACTTGATTAAATCCGTACAATCCAAGGACAACACCAGCATTTCACTTCCTTCTGCTGGTATTCCCGGTGTTGGTTGTGGAGGATTTTTTCCAATTTTCTTCTTCTTTTTTCTGAATTTTCCGCGCTTCTTCCTTCCCACCTCAGAGTTTTTATTTTTCGCACCATGCTGCGTCCCAACCGAATTCACCTGATCAGCTTTTGACGCGCACTCCACTCCATCACCACCATAATCATTCGTACTCGAATGCCCGGGCGAACTAACTTTATCCACATAACTATCCCTACGATGAGATGAAGTGGTGAAAGTCCTCAAGACATTTTCCACGTCACTATAGCCTTCGTAATGGTATTTCTTTCGCAAATTATTGCCCGAAATCACTTCGAGCGTCTGCCATACGTTCATTGTACCGTCACCACCGTAAGCGGACAATCCATCGACTGACCGATTTCTCACTCGCAAATCTCCCAAAACTGCCATTTTTAACTGGGTTTTCACGAATTCGATTTTATCAATAGAAATAAATCACAGAAATGCAAAACTATATTTTAACTTCAAAGAATTTCAAATTCAAGGACTTCACTTGTCAGTTATTCAAATTGGTTGCACTTCTAGCTGGTTATGATATTTAGTGCACTTTGCCAACTCAAACTCTCACCGTTACCGTTACAAGTCGTGTATATAGAATCCAATTATAAATGAAAACCGGGTACCTTAGAAGTCGGAGTATTTCAATTGCAACAAAAGAAACTGGCAACAGCAAGTAGAGGCAAAGGACGAGCCTTTTTGATTCGCGCGAAGTATACTTTTGAATTAGTTCTGGCACGGTGCACGCCTAAATTTGATATGCGGATGATGGCGAAAGACACTTTGGCTGCTTACTTCATTTATGCAAGTTTTATTGTGGGCTCTTGCAACCTATCGTCGTCGTCGCCGTCGTCATCGTTGTAGCCAGCATGGTTAAAGTCTACAACAGCCCCGACACCACCACTGCTATATCGAATTTGGTTAGAAAGGAAGTTTTTTAGACACCTGACACCCTTTGAAATAAATTCCATTCCATTCCTTTGCCATACTCCAAACTCGTGCTATCCTAACCTGTCTCTTTATCACCTGCAAAGAAGACTGAAGCTAAGGGCTGAATGGGCTTACGTGTCATAATTCGATTTATTAATAGTTATGTATATCGCTGCCACCTCACCGTTCTTTATTCCTTTTAAGGGAAGTGTGTTGTGTTGGGGGTATAGCGTGCGCGATGGTATTCATATGGAGTTTGCCTTTCCCTTTGTGAAAATATACAATAAGAAAAGGCTCGATTTTAATAGTTTCGGTGGAGTTGGAAGTGCCACAACTTCTCTATAAAACGCGACTTTTCTAATGGTTCAATTTGATTGCGTTTTATATTACACCATTCGTAAACGATAGAAAAAAAAAAAACAACCATAGATGATACATATTCTATTCAATTTTCACTAAGCAACTTGACTTTACTTTTAAAACTTAAAAAAAAAAAAAAAATGTTACGCATACGCCGTAGTGAACAATTTGTTTTTTTTTTTTTTCAATTTATAAATGTCAATCTTACTTAATTTGATTTAAGATTGTAAAATTATTGAGTTAAAGTCTTAAACTAAAAGACGTTCACTTCATTTACTTGAGAAGATTAATTTAAAGATTTTTCAAAATTTAAATTAAGATTAAGTAAATTTTTAATATATGAAACTCATGAAAATGAACGTTAAAAATGTCCTCCTTTTAAATTCGTCTTAGTACTAACTAATAATAAGCATCGAATCAAGTGGCAAATTAGTTATGTGAAGGAAAATGACATAACACACTGCAAATCAATTTAAAGCACACTTTAAATAGGACAGACTTAGTGTCAAAACAGGTCTGTTCTAAAAAATGTTAAAACCTCTTATTAGTCGACTTCTTTAAGGTCTCAATTTCGTCTGCAATCTTGTCTTTGTACATACATAATTGGACGATTGGTTGAAATTACATATTTATGACAGATCCTGGTATAGCAGCACATTTCAACTTGTGTGCAGGTATTCAATTCACTGCAATCATGTCCCTGCCCACTATAATTACATTGATATCGATTGAAAAAAAAATAAAAAATACTATTCACAAGGTAATAAGTGTTTTTATGTTTTTATTCTACACTGGAATACCAGATCATTGTTGTTGGTAATAAAATCATAGAATTAATGTAATGTTCATTGTACTCGTACTGACCCGAGTGAGAAATACGTCTGGCACAATTTCTCACATAACTAATGAACTTCTTGCAAATCGATGTTAGGAGTATGGATTCGTAAAGGGTCAGGTGTCAGTAGAAAAATGTTATTATTGTTTTTTTTTTGTGATTATGATGATGCAATATGTTAGAAATATTTCAAATATTTGAAGTACAATTGTAAGCATTGGTTGATCTTATAATTGGCGGTAGGCTATTTCATAATTTTAGGAAATGAATTGTATTTAGTTAAAATACCAATATTCTAGAGTGATATAAAAATCATTGCAAAAATCCACACATATAAAGAAGTTTTCAATTTCAGACTTCCTTAGTTCAAATTTGTGTCAAAATTCATTAAATTAAAATTAAATTCGTGTTAAATTGAGATCAATTATAATTTTTGACAGATAATCGAACAGATCAAATTTAGAGTATTTTGACAGTTTCTCTTTTAATTTCATTTTGACATTTTACTATTTTATTTACTTCCACTAATATTCAAGTGGGAGCAAACTAAAATTATTAAACGTCAAATTGAGTTCCCTCAAAAGAGCCATTGTCAACAACGTCATGTGAAATTTAGTGAACATGGAGTTTTTCAGTATTAAACTTGACTCATTCTGACATTTCATCATTTGATCATGTCTCATTGATTCTTGATATCTGCCAAAAGAGATTGATAGATAAAACGTCAAAATAAGTCATCTGAATGCTGCCATTTCCTTTTGAACTTGAATTATTAAAAATCATTTATACAAGAAAAACTTTAGCTTCTTAACTATAAAATAAGATCTGTTCGACTTTTAATCAGTACTTACAGATTGCTTAAACTTCGGAACAACTTGGAAACATGAAAGTTTACAACCAGATCCCAGATATGACAGTCATATAAAATATGGTCGCTGTCAAATACTCATTGTATATGGACATAGAGAAAGTTCTGTCAAAAGTATTTGTTAATTTTAAACTTAAGTTAAAAAAACAAAATGTCAATATATTAGTTTCATTTTACAACCATAAGACATTTTGACGTTTATCAGTGATGGAACAGGTTAGTTTGTAAAGTGTTTTAAGTGAGTTCATTCAACATTGTAAAACCAAGAAGTAAACCATCTCCAATTCAATAAAAAGAAAAGAAATCCCAACAGTAACACAATGCAAATAGAAGCCTTGAACCATTTAGGTTCACACTGAGTTCAATAAAACGCACACAAAAAAGATTTAAACGAAGAACGAAAAAAAAAAACCAACTCAAATCAATTCGAATCCAATATCTTAGTCACTGATATGTCGTGGCAGTTAACTTCACACGTTGGTAAGAAAAACACTTTTCTTTGAATTGATTTATGTGACTACATTCCTCAAAAAAAAAAGAACACAAAACTCCTATTCCTAAAATTTGAAAGAATCATTTTGCCACGAGACTTAATAAATTTGTTTCCAAAAGTCATCGAACATTATGAATTTATGACATTTTCGTAAGGTATAACTTAATAAAACCCAAAAAAAAAAAAAAAAAAATTACTTACGCGACTAAGGCATCAGTGTCTTCCCACCATTGTTTAGGTGATGGCTCCAGAAGTAGGTTAATTCCTCTGAAGCCTTTTGATTTTCGGAACTGTTAAAAAAGTCATAAAGATAGAAATTGGAACTTTGGTTGGGTATACTTTATTGAACGTACTTTGAATTTTTGTCTGCCATCATCTGCAATTCTTTCGTTGAATGCTATAAGAGCCATAATCTAAAATGTTTACTGAAGAACAATACAAAACAGTCAAAAGAATTTAGAAAAAAATATTTACAAATTAAAAAAAAATTGACTTAATTTGTAGATCAAAGTTTGCTCAGCTAAAAGTCAACTTTTCGAAGTTTACAGTACAAATTTGGGCTATAAACTTTTGACAGTTGAAAATGTGCTTTGGCATTTAACTTTTTTATAGTGTTAGAAAACATTTGGGATTTATTTTGGGTAGCCCCAAATTCAGATCAATTTTTAAACCGTTCCAGAATAAACAAAAACGAAAAGAAAATCGTTTAAAATTCAATTAAATAAGTACGTATACGCCTAAGTGAACCACTGTAGCGCTTTTGTGTAGTTGGAAGTAGAGCTCAATACTAACTTTTTGGATTAAAATTCAATGTAAGGTATCCCTTTAAATTTCATGAGTTGACCCCTGTCACATTTGATCTCGAAAAGTAAGACTTTCCATTTCCAACTCAAAAGCCAACTAACCAAGAAACAAGGTACGTTTATCATTAAGCCTCCAATACTCCAACACTCATAAAGATTCAAGAATTATTAAAAAACAAAACAATTTATTATTAACTCAACTCACCCTAGGTTTCCGTCAACAATCTCCATAAACACTCTTGAGAGCCGTTCCCACATTAAGATCAATCAGCGCCATTCTTTGCACTTAGTTCAGTCACGTATAAATTAATAAGTTTCTCGAGCAATAAAAAATCTTTCAGTTTTCCATTTTTCTTTTTTTCTATACAACAATTTTATATCTACATGGATATGTATATCTCGAAACACATGTCAAAGATCTAAGACCTGGTGACTTCGTTCGTTCACCATAAGGCACTTCACACAAATTTCAAAGTCACATTCAACTCCGATGGCATTGGAATTCTTCCGTGATGTTGACCACATCAAAGGAGATTATGAACCATATGAATAGTTAATCAGATTGACGTCTGCGAAAACGATACGCATTGAACTGTCAATAATAATATAACCATATATTGTCAGACCACCAATACTGCCATCGAGGCTCTGGCAGACAAGCTGGGGCTTAGAAGTCTCTTGGGTAAGGTATGCGCTGTTCACGCTGTGACACCTCCACATGTTCACATGTGTTCACTTTTTGGTAATTAACTACTAAAAAAAGTTTGTGTAGACATTTGACGTTCGCCTCAAGTCGCAGCAGCAGCCGCCAATATTTGTATATGCGTTAAAAGGAGTAGGTTTTTCGGACCACGCATTTTATTGCCTGCGGCTTACAACTAGACGTGTTCCACATTGCACGCAGTGTACCTCAGCCCGTCCTACTACAAAAAAACCTCAAAAGAGGTACAGGAATTTGTTAATGTTTTTTTAATTGGTCTTTGCACTTAGATTAATCTTGACATTGATATGGGTTTGATAAAATAAAAATACTTTTTCTATTGAGTAGGTTTTTTTTAATAACATTGCACTTGCACTTGAACTTGTAAATGATGTTGCACAGTTTAAAAAAATATTTGTAATATTTATCTCAATTGGTGATCTAATCAGTTAAAGAAAAATTTTTTTTTTTTAATTGCCACAAGAATTCCTTCAGTTAGAAGATCAAAAGAAACGAGTTCACGTTTAGAACCCACGTTTTTCTTTCTAATGATGACAAAGACCATGGAAATCTAGACACTGTTCAATTAACGTTATCAATAGTGTTTCTGTTATTTAAATTTGACAGTTGATGCGAGAAAAATTATCAAACAATCCTTCATTCACACTTACACATGCCAAATTTTTAAAGATGGAGTTATCTGGTGTCAACACTGAATTCATATTTTCTCTCTCGAAAGGAGCGATTTCAGAGGTGAAAAGTGACAGTTGGAAAAAATATTACAACATCCAAATTTAAGGCTGTATTCACATTGAAATTTTTAAAGCAACTCGATTTGACATTTACTCGTTTCTGTTTCTGTATCTGTTTTTTTTTTTTATAACTATATTAGCAGAGCGAGATAAAATGCTGAAATGTCAAAGTGTGTAAAAATGTGAAAAGCTACAAAGATAAAATTGACATTTCAGTAATTTTAACAATTTTCTTATTGGCTTTTACAATTGTTGCCAAAAAAATGTTGAGCATAATATATACACTGTCACTAAGACTAGAACAAAAACAACATATCAATACATTGAAAAAAGTGGGGTACCACAAGGAAATGCATTTGGTCCAAATCTGTTTCTTTTTTAATACAGAGAAATATTCTGAAAGATACTTGTAATTATTGTGTTATGGAAGCACCTCACTTTAGCTACATATTTAAAAATATAGTCAAAAAGTTTTTGAAAATTACAAAAAACAATATTTTAGTGATTAAAATGGGGGGGGGGGGGGGGTAATGAATTGTGTGTTAACTTTGAGAGTCTTTCATTCACTCTTAAATCGCTTCTGATTTTTAAGGAGTTTCAATGATTAGCTGTTGGCTGTTGGAGTGTCAATTGAATATTAAATAATTTTGCACCGCGTTGATTGATGTTTCACTCTTGAAGCCTGTTTTTATAAACTTATTAGTAAAGTAAAACTGGTAGCAAAGTTTGCATCACATCACAGACACTTTGTCTGATTAGATTTCCATGTTTTAATTTAAAACGATTACATATTCCAATGAATTAGAGCAGCATTTAAGTTGAAATCAGGTCCGTATACAAGATTCCAAAAAGAGAGAAGGGGGGACAATACATTTTATAAGAATTCCAGTTTTTTGAAGATATATGTACTCTCAGATTGACATAATAAAATAAATACAATATCTACTTTTAAATATCAGTAACTTAATAACTATTTTTCTAGGCACTATAGTAATGCCCCAGAACTGCCCTTCATTAAAGCACTAGAGAAAAGCAAATGATCGTGTGTTTAAAATTCCTCAGTAGAGAGTTAAAGTTTTGATAGTAACTAATCTAATTACAAGGGGCTGGACATAGAAAGATGCTTTTGAAACCCCTTCTCTATATACCCGTACCTGGATTATGGTCAGTTCACACATTGGCTTTCTATTTGTACCAATCGAACTTCATCTAGTCTCTTAGGATTGATCTCGAATCGACTTCAATTTCATCACACAAGGTCAGTACTTCAACTCTTAGATATAATTCAAATCAGCCTTTAAACTTGAAGTTCATTTAAGACTTTTGTTACGCACCTACCTGGAATAATTATGCCCAGGAGGCCAAAATAAGCGTACAAAATTCTATAAACTCACTTTCGACACAATTAAAATAATTTGATTAAAATGTGGTTTTGTTGCAATTCGATATACATTACATGTGAGCATTTTATTCCAAGACGGGTCAAGTACACAAATGCTAATCCCCTGTCAGATAGATTTATTTATTGTTTGCAGATTCCTCAGTCTTGACTTGAGCTTGAGCTTGAGAGTAACTCTGATTATAGACCACAATCCACAATATTTCCGTGTTCGAATTTGCTTTCGTAATTAGTTCTGGAGTAATGGAGTTATATGTATGTGGTTCGAATAAAATCAGATCATGGCTATAAAAATGTCACCTAAGGTCTTCGATAGTCATCAGTAACGATTTATCCGTCGTATTGTGAAGACTACCCTAAAGAGTCCAAACCAAACCAAATCAACATGAAGGTAGGAGACACCACATCAAGGATTTTTTTTTTCGGGAATATCAATTTTAACGTTTCTTAATTCTATCGTTTTGTTTAGTTCGCCATTGTCGCCGTAGTCGTGTTTGCTTTGGCCATCACCGCTCAAGCATCTGTAGTTCCATTGATTCTGGGAGCTCCAGCTCCAATTTCATACACTGCTGTTCATGGACCAGCGTTAACAATTGCTGGTCTCCCGTCTGTTGCTGTGCATGCTGCTCCAGTTGTGGTTCAAGCACCAGTTGTTGTCGCTGCTGAGGGTACTTATGTGGCTAAGACTCGTGGTGCTGTGCATGTTGCTCCATTACCAGGTCATTTGAATTCTGCTGCTTCAGTTAACTTGGAACCAGCACCAGGAACAATCTAAGAATTTTTTTCTGACTTGATAAATACATAGTTCAAAATGTGCATAGAAAAATCTATTTCATAGAAAAAAAAAAACATCATCAGTATCCTTGGAATGTTATGGTGCCTCATCATCAAAGCTGTCTAGTAACTTTTTTTTTATTTTTTTTTATTTTATTTTCTCAAATAAATGTAAAAAACATTTGTAAATAATTAAGTGATGTTTTTATTTGACTTAAATGGACATTTGAGTTTATTCTTCCAAGTTTCAATTTTGTATTGTTTGTACGACCGACAGGACTGCATTTCAACTGGAAAACTAACTGACAGCTTGGAATTAGTAAATATTTTCACAAAGAAAAATGCTACTGGTGCTTATTATGACATTCTCTTTCGTTCGAAAGTGATTCGAATTCGTTGAAACTTAATTTTGAGACTCGGCGATTAGAATGTTAATCGAACAAATCGAAAGTTCACCCAATCCATAGAAAGTTCATTCATTTGCGCAATTTTGACATTCGAAAGAATAGAATTAAATGTCATTTTTGTTTCGTTTGAATTTTTCTGTCGAGTAAGAAACAAAACATGTAAGTTTTTAATTATTTCTTGGATAATAAATTAATTTTATTAATTTTTTTGTTGTTTTATGTTTAAAGGTCGCATTCCAACTGGACAAACCGCGAACAAAAGCGAAAATTAATTAAAATAATGGAAGAAAAACCCGGAGGTAGCAATGGGTTTGAAGTATCCACTATCCTTCTACTCTGAACTTCTTCAGCACCATCTTCATTTTTTATAAACAACACAAATGGCATATTTTCATTGTTATTTAATTATTTTGTTTTTATCAAACAAATTTAAATTATTAAACAATAAACAAAACAATTACAAGTAAACAAAGATTTCACTTTTTGGTTTTGACATTTCACAAACACTTCTCTTTTGTTTTTGATATTTTAGTGTGACCAAGTGTATACAAAAAAAAATAAGAAATAAGAACGCGTCATGAACAACTTATTTTTTTTAAGAATAGTTTCAAATCAGCCGAGTTGACACAAAAAATGTAATGAATAAGTATTTATTTATGGTTAAACATTACTTTATAATGAAAATATGTATTATTTATTTTGTTTCATGATTCTTTATCCAACATCTATAAAATGTTTAGAAACAAAAAAATGTAAAACGGTCATACTTATTCAAATATAAACATAGGAAATGTCAAACAGCTGATACTGGAAATGAATCTCTTTTCAAGTTCATTTTATGCTATCTTTCGCAAATGAATGTTATTCGATCGAATCTCAAAATTAAGAAAGTTCATTCGAACGAATAGAATCATTCTAACGAATAGACTATTCATGCGAATGTCATAATAAGCACCACTAACTTTAAAATAATGTTGAAGTCTTTCTTCATGTCAGTCAAAAATTCTAGAAACTGCAAAATATAACTTTTCGACTCAAATATCTTCAGAACCATTAGAAAGTTAGAAAGTTGTTAATATTTTTTTCCAAAAACATTTTTACATGGTCAAATTTATAAAAAAAACGTCAAAAATACCATGCTGTCAGCTATGAAATTTCGAGTCTACTAATTCAGTAAAGGATCAATCAACACTCGTGTACGTCACTGAAAAGTGACATCTGTCAAAACCATTCCCACTGTTAGAAAGAGACCAACATCCAAGGTAGTCCTGAATCCTTTCTTAATCAAACAGACCCAGGAGCTTTAGTTAAACCATACGTCAAAGAATAAAATGGTCGCACTTGGAAAGATGCCAATCCTAATATCACGAAAAAGTCACTTTTTGCTGTTGATTTTTTGCAGGTGGCAGTGCTATATATGTCAAATGTATGTTAAAAGCAGAGCAGAGACCGAAATAGTTTTAAGTTCTTTTTCTAAAAATATCAAATGTTGAAAATATCGGTAAACGGTTCTATTCCCCTGAGATGTCATTTATGTAGTGGTCATTATGACTTTCAAAAGCAACGTATTTTTTTTATTAAAAAAGGCTGCAAGGTAATGCACTAAATTTTTTCCATTTTTCCATCTTTAGCTAGAGCAGTTCCAAAAAAACGCTACATCTGATTTTAGTTTTACTTAAAAATTGTTAAGGTGTGTTTGCAATTATCGAGTTAAAAAATCAGATCGAGTTAAAAAATATATGAAAATATAGATCGAGTTGAAATTTACATGGAAATGCAAACCGAGTTGATGAAGAGCTCTTTTCACTATAAAAAGGCAGTTTTGTTCTAAAATTTTTGTCATTCGCAATTTGATGTTTTTTCACCTAATCATGTCCTTAAACTTCGTCTAAGAGGACGTCTTTAAAATAATAATTATTGTAAAAACAATAAATTTTAGCCTTAAAGCTTTAACTCCTATTTTGTCAATGATTGTCGACCTTGATCGAATTTTTTTCCTTTAAAATGTTCATTCATATCTCATTTTACCTTCGTGGTAGAAAATTTCCATTCTATGCAAATCACTCGAGTAAAAGGTTTTTAGAAAAACAGCTTTCCAAATGAAAAATAGAATAATTAATTTCATATTCCATAAAGTTTTTTTTTTGTAACAGTTACAAATAGCGTGTTTTACTCTTAACGTTTATTGATTACTTCTACAAAAATCCGTAATTATTTAATTAAACAATTAATTGCTGTTTAATTCTCCTTATGAATATGCAAATTTGAACGCAGTTAGGTACCTGTTTTTGAGCGTAACTTAAACGGATCTAAAAATAAAATCCTAGTTGTACACAAATTGAATACGTTTTGATAAATTAGACATAAATTAAATACAAAATAAAGTTGTTTACCTTCAAGTCTCACATACTGTATGTTAACAACAATGTCCAATGTCCATGTTCAAGAAACCAAGAGTAACAAGAATAAAAACTGAATAGAATCCCCAACTCTATAACAAGGGTTTGTAACGCCCCCCTTGGTCAGTATAATTGTTTTACTAAACCAGATTTAATTGATCCGAGAATTTTCTTTGATTTCATACAATGTAAGTTTATGAGTCAAAGAAAAATCAAGTTGGTGTCTCAACTGTCAATCGATAAATTCATGGACTAAAATGCTTGAAATTGAAAGACTGATCATTGTCTTGAGATTTTTTATGGTCAAATAAGAATTGGCCTAAATGGAAGTGGAAGGCGTCACTTTTGGCTATAATATCCGAAATCGGCATAAGAAACTTTTTGTGCGGCACAAAACAAAGTATGTGAGAGTTTATTGCGGTTCCGGTTAAATGGACCGCCCGCCATTGCCATACTGACCGCCACCGCTACCGACTCGATGACCGACGTCATATCAATCCAATAAATCGATTAAGTCAGATTTGAAATGCAAATTTGACTGAAGCCATTAGCTTGACTTTAATAAGCTATAAACCATTGACTGTTACTTGAAGTTTTTTTTTGCATAAAGATTGCAATTGATCTGTATCAGGCGAACAGCAACCTATTCGTACTTGCTTACTATAAACTACCTTTAATTCTTTATTTGAATTAAAATCTGAATCATTAAATTTTATTGATTGTGAATAGCGAGTATGAGGCGTAACAAAATAAAAATTGTAGATTGTAGACACTCAGCTGGAAACCTAAAGTTATACCCCCTGCTAGAGTGACGATAAAATCTAAGGTGTATAGATGTGGTTTGATTTTATTATGACCAGAAGTTTCCCACTTAAGTTTTATTGAAACTCGTAGAATTAATGAGAAAGTACTTTATTGAGAAACTTAAACTTATTTGCATACAATAATAATTACAAAACGGTTTCTGAGAAAAAAAAAAAAACAAGCTGAGAACAACTAAATGCAATCTTACCTCTCTAAACCACAAATTCAAAGTTTCACAGACAGTTGTCTGATAGATGTGTGACAGTTGGCTGACACTTAAATAAATTCCTCAATTAACAAAACAAATGATCTAAGCTATTGACTTGTAGAAATTATCGTTTTTACAAGATGAGGTAAAGGCCAGATGAAACTTAGGCAAGATCAAGATGAGACGAAAGCAAGGCAGAAATCAAACCAAGATGAGGCCGAGATTAGACCAAGATTAGACCAGGATTATACGAGATTAGATCAAGATTAGACCGAGGTGAATTTGAAATGGAACCAAGCTTTGACAGAGTTGAGACCAAGATGAGATAAAGATTTAATCGAGATTAAACCAAGATATGACTGAAAAGAAACCAATAATATTAAACCGAAAAGATACCAAGATTAGGCAGAAATGAGCCCAAGATGATACGAGGTTTAATCTAGTTTAGACCAAAATGAATTCAAGATAAAACTGAAATGGAACAAAGATTAAACCAAGACGAAATCGTGATTAGATTGAAATAAGCCCAAGGTGAGACTAACATGAAACTTCAAGCTTTGACCGAGGTGAGACCAAGATGAGAATAAGATAAAACCAAGATAACATCAAAATAAGACTAAAAAAACCAAGATTTGAGCGAAATGAGACCAAGAATAGACAAAGATTAGACCAAGATTAGACCGAGATGATCCCACGAAGAGACCAAAATCAGACCAAGATTACAACGAGATTTAATCAAGTTTAAACCATGATTTTACGAAATTAGGTCAAGTTTAGACCGAGATGAATCCAATATACGACTAAAATGTAAACAAGCTTAGACCGCGATGAGACCAAGATCAGACTAAGATTTAACCGGAATCAGATCAAGATAAGACCGAGATTAGACCAAGTTTAAGCATTGATTATAGAGGTTTAATCTAGTTTAGACCGAAATGAATTCAAGATAAGACTGAACCGGAACAAAGATTAAACCAAGACGAAATCGTGATTAGATTGATATAAGCCCAAGGTGAGACTAACATGAAACTTCAACCTTTGACCGAGGTGAGACCAAGATGAGAATATGATGAAACCAAGATTAGATCAAGATAAGACTGAAAAAACCAAGGTTTGAGCGAAATGAGACTAAGAATAGACAAAGATTAGACCGAGATGATCCCACGAAGAGACTTAAATCAGACCAAGATTACAACGAGATTTAATCAAGTTTAAACCATGATTTTACGAAATAAGGTCAAGTTTACACCGAGATGAATACAATATACGACTGAAATGAAACCAAGCTTAGACCGCGATGAGACCAAGATTAGACTAAGATTTAACCGGGATTAGGTCAAGTTTAGACTGAGATGAAATTTAAGTGGAACATAGATTAGACCAAAATGAGACTAACACGAGACTGAAATCAGGCCAAGATTAGATCAAGATTAAATAAAGTTTAAATCGAGAGTAGACCAAAATGGAACCGAGATGAAACAAGATAAGACTGAAAAAAGAAAGAGATTAGATCGAAATAAGACCGAGATGAGACTAAGGTAGGATAAGACGATACTACCCCAAAGAAGCGAGATAAGAACAAGGCAAGATCTCTTTTTTTAATTTTTATCGCTCCCTCTCTCTCTCTCTTAATCTTTCAAATCTTCTTCTCAATTTTTGCAGATTTCATGACAAGACTCTTTTAATGCCGTTTTCGTAATCTTTTACCACTAGATACTGTTGCAAATACCTTTACATTCTTAGTTAAGTCCAATCTAAATCCTTACTAAATATTACAAAATTTGACCTGGAATTTCATTCAAAAACAAACACGCAAAAAGACTTAAGCTCTCATAAATTCAAAATACCTGCCTACGAGAGACTTAAATGATTATGTAAGTTCATGTTTTTTTGACAAACTTATTGTTTTATAGCTGCAAAAACATAAAGCTTAATCATTCAATTACCACCGCTATAGAAAACTAAGCAATATTACCCGCGAGGCAAGACCATATATTTTTCAATAAAGCAAAACTTACATAACCTCATTTCACAGCATAGCACCGCAGCACTGCCGCGGAGTCGCTGATATAGTTGGAGCTTAATCCACCCCAAAAAGTGCTATTTTTGGACAAATATTCCAATCCAAAAATTCAAAAAAAAAAAATCAATTTTGCATGTTTTCTTAATTGCAAAGTGGCTTACTCCAACGTTGGCACTTATACGAGGTCGCGCATGAGCGATCGCGAGCTATGCCGGAGCGTGAACATTAGCAAAAATCTTATTTCCCGAAATAATAAGTCGCCTACGCAACTTCAAAAACTTAAGACACTTTGGTTGGCCATAAATAATGAACGTGGGGCCCGTCCACCGCTGCTGTAGAGAACTGAACAGAGCTGACAGGCTCCACCTGCATACAATGATCTCTATCCGATTGCCAAAGGTATCCAAGACCAAAAACTGTATCGCTATCGTTCCTCATCGTCGTCGTCGGTCGTTGCCAATGTTTAGTCACAATCGGACCAGTTTATTCTACTTCACGATCGTTGCACCGCAATGACGACGACGGACACGACGAACGCAAACGCCCGGTGATCGGTTAATATGCGGCGCAAAAGGCGTGCGCCTAACGCTCTCTGACATCGGAAATGGGGAATGTTTTACTGCAGCAGCAGCAGCAGCGACAGCGATACCAGAACTAGCAGCATACGGAATTGTGTGATTGAGTGTTTTGACCAGTGTCACTGGTTCTGGTTCTATCGTCGTCGTCGTCGTTGTCGTTGTCGACATCGCCAGCACAAGATCATTGCCAACTGGTGCCGTAAGCGGTAACGTATAGATGCATAAAAATCCATGCATACAATTACCGCCTTGCTCTGGGTGAATATAGAATTTGGAGTTATTACATGAAAGACCCTCTGGCAACTTAGATGAATCAAAACAAAACCGCTCCGAGCCTGGTGTCTAATAATTGTTGTCCGCATCTGGTGTTTTTGTGGGAGTGTTCCAGAATGGCATAGGTATACGAGTATAGTAATTGAGAAATATGATTTCTGTCCAAGTATGTACCTACTCGTAGGTAAAGAGTAAAGGTACATTTTATATTAAGAATCTTAAATGAGAGACAGTCTTGGTTTCTAGTTTTTGGAGCTTATTGCAGCCTTCGGGCTTTAACTGTAAAAGTTTGCAAATATGTGTCATCGTAAATTATGAGTTATCGAGTCGAAAGGGTATAATTATTTTTTCTTGTAATGGTCATAAATTATTTTTTTGGGTACTGACAACGCCAACGGATCAAAAAATAAGGAATACAATTTTTCAATTCTCTTGAAATGGTAGGTATTTAATTTTAAATAATTCGTCTATTATTATTTCCCATTCCCAGTTTAGCTTTTAAAAGTCAACATTTGTATTTTTAGAAAGGATCTCCTTGCGTCATGAATTCTCAAGTTCTCTTATTTCAACCGAAAACAAAATGTAATTTGACGTATGTACTATGTACACAATTACATCCCTGAATCACTGAAAAATGTTTTGACACTAGGTCTGTTCAATTTAAAGTGTGCTTGAAATTTACATGCTTTAACTAGCATTGCTTTCTGTTCAGTTTTGATAAAATTAAATAAAATAAAATCAAGATTTAACGTAGAATCAAATCATTCTAAGATTTTGGAAGTTTACAGTAATATAATTAAACAAATTATAAAGAGAATACTTTTTTAAAAAAAGTGCTGCTGGTTTGTTTTAATTTTTTGCTGCAAAGGTTTCAATTCTGAAATAAAATTGAAGTGAACTATGCATTTCTCAATTCATAAACTTCCACACATTATTTTTACCTACAAGCACATTTAAATCTATTTCTTCCTGCAATTAAACTTATAGCACATTAAAAATAGAAAACAACCATTGTGAATTGTACTTCCTTCGCACAGTCTGTTTCTGTTCGTTTTTAAATTATTTATTTATATTTTTCCCATAAAAAACAAGCAACATTCGATTCCCGTATCTTGCTGCACTGAGAATAAGTTTTGTATTCATTTTAATTGGTCTTGAATATCAAATGTGTATCTATTTATCGTAAGTATAATATATTTTGTGTTTCCGCATTGTGTAAAAAACTACTAATGTTGCCATTTTAGATTTTTCCATCTAGAATTTTAATTTAGTTTATTTACAAAATTTTAACTAAACTTTTTCTGTGTACATTTTTCTGACAATAATTATAATACAAAACAATTACCAAATGAACAACAATTTTCTTAAATTGTACACCAGTAGTTCCCCGTTAAATAGACGGTTGTTTTTTAATGATCTCATCGGAGCCATATGGCTTTGAAGCTACGTAACAAGCAGACAAAATTCACAATGTTGTTTTTTAGAACTTTAAATGAGATTGGCACATATGGTTATTGTATAATTTTTGTATACAAAAACATGTTTTTTTTGTTTGCATTTTTGACACGATATCAAAAAAATTGTGACAAAATGATATAAGAAATGTAAATAACCAACACAAAAATCTATCACAACTTTTTCAGTGTTGACACTTAGCCAAAACAGAATGTGGGCATTTTAAGCTTTTAATACTAAACTACTTTAAATGACAAATGGTAAGGTTTGTCTGATTAATTATTACTTTAAACATGGGACTAATCATTGTTACTTAATTTCCCAAAATAATACCCCAAAGTTCTGTCCAAGTTTATCAGCACTTGATTACCCTATAATAAATCATTTTTTTCTAAACTTCTCAACTACGACCGGTGTCGTTTTGATTCAATCTCACTTCTTTTATTTTAAAAGGATCAGAAAAGTGGCATCACTAATAAGTACTTTTCAAATTCAACAAAATTTTACACAAAAAAATGACTTCCCACAATTGATCGAAGGTAACCTTTTTTTTTCATAATTTTATCCACACATTCTTGACGAATTTCAAATCGATAAATAAATAAAGTGGTATCACTGTCAACTGCAAAACAGTCTCTTTTTATATCTCTGTTTACACACAAATCGAAACGAACTTTAGTCAAAATAAAATTGCCATACACTGAGCTTCATTTTTGCGGCAGATGGGTAAAAATATTAT
This sequence comes from Scaeva pyrastri, assembly GCA_905146935.1. NCBI lineage: Eukaryota > Metazoa > Arthropoda > Insecta > Diptera > Syrphidae > Scaeva > Scaeva pyrastri. The sequence goes on along the minus strand of LR989928.1, from coordinate 78,633,426 downwards.
GAGACTGATACAAATTGGAGCTTTGGCTTTGATAATTCTCCATTTGGGTACGTTGAAGGTTTTTTTTTTATTTCATCTTCATACATACAATTTCATTTGATGTAAAAAAATCCCCTTGCAGTTCACTGTGAGACTGACAACAGCAGCAGCAGTGGTGAAGATGATTCGTGTGTGCATAATTTGGGTTCGAGGAAGAAATCATTCTACGAAAAGATTCCCGGGATAAAATTCATTGGGAAAGCTGTCTCGAGCATGATCAAGACTCCCAAGGAGAAGATTTCATTCTATTTGTATAAGCGAGACTTCCCAACGTGTGCCCAGGAGATTCGACTGGACGATGATTCACTTCAGAATTCCGGATTCGATGCTTCACATCCCACCAGGTAAAGACACGAGTACATTATACTTACCCATTACATAGTTTGTTATCGAATAACAAGTTGTTGTTACGATTTGTAGAATCATCATCAATGGCTGGATGAGTTCGAGTAGGAACCCTTTCATTAAAAGTGTGTCTAGTGCTTACTTCAGCATTCAAGACTACAACGTGGTGGTTGTGGACTGGAGCTCGATTTCTACTTCAATCAACTACTACAAGGTGGCGAAACTCATCGATAAGGTTGGTGCACGGGTTGCCGATTTTGCTAGGCATTTGCACAAGAACCTGCTCATCGACTACGATGACATCTATTTAATTGGCCATAGTCTGGGTGCCCAGGTGGCTGGCAGTGCAGGAAAGAATCTTCATCCGGACAAATTCAATACGATCTTTGCCCTCGATCCAGCCGGTCCGTCATTTAAGTCAAAGGGAATCGAAGGCCGACTCGATTCGAGTGATGCCAATTATGTGGAGTCGATTCAGACGTCTGAGAATATGGGCTTCCTAGAACCCTTGGGTAATGCTACTTTCTATCCCAACAAGGGCTCCTATCAGAATTGCATGGGCTATGGATGTTCCCATAGGCGGGCCTATAAGTATTTTGCTGAGTCTATCAATAGTACTGTCGGATTTTGGGGTGTCCTTTGTGATCACGAGCAAATGAAGACGGGTTGTCCGGAGGGATTGAAGCAGTACAAAATGGGAGGCGAACCATCGACGCCGAAAGTTGGAGTATTCTATGTGAAGACCAACAATAATAAACCCTATGCCAGGGGCAAGAGTGATTCGTATTTGTATTCTTAAAGTGATCTAAGTTTAACGTCCTCATTTTGAATTTTGAAAATAAATGAAAAAATATTTTTTTAAACTTATCTAAGTGTTATAAAGTCACATTGAGATTCATTGGGTCTTCAGATAACCTTACAAAGAAAAAAGTGAATTGATATACCTATATAAAAATATAAATATGCAAAAATGTTGACTTCCCAGTTTTGGTGAATCACTTCAGAATTTAAGGTCTCAAAATTCTTAGGAAACCACTTCGAAAAGTTATTATTAAATTTACCACAGTTATAATCTTGATATGATCCTATGGCCTGTTTGTTTGTTTTTGTTTTTTTTTTTTTTTTTTTTTTTTTTTCAGAGAAGTCATCGTTAATCATGTCTCAGTGATTAATTAATGAACATCAATTAAACTTAAATTTTTAAAATTATCTTGTGTCGTGCTTTAAGTGTCTTTAAGAATTCAAATACATATACATATGGCTAAGAACAGGGTTTCCACTTTGTATAAAAATATTGATTAAACATTGTTTATAATAAGCGCAGGTAAATTAACAGAATGTTGAGACAAAGCGTCTAAAACAATCATTTAAGAAACCAAAATTGTAAAAAGAAATTTTTCAATTATATTTAACTATTTTAAGATTAACACATTACTTAGGCCTTAGAAAAAATTTAAAATAGTAGTTCAAATTTCAAAAAATCGAATAGTACATTTTTGTTAGTTGTGGAATTGTTCTTGATCAAAAATATCGACGACTCATTATAAAAATCAAAAACAAATAGCCAAAAATTGTTACATTTTCTTCATTGCATTTATACTCTAATATTTTACTTATTTGATTTTTTTTACTAAATTACTACTTTCACTACTTAATAGAAGTTTTATGATTTTCGTTTTTGGAGCTTGAATCTATACTAATCCATACTTCCATACTAATATTATAAATGCGAAAGTAACTCTGTCTGTCTGTTTGTCTGTTACTCTTTCACGCCTACACGGCTGAACGGATTTTGTTGAAATTTGGCATTTTTATAGATGATAACCTAGAAATGGTCATAGGCTATAAATAATCACGCCATCGTTCTTAGGGGGTTGGCAGTAGGCAGAAAACTGAATTGAGTTAGTGATTTTTTTATGTTTTTGCTGAGAGTTTTGGTCTATCATGTCTAAACGGCTAAACGGATTTTGATGAAACTTAGTTAGGTGATAGATATTAACCTTGAAAAGGATATGGGCTATTAATATTCATGCTAGGCGTAGGCAGAAAACTAATTAAGATAGTGATTTTTAATCGTTTACCTCATTCACGCCTTGACGTCTGAACGGATTTTTATAAGATTTGGTTAATTTAAAGATAGGATCCTAGGCACGGACATAAGCTACTTTTTACGGCGGGAAAATACCTCATTCCCGTGGAAATCTAGCGTGATTGTGTCAGGTTGATTATGTTGCTTTTGAACAAATTTTGATGTGAAGTTAAGGACCAGAACACGATAGTGGGCACATTGTTGGAGGGGGACTTACAGCCGGGAGAAAAGCGGGTAAAAGCTAGTTTCAAATGATTTCGAAAACTTCTGAACTCCCTTTAAAAAAGTGCATATTTTTACATCTGAATAGAATTCTATGTCTTATTTTTAATTTCTATTTTTATTAAAAATCACAATATTTTCAATATTTCGATGCCAAAAAATTAGTAGGTTCAAAATATTGTCAAATAGCAATAACTTCCTATGGAAAGTTAAAAATACAAAATTTTCTTTGGGGACATAGTACAAATTGTAGCACTTAATTGAAAAGAAGGTCTTTCTAGGTCAAATTTTAAGAAAATATTTAGAAAATTGTTCTTTGTTTGAAATGTGTTGCAAATAGTTTCCATCCTGATTAACAAATTTTAAGTTTTAAAAGTATTGGACTAACGTGACTATCTTCTGGTACTCTTAATTAATAAAATAACGTCAAATAGTTACTCCTTCGAACAGAATACTTTCTTAATTTTGGGGAAAATCATTGATTTTCTAAAAGCTGTTTCTTTGATACACTATGAAGTTGGTAAATCATTTTTACCGAAATCAATATTTGGCACAAGGAACTCATTGACTGATACAATTTTGTCTATATTTGAGAAAATTAATACTAGAAAAAGAATTGAATATTTTGAGATCTGAAATTGTATAATTTTATAATATGTAGAAACTAGTTTTTGAAATCTCAGTGAAGAATTTTGGAAATCAAGTAACTTAGCCAAATTAAATTTTACATTATTGTAAAGATTGTGAAATTTTTTGTAGTTCCTGAAATTCAAAAAAAATTCTTCACTGACATGTGACATACTATAGGTACGTCATTCTTAATTTAAGTAGATAGTAAGTAGTGGGAGTGGCAACAGTGTATTATGAATTGAACAACAATACAAAAAAAAAAAACTGCCAGAATTAACCATCTTGAAGTAAGTGTGATAAAAATATTTGTATTGTATTACAGTCTAAAAACATTTGCTAATAAAATAGTCAAGAAACAGAAAGTGAAATTTGAAATGCCTTCTGAGATTTATTCATTTGTTATTGAAAAATGGGATAAGACAGTGAGTTGAAAACATATTGTAATTTTGCTTTGTTGTCACTTCTAATTTTTGAAAATGTAACTGAAATCAATTGAACCACAGATATGTGTGCAGCGAGAGCCATCTAGAGTGCAATAGCTACAATCGAACTGTCAAGGGACGTCAAACTGTTTCAATTGTTTTTGGTCTCTTTTTTCAATTTCTTGCAAATTGAAACCGAAATATTTGCCATGAAATATTACAAAATTAAATAAATTTATTTAAATGAGGAAATGATTTGCATTCAATTTCGTCACCAAAAATAACATTTACACGCAAAAACCTCACCACTACCGCAGCGCCGCCTGCCGTTCCAATTCGAATTAAGATGCCTAGAAAATACAAGATAAAAGATCTTTCTGTCAAGATCTATTTTCCTCAATGAAAATTAGTCGTTGAAGTTCTGACCGGTAATTGTACAGCACAGTCTAAGTCGCCTTGAGATCAAATCGAGATTAATTTTTAAGTAAATTAACAAAAACCTAAAAGTAACTTGTTCAAATTACCAAAACATTGTTTTGATTCTTATCAAATTTTATAAATCCATTAAAACAATAAAAAAAAATAGTAATAACAAAAAAATGTAGTCCATCTGGGGCTCGGGCGCACAAATCATTAAGCCAAAGCCACCAAACCCAACATCTGGAGACCTACACCCTATACCGGGCGTAAGACCGTTATCTTGATGGAATCTGGTTTGAAGCATTAAACAATATCAATGGCGAAAAATCAAGACAATCCGAATTACACCGAGCCAATTACAAGCCTGTGTTTCCATATTCGAGTCGTTGTCGTCGGTCGTCGCGGTCGCGGTCGGCTTGGTCAATATACTGCAGCGGTATGCGCCCGGCCCCGCCTACTTCATAAGGTTGAAGCCTGAATTGAATCGCACTAAGTGCGGCCGGAGTGTGTGTCTGATTACAACTGATTTGTTTCCTGACCTCTTGGCTATTTTTATTAATTCCCCATTTGGGTGGCGTTGGAACCGTGTCTGTCGGTCGGTCGGTGGGTCGTTGTCATAGCTCCACTCATAGACCTGGTTGCACCGTTTCGTTAATATGTATCTCTCCTACATATCTATGAGTGTTTGTTGTTTTTGTTGTTCTAAGGTTATGTTGCAATAGTCGACTCACGGTGGAGGCTGTCAGAGCACAGGTCTATTCTCCGACATAATATTGTGCGCCGCCAACCGACCGCACGCTGCCGCAGCACATACCAATAGACTCTGACATTTGTGTGTCGGTTTGAGTGCAGCCACGAGCTGTGTGGCAGAGACAATATCCGCCACTGGCTTGGAGCAGGTATAGTGTATGTATAGTGAAAGGGTAATAGACTTTTGGGTATAAAAGTTGGAATAATTTCGTTGGCTTAATCAGAATAAACTCAAAGCGTTCATTGAGCAGCTGTGATCTCTTTTTCTCCCTTTTTTTTGCAAACTAAACCCTAAACCACAATCAACATGAAGGTAAGCGCGCATTTATCCTGCTTCCTTATTCCATCCAAAGGATTAACCAAAATTCTTTTTGTTTTTCAGTTCGCCATCTCTGCCGTAGTCATGTTGGCTCTTGCCATGGGTGTCCAATCCTCCCTCTATGGTGGTCTGCACGGTCTTGGTCTGGGACTCGGACACGGATACGTTGCCACCGTTGCGCATCCAGGACCTCTGCTAGCTCAAGGACCTGCTTTGTTGGGTGCACATGGTCTGGGTCTTGGTCTTCCCGCTGCGCATATCCCAGCTGCCGTTGCCATTGCCCCAGCACATGCCGCCATTGCCCCAGCGCATGCAGCTATCGCCCCAATCCCACTGCATGGTGCAACTTACGTGGCCAAGACCCGTGGTGCCGTGCATACGGCTCCATTGCCAGGACATATCAATTCGGCGGCTTCAGTCAATGTTGCTCCAGCTCCAGGAACCTGGTAATTTGATTGACAACTGCAGTCGGCCGAATACAAGACACCACCACCACCGCCCACCTCTCATCATATGAAAATACTCACTCTCCGGCTCTCCGCCTCTTTCGTCAACGTTCTCCTCTTGTGCAAACACACCAACACCACATGCCTCAGTTTTATCTATTTATATGACTTATGTGTATTTTTGTATTTTTTATTATTTTTTTGTAATTTTATTTTTTAATTTTCATTTTTTATTGTGACTCTTTTGTCCTTTGTCTCAACTTTTCACCTCTATAAGTATTTTTTTTTTTCATTTTATGTTTAGTTTTGCAACAATTATAAGATTGACTCAAATGTAAATTAATTGGATTTTATTTAAGAATTTTATGGGTGCAATTTTTTGTTGTTGTTGGTATGGCAATTCTCGATCGTGTAAGGTGTGTAAGATTATGTCAAAAGGTACTGTCAGTGAATGACAAGGGTACAATTCCGATGTGGCAATGTTTTCTGATATTTATTTCCGGTTTTTGGGCCATACGATGTTGGTCTTGGGATTTTGCTGTTACTTATATAATTTTTTTGGTTGCGAAAGTAAAAAAAAATTGATTTAAATATTTTAATCTTGCAAAATGATTTGGTATTTCAAATATATACCTATTCATTTACGTGCATATGTATTTATATATTAATTTTATGGAATTTGTGCTGCACTCTATTTCGGAACAAAGTATTTCAGCTTTAAAAAAATGGGAAATGATCTTAACTTACGTCATCTTTGAAAAATGTTAAGGACTGTTCGATTAAATAAAGAGAATTGAACGTTAAAATTTTTGAAGATTTCTATTTTTGAAATTTTTTATTTCTATTTCCTTATAAAAATATTTAAATTCTGACTTAAATTTGTGAATCTAGCGCAATTCTTCTTTAAATGGATTTTTAACTTTTAAGGATTGTTAAAATTCTTTCAATAATCTTTCGTTTTGAGTTTTACTTGATGACCCAATTTTAAATATACATAACATGTAGGTATTGAAATACATCTAAAAACGGGTTAGTTTTGAACTTGTACTATGTGTACTAATTGGATATTTGATAATTTATTTAAGGACGTTAATATATTAATTTTTGAAATTTACAAAAAAAAAAATCATAATAAAAATTACTGAACGAGAATAAGGACGTTTAAACATTTTAAATTTTTAATGGACATAATAAGTATACAAACAAATTTAACTATTTCATAAATATGGTAACGTCTCATTTCTGAGGCTTAAATACAGAAAAATATTTAAAAAGCAATACTTTGTATGTAAAGTAATAATATTTTTCTTGGCTTCTTTGCTTTTTTTCACCCAAAACACGATGTTTTTTAAAATTAGTTTCAAAATCAAATTTTAATTACCTACAGTTTTGTATCAATATGCGCAATTTTTTAATCTCTAATTGAAACTTTTAAAACAAAAACTAGATTGCCAGTTTCAAATGGTTCTTGTTCTATTTTATACTTTTTTAAATGTAGGATACTTCGAGATACACAAATCCCAGAGTTAAGTAAAAATCATCATTTTTGAATTTCCAGAACAATAATCAAGTTTTACTAACTTGTGTTAAATTTAATTAAAAAGAGACTGGATGCGACCCACACTGATAACTTCCCATTATGCATAATTTAAGAACTTGGCGTTTCTGTTAATAATTGATTAACTTTTTAAGTTAGTTGATAACAATTTTATTAACACAAACAAAAATTTACCAATTTTTCTTCGAACTTTTTGTACTTTTGTATTTATTGTAAGAATTTCAATTTGATACTTGTCAATATTTTACCATTTTTTAGGTATTGACAAATGCATTACGAGTAGGTTGAAAATAAAATACATTTGAAGTCAATATAATTGTTTGCAGTGATGATATTTAAGCCGAAAAACAATTTATAGCACTTTTTTGTAATTTTTTTATTTTTAGTAAAAAAAATGTCATTTCGAAATTTGTCAAAAATATACCATAAGTTGACAATTCTCAATTGTCAAAATTGTAGCGTATATTAATAATTGTATTTTGTTTGAGCTGAAATAAATTTTGTCCATTCTTGTGATATTCAAGTCAAAAACATTTTTACCAACTTTTGGTAGAATTTTTTGTACTTTTTTATTTTATGTAAAAAAAACTATCAATTTAGTTTTTTCAAAAATGTTAATAGATGTCAAAGACCACATTCCACATAGTAAAAAATTGTTTTGAAGATGATATCATTTTTCCTTCATTGTATAATTCCGGGCAAAAAAATTAATGAAGCCAACGAACGGAAGACTTTTTTATTATTTATCTTGTGTTGTATTTGAAAATCCCATTTTTAACCGAAAACTTTAAATTTGTATCTTAAACTTCTTTAATCAAAATTTTGTAGAAAATTAAAAATTAAAACTTTCCAAATTTAAAAAATCAATTAATAAAATATTTGTTTTATGGTTCTTAATAGTTCTTTCGTCAAAATAAGTTTGTGTCAATATTTTGATTTTGAAAAATTGGTTTTAATAAAACCGTTCAACTAATTTAAAACCAAAAGTACATATGTATGTACATGTACAGCAAAATATTGAAAATATAATATTATTTGATCTTACTTGCAGAATTTTGACACACAAATTCTTAAAAGTTAAATTTTCTTAAAATTGTATTGGCTTCCAAAAACATCGAAATTCCTAATCTACTATCAATTTATTCTCAGAATTGCATTCTAAGGCATAAGTATTGCCATTGGCCACAGTTTCATTAATCATCGTCATGGTGTGTCGTTTGAATGAATATTAAATTAGAAAACAAATTAATTTTTTTTTTTAATAAAAATCTTGTTTTTATTTAATTGAATCAATCTTTCATTGAACTATGCAAACTACGATAATTGTATATTAAAGATAAACGGGTGGGCATTATATGTGAAGTTAACTTCTGGTGTCGTTTTCAGTTGTAAAAAAGCACGTAAAACTATTATAGCAAATGTAAACAGGTGTAGAGAGTCTTTGGGCCGTAAATTTCAGTGGGAAATCTACCAGGTACCTGGTGCTGGGGCAACATTGATGGATGCAGCCGAGTTGATATGTCCGGCCAATGGGGCTGTATGCACAGCACCGCGGGTCTTGGCGACGTAAGTGGCTCCATGGGGACCGGCAAGGGTGGCTTGTTGGGCAAGGGAAATTCCACCCAAATGGGGAGTGGCAATGTTGACGGCAGCAGGGATATGCGCAGCGGGGATTCCATGCGAGAGACCGGCAATATTGATGGCAGCTGGAGCACCCAACAAACCATGGCTAAGTCCGATTCCGGGAATTCCCAAGCCAAGACCATGACCCAAGCCAAGACCATGACCCAAGCCCAGACCGTGTCCCAATCCAATACCGTGTCCCAATCCAAGACCGTGTCCTAGTCCCAGACCCGGAAGTCCCAGACCGAGTCCGTTAATTCCGAGTCCCAGACCGGGAATACCAGCAATCAGAGATGATTGGACTCCAACAGTGGCGACGGCCAACACGACTACGGCAGCAAGGGCGAACTGTAAGATGGAAATGAAATGAAATTTTGAATGAAGTCCTTTGGTGTTTTATCCTTTTTCTAGTCCTTACCTTCATGTTGATTATTTGGATTGGAAGTTATGGTAAACTGCTCAATGAAAGATTTAAACTGATTCTGATTTGATCAACCGAATTTTAGCAACTTATATACGAACTCGCTCGAGTCAAATGCTGCGCCTTTCACTCCTTCAATAGCACCAGCCAGCGTGCTGCAGCAGTGCAGCGTGCATTAGAGGTAAGTGGTGCGCAGTTCTGCACACACATTTTTGTTGGTGGCGCTGCCTGTTAACACCCAGCTTTTGGCATTGATTGCAACTTAATTGCCGCGAGCGCATGCTGCGATAAAATGTACCATATGATATGGGCGGTGGCGGTGGTGTTGGCGACTGCAACTGCTGCCGCGGCATGCCACAGAAAATATTGTTTGTCCAAATTTCGTCAACCGAAACTTACAATTTAGTCAAAGCATATGGAGCTAGGTCAATAGGTTTCCAATTCAAGTCGGTCCCGGGTCTATTGGTAAATCGTTGCGAATCGATGTATGAATATTTTATGAGACTTGGTGTGTTAAAAAAAAACCACTCTAAATGATGAATGTGTTTTGTTTTAAGTCCACAAACACTCGGTACACTTTACAGTAACTTAAGTTGATCAAAGTTTATAACATTTATAACGGAATACAGCCCATCCCAGTTAATAATATGGTTTGTGTAATTTATATTCAATATTTTTAATTCTCTTTTGTTAGATCTCGATGCAGAAAAAGAACTCAGGATGATAATTGCTCTCCGGGTTAACTTCGACTTATGGTCAGACAAGTTGGACCTTATAAGACTTGAAGTCTCGGGCTTAAGTCATGACATGGCTAATTAAAATTATTTTATGGATTAATTAATTGTCTATTGGTTAACAACTTTTATAAGAAAATGCTTTCGAGTAATTATGAAGAATGACACTAAACACTTAATTAGTTAGTACGTGATCTTAAATCACAATGCAGACATTTTTTTCAAGGACATCAAATTTATAGTTGTAACTGTTTTAAATAAAATATGAAATGTGAAAAATTCTTCCGGATGTAACATTTGGCTTAATTCATTCACGGAACGAAAGTTTGATCTAAAAGAAAAACCACTTGTTTAATTATTATTAGACCGAAGTAAACCAGTTATCCAGCTGGTAATTTGCTGCAAGGTTGATTGTGTCAAAAAATTAGACAATTTACAACAAGTTCCGAACTGACATTATAATCAAAGAATAGTTAATTAAAAAGACTTAACATGGCACCTTGAAATATGTTGAATTTAAATATAACAGAAAATTGGTAATTGAGTTTAATTGTTGATTAAATTTCAATATGTTGGACTTTACATTTGATATCCTTAGTAGTTTTTGAAATAATTTTTCTCGTTTTGTTGAATGTTAAATAATATTATATAGTTCGTTAAATATTTGCAACTTTCGGTTGAAAAAAATTCAAATGAATACGAAAGATTTTTCCAAAAATTAAAGCATTTATATCATTATTGACTGGCTGATCATGCTTGCGTTGCTTCGCCTTTTAAAATCGCCTTTTAAATTGTTGGAAAAACGAACAAGATGAGTTTAATTAAGAGCCATAGTTCCAAAAAAAATTACTTTGTTTCTCACAATATATTTCAGTCAGTCACTGAAATGCTTAAGATTTAGAGTTTAGCAACAGTAGGTACTTAGAATTTCTGGACAAAATTAGTTAAACAATAGTTTTGAAATTTAGCAATAAAAAATTATGATAACTTTATTGATTTCGACCTTATTTCGATTTTACTGGATTTTTAGTGCTTTGATGTTAAACCTCACGATTTTAAGTTAAATTTTGATCATAGAAACTAAAGGAAAATATCTCATGCACTGTTGATCCGATTTATTTATCGTTTTGTAAAGCTTTCCAAATTTCTTGATTTAGTTTCAAACAATGCAGACCAAGTTTTTTACTATTGGAATAATGCATTTTTATTCTATGAACTGACAGGTATCACACTTTTTTTTAGGGTTACCAAATCTTTAGTATACAAATGAGAACAAGTTTGACTTCGGTACAAAGAACCGATCTTTGGCTTACTGAATATTTTTTTTGGGACACACTTTTTAAGACGGGTTATTTTGACTTTAAGAGAATTTGTCATTTAGAGCGTTTTGAAATTTACTTGGAAATCAAGGAAACATTAAGAGAAACATTCTGTTGGTGGAGGAATTTAATTTGGATTTGATTAATAGTTTTTGTCACATCTCTTACTTTATTAAGCATTGTGTAGAAATCAATCAATTTTAAATATCAAGTAAATTGTAGATCATGAAAACTAACTTGATTTTTAAACCTTAAATTTGTTGCTGACATGGTTACGTTTTCGTTTTTGTATGCCTACATTATTTTGTGCAACTGTCCAGGTACACGTTAAGATTCGTGTTAACTCCTGTGGGTCAATTTTTATCTCATTTCTAAGTTTAAAAGGTTAACTTCCGGTCTACCGATGTTTACAGAAAAGAACTACCCATTAAAATAGTGTGACCTTTGGTTTAAGCTGACTAGAAAAGCCTATTTTAAATTTAAAATCTATCTTAATTTATATAAATTACGTGTCACGTTGTTTGTCCGCGAACTTTTATGATAGTATAGCTTACATCTCAATTTATTTAGTTAGCTCCAAACGATTTTAACAGATGGTGACATCTATTGATTGGATTGAGTAAGTTTTCAATAGATGGAGCTATGTCATCCGAATATTTCATGTAAGCTACAATTTTATAGCATAACCACCACATGTTGCTGAGGTTAAAGTACAGGTTAAAATTATTTTGTAGTGAACCGAGAACAGAGAATTTTACTTTTTCAATTTTTGGTGTCAGCGTTAAGTATCAACAAATAATTAAATTTGAAATAAATATAATATGAAATTTGGCACATATATAGATTATAGTCTTAAAAAGCACGTACTCTAATTTTTACCCGGTAAAATGTATTTTTTAGCACAATGAAACAGATGTTTTCAACAACTTTGATTATCCTGCCGATGGGTTCACTTTTTAATAAACTTACGAAATTCACCGGGCCATCAATAAAACAAAATTGTATGGGAAATCAAAAAACAACAAAAATATTTTTCCATAGCTTGAGTTTCTGCATTAAATTGGGGCAAGACGAAGTTTGCCGGGTTCTCTAGTTTAGTAATAAAAAATTATGCAAACTTAACCATTTTTCAATTTTGTTGGATTTTTAGTGCTTTGATGTTAAACCTTATGGCGCCAAATATTAAAAAACCTATTGTTTAGGATTTAACATTTTAGTAACTAAATATAATAACAACTAACTAACTAACGACTCCAAAATTTTAAACGCTTAAACGGACTCATTAGTGGAAATGTCCCAACTGTAAACTGGACAATCCCATGCAATTCAATAAGATTAAAATACACATGAACACAGGTTTTTTCTCGTATTCCATTATCCTGATGTAGATTTCTCCACAAAAAAACATTTTTTCTGCACAAAGACGTCAAATATTTCGAAATCTTTGTCTTGCGTTAACGTTTTATTGATAAAAAACAATTTTTAGTTCCTTGAATTAAAATTGGAAAGAAATGACAATGATGACAAATATCATATGGATTTTCAACTTTCGGTCTACCGATGCTTATAGAAAAAACGACTTATATGATTTCTTTCTTTAATTTAAAATTCCATTAAATATTCGCACTAACATGGAATTCGAAATAGGATTATATTTCCTCATTCCTTAAAAACTGAAGAAGATAGTTGAAAGAATTGTCACATTTTCAATTTTTTTGAAATATTTGTATTATAATTTATAAACCGGGTTGATTTTGAAAATAATATCTCCACTTTATATCGATTATGTAAGTTAAAAAATTTTAGTAACAAACAGAAAATTCAAAATCAGGAAAAAATTTCAAAATTCCGGAATTCAGTTGGTCTAACTTCCATTTTTATTAGGTACATATTTTTTGAAATTTTCCACTGAAATTGTTGTGATATTTTACTTGTGAGATTTTTTTTTTTTATTAAAAATAACCAAGATCCTTTAAGACTCACCGAGTATTTTTTTTTAATCTACCTTCCACAGATTAAAAGGATTAAATATTTTTCATTAAAACTTATTTTAGATTTCCCCACTTCACTCAATTTCACCCAATCACTTTTAAATTCTCAGAATCAAAAACCTTTGAACCAGAAACTCTGTTTCATTTAAACAATCACATAGTAAAATTAAAAAAGAAATATTTGGATTTTAACAATGTTCTTTATTTATTACACAAAAATAGTAATCCTCTATTAGGTACATATTTGAACTCATGATAAAAGGAAATAGGAAGAGAAAGAAATGAAAATGAAAAAGGAAAACAAAGAAAAAAGGACAGAAGTATAGATGTATAGATTAAGACACATATCGCAGATGATTATTAATTATGACAGAGGCAGCATTAAAGCGTTTGGACGACCAGGATTCATTTTCAAACATCATATATTTATTGTACTTTGGACATAAGCTACCATTTGGATTTGGACACTCTTTACCAAGTTCCTGGAGCTGGAGCAACATTCACACTCGACACTGAGTTAATGTGACCGGCCAAAGGTGCAACATGTGTAGCTCCACGAGTTTGGGCAACATATGAGCCACCAGCAACGACATGTGGATCAACAGCAACAGAAGCATGAGCTGGGGCAACAGCGACAGCAGCTGGAAGTCCCCATGGTGAAATCAATTGTGGGACAAGTGCTGGTCCAGAAACGGCTGTGTATGACAAACCATGTCCGGCAATATCAAGAGTACTTCCCAATCCGAGGCCAAGTCCCAAGGGGATAACTGAAGATTGAGCTCCCAAGGCAAGAGCCAAGACAACGGCGGCAACAATAGCGAACTAGAAAAAAAAACAAACAATTATTTTAGTATCCTTCCAATCCATATGAGTCCTTTGGAATTCGTAAGACTTCAAAATTAAACTCACTTTCATGATGATTTGAGAATTGAGATTTTCTTTGTACTTGAAAGAACTGATCAATTGAAGCTGGAAGCTTTGACTATGATGTGAATCTGAAAATTCTACAATTTTATACTAAAAACTAGATCGGATCTTAACAATAACACTCTCATACTCACCACACCTACTCTACACATTTTTGTATCTACATAAATGAGTGAGAAAGATACAAGCATACATTATATGAGATATTGTAGTGATGCAATCATAAATATATGAGGTAAAAAAAAAAAAAATAATCAATCTGACAACTTTCAATAAGAAAAGACCACTTAGCATAATGAAAACAGAAAACAGAATGTCGTCTGTAAGAATGACGACAGCAAAAAAAAAAAAGGTTTAAAGTTGCTTAGTTCAGTGTACTTTGAATTTGCGCGGTCAAACGAGAAAAAAAAAACGTTATTAAGAATGCACATATTTTTGTCTCAATACATACCTACTCGTGTTTATTTGTCAGATTCCTTTGAATGACCGTCTGGTTAAAGGTCGAAAAGTCATACCCTCATTGAGAAAGCAGTTAGTGGTGTCAAAGCTCAATAAATCTGGAGCTGATTGACAGTTCTTCATTCACGTGATGGAATGTCAAATCGAATTCTATTTTAAGGTTTATAACCATAGTACTTATTAGTAAAGGTGCAAATGGTCATCTAGTACTATTGACCATTGACAAGAGAGAAAGATGATAAAGGAATTCAAGGAAACGGGATACGTTAAGTCAATTATTGTTAACTCTCTAGATCTAGAAGAAAATATTGAATTCATGTTCTTACAACTTGTTATGAGTTTATAACTTCCATCAAAATATAAAATTTTACAAATTTCTCTAAATTTAATGTAAGGATTTTAAAATGCTGCATACTTTAAGACAAAAGTTTTTTTTTAGTCAAATTTATATTCATAATAGAGGACCCGGCGAACTTTGTTCCGCCGAATTAATTTTTTACAGCACGCTTTGCTGTTAAATTGGTCGATATATCATCAAATGATCAAAATTTGCATTACTCTCCGAACATACAAAAAAAGTTTATCTATATTCCTAATAAAATTATTGGAATTGTATTGAGTTGGAGTTCGTCCTTTAATTTGAATTTTAAGGGCTGTTAATTTCAGTCACTGACAACTAATGATTTTTACTACTGTATAATTGTGACAGAATAACGGGCAACTTTATAACAGACAAACGACTGAAATATAAAAAATTGACAACCAACTGGAAAGTTGTGTGGGAAAATTATATTGTTTTTTTTTCCACAATCTCCTGGCAATTTTCCATTTTTTCTCACTTTTTAAACCTTACCTGAACTACGAAAAACATTTTAAAACCAAAATCAGCTGAAACGGCCAAGCCGTTCTCGAGTTTTAGCGTGACAAACAAACAGATTTATTGTACCGCCTTGAAGTATAATATATATGTACATATGTATGTATTACAAATCTCAGTTGTCGTATAATGTATTGCAGATTTTTATGAGTAAATGAAGTATGGAATGAAATATAGCCTGACTGTAATTTTAAAACTATTTTTTTATTGAAAAAACACTATCCATATATTTATACTATGCATATAAACCTTACCCTTGATTCACTCTATAAATTAAAAAAAAAGCATCATAATCCGCTGCGTAGTTTAAAAGATTTAATTACACATAGGGATATAGGGACAGAGAAAGCGACTTTGTTTTATACTATTTAGTGTTACGAATTTGTATAATTTTAAAAACTAAATTTAAATCATTAAAATACTTTAGTGGGCCATAAGTATTTTGGTAACATTCTTCAACTAAATTTTGGTTTTGTATTGTAATCACTTTCTTAACACAAAAATTGAATTCGGTTAAATATTATCTTCAATTATTTTGCAAACATCATAAAACTTAAAAATTGTTTTTTCTTTTGTTTGAAAAAATGTAAAAACAGTACAAGAATTAAATTATTAATTTTGAAAAATGTATTATGTAACCAGAACTTTAGAAGTCGTTTTCGGAAACATCCTTTATTTTTTCTAAAGTATTATTTCATATATCTAAATGTTTTTCTTAAAATGTCTAACTTATGTTCTTATGAAAATATTTTCGTGACAGAATACCAACAATCAGCAGAACAATTTTCAAGACCTAAAATTTAAATGAATTTGATGTAAACAAACAAATGTTTTAATACACATTTTTTTATAATAACAAATTCAATTTTAATTCCAGATTAAACATTTTTATAAAATTATTCTTTGTGTCAAAAATATCAAATAGAACTTTTGAAGAATACATATTGGACTGTTCAATTAAACAATTTTCAAATAGATTTTGTGACAAAATTTCTTTAATACTTTTTTTCATGTTATATGTGTTAACGAAATATTGTTTTTTCAAATACGTACCGAAATATTCTTCTTTCATACATTTTTAATGTTTTTTAACGTTTAAATTGGTAAGTTTTACAAAACATAGTCTGATATTAAAATTACTGCATTTGTAGTAGATTTCAAAATTATCTTATTGTGTATACAGAAGTGCTTGGAAATTAATGTTAGCAAAATTCTATAACTCAAAGGTTAAAATATTTTTTAAGATTAAACATTTTTCTATACACCCAAAAAAATCTGTTGTAAAAATGTTAAAAAACGCTGTAAATTCGATTGCATTAATTGTCATAATCGACCCGACAACCAATGTTTTCAATTTAACAGACACCTAGTTGTTCATTTAAAAACCTAATGTTAAAAGTTACAACACCTGTTGTAGATTTTGCAACTAGATAAATTGTGGATACTAAAGCATTTTTTGTTGAATGTACAGCACACTTTGTAAAAAGCACAATACTTACATGTTACTTCAATAGGATTTGACTTACTTTTTACAACTTTTTATAGTCAAACCTACAGGTCTCTTTGTAGAAACTACTAACACTTTTTTGATTTTTACTTTTTTTGTCTTTATTACATCAGAAAAATAAAACATACATTTAATAGTTAAGAAAAACTTTTATTCACATATTTATTTCTAAAACGTTTGTTCCATCAATTTAAATATTTCAATGAATTGGTGGACTTAAAAACTGCTTATATTTAAAATAATATAAGTATGAATAATTTGTGATAAGTCCACCACATACATATAAACTAAAATGTGAATTAAAATAAAACAAATTTATTTCACCTTCCAAGCGGATTTTCCAGGACATTCGATTAATTATGTTGCAGTCTTTAAAAGAAAAAATAAATAAATTTTATTTGAATAGATAATAATTATTAAAGCATAAAAGGTTGCATACTAACTTTCATCAATTTGACATATGTCGTCAAGTAGTCTCTTATAAATGGTTTAAAGTCTGCATTAATCTATGGGAACTTAATAAATTGAATTAGTGAAGGATAATATATTATTATTTAAATAAAAATACCTGTGAAAATGACGCTTCATCATTTTTCCACTTAAGCGATTCATCTTTGAATTATATTTCACTTATAAAAAATCACCTTAAACTTCCAAATTACACTTATTCTTCAGCGGTTTATAACAGAACTAAATATAAAATAATTTGACAAAGATCCTGAAATATTCGTGATGTGTGTGTGTGCAACCGTAAATTAGCAATTAAATTTGCAACTCAACGTAGATTTAACATAAAATGGTTGTAGATTTTAAATGCATGTGTTATGCATTTTGAAATTTTTGTTGTAGGTTATACAGATTTTTGTAGTTTCAACAATTTGGCTGTAGATTAGGCTTTAGCACCTTTATATAACTAAAAAAGTAGATGTAGATTTCGCAATTTTTGATGTTGATATTATAATTTTACATCTGTAAACTTAGCAATCAAAATTAACATCGAGGTATCAATTTTACAACAAAAAAATGAGATCATGTTGACAAGTTTTCTGCAAAAATAACAGCAAATGCTGTTGAACTAATAACTAATTGGGAAAATGAACTCATTAACTGTAAAAAATACAAACTTTCAGTAAATTGTAAATTTGACTGCCACATTTTGTAAAATTCGCAAGTAATATTTTTTTGGGTGTACATAAAATTTTTTTGAATTCATTTTACTGTCAGAAATTCGGTTTTAGTTTTATAGTTAACTAATTTTAATTTTATCAAAGTACTGAGTTCGACTTTTTTAACAAATTTTGTTGAAAAACGAAAAATTTTTAAATTCTAATTTATAAAAAGAAAACTCCTGGAAAAATGAATTTGTTAAAATAGTTTTCCTACAACTATTGATTTGAGCTCTGTTATACTCCCTACAAATGATTGAGTTAATTTATTAAACTTTAGCAAACGCCAGGTAAAATTTGGAGGTTAAAAAATTCGAATTTTAATCACATATTTTGGGGTTCCTTAATTGAAGTCGACTACAAGGCACGTCAGACTTGAAATGAAAAAAGTAAAAGAATGATTTTCCATTTAAATGATTTCCATCCAAACAAATTTAGAAAATTTCTTGTCAAAAACACCCCTTTCCGTAAACATTACCCATGAACAATTGCAATAGGTACCATTTTTCTTTAAAGTATCAAACTTTTGGATAGGGGTTTTGTGGGTGATAAGGTACACTTACTTACATCTTTTCAGTTCAGATATATTGGACTAAATATTTAATTCAACTCATGTTTCTATACGGTGAACATATTTTATTAAGTTCCTAATGAATATCTTAACTTAAACCATCCTTATCAGCTTATATAGATTGTGTCTAAGTGTTGTGATACTTTCGACATTATTTCTAGACTGTATATAGGAAAACGTATCTAACATGACATTTTTTATAATCGGTCCTTTTTCAAGCTAAAGTTGAAGTTGATTTTGTCTCCTGGACATTTTTCATGAATTAATGTTTTCACCAACATTTAGATAAATACAAATCGTAATAATCTTGCAACTTCAATCTTTTTTGACCATGAACACAAGAAAACAAAAAAAAAAGAACATGGAATTTTGCTTTTGAGTTTTTTAAAATTTTATTTACTTTTCGCTTGGTTGGTTGCTATGCAGTATAGGTTATGAACTTAAACAAATATTAACAAGGTGATAAGAATATGAGTCTATAATAAAAAAACGAAGTGGGTTTCATTTACTTTTTGTATAACATCGATGGCAGTTTTCGTGAGGATCAGTATTGAATTATGTATATGTAGGTATATTTGATCTATATGGTTCCTGGAGCTGGAGCCAAGTTAACAGATGCAGCCGATTGAATATGTCCAGCCAATGGAGCAGTATGAACAGCACCACGAGTCTGAGCAACGTATGTTGCACCAAGTCCGGGAATACCAGCAGCAATAGCTGGAACATGAGCACCAGCAATCAAAGGACTACCAGCAATGTTAATAGCACCGGGCACACCCAAACCCAAACCCAATCCCAAGATACCAGGTCCTTGAGCTAGAACTTGTCCTGGTCCAGCAATATCAATTGAGCCAAGTGGACTCACGAGTCCGGGAATTCCGGCAATCAGAGATGATTGGGCACCCATGGCAAGGGCCAAAACGACTACGGCAGCAATAGCGAACTAAAAAAATAAATTTGAGATGATATTTTTTGATGAAAAAAAAGAAAATTCAATCATTTATACCTTCATATTGAATTGTGTGGAGAAAGAGTGACTTAACTGTTCACTGGACGTATGGCAAGTTAATTCTGATTTGATAAGCCAAGCTTAGCAAACTTTTATACCAACCACAATATCCGATTGGCGGCGCTCGTCGTCGTCGTAAGCGTCACAAACTCAGACACACCCTTTCACTATTTTTTACAATACAAAATTTGTCAGTACACTTTGTCTACATATGTCAAGACATGTGTAATTAGTAGATTGCACTTTTGCTTAACCATAACCATTCTTGTATGTTTAATTTCAGATGAAACTTTTTTACATTCTTACATCAGCCAAATAGTATCAAAAGTTGAATCTATTTTCCCCGAAAAAAATACAAAAAACGCCTTCATTCAAATAAGAAAACAATTTATTCAAATCCCAAACAAAAAATTGAAAAAAAGAACGAAACACAGAAATGTGTTGAACTTTTGTGACATAACAACTTTATTTTTTACTTTTCACAACATTTTATTGACGGATTTGAATTTAGAAAGAGCAGCCCTAAAACTGTCAAAAAAATATTCAACTAATGTCTAAATTGCATCCGTCATATGCGTTGTCTTTGCATCTTTTTTGATTCTAGTCTAGCTGTCATAGTCAAAAGTCAACGTAACATAACGCTTTGATTAGAATGTCAGTTGCTAAGTCTCTCAATAAATCAATGTACAAAATATAAATATCAAATCTTCAATCTAGAAAACCTAAAATTGAAGATTTGAATTAAATACGTTGTGCAGTAATCTGTACATATATTAATGTCACTTAAGATAACGTAACGTAACATACCATAACACATCAAATGGGAGCATTAGACGTAGGACATTAAGGAAAAATTGCATCTAAATGTCAAATAATATGAATTTCAGGTGACAGTTTTCAATTCAGGAAAACGAAACTTAAATGTCAAAAAATTCGAATCTTCAGTGCCCCAAATTTGATGTGTTATACAAATCATAAGAGTATGTACTAGTTTAGAGTTGCCAGTTCTGCTTACTTATGATCTGTCAAACCATTAAATTGTCTTTGAAGAAGAATACGAATTTTAATAAAGATTCAATTCAGCTCTGTTTAAAATCAATTCAAATCCATATGAAAAAATCCATGTTACATTGTAAGCTGCAGCTGTCATAATTATTTTACTTTCAACTTTCAAATTAATTGATTTTCAACACTAACTTATTTGATTTCCGGTCGTCTGATTAATTCCTTGTGTCATTTACTCAGTCAAATAGAAACAGTTAAGCAAATACAAAAAAAAAAATAAATATAATTGTACCTCTGATTGATCGATAAAATTTAATTTTGTGTGTTACCATGCAAATGTTGTAAATATCAATAAAATTATATTTTATTATTTATTGCCATAGTTGTAATTATTATACTTATCCATCCATTGACAGTAATTAACACGTCAAAGTTGTTCTTGGGTGTAACCCATACATACGCAACGCACTGTCACATATGTCATATGTGTTCCATAATGGTCAAACTGTAATATTAATATGTCAAGTTTATAAGCAAAATATTGTAAATGCATTTAATATCTATACGAGTGTGTTATAGATTCTATAAGCCTAAGCCATAAGCCGTTAGAAGTTGTGATACTCTACAATGACTCGGCTATATGGCGATAGGGTGTGGTTCTCAATGTGGCCAGGGTATAAAAGTTGCATTTAGTTCGAAGATCAAATCAGAATTAACTCAAATCGTTCCCTGAACAGTTGTTACTTTCAAAACACCATCATAATCAACATGAAGGTAAAGGATCTCAAAAGGATTATTTTTTATTAATTTACAAACTAACAAATAAAATTACAGTTCGCTATTGCTGCCGTAGTCGTGTTGGCTCTTGCCTTGGGTGCTCAATCGTCCATCATTGGAGGAATTCCCGGATTGGGTCTTGGTATCCATGGTCTTGGACTTGGAATTGGTGCTCCCGGACCATTGTTGGCTCAAGGACCAGCTGTTTTGGGACTAGGAGGTATTGCTGGTCTTCCAGCTGCTGTCAACATTGCCGGTGGTCCACTTCTATCGGCTCATGGTATTCCAGCTGCTGTGGGTGTTGCTCCACATGCTGCTGTTGTTGCTGGTGTTCCAGTTGCTGGTGCCTCATATGTTGCTCAGACTCGTGGTGCTGTGCATACCGCTCCATTGCCAGGACACATCCAATCGGCTGCTTCAGTGAACGTTGCTCCAGCTCCAGGAACCTGGTAAATTATATGCAATTGACAAAAAGGACGTTTTACATATACCACATACCACCACTCTGTACTCCTATTTCTAAGATGCTGCCATAAAAATGAATAAGCACACTGTCAAGTTTATAATTTATTCAAAATTTCATTCAGGAATAGTAAATAATAAAAATAAAAAATTTACTAAAAAAAGCATTCATCGTGTTTTTACTGATTACTAGAGGACCCGGCGGACTTTGTCTCGCCTGGCTGTTAGATTGGACGATATTTCACCAACTTACAAAAAAGTAAAGCAATAACATTTATTTGAATTGTATTGAGTTTAAGTTCGTCTTTCCCTTGAAGTATACTATACATATTTAAAAATTCAATTTACATAAATAATTATAATAAACGATAATTGCGCCACCTTGAAGTATATTGCAAACATCAACTAAATGAATATGGAACGAAAAATAATTTGACTGTAATTTTAAAACTATTTTTCTTTTTGGAAAAACATTATCTAGTTACCCATTAAACCTTCCTCTTCAATCACTCTATCCATTAAAAAAAAAAAAACTCATCAAAATCCGTTGCGTAGTTTAAAGATTTAAGCATACATAGGGACATACGGACATAGGGACAGAGAAAGCGACTTTGTTTTATACTATGTATAGATGAAGCGCGGGAAAATGCACTTTCAATTGAATTTTTTTGTAAATTGACAGTTGTTATAGAAGAAAATAATTTTGAACTCAATCCCAGTTTATATGACGTTTAAGAAAATGTGACGTTTAAGAAAAGCTTTAGGCTTTTTGATATTTCCGGTCGAAGTTTTAAATACAAAATAAGTCAATTACATATTTGATTAATAGTTGGAGTTGGTAAGCATTTTAAAACGCTTGAAAATAAAAAATTGTTTTTTAAAACAAATTACAGACTGATCTTGGAAACACTCAAAATCTATCTTTAAAAAAAATTAGAAAACTGCTGCAGGATAAAAAAAAGTTCAAGTTGATTTTTTGACATTCAAATGTAGCTGTTGCATGATTAATTAATTTAGCCTAATTTTCGTTGTCTCAAAAAATTTTTTAAATGGCGATTTCTTATCCTGAATAAAATATTTTACCAAATAAATAAAATACAATATTTTACAACTAGTTTCTAAACGCAGTTTAAAAAAAAAGTTCCAAGAGTCTATATTCTCTTTTAGTAAGTCTTCTTCAAAATTTTATAATATTAGCCAAAAATCTTATCGTTAAGTTTTGAAAGTTTTTTAAATGCTTAAATTAAAAATTTAATTTAGAGGAAAAACTTTAATATGCAAAATGTTGCTATAGGCTTAAGCCAAAGGACGAAGTTCGGCACACACGGAAGGAATTGCTCAACCCATGATAAGCTTACTCTCGTTTGTAGATGTTTTTTTTTTAAATAAACATTTCTGAATGATTTTTTTTAAATTCACTTTAACTTTTCAAATTCTTTTTATTTTTAAAATAGTCGAGAAAAAACAATGTACGTACAAAACTCTTTCAGTTCACAAACTTCTATTAAAATAGAACTCACTAAAAAATAAATACTAGAACGATGAAGGTACAAACCAAAGTTAAGCCTGAACTGACACATTTATAAAACTAAAGCATTCTTTTTGGCTCATAGCTCAAATCAACGTTTAAAGTCAAAATCAGACTTCATTATTAAAACCGAAACATTTGCTTGCGATTCATTTCACTTAATGTCCTGAAATAAAAAACTTATAGGAAAATTAATAAAAATACAAACTCAACATTTATATCAATAAAAAAAGAACCAAGTTCTTATTTATATAAAACCTTAGTTACAACGCCGAAAAGTATGCAATATTCCATTTGAAATGTTATAGAAATATGTTTTAAAGGAAAAAAACACATCATTAAATTTTTCACTTCTATTTTATTTCTAAAAATCTATATTTTCCCTTAAATCATGAAAAAAGACAAAGAATGAAAATGAAAAAAGGAAAATTAACAGAAAATAGGACAGAAAGTTAAAAGATCTCAGTTGTTTAAATTATATGTATTTTATGTTTCTTATCGAAGAGATTATAGAATAGAAGCATAACGCATCTTGACCAGGCATATATCATTTGTTTTCTTTTTATCTTTTGGCATATCTTTTTCATGGACAACGCCGCACATTTTACAAGGTTCCTGGAGCTGGAGCAACATTCACACTCGACACTGAGTTAATGTGACCGGCCAATGGAGCAACATGTGAGGCACCACGGGTCTGGGCGACATAAGTACCACCGGCAACAACATGTGGAGCTACAGCAACAGCAGCAGGTGCTGGAGCAACAGCAACAGCAGCTGGAAGTCCCAATGCGGATAGACCAACAACTTGTGGAACAATAGCTGGTCCAGAGACAGCGGTGTATGAGAGACCATGTCCGGCGATATCAAGACGATGACCCAATCCCAAACCGATTCCCAAGGGGATGACTGAAGATTGCACACTCATGGCAAGGGCCAAGACGACAACGGCAAAGATGGCGAACTACAAATAAGAATTTAGTTAGATCCTGGATGTTGAGAAATTTTTAAGCGTCGGGATAAACTCACTTTCATGTTGGAAATTGAGATTTTCTTTGAGCTAAGACGAGATCAGCGAAGAACTGTTCAATTGAAGCTAGAAGCTTTGACTACGATCTGAGCATGGAAATGCTTCAATTTTTATACTCAAATTAGCATCATGGAGTAATCAAAGGAAGAGAACAATGCATTCTAATGAGCACCACACCTACTCGAAGCCTTGGCCAGAAAAAGATGCAAGACCAAGAACCGCATTTTCCATGAAAGAAGGAAAAAGTCTGCATCAACTTATAATAAATATCAATATAATATAAAAAAAGTTGTTTTTAATAAATAAAATAAATATAAAAAGTGTCTAGCCGTCATCGTTACAATTGACACCTTTAGCCCCAGCCCACAAAGAGCAAGACACCATATTATTGTAATGACAGCTCGAATTTAAGTCATTCATTGACGCACAACAGCAGCTAGTAGATTTGCATACCGTGACCATTCAAGTTTCCTTAAATGATCGCTAATCCAAGTGAAAGGTCTTGAAGCCGAAGAAAGGGTCCTAAGACTCGCTTTTGGACTTCCCCGTCCCACTAAGGTCAACCAGTGGTGGATTAGAATTCCTTTGCAGCCCAAACCGTTCGCGAAGAAGTATGCCCAGGGACATGTTGTACTCATTACCTTACTCGTATGTGGCTCCCGCACTTGCTCGTGACGTTGACACGCGATCAAAAGAATTCCAGTCAACATACATAATCTCGGAAGCTGTGGTTCTGCGCTATTGCCGCAGGGTATGGCAGGTCCGTGGTACGAGTATTCAAGTGCCACCAGTTCTTCGATCAGATCTTGTATAATGCCTCACGAAGCATACACGCTTCTTGGCCAATCCTATACAGATCGCCATCGATCGAACAACTTAAGGTGCTGAGGCTGATCGCATACCGACCGCATCAAGAAAAATAAAATTTCATGCCAGAGTTTGAAGCTTGGATTTATGTTCTTATACATCAATAAGTAGTGTTGGTTGTTTCATGGCTAATAAAAAAAGAAGAAAATAAATTAATTCAGTCCACACTTTCCGTCCGGTCCTCAATAATTCTACATCTCACTATAATAAGGTCTGTTGCCTGCCTGCCGCCATGTGCCAAGGGTAACACGTTTTAAGAAATTGTTATCTTTAAGATCTGTGGTGGCAAGAAGTGTGCGATATATATGTATGTGCAACTTACATAATTTAACTGCTGCACGTTAACATAAATCATGTTTATTGTTTTTGCTTCATTTTTAAATTGATGGTTCATTCGTGCAGAGTTTATAATATCGGATAGTGATAAAGATCAAGTTGGGGAATCAGGATCAAATTTGTGTGAAGATTCTTTTTAAATTTTGAATTTTCTTGTTGTGTTTGAAATTCTGAAAGCAATATGAGAAATGTGAATGCTCATATTTTTAAGATATTCACTGATTCAGAATTTCAATCACTTCATAAAATCTTGAACAAGTTAAAAATAAACGTGAGAAAGTTGTCATGATAAAAATAATGACTTAGTTTTGAGTGCAACATGCATAACAGGACGATGATGATAAGAAACATTCATGTTTTTTATGATTAAGATTTTTATTTGTCACTGGTTTTTGGATATCATGAATATATCAAACATTTCAGGACAAATTCGTAAGCATTCAATTTTTGGCGAAGGTTGCTGATAGATATTCAACCAATTTTTCCAACCCTCAAGTTTTATTAAATTTTCAATTTTTTTCTAGATTTTAAAACCCAGGGAAAAAGAGACAAAGTCATGGTTTTAGTTATTGGATTAAGGATACTGGATATTGGTATTGCATATTCGACTATAATATATTTCTCAATTTTCCAATAATCATTCAAAAAATACAAATTTCTATCCAAGAAATAGAAAAAAGTCATCAATTGTGATGTTTTCTTTCATGCGAACCAATATCACTCGTTTGAATGAGAATCAACAAGAACGAAATATTCTATTGCAAGTATTTTAATAAATAAAATTCTTTTTACTCGTGGACGAATTTGTTTGTAGTTTCAACCAGATAAATGGTTATTTGTAATATTTTTTTAAACATCTACTTTTCTACCCCACTGTTTCTTGAGTTTTTTTAATTTTTTGATACTCCTCCCAGTAGCTAGTTTAGTTACACATTCGTAGTTTGATTGAACTGCGCTTGAACTATTTTACACTTTGCATTCGTGGATGAAGGAAGGTAGTAGCAGCAGTACCACCACCACGCCAACCACTTCGAACCAGCAGCAGTGTTCAGCTCATAACCAAAGACCTCTAAGTCAGTGGTAGGTACGTGTTCGCATTTCCTTCTTTAAAATAAAAAAAAAAAAACAAGCAGGCAGTATAGGTATACGGTGTACGGCGTACTATACATCGAGCTCCCCCATATTGCGGAATGCACCAGAATAATAATGTAATTGATTGAGGGGACACAGTGCATATAGACGGGACGGATATCTGCGCTACGCTGTTTTGCGAAATTCGTCGTCGTCGTCGGTCGCTGAGGAAGTGTGGCACTGGCACTCGCGATCGTTTGTTTTCCAGCTACACTACGCCACTCAGCTTCAGCAAACCACCACAACAAGCATGTGCTGTGCAGGTGGCAGCAATTATTATTATAGTTCGGCTGGCTGTAGCACTGTGACTGTGACTGTGACGTTGGGTGTGCAATTGGGTCGGGGGTCGCCATCGACATCGCCTCGCCACCAATGTACTGTACATAGTTGCCTTTATGTTTATATCTTTTCCGGTTCAATTGAGATATATGTACATAAAGTAGTTTGGAATTCTTATTTTATATATCTTAGTGTTTTTTTTGTACATAATCTTGTCTTTGGAAAGGAGTTGACATTGATATAGATACATAAAATATCACACTGCCTACATACACTACACACCAACAGTACCAGTTATATGTCATGTGTGATAATAATTACATATTGTGTCTTTTTCTTGGAGAATTATTGGGAATAAATTGGTTTAGTGTTTACCTTTACTTAAGATAGGTAGGTATACCATAATGGAGGTAGGAACTTGCTAAGGGCAAGTGTTGAATTCGTAATAAAATCGAAATTTTAAAATAGACTTAGAATGTTTCAAATGTCTTAAGGAGGAACTGTAACATAAAAAACACCTTAATCTATCACTTGTCAGCCTTAAAAGTGGCTACCCATAGAGTCAGCTTTGTTTCCAATATCCGCCTTGAGGAAAATTGCTAAAAGTTTATGATTATAGAGTCTCCGTGGTCCTGATAGTCTTTTGTGACATTTAAGTTGACATTAAAATGATTTGTATCTAAAAAAAGTCTGAACCCCTTTCAGCCATTAAAAGTTCAAAATTCCGATGCAAGTTCATACGACCAAGAGGAACGTCTTATTTTTTTCATTTCAAATAAATGTGGTCCTGTTGAGTTCAAAAAAAAAAAGAAAAAATCGCCAAAAAAGTACGATTCATGTGAAATATTCTGCTTAACCTGTTTTTGTTATCGCAAAGTGGTAAATGTTTCCTTGTTTTATGTTGAAAATATATTTATTTTGGTAACACAGATTGGAATTTAAGTTACACATACACCACGGCAACGGCACCCAACAACACACCCAACCGGAAATTGTAGATTTTGAATAAAAAAAAACAACTACACATTACCAATGATTTATTTACTTATTGTGTGACCATAAATTATGTCAATAAATTAACTTATTGGTGTCACTTTTGATAGTTTTTTTTTTTTTTTTTGAGGTGTTTGTTAGGATATACATACATATTGACAGAGACAAAATTGGGAACATTTTGATTGGAAGGATTATTTTTGTAACTAGATGATTTTTTAATATTTTTTTTTTATGTTTGAAAAGCTACTAGTGTTGCATTTTGTGTTTGATCTAAAATTTAAAATAATAATTTAAATTGTGAACCAAAGTCTGACCACATTACAATTGCAGTTGAATTATTTCTGCAATTGACGTTTTTCTTTTCTTCTTATGCTTCTATGAATGTATCCACATCATAGGCAGCTTTGAATCCCACGGGTCAGTACTTCGGATTTTTGATCTAAAATGACACAATGGAACACCCGTTTTCCTTGAAATCTTAGAAGAGTTCAAAGCTTACTACAATTTTAAGCATGTTGAGTTTGATTAAAACAACAAATGCTCCATTTAGTAAGAAACAATAGAATATACATACATAAATAGATTCAAAACACATGGTGTTACTTTTCTAATCGACAATTGTTATCTTTAGTTCAAAGTGTTAATAATTTTTTTTTTTCTTAACTAATTGTGAAAAATAAATAAATTATTTTCATATGAACTTGAACTTTTTAATAACCTAGATTAATTAATAATTTTTTGTTAATTAAATTTCTAGAACTGATTAAGTCAATTTATATGTTTTTACATATTTTCAAACCCTGAATGGAACAAACTTTTGAAATTTCTTTCCCGTAAACATTGTAAATTGATTTGTAGTTGCCACAAGAGAAATGAAAGGGAATTTTTATTGTTTTTGAAATAAAAATACAAGACAAGTAAAATTATTAATAATGTAAATGTAAAATATAACTTTCTTTACTTTCTCTAAAGCTGATTAAAAAATTCTCATTAACCTGAGAGTATTTTATTTAAGGACGCATTCAATTTTCATGAATCAGAATGACTTCCAATATTTAAAACAATGAAAACTATTCTCATTATAAAGTTTTAAATATTCTTTTTATTTTCTGTCATTTGCCTTAAGTGGTATTAATTTATTTTAATTAAAAAAATAGGTTAGCTTACATTTTTCGTATATTTTTTAAGTCGATTAACTGACTGAAATAACAAAATTGGTGCACTTAGGCGTATACGCATTTTTCGTATATAATTGAATGTTTATATAAAAAACGTACTAACAGTGTGTAGAAAATAAGGCTTTATGTACACTTGATTTGTTAAAAGATTTGCTTAGCATAATTTAATTTAATTTAATAAATATTCTTAGCCCATAAATGCAATTTCTAAGTTCCTAAAAGAATTATAACTATTAAAGTGACTAAGGTCATTATGGCTTTTCTCTGAAAACCTCAAATACGTAAATAAAATAACGGAAACAAAGAAGTTCAAGGTGTTTATTTTGATTAAAACATTCCACTTTTCGAAGAATTTAATGCCGATTAAATTGATTCTTTATTTTATAGCGCATTCTTAGTGGCTAACCGATCAATAAAAATTCTCATTAAACCCCAAAAATCCTCACATTCCAATTTCATCGATTTCTGAGTCTACTATTTTTATATATTTCTGGATAAAAGAAAAACACTTAAAAACAAACACGTGCCTTAAATATTATTAAGTATACAAAAATTTCTTATTGTAACCTTGACTAATGCATTTCATGGTCATTTCAAAACAAAACAATAATTTTAATATTGACTTATGTTTACCTACTTCGAGGCCAATGCACTCGCTCTTATAAACATCTATATACTCACACAGTTCAATTCACTATAAATCAAAATTGAAATAATAAAACCTCAAATCCATTATTCCAAAAAAAAAGAAAGAAAGCAAAATCATTCATTGCACACAAAGATACATAATAACAATAATAAAAATTCAAACAATGCAAAACTCTCATTGAATAAAAATTTATAAATCATTTTTGTCTTTCCAACTGTTTCCTTTTTTCTCCCCATTAAAATACAAAATATTTTCGCTTCATTGTTTACCCCGGTCTGTGTATGAACGTTTACCTAAATATTTTCTAAATAAATAGAAAAAAAAAATTATTAAAAACAAAGAGTTTATACCCAAACACTTTTGTTCTTCTGATGCAAATTCCCCTAAAAATAAAAAAAAGTGAAGTGTTTCCACAGAGTATCTTAACCAATTTCTAAATAGCGCCGCAAAAGATAAACAAACAAAAAAATAAAACCACTTGAAGTATGCGCCTTTCCGCTTTGGTCTAGAAAAAGGATACTCTTTTTTTGGTGTTGTTTTTCTTGGACAAGTTAGCTAGTTTAACGCCTTTATTTTTCGATTAAAATTGCATCCATTTTCATCGTCTTAGTCATATTTAAATTGTATAGAAATAAAAAGTTTGAAAAAAAAGAACAAAAGAAAATTGAATAAACATTTTTGGCAACACTTGAAGCTGCCTCCGAATTATTTGTTAATATTTCAATTGCGTATATTATAGACGCCACCGACGCGACGATTTAAGCATGAAAAAGGCTCTAAATAGAGTTGCCACATTTGTAAAATATTTTATGTGAAATCTTGAAGTTGTTTTTCATTTAGGTTCAGAAAATAGACAGGTCAAACATTTGCCACGGTCAATTAATTGGTTTTGTTAAAAACATGCCTTGAAAAGTTTACAAAATAATGAAGAAATAATTTTTAAAAGACAAATTTTCCTATAAAATACTTGAACTGCGAATGTTCACGATTGACAAAACGCCATAGTTTTAAAGAGAAAAAAAAAACTTCAATTCTTGTAATTTTCAAGAACTAAGTTCATAATTCACATGTGACCTTAATTTAAACAAATAACATTGCAAATGGCCACTATTTAATGGGAGGGAAATAAAACCATATTTCAAAAATGGTCTTAATTCAATTTAATAAGAGGACAAAAGGGTCTTTCCATGTTTCTAGTTTTAAACCTATAGTGGTCTTAAATTTCTTCAAAAACAAAACCACATAATGGTATATAACAAACTGTTCTATATTCTAAAGGAAATAAGGCCATAATTGTGTTTGGCTGTTAATTTACTGAAGACTTTTCTGCATTTCATGAGGTATTAAATTTAATTATCTAATATTATAAATTAATGCCTAATCAAATTATTTGGAAACAAGGTTATGGTAAAATGATGCCTTCATTATACTCTTAGGACATAACTTCATATTTTAAATGATTTTCCTTGTAGGTAATTCCACATAAGAGCTTCAAATTAATATAATTGGCTCATATGTCATTTGAATAAGGTTCTTCAAATGTTGGAGCTTTTTAAATGTGAACTTTAAGTAAACTCTTGAAAGAAAATCATTCAAGAAAATGAAAGCTTTCAAAAGCTTAACCCAAGCCAAACTGATGCGGCAACTCTGTCAAAAGTGGACTCTATCATCATCATTTTATATTCATTCATCACTTCATCATCAGCACAGTAATTTACAACCGGTTACCGGCTGCCACCTCTGCCACACGTCGTCCGTCAATCAATCTCAATAACTCAAGTGTTGTATTTTTTCTTAGCTTCTCAAAAACCTATACGATACGATATGGATACGTACAAGTACTCGTATCTACGAGTTTTCATCGATACTTCAGGTTGATATAAACGACGACGACAGCGACGACGAGTGCGAGTATATTCAGATACAAAGCTGGATTCGAATTTGAAGTAGAAAAAGTAAAAAAAAAAGAAGATAATTTTGTTAATTACAGACATTACGAAGCATTCCGCAACACAGTTCGATGTACAAAAGCATCGGCCTTGCCCGATAAATAATGACAGTTCACCCATTTGTCATTTAATAGGTGTAACGAGTGCGAGTACGGGTATGAACTGAATTATGAATGTGAACAACAACGAAACCGAAACGCTGACCTCAAGCGCTGCAACACAGCGCAGTGCATCGACGACGACGGACGTCATTGGTCGGTGTCGTCGCCTTTTTGACGCAGCGCAGCGGTGCAGCATCGCAACATAAAGAAAGTAGCTTTTTGTCGTGTAGCAGCGATAAATGTTGCAAGCAACTCTAAAACAAAGAACAGAGAGTTTTTGTTTCATTCATTTTTGAAGTAAGTTAGATTCTACTGAGGATAAGGTGGAAGTATTGGAATAGCAAAACGAAAATTTGCACTTTCATATTTCAAGAACCACTTGATCGAAACTGATGAAATGATATAATTCTTGTTAAGTAAGTGTTGGACTTTAACTTTTCATTGAAATATCAATTTTTAAACATTAATGCTTCAGGGAGAAACAGGAACTCTTTGTCTTACTGACATATTTGAGATTTTTGTAGAAATAAGACGTCTTTAAAATTTTTAAGGAAATAAGTTCATATTTTAAATATTTACTTTGAAAGGAACGCATTGCATTCAGGTTGAGAAATAAGGCAATATAATTTATGACTATGACCAGCTTAATACACAGATATCTTAATGGATGTCAAATTTTAGATTGTGTTTCATGTTTAGAGTCATAAACTGTCAAATTTTGTCAGGAATAGATAAGAATTCATTAGGTTGAAAAACTACAGAAAATCAGAATTTTTGATCTGAAAAATCAATTTTATACTGTTGCTAAAAAATAAAGCAACCAAAGAATTAAAAAGTGATTATGATTACATACTAAATTATTGTATCTGTCAAACCATAAAGAGAAGCTTATGACGTTCCAAAAAATTGAATTTGACGTAAATTGTAAATTGAGTATTGTCCAGAAATAACAAACTACAATTTGACAGATGAAAGATGCAATATAATACAACTGTCACTGTTAAGCAATGTTTCACAAATGACAGCAAGTCCATACGAACTAATCATCCCCTTATGGGATATTTTCAAACCCGTTGAACATTCTGACACACGTGAAAGTGCATGAGCAAGGTCGTGAGACAAGCATTTTTCCGAACTCGCTTTCATTGTCTATGACGATGACGTTTCGAACTCCATCAGTGCTCCATGGCTGGAATGATGATGCTATGCCGAGTCGAGCCGACACACTGTGGAACGATGGGTTTTCACCTCTTTCGCATACAGAAGCACTCACATAAAGACGTCTGCGTCCCATTACTGGATCGATAAGTCCACCACCCAGTTCCTAGCTCAAAATGGCAAAATGGCAACAACAACAACAAAGGCACGCCATAAACCATACACCCGTCCATATACGATAGAGGTACCCGAACCTACACCTAGACACGTCGCGTCGCGTCACCGTCGGTCGCACACAATAGATTTGCGCGAGAGTGAAAAGACGAAAAAGCATATGCAGCAAGTGAAAACCCTCCCCTGTGTCTTTCCTTTTTATTCCACTATCACTAACGACAACTGAGAGTAAAATGAAGTGAAACCACCGCACAAAGTGAGAGAAAAAGTGAGAAAGCCACCAACAACAAAAACTAAATTTTTAACGAAAAAATGAAACAAAAACATCTCAAAAATACAAAAATACAAAAAAAAAAAAATACAAACAACAAAAAATTGTAAACAAGATTATGTGTGCGAATATCGCATCGCAGAACTTTTCGTATCCCCCTGGTGAGTAAGCCCGAGACTACCCACTGGACAGACGACTCCACTACACTACTTGGTCATTGCTGGTAAACTTTTCGAGGAGCAAAAAGATGACACAGTTCGCTGGCAGACGTTCGTGTGATAATTCCTCACAGCCGGACTCGAAGCGGTGGTGAGCTGACGTGAGACATTCGAGATACGAGTACTTCGTCGTATATAGCTGGGGGCACTTCCAGTGGCACTTCCTCGGTTCGGTGTTGGGTCCGAGTTCGATACGATTCGATTCAATTCTATTCGACTTGATTTGTGTCCGGTCCGTCTCCAAATCGAAAAGCAACTCGTCCGTCAAAGTCGCAGCTCGCGTAGTCTATGATTTGCTGCAAGTTGTCAGGTGCGCGGAAATGTTTATCTAGTTTTTATTGTTTTTATGGTCGATCCGCAGCCATTCCCATAACAGTCCGAGTGCAGTGAAGACCAAATCGAAGTCAAAGTCGAAGTCGAAGACGGAGACAAGAAGTCATTGGCTTTGGCATCGGGTGCAGTTGCCTTTGCGGTGATTTCAAGAAGTGACAGTGTTTAGATTGGTGCCGAATTTTTTTTGTTGCGAGTGGTTTTTGAAACATTTGGAAGTGCTAAAGAGTGACGCAATGACATCGGCGGATAATCACCGACATGTATCTTCTTATGACATCGGTGCGAAACCCTTCCGGCACGACCCCGAACGGGGCAAGTGGTCATCGCGATGGGACTTCTATTTTGCCTGTTTGTGTCAAGGCTTTGGCTGGGAGGCTCTTGGTGAAATTCCGGTGTATATATTTTTTCTGGGAGGAGGTGAGCATTGGGCGGATTTTTAATTGTTTCGTTCTTTTTTGTCTGACTACTTTCTGAGTGGGCGGGGTGGGCGTTTGGAGAAGGTCGAATGTGGTTTGAAGGTTCTTGGGGGTGGGGGTGGTGATGGTGGTGCAAAAGCTCTTTACTTTATGTTGACTGCTGTTTTTTTTTTTTTTTTTGAGAGAGATGTGCAGGAGTTCAACTTTTGATGCATTCGGTGGAAGCTTTTTCCTACTGAGAGATTTTGGTTTTATTTATTTCTTACACTGATATGATAAGAGTTTAAGGGGACGTCGTCGTGGGTGGGAAGGGATGATATGTGACAGGAATTTA
Source organism: Scaeva pyrastri (assembly GCA_905146935.1). Lineage (NCBI taxonomy): Eukaryota > Metazoa > Arthropoda > Insecta > Diptera > Syrphidae > Scaeva > Scaeva pyrastri. The sequence goes on along the minus strand of LR989928.1, from coordinate 78,598,393 downwards.
ATGCAACAGCTTTAACATGTGTGTGTGTGGGTGGATTTAATGTTCGAATGTTGGAAGAGGGTGTTATGGGGATAATGTTTTGGATTTATGCAAATATTTACTGATTTACGCAGAAATTATTTGTTTGATTAAAAAAACATACAAGTCTGGCTTTAGATAACAAAAAAATAGTTGTAATTTATTTTTTTAATGAAATCATTTGTTTAATTATAATATTTATTTTTAGGACGTAAAAATTCTCACAATGTGGTAAAAAACACAAAAAAGAAGAGAACTATTTTTTATTAAAATTTTGTAAGTTGTTCTCGAGAATCACAAAGTAGATTAAGAAATGTTTTACTTACAAGACAGATAAATGTTTATGTAGTTTTTTTTGAAATGTATAAATTCTCAAATAATTAATGATTGTTTGTTTTATTATTTAGTATAATTTGTGATTGCATCATTATTGAATTTTGAGACGAGACAAAAATAAATAATGTGGTAACAAGCAGCATTATTAGGTATTTTGTTTTTTTTATTTAAAAACTTGAATTTTAGCCAAAGAATGTATGAAAAAATGTTTTGAATAAACCTTATCATTAAATTTGTTATTATATCTATGCAACTGAGTTTAGAAAATAATCCTAAAAACAAACAAGTTTTTAAGAAAAAAAAAAAACAATATAAAATCCCATTAAATTCAATTAATTAATTTTGCTTTGTCAATAAACAATAAGATTTAAAAGAATCATTTCATACAAATATTACTTGCTCTTTAGCTAATTAAGACTCTTAAAAATTTAAAAAATTCATGAATAAGCCAAGTGTCTAGAAAGCTTCTGAAGAAATGTATTCATAAAAAATGGATGTTGATATACACTGAGTTACAAAAAGTGGCGCAGTCATATTTGTTGATGTTTTGTTATCATTTTGACAATATACCGCTATGTTTTTCCAAAGCTTATTTTTGTTTTAGTTAAGTGGTATATTTGTGTATTTGTTTGCAAATTATTTTTCCATTTTTCTTGTTATACGTAATTTCTTTTGGGAAAAACCCCAACATATTCATTTCTTCATACCAGATGCAAAATGTACGGATTTTGCCTTCCGTGACCCCGTACATTTTTAAATAAGTTAAATGTTTTAGGATTATTTTAATTGGTTGATTTATTAGTTTTTAATAATTTTAATGCAAGGGACGATCGATATTTGGTACTTCAAACCCTTCGAGATCGTCATCAAACAGAGGTTGAGCTGTCTCACAGAATTAGATCCTATGAATTGAGGGCTGTGAATGCACAAACAGTGAGGCGGTGATTAGTGGAGAGTGGCCTGAGAGCAAGAAGGCCATTTCGTGTAGCAAGACTCACGATATAGCACAAGCGCCAGCGGATAGAATTTGCTCGCCTTTACTAAAATTGGACCGAGGTTGACTGGATCAGAGTTCTTATTACTTATGAGTCCAGGTTTTGTCTGCGGTCGCCAGATGGCGTAGCAGAGTGTGGAGGTGTCAGGTGAGAGATACTCTTCGGTAACAGTTGTCCAGCTTGAAATTTCTTGAGAGGTTCCGTCATGGTGTGAGCAGGTATTTCCATGCAAGGAAAAACCGAGCTGTAGTTAGTGGAGGGGTCGGTGAACTCCAAATATTACATCACTAACATTCTGGATGAATATGTGGTTCCACATTCGCACCATTTATTGGCGAAAACTTCCTTCTGATGCAGGAAAATTCTAGACCAAATGTTGCCAGGTGTGTTACTGATTACTTGCAAGAAGTCGAATTTGACGTGATGGCTTGGCCTGTGATGAGCCCAGACATGAATCCCATCGAACATGTATGGGACATCCTGGAACGAATGATTAGGAGGCGACCTGCCCTTCCCGAGACACTTAATGGGCTGAGATCTGCTCTAATCGAAGAATGGGACAATTTGGACGACACTATCTTAAGGAACCTAATCCAAGGTACTCCCAGGCGAATTAAAGATTTGTTAGATGTTTGGGGTTGAAATACCCACTACTAGAAAGGAAACAAGACTCGTTAAAAAAAAAAAATTAAAATAAAAATTTTAAATGTTAACTTATGAAGTTTTTGCTTATTTTTGTTAATTTATTCTTCTTTCTTAGGTTCTTAACTTTTTTTTTCCTTTTTTATGTGAATTACTTATTTTTACCTCAAAAAACAAAATTGCATTAAAAAAATATTTTTTTGTCCATCTTTTATGAAATTATAGCAAAATTTCAAGGTGCGCCACTTTTTTTGTAACTCAGTGTAGTTGGCGTAAAAAATAACACTGAAAACTAATCAGTATCAGTATCAAAACACTAACGAATGTTAACATATTAATAGGATTAAAATTGTTCAAAATTCCAAAAAAAAAAAATCATTGGTACCCAGGCGTATACTTACTTTTGTGATTTTTGTTATTTTCATGCGTATTTGAGAATGAATATCAATTTTATAAAGTGAAGAATTGGTAATATTTTAAATAAAATTAACTTAAAATACTGACTTTATTTAAGTATACAAATGGCATGAATGGGGGGTCATCAAATTGCTAATAAGTGACGAAAAACCCAAATGTTTTTTCATCAATTTTTTGACATTCTAAATGTTTCAGTAAAATACGGGTCTTTTATTTTAATAAAAAAAAGGAACAACATACTTACAAAAGAATCAAAAAGACCAACAAGTGTTGATTTTTGCCATTTAACGATAATTTAAAATTTTGACATTTAATGTATGAGTAATTCAATTGTCAATTTTTAAATATTTCATGATTCGTTCCAAGAAAAAAAACAAATTTGATACTTTTAAGAAGTTCATATATTTTTCGTTTTGAAGAAAATCTATTAAATAAGCATCACTCAGATTGTGATAAGCTTATTAACCTCTAAATTGACGATCTAATCAAAGTAAGTAACTTATGTTCATGGTCAACAAAGTGTATTTAAAGTAGCAGTAATTACATTCAAAAGATTCCAAAATAATGTACATATTAGATAAGCAAAGAAAGGTATGTATATACAATATGTACATATACAGTAAATAATGTTTAAATTTCAATTTTCAATGTATACATCGAATAAGATTACTCTAGAGCTTTTCTTCCAAATTCATACGATCTTCTAAAAATTCAGAGTATTTGGAGTTCCTTTCATTTTGTATTTTTTTGCAATATTTTGATTCTAAAATTTTTAGGCAAAAATCATAGGAATATTAAATTAATAGAAATATTTTTGTGGTTTATTTTTATAATTAAAACATTCCAAATATTGATAAAATTCTGTATACGGTTTTCTAGTTTTTTTTTTGTACAGATAACATCATAATGTTGTAATCAATTCAAATTTTAAATTATTGCCAAGTAATTCAGAAAAGACAATCTCCAGTGGTTAGCTCGTGAATTTATTACCTAAATTTAGATTTCAAGAAATTACTATTGTTATTCGAAAGAAATAATTCAGAACACTTTCTTATCAGCACACACTTAATTTATTCTGATTTTGTTGCTATATTTTAAGTTTATTCACCAGATAAGAACAAACTCCTTCAAATTGAATTGTTATTTAATTTCATTTATTTATTTGTTTGTTTTTTTTTTCCTGAAAAAAACATGCATTGTATTTTTAGTAAAATGTGTCATAGCAGAATAATATTACAATTAATGCATATTTATATAATTAAATTTAATGAAATAAAATGATTAAATGCACGACTTTATAGTGTCAACTAGTAGACGACGACGAGTCCGTCAGACTTTATTGGGGTCATATGATGGGTAAATGACGTTGTTGGAATTAACTCAAATGAAACTGAGTAGAAGAAAAGTCACCCACTCTTTAATGTTAAGAGCAACTAAAGTTGGATTAAGTCTTAACTAAAAGCAACAATATTTTAAAGTGACATGCCAAACTTAGGTTCCTGTTCTTGGATTAAATTTGTAATCTGCTTCAGCTTAAATGCAAACCTCCTACTACCTTCATGTATAAACCTTTTTGTATAGGAATGTAATTAAGACTTAATGACAAAAAGATAATCAAGACTTAAGACTTTAAACCTTCACTTTAGTCCGAAGTACATAAATCCAAGTTGATTATTTTAATTTCGAATGCATTACTCGCCCCTAAGTACCTTTAGATTTATCGACACTATTCAGAACAATGGAATTAATTATTAGAAACAATTAAATATTTAATAGTTCGCAATAATATAAACTTAAGAAACAATGATGATTATATTACAATTATTCTAAGAATTTAATTTGATCTTTCTGATGAAAAATCGATCACGAACTTTGTATAAATTAATTTGATATATTTTTATATGTATGTTTTTGCAAATATACAACAAATTTAGTATTTACCCTCGAATAATATTAAGTAGGTCAATTTTAAGAAAAACCAAAAAATATTTAAGTTGAGAATTTCTGATTATTAACAAAATAAAACAAGGGGCGTTTACTGATAGCACATTTGTAAATCTTTGTGAAGATTACGTTATTTTGTGAATACAATACAATTTGTTGTGTTTAACTATTTGATCTTGCATTGAATTTATGCTAATATTTAAATTGTATACTAAATTTAACCTCATTGAACTTTCAGCAACGTGTAATGATTGCTTTGGTGGGGTTTTTATATTCTTCACACGTTAACACTTCCTATTTCACTAATTTTAAGATGTAAGTGTATGCCAGTAATAAACGCCCTAATGTAGAATCAAAGGAGCATTTTTAGCCCCAATTAAGCTCAAGTACAGAAGGTTTAAGGTAATATAACAGTTCCTTTGCACTTTAACTTGATAATTTTATAGTTAAAGTACTGATCAGGGAATTGTACCTGCACTTTTCAATTTTTGTTCTTCTTTAATTCCTTCTGATAATTTGAGAAGACTGATTAATAGTTCCTTGAATGACTCCAATTAGAAAGCTTAATTAATTGTAAATATTGTTTAATAAGTGGTACAAGATTTTGCCTAATATTTAATCACTGACTAATTGACGAATTCCACTAAAATTCGGCACTGATAAATACAACAAAAGATCAATCATATAGTTAAAATTGCTTCCATTTTAACTCTAGACCTTAAAGAAAAATTGATAAAGGCAGCAACTCTAAGGAAATATTAAATTTACTAACCAGTATTAAGCACTATTTTATATTTGAAGTAGTATTGAAATATTAAATGATAAATACTTTACATTTATGTTTTTCAAAAATTATAATTCCTTTCTTTTCAGGGTTCTCAGTAATCTCATTCCTGCTGTCAGTTTTATTCGTTGGCATTCCCATATTCTTCATACAGTCATTTTTAGGACAATTTTCCAGTACTAGTTTGATATCAGCCTTTAGAATAGTGCCATTATTTAAAGGTAAGTGTCCATCATTTTTATAATTTGCTAGTTTTAGAAGCCCTTCTCAACTAACTGAGTGAAACAGAAATGAACAGAACACAAAAAGTACACGAACAGAATTTTTCCTGGAACCGGTTCAAGTTTTGAAATAAAGTATCAACATATTTGTTGATAGTATTTTCAAGATGAAATGACTTTTACACTGTTGGATAGTCTGGAAGGGCTTCAAACAAACTTTTATAGATCTTTATTTATTTAGTTCAAAATTAAATTTATCACTCCCTCAAGGTATTGGCTTCCTCATTGTGATCTTCAACGCCATCTCATTAACATATTACAGCGTATTTGCTGCAGTTCCATTATATTATTTTATCGAATCTATTCAGCCCGATCTTCCATGGATGAATTGTAACCAGTCTTGGAATTCTCCAAATTGTTCAATTCGAAATTTCTATGATTTTAATGTAAGTTCAAATTATTCTAGAGGTTAAATTCGTAATTAAAATTTGTGATTTTTTGAAGGATGAAATAGTCGATCCTCATGCAACAGTGGAGTTTTTTCAGTAAGTTTTAAAAAACTTAAAGAAAAATTTCTAAAATATCATAATTTTTTTTTCAGTTCGAAAGTGAGAGGTCTCGAAGGTGACAGAGGTCCGTTCTCGATATCAATGGGGCTACTAGTCAGCACACTTGCCGTATGGCTGATAGTCAGCTTGGTGTTTTTCCAAAAAATCAAAATTGTAATAAGAATCCTTTTCTCTTGAAAAATATTTCAATCAATACTTTTTTTTTTACGAAAGATTGGAACACTTTTTCGAATAACAGCTGTGATACTTTTCGCTGCCTTTTTGGTCGTCTTCCTGAGGCTGTTCTGCCTGTCGGGCTTTCAAGAGGCTCTCAAGGGATTTTCTTTTGAAATCATAGAAGTTCATCTGATACATCCGCATGTTGGGGCATATCTGGTGATGTTGTTTTTTCGGCCTGGATGGGCAAATATTGTGAACTTGGCTAGTCACAATAAATTTCAAACGGACATCATGAAGATGTCGATTATGGTGTGTTTGAGTGGTTTTGTAATAATCGTTCTGGCCGGCATCGGTGGAAGAATTGTTTGGGATCATTTTGAAGATCATGTCGGTGGACTGCATTTTCATGTGGACGAACAGCATTCGCTGCAATTTATTTATCTGTGTTATGCTTTTCTTTTGGGGGAGCTGCCTTATGCGAATCTTTGGTGCTTGCTGTTTTTTGGAGCCATATTTCTTGTGGAAGTTATTAAGATCGTAAGGAAACGCATTTAGTTACTCTCTTTGAAAAGAGTTTCTTAAGTGTACTTCTCTTCTCTTACAGATCACTCTTTTGATGACCGTGCAGACAGCTCTTTGTGATGAGTTCGAAATCCTGCGTCCATATAGTCTAAAGATCAAGGCCATCTTAGTTGGCTTCTTTGCAACGACTTCCATCTTCTTTTGTACACAAGTGAGTATAAGTTTGACCTTTCTTATATTTTGAAGTCAATCAATATTTTTTTTTAGTCTGGATTCCATTCCTTGGGCATTTTCGAATTAGGAGCTGTCTTCTCACAAACTCTCGTCTTTTTCCTAATACTCGTGGTTGTGCTGTGGATCTATGGCAAGATGAGATTCCAAAGAGATGCCCAGTTCATGGTCGGTCGTACCATGTCCACTATGTCAATATTTGTACTTCAGTATGTGGCACCTTTTGTTCTTTGTGTTCCAATGGTAAGTTCTCACAAAAATTTTAACTCTTTTTATTCTCTTAATAAAATGTTGTCTCTTTTTTTATATTCAACAGTTCATTGTGGCTGTTCAGCTGAGTGATGTTGATAAAATCTTAGTAGTTATAGGTTATTTAATCCAATCTCTTCCATGGATGGTTGTTATTATTTATATAATGTTTGTACTATCAAAATCCCGCCGAAGATCGTTGTCAGCAAAATTAAGGGAATGCATACAACCAAGCGATTGGTATCCGGCTAATCCGGCCGATTGTCGACGTTACGAACAGGCTATTGGTCTGCCTGATCACGCACATCAGCTTTTAGAAATGCATTTGGATATGGATGCATAATTTTACTATAGATGCTAATTTTACATTTATAAATATACATACATAAAGTTAGAAGTAAATAAAATTTTTCAAGTGTCGAGATGGTTTTTTATTGTAAGGATTGAGTTTTATCGGAACCAACTACCAAAGTCAAATCTTAGATCAATCGCTGGAACAAAATCTCTCCGTAAATTTCTACAAAATTAGAAGAGCAATGAAAGTAATTTAAAGGACCCACAATTTTATGTCAAATTCGTGAAGGTAATGACAGTTTTACTTTTCTTATTGACAGACTTAAAAACTAAAAAACTATCTTATATTTAATTATAGTAATTTATTTCAAAGAACAATAGTTGTCAGAGGTTGGAATGTTTCAGGATTGTCAATTGTCTCTTCGTATTGTTGTCTTTGTTCGGCATCTATTGGATACCAGTCTGTTGGTTTGACACATCTCTTAAATCTCAATTTCAAAGATCCGTTTGTTTGTAATAATTTCAACACACAATTAACCGGTAAGGCAAGCCATGAGATCAAAGTGAATGCAATACCGAAATTAAGACTTTCCGGAACTTCATATCGATGATTACTAAAAATTAACATTATAAATCCAATAAGCTTTAAACATAAAAGAACAAAAAGAACATCAAAAAATTATGTTTTGAAACGAAATTTTAAGTTAAAATTTTATACCAATGTCACACCCAGGAATATCGGTGTTACAAATCGAACCGTATAGATCTTCCATGTTTGGAGGGCTTGACTTGTCATAAATTCGACATCTCGTTGAAAACGTTCTCGACCATAGACCCAAACAACAATTATAAAAAGCATCAGATTGACAATTGCTTGTGTGGAAATACTCAATTCGGCTACGACTGTAGTGAAATAAATTCCATTCTATTTAAAGAAAATATAAAAAAATTATATAAATTTTAGGAATCTTAGGAATTTTCTAAGTGTTTACAAAATATTATTACTTGTGTGCAGAAATATGCTGAAATAAGTGCTAATAGGCCAGAAAGTCCTAAAGTAACTTCAACTTTATACAAACGTAGAACTTCAAATTCATCAAAAAGAGCTGTCAGAATCGAGAACATTTGAGTTATCTGCAAAAGAAGAACTTTCTAATTAATGTGACACATAAGAAAATGTCAAAATACTAGAGATCTTAACTATTTATTAATTATTTAAATTTTTTTTTATTATTTTAACAATCTTAATTTGACATTTGTATAAAACAGCATCTTATCAATTTTGTAAATGCACACTCACCATAAGATTGAAACTTCCAGTAATAAGAACGACCAAAAACATCCAAGTCCATAAATGTGGAAATTCTATTGTTGCCAACGAACTTGGAATGCTTAGAAATGAAGTCCATTGTTGTTCGTAAGTCGGTACTATCATATTTGGTCTAATACCTAAACGATAAAGGCTTTTATAGTTTAGGTATTAAATATTAAATCCAAAAATGTTTTACATTAACTTTTTCTAAAACACTCTTCAAGTTTAATTAAATATAAATAAATAACTATAAATAATAAAGTGTAAAACATTTTAACTTTTGGAAATATAAGTTATTTTATAATTCAAGTAAACGAGGTTTGAGATCAGTTTGAAAGTTTAAACTTACTTGACAAATGGGATTCTGTAAACATACACAACAATCCAAGTAAAACTAGAACTCCAAGTTGTGAGAAACAAATTAACCAACTATATTTGCTAATATTGGTTTTGAATGTATTATAGCTGGCCATGCTTAAAATCGAACCCCATCCAGGTCCAAAAGTAGAAAGTGTTAACATTGGTGCCATAAAAAAGCACATTTTAAAATCAAATTCAGTCTGATAACGAATATGTTTGTTAATATTTGTCATAGAGCCAGGAAGGAACATCATTCGGAACGTGACTATAGTAAGGAGGATTATTAGAGTCATGGAACAGTATCGAAGCATTTTTCCAATCTAGATGAAGATAAAATTATATTATTTATTTTATTATTTCTCTAAGACCAAAAAAGGTGCATTTTGACAGTTCATAATATGTACAAATGCAGTATAAGATGAGAGTAAAACATTTTCTTTTTGTAATTTTCAAGCTTTCTTTCAGTGAAATAAAAAAAATGTTTGACAGCTGCTAGCAGAAAAAATGACAGTTGGAAAAGTCAACATGATGTTCCAAATGTAACGATATTGTCATTTTAACGTCTTATTTTAAAAGAACGTGTATAGCAGCTAGTTCTCCTGAATTTATCCATTTAAAACTTTTATCATTCAGGTTTTTCAATTTTTAATTTTTCAAACTTCAAATATTCCATTCTACTCCCACTAACTGTCAGCTGTCATTTTGTTTTTATTAATGTTTATACCTTTTCAGTGGTGTTACAAAGTGTCAGTGAAACAGCTATCCAAACAACAAGAACGCATCCATACATTGAAAATGAGAATGCTGTTACAAATTGTTCCCTAAACATAAGAGATTAAAATAATTTAAATGAAACTTTAATTTATTCATATTTATTTATTTTAAACTTACGAAAAATATTCCACTGAAGGAACTTTATTTATTTGATAATATGATAAAAGATTTTCAGTTTCATTATATTCCTGTTCACCGCAATGCTATTTAAAAATGAAAATTAAAACAATAATGTTTATTGAATTTTTGTTATTATAAAAAAAAATATTTTAATAGTATACCTACAGAATCATCATAAGTTTGATTACGAAGTACCCAAGCTTCACAACTCCAAGGCAGAATTGGAGTTAGGGAATGTATGAAGAATAATATTGGAACAGCAGCAAAAATAGCATAAAATGTTAAAGAGCATAAGTTCATAGCGAGAGCAATGTAACCAACACCTTAAATTTTTGAAAATATTTATAAAGTTTTGTTAGTTATAAATTAATGTTTTAAATGTACCTTTAAATAATGGTGATACTCGAAAAGCTGATATAAATCCTGTGCTTGAAAATTGTCCCAAAAACGATTGCATATATACAATTGGATATGTAAAGAGGATGACATTAATAACCATGGCCAAGAACATGAAAACTGTGGAAACAAAAATAAAATAGAAAATTAAAGGAGTACAAATTTCATGATGACAGTTTTGGATTAAATGTTTGAATTGGAAGTTTGGTTTTGACAGTTGTTTGTGTTAAAGTTATCTCTGAAAAACCTCAGTTGTCATAAACGTCGTTTTTCACTGTTTATCTCTCATTCAATAGTTCCATGAATAGCTAATTTTCGCAGATTAAAAAAGAAATTCATATTCATCTGTCAAGAAGAGAACAATGGTTCAGATGACATTAAGGTTTTGACAGGTAATTAAAAAACAGAAAAACTATTTGACAGCTGACTCAGCAGCACGCATTCTTTGAGATGAAATTTGCTTTTGAACGTCAAATTTAATTTATGCTGTCAACAGTCAACTTGCTTGTATTTTTGAAGGTATCCAACACTTTACCGAACAAATGACAGCTTAATTATGAGACACCCTTTATTTGTATGCAACACATAAATAAATTAAGTTATGAATCAATTGGAAATATTTCTTGTTCATGTAAATAATTTTATAGAACGAGTAAGTAAAATCTTAAAATTCTTGTTAAACTATAAAAATGCAATTAAATTTATAATATTCTGTATCTCATTGTAAGTATTGAATTGATCTGCCAAAAAGTTGGGCAATTATTCATCCAAATTTAATTTCAGTGAAAGGGAACTATCTCCTTAATCCAACCCACTATATAAGTTGTCCAAATTAAGCTTGAAAATCAGTATCAATCATTTAGTTGGAACTAACCCATCTCTTAAACAAAAATTAATCAACATGAAGGTAAATTTTTTAAGCAAAAGATTCCCAAAAATCTTTTTTAACAATTTCAATATTATTTCTCATAGTTCATCACAGTAGCTGTTGTCTTTTTCGCCGCCATTTTGGGCATCCAATCGTATACGGCCACCGGTCTGGGTCCCCTTCTCGGACTTGGTCTTGATAAACTTGGTCTTTTCCTGAATCCACTTGGTGTGGCACCAATTGGACTTGGATTGAATGGACTTGGACTGGCTATTGGTGGAAGTAATGGACTTGGGTTGAATCAACTTGCTAGTCTATTGCACACACTAGGATTGGGTCGTCGTTCTGGTGATTATTATGGAGCTGCTGATGGTCGTATTTCTTATGGACTTGGACATGGACAATTAGTATCAGATGGATCACCTATTTTTGCTGCTCCTGCTGTTGGTTCTTTTGGAAATCAATATGACTTAGCTAGCCCTGGAGGAATTCTGGGACACGGAGCCACTTATGTCGCAAAGACTCGTGGTGCTGTTCATACTGCTCCTCTAGATGGGCATACTCATTCAGTTTCTTCAGTAAATGTAGCTTCAGCTCCAGGAACTTTGTAAATAAACGAGTTTTTTTCCAAGCACGACATTTTGAATGAATACTAACACAACTATAATCAACTTATCAATTTAAATATTCTACTTATCATCAGTTAAATAAAAACATGATTAATTATTGGCCAATATAAAATGAAATTTTGTTGTTTTTTTTTGTTGTTCATATCTGTGACTGCAACTATGAGATTTAAATATTAAAAAATACGCCCTCTCATATTTGTCAGGGTTCCCTAGAGACGCACTCAAATTCCTAAATCAATTGCGATTGATTTTTGGCCTTAACTTTAAAATTTTCAAATATTATTTTTAACTGCACATGTGACTGACATTAAATACAGCCAGTCAAAGTTTTTAACACTCAAATTCGTCATTGACCAAGATAACTTTGTATTTTCAAGAAAATTGACGTTTATAAAATGATTTTTTTTACTCACTTCCTCCATGGGTTATAAACGAAACAGCTGCAACTCCAAATGCAACATCCATTCGAAATGAATTACACACGCAGGCATAGAAAAAATCACTTGAACTTGACCAAAATCCACGATCTTTGTTTGGTTTAAATGGTTTACAACCACTTGATTCATATGACGTTTGATATGACATCTTAAACAGTTATTATTTTTAAAATTTTACACATACAAGAATGTTTCTGCAATTTTTATTAAACTTGAACTAAACATTAATTTGGAAGACTTAACAATATCACCAATTTCTACTGACTGACCTATAGCAAACTTTTATTGAAAATACAAAAAATAAATCAAAACATAACTTTATTGAGACGAAATTTGCTGCATCTTTATCAGTTCTGTACCAATATTATAATTTTCTACACTTACACACAAAAATCTTTGTTGTGTAGATGAACTTAAAATTGACTTATCATTGATAAACGCATGTGATGTTTCAATAGAATAGAAAAAAAGAAAATTTAAATAAAAACAGATTACATATATTTTCGGTATCAGTTGTTTTGTCTGTGTATAGAATTGTCTAAATGACATGAATGACTCAAACAGGGGCGGCCCTAAAGAGATTCTAAAGAAATTCAGAAATAAAAGGGGCGATCTCCTGAAAAGATGCAATTTCAAACTAGACAACATTTGAAGTACGATGTCATACTTAAAGATAATGAAGTTCATACAAATATAAGTAAGGGATCCTAAAAAACTGTAGGGCCCAGAATGAAACCTAATCCGATCCTGAGTACAAAATTATTTAAGTTTGAATCACGTGATCGGATGCACGGCTCGATCCTTTTGAAGTTATTTGAACAAATATTTATTTTGTGAGATGTCAGAATGTTAGTTCTTTAAGGTTGTACGAGTAATAAGTATCTGACGTCTTGTGTGTGGTTCCCATGACTAAAGATAACGATATGTTTGCGAAAGCGCAACGAACTTATTTTTGAAAATAGCATCACCATTAGAATTTCCAGATTTAGACAAAAGTGAATATCGCTAAATATTTTAGATCTACAAAAAAAATTCCATTTCATAAATCAAGTAGGTAACCAAAAGAATAGTAACGACGATATTTACTCGGATAATTTATTTTCAGTATTACGGTGCATTCAGATTTAGTTTTTGCTCCGATGGCAGCATTCAGAGAAAGATATAGAAGATTTAAGTGAACAGAACAGATATTAATGATTGTGAACTGTCAATTAAGTTTTTTTCCATTAACACTGTTAGCAATAAAAAATTCTATAACCAGCTGTCACTTGACATTTCGCACTGTTTTTTATGTGTCAATTTAGATTAAATTTTGAGAAAGTGTAATTTTGTTAAGTTAAAATTTAAATCAAATAGTATAATTTTAATTTAAGTGGAAAATAATCGCCTGGATTTGTTCTTTAGATTTATCCATAATGGCAACATTCAACTCTACACTTTTTATACCTAGATCAGCGCAGCGTTGCCATTGAAACAAAATTGTAGGTACAACATACCTACTTATAAAAAAATAATATTATTGCAAAAAACGAGTTGTGTTAAAAATAAATAAAATTTGAGATAACTTTTTTTCTTTATGCAATTAAAGCAATTGTATATTGTCAAATCAAATCAAACCATACCATTGTCTTTTTAAATACTAATTGAGCAGATTAAGTGTGTGTTTTTAAACTTTATTTTTACTGAACTTAAAATATGACTAGTTTTAATGTTTCATAGTTTAATTTTAATTACTTAAAATAACACTAAATAAATACGCTCTTCGATTCTTATTTCTTAATTTAAAAGCAGTTTCATCGCCTATAATCACATTTTGGAAAATAAATCGAAATCTTAAATTTAGAGCAACTTAAATCTTATGTAGATTTTGGAAAACTCTTTAAAAACATTAAATACAAATTAATAGTTCAATTTCCAATCATCTGTTTCGATCTCTTTCATTTTAAAGAATTAAGTCTTAAATATAAACTCAAATTTGATTATTTTCTAAATGAGGAAATGTCAATTCATATTGATGTCTATAAACTGAATCTCCCGGACACCAGTCTGTGGGTGTTGTAAATTTTCTCAATCTCCTGGACAATTTGACTTCACTCGATCGTCGTAACATCTTTATACAAACACCAGGTATTAAAAGCCATGGAAGAATTGTAATAGAAGTAACAAGGTAGAGCACAATTTTGGAGTAATTTGTATCCAAAATAACGGCTATAGTAAATCCAACAACCTGGAAAAAGAAAGAATTCGAATTATATCAGATTTAAGTTTGACAAATTAAGGCCCCGACCACACTCAATCGATCGGCCTAAACTTACAAATCCAATAATTAGAAATATTGGTGTAATAAATCGGACAATGTAAATCATCCAAGTGGCATACATATGGCTTGTCATAAATCTCAAATCACGTTGAAATCGTTCACGGCCATAGACCCACAAGACGACGAATAACAGTAAAAGATTTAGGAACATCTGTGTGAGAACTGAGAACTCAGTAACAACTTCAAAAAACATTATTCCATGCTAAAAAAAGAAATCATCAATTAAAAATGGAAACAAATTAAACCCAAATCCCTTACGTTCGTACAAAAATACGTTGAAAATAATGACAAACTGCCAACTGTCATCCAAGTGACTTCTCTCTTCATTGCCCTCAAATTCTCATATTCATCGAACAGAGTTGTCAGAACTGAAAAAAGTTGAACAACCTAGAAAAAAAAACCCTGTCAAAATGAATCAATTCCATATGAGAGTTCAGATCAACCCACAACAAGATTCATAGCTCCCAGAATCAACATGGCAAAATACAACATTGACCATAAATTCGGCAACTCAAGGTATGTCAAAGCCGATGGAATGGACAAGAATTCAAGCCACTGACGTCCGTCGTTACGGAATTTTATCAAATCTGGATTTGATCCTGGAAAGTCAAACTGAGTTTAAAATCTTTTTTCAGACATTATTCTCAATAATTAACTTACTATTCATATGGTTTGTAACCAAAATTTGCAAGAAAGCTGTACTTGCAATGACTCCGAATTGAGCCAGCCCCAGAAACCAACTGTACTTGGAAATATTTGTCTTAAATCGATTATAGCTGGCCATACTTAGAATTGATCCCCAACCAGGTCCCAAAGTTGATAGAACAAGCATTCCCAAGAAGAGCCAAGATTTGATATCGTTCGGTTTCTTCGGACGAAAGAACGTACTGACACCTTCTAGCGCTCCAGGAAGGAAGAGAAATCTCAACAAACAAAGTCCCATAATGATGAGGACAGCCGTGCATGTATAACGAATGTATCTTCCAATCTAGAATCAAACTCCATTTCAAAACTTAACAAGGACATTTTTAAATAATTTTTTCGTACCATTTCGGTAGGTTTGCTAACAATACTTCCAACAATTGTCCAAATGAAGAACGTAAACACGATCAGTGACCAAGAAAATGTGGTTGGTGGTTTGGATTGTAAATAATGAATGATGTTCATGTGTTGACTGAAGAATTCCAATGATGGAACTCTCATAAGAATTTCGGTTCCTGGAGGATTTTGTAGATCGGCAATATTGCAAGGCTATGGATTTTAAAATTATCACATATATTTTCTTGAAGAATGTGAGGAAGTTACTCACCGTTGTCACAGTTGCATTTGGATCCATCCAAAATTTACTACCCTCACAGCTCCATGGTAAAGTTGGTCGGAGGGAATGAAGGAAATAAAATAATGGTATTGCAGCAAATACCGTGTAATAAGTTAATTGAGTCAAATTTATTGCCAATGAAACATATCCAATGCCTAATATTTTAGAATCAGAACAAAAATATAGAAAGAATTTATTTTTAAAATGTATGTACCTTTAAAAAGTGGTGCAATTCGAAATACTGATATCAATCCGGTACTTGAAAACTGTCCAAGGAATGATTGGATCATTACAATTGGCACAACACATAATGCCATAATGACAAAATATGGAATGATGAGGCAAACTGCAAGAAGAAAATTTGTATATGAATTGAAAGTATTTCAAAAAAATGTAGTTTTTTAAATTTTAAATTCATGTCACCTTCTTAAATATTAACTCAATGAATTTCAGGAACACCATTATTTTTTAAAAAAAACATCTTAAGAAATGATCGTTGTTGATTCTTTTTTTCTTTTTTTGATTTTTAAGAACAAATTGAAATGGATTTTGAAAGTTTGATTTTTAAATCTAAATAAGTTTTTGAGATATTTAAAATTGCTCTTTAGATCACCATTAAACTAATCAATGTTTCCATAAACTATAAGAAACTGATTTTCTTTAAAACAAGACTATGTAACATATCTTGAAGTTTGTAGCTGTTTATTGAAAATATTACAAAAATGTAGGTACTTTAAAAATTATAAAATTAACATTGTCAAAATTCTCTTTCTTGTCTTTGTTTTTTTTTTTTTTTTGACAGTTTCCTGGAAAAATGCACACATTTTTTTTGATCAAATTTAGTTCAATCTAGAAATTCAAGAATATAAGTTTGTTAAAATAAATTTTATCATAAAAATTGTCTAATGAAATAACAATTAACTTTGTTCTAGAACATTATTTTGTTCAATTTTTCTAAAAAACAAAAACATTTTTTTTACTACAATAATTGTATGCATAACTTTGTATATTAAATTACTATACCATTACTTTAATAGCATTTTTGAAATACAATAAACTCACCTCCTAAATTTTTAAACACTATCGATGGCAGTACCATCATGGCATCAATTTTGAATGCATGTCCCAGACATGCATAGAAAAAATCTGTCGAACATTCCCATTTTCCACGCTTTTTATCATGATTAAAAGGACTTAAACCAATATCATAATTACAATTATTAGAATTCGAATTAGAACAACACTCATTGGCCATAATTATTTTTTTAAAGATTTATGACTTAGATATTTCAAGTTAATTAAAATCCCACTAACTTTGGATGTTTCACACACAATAAACAAACTGTCCCTGAAAATATGTAATTACACTTTTTACCGAATTTTTTTTTTTTCTTTTATCTCAAATGATCTAAATATATGTTTCAATCCAAAAATAAAAATAAAAATGAAAATAAAAACAAAAACAGAAAATCAAAATGAAAATGAGAATGAAAATTGATGTTTGCATTTATAGATAGCGTGCCGCACCGCGGCGATATTTTGTGACGCGACCGACGGAAAAGATGTTCACGTACAAAAGACTCTGTCTGGCGGTGTTTCGAGTTCGAATGGGTCCAGTGGTGGAACTGAAAACACAGAGATACGAATCATCTTTGGAGGAGTCTTTGGGAAAATTTAAATTAAGAGCGAATGACAGAGTTTTAAGAATTTGCTGATAGAAATTGGATTTCGAAAATTAGGTATGAAGAATTACTGGATGGAATTTAATTAAATTCGTCTGAAGCTGTCTCTTTCTTCCAAATGATTTCACACATCCTTTTTTTTTCAATTTGTTTGTCGAGCTTAGCTTAACTTAATTTTTTTTTCTTTGTCGAAAACGTCAAATGTTACATTTTCTTAATAATTTCTGTTAGAATTTTCGTAAAACAATTAAATGACCTTAAGTCAAAACAGATCAATGCGCTCTCATTGTAATTGGATAAAATAGTTTAAAAAATCTTTAAGATGTTTTAAGTAAATTTAGAAATAATTTAGTATCTACATTTTTGTGTTTTATTGAATGCACAACAGCAAAAACAATAGCACATAGTATATATTGAAGAGTAATTTTTTTTTATTTAAACATTTATTGTTGAAGATTAAAAAGCTTTTGATGATTTTGTAAATTTGAACTAATTTAATGTTTTTATTTTCACATGTGTTTTAAGAACTACCTATAATGTTTTGTTAAAAATGACGCTACTGACGCCAAGATATCTAATAATCACAACTAAAAATCTTAATTCAACGGAAATGGTTTGTTTATTTTTGTTAAATTTACGATCGGGTCGGTGGTGATTGATCAGTTTTATGATCTTGCAGTTTAGTAAAAACAAAATCAAGATACAAAAAAAAGGAAACACACATTTGTATATAAACAAAAAAACACGAAACATTTTTGTGGGTGATTTATTTTCAATTTTCAATTTGTTTACAATGATTTGGCATAATGTAATGATTTGGGCAATATTTTAAGATAAATTCATAGAATGCAAGTTGCTCAATTGATATTTGATTGATTGAAATTTTTATTTCGCAGAACTTTCTAAAGTGAATTTTAGCAAACATCACCTTAAGAAAACAGCAATAAAATTATAGAAATAAGAAATTCAACAGGCGTTTTTAGGTTTACCAATGTTGCAATGTTTTCTATGTTTTTGCGATTTTTGCTAACATGTTTTCAACTTACCGAAACAAACTCTTAAAACTTATTAAGACTGTTTATACTACACCAATTAATGCTTAATAATTTTTAATTCAATATTATTCCCTTATTCGGTATTTTCGGAATTTACACGATTTTGACAAAATAATTCCAAAACAGAGAGGGCAACTCTGTGTAAGCTGTCACATTTTACATTGACATCCTCAAAAGTTAACCAGATGCTGTTGAAAATAATTTTCTTCTATGAATTTTTACACAAAACAAACTCACTTCTTGTTTTTTATTAAAATTTTGATTTGCTCAGAATTGTTCTTTCGAGTTGAGTTATAGAATGACAAAATTGTGTTCCTAGTGACTTCTTAGAAAGACATTTTAATCTTAGTTCAAAGCAAATCTTAACAACGTAAATCAAAAAGCTTTTCTTTAATGACTTTCATTTCTAAGTTCAGGGTTCCTCAGGGTTGAAATTTAGAGCCACTTCTTTTTATTTCAACTATTAAAATGTAATCTTCTAGGTTATTTCGTAGCTGACTAGCTGCTGTTCTTGCTAAATTTTCCCAAGCAAAAAAGGAAATAGTAAACCAATTTATTCCATTAAGAGATGCTTAGATTGAAATTAGACAATCGGGCATAAAATGTCCCACCCTAGATCTTTAATATGTAGGTACATGAAATATTGTCTGTTAGATGTCAAGTCAATCACGATTGGAATGAACTCATCGGAATTTAAAACTTAATACAGGTATGCACACTGTACAATTATGTTCAGTATGTTAAGTACATAAACATTTAATGACAACGACGACGACGACTGAATGGCTCACGCACGTTAAGGAAATGACAGTTACACAAAGTTTATTGCATTCAAATAGAACAAAACAAAAATTCAGTTCTCAATTTCAATTTATCTAATTCAATATCAAAAAAAAAATGTTTTACAAAATTTGCATATTTAATATTATTATGCACTAAAAAACATTAAGTCATTTGTAGTTTTTAAACGAATACAAATAAATTACGACATCATCATCAGAGATCAACATTCTAATTAACATGCACAATACACAAAACGCCAATACGCATATTTTAATTATTCAGACTCTATTATACTGCCCAGGCCTGAACTAAACTGGAAGCTCATATATCCCATCTAACGAGCATAAACAAATAATTCCACTTTATTCATTTTATTAATTGTATATTTAACAGTTTCAATTTATTTCGATATAAATAAAAGTGTATCTATAGAAATAGGAATTAGATGATAGAAATGTTTGCTTAAGCAGAGAGCGAGATGAAGTCCCACAGGCCAATCATGATGGCAGAGTTTCACAGTTTAGTTTAGCATTCGTAAGTCAAGAACGCTTTAGTCCCTAGAGTTTGTCCAATTTGAATTGTTGATTAAATAATTGAATTTGAGATCAAATCGTATTTAAAGTGAAGTGCTAAGTGCGCCCTCTCTGTTGAGAAACATGTATTATGAGACTTCATATGACACATCCTTGAAGCCATTCAATCATGACAAGAATCGGGGTAGATGGTCCTCGCCAATGGACTTCTTTTACGCATGCCTTATGCATGGATTTAAAGTTGACGCAGTTTTGATTATGCCATCGCTGATCTTCGGTGACCTTGGAAGTGAGTTCGAGTTGATAAGGAAATGTGAAAAATTGTGTCATCTGGTGTTATCAGTTATCACTATCAGAAACTAATGTAATTTACGTGTGGGTTTTTTTTTTCAAATTAGTTTTTTAAAGATGTGATAAAAAAAGTAGTTTCCAAACGGTGTCAGTTCCGTCTAAATGTGTATCTAACTAGAGTCTTAACAACTGGAGTGAATTTTCTCAAATTTGATACCGAATTACGCGTTGAATCTCAGCGTTGTGCATAATTTTCAGCAAATTCAAATTCTCATGGGTCAAAATAAAGATCTCCTGTCAAAATTCATAATTATTGTCTTGAATTGTTCCTAATTGATTTCCCCAAGTTTTGGTGAATCTATTTCTTAAAGACCCAACGTTTTTTAGAGAACAGCCAGAACATCAATGCTATTGTTGCCAGATGACGTCGATGTTTGCCCAAGACATTACACATTTTTGAAATGAGCATAAAGTCAACTTGCAAAATATTAAACAAAATGTCTTTATGTCTTAAAAAATTTAATTCATTTTAAGTTTACCAAATACATACTTTTTTAAAAATGGGGAAAAAACGAGATTAAATTTTATTTGTTTTATTTTTTAACATTAAAAAGTATTAATATTTTACGAATTTTTTTTATTATTTTTTAAGTTTATTGCCTGATACCATATTTAATTGTTTTGGCAACATGTGTCGTTCCAATTGTCTTCTTACAATCATTTCTTGGACAATTTTCCAGCACTGGATTTATTTCAGTTTTCAGAATTGCTCCATTATTTAAAGGTAAATAATTTTAAATTTTAGACCGACGAAATAGAATTTATTGATTTTATTTAATATAAAAATAGGCATCGGATATGTTTCACTTGCAATCAATTTAACAACTTTAACATATTATAGTGTCTTCGGGGCTATTCCGTTGTTCTTTTTATTTCACTCTCTTAGACCTACAATACCTTGGAGTTGTGATGGAACTAAGGAATGGATGAAACACCCTAATGATACGTTAACAGTGAGTTTGAATTATTTTATTTTATCAACATGAAATTTGTTGCTGGCAACTATATTTCTACTTACTCAAAGACGACATTTCTTTCGTTTTCTCTTTCACTCTAAAAGATTTTAAAAAGAGACGTCAAAAATTTAATCATCAAATTTCCCCTTTAAATAGTTTCAAGAAAAAGTGTTGCCAGCATCAAATTTCAATTAATAAAGTAAAACTAAGGTGTTCATTTTTTTTAATTAAATTTAATTTCAATTTGACAGCCATGTATGGACCCAGAGAGACAAGCACAATTATTGGCAAACAACATGAGCCGTGAAATGAAAATTAGTTCATATGAATTCTTCAAGTGAGAAACAAATGTCACTTAGATTGAATGGCGCAAAAGTTATCACTCAGCGTAAAAGACATAATTTTTGAAATTGGTGACAAATGTCAATGTCAAAAAAATTTCAGTGACGACTTCTGCCCCAGTTGTTAACTTATGCCCCACCTTATTTTTCTTACACTCTTTTTTTCTTCAGAGACCACATTCAGCCCATGGATTTGCACACAAGAGAGCATCCAGATGGAATTTTCTCTTGGTCGCTCTTAATTTGTACCCTCATTCTATGGATCATTGTGGGAACTGTCATCACCAAACCAATAGAAACGGTGAATCTCAGTTACTTCGATAATGTCACTTATTTCACTTTCAATTCTAAATTTATAGATATCCCGATTTATTCGATACTCTTGCCTGACAGTAATTGGAATTTTGTGTTTGTTAATTCTTCGCTTGGCATTTCTACCGGGTGCATTTGAGGGAATAAGAGAATTTTTCGCCCCACCTGGATTGAGTGTTCATTATATCGATGTTTGGGGAGCCATGCCTCTTATGGCCTTAGCTGCTCTCGGTCCTGGATGGGGATCAATTCTCACCATGGCCAGTTACAATAATTTCAAAACCAACATATTCAGTTATAGTTGGCTTTTGTGTTTGGCTCAATTTGGAATTTTATTCGGATTAGCAGTTCAAGGATTATTTGTTAGCAATCATTTTCTAAGTAAGTTCGTTTCTCTTTCAATAAAAACTAAATTAAGAGAAGAATTTTTAATTTTCAGGACATGATCCGAGAATGATTTATCATCAATACATGCATAGTCAATGGATGGAATTTCTTCTAACTCCTTCGGCACTGACATTCATTGAATTGTCACATTTTTGGTCAATTTTATTTTTTGGAATGATGATTTTAGGAACTCTTAATTTATTGGTAAATATATAAAAGAAAAAGAGAGGATGATTAAGAGAATATGTAATTAACTCGTTAATAGATTGTTCAACTTCTTTCAGTTTTGACCTCAATTTTAGATGAGTACGAGAAACTGAGAGAGACAAAAAATGAAGTGACCACAGTGATGACAGCTTGCTTAGGTGTCATATCAATTAGTTTTTGTTCCAATGTATTTTTTTTTCCTTTTTTTATTTCTTTTTTAATTGTTTGTATTTTTAATTTAGTATGGAATCACATTTGCAGAACTTCTAGCAAAATTTTCAACAATATCTCAAATGGTACTGAATTTGTTTTTGCTATTAGTTGTTCTATGGATATATGGAAGAGAACGATTCCAGCGTGATGTCAATTTTATGACAGGTCGAACATATCCAACGTGGATGGTAAATATTGTTCGATTTGTTGCGCCACTATTTTTGATTCTCTCATGGGTAAGTTTATCAAACTTTTAAAATATGAGATTCTGATCGAAATTAATAATGTTCCACAATAACTTCCACTTTTTTGTCTATTGACATTGAAGATAAATATGATCCACTTATCATATGGTAGTATGACAGTTCTATAAATACATTCCACAATTTCATTCATGCTCTTTTCAATCGATAAATGATACATTTTGAAAAATTTACAATCTGTTCTCTTCCTATTCTTACAGGCAGCTGGACTTGTAATATCTTTAAGTTTGGGCTATCAGACTGGTCTACTTGTCACCACAATTTCAAGTATTATCTTACTTCCGTGGCTCTTTGTTCCAGGATATTGTATATTTAAATTACTTCAAACGAGTGGAATGTTAACTGCACGTTTTAAAAGAGCTATAAGACCAACAGATTGGTATCCTGTTGATTTAATGTATCGAAATCAGTACGAGGAGACGTTTAGTCAAACTGAAATTTCTCATCAATTAACAACAGCAACAGCATCAGCAGCTGAATGATAAAAACTATTTAAGGCACTTATATTATTTCCTTAATAATATTTAAAAAATACCATAAATAAAACAACACAACACTTTGTACCATTTTTTTTTTTTTGGTTTAAAACTGTCTTTAAAATTTTCAATGGCAGGGTGAGTTAAGCACTTAAATATACAAAAATTAATCTTACTTTGAATGTTCAATCTTTAAAAAGTATTTTTTATTAGAACTTCAAATCAAATTGGCAACACTCATACTTTCATCTTGATTTCAACAAAATGGCATTGTTTGACGTTTAATCTTTCTAATTTCAACTCACTCACACTTACCTAACTCAAAATGATTAATTAATAGTTAATTTTAATTTATTTATAAGAATAAAAGCGTATATTTGCTAACATATTATGTACATTTCAAATTAATTAGATTAACTAATTCTCTTCCGAAACAATTGTCAACTGATGTGACATATCAGTGCTGCTAAATCGTTCTTCATAACTTTGCTTGTATTCCGGATCAGCTGGATACCAGTCCGTTGGCCTTACACATCTCTTTAAGCGTATACCAATATTTCCAGTTGTCTTTTTTATTTTAACAATACAATAATATGGTATTAAACACCATGTTAATAGGAAAAACAAAATGGTTATAAAAAAGAAGACGACGGCACTCGGTACAAAATTATCATCATGGAAAATCATAGTAACTACTACCATCATGAATCCAAAAATCTTCAAAAAATGAAAAGAAAAAGTCACATTTTGTTTGGGGTTCAGATTAATCAAAACTTACCACTGAGCCAACTAAGAAAATTGGAGCAATAAAACGCACAACAAATACCATCCACGTTGAATAGGTTTGGGAAATCATAAAATACAAATCACGTTGGAACCGTTCCCGACCATAGACCCAAAGAACAACGAAAATCAGAAGTAAATTAAGAATAACCTGTGTAATGGCTGAGAATTTCGAAAGACACTCGAAAAGGAAAACTCCACGCTAAATTGAAATAAGAAAAATAAGTTAAAACAAAGATTTATCAAAATAATACTTTTAACTTACATTTGAACAGAAAAGTATTGAAGTCACTGAGAAAATGGCAACACTTGCAAAAAGTACATATTTTTTAATGTCTCTCAGATTCTCATATTCATCAAAAAGTGAGGTTAAAAATGAGAAAAGTTGAATAACCTAAATTGGAGATATTTTTTTTTTTTAAATGGAATTCGACAGAAATTGATTGATTGATACTTACCAATATATTTAATGAACCCAAACCTATAATGGTGAGGTATATTAAAGTCCAAAAATTCGGCCATTCCAAAAATGTCAACCCAAATGGAACGGACATAAAATCGATCCACTTACCAAATATTGGATGGGGCTTAGGTATCCCAATATCTAAGTTTAAAAAAAAAAACGATTTAAATGTTTTTAATGAATTTTTAAATTACGAGTATTCTGAACTCACTTTGCATAAAATATTTAAGAAAAATTGACAAGAAAGCACTTCCAAATATTATTCCAAGATGAGCTAGACACATTACCCAACTGTACTTGTAGATATTTGTCTTGAAGTTATTATAACTTGCCATGGTTAGAATTGATCCCCAACCTGGGCCTAATGTTGTAAAAGCCATGATAGGAATTAAGTAAATGAACCCAAGATTTTTATCCACATTTTTGGGTTTAATAAATTCCAATAATCCATTAATTGCTCCCGGAAGGAAAATAAAACGAAGTAAGCACAGTGACATAAGCGTTATCATTGTCAAACATGAGTATCGCATAAATCGACCTATCTAAAGGAAAAATAAAAAAACAATCTAAGTACAATTAATAAAAAAAACTTGATTAGTCTAAATTCTAAAAGGTGTTTTTCTTCTTATGCTCTAAACCACGCATAAGCCACTAAACTGTCAAAAATAAAGTTTTCCGTTGGCAAATTTGAATTTGAATTTAAAAAAAAATAATTTTTGTTGAAAAATTTCACAATCTTTTTCACAATAAGTCAAGAGCTTTTTATTTTGACAGTTCAGTACTCAAGACGGTGTTCAGATTAAACTATTCTGAGGCATTTCATTTTGACGTCTCACTATTTTTTCTCGCTTTCACTTGGTCGTTAAAAAGGGACAGAACATAAGATACGATTATGATGAAACGTCAAAATTAGTCACAGCAAAAATACTCAAATGTGAACACTGTCTTATTTATATTATTTTTCAGCTAAAAGGACTCATCGTTACATTGTTTAATTTAAGTTATTTGTTCTTACGATCTCAGTAGACTCCAAAAGAATAAATGTCACAATACTCCAAATTATCACAGTGCATATTATAAGTTCTATAGAAAAATAGTATCCCTCATAACTTGAATTTGTAAAGTGAAAATGACTCCTGCAAAAATGTCACTTTATTTATTGATAAATAAACTCGATGTGTCAAAAAATATAAAAATAAAACATCTCACCTCAAAAACTCAATCGAGGGGATTTTATTTCCATCACTTAACGGATATTTACTACAAATCTGTCAAAGGTCAAAGACATTTAGACAATATTTTTTTTTGTGATGATAACGTGCAAATTTATATTTACCGTTTGATTTCTGTTCATCCATTCTGAGACACCGTCACAGCTCCATGGTATTGTTGGTCTCAATGAATGAAAAATATAAAATAAGGGTATCGCGCAAAAAACGCTATAATAAGTCAAGTTAACAAAGTTGACAATAAGCGAGACATATCCTATGCCTATGGGAAAGTTCTGAATAATTTATACAAAAGTACAACTTCACAAAATGTGTACTTACCTTTAAAGAGTGGAGCAATCCGGAAGACAGATATAAAGCCGGTTCCGGAAAATTGACCCAGAAATGATTGAATAAAAACAATTGGAACCACACACACAGCCAGAACAACAAGGTAAGGAATTATGGAATAGACTGGAAATTTAAAAATAAAGAAAATTTTACTCATGGTAAGAACGATAACACCACAGTTGAACATTTTGAATTTGTATCTCCAACTGCAGACTGCAACTGCAGACTGCAGCAGGTATCACCATCAACAAAACTCACTTCCAATAGCCTCAAATATCATTAATGGTATAATTGTAACTATTTCTGGTCGAAATGCATGTCCAACACATGCGTAGAGGAAATCTTTAGACGATTCCCATTTCCCCCGATTTTTATCGTGAACGAAAGGCCTGCCACCAATATCGTAAGATGTTTCATACTCCATTAGAGAGTAAAATATTCGATTTTTTTACAGCGAAATTCACAGATACCTTAAGAATACATATTTTGAATTAAAAAAAAAAAACGCAACGAAACAGATACACTCTTGCTTAAAGTTCGCTGACTACTGATTAATTTTTTTATAAATGATTGAACAAATCAGAATAACAGCGAAAAAATACTTTTGAATGGATTTTCTTTTGAAACAACGAATTTATTGGGAGAAGATACAAAAACAGAATAAAAATGAAAATGAAAATGAAAATGAAAACAAAACGAAAACGATATGAAGTGAATTCACAGAAAAATCTCCAAAAACAAATTGTATTTACCTATGAGTCATTCGAATTTTTATTTGAATTCGGATTAATACCGGCTAAAGCACACAGTGGGATGCATTGCTAATATCGTAAAATTAAAATTAAAAAATTAGTTAAAAATAAATATGAAGCAGATTTAGTTTTTTGGTTATTTTAATAATAATCTTGCCACAAGTTGACAAGTTGGCATCAAATTTCAGACAGTTCGTAATTATATTTTAAGCATGATGATAACCAAAAATTAGGGGGTTTAAAAAGACTTTACTTAATTTTTTTAGTTTTTTTTTTATATTGTAGCTATATATATAGATATGAAAAATACGGTGCTGGTATGATATTAAAAATAAAATAAATTATCTTGTGGTTAACTAAAATAAAATTTACAAACGTCAATTCATGCCAATTTCGAGAAAGTGCTGCCCTACTGTACAATACATAGTTGCCATAAATAAAAATTATCAAGAAACCAATACCAAATTATATTACCCAAGAACCAAAAACAGCAATGCTGTCAAAAGCCACACAATCGTCATCGTCATACTTCATCCATTTTGGATACAAACACACAACTTCTTTATTTTCTGTATTCTGGTTATACCACTACCACTACGTCTTTGGTAAAATTAAAATTCTACCACACACCTAACTGGTTTAACACAACAAATCGATGGATTAGGGTTGATTTGACATTCAATTGAAAATGATTTCATTTCATTAAGAGTAATAATTTTTAGATTAATGAATGTTAAGTTGATATTTGTGTGGCCTTAAGTGAAGAATACTTTTTTTTAAAGTCATATTTTTTGCAGCAAAGTTCAGAACTAGTACGAGACTGAATTTTTGACATGTCTACCAATGTCAAACTATGTATGTAGGAAAAACCAGATCGAAAAATTACAGACAATGATCTGGTTAATAACTTTTAATTTGATGGTTTCAATTTTATTTAATGCTTCTAAAAATTAAGCATGACATGGTTTTGAAAAAATGTTTATGTTTAATATTCACCTCATTAGTGTCAAAATTTAACTCGTGAGTCGTGACTGAGCAATTTTAATTTGCTGGTTTCAGTGGAGAAAATGAAGTTCAATCCTGGTTTAAAGTTAGAATTTATTTTTTACACTTAAGAAAATAAATAAAAGTATGAAGTATAAACACGAAATCACGACTGAATAACAGGAACTAAGAGTTTGACAGAACAAAAAAAAAAAATCAAGAACCAATGTTCACAATGGTCCTTTCCAAAGTAATAGTAACATAATATAATTTAAAAATTAATTGATTGCATTCCCGAAATGTGTGTATAATTAAAATATCTTCATTGTAAAATACGTTAACATATTAACAATTTTATGAAATTTAGAAATGCGTGAATTATAAACTAAATATATGTTTTAAATCCTAAAAAATCTAAGACTGTTCGCTGAAACCTAACTTGTATCTTGCATTTCTCGTAAATGTCACATTAAATCAGTAAATTTGGATAAATGCATAATAATCAGTTGATTTTTAACAATTGTTAATTGTCAGTTTTTATTGCACTATAGTTGTTAGTTGATGTAAAGTATCTCCATTTCCGAAGCTCTCTTCATAACTCTGTTTGTACAGCGGATCAGCTGGATACCAATCAGTTGGCCGAACACATCTTCTTAAACGTTGTGCAATGTTGCCAGCTGTCTGTTTTATTTTGGTAATGCAATAACATGGAATTACACACCATGAAAATAGGAAGAAAAGAAGCGCAATCAAAAGTAATAGCCCTCCATATGATGGTACATTACGATGGTGTACTATTGACAGTACTAATAATATCCATCCAAAAAGCTAAAAAGAAAAATGTTATTAATAAAAAAAAAAGTTCTAACAAATTTTACTTACCAATCCAGCTAGAAGAAAAATTGGAGCAATAAAACGTACAACGAAAACCTTCCAAGTTGAATAAGTTTGTGAGATCATAAATTGTAAATCACGTTGGAATCGTTCTCGACCATAAATCCAAAGAACAACCAGAAGAAGAAGTAAATTGAGGATCATTTGTGTAATAGCTGAGAATTTTAGTAGAACTTCAAAAAAGTACGATCCTTGCTGTAGAAAAAGTATAGACCAAATATAAGGATTTTGATGAAATTTAATAAATTAAAACTAAGACTCAAATTTTCCATTGTCAAGTTAAACTTAAACATCATCAAGGTTTAACTCAAAACTAAAAACTAAGCTAATGTGCAGAAAATTGTACTTACGTTTGAACAGAAAAGCATAGAAGTCACAAATAGAACGCCAACAGTCACAAAAATGACGTTTCTCTTCTTTTCTCTCAAAATTTCAAATTCATCAAACATTGAAGTCAAAATTGAAAACAGTTGAATAACCTAAACGAAAATAAAAATGCATTATTAAAAGTTTAAACTTCAAATTAACATTTGATAGTTCGATCAACAAAAATGTCAAAAACTCTTATTTAAAAGTGGCTTTATAAAGATCCATTTGGAAACCAGAGGAACAAGAAACAATTTCACTTGTCACATTGTATACTCACCAATAGATTCAAGAAACCTAAAACGGTTATACTAATAAACAGCATAGACCAAAGATTCGGCCATTCCATAAATGTCAAAGCACTTGGAAATGTCAAAAATTCTGTCCATTCACCAGTTGTTGGAGCTCTTAGTATTCCTATTGCTATAAAATAAAAAAAAAAAATAAGGATTATTGTGGGTCTTTTTTTGTTTTTTGATAGTTGAACTTACGTATCATGAAAGTTTTAAGACAACTTAATATGGCCGCCATTCCAATTAATACTCCCAATTGACCCAAACAAATTAACCAACTGTATTTGTAGATATTTGTCTTGAAATTATTATAACTTGCCATGCTTATAATCGAACCCCAACCTGGGCCAAATGCTGTAAATGCCATAATCGGAATAAAAATTATAGTTTCCTCGAAATGCTTTCCAAAACCATCTGCTGGGAAGAAGAAGTCAATTAATCCTTTAAATGCTCCTGGAAGGAACATAAACCGAAGCAGGCACAAGCTCATGATTGCTAACAATGCCAAAAATGAGTATCGAAGAAACCGACCAATCTAAAACAGCAAAACATCAATAAATTTTAAAATACCTTTTTAAATGTTTTAAAAAAAATAATAATCTTCTTACAAATTCCGTTGGCTTTAATAGGACAGAAGTCGCAATTCCCCAAACAAGGACAGTGGGAATCATTAATTCCACGGAGAAATAAGTTCCTTCATTTGCCTTGCCTTCACTCGTAAAATGAAAAATTCTCCTACAAACATTTGTCGGTTTGTATTAATCGGAAACAACTGTAACTATTTCAAAAATGCCTACCTTAAAAATTCAACAGAGGGCACTATGTCTCCCATGTTATGATTCTTATTACAAATCTGTCAATTATAAGTTATTTCAAAATTCAATTTAAGGCCATTTTATAAAAAAAAACATACCGTTGTGTTTATGTTTATCCATTCAGAGGCGCCCTCACAACTCCATGGTATTGTTGGTTTTAAGGCATTAAAAAAATAGTACAATGGTATTGCACTAAAAATACTATAATATGTTAAATTAACAAAATTAACTGCAAGTGAGACATAACCTATGCCTGGAATTATTTGATAGAGTTAAGATATGAAAAAGAATATGGTAACATTCAAAATATGTATTACCTTTGAATAGTGGAGCAATCCGAAAGGCTGATATAAAGCCAGTACTAGAAAATTGTCCAAGAAATGATTGGATGAAAACGATTGGAACAACACACACTCCCAGGATAAAAAAGTACGGAATAAGTGCATAGACTAAAAAAATAAAATACTTCAATAGATCAGTGCTGTCGAAAGGAAATCTTTTGTCATTTAGATAAAATTGCAGTAAAAAAAATTATTTTTATATTTTTGCATTTCTGTAAATTCAAATAAACAAAACCAAGATTCAGAGAAAAAATAAACTAAGAAATAAACTTTCGCTTATCAGTAAAATTGTGTTAGTAAAATTTGTCACCTTATCTTTAATATATATTTAGCTACACTATAGCCTTGAACCACAAGACCATGTAGTCGGTTGATTTATTTTGTTTCTTTTTTTAGAATAAAACAAAATAAAATTATGCTCAAGTAATTTAGATTTACGACCCGAACTCCTAGAATAGTCTTGAGAATTAAGCAAAAAATAATACAAAAATATAATCAGGAAAATGAAAAATAGTAAATAATTTGTTTCAAATATTTCAAAATATTATTTGTCTGTTAATAGCTATTTTTTCCGAAAAACATCGTTCGCCATTCTTATTTCACATTTTATTTATTCGCAATTAAGTGTTTTGCAATTTATTATTCACATTCTTATTTAACGTTAATTTAATTTTGTTTTCAATAATATTTAAATAAATTGGGAAGCAACACAAATATCTACTCGAATAATTTGTAAATGTAATGGCAACACTGAACTCTTCAGTTCATTAAAAGAAAGTGATTCTAATTCATTGAGTTAGATAGTAATAGAGATTATACGTCTATAAGAACTTACTTCCAGAAGCTTGAAAGACTGCATATGGAATGACCGTGATGATATCTGGTCTAAATGCTTGTGCCACACATGAGTAAAAGAAATCCTTTGAAGATTTCCATTTGCCTCTATTCGAATCATGTCTAAATGGTTTTGATCCACTATCGTAAGATGTTTCGTATTCCATTTTCGATCTTTTTTCCAAAATAAATAAATAAAAAACAAAAAACATGCACACTTGAGATGCACACTTGCGAAAAGCTCACAGACAACTGAATTTGTTCTAAATAATTGCACAAGCTTTTAAGATACTTTTTATGTAGCTGCTCCTTCATCAAAGAGCAAAATAAAAAGTAAAACAAAAGAAACTTGATCAAACTTCAAAAAAACAAAAAAAAAAAAAAAAACATGGAATACATCATTTTCCATTTTTAAGAATCAAATGATGGACTTTGGATCCCATGGCTCATCAAGAAACTGCGAATCCAAATTTGGGATTCTCCATGAATGCACTTCCTTCGCTCTTTGCATGTTTTTTGTTTTTGACTTCTGTTGATAAATTTTTTAAGGTTAAATGTAATATTGTGGGTTTTTTTGGTTCTGATTTATTTTTTCGGAAAACCGAGTCAAATGCCAGCTTTACTGTAATTCTTAATCTGGAGAAATGACGTAGAAACCTTGATTTCTCAGTTTGTTTAATGGATCTTATTTCAGGTACAACAAGTTTTTAGGGTAAAATGGGGTAAAACAGAAATAGATCAAACATCATGTTTCTTTAAGCATTATCCTGCGATAATAATTGATTAGGGGAATCCGGGGAATGATGGAGAAGAATGAGGGGACAGTCATTTGACTCATAAATATTTTATTAACAATTACATCAACTTATCAGTGACAAACTATTTGAAAGATGAATCTCTAATAGTTTTTTTTATGTAATAAAAGTTTATTTAAGTTTAAAACAAATTTAATAACTTATGAAAAAAACAACCCAATATCTCCCCGTGTTCCCCTAATTATATAGAAAATTTAGAACTTTTCACTCAAAAACTTAAAGCCACGTCTTATTGTTCAGCTAGTTTGTTCTGAAGAACTTAAAGTAAATGAAGAGAATGTGAAATGTAAAATAAAAGAAAATTTTTTAACTCTGTATAATTATTCTTTTATTGTAACATTTTTTTGTATTTTGTATTTTTTCTTGTTGTGTCTCCCACTGTATTCGTGATTTATAAATAGATTTCGAATTTTATTTTATATCGACTGAGACTCTTAGTTTGTTTTTGCACATGAGTTTTTGATTTTGTGGTTTAAAAAAGTGGTTGCGATTTAAACATCATAAAACAGATTTTCATTGGTTTCACATGGTGTGTGTTCTTTGGAAAATAAAATTCATAAAGTTTTCTATTAGCTTAGTAATATTTCGATGCCAAATAAATTGCTTCACTAATTTCTTTTAATTTCAAAAGTCTTCTATCAATGAATTATTTAAAAAACAAAGTTTTCTCCTGTTTTATTGTTTTCATTTACAAAATTAAATTTCTCATTATAAAAAAGGGTATCTTTGTATAAATCAAAGTTAAGAAAATCAACATAACCGATTTTTATGAAAAAATCAAATTAAATTTTAAGTAATTTTAAATCCTGAATTTATTTACAATTTTTTTCAAAAACTTATTCCATAGATTCCACTGTAAGCTGATGTGATATATCTGTGCTGTTAAAACTTTCTTCATATCTTTGTTTATAAACCGGATCAGCCGGATACCAATCAGTCGGTCGAACAGATCTTCTTAAGCGCATTCCAATTATTCCAGTTGTATGTTTTATTTTATAGATACAATATCCTGGAATTAAACACCATGACAGGAGGAAAGTAAAACTTCCAAAAAGGAAAAAAATTATTCCATATGATGATGGAGAATGGTCAAATTCCAAAATCAATATTAATCCAGTTAACTATAAGAAAATTAAAATATAATTAATTAAACTTATGTATGTTTATCATTAATTTGTAAACCTACCAAAGCAACCAATAAGAACAATGGTGCAACAAATCTAACGATGTAAACCATCCAAGTTGAATAAGTACGTGATGTCATAAAGTGTAAATCCCGTTGGAAGCGTTCTCGGCCATAAACCCACAGGACAACCAAAATTAGGAGTAAATTTAAGATCATTTGTGTGACAATTGAAAATTTTGTAAGAACTCCACAAAAGTAGATGCCATGCTAATTATAAAAAAAAAAAAATTATTTTATTTAAAGTATTAAATAAAAATACAAATATCACTTTTACATTTGAACAGACAATTATTGAAGTCACAGCAAAGAAGGAAACAGCTCCCAAAGTAATCTTCCTTTTGTTCTCCCTAAGTTCTTCAAATTCATCAAATAATGTGGTCAATAATGACAAAAGTTGAACAACCTGTGGGAGTTTTCAAAATAATTTAGTATTCGTCTTCAATTGTAAGGATTTTTTTTTATCAAATGTACCAAAATATTTAAAGATCCCAATGTCCACATGCAGAAGAATAGCAAACACCAGAAATGTGGTAATTCCAAATAAGTTAAGCCTGATCCGATGCTCAGGAATTCTAACCACTGCACATGACTAAATTCAAGATAGGTGTCGCTTTTTGGGTCGAGTGCTAAAAAATGTGTCTTTTAAAAATTGTCTTAATGCATATCAGGACTTGACAATACAATATTCAAGCTAAAAATTTGTGGGATATTTAACAAAAAAAATGCTTTAGTTATTCGTCATAGAAAGACATCAGTCAACTTCATTGATTCTTTAATGTCCATTCCTGTTTTGTATGAACTTGAGAAGTTAAAACCTTATGGGATATTCAAAATGGTATATTTTTCGTCGTTGTTGTTTTCAGTATTTTTTTTATTCCATTTCTTACGATTTCTTAAGGTTTTTTTCTCAATTTCACTTTAAAGGATAACCATATCCCACATATGGGATTTTCGAAAATTAAATATGTATTCTATTTTAAGATCTTAAATATTCTCCACATATCAGCTGAAAAGAATTCCTGTGCTGGTTCTTTCTTTTAATCTCATTTTTCACGTCAAAATTACTTATGATTGAATATCCCACATTTACAAATATTTAAACAGACTTAGAAAAAATTAAAGTTACAATAAAAAAAGGACTCTAAAATATAAATGAATAACAATATTTAAGAATTTTCGTAAGGTAGACGTTATTTTCGAATATCCCACTAAATATAATAAGATTTTAAAATTGTGTGTTTTTTTTTAACTTACTCATCATGAAACTCTTAATAAAAAGTGACAAAAATGCCATCCCAAGCATGAGGCCGATTTGAGACAGACACATCACCCAACTATATTGAAATATATTTGTCTTGAAGTCATTAAAACTTGCCATTGTTAGAATTGATCCCCAACCAGGACCCAATATAGACAAGGCCAAGCCTGGTACAAAAAGCCATGTGTCCCAAAAAAGTCGAACTCTTGACGGAAATAGAAAATCCCACAGGCCGTGAATTGCTCCTGGAAGGAAAATAAAACGAACCAAGCAGATACACATCATTCCAATCACAGCCAAGAACGAATATCTCATAAAACGTCCTACCTACAGAAAAAAGATGGGTTATTCGACTTTTTTTTTATATTTTATGATACTTACAATTTCCGTATTCTTTAGAATTATGAAGGTAACAATAGCCCAAAGTATACACGTGCATACCATGAGTTGTATGGAAAATGTATTTTCCTCATTATTAAAATATCCCCCAACGTTTAAATGATTACTGTGGAGTTTAATTGAATGCTTGTGTCAATGTTTGCTTTTATCAAAAAGGGAATTTATTTAAAAACTTACTTGAAAAAATGCGCAGATGGAATTTTAATTGAGTAGGTGAAGTTTTCATTATTAACACAAAACTGTAAATATAAAACAAAAATAAATTAATATTAAATAGGAAATAGCAGCAATCCTAAGTTCCATAGTCCCGAGTTCCAAAATCTAGAATTTTAAAACCCTAAATCCCATAATCCAGAAGAAGAACATAAAAAATAAAATTTCATGATTTGTTACCAGACACAGGGGCAAGATATTCGTGTTTTGGTTTTTTTTCAGGAGAGGAGGATTAATAGAAGTTTGATGATGATTTATGGGATTTAAGAATTCGGGATTCGAATAAGACTCGGGATTATTGATTTTGCACTTGAAATTAAAGTTTTATTTTTAGATATATTCAAGCTTAAGAGATTTATAATTTGTTTTCAAATTTTTGATACCAATACTAATCTTCTGATTTCAGTTTTTGTGTAAGAAATTATGAAGTTTTAAGATTTGAAGACTGTGATTTATGGAATTAAATATATTTTTTTAGTCTGGAATTTTTAAACTCAAGATTATATTTCTGCGTTTCTGATCTGGCTAAATATTGGATTTCAGGATTAATTATTTTGGATTAGAAATTTAATCTCAAAATTTTCAGTTTTAAGGTGTTTTATGGGAATTAATAAGTCTATTTACCGTTGAATTAAATTTTTCAATCTGCATCCATTCCTTTGCTCCCTCACAACTCCAAGGTATTGTTGGCCTCAATGAATGAAAAACATGAAACAATGGTATTGCACTAAATACGCTGTAGTAAGTTAATGTTAGAACATTAACTACCAACGAAACATGTCCTATGCCTGTGAAACAAATTAAAATAAATTTAAAGTTTAATGTTTTTTTATATTCAAAATAAGCGGTATAAAATTGAATTATGTTTACCTTTAAATAATGGTGCTATCCGATAAACTGAAATAAATCCAGTACTGGAAAATTGTCCAAGAAAAGATTGGATAAAAACAATTGGAACAACACACACAGCCGAAATGAGTAGTAATGGAATCAAGGAAAAAACTGAAAAGATTAAATTATTATTTATATTTGTATGAAAGATTTTATCATCCTTATAAAAATTATCCATCAATTTAATACAATTTGAATTTGACTCTATGTTTTAAGAGAAGATTATTTACAATGGCTTTTATTCGAGGTTCCTTAAGGTAGTCACTTAGGGCCACTTCTATTAAACAAAATTATTTTTAATTTTTAGAATGTAAAAAATGTAAAATGTAAAAAGCTGTTCTACAATTTGTCTTCCAAACTACTCTCATAATTTTGGTTAAATTTTATATATATATAAGAAATATCCAAAATCCAAAAAACAATGGCTACAAAATTTTAACTAAGAAGGAAAGTTCAATAATCTTTTTAAAAAAATTACCCAAAATGCCTATCTACGCCACTGTTTGTCTGTCTACAGATAATTCTTGACCCCTGATTATAGAATAAAGGTATACAAAAATGGATGTTTATTAATTCACCGAATTCTAATTTCTTGTTATTTAAATTCGAATCCATTTACACTTTAACTCTAACAATCCTGAATAATTGTTTTTCCTTAACCTTGACAATTATTGTATATCAAAAAAATATTGCATCTCTTTATTTTGTCCGAACTTACTTAACACTAATTTGAATTTCAAAACGTTTACTTACTTCCAAAGTCTTCAAAGACTAAAATTGGCATAACCAAAATGGCGTCAGCCTTAAATGCATGTCCAGCACATGCAAAGAAGAAATCCTTCGAAGATGCCCATTTGCCTCGAGTCTTATCATGGGTAAAAGGCTTTAAGCCGGTGTCATATGAAGTTTCGTACTCCATTCGAAATATATATGGTTATTTTTTTTCACACGATATTATAAATCATATATTTTTATGAATTACATTGATTAAGCATAAAAACTAAATGAAAATATTATTTTATCACACAATGAACCAGAATGTAAATTGTTTATTTCTCTAAGTTTAGTTGAGAATCGAAATAGAGGGGAAATTACATTCCACGCTGCCGACACACGCTTGCAAAAAGTTCGCAGTCTACTGACGGCTGATCATTCAAAAAAAGCAACAAAACAAATTCCATCTATGTAGATCATTTCGGATTTGTCTATTAATAAATAAAAACATTTTCGAACAAAATAACAACAAAAAAAAAATGTGCATTTTAGATTATCTCGGTCTGTGTTTTGAGAATAGAAATTTTGCGATGATTTTAAGCCAAAATTATTAATTTGTTATCGTTTTGAAGTTATATGTTTTAAGTCGTCGTGAAATCTAAATGATTGCGTTGATTAATTGCTTTGCAGTTAATTAACAAAAAATAGAATAATTTTTACATTAATGATTTGTATCACTACGTGTGTATTTGTTTGTTTATTTGTTTATAGGACGATCATTATAGTTCCGTGATCTTTATATACAAAACATATGATACATAATGTCTAACACTGATAAATGTACTATTTGTTTTTCATTGAAGCCAAGATCATTGAATAAAAAAAGGCAGATTAAACCAATTAAATATGTATATAAATTTAAATTTACATTTTCCAACTTTTTTTTTTAAATTGAAAAAAGATAGAAAACTGCAATAGTCACCATATTTTAAATTGAAAACGAAAGAAAGAAGAATGCAAAAATGAATTCATAAGTCTGTCGACAAATTGAACACACAATTTTTAATCTTCAGATGAAGATTTTAATCCAACGATTAGTTATTTTCAACTTGCAAAATCTTGAACAAGATTAAACTTTAGGTAAATTTGGTTTTTGACAGTTGATAGAAGCCATGTTGTTATAACTGACAGAGTACATCTGTCAAACTAAATGTCAATTATTCAATTTGTCTTGGAAAGTTAACCACGATGTTTTACTGGGTTTCATGTGGATCACGTTTCTTGAAACTGAAACGAAACAATAAGACTTAAAAAGCATTCGTGACGAGACCCAGACGAGAATGAATACTTTGGAATCGTCAATCGATGTCAAATTTATAATTTGCTGGGTGTAATCAAGGTCATAAACTCACTAAGTAAAATTTTGATCCAGAAAAGAGCGAATTAAATATTTAATATGTCATTATATGTTACAACTCCGAAAAGATTTTTCAATCTCAAGGAAATCGAAAGTGAAGTAGATTTCGCGATCCTTATACAAGAACTTTAACTTTGACAGATGAAAAGTTGGTGAAATTTGTTTCATGACTTTAACTTGCGTCCGTAGAAAAACAAACAGACCCTGATGGAGCTGCAGGTTAATTGAGTCTTATTTCCACGGACACACCATATTTTAGTATCAACCTACAGAAGAATCAATCCTGAAGAAATTACTATGTTAGGTGTGGATTTTGCAAACGACACTTGTTGGTCATTCTATTAATATCAACGCCGAGTGCTACATGTCAATTAAACCCAAATTAATAGATTATTTCAGCCAGAACAACTCATCTTACGGGTTTACTGGGCTAATCGTATCTCCAGCGAACAGGTCAGGAACCCATAGAGACCATTATACGAAGGCCCAAGTGGCAGTGGATTGGACACACGCTTCGAAAAGGTACTGACTGCATTGCGGGACAGGCAAGTAAGTACAGTAGTACAACTCATGTTGCCATGGAAATTGTGCTCAAACTATTAGGAGGCATGATGTTCTGACGTATATAATCGTTATTGAAGTGGTTTTCTGAACACACCTCGCGGTTCTATGCAAATAAGTCACAAATTAA
Source organism: Scaeva pyrastri (assembly GCA_905146935.1). Classification (NCBI taxonomy): domain Eukaryota; kingdom Metazoa; phylum Arthropoda; class Insecta; order Diptera; family Syrphidae; genus Scaeva; species Scaeva pyrastri. Next base: position 78,559,251 of record LR989928.1, on the reverse strand, counting down.
AACGGACAAAATTTAATTCAAAAATGGAAAACACTTAATGAAAGACCCTCTAGATTTGTACCCTCATAGATTAAACTATGCTTCCATTGTGTATTATATAATCTTCATGTTCAATTTTTAAAAAGTAGGTGGTTATTCTAATACTAAACAATACGCCTCCTAATAATATTATGTTATTTTATCACTTTGGTTTACTTTCAATTTCAACTTGTCGATAGATACAAGCTGTCAAAAAATATATACAAATATGCATAAGGTCTGAATCAAAAATCGCGTCATATCTTATATAGTTAAACATTTACTCTCCACTTTCTTCTCCGGCTAAGTCAAAAGAAGATATAAATAAATCTTGACTTCTTTTAAAATTAAAATTAGCTTTAAACTCTTCAACATCCAAATGTATTCTCACGGTTTATACTAACCGCTAACAATAATCTAAATCCAAGATTTACGGCGTTATATCGTTTAATGTGTTCCAAATTCATCATAAACTTAAACTTGTCTGTCATATTGCTATTATTAAACAAACAAATAAAAAAGTTGGAAATTAATTTAATAACACATTGCAATAAAAATGTCGTAATCCGTAATCACATCTCATTCACTGACTTTTACTTTATGTGGGTTGGATGTGGTATATACTATCTATGCATGTACGAGTGTATCTATCTATAGTATAACGGTAAGTATAGCATTTATTTAAAAATTATTATATTTAGTTCGGTCTGGCCGGTATGTGTTTTTTTGATGTATTCAAGTTCATTTAACAGGAGTAATTATTTATTATTGCTTTTTGTTAGCGAATGAATTAAAAAAATTCCAAAAAGAAATTTAAAAAAAAAATTAACATGAGGGTATTAGACAAAAATGCACTTAATTCACTTAAGGCAACTTTTTATGATTTGTTGTAGTTTTGTTCTTATAAAAAGTGTCAAAAAACTCAAAAACTGACTTTTCACCCTATTCTCCAGAAATCGTGAACTGATGGACCAAAATCAAATGTCTTACGGCCGAAATTTCACTGTCGTAACTATCAAAAAACGTTCGAATTCTAATTTTCTAAATGGCAGCAGGCAAATATTTCAAAATAGTTTATTCAGATTAAAACATCAAACCATGCTACTTTGAGGCAAATTGCAAAATGCAACAACCAACGAAACATATCCAAAACCTAAATTGTAAATATTTATGATTATACATTTTTTTTAATGAAATTTTTGAAATAAAAAAACCATTGAAAATTGGTGAAACTCGGAATATCGATATAAATCCTGTGCCTGAAAATTGTCCAAGAATTGATTGCATAAAAACAATTGGAACAACACACAATGCCAGCGTTATTAAGCATGGAATCAATGTATAGACTAGAAGTTAAAAAAAATTATTAATTCAATAAATGAAATTTTAATAATTTACATGAAAACTAGTGCATTACGCAGGTCAACAAAAAAAATATTTTTTTTGTTTCTGTGTTCAAATAGCGATTTTCTCAATCTTTGTATTGAAAAATACATAATTGTTTTTTCACCAGTTATAGAATCACAAATAAATATTTGGAGAAAAACGCGTTTAAAGTTTTTCTTTTAGATTGTATTTATATAGAAACACGAAAACATATTTAGTGTTTTTATGGTGTTAGAATTCGAATATCTTAAAATAATTGTAGGAGTGATTTTTAAAGGTCTAAAGAAATGAAAAATTCAAAAAAAAATTTTGATTTCTTAAAAATTATATCATGTAGTAGTACCATACAAATTTGGTATTTTGTTTAAAATCCATAATAATAAACTTGTAGCTATAAAAACAAACATTTTCAGGTAAAAGTTTTTTTATAATTTATTAATAATGTAGAAGGAACAAGAAAATCATACCATAAGAACCCAGAAACAAAAAGTGTGTTGACCTGTAGTTATTTCTTTTAATTACTATTTTCTTTGAAACAAGTTTGAACATAGCAAATGTTATTTTTATTTTGATTAAATGTTGGTAACAAGAATCACAAGAAAAAAAATTTCTTAATAAAACAGAATTCTGTCTTAAAATAAAGGAAAGACCTTTTTTGCCCAAAGCGTTGACACTGACAGTCGAAAATACAAATATGATAACTTGACAGCTGACAGTTTAAAGGTTATCTTAAATCAAAGGTTCAGGAATTGACTTTTACAAAAGCAATTAGATATTGATGTTATTTTTTGTTTGTTAAAGAAAGCTTTAAAGATTGGCACTTTTAGATGAACAGAAATTAGTGTTTTAAAAGTCACAGATTGGATCAATCTTTCGAAAAATTTAAATCCATATTTAAAAATAGGTTTAAAGCAATAATACTGTTATTTTTCAATCAAAAGAACTCTTAATTCTAAAATTTGGGACCACTTTTTTACAACTTTGAATTTTAAACTTTTAAACAGAAATTTAATTAGTAAAACTGAATTGCAAAATGTTGAGAAATTGAATTTAAAAAGCAACATTTATTCAAGGAAAGTTTGTATTCTTAAACCAGGAAAAATTTTGAGAGTTATAAATCCCAATGGACTTTAGTTCTCTACGAGCTCTAGCGCCACCAAACTATTTCTTTTAAGGATAATGAATTCCAAAATGTAAACTATCTTATTTCTAAAGCAATCATAATTGTTTTACTAAACAGAGATATTATGTTGCTAGCCGCAATACCAAAAATCTACATACATATGTATGCATGTAAATACAAATTATTATTATTATATCTCAGCCAAATAATTAATCAATTAAAAAAAAAAAAAAACAGATTACTATGCTCGTGTATGTGAGGTTTTTGTTGATGTACTTAAGTCAAGTATATAGACATAGACTTCATTTGCTTTGTATTCACTAATTGTAAGATTTCAGCAAAACAATAACAAGCCTCAACGAGAGCAGCCGTTTTAAAAAGATCAACGTTTAGTATTCGAAGTCGTTAGGTTTTGATCGAAGGGTATTGTATCTCATCTGCTGTTGCATCGCATCGGTGGTTATAAATCGTCGTCGTCGTTGTCGTCGTCGGTGTTTTTGATTACATTTAAATTGTTTTATGTTAAAAAATTTATAAAAAAAAAAACAATATTATTAATTTATGTTTTTCTTAAGATTGTTTAAAATTGTGTGAAGAAATATTCTTTAATTAATTAAGACCATGGTCTATGAAACGTCATATGACACAGGCTTAAGGCCTTTTAATCATGATAAGAGTCGTGGGAAATGGTCATCGCCAAATGACTTTTTCTTTGCTTGCCTCGGACATGCATTCAAAGTGGATGCTATTTTCATTTTTCCGGCAGTGTTGTTTTACGATCTTGGAAGTAAGTTTTTTGTTTGCTTTTTTAAAATAAATATTTAATTAGTGGTTTTACTTAACTGATAAACAAAAAAAATTAAAACAAAGTATATATTTATTTTGCTAATGTGAATAATTCAAGTTGCATTTTTTCTATTCAAATGAATCAAACAAAAATGGGTTTTTATCATTTTTTACACAAAAACTTTTGAAGGAATTATCAACAAATAAATATATAATAATTTTTTGAGAGTATTTTTGTTTTTATTAAATTTTGATAGCAAACAAAAAATAAAATAATCTTTACAAAAAACCGACGATTGACCGACATTTTCTTATTTGAATTTTCCAATGATTTTCTACAGCACAACAAAAAATTGTGTTACGTCTTCTGTGTGTTATTTTTAACGTTTAGAATTTGAAAAGATTAAAATATTTTCTTACTCTGGTAATGAGCTCTGAATATTGTAACAGCCACATAATATGTGTGTATATTTTTTTTTTTCAATTTTTGCATAAATTATAACTCATGAAATTAACTTTTGAGTATTAACTTTGTTAAGAGTGTATGAAAAAACATGGTTTCAAGGAATTAGCGGTTTTGAATCTCTTACATATTTTTTTTTCTAAAAGCCATACAGATAAGAAACAATACTCTCGCATTCAAAAATTAAAAGTAGAGAATACAAAAGCAAGCATACGCCTAAGTGAACTTTTAGCTGAACGCAATATTAAAATCGTAAATCATACTTCTTCTACAGAAGAAAAGTGTTTTCTATAATTTTTCAAGACAATCAAAGACGCAGTGATTTAGTTAGAGAATTTCTTTGTATACAAAAAGGTTTTTTATTTTGTCCCAGCCAAAATGTTTCCATAAGGAGATTTTGTTTTATTTAAGGGTGCTACCACACTGATTTTGTATTTATTGTACAAAAATGTGAATTTGATATTCGTCAATATTTTATCATTTTTATTTTATTGAAAAATGCATTATGTTGAAAATAAAATACATTTGAAGTCAACATCATTGCTTGTGATTAAGTCGAAAAACGATTTTTGTCACTTTTCTGTAAATTTCGGTTTTAGTTTTTTATTTTTCGTAAAAAAAAATATCAATTCTATATTTGTCAAAATTGTAGCATATATTAATATTTGTATTTCGTATAAACTTATATAAATTTGGAGTCAATATCGGTGCTCATTTTCGAGATATTCAAGTCAAAATACACTTTTTACCAACTTTTCTAAGAATTTTTTGTACTTTTTTATTTTTTTGTAAAAAAACTGTCAATTGAATTTTTTCGAAAATTTTACCAGATGATAGGACAGTATTTTCTTTAGTAAAAAATTATTTTGAAGATGATATCATTTTTTCTTCATTGTATATTTGCCCCAAAAAAAATTTTTTTTTTAGTTTTCACTTTTTAAAAAAATAACGGTATATTGAACTATTTCTAAATTTATATCAAACCTGTATTATATTGTTATCCATGCAATAAGATTTATTTGAAGTCAATAGCATCATCCGTTCCTGAGATATTTGCAACCAACTAAAATGTTCACTTTTTTTTAAACTGCTATGGTGAAAAAACCGCTCGACAAATTTTTATAAAAGTCTTTTCAGCTTCTTTTGAGGTTATAACCTGTCGGACAAAATTTAGTTGGAGTCGATATCGCTTCTCGTTCTTGAGATACCATGGACGAAAAATGGTATCTCGAACGTACTAACGTACGTACACACACACAGACATCTCTCTAGAAATGACGGATTTAGATACTAGGATCCTTAAAACGTCCAGATTTGTCAAAAATTTCAATTTGACAAATCGGACCGATTACAATAACTCCCTATGGGAAGTTAAAAACAATGAACTTCATAAGTGACGAAAAATTTAAAATTGAACTAAAAATATGGATTAAAATGTGTCAAAAGCTTTAGAAAAATTGGTACAATATGTGACTTTTAAAACACAGATTTCTGTTCATCTAAAAGTGCCAATCTTTAAAGCTTTCTTTAACAAACAAAAAATGACATCCATATCTATAATTGCCATAGCAAAAGTCGATTCCTGAACCTGTTTGATTTAAGATAACCTTTAACTGTCAGCTGTCAAGTTATCATATGTATTTTTGGCTGTCAGTGTCAACGCTTTGGGCAAAATAAATGACGGGAAATTCAAGTCTTGCCTTTATTTTAATTAAGAACAATTTTCTATTTTGTTGTGATTCTTGTTGCCAACATTAAATTGAAAAAAAAAAAACATCTGCTATGCTCAAACTTGTTTGACTAGTTTTCTTGTAAATTATTAAAATACAATTTATTGAATTAATAATTTTTTTTTTAACTTCTAGTCTATACATTGATTCCATACTTAATAACACTGGCATTGTGTGTTGTTCCAATTGTTTTTATGCAATCATTTCTTGGACAATTTTCAAGCACAGGATTTATATCGGTATTCCGAGTTTCACCAATTTTCAAAGGTTTTTTAATTTCAGAAATCTCATACAAAAAATTGTATAATCATAAATATTTACAATTTAGGTGTTGGATATGTTTCGTTGGTTGTTAATCTAATAAGCCTCACTTATTATGGAATTCTTGGAGCAATACCATTGTTCTTTTTCCTTCACTCACTTAGGCCGACAATTCCTTGGAGTTGTGAAGGATCCAAGAGTTGGATGATTGTGGATGAGAATTCTACTTCAGCAAGTATCATTTCTTTTCTTTTTTTCTCAAAAACAAAATTTTGTAAAACCTAATCATAAGCTTCTTCAAACTCTTCTAGATTTGTACTTATAATAATGAAACTTATGGAAATTATACAGAACTTGAAGTACCATCTATTGAGTTTTTTGAGTAAGAACTGCAAATGAACTTGAATTACTGATAAATTAAAAAAAAAAACATCAATTTTATTTTTAAGTCTTGAGATTAGCACAATGGGAATGGAACACAGAGACCATCCACCAGAAATACGATTTTCATGGTTCCTGATGATTTGTTCATTCCTCATTTGGGGCATGGTTGCCACCGTTGCTTTAAAACCAATTGAATTGGTAAGTCAAATGGAAGATTTCGAATAAAATATTCTTGTTTTTTTTTTTTAATAATTTTTCTTCATAAAGATAGGAACAATCCTTCGATACTCCTGTCTAACTGTTCTATCAATAATGGGACTCTGTACATTGCGGTTTCTCTTTCTTCCCGGAGCCTTTGATAGTTTATCATATGTTTTCAAGCCAATGTTCTTTATGCCAGAATCCATAGTAATGGTGCCGTTTTTGGCCTTTTCCGCCCTCGGACCTGGATGGGGATCCATTTTGACAATGGCAAGCTATAATAAATTCAATACGAACATTTTTCGATACAGTTGGCTGCTATGTTTGGCACAAATGGGCATAGCAATCGGATTGGCATTGTTGTCAATTTTAATGATGAGTTATATGGCAAGTAAGAGAAAGAATCTGATCGAATCAAAATGCATTTAAATACATTTTTATTTTATTTGAAAGGACTTGATCCAGATAATATTGGATACAAGTTTATACATTCACAATGGATGGAGTTTTTGACGATACCAACTGGCCTCACATTTATGGAGCTTCCTCATATTTGGTCTTGGCTGTTTTTCTCAATGATAATTCTTGGAGTTTTGAATCTTATGGTACCTAAAAAGTTAAATACAAAATATCAAACAATTAAAAACTAATCGAAGATTTATTTCAGATCACTCAACTAATCTCAGTGTTGACTTCTCTGTTCGATGAATTTGAAATGCTGCGAAATTATAAAACAGAATTCACTCTGGCAACAGTGGGCTTCATGGCATTTACTTCTATGTTCTTCTGTTCAAATGTAATTCGGCTTGGAATTTCCGAAGAATTTCTAACTAATCAAATTATTTTTTCTTTAAAGTATGGAATACTTTTTGCCGAAACTCTTATGCAAGTTTCAGTCCTAACCCAGATGATCCTGAATTTGTTGCTTCTGATCGTGATTGTTTGGATTTATGGACGTGATAGATTTCTGAGAGATGTGTCATTTATGACAAATCAAACATACTCCGCATGGATGATAAATATCCTGAGATATGTTGCTCCAATTTTCATAGCATTAGCTTGGGTGAGATTGCTTTTAATTTTTTTCATTATTTCAAAAAGACAACTTACTTTAATATTTTCTAATCTTCAGCTCTTGGCACTTGCATTTGTGTTTATCCATTCGGGGAAATTTCAATCTGAGATTATTTTTATATTTATTGCTTTGATTGCACTACTTCCCTGGTCATTAGTTCCTGGATATTGCATATTTAAGACTCTACAAACAACTGGAGTATTGGGAACGCGTTTGAAGAGGAGTGTTAGACCAACAGATTGGTATCCAGTGGATCCAGTTGATAGACGAATGTATGAGGAGAGATTTAATGATACAGAAGCATCACATAATATTTTTACAGAGATTACTGAAGAATAAATTTTATAGAAAATTACATCACTGTCAGTTTTTTTCATTAGTGTTACTAGTGACAAAAGTAGTTGCATAATAGAGTTCAAGATTTGTTTTTCATCACAGTTCACAAATTTGATATTTCTGTAGCACACACTGAAGGATAGATCATTTAAAAGTAAGTATAAAAGAAGTGGCCCTAGCTGACTTTCCTAAGGAACCCCACTGAAAACCATTAAGAATGAAATTATGAGAATATCAAATCTATTTTTCATTTTGTTTTGATTTGTTTCAAGAAATTTGAAAAAAATACTGTATTAGATCTTCAGAGGAATATTGCAATTTTTTGAAATTTCACAGACGTGTTTTTAAGTTTGATTTAAATTTCGATTTTTTTTTGCAAACTAAATCTTAGAGGAATACGAAGCAGATAAGAATGTATTGCATTCCAAAAACCACAAAGTCAAGACTTATTTACAAAGTTTCTAATTTCTTCTCGTTTTATTTGTGAGGTGTTAAGACATCTGATAGTAGATACGCTTACACCATTCTAATTACAATATAAATTAACTTTTCCAGAACTATAGTCTAGAATCTAGATCTAGAATTACTGAATCATTTGTAAAACGTCATCACTAAATTTATGCATCGCTTGACTTCTTCAGTGAACAACAAACCCTTCCCAGTCCCTAACCTCCCCCATTCGATCAAAAACGATACACTTCCGATTAATATAGTCTGTTGCCTTGCACACATTTCCTGATCAATAGATAATTTATTTATTAAAACAAAACTATCAAATTTATGGACGAACGTGATCGCGTATTACATTTGAAAAAATACTTACACATTTCTAAACTTAAACAAAACTTTACATGTGTTAACTTTTCATCATATACATAATAATCGCAATAGTATCTTTTCATCTAGATGTTTTATTATGCATGCATCTCAACAACTGTTGAATTAATCAATTAAAATAAAAACAAAATCACATATTTTGTTGTTGTTTTTTTTTATTGATGTTGAATATTTTAACTTTGAATAAATTTACTAATTGTACAATTCCAACAAAACAAAACAAAGCAACCCCAATTTAATTTACCGAGAGAGCAGACTCGCTCAAAAGATGAGCTTTTATCATTTTTGAAGTCATCGTGTCGTTGGATTTGATCGAATATAAAATATAATCTTGTTCGTCTTTAGTCAATCGGTTGGTCCGTCGCGTCATCGTGTCGTTGGTCGTAGTTTTTATTTAAATTGTTTTATTCTTAGAATTCAATTACTTTGTCTTATGATTACCTCATATACATATTAAATACATAATTCAAAAGTGACAACAAGTAGTATTCTTTTTAATTAATTTATTTATTTATTAAAATGGTCTATGAAACGTCATACGACACTGGCTTAAAGCCTTTCAATCATGACAAGAATCGCGGCAAATGGTCATCACCAAATGATTTTTTATTCGCTTGTCTCGGACACGCGTTTAAAGTTGATGCTATTTTTGTTTTGCCGGCAATGATGTTTTATGATCTTGGAAGTAAGTATTCAAAAATAAACTTTTTTGATTGCTGATAAGGTAAAATTAGAAAAAATATGAATTGTATAAGCACAATGGAAATATAACTGAGTTTGTTTAATTATTTAGGAAATAAATGCACAGCTAGATTGTATACGAACTCGATTTTATGGTAAAAGTTTAACGGGGAAAAAAGAAGGAATCATAAAGAATTAGTTTACCTAAAATTTGTTTATAAAAAGAATGTAAATAGCAATTTTAGAAAACGAACACCAAAGTGACAATTCTTTATTATTGCCGGACTATTTTTTGAGTTTTTCCATACCTTGGTTTATATCTTAAGTCACTTAATCGAAATTTTAAATCCTTGTTAGTTGAGAAATTGACAAATAAAGAAAATAATTCTTATTTGACGAGATATTAATCAAAGTCACATCTTTTAATAAGTTAGGGTTGTTCATTGAACTGTACCCAGGGATAACCAAGATTTTGCCGTCCTCAAAAAACATTCAATTGTAAATCGGGTAAATGACTTGAATTTTCCATATTTTGTTTTTGTTAAAAATTAATAAAAAGCTGACAACTTAAGAGTTAGATAGAGTGAGAGACGTCCACCCCCGGTCACAGGTAAAGGAATTAACTTGCCTGATAAATTTAGGCTTTTCAAGAAAACGCTTTTGACAAAGAATGACTTTAGACCTCAACGAACAAAAATTTTGTGACACATTTTGACATCTGCTGTCTTAAGTGAATAACATTTTAGGGCACTGTTCGTACTTTTACAAACAGCCCTGATTTTTGAGAACAAGAGGTGTTAAAAAGGACCTGAAGAAACTTCAACTGAATAGAACAAATATTTGCTAAGACTAATTGACTCACCACCAAATTTTTGAAGCTCCTTTCTATATCAGACAAAAAAGGACATGTTCATTGTTCATATACAAGCTAAAAGATAACTGATATGTCTCAGATATTATTTTCCAAAAAATTTCAGATCCCTCAAATTTGGAACACATTCCGCGTCGGTAAAATAGTTTAAAAGGTGTCCCAAAACTAACACAATATCTTAATTTCCCGCAAAATAAGCTTTCTTTAGCCTTTGAATTGTGTTCTGACAGTTGACGCTGTAAAATCTTCAATCAGACATTAGTTGTGTTTTTGAACTTTGAACGTCAACAAAAGCATTATGGCACTTGACAGATTGAACTTGAAATTTTGTGAAAGAGGAGAAAGTAACATGTTTCTCTTTAACATGTTACTTTCTCCTCTTTCAAAAAATTTCAAGTTCAATCTGTCAAATGTCACACTGTTTGTTGGTTTTAGTGTTGCCAACACAGCAAAAAAAAGTCATAATTTATATCGAATACAGTAATTGATAAAATTTACTTATATGCTTACATTTATAAAGAAACAAATATTTTTATATTTATTATTTATTTTTAATTTTATTTATTTATTTATTATTTCTTTTAGTTTATTCACTAATTCCATACTTAATAACGCTGGCAGTGTGTGTTGTTCCAATTGTATTTATGCAATCATTTCTTGGACAATTTTCAAGCACAGGATTTATATCGGTTTTTCGAGTTTCACCAATTTTCAAGGGTTTGTAATTTTAAAAATATTAACTTTATTCAAAAATTTACAATTTAGGCATTGGATATGTTTCGTTGGTGATTAATTTAATAAGTCTCACTTATTATTCAATTCTGGGGGCAATACCATTGTTTTTCTTTTTCCACACTCTGACACCAATTATTCCCTGGAGTTGTGAGGGATCTAAAAGTTGGCTAGAAGTTTCAGAAAATTCAACTTCAGTTAGTATACCGATTAACTTTTTTATCTTATATGCAAAATAGTATTTTTTTGGATTGTTTTCAGATCTGCACTTATAACAATGAAACTTCCTATAAATGGACATCACTTGTTATCCCTTCCGTTGAGTTTTTTAAGTTGGTATTCAATTTTTAAACCTTTTATAAATTTAAAAAATAAAATTATTTTGTTTTATAAAATAGTTTTGAACTGGAAACAATGAGAATGTACCATCATAAGCATCCAGAGGGGCAATTTTCATGGTTCCTGATGATTTGCTCATTCCTCATTTGGGGTATGGTTGCCACCGTAGCTATAAAACCAATTGAATCAGTAAGTTAAATAATAATATTGCCAAAAATATTTATTTTCTACAAGGTAATTTCTATTTGAAGATTGGAAAAATTCTACGATATTCTTGTTTAACACTTCTGGCAATAATGGGAATCTTTGTGTTGCGATTTTTATTTCTACCCGGAGCCCTTGACGGCTTGAAATATGTCTTCCTTCCGGTATTTTCGATTAGTAAATCTGTTCTCCTGGTACCATTTTTGGCATTCTCAGCTCTGGGACCTGGTTGGGGATCTATTTTGACCATGGCAAGTTATAATAAATTCAATACGAATATATTCCGATATAGCTGGCTTTTGTGTCTATCACAAGCTGGAATTTTAATAGGACTTGCTTTTCTGTCAGTTTTAATGATGAGTTTTATGACAAGTAAGACATTGTACAGAATTTTGTTAATTACAGAACTAAATTTTTTATTTTTATGGAAAGAATACGATCCAGATAATATTGGATATAACTTTATTCATTCACAATGGATGGATTTTCTGACGATACCAACTGGCCTCACATTTATGGAACTTCCTCATATTTGGTCTTTGTTGTTTTTTTCAATGATTATCCTTGGAGTCTTGAATCTTTTGGTGAGTAGAAAAATAAGAGATCAAAAATTTAATGAAAAGGTTTTTCTAAATTCCAGATTGTTCAACTGATTTCAGTGATGACTTCTGTGTTTGATGAGTTCGAAATACTTAGGGGATATAAAAATAAATTGACTCTGGCAACGGTGGGATTTATGGCCCTTACATCGATTTTTTTCTGTTCAAATGTAAGTTAACTTCAGAAAAGGAAGAAAAATATAAAAATTATAAGGACTCTTGATAAATTTCAGCATGGTATAACCTTTGCCGAGGCACTTATGCAAGTATCAGTCCTAACACAGATGATGCTGAATTTGCTGCTTCTGATCGTGATCGTTTGGATTTATGGGCGTGACCGATTCCTAAGAGATGTGTCATTTATGACAAATCAAAGATATTCCACATGGATGGTCAATACTCTGAGATATGTTGCTCCATTTTTCATTGGCTTAGCTTGGGTAAGACTGCAGTCGTAATTTCAAATTCTTTCGAGATTAATATTTTTGTTTCTAGCTTTTGGCCCTTGCATATGTTTTTATACACGTGGTTAATGTTGGAACTTGGGTCATGTTTTTACTGATCACTGTAATTGCAACTCTTCCATGGTCAATTGTTCCAGGCTATTGCATATTCAAGACACTACAAACAAGTGGAATGCTGCCAAGACGTCTTAAGAAGAGTATTAAACCTACAGATTGGTATCCGGTTGATCCCGTTGACAGGCAAATTTATGAAGAGAGATTTAATGAAACACAAATTTCCCATAATCTTTTCACAAATACAACAACTGAATAAGTTGGTTAAGTGTCACTTTATAAATGTCAAAAATATCTTTTATGTCTTAATGTCATTGTACCATATTTTTACCTTTCTCTTTTTTATATTTAATATACAAATAGACATCTTAAAATTTAAAAGTTAGTGACTTTAACAATGTTGGCAACTCTGAAAGGTAAAACCAATTGGACACTGACAGTTTCGTTTTTCTTGATAGACTAAATACAAAATAACCGTCAAATATAAATCTTTTACTTTATTTAATTTTTTTTTTTTAATTATTTCAATTCAACTCAACAACTCCCATATTTCTTGATGTCGTCAGATTGTGTGATACTTCCATTTCACTAAAACGATCCTCATAATTTCGTCTATCCATCGTTTCAACTGGATACCAATCCGTTGGTCGAATACATCGTCTAAGACGTAAGCCAAAAACTCCAGTTGTTTGTAATAATTTAAATATGCAATATCCCGGTAAAAATAGCCATGGTAAGACTCCAATTGATGTTATACAGAAATCCATAAGTTTATTAGGCAACTTTCTTAGATGAATTGAACAAAAAACTGCTGCTACAATCTTTTCATTATTAGAAAAAAAACATATTTTACTGAAATCTATTGTTAAATATAGTTTTATAGATCTTACCAGAGTTAAAAATATGAATATCGGTGCAATATATCTCACAATATTTACCATCCATGTGGAATAAGTTCGATTTGTCATAAATGAAACATCTCTCTGTAATCGCTCACGGCCATAAATCCACATGACTATGATCAATAGGAGGAAATTTAGAACCATTTGACTGATAATTGACACTTGGGCAATTGTCTCGAAGAAGGTTATTCCGTACTAAAAAAAATATAAAAAGAAAATAGTTTAAACTTGAAGTTCCATCAAAAAGATGTCCCAAAACTAATGATAGATTTAAATTGATTAAAAAGTGCTGCCAATCCTTAACCTTAACAGTTTGACAGCTGACAGTTTAATGTCAGTTAAAAAGGAAGAATACACATGATCCAATTGTGTAATTGAAACTTCCTCATTTTGTTTTAATAAATCATAAATCTTGTGTTCTTTTTGGGACACCTTTAAATACTATCATTTGGTTCTATTTTAACTGTCATTCATTTACTTACATTGGAACAAAAGAAAATCGAAGTCAAAGCCAAAATTCCAATAACCGCTAAAGTCAGTTCCTTCTTCAGTCTTCGCAAAATTTCAAATTCATCGAACAAAGATGTCAGAACTGAAAAAAGTTGAACAATCTAAACTTAAAGATTAGATTCACTCTCACTTTTTTGAAGTTCCATTTACCAGAAGATTTAAACATCCAAAAATGATCATTCCAAAAAATAATATCGACCACAAGTGAGGAAATTCCAAGTAAGTTAAACCAGTTGGTATGACCATAAACTCCATCCATTGGGAATGAGGTGAATCAAAAAAAATGTGACCTGGATCTTGTCCTATATTAAATAAAAACAAAATGACATTTAAAATGTGTCTATTCAGATTTTGAATACTTACGTGTCATAAAATTCATAATAAACATCGACATAAACGCCAAGCCCAAAACTATGCCAATTTGGGCAAAACACAGCAGCCAACTGTAGCGAAATATATTCGTATCGAATTTATTGTAGCTTGCCATGGTCAGAACAGAACCCCATCCAGGTCCAAGGGCGGCAAAAGCCACCATCGGCACGTACAGAAACGTGTCAACCATAATATAATTTGGCTGTAAGGCAGTTTTCAAAGTATGGAATATCCCTGGCAGGAATAGAAATCGCAGCAAGCATAGTCCCATGATTGATAGAACTGTGATGCACGAGTAACGCAGACATTTTCCAATCCATGCGACGGGTCTAATAACTATGATGGCAACCATGCCCCAAATGAGAAACGTGCATATCATCAAGAGCCATGAAAATTTCGCTTCAGGATGTTTGCCGTGGTACATTGTCATGGTATTTAATTCATAACTACATTAAAATAATATACCTAAATTAAAAATCCCTGGAATCATTATTTAGTTTAAGAAAATCTTACTTAAAAAAGTCCACAGAAGGAATTTCCAATAGAACTTTATCTTTATCAAAAGTATGATTGTACGTGCAAATCTGGAAGTGTATTCATAAATTTATTTTAATTTAAAAAGTAAAAGAAAAATATGAACTTACACTTTCGTATTCAGTTTGAATTTCACTTTTATTCATCCAACTTTTAGCACCTTCACAACTCCATGGAATTATCGGAGTGAGAGTGTGAAATAAGTAAAACAGCGGTATGGCTCCAAGTACGGCATAATAAGTTAGACTTGTTAAATTAATCGCTAATGAAACATATCCAATGCCTTAAGATTAAATGGTGAGTTAACGCTTGAATTTGGAACAACAAAATCGAATACAAACCTTTGAAAAGAGGTGAAATTCGGAAGACTGATATAAATCCTGAACTTGAAAACTGTCCCAGGAAGGATTGCATGAAAACAATAGGTATAACGCATAAGCCTAAGGTTAACAGGTATGGAATCAGGGCGTAAACTGGAATTAAAATCAAATACAGAAATACAAGATATTATTTGGTACAAAAGAAAATTAAAAATTGAACAACAATATAAAAAATCATTAGAAATTTGTTCAGTGTTTTAAATGTTTTCAGTTTTAATGTTTTTTCTCTAAAAATTAACAAATTTAAAAATTTTGTTGATTATATAGAAAACTAATTTTAAAATTAAATTGATTTCAAAATAAAAATTGAGAAAAAGACAAAAGTAGTGTTTTAAATAAACATCTACTTAAAAGGTACAATAAATGTATATCTCAAGTCTGTTGATAGCGACCAAACTATTGAAATGACATCTGTCAAATGAACTGTTATAATAATTTACTCTGTTTTGCCAAAACAAAATGACAATTGGAAAAACAAATTGACTGTTCATACATAAGTTGAAGTGACATCTGTCAAATGAACTGTTATAATAATTTACTCTGTTTTGCCAAAACAAAATGACAATTGGAAAAACAAATTGACTGTTCATACATAAGTCAAAGTTTTGCGATTTTGGGTTAAATATACAAAACGAATCGCCAACAAAATCCTTTTTTTCTTTCCTGTCTTTAAAAAAAAACTCTTAAGCTGACAGCGTGAGGGCGTAAGTGTCGTAATATTTTATTATTGACGCGAAATTTCATTTTTTTTTTAACATTTGAAATTAAGAAATATAGTATACTTTTTTACTCGACAAATTTTTAGTAACAATTCAAATTTACTAACGAAAAATTCCAAATGCCTTTTCTAAAAATTAAGGAATTTTGACAGTTAGCTTTTCAAGCGACGAAATATTTCTACGAACTGCTTCAAATTTTTACATTTATACGGCTTGAATTTACACTTCTCAATTATACTTTTCAAATTTAAAGAAGGTTAACTAATTTTTCGGCCAAATTTTCGAGCTAAAGCCATTAATTCGCTTCAAAAACCTTTCGTAGTCGAACTCTATTTTTAAAAAAAAACTGTATTGAAACATTGTAAAATTGAAAATTGATTTTGGGTGATTTATTGCTTGTATTTTTTATTTTGAGATAATTTCTGTGCAATTGAATTTTATTTATAGCCAAAACAACCCTGTTTTGATTTGTTAAATTGAGAAGAGTAATCGATCCTCAGTAATTTATTTATTATTCTGCACTTTAATCGAAATAAGCAGTTTTTGGAACACATTTCAAATTCAAATTTCTTATCCGAATGACGGAGGATACAGATGAAATCAAAGAAATCAAAACCATCATCAAAGGTCAAGCTGCGTCTGTACATTGTTGAAACAAGCAAAATAAATTATTTAAAAAAAAATGTGTGTAACAGAAGCAAAAAATCATAATATTGAATTTTATAAAATCTATTTTTGAAACACAAAAATAACACAACAAAAAACATTCCTTTGTTTTGTTTTTGTTTGGCTAATGCAAAAATCATTTTTAATCTTTTGCTTTCTGTCCAGGAAAAAAAAAAACAATTTGTTTT
Organism: Scaeva pyrastri; assembly: GCA_905146935.1. Lineage (NCBI taxonomy): Eukaryota > Metazoa > Arthropoda > Insecta > Diptera > Syrphidae > Scaeva > Scaeva pyrastri. The sequence continues at coordinate 78,542,436 of LR989928.1, read as the reverse complement.
CGATTATATTCCAATATTATTATAGGACTAGTTAAAATTTCTTATTTCAAATTTATAATATTTATGTAGATTTTTGAAAATTAAATATAAATTTACTTACCTCCAATATCCCTCAACAGAACAACGGGAAATATAAATACCGCATCAAGTTTAAAAGCATGAAATAGACATGCAAAGACGAAATCTTTTGGCGATGACCATTTCCCGCGATTTTTGTCATAATTAAAAGGGTTAAGACCCGTGTCGTATGACGTTTCATACACCATAATGTAATATATTCTACATACGAGTATTAGAAATACTTAAAAGATTTTCTTTTCGAAAAAATGTAGAATATCAACAGTAAACTTAAGCACTCCGAGAACTGTACACAAACTGCGAAGCAATGCGACGCACGACGACGTTTGCTCGAGACGCACGACACAAATAATAATAAATAAACTCTGAAATTATGTCAGATAATATAATGAATACCGACTACACCTACTTACCGTTGGAATCTAGTGAAAAAATACTCGTCTTTTGAGATTACTTCCGTTTTTGTTCAGGACCGGACTGATACTTTATGAAAAAGGAGTGTTATCGTGGCCCCGTTTTTGATTGTAATTCCAAAATAGAAGAAGAGATGTTTAAAATACAGAAGAAATAAAAAAGCGCGAACATTTGACAGCACATAAAAAGATAAGTAATCTGTCACCCACAAATTATTGATCGGCTTTTGGCAGTCTTCAAAGTGACGCAATGGAATAGAAGTAAATTATTTAAATGCGTCATAAGTTGCTCCAACTAATGTCAAAGTAGTAAGCATTTTCGAAATTAATAAACAATATTTTGATGATCTACAACTGTCTGTGTTCAACAAAATTTGTCACAATTACTATTTTCAAGTTGTCACTATTTTAATCCAATTGTCAATGAGAGTTTAAATAAACTGACATTTTAAAAATATCACACAACTCCTAATGTCAAATGAAATGAAAAGGACAGCGTTTTCAATTGATTATATTTGCATTTCCTAAATTGTGTCTCAAAAATGTGAATATTAAAGAAAAATGTTTAAATTCTTCCATCATAACGTCATTTTAATGACAATGAAGTCAAAGAATAGAAATTTTCCATTTGTTTTCATTATCTTAAAATCTGTTAAATGTTTTGAGGTTTTTTTTGGAAAAATCTTTGGGTCGATGTCAGTCTATCTACATATTGGCAAAAAAGTAGCTATTTCCTCTGTTCTAATTTTATTTGCACCTCAACTTTGGAATTTTGACGAATATGATGCGATGTTTCCTATAGACCCATAAGTTTCTGCACATCATGCTAAACAATTATTAATTTACATTGTTCTCAAAGATAAAACTAAAACCGTCGAGGTAATGAAATGATTTTATCTATCCCCTTGGATATGATGGGTCATTCAAATCACAACTACTGCACTAATCATTTAGCGCAATGCAATTTCCTTATTAACAAATAATGTTCTATGTATGTACTGGTTTATAAGACTATACATACAATATAGATACTAGTACAAGTACATAATATTGTAAGTTTGCAATGAGTTTATATTTTTAGCTTCTCTGCGTTAATTGAATTTTTTGTGGAATTCTTTTTTTTTTATTTTCTTTTTGCAACTCATAGGCTCACCCTAGAAAAGATGAAAAACTACGTAACGTATTTACACATACTCGTGCAATGGCAAACTAAAACTTTGATTATCAAAATAAAACCTATGACTATGATTACGCACTTAAGGAATCAAGCTGAGAATCATGTTTATAAGAATATACAAGCTTCTAGATTCCTCCTTATTCTTTAACTCCCACCACACGGGTGTAGTGTCAAAAATTGTCAATTAACCAGAATCGTCCGATCTATGTTACATTCAAGTGATATATTCTACAGGGTGTTTCAATGAAGTTCAAACAGAACCAATATTGAAATCAAGTTTTACACATTAACGATACTCTTACCTAAATAAAGATAAACTCTTTTGTTGAAGTTTTTCAAGGGTAGCCTCAGAGTTATTTGCCCCTAGATGTCAGTAAAAGTCCTGACGTTTGTCATATGTTATTTCAAAATAATTATGTCTTTCACTTCATTTGAACATCATGAACTCCTAGTTCTTCAAATCGTTAACTGTCACTTTTGACGTTGTCAGAGACAGCACGCTTTTCTGAGTTCGAGCATTCTCTTCTTTTTTTTGAGGGTTAGCTGTCAGAACCCTTACTTAACCAAATGTCAGTTTTACTTATTGTTAGTTAAGACAAAAGTCAAACTGAATAAAAAACATCATTCCAATGCCTTGAATTCTAGTAGATAAGTAATTACAAGTGACTCACTGTGACAATTATAACAGTTCTTACTTTTTTGCAATTTCTATCTGTTGAAAACTGAAACACCTTGTTTTGCTATTTGTCGCTCATACGACAGAAGTATATTCTTTCTTTTTTTTAAGTACCTACATCAAGCTTGCTCGGGACATAGTTAAGTGGCTTTCAGCTATAACCTTTAACAAATTGAATATAGGAACGTTTTATCGCGATTCTAGTTGAAAGAATTGATTCACAAGTCATCATCAACACAAACTGATCGGTCGTTCTAGGGAGCTAATCTCTCTCCTTACTTTTTGATAAATTAAGGATGCTCCAGTGATAACGCGATGTGTGACGGTCCCAGTGGCAGTTTTTTCGATTAACGCGATCGTTAAAAAGTGCAAATTCAAAAAATAAAATAAACCCATATTTTTGTAGTGTCAAATAAGAAATCTTGTGTCAAAATAAATTTTATCTAATACCCTTTCTAAGTATTCTAATTAAATTTACTCGATTGTGGCAAGTTTTAGAAGTACAAAAAATAATAAAAATAAATTTAGTGCAAGTGATAGAAAGTTTTCAAGTCAAATTTTCAAGCCACCATGACAAGTAGCAGTGACATAAGGAATAGGGATAAATTGATGTATGCAAGTGATGGAAGCGGAGCTGACAATGATGTTCATGAGCGATTTGAACATGACGAAAATCGTGGCAAATGGGCTTCGAAAACGGAATTTCTATTGTCGTGTATTGGTTATGCTGTGGGAATAGGAAATGTTTGGCGTTTTCCTTATCTGTGCTATCGCAGTGGAGGTGGTAAGTTTTTAGGAAGGCTTCGAGATTTTAAAATTCCTTATTAAATATCTTAAACACGAATGACGTTTTAACGACTGAAAACACACAATAGATTTTTTGTTTTTGTTACGTTTTTCCGTTGAGTACCTAACCAGCTACAAAGAAAAATGCACAGACATTTTTTTCTTGTTCTTGATATATGTACGTATCTGCGACTATGGTTTAGTTTTTTCATAGACCATTAAACATTGCCAAATGACTAATCTTGACAAGGACAACCGATTAAATAAATATAATATTATCAATTAATTGATTTACTGTCAGTTTCTTAATAATTCTGATCAATTCTGCCAATAGCAGACACTTTCAAAACATTCTTGACAATCGACAAAATGTTGTCATTCTCGAAAAAAAAATTGGAAAAAATAAATTTCAACATGTCAAAGTTATTCTTCTTGACATTTCTTCCCGTGTGAATTTGAAAAGACACATACATTTTACTTTTTTGGCAAAAATAAAAGCACAGCGGATAAAATAATGTGAATTTTCATATAGAAAAGCCAGACCCCACAGTTTTTAAATTCTAAATATTTTAAAGATCTAAACTAAAAGTGCCTTTCTTCATTAAATTTTCTTTTCTCGTCGGAGAATCGTTAGGCGACGAAAAATGTATGGATTAAGTAAATTCAAAAAATCTTGAAAAAATGTATTTCTATAATATTTTTTTTTGTTAATTTATTTCAATTGTTTAACTACATATTTATTTTAAAAAGATGTTACTTACGAAAAAATAATTTTCTTGTCAGGTTGTATTTTGTTTTACAATTTCTAAACTCCACATCAATTAATAAGTGTTGTTTTTCCAAAAAAAAATATAAATTTCAGAATTCGAACATGTCAAAAAATCTTTTACAAATATTATTTTTCGTATTCGAGGAAGCAAAATCTTTTATGAAATCTCTTATGAATCGTAAATGAATAAACGACAAATATTTCTGACTTTTATTATAAAAGCAAAAATGGATACCAGCTATTCTGATTGGAAAATTTAAATGAAAAAATTTTAGTGGATAAATTGGAACAACACAGTCTTCAAACATGACCATTGACTTTCAAATTCAACTGCTTCAAGAGACTGCCGAAACTCTTGGACACACGCATCCTAATGTTTTATTAAACTTTATTGACACAATAAATTAAAATATTAATAATTGTAGGATTTAGCACTAGCTACCAAAAATTCAATTTTTTTAAATATTAAACTTGAACACCTGATACCGTATTTTAGATTGGCGAATGTTTTATATTTTTATACATAATACAAAAACATCAGATAAATGTCAGGAGTCAGAGGACGCAAATAAGAAGTTATCAATGTGTGTCAGATTCCAACCCCATTTTGTTTTTATTTTGTCTGTCACACAACAGCATTTATTAATTTACGGATTATAAATAAAATATAAACTAAATATAATCTATCACAAATAAAAAGAATATTATAAACTCTATCAATTAAAAGACGACTTCGATAAAAACAAGTCATTTCACACTAAAATGTATTAATATTCAGTTTAAATACACATGTAGATATCGTTTATTCATCTGACTCCGTGGCGCAACGGTAGCGCGTCTGACTCCAGATCAGAAGGTTGCGTGTTCAAATCACGTCGGGGTCAAATTTGTCTTTTTTTTTTTTAATTTTTTATTCATTATAAATTATGATGTTTTTTTTTCCTTTTCTTTTGTATGAGAAAATCCAACTCAATTCGATTGAATCATTCCTATTGGTAATTTCCACAATTTAAAATTGGTTCGAATGCAAAGCACTAAATTGAATTTCTTTTAATAATATACAAGTTGTTCTTCTTTCTTTCAAAATTCGTTTTTCCAGCTCAAAAGAATGTTTGCCTGGTAACTCTATTCAAATTGCTTCGCATTCACTAATGTAGTCGAAAATCAACTAGCTTTGTGAATGCAAAATACACTACAAAGCTAGTCAATCGTAAACTGTCATATTTTTGACAGATGTGAGAATAAACTGAAAATCATTTGTGATTTTAAAATAAATCAAATCAAATATAAGATATAAAATGAGTAATTTGGAACAAGATGTAGTCATATGGTATGCAAAATACCTAATTAAATTTAGATAAAATTATAGTGGTTTGGAAAAATTAAAATTGTATTTTTATCTAACAGCTGAGAGTGAAATGTCAAAATCGCTGTCAACTACCTTTGAAGTTGAAAATTTTTACTCTAAGTCGGAGGGGAAATTTCAGCTAACTTCTTTGTTGTCTTTGACCAATCAGAGTGAGTTGACTACGTAGTGCTAGTGACTACATGCGCCCAATGCGCCCATTCATATTCATTGGAAAGTGACATTTAGAATAGTAATGACATTTGACCTTTCAATGGAATACTGTAAAACAAACAGGCGTTTTCGATTACTTCCAAATGACAATTTTTAGGAAGAAAATGAACAGACCTTTTATTTTGAAGAAAAAGAAACTTTAGTTTGACATTAATTCCTTCTGATATTTTTTTAAATAAAATTATCTTAGTTTTGTTTTACTTTTACCAAAAAGGATCGTTTATTAATATTATTCATTTCACTGAAAATGTTTAAATCGAGTTTTCATTTTAATTTGTAGGTGCTTTCCTCGTTCCATACCTCTTGATGCTGTTCCTCTGTGGAATACCGTTATTTTTTATGGAAATCATCATAGGCCAGTTTTCAAGTACAGGATGTATTGAAATGTTCAGACTGTCACCCATATTTAAAGGTAAGTTCACTCGTGGTTTTTTATTTGACAGATGCTATCAAAATATAAATCAATTATTTTTTTCTAGGAACTGGATATGCCATTGTTGTGGTGAATTTCCTTTGTACATGTTATTATTCTGTGATCATTTCATATCCCGTTATGTTTATAAAAAGAATTTTAAATAAAGACCTGCCATGGGATTCTTGTGACAATGCATGGAATACAGATCGATGTGTTGAAGTTCTGGAGGTAATTTTTAAAATTAAATTATTCAACAATCCTTAAACTGTCAAAAACTTCTTTTATTTAAAAAAAAGCTTTCTAAAAAAAACTATACAGATAAAAGTAGCTTTCGAACGCCGGCGGATGAATTTTTCCAGTAAGTATTTTGAATTCTGTCTTTCAAAGACATTGTGTTAATTATCTTCATTTTAGTCTTGAATTACTAAAAATCTCAAGTGGAATCGAAGAGCTCGGTTCGATTGTGTGGCCATTATTTTGGTGTCTCGTTTTCACATGGCTTGTAGTCTATTTTAGTATAATCGGAGGAATTAAAACGGTTTGAATGAACTATACCGAATCAAATTTCATTAATGAATCTATTTTTTCTAAAATTTTAGGTGGGAAAAGTAGTTTACTTCACAGCCACTTTCCCCTTCTTCATTTTGATAATTCTCTTCATTCGAGGCATTACACTGCCTGGAGCAATGAAGGGAATCCTTTTCTACATTAAACCCGAATGGGTTAAACTCTTGGATCTTAAAGTTTGGGCAGATGCAGCAATTCAAATATTCTTCTCACTTGGACCTGGATGGGGAGGTATTGTTAATATGTCAAGTTTTAATAAGTTCCACAATAATGCCAAAAGTGATGCCATTGTAATTCCACTTATCAACTGTTCCACAAGTATTTTTGCTGGTTTTGTGGTCTTTTCGGTTTTGGGTTATTTATCGGGTAAATATTTTTTAAATGTTCAACTTATTGGAGTAGGTTTTTATTAGTTATATTTTTTTCTTTTTTTAAGAACAATCGGGAATTCCAGTAGCGGATGTGGCTACTTCAGGACCAGGACTAGCATTTGTGACATATCCACAAGCCATAGCGATGCTTCCACTTCCTCATGTGTGGGCGGGATTGTTTTTCACCATGCTCTTCTTGTTGGGATTAGACAGTGTGGTAAGTATTCTTACTTTGCCATTTTAACCGTTAAATATCTATACACTTGACTCTACCTGTCAAATTTATTTTGTAAATAAGTAATAAATTATCATCTATGAATATTTTTGCAGTTTGTCCAAATTGAAGCCATCATTTCTTCAGTTCTCGATGAGTGTGTTAGTTTGAGAAAATATAAATTTGTTGTCACATTGGGATCGTGTTCCGTTATGTTCTTGATGTCAGTCCTCATGGTTACACAGGTAAATTAATAATAAATCTATGTGACATTTAAGAAACGTCAAATTAACAATGTAAAACAAATAAAACTTAACTTTCAAATGAAGAATAGGTATTGAATCAATACCATTTTTGTTACATAAATTCATGAAATTACGTTTGACAGTTATGTCTGTGTCATTATTTTTCTAAAATTGATATATATTTTGACATTTATAACAACATTTTACTTTCAAATATCTTCTAGGGTGGCATGTACATTCTACAACTGTTTGACTGGTATTCAGCATCGGTATCAGTGATATTAATTTGTATGATTGAAGTCGTAATTGTTGGATGGTTTTATGGCGTTGAAAATTTTACAAATGACATTTACTTCATGATTGGCAGATATCCCGGCAAATTATGGCTAATGTGTTGGAAATACATTACTCCAGTGATTTTAATTGTAAGATACTTAACACTATTCTTTAATGTTCTTTTAATGAAAATAAAATTGATATTTAAGGGAATTTTCTTCACATCGATTATCTTCAATCGAAATGTCACCTACAATGGAGTCATCTATCCAAGTTGGGCCATTGCTGTTGGTTGGTGCAGTTGTGCCGCATCTATTATTTGTATTCCAATTTATTTTGCATACATGATTGTATCGAAAGATGGATCAGCTGGTGAAATTATTCAATATTACTCGAAGGCTATTGATTGGACACCAGCAGATCCTCAGCATAAGAGAGAATATGAAAGATATCTGAGAAGTCACAGCAAAGAAGTCGAAATGGGAGTGAGAGTGCAATGAAATCTTATTCTCAAATAATTATAAAATAAATATATTTCTCTATAGCATTCATATTGACATTTAAAAAAAATAAAAAATAAGAAAAATAATTCATGTATATAAGATTATGTATGTATGTATTATTAAAATAGTATTGCAAAACAATAATTTGCCATACAAAACAAAAATGTGTTTTTTTTTTTTTGGTTCAGAAGTTGCTTTGTCGATATATTTTTGACACTTTATAGGCTGTCAGTATAATGAGACATCAAAACTGCCTAAGGGAATTAAATGAGCTTTCATTGTATTTTAATGCAAATTAGTAATATTACAAAATCTATATATTGTTTACTGAATTTTTCCGAGTTTGTTAACATATTCTGAATTTGGAACTATTGTAAAAATTAAATCAATCTTTTTATGGCAGTACCCAAACTTGTATTCCAAAAAAAAAAAAATCTTAAATGACTTACTTAGATAAAAAAATATAGCGCAAGTTTGCCATATTTACAAACGTTCACTGTCATAGAATACTGTTATGGCCTTATAGTTAAAATATTTCAAAAACTTTTATTTTCATAGACATGTGAACACAACATGATATTTTTTAGTCTCGTGTGTAATAGGCTTAACTCCAAATTAGCACTGAACGATGTCGATTAGATATTGTCAAAGCCTCAAACCACTTTCTCAAGTAACCGCTGTAAAGAACCCCAAATCTCGCCACCAGGTTTTTGCACAAATGACAGTTTGACGTTTATTTAAGTCTTATAATTTTTCAATTTAAAAAAAGTAATCGGCCGGCAAAACTTTCTCGCAATTTTTTTTAACATTTTGCATGAATTTCCTTAAATTTTAACAAACTTTATTGCATGATATTGTGTCAGTGTTTATTTTAAATCCCCCAACAATGTCTAAATCATCAATGGATGTATCCATTTCGTATGTTCGTGATTTTAGTCAGCAAGCAGAAAATTACAAACATTTTAAACTCGAGGAAAGTCTTGTTTTACTAAATCGAAGTGCTTCGGTGAGTTGTAGGCAAAAGATGATTCTTAAATCATAGACAAGATTCCCAAGATCCTTTGCTAATTATTGATTTCCAGCTTCTTAGCACAACAGTTCAACCACAACACTTCGCGCCGAATTGTCTGGAGATCTCGAAATTCTTCGTGGACCTCCATGCCGTCATCGAAATCCTCAATCCAGACTCGGATGTTATGTGGTCATGCATCACTGTCCTGCAGCACTGCTCAAAGAATCTTGATTGCCGACGGGCGATTGTTAATGATTATCGATTTGTTCCTCTGCTGGCTTCGGTGCTGAAAAAGACCGCCGCTCAGGTAAGCAGCAAAAGGATTCCTTACAAAAGTTTATATTGACTCTCTCTCCGCTTTTTAGGACAAAATTCAGCGGCTCTTGATGATCATCCAAGATCTCACCTATGGCATCAGCATCACCTGGGAAGAGCCTTATCTGACCGGCTTGGTCGAGTCCCTCGTTCAGATTATCTACGCGGAGCAGGAACCCCAATCCCAGGTGGCTCTGTCGATTCTTATCAATCTTTGCTACAAAAACTTCTCGGTTCTGTTCCTGTTCCTGCGGACTGTTAACATATCGAGTTTCAGTCGGAAAATCACAAACTATGGAGTTTTGGCCAATAAGATGATGATCATCCTCTCGGAGGACATCAACTCGCCCGAGGTCAGGGAGCTGCATGTTTTCGTTCGAGCCACCTTCGGAACTATTGACGAGTGCATCAAAACCTGGAATGTTCCCTATCTGAGGCATGTTGTGGAGTTTCTCCTCGACTCAAAGACGCATAAAGGCCTGCATCTGGCTATGAGGACTTACGAGACTTACTGTGATGACATTGAGCGTCTTCTTGATGTAAAGTATTCCCATTGCATCGAGTGTCTTGCAATTTCTTAAAAACCCTTCTCATTCTTGCAGCAAATTGATGGTCGCTCCGAAATGGACGATTCCACGGAGGAGTCACGCAAAGCCCAGCAGATTTGCATGTCACTGGTGTTCCAATTGATCAAGTACATCCTCGAGCTCGCCGAATATCCAAACGAGGATGGTACCGAGAGCCGCATCAGTTTGGAGTCGATCATCCTCAGAATCAGTGAAATGCTTGGACAATGGATCGAGAGTGATTTAGCGGGGATAGATGCCGTGAGACTGCTAGACATTTTAATTCGAACAAGTAAGACACAAATGTCTAAAAAAATAAATCTTAGGTAAATAACTCCCGAAACTCCCTCGTTTTTTAGCCACAAAAGAGAGTCTCATAGGCAAGATCGCCAAGGACGTCCAACTCATCTCACAGCTCATAACAATCTCGGAGAAACCCGAAACCGATTGCCATCATACAACGGCAATCCTTCAACTCATATTGACGCTCCTGAGCAAATCGAAAACCGAGAAGCTGATCCTCTCGAAAATAACCGAATCCTATTTCGATAAGATGTTCGCTCCCCTCCTGACAATGCGCCCAGAAATGTTCACTTGTTCGTCGTTGGCTGTGAATGTTTTGGAAAAATCTATCATGTGTTTGTTGTTGCTGATTAACTTTGCCGGTATCGCTAAGAAGGCTTATTTCGAAAAAGTCTGCTCTCTGATGCAGATGCAGCAATTTCAATTTGCCATGGCCAAGGCAATGGTTTCGGGCAGTGAGGTTGTGTGTAATGCGATCTTTCAGATTTCCCAATTTGAACATTTTCCAAGGAATGAAGTTGCAAAGGTGAGAGGAGTTTTGTGTTTGTTTTTGGAGACTTTTTTTTTCAATTTTTACTTGTTTTTAGTTGATAGCTGAATTGAATAAAACAGTGAGTCCCAAGACTCCCTACGATCAGTGGCCGAATTTAAATTCCATTCTCAAGACAAATCAGGCATTGGTTAGCAAGGACTTGGAGGAGAGACTGAATGCTTTAATTGATCTCATATCGACAGCAAATGCAAATTCACAGGTTTTTCAATTAAAAATAAAAACAAACGAGAGTTCCCTTATTGAAGAATTGTTTTGTTCTAGATAAATAATGTTGCAACCTCGCAATTGATTGAGTTGTACAATCATAAAATGAATATTCTCAAAGGTTCCGAAAGTTGTATGAATAAAAGACTCCAGGATGCAAGTACAGAGGTAATGGTGCACATAGAAACGAAACAAGTATAAATTAACTAAAAATAATAAATTAATTTTCAGATAACACATTTATCACAAACAGTTAATTTGCAAAAGGCCGAATTGGAGAAATACCACACAATGAACTTCAAGTTGCACATCAATCAAGAGAGGTAAGCTTGTCAAAGTTCTTCCCACTCTGACCCTCAAAATATCCTTGAAACTTGATTCTTCAAGTTTCCCAGACTTATCTAGCCCTCTGAAAAACTTTGTAGAATATAAAGCTGGAGACTTTTTATTGATAAAGAAAATTTCTCTCCTCAGATTACAAACTCAATGTAAGGATCTCACTCATCAAAAGGATAATCTCAAGACAAACATTACAAATCTTATGAAAAAACTGAGTGAACAAACGGATTCCCTCAAAATCAATGAGAAACGTTTGGAAGTCAAAATGTCCGAAATGATTGGTAAGCACATACTCGTATTTCGAACTGCTTGAGAATGAATGTTGTTTCTTTTATTTTATCAATTGGCTAATATTTTTCTATACAACCAATCCCTCCACTTTAGTCCTGCAAAAAGACTACAACGAACTGAAATCCGACTTCGAACAAAAGACTGAAGAACTCGAACGTCTACAAACCACAACCAAGGAGCACACGCATCGCATTGAGAAACTCAAAAAAACCATTGGAGCCTATGAGAGTGATATCAAAGAGAAGACACGCAATTTAGAAGAAAAAGATCGTGAATTGGCCAAAACACAAAAAGCCCTCGAAGAACAAAAAGAAGCAAAGAAAAAATCCGAAAGTGTTATATCGTTTTTGGAAAACCAACTGCAAGAGAAGAACGAGGCAATTCGTGGTTATGAGAGTGAACTACTCGAAACGGAAGAAATGCGAAAGACTATTCTCAGTTTGATGGAGAGTAAGAGGCCTAAGAGAAAGGCTTAAGGAGTTTTTTTTAAATCATTTTTTAAATTTAGAAACAACACAATAATTTGTAGTAATTATAAAAAAAGAAACAAATAATAATTCTTATTTTTAGTTAGTTTAGGTCTTAAGCTAAATTTTTATTAATATTTGTTTAAATTACAAACTAAAATAACGGTTTTTATTATCGGTCGATCAATATTTTTAACCGTGCATAGCTTGCTCTAATCTTTTGTTTTAAATATATCACTCGAAAGTATTGTCAAAAAATAAATATTAGTAAATTAATAATTATTATAAATTGAACATAAAATACAAAATAAAAACACATAATACATTAAAAAAAAAACAGTATCACGATTACAGTTATGTTGGTTAAAGCTTGTTGATGTTTTTTCGTTGATTTTAAGTTAAAGTGGAATGAAGATTTTTGTTATTAAAGAAAAAGAGAACATTGAAAATCTACTGTAGGATCCTTGAAAGAATCAAAGCGATCACAATACTGAACATGGAATGTGGCAGCCAATGATGGGCACTATTTGATCCATCTTTCTTGCTGGCATCGTCGGCATCATCCAGTCGACGTGATTGTCCCTGTTCGGCTTTCTCGCAGAAATTATCGCAATTAGTGCCGTCACAAATGTCACAGAGTGTGGACTTTGGAGCCCGATAGAACATTCGAGCTTTGCGAGCTGAAAATTGAATTATTTTAGATTGTAACTCATGGAACTTTTAGTTTGCTCCCCCCTTACCATTGTCATAGTAGTCGTAAATGACTACCGGAGCAGGGAAATGCTTTGTTACTTTGTAGGTCTTGTAGGCATCTAATGTTGGACAGATTTCTCTGTGATCCAAATAGTCAAAGTACACAATCACCACAGTGTCTCGATTTTTGGTTTCAACTTTCTAGAAATTAAAATGAATATATTTTTGTCTCCCAGTCTATAGGTGTCCATACAAACCTTTATTCTCTCATTAGCCTCTAATGATGGCAAAGTATCCAAGTCAACTGTGAATCCACTCGGGAGGTTGACTTCCATCACCGCCATATTTGATCGTTCAGGGCCTCCTTCAACGGGAATAAAACTACAAAAGAAACACGTACTCAACCTTGAGACCATTTGACAAGATCAACTCCAACAAACCTGGTACAAATCGACAGATGAAGATAGTCTGCATGTGAGATCCGATTCACTTGTGGATCCAAAATAAACCTTGGCCATGCTCCAGTCACGTTTGTGTTGTATCTATACGAGACCTGAGCTAGTGCTGCACCACGGCCAGTTGCCGAGATGGTGAGATTCTTCAAAGTTGCAGGGAGTTGGTAGGATTGCAGGACTATTGCATTCTCTGCATTCACATTTAACATCTTCTCAGCACCTTGCCCATATTTAAAGGCAACCTGAACATTCGTTCCTTGACTGGAAGTTCTCTCTGAGAATTTAATCAGTGTCTCTAGGCCAACAACTGTGTCCATCGAGGAGGCAAATCCTCCAAACATATTTCTCTGATCGACCAACCATTTTAGAATTGGCAGGGCATCGGCAATTAGGTTACTCTCGAGCAGAGCCATCGCCGCATAGGATGTTATCTCAATATTGACCGATCGTGTTCGATTGTACCACGGCGATTTCTTGTCACCCCCAGGAGTGGTCTTGTTCCACCATTTTTTGCCGTCTTCTACAGTCGACATGCTATCCAAAAGCTGAATAAACGAACCCTTAGCTCCGTGTTTGGCAATGGCAAGGACATAGGCTCCAATCGCCAGAGCATGAGCATCCTTAGTGGAGTCTAGACCGCGGGCAATGTAGTCCAATCCTCGGGCGATGTGATTCTTATATTCTGGATACGATTCCTATGGAAGATATAAGAATTTAATAATCAACAAGTAGTTGGTTTTCGGAAATCTTACAGAATTCTCCATAAAAGCCAGGACAGTGAATGCAGTCAGACTGACGTTCTCATCGTCCAATTTCTCAAAAACATCACCCATCTCGATGAAGCTTCCATCTTCCCTTTGGATTTTTGCCAAATACTCGAGGGCAGCCTTGATGACAGATTCATCAATTTGGGTATAGACACTGGCTTGGCGGAATGATTTGGCTACATAGGCTGTTAGCCAGGTACTACTGTCCTTCTCCTTCACTCCGAAAGCACTGAAGGCTCCATTCTTGTGGCGATAGTAGAGTTCTCGTTGATAACCGACCTCTAGGAATTTCTTAGCCTTATTCTCGATAGCTGGCGATAGTTTTCGAATTCTCTGTGGACACAAAATAGGAACTCAATTAAATCTTGACACGGATTTGTCGATTAGATACAAACCTGTAAATACCTTAGTACCATAATGTTGGGAACAAAATTCACCATCGTTTGTTCACCACAACCAACTGGCAGCTGGATAAGGTTCTCAACATTTTTGATAGCACTCCCAACCAGATCACCCACCACAGACACTTCGATCATAGCCGATTCGGGGATTGCATTTTTGGGAATACCAATTGTAATGTTCTCCATTATTTGAGGCTTGGCTGTCAAGTCCAATAGGAAACCTCGATTAATGCGCTCAGTGGCTCCAGCTGGTTCGACTAAGAGCGTCTTCTCGACTGTATCTCCAGCTAGTTGGGTATTAGCAACTGCTTTGATTGACACATGACCGACTTTCTTTGGACGAATGATGAACGACAGAGATTGATCCGATCGGGCTGGGACTTTGATGGATCTGCGGTTGTAGAGCTCGATTTCTAGAGAGATTCAAAGGTTTTAGATAGGAAGTCCAATTTTTGCAGATGTAAACAAATAACTTACTAGGAGCAGGCTCTACCTTGTTCTCCAGGTGTGGAAAATCGAATTCTTGTGCTGTATTGTAGAGGGTCACTTCCACGTCCAGATCTCTGTCCATATTGTTGAAGACGGTGAAAGGCACAGCAAGAACTTCACCCTTTCTCACCGAATATGGTAGATCTGTGGAGATGTAGAAATCTCTAAACGACTGTAGATTGCTCATCGGATTCGATAGACCCAGACCGGTAACTGGATCCAGAGAGAAGCCCGTCAGAACCCATGAACGCATTTGGCTTGGTAAGCGTTTGTGAATTGTAGTTCGACCTTCGTTTCTAGAAAGGCAAATTTGAATAAGATCTCTCTTCCAGCACTGTCGGACTCACCCTGAAGAAATATTCATGAAGATCCAAGTGTCAGCGACATCTTGCATAACATGAACCCGTGGTCGACTCCAGAAGGGCTTTGGTATTCTACTGAAGGCATACGGTCCAGCTAGTGGAGGCCTAGTATTGACTTCGAATTTATGTGCTGGCCCAATGTCGGTCTTTTTGACGTTAGATTCTTTATCATCGTCATTGGGAGTGACCGTCGGCGAGGTTTTGGTTTGAGGATCTGCAAAGATAAATGCGGTAAATGAAGAATGAAAACTTTGAAGCCGTCTAAGGATTTACCATATCCAACTACATAATGAGAATTTGACATTGTAATGACTCCAGATTGTCTTCCAGGTGCTCCAATCGATGACTTCATATCGTCCAAGTTGTATTTTTCCAATGCCGACATAATTCCGCTGCTACTTAAGTCGTTACCTTTGGAGAGAAAGTCAATGATTTTTGATGGAAGATATTTTTTGGAACTATACAACTTACCCATTCGAATGTTAAGAGCATTCTGGTCAACAGCCATCAGACCAATGTATGAATGTGGTTTTGTGGTTATTGTGATGTCGATATCTTGACCTGGTGGTGCTCGGACAGGTGCTTCGATTTTAACAAAATTCATCAAATCCTGACCGAATTCAATTGTTTGCTCGTCGTAAATTAATTCACCATCTACAACCATGTAGACGAGGAGTTTGGCTTTAGGAACCATTGCAAATGTGGCTAGGAATTTAAATGCATGGAATTTAGTGTTGGGAACCTGGAAAAAGAATTAAGATTTGAAAGCAAACCAGGAAAGTCACAGAAAAGTAAAGAAAAACGAAGTTTCCTAAAGGAATTCAAAATCCACTTACGTCAACGGAACGGGACATCAGAATATCACCTCGTCCGACAATTTGGTACACAAAATACTGCATTGGTTGATTGGTCTTTACGACCACGTTAACTTCCTGATTAACCATTGGCCTAGAAAAAAAAGACAGTTTCCCTCAGAAAACTTCATAACTTCTTGACGAAGAAAAAACTCACCGATCAGTTAAAATTTGAGCTAGAATAAAGTTTTTACTGTTCAAGTGTTTCCTTGGTATTTTCCCAGCATCAATGGACACGTCCATATAATTCACCTTAAAGAAAACCCGTTTCTTATTTAAAATATTTATTCAATAAGGTGTGGTGTATACTCACAATAACCGAATGATAAGCATCATGATCCTCCTCAGAAACCGTGAATTTCAACTTGACAACTCCATTTCCATCGGGAGTGTAGCCTGTCTTGTTGTACATCTCACTGCCTCCATAGGAATTGGTCAAAAACGCCGATATGTCAGTACTGAAATCCTTCAACGGACTTCCATCATTCCGAACAATCTTCACAATCACCTCGAATGCGACTCCGGGAATGTAATACTTTGGAATTCGAATCGTTTCGATACTATATCGATCTCGGAACAAGGTCACAACTGTTGTGGTATTTTGCTTGGCCCCAGATGTTTCCTCTTCCACCACAGCCTCCAGGAGAATGTCACGCTCGAAATCCTCCTTGAATTTTAGTTCTTCTTTTATGTCAAATTCAACATAAGCTTTCCCATCGATCGGCACCACTTTGCGAGTAATCAAATCGAATACAAACGGCTGAAGCGATCCAAAGAATTTCGGATACACTGAGATAGTTGCTTCACCTTTTATGGGTTTTCCGAAGGCGTATCTGTGGACAACAAATTGGGTTAGTTATCTTTGCAGAGCCAGAGGAATGAAACTAACCTTGAACGCACTGTAGCGGTGATTTTGCCATCTTTGTAGATTGCATGTTTGGCAGTATCGATAGCCACTTCGAATTTGGGCAAAATGTATTCGGCTATTTCAAAAGTTTGTTTGTGATGATCTCCATGCACTTCGACATTTATTGACCACTCGCCCAAAACGGGAAACGTTGACAGTTGAAGTTCATCGGTGAACACTGAGCTGGTGAATCGAACATTCTTGGAAGTTCTTATGAGATTTCCACTGGCATCCTAAGTTTGAGTAAGTAAAGTGATTTATACCTCAAATTAATAGATATTTGGAGTCTTACTCTTATTTCAAGATTAACGGTTCCATAATTTCTTGCTGGCTTGAGATTTGAGTCTAGGAGCAAGACTCTAAAATGAACAACATCGCCGGGCTTGTAAATAGCTTTGTCAGTCTGAATTAGGACTGTGAATTGGCGGGATTCAAAATTGAGTTTGGTTTCATTGGTGAACGTGGTGCCGACGAGGCCTTCAGCTGTTAAACTATACTGATCGGGCTTGAGATCTGGGATCTAGAAGGGGAATTTAATTCAATATCGATAGAGGAATCACAACTATGAAATTTAAGTTCCGTTAAGTTTCCAAAAAGTTATCAATTAATGATTTTTGTACATTAATTTTGACAGATTTCTTTAAATGTTCGTTAAAATGTTTCTATAAATTATCTTTAACAAAAGTAAACGAAACTTAACGAAAAATTATTTTGACAGAAACTCTTGAAGATGGGAACTTACCTCAAAATGAATTAACTCAGATGAATATGGTCGAACTTCAACAGTTTTGAAGTCTGTGAATTTGGAACTCAGAATACCAACTTTAACGGTAGCTGGTTCATTGCTTTTGTGGATTGTTACAGCAACATGGTACTGTGAATTTGGACGAATGGTATTTGGAGCTATGATCGAGTAGTATCTGTGAATGAAGATCAATACATAAAGAGTCTATAAATGAATTAAAATATAGTTATTTTAAAATAAATGCACAACTAAACTCAGGTATGGAGAACAGATTAATGTGGTGCACCATGGCGTATGCGTACTTTTTTTAGTATTATGTAAATATCTAATTTGCATAATATAAAAATTGTATGAAACAAATTAGTTTTGAAAAACGATAAAAATGAAAAGATATTGAATACAACTTTTCATATTGGGATTCCTAAAAATAATAGTTATTAATTTGTAGCTTCTGTGACGTTTTAAATGCGGTGCTAAGCTAATTTTGGCATTTTTATGAAACTCGTTGAACATCTGATTTAATTTTTTTTTGAATTAAAATTAACATAATGGATTATTGATACTAAACAAGTTTGTGAATAAGATTGGATCCACTTATTAGTCCTTGATGCAAATTAAGATTTTGTTGTTGTTTCTATTCGAGATTTCGCAAAAAATTTATTGAAACACAGCAAATTATCATACAAAATTCTTTCTGGTTTTTTTTTCTGAATAGATAAAAAGGCATCATGATTAATAGGTTGTGTGTCTGGAATAAACGTTTTGAAAAATATAAAATCAATTTTGAGAAGATTAATTTAGTTGTCAAAGACAACAGCTATCAGTTTTGTTGTCAACCATTTCATTCGATATAAAAAAACTTGTTCTCGTTTTGTTAATTATCTAAAAAATGTAGAGTAAAAGAAATACGTAAATGCAAAAATATATAATTTTAAATTTTTAATAGAAATAAGATGAGAATAATTCGAATGAGCAGACATAGAATATTTTTAGGTTTAGTGACGTAAAAATTAAACTTTTAAGAAACTAATGAAATTTGTCTTTTAAAAATTGTTGGCTTCCTAAAAACAAAACCAAAAAATAAGAAAAAACAATTTTTGTTGATTCCACAACTCACGCCACCCTTCTTTCAAAAAAGAACCTAAAATGTCTCTATGGCAACCCTGTTTGATGTACTTGCATTGAACACAGTGAATTATATTATGTTTGTTGTTTTTTGAATAAACAACCAGTAGAAAATGTGTTATATTTCAATGGCCTTTATTACTCAATTAGTTTTTGTAAACATTTCACGTACAAATTTGCACAAAAAAAACACAGTATAATGTAAAAGTTTTAAGGCAAATAAATATATGTAAGTCACCAAAAATGTCTCAGAAAAAAACCAAGCCCATAAATTTTGTGTTAGTTCAATAACCAATAATTTGTTTCTTGCTCATTGTTTGAAAACTTTAAGATGTGTCATGTTAACTCAATATATTGTTTTTGAATAAGTTATATCTAAGAACTTTTATCAATTGGAATAAGGCTGTTACCCAAATTAAAATCATCAATCAAAAAATCACTACTAACGCGTATTGAGCATTACTTTTCATTTTCTGCACAGATACAAAATTTTTACGACTTACCAACAAATTAAAACAAATTAAAATTGCATGTTCCGCATTCTAAGAGATAACATAAATCAATTCAACTTTTACCACTGTTACCAATAACTATAAAAATTTATAATCATTAATCAATGCATTATTATTTTATTACTTTTATCCAAGAATTTATAGTCTGAGGGGAAACATTCAACTATTATTTATAAATAATATTTTTAACTATTGTAAAGTTTAACAACTGACAAAATCGATAAAAAATGACTCAAATTTCATTTTTAGAAAACTAGTTACTGGATTTTTGACATTTAATTTTAATAATTTAAAATATCTATAAGCAAATGAGTTAAATTTTTTTATTGAAATTGTTATTGTACAACTAAAAATGATTTTAACAAAATTGAATTTAATTAAAATATTGGAAAGAATTTCTCGAGATGCAAATAAAATTAGTTTGACAGAAAGATCGACTGCTGATTTTAGAACTCTCACAGCTCAGACTATAATAATATGTAAGTGAGTTTTTGAATAATTAATTTTTGTCGTATACATATGTACATTTAAGTATAAAACTATAGATAATTATTATAGACAATGGTAAGTAGTTTTGTTGTCAGTTTGTTCTCCATTTGGATTGATAAATTATTTAAAAAAAAAAAACTTGTTTTTGCTTTTATATGCCATTTCAACCATTTACAGAAAACAAAAAAAAAATAAGACTGAAATTGTATTTTGAATTTTTTAAAATGGAAATGAGAATCAGAATAGAATAGAATTTTATCAAGCCGATATATGTATGTATATGTATGTACTTGTGTAAAATACTTTTGAAATGTTATTCGTGATCTAATTTTAATAATTTCTAACTTACAATAGATACATAGGGTGTTTCTCAAAATGGAACTAAATTAGTTTCGAATAAAATACAAAGATATATTCTTTATAAATTTGACTGTTTAATTAATGCTTTTTGTTGGGCGGGAAATTTTAGATTTCAAAAAAATACAGACAAATGCCTGAAGTAGGTAACTCAAATTCTAGCTGGGGGCAGAAAATAAGTTGACAGTAATTGTTGAAGGAAATAAAAAAAAAGTTTTTAAAAATTTGAATTCTCAAATAAAAAACACCCTTTACATTCGTAGAAGAAACACAAATTTAAGTACATAATTTAAAATCCGCTGACACTACGTCTTTACGTCACTTAAAATTAAGGTGGTGCTTTTTCAACAGTATTCGAATAACTTATTTACTTTTCTATTATTTTTTATTTTACTTTTAATTATTTTTTCATTATAACAATAAATTTAGCATAACGTTGAAGTTTTGGTTCCAAGAAATATAAACAATTTAAAAGTTTGCTTTTTTCTAAAGTCCTAAGATTTTCTGTTTAAAAGAAAAGTAATTG
The DNA here is from genome assembly GCA_905146935.1 of Scaeva pyrastri. Taxonomy (NCBI): domain Eukaryota; kingdom Metazoa; phylum Arthropoda; class Insecta; order Diptera; family Syrphidae; genus Scaeva; species Scaeva pyrastri. Next base: position 78,521,635 of record LR989928.1, on the reverse strand, counting down.
GATTTTAGGAATTAAAATCTGTCAAATGGTAACTTTTCTAATTAAATTAATTTTTCTATTTAAATGTATATTATTTAAGTCAAAAATTGAATATAATTTTTTTTTTAATTTTCTCTTCATTTTACAATTTTTGAAGCGACAAAAAAAAATGATTTCAACAAAATCAAGATTTTTAAATTTGACGCACCCTAATTAATGTTTACACGTCATTTCATCATTATCTACATATTTCGGGCCAAATGGGTTTATTATACATAACATTGAATGTAACGCAATAAAGCTAAAAGGATTGCACCATTAAATAAAAAAACTAAAATTTTTGGCGCCAAATAACTTCATAAAGACAAAGAAACAACAATTTTGCTAATAATGAATTCTGTAGTAAATTTTATAAATTTTCATTATAATTTATTAACTTCTCATAGGGAGTTATTGTATTCGGTCCGATTTGTCAAATTTAAATTTTTAACAAATCTGGACGTTTCAATGTTCCTAGAATCTGAATCCGTCATTTGTAGAAAGATGTCTGCGTGTGCGTACGTTTGTATACGTTCGTACATTCAAGACCCTTTTTCGTAGACTTCAATTAAATTTTGTTTGACAGGTTATAACTGCGAAAGATGCAGAAAGGACTTTCATAAAAATTGGTCAATTGGTTTAAAGAAAAGTGAAAATATTTGTTGGTGGTAAATATCTCAGGAACGGATAATGCTATTGACTTCAAATAAAATTTATTCTGTACACTGTGTTGTGGTACAGCTTTGGTATAAATTTGAAAAAAAGTTCAGCGTATCTTTATTTTTTTTTAAATTGCAAACTACCAAATATGCAATGAAGGAAAAATGATATTATGTCCAAATTAATTTTCTATACAATTTGGAAAAAATCAATTGGCAGTTTTTTTTACAAAAAATAAAAAACTACAAAAAATTCTACCTAAAGTTGGTAAAAAATGTTTTTTGACTTGAATATTTCGAGAATGGGCAACGATATTGACTTCAAATTTATTTATTATTATACAATATACGATTTTTAATATATGCTACAATTTTTAAGAATATCGAATTGGCAGTTTATTATTAGAAAAAATAAAAAACTTAAACAAAATATCAAAAGTTGTTTTTTTATTTGAATATTTCGAGAGTGGTCAATAATTTTAACTTTGAATTTATTTTATTTTATTTTTTAATTTTTTATGGTACATTTTTGACAAATATCGAGTTTTTGTATCCATACTAGTCCATACTATCCATACTTCCATACTAATATTATAAATTCGAAAGTAACTCTGTCTGTCTGTCTGTTACTCTTTCACGCCTAAACGGCTGAACGGATTTTGATGAAATTTAGTAAGGTAATAGATGGTTACCTAAAAACGGATATAAGATCAAAATGATCACGTCATCGTACTTAGGGGGTAGAAAGTAGGCAGAAAACTGAATTGAGTTAGTGATTTTTTTTATGGTTTTTGATGGAAGTTTTGCTCTATCATGCCCAAACGGCTGAACGGATTTTGATGAAATTTAGTTAGGTGATAGATAGTAACCTAGAAAAGGACATGGGCTATTAATATTTATGCTATCGCACTTTAGGCGTAGGCAGTAGGCAGAAAACTAATTAAGTTAGTGATTTTTAATCGTTTGTTTTAAAAGCTTGTGCCTCATTCACGCCTTAACGTCTGAACGGATTTTTATAAGACTTGGTTAATTTAAAGATAGGATCCTAGGGGACTTACAGCCGAGAGAAAACAAAAAAACTTATGCGGACGAAGTCGCGGGTAAAAGCTAGTAATAAAAAAAACTACAAAAAATTCTAAGAGAATTGGTAAATATTTTTCCACGCTACGATTTTTTTAATCTCATAATTTTTTGTTTAAAATTGTTATCAATCAACATCAAAAGTAAATCGTTTAATATCAAGTTTTCAAAGTATGCGTAATGGGAAGTTATCAGTGTGGGTTGCACCCAGCCTCTTTTTAGATTTATATCTAAAAACAAATTAATTTTTCTAAAGAAAACAAACTTAACTACGTTTTGTACTTAATTACCGCTAAAAACACAAACATTTAAGGTTCATATATAAGTGATGCCAAGTTGTTAATTTTTTGAGGTTTTAGTTTTATTGACTGCATTTCTAGGAGCAATAGATCTTGTTCTGTGATGGAATAATTTATCAGACATTTTTGTTGAAACTCAAACATTTTATCTTTACAATAATGAAAAATTTGATCATTGTCAAATGATCCTTTTGTAGGTTTGATTTCTGCCACTAGACTCTAGTTTAACTGATGCCTCACTAAATTTATTTAGCTTATAAAATTGCTTAGAAAGTGAGTCAAAGTTAATATTGAAATTTTACGAATAAATTGAAATAACATGATTTGAACTGATTCACTCCTCAACTCATTCATTGAATTCTGTAATGAGGTTCAATTATAACCTTTAATTTATTTTTAAAACACTTGACAACTAGAAAAAATTGATTTGAATTCTATAAAACAACTTACCATACATGTAAACATTAAATTTATTCAAGTAAAACAAATTAAGAACAAAAAAAACGTCAAACGACTTTAATCATCATTCATCACCCACATTAACTCTATTTATCGGAAATATATTCTCAATAATTATAATAATTATAAACCACTCAATTTTAATATTTACACTCCAATACACTGTACAAATGTTGAGTGAATCTTAAATTTAAATTAGAAAAAAAAAACAAACACTAGATAAATAATAATTGATTCATTCAAAACCTGGCTAGTTTGCCAATAAACCAAAAAATGACACAAAAACATTTCTAAACATCAAAAGATATTCAGCACAAAGATGCGGGGTTCAAGAGACGCTTAAAATATAAAATGACATCACACAATATTGTTGACACATCTCTTACAGACACGATACAAGTATTGACAATCTACATTCACAAGAAATTGGTGTTTAATTATTATTATTATTTTTTTATTATTATCGATCTAGTATTTTATATATTTTTTTCTTATTCATTAATTTGTGCGGGCGGGCGTTCAACCACTCGAACTGAGATTATAAAAAAAAATATATTTTTTTTTTAATTTTTGATTCAAGGTAAAACAAGGTGACTCTTATAGGGGTAACGTAGGTAGACCGCAAAGGTTGGCGTACACACATAGTTTTGTATTTCAAAAACGAGTTGAATGTATCTAGGAAGGTATTCTCGAACAACAAACATAAAAAACAGACACCTAAAATTCCGGAATAAACATTTTTTTCTTCTTAGTTTCCATCATCTATAATTTTAAACTTTGATTCATCATTCTGTCAAAAGAGTGCACATTCACATTCACAAAAAAAAAGTGGTTCGTAGTTTAACACTTTTTACGGAAACGAACTCGTTTTATTCATTTTTTTCATTTTTTCATTTTTCATTTGTTTGCGAAACAATCTCTCGTGCATCGCATTCGCAATTCCCATTGAGTTGCAAAAAACAAAAACAAAAACACATAACTTCTGTCGGGAAACATCACCGACCAAAAAAATAATACAAAAAAAAAACTTTTGTATCTAAAAAAACCACAAATGACTACTTTACGACTTGATTTCATAACTCTTGAAGCATTCATTGCTGAATTACAAAAGTAACAAAAAAAAAGGTGGATATCGCTGTCTGTCTTGAAATAGCGTCGTCGTCGTCAATGGTTACAAGCTATGTCTTGGAGAAAAAGTTAACAAGAAGGCAATGAAAAGTCCAATTTCCAGATGCTAAAGGTTTTCACACTCAAGAAACATCTCATAGAATGATATGAAGTTTCCAGGTCAAAGATATTGAAATATACTGACCCTTGACCGTTTCCCGGAGCGATACGGAGCAGCAGGGCAAGGCAAAACGTAAACAGCAAACCTGCTATGCGATACATCGTTGTTGTTGTTTGTTTTCTTTTCTTAGCGCATCGACAACACTTCCAACGGCAGCAACAACAACAACAACAAGAAAAACGACAGTGTAATTATGGTTACGAACTATAAACGGGGGGCGGTTGTGGAGGCGGGTAGTGCGCGGCGACGACTTCGACTTAGTTGATTCAGCTTCAATATTTCGGAATTGAATGAATCTACTTTTTTTGTTTTTTCTTATGTTTTGATGCGAATATTGCGACTACATGCGAGTATCGAGAAGATCGGAATGGACTGCGGTTTCACCTGTTGTTCGTTGGCGAGTCTGAGCGTAACTGTTGAGACAAAGATCAGGTGGGCTTTGGATCCCCGGTCTCTGGTTCTGTCTCAGTCTCAGGTGGTTAACAATGATATGCTTGATGAGTAAGCTGAGGTTTCTTAAGCTTACTCATTTACCACAGGTAGGTTTTGGCTGTTGGGTTTTTGGTGGTGTGGTAGATTGCAAGTGGTTCGGGTCTGGACTATTCAAAAATATCGTTAAATTGCTGATACAATTTTAAACTAGTTTTTAAAAAAATTTTGTTTTACAATTTAAGGTTTATTGGAATATTTTTTTAAAAAGAGATGTCAGAATCACAGGAAGAGGGTATTGGAATAGAAATTTCTAAAATTTGACAGTTGACAGGTTTCAAGTCTATTCAAACAAGCTTTTGACAACAGTGAGTTTCGAAGCCAATGTAATCCATGCCATCCATCCATTTATGGCCAATTTGACGTTTCTAGTGTACTTGACAGCCAAAAGCCGTGGCGAATAGTTGAACGCTATGGTTACTTCCACTCACAATGACGTGGCTTCGTTATGTCTTTTACATGAATAAAAAATTATGACAGACTTTGTTTCATTTAAATTTGTGCACCTGGGCGTATACGTATCCTTTATTTATTTATTTTATTTAGTGTTTGGAAAATTTTATAATGCCGTTTTATTTGCCTTTCAGTATTCTAAGCCTTCTTAAAGCAAGGGTCTCATTTAGTTTATGGATTATAGACTGTAAGTTAGGGAGTATCTCCTTATAGACTTTAAAAGGAATAAGCAACAAACGTCTTTCAATTAGGTCGTGGACTGTTTCTCTCCAGATATTTTTTATTAAGTGTTTTTATAGTTCTATGACTCATCATTCATCAACCATAAAACTATTAAAGGATTTTTTGTCTGAAATAAAAAATAGAAAACCATTTAGTAAAATTTTGGAAAATAACAAATTATTTTAACCTTTGTCATGTTCTCCATACGCAATTACCCATCCAGGCTTTGAATTGATAACTTTGTAAGTCTTACGAGCTTCTAGCTCAATACAAGCCTCACTGTCAGGTTCATATTCAAAATAAATCACAACCTTTTCTCGATCATCATTGAATTTGATTGACTAAAAATTATGAAAAGAGGAAAATATTATTGTTCAATTTTAGAGCTAGTTAGTTAATCTTGTTTAAGTTAAGTCTAAATTTAAAAGTCAGTCGAGTAAACTCGGTTATTTTCATTCCACTCAGTAAAAAAACTTTGTCTAAATATTTATGTCTTAAAAAACATACCTTTATATTTTCACTTTTGATTTCAATCTGATTATCAATACCATTATAATTTCCTTCAGTAAATATGTAGCCAGACTGAAGACTAACTTCCATTATAATAAATTTATTATCTGCATTATTTTCGAGCATCCTTGAACATATTGGAATGTAGATAAGAAAGTCTGAATAAATCTCAACTGATACATTTGTAAAATAAAAGTTAGAAGATTGATTTGCCGGCAAAAGATTGTATTCGTATTTCACATCAACAATTGCAAAACCAGATCCTTTGCTTTGGATTTTGATCTTAGTAGAATTCGGGGAAACCTCAAAAACAAAAGAAGACAATATTAACAGAAAATAATTTAAGAACAGTTTTTAGAAACTACCTCAATTGTTTGTAGGACTTGAGCATTTCCGTCATTTACATGAAACTCTCTCGATTTATTGTGATCATCCTTAATACTTATTTTGAGATCCGTTTTCCTCCAGAAGAACTTTTTAGCATAAGATATCATTGCCTGCAAGGCTACCATGTTGGTTATAAATGATTCTTCCTGCTTTGGTGCAATCAAGCCTCTGACAATATGCAAAATGTTTTGTTCTGGTATTTCTTGAGATTCAAAGAGATTCATTAAGCTTCCGGTAATTGCCTCAAGATGTGATTGAAGTGTATCTGATTTCGTCCATAACATTTGTCTAGCTTGTTTTAAAGAAGAAAGACATAACCTCGTGAATTTTTCTGATGTTTTGATATATCTTACTTGTCAAACTTGAATTAGACGTAAGTTTTCTAAGGAAATCTTCAGCCTTTTTATGTTTTCCAAGATGAAGAACATATGCCGATACCATCGAAATTGGAGAGTATTTCGAGACTTCTGAAACTTCATACAAATATGCCAGACCTTTTTCGATAACCTCTTTGTACTTCTCGCTTGAGTATGATTCGTCCATTAAAAACACCATCAGTCCAAAAGCTGTAAACTTAACATTGTCCTCTGTATTGCCACCTTGTGACTTATAACAACCATTTTCGTCCTGTTTCAATTTCAAATATTCTAAGCCCCTGGCTATGAGCTTAGAGTCTACAGAAATTAAGTCCTCAGCATCAGCGTATGTCAAACCCCATAATGCAAATATAGTTTGCCAAATATCACCAGTTCTATCGTTGTTGTTTCGTTCAAAAAGTCCAAAAGATCCATCTAAGTATTTGAAGGCAAGCTCATTCTGATAACCCAGTTCGAGATTTAGCTTCATTTGACTTTCTAAGCTTGGATCGAAGTAATTGAGAGCCTGTAATGAACCTTCAAGTCACTTGGTAATTTTTGAAAATATGTACTGATACAGACCTTAAGGTATTTCAAAACTATCGTGTTGGTAACAAAGAGTCTGATATTGTCCTCACTATTTCCATACGGAACTTTAGCCAGCTTCTGAAGATTCTGAATTAAAGGTCGAAATATATGACCAACCACAGAGACCTCAACTTTTTGCGATCCTGGTATTGCGTTACTGGGAATATCGATTGTGATTTCGGTTTCTTGGGAACTTTCTTCGGGAAGATGTACCAAAACAGTTTTTGACATTGCATAAGGTATGCCTTGAGATTCGACATTGAGGGTCTTTCGAATGACATCACTTGCCAAAGAACTAATAGCTGTAACAGTCACATTAAAGTGCCCTGATTTTAGAGGTCTTAAGAAGACAACACACTTTTCTCGTTTCTTTTTCGAAATAAGTTTTGAGAGGTTTTGCTTTGGAGTGGAACTTGAGTCAGGACTTTCTAAAATATCAAGACCTTCATCATAATTGCTTTCAACTGTCAAATTGACATTAACATCCTGATTCATATAGTTGCTTATATAAATGGGAACTTTAATTATTTCACCTGAAATTTACAAAAATCAAATCAAATTTGTGACCAAGACGATAGAGGATAAAAAGCACCACCTTGCTTTATCAAGCCCGGCAAATCCATGGAAACAAAAAACTCTTGGAAAACCCTCAAATTCGTGGTGTTCCTTGTAAAAGCCAATCCTGTTTCGGGATGAAGTGAGAATCCAGTTATTGCCCAAGTAGTAATTGAGTCCGGTGGAGTTTCCATGAATTGCAAACCTCCTTCGGGAGTCCTGATGGAAATTTCAATTGTGATTTAAAAAACCTCAAAAAATCTACTACATTTACCTTTCAAAATCAGTAAACAACCAACTATCGGGAAAAATATCACGAACAAACTCTTCATCGCCTCCTCCCGCGGGTTCTAAGGAATATTGTTATTTTTTTAGTATTTTTTAGAAAAAAAAACACTTACCACCATCTCCCCCTCGCCCATTTTCTCGTCCTCCAGGTGGAAAAACATTGGAAAATGTTATAATATCCCTCGTTATGCCATTCAATGGAGTCGCATATTGTCTTACAGAGTTGTCCCATTTAAGTTTGTTCTTGACAAGGTCTTCATCGAAAACATTCTCCTCAATAATATTTTGAAGAGCACTCCTATCGAGTCCCATCAAACCAATGTAGGATCCCGCATCTGTTGTAACGTTTATGTTTACTGGCTTTCTGGGCTTCGTTTCTTCGACAGTTTCAATTTTAATCTGTAAGGTCTTTAGTTAGAATTCCAGAACGCGTATAAGCTTATTGAAAACTCACCGAATTTTTAAGTGATTTCTGAATGACAACATCCTTAAACTTTCCCGTGAAATTCACGTCCTTAATGCGATGAGCATAAATCGTTATCCTCGGAACCATCGAAAAGGTTACATTTAAGCGTAGAATGTGGGATGTATGATTTCCGGGGACCTACGAACGATACGAGATGACTTAAATTCTTGAAATGAAGCTCATCGAACTCACAATGACACGTGCCGATTGAATTATATCTCCTCTTGCAAAAATTTCATACGAAAACTCTTCCAGGGGTTTTGGATTTGTGATTTTCACTTCGAGTTCCTTACCTTCTTCGGGACTTTTATTCAAGGGAAAAATCAAGGTCTTTTATTTAAGGTCTTAAAATATAAAAGGTATTGGCATTGACCAAATATTACCTCTTAGTTAAAATATTGATACCAAATGCTTCTTCTGTGCTTTCTGCTGGAAACATATGTTCGGTGCGGGATTTGATCTTCTGATATTCGGCGTAGACAAAACATTCGTTGTAATCTTTGTTGTTCAAATTAACCACTGTAAAATCCCTTCCAGCTTCGTTTTTATATTCAACTCGAATTATATCAAATTTATTGTAATTACGATTATAGCCTTCAACATGGTCACATCCAAGAACTACTTCAATGGGTTCCATCGGATTCTCAATTACCGTATCAGTTATATCTCTCAGAATAACTTTTATCTTAAATTTAAGAATTTCCTCAGCATTGAACTCCTCTGGAGCTTCGATTTCAATACTGTAGGGTGTTGTGTATAATGAGATTTCAGTTTCTGTCGAAGATTGTTCTTCAATTAAGTCATCGATTACAAAAGCTTCTATGCTGAATGTGTAAGTTTGTGGGGCAAGAGAATAAGGGCTAAGGGTATTTTCGTCTTTATTTTCAGCGTAAATTTGGTGAATGTAGTTTTCCAAATCGATAAACATTGTAACTTTTCCATCGATACGCGATTTCTGGGTAATAGTTGGCAGGTTTTGACCCCAGCTACTTATTGGAACTCTGGTGTTTATAAAAGATACAGATAGATTACCTTTTACAGGTTCGCCATAATAATAGCTGAAATAAGAACATTTTTTTTTTTTGGGAACAGCCTGAAAACACACAAATATTTACTTTGCACTGATCTCCAATTGCACTTGATCTTTGTTATCATTTTTAACTATTTTTGTTTGGATTTTTACATTAAATTTTGGCAAAACATATCTTTCAACTTCAAATTTTCGACTGCTATAAATTCCAACACCCTCTACTCTTATTCTCCATTTGCCTAGAACCGGATAGTTTGATAGTTGAATTTGAGTCTTCAAAACACCTTGATTGAATTTAACGTCGTATAATCTTTTAACAAGATTATTATGATCATCCTGTTAAAAAATTCAAATTTTTAAAAATAGCACACAGAACATAAAAATATAACTCACATAAATCTCAACAACAACTTCACGATTCAATTTCTCTGGTCTTGTCAATTGATCAAAACAAATCACTCGAATTTGAACTAATTCTCCAGGTCTATACTTATCCTTGTTGGTTTGAATGAATGTCCATAATTTATCCGATTCGAAATAAATAAGAGTTTTCTGTTGACTGATGATACCACGATATCCAATGACTTCAATATTTCCAATATTATATTTATAAGGTGGTGCTCTAAGTTCAATTAATTTTGTTGTTTCCGGTTTAATTTCAACACTTTCGAAGGCATGGATTTTTTCCTCACGAATAAAAGTTGTAAGACTGATATTGAACCAGCAGGATTTATGAAAATCATTAAGTGTTAAGGATACGTGAAAAGTCGATTCAGGCTTAATTGTTGAAGGTAAGACAATTGTATAGTATCTAAATGCAGACAGAAAGAGATAGGTAGTTAGTGCATCTAGAAAAACCTTGTACTCATACTTTTTGAATACAACCTTGTAAGAAACACAAGTTAGACATTGTAGGTCCCCTCCGAAACCTCACCTAAATACCCGACTTGTTATGTTAACAAAGAATTTCATTTAAACTGCAAAAAGTCATAAAGTCTCAAATGATTGCAATCAAAAGATTCGAAAAAATGATTGCAATCTTTTCTATGTCGAATGATTGGTAAATCCAAAATTTGAATTCTGACTCTCAGAACTAATTCTACAAACACAGTTTTTGAAATCGATTCAATTGAAGTGTTATAGTGAGTGTATTGTTTTCACATTGAACATTCACTATTTTAATAAATATTAATAAATTATACTAATTAGTAATTACCAACCTGATAAAAGTTATAAATAAACTTTAAAAAAAGAAAACTATAATCGGTGGAGCGGTAACGGTCATTGGTTTGAACAAGTTTTGAAATCTTGATTAATTAACATTCCTAAAAATAACTCACAATGTTATAGAAACATGAAAAGGAAAATGTTGGTATTTGTTGCATATTATGAAGCTTGACTTATTAAGATCGTCGTAAATATAAAAAGCAAAAGCAGTCACAACAAATAAGGGGATCTTTTTGTTTACATTTTCTCACTCTGGAACTCAAAATTTACAACAACGATTTATAATTTTAAAACATTTTCATATCGAATGTATAAAACCGGTTTATAAAATAAATCAATTACAATCATAAACAAATTAAATTCAAACCAACCCCTTTTTCATTGACAAAACTCCACGCAAAAAACTGCAGAGTAGTAGAAGACTTATCCAATAACATTGACGTAGGTTAGCAACTGACATTTTTCAAATGGAAGTAGGTACCGCAAAATAGTCAAGTTGAACCAACACCGAAGACACTTAAACAACGACTGTTTAGATGTAAATTAAATCAAGATTGAAACTGGATATCGGTTGTGCAGTTGATGATGATTAATTAAAAGTAATTAATTATAATTTTTAAGACGAGTGCAAATCAATGACGCAGACTTGAATCAAAGTCGGGATATGGCATTTACTTTGGATATGTACATGACAGTTAGTTTGACAAATGTAGCAATATGGCCGTTATGGCGTAATGTCAAAGTATGGAATCCCTCATTAGAAGATCCTATTTACTGTCAATTTAATTAAGAATCCAAAAATTAATTTTTTGAGTATTTAAAATGTTTGTATTTTATTTTCAACAACAAAAACTTTAAAAAATTGCTTTTTACTTTCACTTCTGATTAAAATTCAGTGATTAGAAATTCTGTGGCAGCGTTTTCACCTAAATGAAAATACAAAAAGTCATGTGAAATGTAGAAACTTTGAAACTTATTCTAACTTACCTATGGCATGTGTACCATTCACAATAATCCATCCAGGTTTTGAATTGAATACCTTGTAAGTCTTACGCACGTCTAGTTCAATACATGCGTTACTATTAATCAAAGTACTATTGAAGTAAATTGTCACTTTGTCCCGATCGTTACTAATTTGAACAGACTAAAAATGAGTTAATAAGAAACTGTAACAACAATTTCAGAAAATAAAAAATATTACCGTAATTTTATCGCTAAGTTTTTTAACTATTGGGAATTCCTTTTCGTCAAATGTGTAGCCAGATTGGAGATTAACTTCCATTTTAGTAAATTCCATTGTGAATTGGCTTCTGTCAGATTGATTATTTCCTTTTTCCAAAACACTCTTGGCAACTTGTAAACAGACCTTTAAGGCGTCTAAATTGTTTGAAGTTTTCCTGATTGAAGTCTTGGTGTTGTAGATCGAAGATGATTGCGGTTCAGGATTGAGATTGTATTTATACTTGACATCCACCACTGCATAGCCTTGACCTTTGCTTTGAATTTTTATTTTTCGACAACTATGACCAACCTTCAGACGACACCATTAACTCCCCAATATTAAAAAACAAACCTAAAAATCATTTAAACTAACCTCGAAAGTTTTTGACACTTGAGAATTATTGGCGTTCAGTTGAAAAACTCCTGATTTATTTTGATCATCCTTAAAGTTGATGTTGAGATCGTTTTTGTTGTTCAACATGAGTTTTCCAACAAAACCTATCATAGCTTGCAAGGCTAACATATGAGTTACAGATGATTCTCCCCGCTTTGGAAGAATCAAGCCTCTTACGATGTGAAGTATGGTTTGCTCTGGTGTTTCCTGATATTCGAACAGATTTATCAGACTTTCAGTCGTGGTTTCAAGATACGATTGAAGTGTATCCGATTTTGTCCACTGCTTTTGATTGTCTGCAAAGAAAATAGAGTCAACAAACTAAAGATTTAAACTTTCATATTTGAAAAAAACGTACCCTTTAAGCGGGATTTCGTTGTTAATTGTCCCAGAAAACCAGCGGACTTTTCATGATTTCCCAAATGCAAAACATAAGCTGACATAACAGAAATAGGCGAGTATTCCAAATCATCGGAAATATCAAATAGGAACTCAAGACCTTTAATGATAACATCTCTGTACGTTTCTCTTGCATGCTACAGAATGTCAAAAAAGAGAATTTGTTAAAGTGAGGTAAGAGAGAATTTTGAAATATTATATTACTTCATCCATCAGGAAGACGATCAATCCAAAAGCTGTAAATTTGGCATCTTCTTCAAGGCCTGCTTCTGATTTATAGCAACCATTTTCTTGTTGTTTCGACTCAAGATATTCAAGACCTCTATTTATTACTTTAGGGTCTATATGCACGAAGTCCTTAGCTAGATTAAGTCCCCACAATGCCAACACAGTTTGCCAAATGTCTTCAGTTCTGGCAATTGTTCGTTCAACTAGACCAAACGAACCATCCAAATAGTTGAAAGGCAACTGATTCTGATAGCCAAGTTCGAGATTAAATCTTATCTTCTTTTCCAAGCTTGGAAACGAATATTTAAGGGTCTAAAAAACTCCATTCAATTTATGTGTCAAAGTTTAAACCCACAAACTACAAACCTTGAGGTATTTCAAAACTATTGAATTGGCCACAATTAGCTTCATGTTGTCTTCACCATTTCCATATGGAACTTGAGCGAGTTTTTGCAGTTTTTCCATCAAAGGTCGAAATACATCACCAACTACTGACACCTCAATTCTTTGAGATCCGGCAACGGCGTTTTCAGGAATGTCAATTGTGATTTCGTCTTCTTTTGCTGTCTCTTTGGGTAAATGAATCAAAAAGATTTTTGACATTGCATAAGGAACACCTTGAGATTGGACTTTGAGTGTCTTTTGAACGGCATCATTTGCTACAGGACTAGTAGCTGTGACAGTCACATTATAATTTCCTTGTCTGAGTGGTTTGAAGAAAACAAGAAACTTTTTCCTCTTCTTTGAGGAAATAAGTTTGGAAATATTGAACTGTGCCTTATAGTTATCATCTGGATGTTCCGATATGCCAAGGTCTTCTGTATCGCATTCAATTGTCACTGAAGTCTGAGCATCTTCGTTCAAATAATTACTTATGTAAATAGGAACTTCAATTATTTCACCTAAAATCAAAAATTCAAGAAACATAGGTACATAAGTTTAAAAAAGATTCAATATTTCTCTGTTTACCTTCTCTTACAAAATTTGGAAAATCAAATGAAACAAAAAACTCCTGAAAAACTTTTAAATGTGTTGTATTTTCCGTAAAAGTCAATCCAGTGTCTGGATGAATTGAGAATCCATTTATAGCCCAAGTAGTAATTGAGTCTGGCACTGTTTCCAATATATTTAATCCACCTGCTGGAGTCCTAAACACAAGCAAACCAAAATAATTTCTCTAGAACTCTCTCAAAAGCTTTAAATTCCTTAACCTCTCGAAATCAATGTACAACCAACTTTCGGGAAAAAGTCTCCGAGTTCTAAATCGTGGTGTTGGAAAAGCTGTGAATTAAAAAAATATTTTTTGGTAGGTATTTGTCTCCTTTTGAAGTTTTTTTTTTTAAATAAAGTTAATATCACCTCCCTTAGCAACCGTTGTAATAGTTGGTTTGAAGATATTCGAAAGGACTACTATACCACCCACATTACCACCATGTAACGGATTAATGTAAGGATATTTTAATTCATTGAAAAAGCTAAGTTTATAATTAACAAAGTTCTCATTCAAAATTTTCGATTTATCGATATTTGCCAGAGTGCTTCTATCGACCCCCATTAAACCAACATATGATGCTTCGTCTGTTGTGACATTAATGTTCACTAGAGCTCCAGGATTTGTTTCGTTGTCAGTCTCAATTTTAATCTATATAGGAAGACATAATAATTAAACTACGTCACATAGAAAGTTGAAATTAAAGAAATTGACAACAAATGACAATGTTAAGGTGATTCATTTTGAAGTTTCAATGTCAATATCAATCATAAATTGGAAGAAATTAAAATGAATAAACGTCAAAATGAGGTTGCCAAAAAAAATTCAGTGTGAACACACTCTTAATGTATCGACAATTGTGTTCAATGAACTGTCAAATTGATGTGAGAATCAAATCTTGATATTCTGTCAATACTTTGTGAGAAATGAGGCTCTAAGGCTGTAATAGTGGAATGTCAGAAAACTCACCGAATTATAAGAAGCTCTTTTCACGGTTATATCCTTGAAAGCTCCACTGAATTCCATATTTTGAATATGATGAACATATATTGTTATTTTCGGAACCATCGCAAAAGTGACGTTTAGCCGAAGGATGTAAGTTGTTTGATTCCCAAAAACCTTTTTTGGTAACGAGAAAATGTTTATTTAAGAAAAAATTTTCCATTTTTGTTTTTTCAATCCAACTTACATTTATATGATCGGATTGAATAATATCGTCTCTTGATTGAATTTCATATGAAAACTCAACAATTGGTTCTGATTCTGATGATGTGATTTTAATTTCAAGCTCTTTCCCTTCCTGTGGACTGTAATTGAAAAAAAACAACTCACAATTTATTGAAAATTGACAATGTTCTTACAATTGATTACCTTTTTGTCAAAATATCCAACTTCAAGCCGAACTTTTGTACTTTTAGCCAATGTCTTAGCCCTTTTAGACTTCTTGGATATTCTGCATGCAAATAACACATTTCATAATTTTTATTTGTTACTTTAATTATAGCAAAATCCTTTCCAGTCTCATTTTTATATTCAAATCGAAATTTATCAAGATTATTATAATTATAATTTGATTCTTCGCCGCATTCGACAATAATTTCAATTGGAGATTTTATATCCATTTTCGAATTATGCATTAAGTCTTTGATAGAAGCTTTTACCTAAAAAAACTTTGACATTTTCAAAACAATAAAATGGATTTTTGAGAATTCCCAAACAGACCTTTATGTTTAAAATTGGTTCGAAACTTATATAGATTGGAGTTTGGAGTTGAATTTCGTATGGATGACTGCGTATTTCGAACTCGGATAGTGTAAAAAATTGTTCTTCACTCAATAAATCAGTAACAGTTACTTCTATGTAGAATCTATAAGGAAAACCTGGCTCTTCATCTGGAGCAATATGAAGATCATTTTTAAAATCTAATACAATTGTAGTATTGCCATTGATTTGGGTTTTGAGTGGGAGTTCAAAACTAGATGAACCACGTATTAAGAGTGATAAATTCCCTTGAACAGGTTCACCGTAGAAATATCTGCAAAAATAAAATTTCAATTTTTTATTATTTTCAGTTGTAAATCGTTAGAAAGATTTAAAAAACATGACACTTCGTTATGGTAGCGATGTTTTGACATATGCAAATATCAAAGTGTCATAATGGACAAATGATTTATTACGTTCTGTCATTCATACTCTTAAAAGAGAGCGTTCTTTTTTTGGAAATAAACGAAATCAAATTAAGAACCAACAGAATACAACTGACAGATGTCAACTATATTGTAACACGGTGTTCAGATTGAATTCATTTTAAGGGTGTCATTTTGTCATGTCATCATTTTACTTTGTTCTATTATTAAAAACTCACCTAGCATGAATATCCAAAGCGATTTGATCCTCCTCATAAGCAACTATATTTTTTGTTATGACATCCACATAGAACTTTGATAACTCATATCTATCAATTTCAAAAATTCTTTCAGCTAAATCTCTGTCACCAATTCGAACTCTTATTACCCATATACCCAAAATTGGATAGTCGGATAGTTGAAATTCACTCCTGAAAACACCTTTAACGAGTTTAACGTCAATAATACTCCTGATAAGATTATCTTCATGATCCTTGAAATGTTTAAATTAAATCTCTGCATTGTTAAAATAAAAATGGATTTCTAAAAACAAACTTACATAAATCTGAATTGTTAATATCTCGTTGTTGTTGTTGGTGAAGTTTGCCGGTCTCTTCAATTGATCAATAAAAATCACTCGAAATTTCACCAATTCACCTGGTTTATACTTGTATTTGTTAGTTTGAATAAATGCCCAATATTGATCAGGTTTGAATATAATTAATGAAGATTCTTCGTGAATAATACCGCGATAGCCAAAAAAATTCAAATACGCAACTTCATTGTAATTTGCAGAAGGTGCCTGAAGTTCAATTAGTTTTGTTGTACCCGGTTGAACCTCCAAACCTTCGATTTGACTTAATTCACTGGTGTATCTTTCACTGGACAGACTAATGTTGAACCAACATGACTTATGGAAATCATTGAGGGTTATAAGTAGTTAGAATATCGGACTTGAGGCATAAATTGCTCCTCCTCCATACAAAAATGTTGCTCCGAGCACCAAAACTGCTCATTGAGGAGCAAAAAAAAAAAACACCAAAAAGTGTATAAACTGAATATATGGGAAATGTGTGTGCATACAAAAAAAAAAGGTTTAGGTATAATGCATCGAAATTGAATGTTGTGTGTGGAAAAAAGGGTCTAGGTAGAATGGGAAATGATTGTCGTGTGCATAGAAAACAGGTAGGTATATGGGATATATTGGATAGAATATATTGTTGGAACATTAATTACTGGCGAGACTGTAAATGATCCCTTTTTATGCCAGAAATACAAATTTGAAAATCTCATCGCGTGTATTTGTTGTTGTATATAGAGTAGTATAAATATCGGACTTGAGCAATAGAGCAGTTTTTGAATGATTTTTCTGGTGTAAAATTTTAATTTTCGGTTCGAATCAAATTTTTGTGACTGTGAGTTGTATAATTTCATAGGAAAGAAAATCCAGGGGTTGGTTGATGGAATTTAAGCAGGTTAATATGTGTGTTGAAAATGAAAGATCATTGACTTTGAGGTGGATGAAATGCTATTGGAAAAATATTTGAGCAGCAAAAACAAGTATTTTCCTTTGTATGAGTTGTAATTTGTCTTCTTTTTTTTTGCAGGTTGTTATTTATGAATCCATGAATTGTTGGTGGATAGGGAGGCAACTCATTTAACGTGTAAATTGCTTCGTTTGTATAGAGAACAAATGATTTTTTTAAAAGAGTGTAATAAGGCCTAGATGGAATTAAGAAAAAAAACATGTTCCAATATGAGTACAATATAAGTGCGATAGTAAAAAAGAAAAAATATGGTTGTGGGAATGCATCTACATATACATTTAAATCAGTAAGGCTATAAACTATTAATGAGAAAGGTTTTTTAAGTGTCTAGATAATTAAAGTCTTATCTAAAAATTCCTTGGTCCTTTTTGGAAAAATATTTGAGGAGCAAATTTTTTTAAGAGTGTTATAAGGCCTAGATGGAATTAAGAAAAAACATGTTCTTAAATGAGTACAATATAAGTGCGATAGTAAAAAAGATAAAAAAAGGGTTGTGGGAATGCATCTATACATTTAAAATCAGTAAGACTATAAACTATAGGATATAAACTATCAAATAGAAAGGTTTTCTAAGTGTCTAGATAATTAAAGTCTTATCTTTAAAAATTCATCTGTCCTTTTTCGTGTGTATCCTAAAATTTTCTGTTTTCCTAATAGGTACTACTACTTTTCTTATCTTAAAATTTTATGTTTTTTCTAAAAGGCATGAGGTTTTCTTGAAAACGTGTTTGAACTTGTTTTTTTTTTTTTTTTTTGCTTCCATGGTCCTTTAGCGGAAATGTATAAAAACCAAGTTGATATCCTCGCACAGTTCTCATTCTTAAAGAATATCTCTCTTCAAGCGCAATCGAGTGCTAAGTGTTAATTTTTTAAATTTAAAACAAAAAAAAAAAAAAAAAAACCATCATGAAATCTTTTTTGTGCCAAGTTTGTGGAAAATCGTTTTCAACAAAATTTAATTTAAAAAGACACATGAAAATTCATAAGTCTTTAAACGGTGAAAAGAATTCTTCGGATAATAGTGACTATTGCAGTTTGTGTGAAAAAAGTGTGGCTATGGGGCAGTGGTGCAAACATATCTCATCAAAGTTGCATTGCTCATTAATAAATGAACTTAACAAGAGTATGCATGATGATGACCTAGCTGCCCCAGCAACAAAATATTGTGATATATGTGAAAAAGTAGTCACATTGTGCCAGTGGAATGATCATGTTAATGACATTAATCATTCAAAAATCATAGATGATGTTTTTTCCGATATACTCGTGGAAGTGCAAAATAAAAAACAAAATCAACGGTGTGAAATCTGTGAGGTGGAAGTTCCAGGCGACTGGAGCAAACACATTCGGCGAAATGATCATAAAAGGCTTGTTGCTGAATTACTTTCTGACAACTTTCGCGTTGTAAAGAGCTGCTTCAAGGGCAGAATAGAAACCCTCATATACGAAAACAAGAGGGAAGAAAATTTGATTGTGAATTTATTTTTGGAGGAATCAAAGGACGCGATCCTACTGAAGTTGGAAGAACATCTCCTTAAATTTCAATGCATTAAATTTAACCTGGAACTTTTCGGGGAATTTTACAAACACAATCCCCATGATGATGAAATGCAGATCAGCATAAAATCATTTAATACAAAAATGGAAACTGCTCTCTCCAATGCGGAACTCTTGCCTGCATACACGAATATGGTAGACGAAATTAATACCAAGAGCCAGGAATTCCAAGAAGTTAATAGTGGTTGGTCATTATTACGAATTATGCATGTCGAAATAAATGTAAATCAATACACACCCATAAAAGGGTCGATGTACTTGGAACTACCCCAATTTATTTTAAAGAAAAAGGCATGCATAAATGTTAAGAACGAGGACGTTTATTGCTTCAAATGGGCCATAATATCCGCTCTCTTCGGTAGAGGAAAAAACAATTTGGAAAAACCAGAAACCTACCGAATCAACGCAATAAATGCAAGAGTTCTGTATAAAAATGGGGTGAGAATCGACTTCGGGGACTTACAGTTCCCGCTGAAAGTTGGAGAAATTTTAAAGTTCGAGAAACTGAATCCAACCATCAGTGTAAATGTGTTTGGACTTGATGAGGAGAAGAAGTGCGTTATTGGGCCCTACTATACAACGGCTCAGGAGAAGCAAAACCACATTAATTTGCTTCTCCTACAAAAAGAAGAGATATCTCACTATGTCTGGATAAAAAATATATCAAGGTAAACATATTATAAATTGAAGTCCTACTAAATTTCAACTTACACTTTTGTTTTTTTTTCTTTTCAGACTTATATCAAACCAGGCAAAAAATTACAGAGGGAGGACCTGGTTTTGTAACACATGTCTGTTACGGTTTAATTCGGAATCGAAGGTTGACACCCACAAAACTGAATGCTGTAGGATGGTGACGAAGATGCCAGAGGAAGATAAAGCATCGGTATCGTTCCAACATCACGAGCGGAAGATGGATGTACCATTCAGCATATATGCCGATTTTGAGTGCATCCTTGAGGATGTAGAAGCTGATGATTCCCTGGAGACTGATGATCCGCAAAGAACAAGTAATGTAAAAAAACATATCCCCTGTGCTGGTGCTTATTTTATAAAATCCTTTGATAGCACTCTCAACAAATTTCGATCTTTTAGTGGTAAAAATTGTATTATAGAATTTGTTAAGAGTCTATTAAGGGATTGCTATGATTTATACAATCTAGCACCCAAACCCATGAATATTTTGTCTGAAATAGACTCTCATTACCAAAGTAACTGTCGGGTTTGTCATATATGTAATAAAGAATTAGGTCTAGATAGAGTTGCTGACCATTGTCACTATACTGGCAAGTATAATGGACCAGCACATAATGCATGTAATTTAAGATACAGAAAACCAAAATTCTTTCCAATATTCTTCCATAACTTTTCGGGTTATGACTGCCATCTTCTTATCAAAGAACTTTCTTCCATTAAGGGAAGCATTTCCATAATCCCTCTTAATAAAGAACGCTACGTATCAGTTTCAAAGACAATTCATACAACGGATAAAAGAACTTTCGAATTGAGATTTTTAGATTCATTTCGATTCATGTCTTCTAGTCTCGACTTACTAGCAAATGATCTAACTACAAATGATTTTCATATAGTAAGATCGAACTTCCCAATTGAAGCAGAATTTAACCTTCTGACGAGGAAGGGGGTATTTCCTTATGACTTTATAAATTCATGGGGTAGTTTAGAGTTAACAAACCTTCCTCCGCAAGTCTGCTTTGATAATAAGTTGACTGGTGTACCTTGCACTTTGAGTGAATATAATCACGCAAATGATGTTTGGAGAACTTTTCAATGTCAAAATCTGTTAGGCTACATGGAATTGTATTTGAAAATTGACGTTTTGCTTCTGGCGGATATCTTTGAAAATTTCCGAAGAATCTGCAAAAATATCTATAAACTTGATCCCTGCCACTACTATACTGCACCTGGATTGTCTTGGGATGCGATGCTTAGAACAACGAATGTAAATCTAGATCTTATTCAAGATATAGATATTTATAATTTTGTTAAAAAAGGGATTAGAGGTGGAATTTCTCAATGTTCTCATAGACATTCCATTGCGAACAATAAATATATGAATACTTTTGATAAAGAAAAAGAGTCTCAATATTTAATGTATGTTGATGCGAATAATTTATATGGTTGGGCTATGTCATCCCCCCTACCATATTCTTCAATAAAATGGGTAGATGAATTTAAGAAAATTGACATAATGAATATTTCAGAAGATTCTGAAATAGGATATATATTTGAAGTAGACTTAGAATACCCTACTTCTTTACATGATATCCATAATGATTTGCCCTTTTGTGTGGAAAATAAAAAAGTCAATAATTCTAAATTTTCAAAACTTATTGCAGATTTTACACCCAAGTTTAACTATGTCATTCATTATAAAAACCTTCAGCAATGTATTTCTAATGGCTTAAAGGTCGTTCGAATTCATAAAGTCTTAGAGTTTAAACAATCTCGTTGGCTTAAAAAATATATTGATTTGAACAATCATCATCGAACTCGAGCTACTAGTGAATTCGAAAAAAATTTTTTTAAATTAATGAATAACAGTGTTTTTGGTAAAACTATGGAAAATGTGGATAAACGAAAGGATGTTAAGATTGTCACTTCTTGGGAGAGCAGGCATAAACATCTAGGGGCAAGAGCCTTAATAGCAAGACCCAATTTCCATAGTTTAACTAAATTCACTGAGAATATGATAGCTATTCAGATGAAAAGAGTTAATACTTTTTACGATAAGCCTATATATTTAGGATTTTGTGTTCTAGAATTTTCAAAGTGGAAAATGTACGACTTCCACTATAGTTACATGAAACCCAAATATAACAATAATATAATTCTGAACTATATGGATACGGACTCTTTTATTTATACTATAAAAACTGAAGATTTTTATACTGATATTAGAAATGATATAGATTCGTATTTTGATACTTCTGCATACTCCCTAGACAATCCATATAACATCCCATTAAAAAATAAAAAAGTGTTGGGTATGATGAAGGATGAGAATTCTGGAAAGATCATGAAAGAATTTATTGGTCTAAGATCAAAAATGTACTCATTTTGTGTTGATGAGACCGAAATTAAGAAAGCTAAGGGGGTGAAGAAGATAGCGCTCAAAGATATAGACCTAGATAAATATAAAGACTGTTTGTATAACAAGCGTGTTTATCATGGGAAAATGTTTGTCTTTCGATCTATTGCCCACCAAATTTACACCCAGCAGTTACATAAGGTTGTGTTAAGTCATCTCGATGATAAAAGATTCATTAGGGAGGATGGTATAAGTACTTATGCATGGGGGCATTATAAAATCAGGTCTTAAATAAAAAATCATGTTCACATTTTCTAGTTTTTAAAAAAAGTTTCTAGTTCTAAGAAAATTATGTTTATTTTTTAAGAAAAAATTTAAAAAATTGTTTATAAAAAAATAAAAAATAAAAAAAAATAAATAAATAAATAAAAAAAAAAATAAAATAGTATTTGTTTTTATTACATAAAAAAAAAAACTACGTTAAGAACCTAATATCGAGTTTTGTACGTTAAGAACCTAACATTGAGTTCATAACGTGAACCCAAAAACCTAAAAACTACGTTAAGAACCTAATAACCCTATTTAAATGTTGATGTCATTAAATTCCTTGCAGTTGGATGGAAAGTAAGATAAAAGAAATAATACTGTTTTTAAGATGATAGAATAATATTATTTATTTTATTTCAGTATGTTTACATTTTTATTTTTCAACTTTTAAATTCAAACAATTCTGTTGACAACTTGATCAAGTGGATTATATTCAATAATACGATCATGGAGCATAAGGCAGTAAGCTGAAGTGTTTGCAGGGATATTTCTTGATGTTCTCATCTCCAAGCGTATGTCAACTGCTCCTGTTTTCAATGTCTCATTTTGATGTCTACAGTCTATTACAAAAATTGGCGCACGTGATTTAAATAGATCCCAGGATAAAAGAGGCTCAGTAGAATTCTTATTATAGTAAGTTTTCTGAAAGTCTGCGTACATTCTATAAAACAGACTGTATCTATTCTTTTCAAAAGAAACATTAAGGTCTTCATGAGGATAAACATCAGAGTTTAGATAAACTTTTAAGTCAGTAAGATCACAATGATCAAACGTTGTAGAATCAGCTGATATTTTTTTATTTTTTTCAGTTTGTAGAGCAACGACAATATAGCGAGGTTTCTCTATTTGGGTTGTTGTCTTAACATTCCAGATGTGGTGTGTAGAGTTCAACAGCGTGGGGTATTCATAAAGATCCCAGTTTCGGAAAGCAATTTTCATAAAACTATTTTTGTTTATAGATTTGTATAAAGATAATTTCATAGAATCTGATAAAGTCACATGAGGCATTTTCCACTGCACCTTTTGAAGTTTTATTTGCACATTTTCATCAGTTGGAGAGATAAGAGCATTTTCATCCATTCTAGCTCGCGTAATAATAAGATCATGTCGAGCATTAGGAATAATTTTTGTGTAATCTTCGGCGAATCCCAAAAGTTTGTTCAGTGGAATGCAGTAATTAAAATGAGATGGTTTCAATTTAATAGCAGAGTCAGGAGACCAAGATGCATTTAGTAGCATGTCACTTTCATTTTTAGTTAAAGATAAATAGTTTTTGATCGTTGATGTAATTCCAACATTTCGATTACAGTCGATTTCCTTGCCATTTAGTTCATATCGTATTTCATCAAAGAGAAAAGCCATTGCATTATTTACAAGTTTTGTAGTAAGGATTTCTTTTCCATCTGCTTTAGAAATTGTTCCTTCAACATACAAAAAACTTTCTGAAGGAAGAACATTAAGATTTTGATGTTGTATGGAAATCTGAATGATGTCATTTCGTTCAAAATTGTTTTGATATGGTGAGTAAGTATGATATTCATATTTAGAAATACTTTCATTAATCTCAGGTTCTTGAAAAATGTTCAACATATTTTCTTTTCTATTTTGTTTTGTTTTCGATGCTTTAATGTGTATCCTAATGATAATACAAAGTCCTGATTATCTTTTGTAAGAGGAGATGTTACCGCAGTTGAGTTCGAAGTTGAATTAAGCATCAAATTGTTTTGTGTATTATTTTTATATAAATTTGAATTAATTTTATTATGTTCATATACAATCATGTTTCCGATTTTAAATGCAATCGAGCTGTTATTTTTTCCCCTCTGAAATTGATATCTTTTCCGTCCTGATCAACAATCTTTAAACACAGTGATGTTATCCTCTTGACGTTCACAGGTAAATAAATGACATTCGTTGGAGCTTCTATGATTTTATAGCCTGGACTTACTTTCACAGCAAATTCATGCAAGATATGTGCTGATTGATTATTAATGTACGTTCCTTCAATGATATTACATTCGATGCGGACAGCATTTACTCTATTTATATCAACATAAAGATCTGATTCATGTAGCATATTTGATTTAAGAAGTTGTTTACTAAACCCTAGAATAGCTCCAATAGAATTTGGTTTAGAGAAGTCAATGTCTTCTGAGCTAATTAATTCACATTTCAAAGTATTATTATTTGCTTTGATTTTAATTTCACTCTTTTTTGATCCACTTTTTTTGTTTTTATTGATTTCGCTAAGTTTCTTCTGTATTAAATTATTTATATCTTCTATCTCATATGAACCAATAGGAAAAGATATAACACTATCACCTGCATACAATAAGTTATTAAACTCATCTATATTTGGTATAGAGTTATATGTTTGGAAATCTATAAGGCCACATACATAATTAGATTTCAGTACAATTGGTGGAAAATACTCAGCATTAAGAGTTGATTCATTTCCACTTAAAGTAAGTGTTAACGACATCCCGATTAAAAGATAAATGAAACACTTTTTATTTTTCACCATCATTATATTCATTTTTTTTTTTATTTTAATTTTTGAAAACAACATAACATTGCTCTAATAAAAACCTTAAGCATAAATGACCACAAATAAATGTATCAAAATCTTGTTCTTGAATATAATTATAATATATTTTATTACCAAGGTAGCTTACTACTTCAGTAGGTGGTCTTAAATTTCCAAAACTATCAAAATATTTAACAGTATTATGTTTTTCATCGTTTTTAATATATGCTACCCAATGAGTACCCACACCGGATTCATTATCCAGATTTATAACACCACACTCCTTATCCATTGATACTTTTGGTAAAGAGTTTCGCATGAAAACCCCTCTAAAATGCTTTAAGTGTTTTCTTCCAAACTGCTGAATATCAAAATTAGATAAAGGGTGGTTAGGTAGCAGATCAATTAGTTTTTTGTATTTGACGGGTTTAAAAAAAGACCAAGACCATTTTTATATGGTCGTAAGAATAACCCATTTCCTTGAATAGAAACAGATTCCATAGCCTTGTTATGACGCTTGTTCTCTTCAAACTGTCTTTTAGCAGCTCGTACATCATTGAGCGCTTTTGCAACGCCAGCTGCTCCACCTGTTAGTGATCCTACAGCTGATAAACCGGCAAGAATAGGAGCTAGGAGCGGGAGAAAACCACCACTTTTTGGAAGTGGGATTATTCTAGGTGTTTGAATATGGTGTTTTGTCTTATTTTTAATTACATTCTTTGCAGCCTTCACAGCAATATTAGCAATTGATGTTGTACCACAACAATTGATATTGTTTTTAATAGCATTTTTTGCTTCGTTTATAGCCTTTTTAAACATGTTTTGTTTGCAAACCTTTTTTGATTTCGTCTTATTAGTTCTTTTAATCTCGTTTTTGGCCTTGCTGTTACCCATACCAAATTTAGTTTTAGCTTTCATCATGTTGGTTACTAGGAGACCACTTAACTTTTCAGATGCTGATGAGTCGTTTGCTTTGAATCTTTTCCACGCTTGCTCGGTTAGAATTTTATCAGCAACGTGTCGGTCTGAGAGAGAGTTACTTTTAGAATATGCAATATCGTGTAGACGACAAGCCTCATCCAATGGATTGATTCCTTTATCACCTCTACGCAAACGCTCCTCCAATTTCGTTCCAGGTCCACAGTAATTATATGAAGGAATATGTAGTTCAAATGGTAGTTTATCTATAGCTTTATTCAAGAGCCCTTCCCCTTTAAATGTTTTTCTCTTTTTATTATACTGATTCAGGATGTTATGCTCAATCATATTATGGTTAGCACACCTTCTTAGTTGAAGGTTGAAACATTTCTGATAACAAGTGTATAAAAACAAAATGTTTTATTAAGAAACATCTTAGTCATCATAATGCGCTTTGTAAAGCAGTCAGAAGTCATAAAAGTAAAGAATTTTGATTCCAATGTAAAAATTAAGAAAAAAAAGCATGGATCATTATTTCCAAACAGCATTCGAGGTATTATCGTTGGACCATCAAACTGTGGGAAAACAAATGTAATGCTAAGCATTCTTCTTGACCCCAATGGCTTAAAGTTTGAGAATATTTATATTTATTCCAAATCCCTACATCAACCGAAATATCAATACTTAAAAAAACTGATAACATCAATCAAAGGAATGGAATACAATGAATTTTCAAACAATTGTGAAATAATGGCTCCATCGGAAGCTAAAAATAATTCGATATTTATATTCGATGATGTCGCTTGTCAGAAGCAAAACAATATAAGAGACTATTTTTGTATGGGTCGTCACAATGGAGTTGATAGTTTTTACTTATGTCAGTCCTATACTCATATACCAAAACATCTTATTAGAGACAATGCTAATTTTATTATTCTTTTCAAACAAGACGAATTGAATTTGAAACATGTTTACAAGGATCATGTCAACTCTGATATGACATTTAATCAATTCAAAGAGTTGTGTTCACACTGTTGGACTGACAATTTTGGATTTCTTGTAATAGACAAGGAGAACAGTATTGAAAAAGGTCGGTACAAAAACAGCTTCCATAAAATTGCAATACTATAAATATACATATATCATTTAAAATCAAAACATTCTGTCAACAACACTGTTTGAGAAAACTAGTCCTTCATATTAACGTTAAAAAAAAAAAAAAAAATGGAGGAACACGTGTTAAAAGATTTAATAAAAACAAAAAATGTGCTAAGAAATAAATATTTCCAACTAAAAACCGGTAAAATGACTAGAGAAACTGAGTTAGAAGAGACTTTCAAACCTATTGTTGAACCGTTGAACAAATTAGTTGGAAATGTTACAAAAGAAACAGCAAAGCAGGATGATGACACAAAAATATTCAAGCGTCGTAAGCTACATTTCAAATCTTTCGATGAAAATGAACAGGAAGAAAATCATGATAAAACAAGATCCCCCTCATTAGAAATGGATAGTACAGATGATTCCATTTTGTTTAGTACACCAAAAAATGAGTCAACTTCAAATAAAACATCTTCTCTCATTCAAAAAATATTTACAGAGACAAATCGAGATACAGCATATGGTCCATATTTTGATGTTATTTCAAATTCTATTAAATTAGGAAAGTGTAGGTTTGTCGTGAATGATAACGAAATTATTATTGATGATGAACCTTTCACCCGAACACCTGGTCTCATTGAATTAATTCTAAAGAAAAATCCGAGTAAACATATTTATACCAGCGATGACTTAAAAGAATATGGAAAAATCTTACATAAAACTAATGCCCACAAAGCTAATCACGATAGTTCAAGTCGAATCAAGGCAAATAGAGGGACAAAATATACTAAAATAATTAAACAACTTGCTGCTGGATATAAAAGTGAAACAGAAAAAACTGGTAAATCTTATTCTGATATAACTGAAATGGAGTATACAAACAAAAATATTGAATATGTGTATTGGAACGATTCCAATGAGCTAGTTAATAGACTAAGACTTTTAATGGCGTCAAAAAATGCTGGTAACAATAACCATCAGAATGAAATCAATTCTATAATCGAAGAATTGAAGGAGTCAAATATTATATATTAACGCTATTCCAAGCTAGAGTCTACACACAAAAACGATGAACGTGGACAAGTTCGGTAGAAGCTGTAAGCCCTCTCTTAAAAACGCAGAAGATGCAAGTCCTTCAGGAATAGGATTTAAAATTCTAGCATCGGGTGATTTTGATATGGGGCATAGATATTTAAACAATATAGGAAAAAAACCTAGACATCCAAACCAAGCTGCCTGCAAGGGATATGTTGATGATCAAATAAGTCTTAAAGAAACCGATATTATAAACCACATTAATTCTTCGATAAGTCAAGTTTTATCCACTTTTAATAAGGAAATTCACATGCTAAAAATTCACATCGACTCTTCGATAAAGGAAACAATAAAAACTATGGAGCAGGAAAACATGGAATCATCCTCAACTACTCAAAAACTTAATGATTCCACAGAAGAAAAGTATATTGATGATAAAATAAAAGAAAAAGTTGAGTACATTATGAAGACGCTGTTCCCTAATGTACCCTTTACACCCATAGATTAAAATAATTTAAAAAAAATGTTGTTATATTTGTATTAGTTTTATATATTTTATTATGTATACATATAAGTGAAAACGAAGAAAGATTTTTTGTTTTTTCATTTTCATAAAATAAAATAAAGTTTGTTAGTTAGCATTCAACACTTAAACAACAAGGAACTTCAAAAATGGACTCTGTTAAAATAATAAAAGATATTTTCGATTTTTTGAAAACAAATGGGGAATCAATGTTGGATGAACACTATGGAGAATTTACTAACTGTATTTCAATGGTTGGTAAATTTAAAAATACTATATACGTGGAATCATTGCATGGACATCATTATTCTAATTGTTGTTGGTCATCCAACCAATGTGAAGAAGGGCCAGATACTTGCGGCTGCTACATCATGGAAAAATTGTTAATTAAAATTAAAAAACTTATGTTATTGTATAATAGATTGCAATAAAAGAAAGAAAAAAATATATATATATATATAAAAGTGTTTTCTTTGATTTTGTTGAATTCACTCTTTGTAAATATGAGTAAGCGTGAGGTTGTTGAGGAGTTGCATAAAAGTGCACGTAGAAACTTCAAACGTCGTCATGTTATCATCAAAGGCTACGATGACTTATGGCAAGCTGACTTGGTTGAAATGATACCATATAGTGAACAAAACAGAGGATTTAATTATTTACTGACAGTTATCGATACATTTTCGAAATTTGCATGGGTCATCCCAATGAAAAACAAAAAAGGTATAACCATTACGGAAGGAATGGAACAAATATTTATATGTTCTTCTAGAATTCCAAAGAATTTACAAACGGATGACGGAAAAGAATTTTTCAACATAAATTTCAAAAGCTTGATAAGAAAATATAAAATTAATCATTATTCTACATTCAGTTCTTTGAAGGCTTCAATAATTGAAAGATTTAATAGAACTTTTAAAGAAAAGATGTGGAAAGAATTCAGTTTCAATGGCAGCTATAAGTGGATAAATATTTACGAAAAATTGCTTCATGATTATAATCACTCTTTCCATAGAACAATTAAATGTAAACCTGCAGAAGTAAATAAAAGAAATTCAAAGTTATTATTACCACTTTTTAAAAATAATGCAAAAGAAGTACGTAAACGAAAATTTAAAGTTGGTGATAAAGTGAGAATCAGCAAGTATAAACATGCATTTGAAAAGGGCTATACACCTAACTGGACAACAGAGGTTTTTAAAATAAGAAAAATCAAAGTTACAAATCCATATACATATCTTCTTGAAGACTATCAAGGAAAACCTGTTCAAGGTAGTTTCTATGAACCAGAACTGATGAAAACTAAATGTGCAGATATTTTTCTTGTGGAAAAGGTTTTACAAAACAGAGGAAATAAGGTTCTTGTTAAGTGGTTGGGATTTCCATCAGAACATAACTCCTGGATTAATAAAAACGAAATAATATAAAATATAAGAATTGTAAAATAAAATCAAAAGAAATAAAAGATAGATTTTTTTCTTCAACTGGATATTTATTTTTTCTTTTTTTATTATTATAATTTTTTTTTTTTTTTTTTAATTTATTTATTATATCCTAGGTCTTTTTTTCTCTCCTTTTAAATAATTTCCGGATGGCCACCGCTTTGCATCCAATAAAGGATCGGGGATTTTTTTCCTTTTTGGACGAAACTTTGCCAGTATTACTCTCTGCAGAAGCGCACTTGATTTGTATTCCTCATCGTCGAAGAGTTCCTCAGGATCAAAATAGTTTGGTCCATATTCGTCCTCCAGCTGTTTTATGGCAGCATGTCCAGTGAATGGATTAAAAAGTGCTTGTTGATACCGATATGTTGGTCCGAAATCCACTCTTTCCTGGTTGGGATTTGGACAGTACAAATCTGGCTCCTCCTGGAATCTTCTAGGGTCATCATCCTTCACAATTTCCATTTTTTATTTGTTTAAACGTTACTGTGGTCTCAAGTAAACTACTAACCATTTCTAAGTATCGAACCCTTATATTGGTTCATATCTATATACCTATTCCTTGTACGCATATACCATATAAAGAAAAAATAACATGTATTGTATATGCATCACGATTCTAATCAGTTTTTTAAATTTTCTACCCCTTATAAAAAAAGAAAAAACTGTGGGTATATAAAGCAATACCTGTACAAATTAAAAGATGGGTGTGTCAGTGACTCTAATTTGAATTTAAAAAAATGTAAAGAAATAAAAAAATAAATAAAAGAAAGATTTTTTTTTTTTTGATTGTATATTTACAACAATATTTTTCTTTTTAAGGAATGAATTGATTATTATTTCATTTTCATAAATTTTAGTTCATGGGTTGATCCGATTTGTCTTACAATCTCTAAGACATAGCCACCTCCCCCAATTGTTGTCATGGTGCTTACCGAAAGTTGGGAATATCTCTGAGGTAGAAAAGTCTGTAGGAATAAATAAATTACAAATTACTTTAAATAAAGAACAACTAAAAAAATGTATATATTTTTTTTTTACTTACTGTGAACTCTCCAAGATCTGCGACAATGCTATCCCCCCAACGCGTTTTAACTTTTCGAAGAGCGAAAATATTGTATTTAATGTTTGCTTCCAGCTCAGATATTTTTTTGGATGGTTTAAAATTGCTTATTTCGTTAAGCGAGTTTGCTTCTCTTACAGCAAAATCATCAAGAGTGAATATGGAATATTCTTCTTCAAAATACATTATTTCTTTTCGACTTCTCTCGACAAACTGTGTCTGTCAGTAACAAATATTTTTCTTTTTATAGAAGACCGTACACTCAATAATCATAGATTTTGTTTTAAAATGTTCATTCATGTACCCCCTTAGTGGAGAAAAAGATAAAAGACAAATTACAACTTATACAAAGGAAAATACTTGTTTTTGCTCCTCAAATATTTCTTCAATAGCATTTCAACCATCTCAAATCATCGATCTTTCATTTTCAACACATATTAACCTGTTCAAACACGTTTTCAAGAAAACCTCATGCCTTTTAGAAAAAACATAAAATTTTAAGATAAGAAAAGTAGTAGTACCTATTAGGAAAACAGAAAATTTTAGGATACACACGAAAAAGGACAGATGAATTTTTAAAGATAAGACTTTAATTATCTAGACACTTAGAAAACCTTTCTATTTGATAGTTTATATCCTATAGTTTATAGTCTTACTGATTTTAAATGTATAGATGCATTCCCACAACCCTTTTTTTATCTTTTTTACTATCGCACTTATATTGTACTCATTTAAGAACATGTTTTTTCTTAATTCCATCTAGGCCTTATAACACTCTTAAAAAAATTTGCTCCTCAAATATTTTTCCAAAAAGGACCAAGGAATTTTTAGATAAGACTTTAATTATCTAGACACTTAAAAAACCTTTCTCATTAATAGTTTATAGCCTTACTGATTTAAATGTATATGTAGATGCATTCCCACAACCATATTTTTTCTTTTTTACTATCGCACTTATATTGTACTCATATTGGAACATGTTTTTTTTCTTAATTCCATCTAGGCCTTATTACACTCTTTTAAAAAAATCATTTGTTCTCTATACAAACGAAGCAATTTACACGTTAAATGAGTTGCCTCCCTATCCACCAACAATTCATGGATTCATAAATAACAACCTGCAAAAAAAAAGAAGACAAATTACAACTCATACAAAGGAAAATACTTGTTTTTGCTGCTCAAATATTTTTCCAATAGCATTTCATCCACCTCAAAGTCAATGATCTTTCATTTTCAACACACATATTAACCTGCTTAAATTCCATCAACCAACCCCTGGATTTTCTTTCCTATGAAATTATACAACTCACAGTCACAAAAATTTGATTCGAACCGAAAATTAAAATTTTACACCAGAAAAATCATTCAAAAACTGCTCTATTGCTCAAGTCCGATATTTATACTACTCTATATACAACAACAAATACACGCGATGAGATTTTCAAATTTGTATTTCTGGCATAAAAAGGGATCATTTACAGTCTCGCCAGTAATTAATGTTCCAACAATATATTCTATCCAATATATCCCATATACCTACCTGTTTTCTATGCACACGACAATCATTTCCCATTCTACCTAGACCCTTTTTTCCACACACAACATTCAATTTCGATGCATTATACCTAAACCTTTTTTTTTTGTATGCACACACATTTCCCATATATTCAGTTTATACACTTTTTGGTGTTTTTTTTTTTTGCTCCTCAATGAGCAGTTTTGGTGCTCGGAGCAACATTTTTGTATGGAGGAGGAGCAATTTATGCCTCAAGTCCGATATTCTAACTACTGTTATAGAAATGTGGAAGACAGAATCGTATCGAGCTATTTGTGGAACAATGATCGTATAGTACCTGGGAAAAGTAAAAGAATTCAGATTGGTTTCATGATAATTGTTCTGTCAAAACACTATCTCCAAAGTACTTGACGGCTCAATCAATTTTTTGCAAACGCATTTGACATTAAAGCAGTTGTCGTCATCTTACAGCTGTTTCGCTTTTATCAAAATTTTGATAACTTAGTATTTTTATAACTACAAGGAATAAGTTAAGACAACATTTTATCAACGCAAATTAATATCAAGAACAATAATTAATTCTGACAGGTGTCACTTTTTTTAAACTCCAAAACTTGATTCACGAAACCTTTTTATTAAATTGCTGCAGATCAAAGATATTTTTTATTACAAAAACTTCTCATAAAATATTAAATAATATAATACACCTGTCATAGAATAATAAAGCTCAGCTTTCAGTTGAAAGAAATCGCATAATTAGTTGATATTTTGACACAATTCCATGTGACTGGATTCACTTACGTATGTCGTTAGAACTTAGTCATTGCTTGACCACTTGACTTGACACTCTTGACAGCCTTGAATTTCAAGACCATAATTGCATTGTTTACATTTTATTTTTCTTTAATTACTAAGTAACGTCAATAAAAAACTGACAAGCACTTTTTTCTTACATCTCTGCTTAATCTTTTTTATTGTTTAAATTTTGTGGTTTCAATTTAATTTTTTCAATTATTTAAACAAACCCTTTTTTGATTGATAACACTCTCCAAAGGTCACTGAATAATATGAACGCAATACAGAAGCACGTTAATTTAATTGACATTTTAAGTTTGAGAATAGATTTTCAAGTTTTACACGATCATCCAGTACCGATGACTGTGAAACAACGACTAATGTCAATAAAAGAAAACAAGATTTTTGACACTGGATTGCAAATTGCAGGTACGAGTACATATACCGGAAAAAGGCAATTATTGACAACATTCAATCAAACTTGAAAATTATATAAGAATCAATGATCACTGTATTTTTTTTTTATTTATGTATATTTAAACCAGTTAACTAAGAATTAATATTAATATGAAGATGCATTTTTATACAATAGCATTGAACACTTTTAAATGAGATGAGTAAATTGAAGGGAAAACAAGTTTATAGATGCTGCAGCTGATTGGTTAGATGTCAAACGTATTGTGCCAGATTTACGTTATTTTCTTTATGTCAAAGATTATTTCTGTGAATGAGAACTGGCTTACAGCTTTTCAAAAAAATTCTTCATTACAAAAATCGTTATTCAAAATTCCCGGCAGTTGGTTTTTGTGCCAAAATTCTTCTGCAAATAATAGTCCGGTAGCTGATCCTTGGATGTCACTAATGAATAGTCCGCTGGTCAGACAGACTTATTCAGGGAACTTTCGGCGATAGATGGCTACTTCTGGTACGTTTTTTTTGCGCTTACCTATCCGATCGCTCTGGGAGCCGAAATATTTCACTCCAAAGTGAAATTAAACAATTTCGGCCCAGCAAATAATTCAGTATTTTTGAGTGTAACAAGAAAAGTGCTCACTTTTTGACATTCTAGAAACTTTAGTTATTTATCTAACGAATTTTCTGCTACAGAATCCAGTAGAAATCTTGAAAAACCGGGTTTGTTAACTGAAATTCACTTAATCCCACTTCAAATCGAAAAACAAAAATGATGTTTTATTTATTTTTATGTTTAATGGTTAAATATTTAATTAATGATGTTTTTATTTTAACAAAGTATCAAATTCAAAAACAGTGTTTTCAATTATTTTATCAAAAATCATTGATCATAAAATTGTTGGTACTTTTTTGATCTAAAAATGAAAATAAACATTTTACTTAATTATGTTCAAATTAAAATGGAATGATCTGCTAACCTTTGTCCTGTGAACCATAAACAACTATCAATCCCGGTTTTGAGTTCAAGACTCTGTATTTCTTCCTAATTTCCATCTCAATACAAGTTTTGTCTGTGGCTAAATTTGGTTCAAAGTATACAACAGCCTTTTCTCTGCCATTATAGACTTGAATTGACTAGAAAAAAATATTTAAGAAAAAGTTATAAAATTTAAATTAAAAAAAAAAAAAAACTACTTTAATATTTTTAGCTCTTTTCGAATCTTTTTCGGTGAATACGAAACCAGATTCTAGGTTAACTTCCATTGTTGTTAATTTGTGTGGTGTGTCCTTTTTCAGCGGATTCGAGCAACAGATTTTCAAAATTCCCAAATGCTTTGAAATACTCCGAGATGATATGTTCGTGGTATAGAGCGATGAATTCTGATGTTCTGGTAAAAGATTGTAATAATATCTCACATACACCACAGCAAATCCGTGGCCTTTGCTTTGAATATTTATCTTTCGGGAATTTTGGGATATCTTAAAACAAAACCCAAAGTTTTTGAGAAATTATAAAATAAAATTCTGTAAAAAATTCACCTCAAATGTTTGTAAGACTTGGGAATTATCAGAGTTAATGTGAAAATCTCCTGATTTTTTCTGATCATCTTTAAACTTAATGTCAAGCTTTGTTTTGCTCAGGAAAAGCTTCTCAACGAATGCAATCATTGCCTGTAAGGCTACCATTGGAGTTATGGAAGATTCTTCTTTTTTCGAAACAATCAAGCCTCGAACAACTTGTAGTAAGCTTTGCTCTGGTATTTCTTGAGATTCGAAGAGATTTATTAAATTTCCAGCAGTCATTTCGAGATATGACAGAAGTTCATCCGAATTTGTAAATAGCTCTTGTTGACCTTCAATTAAAAAAGAGAACAAAATTAACAACTTTAACGGTTTTAAAGAAGTGAACCCACCTGTCAAACTAGCCTTTGAATTGAGCTTCTTCAAGTTATCGTCAGCTTTTTCATATTTTCCCAAAAACAAAGCATATGCCGCCAAAACGGAAATTTGAGAATATTCCAGATCATCAACTGTTTCATATAAGAACACAAGACTCTTTTGAATTACTTCCTTGTATGTTGTCCTTGACTCCTTTTTTTGAAAAAAAAAACACAGAATGGATTTTAAGAAACAATTTTTTGTCAAATACTATTTACTTCATCCATTAAGAACACCATCAATCCAAAAGCTGTACATTTGACATCTTCTTCTATTCCGCCCTGCGATTTGTAGTGACCACTTTTTTGTTGATTTGACTTAAGATACTCTAAGCCTTCATTTATGACCATAGGATCTATACGTACGAACTCATTGGCCTGTTCCAATCCCCACAATGATAACACTGTTCGCCAAACATCACCCGTTCTTTCATTGTTCCTTTCGAAGAGTCCAAACGAACCATCCAAATGTTTGAAGGACAATTGAGTCTGATATCCGAGTTCAATGTTTTCCCTTATCTTGTTTTCCAGTTTGGGGTTCGAATAGTTGAGGACCTATAAAAAAATGAGTGAAGGAAACAGTACCAATCCCAACTGAAGTACGAACCTTGAGGTATTTCAAAACTATCGAATTGGAGACAATTAGTTTGATATTGTCCTCGCTATTTCCAAACGGAACTCGTGCAAGTTTCTCCAGCTTTGTCATCAAAGGACGGAATATATCTCCAACCACTGAGACCTCAACTCTCTGAGATCCCGATACAGCGTTTTCGGGAATATCAATCGAGATTTCGTCTTTTCGTTCACCTTCCTTGGGTAGATGCACCAAACAGGTCTTTGACATGGCATAAGGTATACCTTCAGGTTGGACTTTGAGTGTCTTTTGAACACCATCGAATCCTACAGAGGAGAGAGCTTGAACAGTTACATTATATTGTCCTGGCTTAAGCGCCTTCATGAAAATGAGAATTTTTTCCCTATTATTTGCAGCAACAAGCTTCGAAATATTTGGCTTAGACCCAGTGGTATCTTCAGGCTTATCAAGGATAAGAAGGTCTTCGCTGTCAGTTTCAATTGTGATTGATGTCATAGCGTCTTGGTCCATAAAGTTACTTATGTAAATTGGGACTTCAATCACTTCATCTAGAATACAAAAAGCCTTCAGATTCAGAGCTCTCTTTCATCCGCAAAGTATTCTCACTCCCTTTAACTAGACTTGGCAAATCCATTGATACGACAAATTTTTGAAAAACCCTCAGATTTGTTGTATTTTTCGTAAATGACAATCCACTCTCTGGATTAAGGGAGAATCCAGTTATGGCCCAAGTTGTAATTGAGTCTGGTATAGTTTCTAAAATTTTTAAACCTCCTGCAGGTGTCCTGAAAGAAATCAAAACAATTCTTCAACTCCAGGGACATAAGTGTTCCCTTCCTTACTTTTCAAAATCCAAAAACAACCAACTTTCGGGAAAGAGTTTTCGAATGCGTTTTGGTGGAACTGTCGGGCCGGGACCTTAATTATTTTGTTCATTGTTTAAATTGTTGGAATTCTTCTTTGACGAAAGTTTTACTTACGATCTTCTCCTCCCCCATAACCTGGCGGAAGGGCATTTGAAAAAGTTATGATATCTGGTGTTCTATAGTAAAACGGTGTATGATAGTAATAGTTTACAGAGTTGACACTGCCAAGGCCCCAGTTGACATTTTCCTCATTGAAAATGCCAGTTTTCTCTCGACTTTGCAAAGCACTCGGATCGAGTCCCATCAAGCCAACGTAGGACCCTTCATCGGTGGAAACGTTTACATAGACAGATTCTCCAGGCTTAACTTCGTTTTCGGTTTTTATTTCGATCTACATATGAAAATTTAATTTTCGTTCTCATCTGGAAATTCTATAAATTCTCAACATTTCAAGACTATTTCTAAAACTTACCGAATTTGGAAAAGCTCTTTTTATAAGAACATCCTTCAACTGTCCAACGAAGTTCTTATTTTGGATGAGATGAGCATAGATTGTTATTTTTGGAACCATTGCAGATGTCACATTGAAACGGAGGATATGTGTTGTTGATGGATTTTCTGGAACCTACACATTATTTAATCCAAATAATCAGTTAAACACTCTTTGACACTAATTTTTACTTACTCTCACGAAGTCCGATTTGACAATATCTCCCCTTGAAACAATTTCATACGAAAACTCTTCAATTGGTTCTGGATTTTTCAATTTAATTTCAAGCTCCTTACCCTCTTGTGGACTAAGGAAAAAACACAAAATTAGTTCAAAATTCGTTCTTTGACAATTCATAACGGGTGGCGAAAAGTCGCTTTAGGATTCCTTTCTTATCAAAATTGACATAATCTTTGCGCCACCTTGCGGACACAATTTTACCTTTCTGTCAAAATGTCCATTTCGAATAAGGTCGGTGTTATCTTCGAAAAACTTCTCAATGATATACAATCTTGATATTCCGCAAACATGAAGCATTCCGTATAATTTTTATTCTGGAATCTTATCATCGCAAAATTCTGTCCATTTTGACTTTTATATTCAATGCGATATTTCTCTTGTTCCTTGTATCCAATTTGTTCGAAAGGCTTCTCAGAACATTCAACTATAACTTCGATTGGGTGTTCGGGATCCTTGATTAGATTTTCATTCAAATCTCTTATCACGAGTTGTGCCTGTATAGACATTTTCTAATCATCATTTTATACAAAAACAAAAATGGAAATTATTAACAACCTTTATGTTGAGAAATTCGTCTGATTTGAAAGCCCTGTCAGTTTGAAATTCAAGCTTATAAGGTTTGGTCCATACAGCAATATCTATTTCCTCACGAGATTGTTCTTCACTTAAGTCTTCTGTTACAGTGGCCTCAATGTGAAACGTGTATATCTCTCCTGATGGAATTTTTGGCACATCTTGACGTATAACATGAAGATCGTCTTTAAGATTGAAAATAATTTTAGATGTTCCGTCGATTCGGGATTGTTTAGTCATTGTTTTAACGGTTTCTGGATATGGAACTAGTACAGACGTCACTTTTAGGGATAAATTTCCTTTGACAGGTTCACCATAAAAATACCTATAACGAAGAGTTTGCATGTGTCAAATGCAATTGTATAAACTTAAGAGTCTTATGATTTGACAAATAACTGTTTGCTTAACTTACTTGGCAGTTACTTCCAATACCGTTTGATTATCGTTCATTGAAACTTCTTTTGGATAGTTTAATATGACATTGAACTTTGGCAACTCATAACGCACAACTTCGAAATCCTTATGTGTAAAATATCGATCACCAATGGAAACCTTCATTCTCCATCGTCCCACATTAGGATATTCAGAAATTTGTAATTCACCCCGAAAAACTCCTTGTACGAATTTTACATCGTGAAAGATTTTAAGAGTATTAGATTTACCATCCTATTAATAAATAGAAGTCCATACAAAAGTAATTGATAGCCAATCAAAACTTACATAAATTTCCACAGTTATTTCTTCGTTCAATTTCGCTGGTCTTTTTAATTGATCAATGGCAATTATTCGAAATTTTATCAATTCACCTGGTTTGTATTTGAGCTTGTCAGTTTGGGCAAATGCCCAGAATTTTTCATTTTCCAAATAGATTATTTCTGATTCTTTGCTTATGATGCCACGATATCCGAATATTTCTAGGAATGCGAATGTGTTGTTCGAAGCAGGAGCATGCAGTTCAACCAATTTGGTTGATTCCGGTTTGACCTCAATAGCTTCTAGACCATAGATTTTTTTGCGATCTGGGTAGCTTGTAAGGCTGATGTTAAACCAGCAGGATTTGGGAAAATTATTTAGGGTAAATGATATATGGAACGGAGACTCTGGCCGGAGTGATGCAGGTGCAATAATGGTGTAGTATCTGGAAGAGAATGAATTCAAATTACTACGATTTTGGACAATATTGAACATATAAACTTATTAAATGAAAAAAAAATTGATCTCACTACATGTGGCTCGTTTTGACGTTTCATCATTCAACTTTGTTTACACTTAATAGAAAGAAACTATAGTATCTGAAATCTGTCACAAGCAATTAAAATCCAATGTATAACGTCAAAAGTCGTTGTTATCTGTCAAAATATAATAGATAACAAATAAGATCTTTTTAGAAGAAAAACCTTTCAAACTTCATAAAAGAATAATAAAAATGTAAATTTATACGACCACGGCTTTTTTCAAAGCATGTATGTACTTAGAAACAAGTTATAAATTACAATTAAAATGAATTCATAATTTACTTATTTCTAGTTCTTGTTTTTTTATTAGTTCATAAATATTACGGATATTTTTATTTTAATAAATGCAAACATGTTATGCGTGATTGATTTTAAATTGAAGCTTCATTGAGCAAAGATAATTTTATAATTCCTGCATAAGATTGAGCAATGTAAACTATTTTAAGTCACGAAGAATTCATAAATTCATGACTACAAAACTAGATAATTTTTAAATTAACTGTTTTGTTTTTATTTATTTGAAATTCAAAAACTGAAAAAGCTTGAACTTGCATATTTATTGATTTATATTTTTGAATTTAAGTCAAAATTTTCACAAATATTAATGTTTCCAGTTTCTAATTTTATTTATGTATGTAGATTGATAATGAATCATTGAACTTATTTTTGTTAAAATTTTGACAGCAACACCATTTTTTCATCAACCGAAACCACACAACAAATCAAC
This sequence comes from Scaeva pyrastri, assembly GCA_905146935.1. Classification (NCBI taxonomy): domain Eukaryota; kingdom Metazoa; phylum Arthropoda; class Insecta; order Diptera; family Syrphidae; genus Scaeva; species Scaeva pyrastri. The sequence continues at coordinate 78,481,428 of LR989928.1, read as the reverse complement.
AATACAAAATTTAATTGCTATCCATTCGGCATTAGAAGAGATCAATTTTTAGTTTTTTGTTAATTTTTTTTGCCATTTTTTCTAATACGAAATTTAATTTTCAACGGAAAATTATTTTTGTTCTAAAACGTACCCTTTGCATGTACCTACACATGTATGTGAACGAATTTTGGTTATCTCACCACCTCCAAAATTAGCTGCCGGCTCTACTACTTTTTCTACTTTTTTGATTGAAGATGATTTTTGAAATGCACTTAACAACACCAAGATGAATAAAAAGAGTGTAACTTCTACAAAACATCTAACGTTCCGCATTTTAGTTTAATTACAAAACCGACAGTGCGCGACACGGTGTCGTTCGTCGACACAGAAATACTTGTAACAACTATTAATTGTGTAGTTCTACACTCTACAGTTTACCAAGTTAACAAGATGTTCTAAGACGGACTAAAGTGGCTAGACTGGCTGACATAGCGCAGCAGGGCAATAAATAATGTTGATCAAACGCGAAGTAATTAATTAAATGCGGAAAACTATGATGATGACGTTTCGATTCAGTTGTAATTCCATATAACGAGTTTTCTTTGAAAATTAATTTATAGAATAATCTGCATACTTCAAGACCTAAAGTCTAACTAAGATTTAATTTTTAGTTTAAGAACTTTGAAAAAAGTATGTCACTTAGAAAAGAAGATATTAAGACTCCAAAACTGTTATACAAAAACATTTAAAGTTAATCCAAGTGTCAAACATTCGTATTACATTCCTTGGCAAACGTCAAATGATCGATAATAATTTGATCCTCAAACGGACGTCATTAATTCTTCAAAATGGTAGTTAATGTCAAATTTGCTCTGAGAGAAAAAAAAAAACAAACGTAAGCCATTCCTATATTTATGACTGCTCAGTTTATTTCTTTCAATCATAGAAAAGTTTTTGTAATTTTTATCTTCATTCCATGATTTACTTAATCCATTCCTCTAAAAATCAGAAATCATTGATCGTGAAACTCTTAGCAGATTTTCGATCTAAATGAAAAAATGAAAATTTGTAGTTCAAAAGAAACTGTGAGTTATTTATACATACCCTCCTCATAAACGTCATAAACAGTGATCCAACTTGGTTTTGAATTGAAAACTTTGTAAACGTTAAGAACATTCAGTTCGGTACAAGTTTCATTAGTTTGTGTAAGCTCGAGGTAAACTATGGCCTTATTTCTGATATCATTAATTTGTACAGCCTAAGTAAAAATTGAAAATGGTAAAATAGAAAACGATTTTTCGAAAAACGTAAATACCTTGATATTTGTACTTAAGTTTGTGTCTTCTCGGGAATTTTTGTTGGTGAATTTGTAGCCAGATTGAAGATCAATCTCCATTTTGAATAATTTGTTTTGAGGGACACTCGAACAAATCATTAAGAATCCCGAACGTTTTGAAGTCCTCCGAGTTGAAATTTTAATAACATATTGAGACGAAGTCTGAGTTTCGGGTAAAATATTGTAATAATATCTCACGTCCACCACTGCAAACCCATGACCATTGCTTTGAATACTTATTTTGCGAGAATTCGGAGAAATCTAAACAGATAATTATAGTTTTTTTTTTATTTTGAAAATATTTCCAAAAAACGAAATTAACCTCAAAAGATTGAAAAATTCGTGAATTTTCTGAGTTTATTTCAAAATTCACCGATTTATTTTTATCGTCTTTAAATTGAGTGCTAAGCTTCGTTCCGCTTAAGAAGAGCTTCTCAACAAATGTAATCATGGCTTTCAAGGCTACAATGGAATGTATAGAAGATTCTTCCTTTTTCGAAACAATCAAGCCTCGAACAATTTGTAGAAAGCTTCGTTCTGGTATTTCCTGAGATTCGAAGAGTTTAATGAAGTTTCTAGCGGTGGTTTCAAGATGTGCCTGAAGGGTATCTGGTCTTGTCCATAGCATTTGTTCATCTAAATTTCAAGCAGAATGAAAAAAATAAACTAATAATCCTTTGCAATGGAAAAAAGTACCTACTTGTCAAATGAGCACTGGGTGTGAGTTTCATCAAGTGATCTTTGGCCTTTTCATGTTTTCCCAATAACAAAGCATAAACTGACAATGACGAAATCGGAGAATATTCCAAATTTTCAGTAATGTTGTACAAAAACTCAAGACCTTTCTTTATAACGTCATTGTAGGAGGAGTCTTTTGAGTTCTTAATGAAATAAAAAAAAAATAAAATACGATTTTGAACAACAAAAAAATATTCATTACTTCATTCATTAAGAAAACCATCAATCCAAAAACTGTAATTTTGACATCTTCTTCTGGACCACTTTCCGATTTAAAACAGCCATTCTCTTGTTGAGCGGATGCCAAATAATAGAGACCTCTATTTATGACCCAAGGATCTATTCGAACGAACTCATTCGCTTGTTTCAATGCCCACAATGAAAAAACTGTGTGCCAAATGTCACCAGTTCTTTCGTCTTTCTGTTCAAACGATCCAAAAGAACCATCCAAATATATGAATGACAGTTGATTTTGGTAGCCTAGTTCGATATTATGTCTTAGTTTGCTTTCTAAGCTTGGATTTGAATAATTAAGAACCTATAAGACAAAAATTACTTCTTTTTACGAAACTTTTCTGTTAATCACATAAAGAAATCATATTAACCTTAAGATATTTCAAAACTAGGGAATTTGAGGCAATAAGTTCAGTATTTTCTTGGGAATTACCATACGGAACTCTAGCAAGCTTCTGAAGAGTCTTCATTAGAGGTCCAAATACATCACCAACTACTGAGACTTCAACTCTCTGAGATCCCGATACAGCGTTTTCGGGAATATCAATCGAGATTTCGTCTTTTTGTTCACCTTCTTTGGGAAGGTGCACTAAATAAGTCTTTGACATGGCATAAGGTATACCTTGAGCTTGGACCTTCAGAAGCTTTTGAACGCCATCACTTCCGACAGGGGAGAGAGCTTTAACAGTCACGTTGTAATGCCCGTGCTTAAGTGGTTTCAGGAAAATGAGTATTTTTTCGCTTTCATTAGCGGCAATGAGCTTCGAGATATTTGGCTTGGATCCAGTGGTATCTTCAGGCTTATCAAGAATAAGAAGGTCTTCACTGTCAGTTTCAATGGTGATGGAAGTCAAAGCTGCTTCGTTCATAAAGTTGCTTATGTATATTGGAACTTCAATAGCTTCACCTGAAAAAAAACATGCTTTATTTGAAGCTCTCTTTAATTGTAATAATTTTCTAACCATTCTTTACTAAGCTCGGTAAATCCATGGAAACGAAAAACTCCTTAAAAACCCTCAGATTTGTTGAGTTCTTGGTAAAAGTCAATCCAGTTTCAGAATTAATAGAGAATCCAGTAATAACCCACGTAGTAATTGATTCTGGTACGGTTTCCAAAATATTTAAGCCTCCAGCAGGTGTCCTGAGGAAAGTTAAAATTCTTGAACTTCATTGAAACGAAAAAAAATGGTCGATTTTTTTTACTTCTTAAAATCTAAAAACAACCAACTTTCGGGAAAAAGTTTACGAACACGTTTTAATGGAAAAAATCCGCCTCCTCCTAAACCTCCTCCAAATCCATCAGCTGCAGGTGGGAAAACATTTGACAAGGTGATAACAGCACCCACCCGGCCATTAAAATTAGATTGATCGTAAAAATTCAATGAATTCGCGCTGCTAAGTTGTAAATTGACATAATCATTATTTAAAATATAATTTTCATCGAGGTCTTGAAGAGCACTTCGATCTAGTCCCATCAAGCCAACGTAGGATCCTTCATCAGTTTTAACGTTAATAGAGACTTCTTCGCCAGAATATGTTTCGTTCCTAGTGAAAATTTCGATCTGTAAAAATTTGAAATCAAAATAAAGGAACTCGCAAAATGACTTTTGCATGAACTGTCAATTTGACACATGGTCAACAACTTACAGAATTTTCGAAAGCTCTCTTTACGAGGACATCCTTTAACTGCCCAATAAATTTCATGTCTTTAATAAGATGGACGTAGATTGTTATTTTGGGAACCATTGATGCTGTCAAATTAAAGCGAAGATTATGCGTTGTCCGATTTCCGACAACCTGCTTCTAAAATATTTATAAAAACACAATAACCATTATGTAGATCATTCTCAATTAAACTTACGTTAACGTATCCCGATTCAACTATATCCCCTTTGGACACAATTTCATATGAAAACTCTTCAAATGGTTCAGAATTTGTGATTTTTATTTCCAGTTCTTCACCCTCTCGGGGACTAAAATAGATCAAAATAGATCAATTTGTGTCAATTTTAGTATTTGACACCTACCTGTCAGTGAGTATCTCCATGTCAAATGATGACATTTTTTTGTCTACCCATTTCTTTGACGATTTACTTTCTCCATATTTTGCATAAATATAACATTCGGAATAATTTTTATTGGTCACTTGTATTATGGCGAAGTTTTTGTCAATTTCGTTTTTATATTCAACATGATTAACATCAGTGTCACCGTAATTAAATAGGTTCACTTTTCCACGACATCCAATTACAATATAAATCGGCAGTGCATTTGTGTCCAAAACTGATTTGTCTTCTAAATCTATTATGAGAACTTCAACCTAGGAAAATCATTTTAAATACGAAACAAAAGACTAAGTATTTTAAGAAAATTTAGCAAACCTTCATTTTGAGCAATGGTTCCGAATTAAATGTCCCTGGAGCTTTCAATTCAAGTTTATATGGTTGCCTATAGACTTCAACTTCTATAGCCGTTCGAGATTCTTCTTCACTCAAATCATCAATTACAATAGCTTCTATGTGGAATTTTTTAAAAACCTCAGGGGAGGAAGGTGAACCATAAAATTCATTAAAAATTTGATCTTGATTTTGAGGAATTAATTGAAGATCAGTTTTAAGTTCCAAAGCAATTTCAATTTGTCCATTGATTTGAAAGTTGTATGTTATCAATGGATCGGGGAGGTATGGAAAACTGATACCCTCGGTAACAATGAGCGTTAGATTTCCTTTGACTGGTTCTCCGTAGAAATAACTGAAAATTTTGAACTTATTTTCAATCGGATATAGGAAAGATCAAAAATGTCAAAAATCATAATATTATCTTATACATTCTGAATGGTCTTACTCCTAAATGACCAACTTAACTTAACCGAAATTTCAACTACACTTCAAATCTTTTATTAAACTATTCTTAAAAGCTGCAGTAAATTAACTTTATGATGAATAATATAGTTGACAGTAATCTTGTAAACACATTTCAGTTCTACTTATCTGTCAAAATCGAAAGAAATGGTCAATCCCTTTAATATGTCACATTTTGATCGATATTTCGTTCTTTGTTTACATGTGAAATTGTATATGTATTATTTGACAATCTTATAGAAATTTTGAAAAAAAAATATAACTTACCTGGTACTAATTTCCAATACCATGTATTGATCATCAATTGTAGCTTTTTTTGGATAATTTATAACAACGTTAAATTTTGGCAAAACATATGTGCCAACTTCAAAAGTCTTAGCACCTAAAAGCCTGTTATCAATAGTTAGAACTTTAATTTTCCAGTTTTCGCCTTGGAGAGGATAGTCAGAAAGTTGAAATTCACTTCGAAAAACTCCTTGAAGAAAGCGAGCATCAGAAATTGTTCTTAGAAGATTATTTTGGTCGTCCTAATTATTAAGTAAAGAAAAAACGAATTAAAACAAAATTTTAAATGCATTTTAGTACATAAAAACCTGTTATACAACTTGTCATTTTACTTTGACATTTGTGAAGTTAACAGAACAGATACAACATAAAAATATTTTAAGGATTTATATTTCACATATAAAAATTTAACTTACATAAATTTCCACTACAATGTCTTCGTTTAATTTAGCTGGTCGTTTCAATTGATCAATACAAATTATCCGAAATTCAATCAATTCCCCAGGCTTATATTTTGGTTTATTCGTTTGAATCAATGCCCAAAATTGATCACTTTCAAAAAATATTAATGCCGAGTCCTTACTTATGATGCCACGATATCCAACAATCTCAAGATTTCCATAAACTTGTTTGTTAGTCAATGCCGGAGCTTGAAGTTGAACTAATTTTGTTGTTCCTGGCATAATTTCAATACTCTCTAGTCCAGAGATGTGTTTGGTTTCATCAGAGAAACTACTAGTTAGGCTTATGTTAAACCAGCAGGACTTATGAAAACTATTCAGTGTAAGAGATACGTGGAAAACAGATCCCAAACGAACATTTTGGGGTACTACAATTGTATAGTATCTATAGAAGAGAAAGAGATCGATAAATAGTTAATCCAAAAGTGACAGATATACAACACAATAGAACCCTGTAAGCTACGAGTATTTATAAAAATATACTTCAAATTGTCATATGGCGCTAGAACGAGAAAGATAATGAAAGAGAAATAAAGTCACCCGGTGATGAGTAGGTAAGAGCTCCGTTATTTGTTTTTTACATTTTTTCTTTATCCGTTTTGTTCTTAGAATTTAAGTTGATCTTTTGTTGTCAAAGTGACAGTTAATACACGACATTGAATGACAGTTGAAAATATGTAATAACTTAAAGATGCGTGTTAAACTGATGCGTCGTGTAATGCAGTGGTAAATTTCATACTTTAGTGTTTTAGACGCACTTAAGATAAGTTAATAATTTTAAGAATAAAGATCCACAATCATACAACTGCAATCAGTCTACACTTTGACATCACGACGAACGGTGATTGCTTTATCTGTCAGAAACTTTTTTTGTGATTTCTTACTACATCAATCGTTAAATTGATATTGAAGTAAACACGGACGACATATTGCTGTATTTTATTATGTGTTTACTTTGATCAATCAGCTTGTCTAATCCGCAAGCTCATCATTCAGTTATACACCAATCGATTCCGAATATAAAAATAAACGATGTGCGGCTGAATTTACAAAGCCAGATGAGGTTCCAACTGGTTTTTTAATATTTTTCAATCCAATTATATACATAAGATTATTTCAATTAAGTAAAATAAATGTGTGTGAAATTTAAGTATCACTAAAATTATCTTAACACAAACCCTCTTTTAATCGATGATACACCCCGAAAGATAGTTAATAAAATGATGACAAACCAAAAGCGTGACATTTTAGATTCCAAAAAAGATAACTACAAGTCAAACTTACACCGGCGGAACTTAAATAACGACTGTTCCAAGTAGTTTAAGTATTGAGACTTGTGGCTACAGAATGGACTGGTATAAAAGTAAGAAAAAATAATAATTAATAAATTAATATTCATTGAAAATCAAGCTTTTAAGACAAGAGTGACAGATGATGAGAATCTCATCGAGTATGATGGTGAAGTTTGATGAAGTTGAATTAATTTTGTCATAATACACTTTTATGTTAATTTTATTTGTTTCAAATATTCATTCTTTTAACTGTAATATTGATCTTTAATAGGATTCTGTTGGTAACAGTGTGCGGGGCGCGGTAACATCAATCAATATTATGTGTTTCAAACCTTAATAGACAATAAGTTGAATTTTTGACATTAGATTCGTGAATGACGTCAGTTGTTCAATTTTGTTTACTACTGGTAGGTTAGGTACTTAATTTGTATTTGTATGGTAATGCCAAACGTACCGGTGCGTGTCAGTAAAAATCAAATTAAATTCAATTAATTAAAACCTTGGATGAAGTTAAACAAAAAAATAAATCTTTAAAAACAAAAATCAAAGTTCAAAGAAACTTGATGGCAAAAAAGAGATTTTGGATTCAAATGATGAAACTTCAAAATAAGTTGTCTTATAAGACTTCAAAGTGAACATCGTCATAGGTACTTCAAATCGCAGGTTATCAAAATTGAAAGTGTCAGAAATAAAAAGTGTCTGCTGAAGTAACTCCGGGGTTTGGTCTTCCACCAATAGGAACTCCCAAACTTTGACAGTGGATAGCAGCCATATTGTCATCTCTCAAATCCACATGTGATCCAAATCCGAGGTAATACTTTCTTTATCTTATATCTCATCTTAAAAAAAATTCAGCAAAAATATTTTATTTTTTTTTATTTTTACTGTTTAATCTCGTAAAAAATGATAACATATGCAAAAACAATATTCTGTTGATAATTTAAGTATTCTAAAAAACATGTTAAGGCGTTTTTACAATTTTTTAAAATTAATTTTTGATTCACTTCACAATCCTTTTTCTGGAAATCCTGTCATTTTCTATCAAAAGGCATTGAGCCTAAAGCTCTTGGTAGCTCTTTGATCTAAATATTGAAAATATATTAGGTTTTGACTTCAAAATAAATCGAGATTTACCCTTATCATGTGCACCAAAAACGACAACCCAACCCGGCTTCGAATTGAAGACTCTGTAAGTATTCCGAACTTCCAGTTCCACGCAAGTTCCTTTTGATTTGATTTCAAAATATACCACAATCTTATCTCTGCCTTCATTGAATTGAATCGACTAAAATGACAAAATGGTTAATAACAAAATTTTAAAATTATAGAAAAACTTATACCTACCTTTATATCTTTACCTAAAACCTTTTCGTCTTCAGAATCTTTCTCGGTGCATATGAATCCAGACTGAAGATTGACTTCCATTACGGCTAACTTGTTGTGAACATTTTTAACATCCGAAACGGAACTCGAACAGATCTTTAAGACTCCTAAATGTTTTGAAGTCTTATTTGTTGATATACTGATGGTATAGACCGAAGAAGACTGATTTTCAGGGACAACATTATAACTGTATCTCAAGTCGACGACTGCAAATCCGTGACCTTTGCTTTGAACGTTTATTTTGTGGGATTTTTGGGATATCTAAAACAAAGTTTTTAGTTTTAAAAGAAAAATCGAAAAGAAATCCCAGGAAATCACAAGAATTTACCTCAAACACTTGTAGAACTTGAGAATTTTCAGAATTTACTTGAAAATCTCCAGATTTATCTTGATCATCCTTAATCAAAATGTTGAGATTTTCTCTAGTCAATGGAAGCTTTTCGACGAATCCAATCATGACTTGGAGCGCTACCATGTGTGTGATAGTAGATGACGATGATAATGATTCTTCTTCTCCTTCCTTTTTGGGGGCAATTAACCCCTTGACAATGTGCAATAAGTTTTGTTGGGACTTTTCTTTATGCTCAAACAGATGAATTAAACTCTCAGCTGTTGATTCAAGATGTGATTCTAGTGTATCCGTCTTTGTCCATTGAAATCTTTTGTCTTCATCTTTAAAAGAGACAAATTTTAACAAGAGTTGTTCCATCAAACGCATTCAAAAACTAAGCACCTGTTAAATCAGAGTTTGACGTAAGCTCCGTGACAAAATCTTTAGCTTCGTCGTGTTTACCCAAAAGCAAGACATAAGCAGCCATAATAGAAATTGGAGAATATTCCAAATCATCGGACATGTCAAACAAGCATTCCAAACCTGCAAGTTTCACATCACCACCATTTTTATTTGAATCCTGTAAAGAATATTTTAAAGTGTGTGCTTTGAAGAACGTTTATCAAAAAGAATATCACTTTATGCATTAGAAACACCATCAATCCAAAAGCTGTAATTTTGACATTTTCCTCTAGCCCACTCTCGGATTTGAAACAACCATTCGGTTGCTGTTTTGACTTTAGATACTCCAAACCTCTGTTAATGACATTTGGTTCAACATTAACGAACTCACTCGCTTGTTCTAATCCCCACAATGTCAAGACAGTTTGCCAAACATCACCAGTTCTTTCGTTTTTCCGCTCGAAGAGACCAAAGGAACCGTCCAAGTATTTGTAAGACAACTGATTCTGATAGCCTAGTTCAAGGTTAAGTCTTATTTTGCTTTCTAAACTTGGGTTTGAATAGTTGAGAGTCTGAAAAAAATTACTCGTACCTTAAAGAAATGTTTTCAAATTAAAAGAAAAAAAATGTCCACCTTGAGATATTTCAAAGCTATTGTATTGCAGATAATAAGCCTCATATTGTCTTCTCCATTTCCATAGGGAACTCGAGCATATTTTTGCAGGCTCTTCACCAATGGCCGAAATATGTCTCCAACAACTAATACCTCAACTCTTTCGGATCCGGCTACATCGTTTTCGGGAATATCAATTGTCAATTCGCCTTCTTGAACCCCTTCTTCGGGTAGATTTACCAAGTAGGTTTTTGACATTGCAAACGGTATTCCCTCGGGCTGGACATTGAGAGTCTTTTGAATGGCGTCACTTCCAACCGAGCTGATTGCCTTCACCGTTACATTGTGATTTCCGGTCTTGAGGGGTTTTATAAAAAATTGAATCTTTTCTCTCTTCTTCACAGAAATTTCTTTTGAAACCGTCTTCTTCGGTTCTGAGTCAGCTTCGGGACTATCCAGGATACTGAGGTGTTCACTATCAGTTTCAATGGTCACAGTAGTCACAGCCTCCTGGTTCATATAGTTACTAATATAAACTGGAACTTCGACAATTTCACCTGAAAATGGTGAATTTAGAAAAATTCATGCAGTTTCTGGACAGTCCAAAATTTCCTCAAACCTTCTTTAACCGAACTTGGTAAATCCATGGAAATGAAAAACTTTTGAAAAACTTTCAAATTTGTCGTATTCCTGGTGAAGGCCAAGCCAGTATCAGGATTCATTGAAAAACCGGTAACAGCCCAAGTGGTGATTGTGTCTGGTGCCGTTTCTATTAAATGTATTCCTCCTTCTGGAGTCCTGTTTTAAGAATATAAACACACAAAATAAGTGTTTTATCAATGGGAAAAGCTTCTACTACTACTTACTCCTCAAAATCCACATAAAGCCAACTTTCGGGAAAGTTTTTTCGAAGACGTTTCGGTTCTATTCCACCTTCATTGTTAAAAAAAAAAAACAAATTTTACTTTTCTGACGGAAAACTTTTGTGTAACTTAGTCTTACCTCCACCCCCACTACCAATTGCATGTTGGAGCAAGGCATTCGAATAAGTTATGATATCCCCAAACCTTCCACTGAAATCTGAAATAGGAAAGTAATTCCTTAAAGAATTTGCTTCGCCAATTCCATTATTGACTTTATCGAAGTCGAAAATGTCGTTTTTGTTTATATTTTGCAGAGCACTTCGATCGAGTCCCATCAAACCAACATAGGATCCTTGATTTGTTGTGACATTAACATGGACTGTTGCACCTGGTGTTGTTTCGTTTTCGGTTTTAACTTCAATCTGTAAAAATAAGAGTAAGTTAACAGAACTACTTTGAAGTCGTTCGTTAGAAGAATTGAAGCCTAAAACTAAAACTAGGGAAGACTGTTTCATCTTCGTAAAAGTTTAAAGCAACTCACCGCATTTGAAGAAGCTCTTTTTATGCCCACATCTTTTAGAAGACCTCTAAAAGCCGCCCTCTTAATATGATGAACATAAAATGTTATCTTCGGAACCATTGCAAAAGTCACATCAAGACTTAGAATGTATGTTGTTGCATTCTTATCGGGGACCTTTATGTTCGGTAAATTTAGACTTAATTAAAAAATTAAAACAAATGAATATTATTTTAACTTACAACAACGTGAGCTGATTGAATGATATCTTTTCGCGAAACAATTTCATATGAAAACTCTTCAATTGGGTCCAAGGATATGAGTTTGATTTCCAACTTTTTGCCTTCTTCGGGACTTTTAATTTATTGTTTGTTTTATGGAAATTGAATTTATAATTAAAATTTAATCAAAACAAGTCAGTTTTTTATCCAGATCATATACCTTTCTGTTAATATTTCGACATCCAATCGACTCTTACGCATCCAAACTGTATTCGATTTACTTCTTTCATAATCTGCATACATGAAGCATTCTGAATAGTTTTTATTTTTTACATTTATTTCAGCAAAATCTTCTCCAGGTTGTTTTTTATAATTAATTCGAAATGAATCAATATCATAACTTTTATATGGAATGTTGATTTCGCTGCATCCAACTACAATTTCAATTGGAGTTTTGATATCCTCGATTGGATTTTCATGAAGATCCTTTATAAGAACTTGCACCTAGAAAACAATTTGAATTCCTGATGAACAAGATGACATTTTTTTAAAATAACGTATTTACATTAATTTTTATAATTGGTTCTGATTTAAACACAGACTGTGAATTGATTTCAATTTTGAATGGTTGGCTATAAATCTCGAATTCGGTAGTTGTCCAAGATTGTTCTTCACTTAAGTCTTCATTGACAATAGCTTCTATATGAAATTTGTAGAGTACAGTTGAAGCAAATGAATATTGATCAAATGAAGAAACTTCATTTTGGCCGTTTAGATGAAGATGTTTTTTAAAATCTAAGACTTCTATGGTTTTGCCATCGATTTCTCTGTGTTTCCTTAAAGTTCGAATTTTTTCCGGGTAAGGAGCTATGGTATTGGTGATAATTATTGATAGATTTCCTTTCACTGGTTCGTCATAAAAGTATCTAAAAAGATAAGATGTTATCTAAAATATACTAAAAGAAGATGAATAATTAATAGAAGCGAAGAACAGAGCAACTTAAAAGACAAACAAGAAGGAATAAGAAGCAGAAGAACATAAAGAAGATGAGGAAGAAGAACATCAACAACTATTAACAACTTACCTTGCACTTATTTCAAATGTTATTTTACCCTCGTCGATAAAAACACTTCTTGTCTTAATATCTACATTAAATTTTGGCAACACATATCTATTGACTTCAAATGTTTTATAAGCCAATATCCTTTCGCCTCTTTGGACTCGAATACTCCAAATGCCCAAGACAGGAAAGTCAGAAAGCTGAAATTCACTCCTGAAAACTCCTTTAACAAGTTTTACATTAAGAATACTCCTTATCAAATTTGATTGATCGTCCTAAGAAAATAAAAAGACAAAAATTGTCTCTTTAATTCATAATTTTCGAATTAAAAAAATACTCACATAAATTTGAACAAATAACTCTTCATTCGGCAATTTTGCCGGTCTCTTCAATTGATCGATGCAAATTACTCGAAATTTAACCAATTCTCCTGGTTTATATTTAGCCTTGTTGGTTTGAATGAATGTCCAATATTGATTAGCATCGAAATTTATACCATCCGAATTTTCACTAATAATCCCACGATATCCGATAACTTTAAGAATTCCTATAGAGCTATTGAAATGTGGTGCACGAAGTTCAACTAGTTTAGTTGTTCCTGGTTTAACTTCAATTCCTCCAAATTCATAGGTGCTATCGTTGCGGGCATAACTTTTTATGCTCACGTTAAACCAGCAGGATTTATGAAATTCAGTTAAGGTAAAAGAAACATGAAAAGTCGAATCCGGTTGAATGTAACTTGGGGCAACAACAGTGTAGTATCTGAAGAGAAAAAATAAGCTATCGGTTAATGTTTTAACTCGCAATTACATGGCGGGAAATTAAAGATCGATCTCACACTTAATAATTAAGTAAAAAAATCGACTTTAACCGATCAAGTTATAATTTATTCTGACATCATCAGAATTTTGCCATTCATTCATTTCTTGTCATTATCTTTGGATTTAAACTTTTAATGAGCTTCCATAACGCTATTTATAACTACAAAAAAACGTCTAATTTTAAACAGAACTCTGACTTGAAGATAGACACTTATAGAAGAATTCAAAAGACTAATGGGAGTCTAGCGACGTGATAGATTGATTTGTTGTTAAACTTGTTTCTAAAACATTGCACTACGAACATCATAACTAACTTGTCTTGGTTAAATATTTTATACATCAACCTTCTTGCAGTAAATTAACATAAACAATAAATAAGTTAACGTGTGAATCATAATTGTAAATAAATACGTCACAAGCCGTTTCCGCGTTCAAAAATTATGTATGTATGATAATTTTCTGTCAAATATCGTACACAAGTCACTTTTTTACCCGGTTTTTACTGCGAGTATTTAATTATCATATTTAAAAACGACTTTTATCAATGAATTTAAATTCTAACCCTTTTTTAATTGGAACCGCCTCGTTACATAAACTCAAACCCATTAAGACACCTAGAAGGTATCCAGTTAGAATTATTGACATGTCTACTTATATATACGTCTGGGAAAAATGTTAAAAGTTTAAACTAACTCCGTCGGCATCAAAGTAACAACTGAATTTAGTAAAAGAAGATAATATTCTTATTGAAACTATGCACATTAAAAGTGACCGTTCTCATGGAGAAATAGACATTTATTAATACTGGTTGATGTTGCATTCAAAACAGTTATGTAATTGTAAGATAATTGGTTGCATGTTGTTTGTTGAGATTGAGAATCGATGACGTTTAATTGGGTGTATGGATTTTCATTGCAAAAGATTACCTTTAGATGAATATTTCAATATTGCATACTTTTAGAAGAAGTTCTTCTTAGCTCATTATCATAACATTCAACAGATTGTTATTTCAATTGCTTTGTTTATAGAAACAGCTGTCAAACTCAAAATTACTAAAGACCTTCAACTGTCAAAATATTCCCCAAAGTTGCCTTCGACTCTGAAGAATTTTGAAAGTGAGAATTTAGGACCGAATTTTTAAAAAGAAGAAATTGAAAAAAAAATCAATTTCTCAGATCAAAATTTTTGATTTCCTCAGAGAAGCAATGTGACAGTTCTAAACTTTAAATATGGACAGTAAATCATATTTTGAAATTTCGTACTAACAGTTATGTGTATTGCTATTTGAATTCGCATGAATCGATTTGTCAAACGACAACCAAACAATCACTGCAAGCGAGGCTTTAATGAGTTCAAATACTGACAGCTGTCAAATGCATGAACGTATGACAGATTGCAAGTTATAAGTTCTGGATGTCCCAAACAAATCTACATCTAGGATAAACACTATCGAAAATGTTTGTCAATTAATATACATATATGTATTATTTCGATGTAATACTTGTCAAGTTAATCAAGTGTTTAATTTAAATATCAGAATTTCTTTAAATCTGAATATATTTAAATAATACAGTTTAAGCATATCCAAAATTTGTTTTATACTTCGAAATTCAAGTATTATAATATTCATATTTGTCAATTGTCTATCCAACATCAAAGTAGTAAAAAAATGAATTCAAATTATTTTTAAAAAAAATTATTAAATAAATAAATTTCTAATTTTATTTTTAAGACGTTTCATAAAATAAAATATAAATGTCATGTTTAATTTTTTTTCTTCATCTATTGATTTTATTTATCAGTCGATTTTCTACCAAACCACTTCTAGTTTTCTTCAATTTTAAAACTTCTCGTAGTTTTTTCATCTGCAATAAAAAAATAAATTGATATTTAAATCTATGGCTTAGTCAAAAGATAACTTAAAATTAACCTTTTTTGTGTGAATCATATAAAACAACCCAACCAGGTTTGGCATTCAACACATTGTATTTCTTGAGGGCTTCCAATTTTATACAGATTCCATTGTTGTTAATATTTGCAATGTAGGCTACTAACTTGTCATTATTGTCATTCACTTTGAGCGACTGAAATTGTAGATGAAAAAAGAAATATTGCAAAGTTTGGTAATGAGGCTATTAAATTTGCTGCGTTTTCATTAAAGACAAAATAAAATTTTGACATTTCCCTACAAACTCAAATTTCTAGCTAGGCGCATGACGTGCCTATTTTGAAAACGCAGAACTCAATAAAAACCAAAACCTGCCTTGAATTTCCATGTTAGACCGATTTGCGGTGTGATTTTCTCACTAAATACGTATCCAGACTGCAGAGTAACTTCCATGATTGTCAAGCGATTTCCACTATCATTTCCCAAATAACTCGCGCACACTTCAAATATGGCCAAAAACCTCGAAGATTTATGAGTGGTTATGTTGATAGCATAATCCTTTGATGATTGGTTTTCAAGAACTAAGTTATACTTGTATCTGACATCTATAACCGCAAACCCAAATCCTTTGCTTTGGAGATGTATTCTTCGGGATTTTTCTGAAATCTTTTAAATTGATTAGATTCAGATTGACAGAAATGGAACAAAAACTCACCTTAAGCGTTTGTAAGGTTTGAGAATTTTTAGAAATGATTTGAAATTTTCCAAATCCATTTTGATCGTCTTTGACGAAAGTCGTCAAGTTTTTTCTACTCAAGTTTAGATCTTCAATAAACACAAGCATTGCATGCAGAGCTATCATATGAGTTAGAGAGGACTTTTCGTCATCTTCGGCAACGATAAGCCCTCTTACAATGTGGAGTAGACTTTTTCTGGGTGTACTTTGTGATTCAAATAGATTTAGAAGACTTTCAGTAGTGGTTTCGAGATGTGATTGAAGATTATCGCATTTTTTCCAAAGTATTGATCTGCTTGTTAAATGAGTATTTGTGGTGAGTTTCTTCAAACAATCTTCGGCGTTTTCATGTCTTCCAAGGAGTAAGACATAAGTTGAGAGAACACTGATCGATGTATGGTTCAAAGTGTCGAACTTTTCATACAAGTACAAAAGACCCTTTGTTAGAACATCAGCATGGGTGGTTCTCCAGTCCTATAAATGAATTCTTTGAGAATGTTTTCTGTGAAATAATGTGCAAACATCTCACCTTGTCCATTAAAAACACCAAGAGACTTAAAGCCGTATATTCAATGTCTTCCTCGATGCCATCTCTCGATCTAAAACAACCATTAGCTTCTTGTCTAGATTTCAAATAATTCAAGCCCCTCTCAAAGACTTTTGATTCTACATGAACGAATTCCTTTGACTGCTTCAGACCCCACAATGCAAAAGCAGTCTGCCAAATGTCACCACTTCTCTCGGTAGTTCGATCAAAGAGTCCAAATGAACCATCTAAGTGCTTAAAACAAAGCTGGTTTTGATATCCTAGTTCAATGTGAAGTTTGAGTTTTTTCTCCAAGCTGGGAAAGTTGTAATTGAGGGCCTGATCGAAAAAAACTTCCTGAGAAAATTTACAGAATGTTTGATCCAATGACAAACCTTTAGATACCTCAGAGCCAGCAAATTCGTAATGACAAATCGCATATTCTCTTCACCATGTCCATAAGGCACACGTGCCAACTTCTGAAGGCTCCTTAAAAGAGGTCGGAATATATCACCAACTATTGATAGTTCAATCTTTTCAGACCCGGCTACAGCGTCTCGGGGTATATCAAAAGTGATTTCGTCTTCTTGAATGCTGTCTTCAGGTAAGTGAATCAAATATGTCTTTGAAAATTCATAAGGAATGCCTTCAGATTTGACATTTAGTATCTTTCGAATGGCATCACTTGCCATTGATGGTGCTAGAGCTTTGACAGTCACATTGAATTGTCCCGACTTGAGTGGTTTCATATAAACGAGAAGTTTTTCTCTCCTCCTCGCTGGAACAAGAATTTCAATTGGTTCCTTAGGCTGCAAGGCAACCTCTGGTCGTTTTAAAATCTCAAGTTGGTCACTGTCACTTTCGATCAGAACATTTGTCAAAGCATCTTGTTCCAAATAATTGCTCACGTAAATAGCCACTTCGATTGTTTCACCTGAAATAAAAAAAAAGTTGGGCTAAACTGGGCTCAAGAGAACCACGTTCTTACCTTCTGTTATGACGGTTGGGAAATCAACCGACACAAAATACTCTTGAAAAACTCTCAAATTTGTTGCATTTTTCGTCAAAGTGAACCCAGTCTTGGGATTCAATGAGAATCCGGTAATTGCCCAGGATGTAATCGAATCGGGTACGGTTTCCATGAAATTCAGTCCTCCTGCTGCGGTACTTAGAATTTTCATGATGTTTTTTTTTTTTTTTTTGTAAACTCGTGTTTTCAACATTAACTTACCTCTCAAAATCCTTAAACAACCAACTATCGGAAAAAAGCTTTCGAATACGTGGAAATTCTAAAGATGGCTTGTCAATAGGTTGTGGCAAATTACCTCCAAAAATTTTGTCAATTGGCGAAGTACCGAAAATTTCGAAATCAACTTCTCCGAATCCTTTCAAAAATTATCGACATGTATTATTTTTTATATTTGTGATTTATAAAGAAACTTACTTGATCCGACATTTGTGAATGCATTCGAAAACGTCACAAGCCCTGCTCTTTGACCAGGATAATTATTATGGTCAATACTCAAGGCGTCGTAATTTCGTAGTTTTGTGTAGAAATAATTTTCAGTCAAGTCATTTCTGTCATATAAGTTTTGTAATATTCTGTGATCAAGACCCACTAAGCCAACGTAGGAACCTTCATCTGTTTTAACGGTAATATTCACCGAAGAACCGGGCTTTGATTCGCTGTCTGTCATTATTTTGATCTACAAAGCATACAAAAAATATATGTCATTTTTGTAAATGAAGTGAAGTGTCATTATTTCCGTTGGTAAAACAGTTATAAATCTTAAACTTACAAAATTCTGAAAAGTTCTTTTTATATAAACATCCTTCAACTGTCCAGCAAAAGTTCTTTTCTTAATACGATGAGCGAAGATGGTTATTTTCGGCACCATTGCGTAGGTGACATTAAAGTGAAATACATGAGAAGTTTGACATTTGGGGACCTACAATTTACAAATATTATAGTTATTTTCTAAATTTGACTTCAAAACTTACGGTTATAGATTCCGAGTGAATAATATCGCCTCTCGAAACAATATCATATGAGAAATTTTCAATTGGGTCTAAACTTTTTAGTTTCACCTCGAGAAGATTGCCAACTTCTGGATTTTCAGTTAAGACATCTAAATAAAAAGTGTCCTTATTCTGCTTGATGTGTTCCATGTGAGATCGAATTCCATCAAAGTCTGCAAACATCGTACATTCGGTGAAATTTTGATTTTCCAATTGGATCATGACAGAATCTTTTCCAACTTCTTGAATGAATTCAGTTTTAGAAAAATCAACACTGTTTTTACATTCCACCATTATTTTAACCGGACTCTCAACAATTATTGACATGTCATCCAAGTCTTTGATTGAAACTTTAACCTTTAAGAAGACAGCAAACATTTCATAAGAGGTATCTTTCAAAATTTAACAACTCACCAGAAACTTCAAAACTTCATCGGAATCATCAAAAACTTTTGGTGCTTGGAGATAAATTTTGTATCTTTGACTATGAACAACGATCTCATCTTCAGCCTTGGAAAGTTGTTCGGTTAGAGCATCAATGACCAAAGTCTTTATTTTGAATTTATAAAGAATCCTTGACCCAGCAGTGTCTGAATTTTTATTTTCATTTATTTTAAGATCATTTTTCATATCCAACAAAATTGTAGCGTTTCCATTGATCTTTGAGTCGTTTCTAAATACCAGGATATTATGTTGAAAAATTTCATAGACAGAATAAATCCTATCCACAAGAATTGTCAAATTTCCATTGACAGGTTGGCCATAGAAATAACTGTAATAATGGTGTTCCAAAATTTTGATTCAGATCAAATTTATCAATATTAAATCGATTTGAAATCACATTTGACAGCTGACAGTTGAGAAATAAAATCGGATAATTGCAAGAGAAAAAATGTTTTTAATATTAAAAGAAAAAATCAATGTTGTCTTCAACATTTAAGGCAGTGTTCACATTTGAAACATTTAAAAACACAAATTTTGACATTTAATCAATTTACTTCACATTTTACTAACTTCTGTCAGCTGTCAAATGATTTCCTTTGTTTTGATTCACTCACTTAGAACCTATCTCCAGCTTTATCACAGCGTCGCCAACAGCAACATTTGATTTGGTTGATATTGTAACTTGAAACTCTGGAAGGACATATTTGGCAACATGGAAACTTTTCTCTGCTACAAAATTTCCCCCGACTTCAACGCAAATCCTCCATTCACCTACAACGGGATAGTTGGAAAGTTGAAATTCTCCCCTAAAAACACCCTGTACAAGTTTCACATCGGAGATTTGTTTGATTAAGTTTTCTTGACTGTCCTGAAAAATATTAGCACAGTTCGTCAGTGACCAAAAAAAAAAAATTAATTAAAAAAAAATGCTCACATAAAACAAAACCGATATCGTCTTTTCAATTCGAGCTGGTCGCGTCAATTGGTCAATACAAATTAGTCGGAATTGCACCAATTCTCCGAGCTTATACTTGGCCTTGTTGGTTTGAATAAACACCGAGTGGGAGTCATGTTCAATATTGATTTCGGCCACATCTCTGCTAATGACACCCCTATATCCAAGAACCTCTAAATGTCCGCGTTTGCTATTCAAAGCCGGCACTTGCAATTCGACTAACTTAACTGTGTTTGGCAGGACTTCGATTGAGCTTTTCAATTCATAACGACCATTATCAGAACTTATAAAAGTTATATTAAACCAGCAAGATTGATTGAAATCACTCACGGCTAGAGACGCATGCAGAGAAGATTCCGACCGAATCGTCCCGGGAACAATTATTGTATAAAATCTGTCAAATAATTATGCAAGTTACTCGTAACACGAATCAATTAGAACTTAAATGATTTATAGACAAATGATTGCACAAACCCTTCTTGGTATGATCGAACTTCGTGTGAACAAATTAAAATAATCAATCCAACTAAACAATGAGTCGCTGATGACATTTTTCTCAAAACAAAAAAACGCGAAGATGTTAACGTGAACTGCTGCCAGAGACACAGCTAAATCATGACTGATGTGTCAGTGTAAACAAAATGATCGAATACAAACCGGCAAGTCGGCATGCCGCAGTTCGGCATGGCATCGATGACGTTAGACTGGTTTTCTGGTGGAGTAACAATTAAGTAGTTAATTAATTACTAAATTGTTCAGAATTTTTGTCAAAATTATTGTAATATACTTTCAGGTGACAAGTGAGGAAGTTTTTAAACATTTTCATTTGCCAAGTTTGAGGCGATCTAAAATTGTAACGGATGTGCACATGTTGCAAAAGTCAAAAATACAAATGTCTTATTGTTGACACTTAAAATATGGCTAGTGTTATTTTTGACTTGACGAAAAGTTAACGATAAAGTGGGGACTAACCTGACTTTGCTGATAAATAACATAAAACTAGAAAAGATTTTCGATATGTTTGTTTCGTTGAGTTGAAAGGGTATATAAATTTGACAGTTCAATTTTTTGTAAAAATTAACGAACCAGATCTGAATCGGTTACTTTCATTAACTTTAATATTCGATGATTCAGCTCTGTTAAATCCGTATGATGGTAGTTTCCTAAAAAATTAAAAAAATTATTGAACAGTCCGTTTTTCATAAAAAGTATTATTAATAGTTTTATAGGAATTAACATTAATAAACAACTTAAAATTTGAGTAAATTTGTCATTTCCATAGTTTGAAGTAATGATAAATTTTATATATGACAGTTCTAGCAATATTACAGAAAACCCCGTGAGCTGTTGAATTAAATTTAAGAGTTTATCTGGAAGGTTTCAATACTTCTTTCATCTGAAATTTTAAGAATATTATTATTGAATCAGTATGAAGCTTAAAATCTGCATGTGAACGAAAAAAATGCAACAAACATAAAATACCTTTTTCAATTACAGATCGAACAATAAACCATCCAGGCTTAGTGTTTAGAATCTTGTACTTTTGGAAGACTTTGAGTTTCAGACATATGCCATTTAAGTCAGTACTGTCTAACTGAATGATAATCTTCCCTCGATCATCACACAATTGAATAAACTGCAATTATAGTAAAAATCTAAACTTCGCTAAGCACGCTTTCTAAAACATACCTTGGCTTCTTTGACGAAGCTATGAATATCATCAGATGATTTCTTGATGAAAACGTAACCCGATTGAAGGTTAACTTCGATTGTGGTTGAGCTAGTTCTATTAATGTAATGTTCATTAACTTTTACACAAATCTTCAAGTCCACTAGAGAGCTCAAAGGTGTCCGTCTTTGAGTGGTTATGTTCGTTGAGTAGACTGATGATGACTTATTTTCAGGCAGTAGATTGTACTTGTATTTGACATCAATCACTGCAAAACCATGTCCTCTGCTTTCGACATTGATCTTTCGAGATTTATCAGCGAGCTTTAGATTATGATTAGTTGGACAGAATTTCTAACGAAACGATTAACCCACCTTAAGTTTTTGAAGAACTTGAGAATTGTCTGAATTTACTTGAAAGTCTCCAGAATTATTTCGGTCATCCTGGAATACTATAGTCAGATTTTTTCTATTCAATTTTAAATCCTCTACGAATACAATCATAGCTTGCAGAGCTAACAAATGACCTAAAGAGGATTTTTCTCCTTCCGAAGCTATTAAGCCTCTTACAATATGAATTAAACTTGTCTTCTGTTTCTTTTCCGATACGAATAGGTTTTTCAAAATATCAGCAGTTATTTCAAGATGTGATTGGACATCATCCGATTTGTTCCATGTTGTTTGTGAAGCTTTACTTGTTCAAAAATGGAAATAATACCAATAAATTCTTAGAATCATTAGTACTTACTCGTCGATGTAACATTTCTTATCAATTTTCTCAGACAATCTCCAGCCCTTTCATGTTTTCCTAACAGTAATGCGTATGTTGATATATACGAATAAGAAGACTGCTCTAGGTTGTGAGACATTTCGTACAAGTATTCTAAGCCTTTGGAAACAACTTCATTGTATTCAATCCTTGAATGCTTGAAGAAATCAGAAACTGTTAAGGTTAAAGACTTCAACATAAGACATTTCTTACTTGATCCATTAGAAAGACCATCAAAACAAGGGCTGTAAGTTTCGTATCCTCTTTAACTCCATGACTAGATTTAAAACAACCATTTTCCAATTGCTTCGATTTTAGGTAGTTCAAGCCTCTTTCTCGGATTCGAGGATCTATTTCGATGAAATTATTAGCCTGATGAAGTCCCCACAGACTATAAGCTGTCTGCCAAATGCCACCAGTCCTCTTTGTGGTCCGCTCAAACATCCCAAATGATCCATCCAAGTGCTTAAAACATAGTTGATTCTGATAGCCCAGCTCCAGATTGAATCGGATCTTGCTCTCCAAGCTGGGGTTTGTGTAATTGAGAACCTTAAAATAAAACATTTGATTAAAGTGTTCTCTAATTTTTCACTTTACCGACTTTAAAATACTTCAAAACTAGCAAATTTGATACGAGGAATCTCATATTTTCTTCACCATTTCCATGTGGAACTCGTGCTCGCTTTTGCAAACTTCGCACCAAAGGTCGAAATATATCACCAACTACAGAGATCTCAACCCTCTGAGAGTTGGCTACAGCGTTTTCAGGAATATCGATTGTAATCTCATTTTCTTCGGAACTTTCTTCTGGTAAATGAACCAAATAAGTCTTCGATATTGCATGAGGAATACCTTCTGATTTGACAATGAAAGTCTTTTGGACCGCATCACTGGCAATGGAGGAGATAGCTTTGACAATGAGATTGTAATGTCCCGACTTGAGTGGCTTCAGGAAAATAATGACTTTTTCTCTTCCATTTGCTGAAATATGGACTCGTATTGTTTCGATAGAATTGTAAGGAACTTCTGGATGTTTCATAACTTCTAGGTCTTCATTATTTGACTCAATTGTAACATTGGCCAAGGCATCTTGGTCCAAATAATTGGAAATGTAAATCTGAATCTCAACTATTTCACCTAAAGTAAGAATAATTTCATATTTAAAAAGCAGCGGTCTTCTAAACCTGCACACCTTCCTTAACCGACTTTGGCAATTCAAACGAAATGAAGAAATCCTGAAAAACTCTCAGGTTGGTTGCATTCTTCGTCAAGGTAAGTCCTGTTTTTCGATTGAGTGAGAACCCAGTAATGGCCCAAGATGTGATAGAGTCCGGTACGATTTCCAAAAAATTCATGCTTCCATTGGAAGTCCTGAAATCTCAAAAACTATTTTTATCAATCATCCTTTCTTAAGATCACATGCATTTTATTTAATTTTTAACCTCTCAATGTCCTTAAATAACCAACTTTCGGAAAAAAGTTCTCGAATTCGTGGAAATTCTACAGATGGTTTGTCATAACGCCCAGGTAAATCATGACCCCGTTCGCCACTTGAAAGAAAACTATCCATTCCCCCACCAATTCCTGACAAAGTTTCTAGCCAATTCAAAAACTTATTATTCTATATTGTGTACTTTACTTACTCAAACCAGAATTTGTCAAAGCATTTGAAAAAGTCACAAGTCCCGCTTCTATTCCAGGAAATGGAATTGATTCAATAGTTAAGGAATCATAATTTCGAAGTTTCGTATAGACAAGATCCTCTGTCAGGTCATATTTTAAGGTTTGTAGAACTCTGTGGTCAAGTGCCATTAAGCCAATGTAAGATCCTTCATCAGTGGTAACATTGACATACACTGAAGCACCAGGTTTGGTTTCTTCATCCGTTTTAATTTGGATCTAAAAGAGTTAAACTTTAATTGTTAAATTGTTGATTACACATCAGTTCGGTTACGGAATTTTGAAAAACTCTTGTTATGTGAACATCCTTCAGTTGTCCGACAAAAACTCCATTCAAAATAAAATGCGCAAACAGGGTTATCTTCGGAACCATAGAAAAGGACACATTCAAGCTAAGAATATAAATTGTTTGATTATTGGGAACCTTAAGTGTAAAAAGAGAAGTCATTTTTCAAGAGAAACACTAGAAACTAAAATTCAATAAGGCTTACGTTGATGGTTTTCGATTGAATGATATCTCCTCTTGAAACAATTTCATACGAAAAATTCCCTATTGGCCATTTACTTTTAAGTTGTATTTTAAGCTCCTTACCCACTTCAGGACTGAAAAATAGTCAATTTATTTATTTAACCAAGACATAGTAAGTTATTTTCTTTAACTTATAACGTTACCTTTCAGTCATAACTTCCAAAGACAGTGTGTCAATATTTTTCGAAATTCGCTCAATCGATGATTTAATTTCTGAATACTCTCCATACAAATTACAATATGAAAAATTCTTATTCACAACATGTAATTCCATAGTATTCCACCCGTTTTTGGGCAAATGCTCATTTTCGAAAGTTTCAAACTCTTCTTTTCCATACTCAGATGTTCTAATACACTTTGTTATAATTTTAATGGGATTTTCGCTATCCTCGATGGGAAGTTCCAGTAAATCTGTCACTAAGACTTTAACCTTAAACGAATTTCCAACATACACTTGTCACAAAAAAAAACTTTAATTTTTACCTTAATGCTAAAGTTATCATCTGACAAATCAAAGACTTTCGGAGCCTGCAGTTTAATTTTATACGGTTGACTATGAACAGTAATTTCTGCATTTGTCCAAGCTTCTTCCTCGCTGAGGTAATCAGTTACAACAGCCTTCACATTTAAAGTGTAAAGTACTTTCGAAATTCGATTTTCAGTGTCAGTTTTTAGGTGAAGATCATTTTTCAAGTCTAAAACAACAACGGTTTTTCCGTCGAATTTTGATTTCAATTCAAATACTGGCAAATTTTCTTGAGAAGCAGCATAAGTAATGTTGACAAATATTGTTAAATTTCCTTTGACAGGCTCTCCGTAAAAGAAGCTAAAAGCCAAAAACAATTCGATCTTAGGTCGTTCTAAGCCAAAAATCTGAATTGGTTCAAATGTATAATTCAGAAAACTTACAAATAGAAATCTTGAAAGAAATCTGATTAAAAAACGCGTTTTTGAAAAATTTTGATCGAGAACGCTTTTCAATATGGACTTCTCTGATTGAAGACATTTTACCTGCTGATAAGTTCTAGTGATAATTTTCCCCCGTCAATGGCCAATTTCGACTTGGTATTGATTTTGACATAAAATTCCGGTGAGTCATATTTTGCAACTGTCAAACTTTTCTCTGCCGCTAAATCACCACGAACTTCGACTTTGATTTTCCATTCGCCCAAATTAGTTTGGTCAGAGAGTTGAAATTCACCTTTGAAAACACCCTGTACAAGCTTCACATTGGATATGCGCTTAATCAAATTGTCTTGACTATCCTGTGTTAGAAAAATATTAAAATATTATGTTTTAAATAAAAGATCAACTCACATAAATCAAAACAAACAATCCTCGATCAATTCGCGTCGGCCTTGTCAATGGATCAATACAAATCACTCGAAATTGAATTAATTCGCCAGGACGGTACTTTGCTTTGTTCGTTTGAACGAACGTCGAAAACGAATCGTGTTCAAAGTTAATCTGTGAGAATTCCGTTCTTATGATACCACGATATCCAAAAACAATTAAATGTCCGCGTTTTTCCGTCAAATTAGGGGCGTGTAATTCGATTAATTGTGTTGTTCCAGGTTGAATTTCAAACGATCCAAATTCATAGCGTTGTTCGCGACCATCTTGTAAAAGTATCTTAAAACCACACGATTTATGAAAATCGCTCAACGATATGGACACATGAAATACCGAATTTGATCGTATTGTCCCGGGAGCAACGAAAGTGTAGAATCTAATATTATTTAAAATGTTAGGTTTAATGTCATTTCAACGTATCAGAATTATTAACCAACCCTTGCTTTTTTGAATGCACTTCTACTTCACTTAAAAAACTAAAAATAGTAACAATCAATTCAATTCTAAACAATATCATCGTGAGAATCCCGATTAGGTCAAGTTTAACTAGCTATCTCGAGAAAAACTTCAGCTAGGTATGGCACTGATAAGACCTCTCAAGATTATTGTCTTGATGAAACTGAAATTAATCAACCGAAGTGAGCTAAGTCTCATCAGGATGGTGGATCTTAAATTGCTTGAAAAATTCATATTCACATTATTGATGAACTTGGCATTTATCGATGACGTAGTTCAAGCTATACAATTGTATTCTTAGTAATTACTTAGTTTACATATCAACTTAAAAGTTTAGAATGAATGGGAATAAAACTGTTCTGAACATTGCCTACTTTCAGTCAAATCGAAGTTTTATCGTTGAATTTTAAATTTTAACGGTAATACCGTAAACATTTTCAATTCTCTTCAGTTCTGTCATTTTTCATACTGACGCATTCATAGTTACCATAACATTTAGTTAATCCAGCAGCCAAACTGCTTGCAGGTGGTGCAAGTGTAAAGTAGTCAAAACTCTATAATAACGGTAGCATTGACAAGACGATATGATTTAACTTTTCTTATTTTGAAATTAGAATGACGACACCGCACCGTTAAGATGAATAGTCTAAGGAATTGTAAGATTAACTAGTAACAATGGAAAAAGTGTAGTTAATTTATGTAAGAGTTCCCACACAACCAGTTTCTAAATATAGAGACGTCAAGATATGCCAAGTTCAGCTATTAAGTAAATGTCATTCCATAATCATTCGAGGGATCTGCGAGGTATGCTGAATTGCTGACACTACTAAACAAGCTGATTTTAGATTCAACAATCTTGTGTGGATGCACTTCAGTCAGTCAAAGCTTAAGGTTTTCTCGAGATAGTTTAGTCTTTATCTTTTTATCAAGGCATTAATTATTTTTTGTTCATTCCATGAAGTTCTCTCAACAAAACGAGGGTAAGTGATTGTTTTGAAAAGAAAATGATCAGTTTTTTATCGGGTAAAACTCTTTAGGTTCTTTACTTTTGTTGTTTCCGGAACAATAAGATCACAGTCGTATTTCCATGTGTCAATATCATTGAGTGACTTTCATAGGCCGTGTTGGTTCAATATAAGTCTACAAGATGGTCGGCTACAGCCTTATCTACTTGGATCATTTAAAATTCAACCCGGAAGAACTCAATTAATCAAATTACATATTCTTCGTTTGAATGCAAAACACGGATATTTAATTCTTTTGGGATTCCGTGGTATTTTTAGTAGAGACTTTGCTCATTTAAATTTCGAACATGATTCGTTCAAATGAACAAAGCAAAGTTTAGTCCCGGCGAATTGGTTCAATTTCGAGTGATCTGCATCGATTCATTGGCAAGGCCATCGTGAATTGATCGAGGATTGTTTGTTTTGATTTATGTGAGTTAGTCTTTTATTTGGAACTTTTTGAAACATAATATTTGAATATTTTTCTAACACAGGATGGTCAAGACAATTTGATTAAACGCATCTCAAATGTGAAGCTTGTACAGGGTGTTTTCAAGAGTGAATTTCAACTCCCTGACTTAATTGTCTTAGGTGAATGGAAAATAAGAGTTGAAATGTTTGGGGCGTCAGTTGCAGAGAAGAGTTTTACAGTTGGAAGTTATGATTTACCACAGTTTTATCTTAAAATTGACACTAAGCCAATTGTTGCTTTTAGCGAGGAAAAAGTAAACCTGGAAATCGGTGCAAGGTGAATGATTATTTCAGTATCGTTGTTATTAAATACAGGCTACATTGTTCTTCCATTTTTTAACTATTTTTATGGTGAGCCTGTTAAAGGAAACCTTATACTACATGTCAACAATACTTACGTTGATTCCCAAGAGAATCTTCATATTTTAAAACATAAATCACATATCAAAGGTATTGCTTCGATTACGCTAGACTTTAAAAATGATCTTCATCTGAAAACCGATGTTTTTCCGCTAAAATTGATTAAAATTCTTAAGTCTTTGAAAAAATTACACATTCTTCAAAACTATACTATACATGTACATACATATATACTTTTATTTTTCTTATTTTGACATCATAAAAAATAACACTTATATCATCAAACGAGTATTTTTTTTAAGCAAAATACAAAAATTATTTGATTCGAAATTACAAGGAAATTACTTTTTCTTTAGAAGACAATTCTCTCCACAATCCGAACTTTGACAAAGATCACACAATATGGACTTAACCTCATAGAATTCGAAAGATCGTTTATTGTTGTCATAGAAATCATAGACTTCAATAGGTGCAGGCTTGAGATTTGCAACAGCATGTGACTTGACAGCATTTATTGGTACACAATGTTGCTTGGCATTGAGATTGTAAAAGTATACGACCACAATACTATCGGATTTTTTCGATGAAACACGCTGAGGACGAGAGAGATGAAGATAAATCAAATTAATCATTAAATAACATTTTTGTATTCACCTGAACTCCATGGACATCCCTGATGTGATCGAAACTGTCAGTGTCGGCAATGTAACCCGATGGCAATGACACTTCCATTATAGCCATTTTTGATTCCCTCAGGCCGTATCTGGGATTAAAGTTCACACAGGCGTCTAATGCCAGTTGGTCCTTGAGTGAGTCCTTTATGACTGTGGTTATATTGAACCAAAACATAGCGCTCGAGCTGGCTACATTATAGTAGTAGGATAGTTGAACCAATGACGAACCGTTGCCCCTGGCAGTAAGCTGCAGCTGTTCAATTGTGTTAGGAAGCTAGAAATCAAAAAAAAAAATCTCTCAATCCAACCAGAAGAATAGTCGCACAATTTAATGGCATACAACTTCCGATTGAATCTTCAATGCAAACTCTGACTGATTCAGCTTAACTTTCACCGTTCCGGACACATTATTACCATCGGAATAATCGACATCAATTGTACCCTCATTGGCGTTAGACACTTGGGCAAACCTAAACATTGCTTCGAGGGCAACAACAGTTCCTTGACTTGAAGAGAATCTGCCATCTTCGGTTTGTTGCGATAGCAGCCATCTTATATTCGGCAGTACCAGTTGGGGTGATCCCTTCATGAGGAACATCTTGACCATATATCCAGTCATCTCGACATCCACTGAACTTGGTCTATAAAGCGAATGTCCAATGTCCGTGGTGCGCTTCCACCATTGAAGATCGTCTGCAATAAGAAGATCCCTCTTTGATCCTTGGAAAATCTAATGATCCATCACTTACCACTTGCCAGTTCATAAGTATTGACGATTCTCCCGATGACCTTTTCGGCTTCGCTAAGCCATAGGGCTTTGGCAAAGGCATTCGTTACAAGTGTCAATGTGTAACCGTCATTTGTGTTCGATTGTTGATCATCTAAATATTTTAGACCCTTCTCAATTGTATCCTCGTATTGTTTGGCGTAGTCTTTGTTTTGCAAAAATGCCAATAGCACAAAACTCGTCAAGCCAATGTCATCATCCTTGAGAAGACTATCAGTGGGTCTTCCGTCCTCACGGAAGTCACCCGACATACTCTGCTGTCTGTCTAAGAATTTTAGGCCATTTTCGATAACTTTTGGGTCAATATCGATGTAAGGCAAGGCCTGAAGAAATGATCTGATGACGTAGGAAGTCAGCCATGTGCTGCCAACTGGATCCGATTTGCCAAAAGAACTGTACGAACCGTCTTCATGTTTAAATTGTAATTGACGTTGGTAGCCCAAACGAAGAAGCTGTATGCGTCTATCGATAAGTCCCGCATCAAAGCTTCTAGAAGGAAGGCTTTCAAAACGACTTGGACCTAGTTGAACCTTAAATCGCAACTTGAATTAGACACCAATCCGTACTCTTCTTAAGACTTACCTGCTTCAAATAGTTGATAATCAAAACATTTGTAACAAAATACATCAAATTCTCTTCCGCACATCCATCGGGCATATTTTCTTGCTGATCGAATTTTTCGAATTTATCGATAACTGATCCCATAATATCTCCAACAACTGACAGTTCGAATGATTTAGAATCAGGAACGACATCTGGTGGCAAATCAATATCATAATTGACACTTTTCACATTGTACTCCATCAAGTACATGAGAACAGCCTTATTCACGTTGATCCTGATCCCTTCGTGTTCTACTTTGAGCGTCTGTTGGAACTTGTCGCTGGCCAGGGCGCACTCGGCTGTGATGTTCAATGCAATGTCTCCAATTTTATTTGGTCGAATTAGGAACGAAATTGTCATGGTGCTGTTCGATGGAATCGATATGTATTTTGTGCAATTGGCTTCTTCGGTTATTTCATTCACGACATCGATAACATCGAATTCATTGTCAAAATTTTGCAAAGTCACTTCGACATCAAGATCATCGGCAAATAAATTGGTTATTTCCACTGGGATTGCAATAATTTCACCTACGGACGGAAGACGTGTAAGAAGAAATGAAAACTCCTTGGACCCGATGTGAATAAAATTTCCCCCGAAATTTCTCTCATCACGAATACTTTTTATTCATTCTTTGGTATGAAACTTTCGAGGGAAATTTCATTCAAATTAAAAAAAAATTCAATTAGCTGCCAACCTTTTTTGACAGAATATGGCAATTGCGATGTTATGGCGAAAGGCTTAAAAACTCTAACAGTTTTGGGTTCCTCGATTAGTGCCAGCCCAGTTTTTGAGTTAAGTGACACCAACGACACAACCCAGGAAGTCATTGTTTGGGGAACTTTAAGTCTAAAATTCATTCCCATTCCGTTTTTGCTTGAAATGAAAAGAACAAGCCATGAATTATGAAACCGTGAAGGAGTCTATTTTCAAAACTTACTTTTCATCATTTTCCCATATCCATGTCTCAAGAACTTCTTTTCTTGCTGGTGGTTCCAACTCTGACTCCAAACTTGTGTCCCCTGCATAGTAGTTGCCAGCTGAATCATTTGGCACAGCTAAAAATTGAAACAAATGAATGAAATAAAATGGAATGGAATGAAATAAAATCAAAACATCGTGAAAAGGAGAAAAGTGAAATTAAGTGGAATGGATTGAAGTGAAGTGACGTTGAATGAAATAACACTTACTTCGAGGAAATAGGAAATTGGCGTTCGTCAAAGTCACTAAGCCAGCTTGTCTTCCCGGATATTGACCATAGCCAAACGACCATGGTGTTCGTGCATCATATCGATTCAAATCATGAAAGATGGCGGCTTTACTTAAACCATTTCCAGATTTTGGTTGATAGACCCTCTGATCAATTCCGAGTAGAGCAACATAGGAATCGGGCAAAGTATTAACTGTTATATTTATTTCTTCACCAGGCATAACTTGGTTTGGAACACCAATGGAAATCTGTTTTTAAAACAAAATTTTATAACTGTTATAATATTCTAGTACATTTAAGGTTTTGTAATTGTAAGTACTGTTATAATTTAAAACATAAAAACTGTTATAATTGGAATACTCGTATAAGATGTCACTTTTATGTTTTTTTAATTTATTTTTGAACTCACTGAATTTTCAAAGGTCTTTTGAATCTCAATAACTTCTTCGGAATGATGAAAATCGCTACCCACAACGTAGTGAATGAAAAGTGTAAATCGAGGGAACATGTCAATAGTTGGTGTTATTCTGAAGAAATGATATTTGCGATTTTTCTGAAACTACACGAAAAATTCTTCATAATTTTTTTTGAAATCAGTTAATTGGACCGAAAACTCACCTTAATGATCTTACTCTGAATTATATCACCACGTCCAATAATTGTATAGACAATGTAGGGAATAAATTTCCCATTGGCAACCTTAAACGAGATGTCCTTACCCAAAGTTGGACTGCAAGATGATTAACCAGAGTTTAAAAACACAAAGAATAAAATGACGTATAATAATGTCATGAAAATTGTTTTCACACTCACTTTCTTGTTTGAACAGTTATTTTCAAATGCTTGTCATTATTGGCTCGTTGGACTTTTGTCAAAGATGTCACATATGCCGACGAGTCCAAATAGCTAGCCCTCACAAAATACGGATTCGAACCGCCATCTGATAAATTAACCTCAAAATTGGCAGTACCATTGCTGTCCAAGTAGGTTGTCAGTGTGGTCGTTCGACTAAGTGGGGCCGATGCTGTAGGTGCGGCATCAACATCTTCTTCAGGACGATCATTGGTTGGACCAAAACTTAGAGTCAGTGGATTTTCTGTATCTTTGATAGGAGTGCCATCTAGATTTTTCACAACAAGCTAAAAACGAAAAACCTATATGACGAAAAACACTCATTCACATCGAATACAAGACTTACATTGAATGTGACAGGTTTCCTAGGATGGTATTTATTGGGTGGTGGATTTATACTTTCGATTTGATACTTTTCACGGTGTACATTGACAGTTGCGGTGGCATTGTGCCTTAATTCGGTCAGCTCTTCTTCGACAATAGCCAAAATTGTCAATTGGGGAATGTAGTTTCTTTTGGTTATTTGTAAATCACCTAAAATGTCAAACTCAACGAAACTTTTTCCATCGAATTGAATGATTTTTTCCGTATGTGGTAAATCGGAATCGTCGCCGTAGTAATAGTAAGAGGGCTTAACCGATATAATTGCTCGACCCTTAACTTGCTTCCCATGAGTGTATCTGTCAAAAAAACGTATTTATAAATCGAGTCTATTAAAAAAGTATTTTATACCAGTTATAACAGTTTATACCAAAACTAAAAGAGTTGTTCATAATGTTTTTATACCAATCAGAAAAAAAACATATTTGTGTAAATCTTTGGTAGTAACAAATAAACTGTTATAAACTGGTCTAAAACCGATAACCAATGAAATTATTTTTAGTGTATTGAAACTTTAAACATTAAAATGGTACATAACTCACTTAGATTCAATTTTGACTCCAATTTTTCCCTCAGAAACGACAACATTCGAAGGTGCTTCAATTTGGACTTCAAATTTTGGCTGAACATATTTTTCCACTTTGAAATATTTTGTTTTGACAGTATCATCAACATTGACTTCAATACTCCATGTCCCAAGAACTGGACTTTTTGACAACTGCAATTGACTCATAGCTGCACTTTTAATAAGTGTTAGTGAATTCAATAAATGTGTTATACGATTATGATCGCCGTCCTAAAGCAACAAAATTAAGAAACATTAACATTATTCAGAAATGTCAAAATCTAATTGAAATTTTCTGCCATTTTCAAAAATGTCATCATTTCCGATTGATTTATGACACCTTGTTCCAGCAAACTTTCACTTACATAAATTTGTACTTCAATTTGTTTAATATTATTAACCGGAAGCATATTTTTGTCCAAAACAAGAATCCGATATTTGATTTCATCACCTGGCTTGTAGATTTCTTTGTCAGTTTGAATGAAAATCGATAAATGTTCAGCGGCATAGTTGAGGCGGGATGAATTTTTAAATTCAATACCGGATATTCCTTCGGCAAATAAATTATAGAAGCCATCTTTGATTTTTGGAACCTTGATAATGTTTTTAAAGTAATATTAGATTGAGGGAAATGCATATATTATGTAAGTGCTTCAAAGAATCCGGATCCGGTTTAGTTTGATTAAATCCGGATCCAGAATAGGATGTCGGAACATTTCGGATAGTATTGGAGACCAATTGTCTTACATTGAAACATTGAAGTATGAAACACTATCATAGTTTGGATATGAATTTAAGGTCTTATTTATAACTATAAGTATCCGGATGATCCGATTCCTTCTTAAAGCTCTGAAAGTGAAACTTATTCTAATACTCACTTCAAATTTAATAGACTTCGATGATCGTGGTTGAATTTCAATAGTTTGTGAGACATAATATTCCGGTCCAATAAGTCCAACTTTTATCTTGCAAGGCGATGGTGCATCGTGCAAAGAAGCTGTCACATGGTAATTCGATTTTGATCTCAAAGTTCCAGGTGCTATCACCGAATAGAAACTGTGAACAAAAATAAACATCATTTTTTTTAAGTCAATAAACAGATCATCAAATCCTAAACAGTCGCACTCATATCAAAGAAGAAAAAAAAAAAAAACAATCTAATTCCATGACCAAAATCATTACAAACTTGATTCGAGGATAGACTTGAATTTATCACTCACAGCGTTTTTTTATTTAAAATTTTCTATCTGATCTTTTGAACATCCGGTCTGTGCCAACTATGAGCAAACAATCTTCTCAGACAAATAAAACAAAAACAATTACCGGAAAAATTAACCTCCTCGTATGGATTCTATTGTCTCAGAAAATGTATTCAATTTCCGGAGATGCTCGTAAAAAGAAAAACAGAAACCTAATTCCATCCAGAAAATTCCTGGTTACTAGAACAAATATTCATTCTCAAAATCATAGATAGATATATTCATTAATTAAAAAAAATCTTTATTTAATTGGATTCTTAACTCACCCGCTGCACTTGACTGGAGTGATAGCAATTTGAAAGACGCAAAAAATGCCCATTATGAAAAAACGCATCATGTTGCCTCTCAGTTTGAGTTCAGCTGAACTTGCTCCAAATTGATGTATAATCCAATCAAGACTGTCCGGCCCGAGCCGAAAGTGTCAATGATCTTGATTTGTTTTTCCTTAAATTTAATTTAATTTAAATTTTACAAAAATATAAACACTAATTTGACTTCCAGTCCAGCTGATGTTTCCGATATTCTGGAGGAAGCAAGAAAAAGAGCAGCAGTCGAACTGGACACAACTGTGAGTGTAACTAAACTGAATGAATCTTTTATCGTGTCGCCAGCTGAGTTCTTTGAGATGATCTTTTAAATTGGTTCAAGTTCAAGATGTACCTCCAATGTATCCATTTCCATACCCCGAAACCAGCCCCCTAAAATATGTGGGTTAGTATTATATTGTATCTCTGAGTAGTATGGAATTTTGGAATAAGAACATGTATCCATGTGCGCTTTGAACAATTTATGTTGATAAGCGGCTTTATGTCAGTGTCACTGTCATTATCACACTTCTGAGACAAAGATCACGGAAGATGATGAACATCGGTGATGCCACATCATCATTTCATAAACTTTTCTACTTTTTACCTAAATTATAGATGGATCTCAAGACGATTGTATCCTCTTTTAATTTGACGTTTTTTGAGGTCAAAGATACATTACATACAATTATTTTGACAGCCATATATAACACTTTGTTAAGATGTCATTTTCAAACTCTTAAATCGCCTTTGTTGAGAAATTTGATGAAATTTAAAAAATGAGAATTTTCTTCTTTTAGTTGGATTTTCGTGTATTTCAAAATTTACTACTTCTTAAACTTCAAAATTCCGCATGACATAAGGCCTAAAAATTTTTATCCTGTATTTTGAATTGTGACTGAATTTTCATAAATCAATGCACTTACTCATGGCTATAAAAGATTTTTTTTATTTTGTCACCTTGATAAAGTTTGATGTGTCAATTTGGCTTTCATTTAATATTATAGCTAAAGCATATTTAGTTGATTAAATTATTTAATGTAAAAGAACAATCCGTCAAATTCCGTTCACCAAAGAAGTGTCAATAGACATTTTATTGAAATTTGACATGTCCTATTGTGAATGCGCCTTAGATAAAGAAATGTTGGGTTTATTCAAACATACAACCGTTAACTCGGAAGCAAAAACAATCTGTCATAATTAATGAATTTCCTGACAAATTTATTAAGCAAAAAAAAAAATCATCACCAATCCGTCAAATTCTTTTTTTCTCCTTCAATGAATACAAAACACAATAGTTTTAAATATTTTTTTTTCGTCTTTATTTTATTTTTTTAATTTGTAAAAGTTAAGTATTCACGTATAGATAGTATAAAAAATAATATTAAGATCCAGATTTCGAAAGCTAAAAGTAAAACGTTTAACTTAACGTCAAATTATTAATCTTAGGCACAAAAGAATTTTGTTTGTTTATGTTTTGTTTAAATTTTTACAACTTAAAGAAAACGAATGTCATTTTTCTCTTTTTTTTTGTTTGTTTGTTTTGTTTTAGGAAAATTAATTAAATTAATTATTTAATTCTTTTTCGCACAGCCAGCTCCACAGTCTTCACCTTGGCAAATGTCACACAGAGATGATTTCACCTCATAGTACTCAGTGCTGCGTTTGTTGTTGTCATAATAATCATACACACTGACAGGTGATGGCTTTTGTTTGGCAACTGCATGTGATTTGATAGCGTCAACTGGCACACAAAGTTGTTCGGATGTTATACCATCGGAGTAGACAATTACCATTGAGTCGGAGTTCTTGGTGTCAACGCGCTGAAAAAAAAATAAAGCCATTGAATTTTTGATAAATCTTCTAAAGACTCAAATTTTTGAGCTTTGCAATCCAAAACTTACCTTCACGCTGTCGATTTCCTTGATTTTGTCAAAACTATCAGCATCGGCAGTGTAGCCCGAAGGAAGTGAAATTTCCATAACAGCCATGTTGGACACCTTTTCGTCTTCCAATGGAACAAATTCCGTGCACACGACCAGAGTCAATTGATCGTTTTCCAATTTCTTGACAACTGGCATAACGGTAAATCTGGGTTTGCTGTCCTTCTCGGCGATATTGTAGCGATATGAAACCTGAGCCAATGACGAACCTGTTCCCTTGGCATTTATTTCGACTTCCTTAACTGTTTTTGGAAGCTTCAAAGAAAGAAACAAGTATAATTACACGAGGAACTCCTTTTCAGAAATCATTCCAAAACTTACCACGTGTGTTTGCAAAATCAAAGAAGTCTCTGGGGTAATGTTAATAGTTCCGGAGTTATCCTTGCCAGCTGTGAAGTCAATCTTCATTTGGCCAGAACCAGAACCGCTCTTTTCAGCGAAGCTGGTGAGGGCGTCAAGACCAATAACAGTATCTTGTGTTGAGGCAAATCCTCCATTGCTGTTACGCTGTGAAACCAACCATTTAATAATGGGCAGCACTGACTCGGCGTCTCCCTTCTCGAGCATAGCCAAGACAATGTAACTGGTCATTTCGACATCCACTGAAACTGGTCCATACCACGACTTGTCCGACACAACAGTCTTTGACCACCATTTACGATCACCTAAAATCACAGCAGTTCATAAAACCTGTAAGACTGTAACCTTAACATATTCCCAATCTTACCGTCTTCCTTAGCCAAGCTATTAAGCTTAGCAAAGATCTTTTCGGCCGATTCAGCACGTTTGCCCAAGAGCAATGCTAATCCAGCAATAGCCAACGAGTATTGATCCTCAGATGTAGCCAATTCCTTCTCCAAGTAGGACGAACCCTTTTCAATGACATCCTTATATTTATCGGCGGACTCCACGTTCTCCAAGAAGGCCAACAGAACGTAGGCACTCAGACCAATAGAACCACCACTGTGTGAACTATCGATCACCTTGCCGACTTCTGGGAATTCTCCGCTAGGCAATTGTGTACCAGCCAAGAACTTAAGACCGGCTTCGATGACCTTTTGGTCGATATCGGTGTAGGGAATGGCTTGATGGAATGACTTGACGACATAAGCTGTCAACCAGGTGCTACCACTCATGTCCGATTTGCCAAATGCACTGTAAGATCCGTCGTCGTGTTTATACTCCAGTTCCCGTTGGTAGCCAATGGCCAAGAATTTCTTTGCTTTCTCTTCAACTGCAGGTGTTAGTTGCTTGGTAGCCTAAACGAAGAAGAAAAATTCAGAAATTGTCTTCACCAGTCTAGGAATTCAAAAAACTTACCGTCAAGTACTTGAGGACCAAAATATTTGGTACAAAGTTCACCATATTCTGTTCACCGCATCCATATGGCATACGCACCAATTTGTCCAGATTCTTGATAGTTGGTCCAAGCAGATCTCCCACCACCGACAGTTCAATGTACTCAGAGTCTGCTACAGCATTCTCGGGAATTTCAATTGGGACCTTGACAATCTTCTCCTTGTCTTCGTTCAAATTCAAAAACACGGCCCTATTCACATAAGTCGTAACACCTTCAGGTTCAACCCTAAGAGTCTGTTGAATAGCATCCCCAGCTACTGGAGAAACAGCAGTAATCTTCAAACTGATAGGTCCAACTTTTGTCGGACGAATCAAAAACGAAACACTTTGTCCACTATTCGATTCAATAGTCAAAGTTTTGGTACGTTTTACGTCTTCACTGGCACTTTCAGTCACTTCGTTTGTTGCTTCAGTGAAGTCAAATTCACGATCATTATTGTCAAGTGTCACTTCAACATCCAGTTTCTTATCCATGTAGTTGAAGATAATCACAGGAATTGCAATGACTTCACCTAAAATACAAAATCAAAGCAAATCGAATTAGTTTGAGTTGATTTTTCTAATTCTTGACATTTTGAGCAACCTACCCCTTTTAACGGAATATGGCAAATTTGTAGAAGTGAAGAAGTTTAAGAAGACTCTCAATTTTTTGGGTTCTTCAGTAAGGGCCAGACCAGTTTTTTCATTCAGAGAAAATCCAGTAATCATCCAGGATGTGATTGTGTCGGGAACTTTCTTTTTCAATGAAATTCCGTTTCCGTCGGTGCTGGAGTTTTGGAATGATAATTTAAAAATTAGACAAACACATTCGACAAATTTTAGAAAAAAGAGGAGTTAAAAGATGTGCAGGAAATTAGCGAGAAAGACCCCAAAAATGCATGCTTAAAATGCGTGTTAGTAAGCTGTTACGATAAAGTGGTGTATTAAGTTAGTTGTTTGTATAAGATGCTTTACAGATAGAATGCAACATTATTAATAAACATGTAATAAATCTTGATTAAATCTAAACAACAACCCAAAATGCGATGAGTGTGTTGTATGTGTGTGGTTTGTGTAACTGTACAGTGTACATGTCTCCTTTTTTTTTGAAAACAGTTTCTACTGGTTGAGGTGAAATATTATGAGCTTGGAACTTGAAGGCGGGGTTTTGATAAACAAAATTTCTATTACTTTTTTACAGAATCTATTGACTCCCAAATCCATGTTTCGGGAAATATGTTGCGAATTCGATCATAACCTCCACCGAGTCCTCCAAAAGATAAACGCTCTAAAATTGTATGTATGTAGGTTTGACATATTTGAATACAAAATTTTAGACTGTTGCTTCTTTTTGACGAATGTATTGATATGTCAAAATGTAGTACTATTGTTTTCGATGAAATTTTAGATAATTTCTTTTAATTCAATAGCAACATATTGCAAATTAAAAGAAAAATAATAATTTGGCTTTAATTGAAGTTTTTTTTTTTTATTATTTAGATTTTTACAGATAATTCTCTCTCATTTGCTGATAAACGTCAAACTCATTTTTTTTTCTCAAAGAATTACGTCAGTATCATCATATAAACACAATAAATAAAAAAATTTTCAAACAAACACTGTCAATTATTCTAGTGTCAAAATATACCAGCAAAATTGATTTTTGATTACCTTGTCAAAATCGTTCTTTTCTAATAGAAAATTAAATCACATACAAAAATTGTAATAATTTTTTATATCACCAATAAATTAAAATCTTAAATTTTATAATTCTTCTAATTTTAGTAATTATATTTAATCTCCTGATAATTAATCTTTATAAATATCAAGAAATAATCCATGAAAAATATTTAAGTTATATAACTGTCAACTGATTTGAAAGAACAGACAATGTTACATTAAATTCTTTTGAGGCGACTCATTTTGACGTTTCATAATTTTATTTAGACGCCATTCATTAAATTTAAATTATTAGACGTCAAAATGAGTGGTTTTAAAAAAATTCAATGTGAACACCGCCCAAGACTTAAGGTGAGTAGGTACGCAATGCTTATAAATGTTGTTAAAAAATATTTGAGGTTAGATATTTTGATTAAATTAGATCATGGGGGAGAGGGAAAAGCCAACTGGATTTGATAGTAATTCATTTTAAACATTTTTAAAATTTTGTCAACCATTTTTTTGACGCAAGACATAACTATGTATATGAAAATAATATAACATTTATTAGAAGTTTAGTAAAATAATTAAACCAAACTATTTTTAATTTCTTTTCAAAAACAAATAAAATTATTAATTAAAATGTGGAATAAATAATTATTATTATTTGGCGTTTTAAACCCATTTTAACATTTACACAAACAAAGAAGAATATCAAATGAATTTTTTGAAGAAAGTTATTTACATTTTATAATAATTGTCAAAAATCCAATTTTCAGGAAATTCTTTACGAATTTTTGCTGGTGCATTAATGATTTTAGTGTCATATATTGAGCCGGATAAATCATTTAGTACAAGATTAATGCTGCCAATGACATTCATCACATCTGCTGGATATTTGTCGTATACTAAAATATTTTTAATAAATTTATTTATTTTTTAAAAGAAACATTCTATTTAAATAATATCATAATTAAAAATGAGTTTAAACCTTCTTTTGGATTTTTGACAAAAAAAAAAATACATTTTTGATGGTTTTTGTTTTTCTTAGAAGATTTTTTGTTCGGTAATTTAATTAAGACTCCTATTAATAAATGTAAATCAACGACTTATCAAAGATGAATAAAATAAGCAAATTTTTTGAATTTGAGAGTAATTAAGTTGTGTAAAGCTATAGAACAGCGTTCGATGCACTAAATGTAAAGTTGACAAAATGTCACTTAGTTTATGACAGAAAATATGGCAATTTTACCGACGAGAAGTTTCTATAAAATAAAATGGGAAAGATAATGAACGAGTGTAAAACGAGCGTTTTGGCGTTTTCTTTAGAATAGAAAAGCTTTTTGTTTTAAGGTTTGTAAGCGAAATTAATTTCATTTTACTTGGTAACGTTTTGCCAAATCCAACTTTCTGGGAACTCTTTTCGAAGAACAGGTGTTGGTGGTACCGGTGCACCTGCACGGTTAAAGCTTGCCATTGGCGAATTCAGAACGTGAAAGAATCTATCAAAAACCAAGGCTAAAAGAAAGGTTTAGGATAAAATATTAATATGGAAAAAAAAAGAAACAAAACAAGAAGTAACTTTCTTCTAAGTTTTGAAAAAGAAGTGCATAAATTGAATTATCCAAAAAATGCTCTTTAAAATTTAAATATCCGAGAAATGGGAGCAGCTTTCAAAAAATCAAATCAGAATGTCAAATATAAATGTGTCACGTGACATTAATATTCTGAATCTTAAGACTGTGTTCACATTCGGATCTTTGGATTAGAATTATTTTGACATTTGAATTTTTTTCTTAAGAAGTGACAACGAGATGAAATATAGTCAAAATTCTAGCAACTCGCTGCAGAAAAATCAAATATGATGTGAACTGGCAGATGACCAAATAAATAAGACTCTTTGAGAGCCAGATGGATTTGTATGGATTTTTTTCTTTTATATTTCCCACGATTAAATTAATTAAGAGGTTCTTTTTAATTGTTATACAAAATGACTTCCCATGCAATTCTTTTGTATGATACCCCTTAGTGAAATAAAAATAAAGGAACATAATTGTGTATACTTTTCAAAATTGAAGAATATCCAGTTTTCTGGAAAGTTTTCTCTAACTCTGGGAATACCTCTAATTCCCATTGTAGAACTCATTTCACTTGATGCATAAGTCATCATTTCGGAAAAAAAAACTATAACAATAAAAAAATATTAAAATATTTGATTAAAAAGAAAAGATTCTTTTTTTTTTTTTAAATTGATTGCAACTTAATACTTTTAGAGAGTTGATGTTATCCTTTCGTCAATAGTAGTATTTATAAATCACCTACATTTTTGATTTTGAACTACAAAACTAATGTTGTTTATAACTTTTGAAGATCGTAACCGCTAATTTTAAGCTACATACTCACTAAGTGTTAAGTTGCAAGCAACTAATTTTTTTTGGTACGAAACAAGTAAACTTCTGTATAGACCTTAATGTTTTTTCGTACAATTTTTAAGAATGTGCTGATGAAAGAAGTTTTGTTTACAATTATCCGGACTTTCCGAATATCCCCCTCCCTAGATCGACAATCGGTTCGGATTGTTCGGACTCATTCCTATGTAATCCGGATAGCCTAAAGTTTTACTTTCGGATATTGTTTAAAGCAACCATAGCAGAGGAATCTTGTAAAAATAGACTTCTAATTTGATAGAGTAAGGAATTTTACCAATGCATAACTAATTCTAAGCAATAAGATTCCAATTTTAATGTTAAAAATAATTGATGACAAAAATGTCTACTTTTGATGCAAAAATACGTAAAATATTTCAAAAACCTGTCCCCAAATCAAATGCAACTTAACTGTCAGGCAATATTTTTTAAATATATAAAAATGAATAAAAGATGCTGTTTTTAGTTTAATAACTTTAACCAATCAGTACATATGAAAAATTAAAAAAAAAAAAAAATAGAAAAAATTATTTACTTTGAATTGCTATAAAATATCCAACTTTCGGGAAATTCTTTTCGAACGGTAATAGGTTTTTCTTTTCGACCACTACTATTGCCACTAGCTGGAGAAATTTTATGTTTTGTATTTTCTGCATATGAAAGTTCTTCTACTTCTAAAAGAACTCGATCTTCAAATAGTGCCTCATAATATGGTACAACTAAATAAATTTGAAATAATATATTTTTAATTTTTATATTTAAAAGAACAACACAAAATTTAAAATAAATGGATTTAGATTTGAAAGTAATAAAAATAAAAATAGGGAAAGTCCTAAGTTGAAGACTTTACCTCAGCTTAACTGTTTATGAAAAACACTTGAAATTAATTTTTAAACGCAACTCAAGCTAGAGTTAAAAATAAATCCACATAAAGCTTCCTCGAAAGGATTTTTTTTCACCAGAAAATTTCTAAATGTGGGACCTGGGAAGATCTTAAAAAATATCCATGAGTTAAGTCAAGCTTAACTTTAACCTCAGACTAAATTATTGAACCAAACATTACCCATGAGAGTCAAAATAACTTAAAAAACAAACAAAGTCAAAGTACTTCGTAAACATCAGTCACTTGAAAAAGTCAATAAAACTTATAACACTTTAACTACCCTTAACATTTTTGGAGATCGAAAATGGTTGAATATGATTGAAAGAATGAAGTGTAAGTTCGCCATGTTATACAAAATTGTATGGATTTTAAATTTATGCGAAAAAGGATGCAATCAAGAACGTTTTATGTGTATGAATATGAAACATTTGTTTTTTGTATCAAGTATTCTAAGTTCAACTCTTTAAGTGCAAGATTAAAGAACTTCAGTTTAAAGGTTAAACGTTAAACCCTTATTCACCTCATCGAAAACTTATACTCGTATTAAGTATTTATCATATTTCGTGATGAAAAAAACGTTAGCCAGTGAAGATGATGAAAATATGAAAGTATTGAAATGTTTTATAAAAATTTACTTTTTTTTATCAAAAAATATCCAATTTTCTGGAAATAGTTTTCTTATCACTGGAATATCGCTGGGAACATTATTTTTTCTATTTGATCCACTTAAATCATTAACTTCGTTATCTTCCATTATATCTTCAGCTGAAACATCTTCTTCAGCAGCTAGCGTATGGAATCTAAATGCAACTCTAGGTGCTATGATGTCATCCAAATCATAATATTCCGCTAAGAGATATAAATTTATAAACCAATTTGCATGATTGAATGAAATGAATTAACATTTATAAAAAAAAATATATTTAAAACTTTGGTTAGAACCCAACAGACATAAGTCCTTGTTACATAATATTAGAATTTTGTTTGCAACCAACAACATGTTGATGTGATTCTTTTTGAATTTTTATGTTAGAATTATGAAATAGGGACTAGGACATAACTTTCCGATCAGAGATAAATTTAAAACGAGATTTTAAAAACACCTTTTAACGTACATATTTTGAGCTAAACAAAAGAAACTAAAAAGTGGCGCCCAACGTTGTTGTTGAGAATTAATAAAGGATCCCCACAATAAATAAAAAACACTGAATTTCCATATTGACAACAACATGCATATTTTCCTATGATTGACAAAAACAAGACATAACTTTTTTATTTCCCATGGATGTGAAATGTTTGAATCGCAAGAACCCAAACTTTAAATTCAAAACTCGTATTCGTTTACATTTTGGTATTTTCAAATATTCATGTTTCCGGGAATAGTTTACGAGTTTTGAGTATTTTTGGAGCCGGTGATGAGGCTTTACTGGTGGAAATAGATGAGTACGGCACATACAATGCTGGTGCCATAAGTGCTGTCATTTGTTTTATACCAAAATTCGCTAGATTAGATCGAGATCCCGGCCAATAAACAAATCTTCGAACTGCAATATTTTTTAATTATTTTTTTGAATACAGTATAATGGTGAAATTTGCTTATAAACTTGTATAGAAATCTTATGCAACATGTTTTAATTTTTCTATCACTTATAGATTTGCTGGTTGCGCAACATTTATAATTTGTTCCTGTTAATCAAATTAGAACAACAACAACCGTGTATCTTCATGAGCATTTCAATTTAGTTGTTTTTGAATCGATAAAGTTTAGATA
Source organism: Scaeva pyrastri (assembly GCA_905146935.1). NCBI lineage: Eukaryota > Metazoa > Arthropoda > Insecta > Diptera > Syrphidae > Scaeva > Scaeva pyrastri. The sequence goes on along the minus strand of LR989928.1, from coordinate 78,436,513 downwards.
CAATGTTTATTTATCAATGCTGTGTTGTTGTGCTTTTGCAATCTGAATGAGTAATAATTGTGTGTTGTTCTCAAATTTTGTATAAATAAAAAAAACACTGTTTAACATCTGCAACATTTTCCTGCAACATGTTGTTTGGAAATATAATTTTAAAGATTTGCAAATTGTGAATGAAACATAAATATGACTGAACAGAAGCAGATAAAAGTGCTTTGTTTTATTCGAAAGTGTAATATCTTGCTAAACATTAGGTACTTTCTAAAGTCAGAAATTATCCAACTTTCTGGAAATAGAGTTCTTATAGCTGATGGCACATTGGTAGTAAATGCTGTGCCATTTCTTCTTACTACACCAAGCCCGGAGTTATTTTTTGACATATCGAATTCAATCGCAGGTGAATATGCTCTTAATACTACTAACAGCAAGAGATTAAAATATTTGTATTCAACAAATTTTTAAACAAAAAATGTCATACACTGAAACTAAAAATTAATTAATTTTGTCCCACTAAAATTATTACAAAACTAAATTATGGACATTTCATGCTGTCCTAATAAAATAAAGTAATTTTATCACCCTCATGAGAATTTTGTTTATAAACATTGAATATAAACCAAATATATGCCGATTAGTTTAGATGTTTCTTGACAATGCCTCCCAAACTATCCTTTTAATTTATTTCATTAGGTAAAGTTATTTACGTTTTAAAATTATCGAATATCCAATTTTCGGGAAATAGTTTTCGAGTTTTGATTAATTTTGAAGTCTTTGACGATTTTTGATAAGTTCTATAAGATACCTCGGTTAAAGTTCGCATTTCAACAACAAAATCATAATTCATTCCTCCAGATCTTGCAAGAAAACCCCAATCACCTATTATTCGTCCTGAAATGGATACAGTTTGGACTCAATTTTAAATATGTATGTATGTATTCTATCGAAACAAATTTGTGATTATAAACATTTGGCAACATGTTGCCAGAATTTAGTTTGTTGATTTAGTCCTTTGCAAGTTGGAAAAAAGACAAAAATGAGTATTTGAAATTTGATGTTATCCTGAAATTAATCACGATTGATATAAATTTAAAAATAAAATAAAAATTATCATGCGACCTTATGTAAAAATGGCATTTATATGACAACAAAGTTTTTAGCCCATATTTTTAGTACGAGTATAAGTATAGTTCAATTAAATATATTTACGTTTTAAAATCATTAAATATCCAATTTTCCGGAAATATTTTACGAATGATAAGTGGTTTTGGTTGGGTTATTACAGACGAAGATGATGATTTTGGTTGACTTCGCAACATTGTAGCATCATTATTGCTAGCCGCTGAATAATAAGATACATTAGCTATTCCTGTACGAACATTAATTCTTGGCCTCAAAGGAAATCTAAATAAACGTCCTGCAACATTTGATAATTTTTGTTTTTATTTCTATTAATTTAAAATTTATTAAAATCGTCGAATTTAATAATAAAATGTTGAAAATGTTTATAAACATGTTGAATCGTTTTTGAATCCAAATTGCAGGTATGTCAAGAAGTAAACAAGTATCAAAATGATAGGAAAAAATATTATAGAAATATTTTAACTTCAAGAGATGTTCAAATCTACCCCCTCCCCCCCCACTAAAAAAATCGACACATTTCCTTAAAATCGTGAGAAAAAAATTTGCAAACGCCAAAATTGTTCCAATATTTTTAAATTCTTAAAATATAATTTGAAAAGAAAATATTTACAAAAATGAAGAATAGTATCAAGAAAATCTTTTGAAAGCCTTCGAAGTTCCGAAGAAAAGAGAGAGAGAGAGCGAAATTTCATCCTTCACCAAAAAATATTCAAAATAAGTTTTTCAAGTAAAAATATGTTATGGGTGCAGATTCAGAAGCCAATAAGGAAAATAGTCGAAAAATGTATTAATTTGGTAGTTACATGTTGAAATTTTCGACAATCCATGTTTCAGGGAATTCCTTTCTGATTTCTGGCACAATATTTGGAGGCAATGGCATAAATGCAGGTGCCCTAGTTGAGACAACGGTCGCATAAGCTACTTGAGGTCTAATTCCGAATGAAGTAGCACTCAAAGGATGTATTGGATGGAATCCTGTTGAAAAAAATCCATATATACAAAATCTTCTTAAATTTGTATATGTTGCGGGAAATTTTGCAGCAAGAAAAACGAAGAACTTTTAAGTTGCACCTAAGAAATTTAAAGTTTACCCAGATTGAATTCTTAAATAGTTTTGTCATTAATATCTACATATTTGAAAAATTTCAGACTTTAATTCTGTCAAAATGGCAAAAATATCCCAAAAGTGGAATACGTTTCCCTAGACAAATGAACCTCTTAAGACATAATAATAGTTGTCAGAATGACAGTTGAACAGATTTAACACTTTTATTGAAGAAATATCTTACCTTATACTAAGTTTGACTGAAAATAAAACATTGTTTAAAAAATACATCTAAAAATACCATCACCAAAAAATTATAACAAACAAACGTCTTTGACTGGTTTTCAAAAATGTCACAATCCTGAATTAAAAAAAAAAGACAGTACAAATGACAAAATACAAACAAAACTTATGTCGACAGAAAACCTAACAAACACATACAGAAAGCAAAAGAAAATGAAACTAAAAAGTTCCACTAGCACATAAAAATGACACAAGATATGAAGGACACTTTACTTACACATACTATGTTTGTGTGTAAATAAGTAAAATGTAAAAATATTTACGTTTGAATATCATCGTAAATCCATGATTCAGGGAATAGTTGACGTACTTTTGGAACACTATCGGTACTATCGGATGGACGTGAAATAGTAGACATGGCAACAGCTGGCATAGCCTCCATCATAATCATTGGCTGTACCAAGTCGTCCAAGCCGTATGCAGCTATATCAAAATATTGGTATCCTAAAACAAAAACATTATTTGAACATAGTAAAATACCAATTATTTGGAAGTTTTTAAAATAATCAAGAAAAATTATACGAAGTTTGTTTTTATCAGTTGTCATATTTCACACATGTCAATGTGAACGAAAACTCTTAGAGCGATTTCATTGACAGCTATTGATTTCGACTTGCACTGAACAGCTTTTGACTTCGAATACTATCTGTCATCTGTCAATTGGGAAAAATGTTTAACACAAAATGTTTTTATGTTTTTAGTACCGATAGTGCGAAATATTATGTACCTCAACTTTTCCAACAGTAAATACACTAACCAATCTTTTTACACAAAAATTTGGATCTGTTATATTAATAAAACCTTGAAGTAGAATCTACAGTTTAAGGATTCTTTAAAACGCACCCTTAAATTAATTAAAGCTGAGTAAGACAGCGAGTGAATTAAATTACTCGCTACTCTACTTAATTTGAAAAACTAACGAGTCTTGTCTAATAGCGATGTAATCTCGGACCGAGACAAAACAAATGCAGATGAATTGTGGTTGTGAGATATGAGACAATAAAAAAAAAATATATAGAAATTGACAAAACACACATTGGAAAGAGAGAAGTTAAAAAAAAATAGAAAAAAAAAAACATTTGTAATTACGCATCGATATCATCGTAAATCCAAGTTTCGGGGAACAATTGTCGAACTATAGGTTTGACACTATTTGAAACACTGCCGGCAGCCGAAGCTTGAGTCCCAACACGAGAAGCTACTGGCATTGCTGCAGCAAACATAATTTGATTACGACGAATTCCACCTAATCCCAATCGATACATTGGGAATCCTAGAAAAGTATTATAAGATAAATTAGAAATACCAACGATAATATTAAAACAATTGTTGTACAACTGCTTTACAATTATAAAATAATTCTTATCATAAATAGTCAAAAGTCAGAAATCAACTTCGCCCTTAAATTAAATATGAATCTTGATGTCAAAGGAGTGAGTCTAGTCAATAGCGAGTGGTTTACTTTTTATTATAAAACTAATCGCTGCTCTTAATTCACCTTTAAAAACTAACGAGTAAAATAGTTGTCTGTTTAAAAAATGCGATTTGAGGCAAATTTCATATAATAACTGCAAATTCTTAAGACCACTTCATTTTTAGTAAAAAAAAGATTCTCCACAAATCTTTTAAGTTTTATACATTTTTTGTATATGCATTCCACCTTAAGAAATTCCTTATATAAACCTTAAATTGAAAAAGATGACTTGAGAAGGAAAGGAAAAGGACAGAATGAAGAAACAGCACACCATAAATATTCTGGAAAAAGAGTTTATAGATGTTTAAGCGCAGTAAGAAAACTCCTTTTTAATTACGTATTGATATCATGGTATATCCAATTTTCAGGGAATAATTGACGAACTACTGGTTCGACAATATTTGAACCGCTACTGCTGACGGGCGCGGGTACCCCAGCCAAACCAGGAGCTCCTGAGGCTGCGGCGGCTACGGCTGCAAACGGAACTACAGGAAATTCAATTCCATCCAATCCCCAACCAAATATTGGATAATCTAAAATAATATTCCAAAAATCAGTTTGAATAATAACAGCAACACAAAGTTTTTCGAAGAATACTAAACATTTTTTTCAATTGCTTTAAAACGACCGAGTCTTTTAAATTGCAATCCAAGTGCATGGAGTATTGTAGTGGCTTGAAACAGTACTAATAACCCTTAAACCTCGTTGGTTAGGATTTTGAAAAGTTCTTTAAACACTAGAACTTGACAAACTTATTATCTACTCGTACTTCATTTTTTAAACTTAGGTACATACATAGCTGTTAAGCAATAGCTCCAAAATTTAACTTTTAACTTACCCAATTGAACTCATTACCTGTCACTTTTGATATTTCCTAAATTCAACAGCAATTTAGTACTAAATTTTCAGTCAAATTCAAGATTTTAAATTAAAAACCTTTCACCTGTCAGATATAATTCATAATTTAAAAATATGACCTTTTTAACAGTTGAATGCAATGACTTTTAAGTCTTATACGTCAAGTTTAATAAACATTGCATGTATTCTAATTATACACACAAAATAGACATTTTTAATAAAATCTAACCTCTAAAAATTCCTTTACACACAATAACAAAAAATTAAAAACAAAAGCAATGAAACACAAATTTTATCAAAGTAAAAAGTTTGTGAAGAAGTGATATTTATGCAGAATGGAAATGAAGTAAAAACCCTTTTTAATTACTTATTCATATCATCGTATATCCAATTTTCAGGGAATAATTGACGAACTACTGGTTTGTTACTTTTAAAACCGCTACTGCTGACACCAGGTGCCCCCGCAAAACCAGCAGCACCTGATGGTACACCAACCGAGGCAGCAAAAAAAACTGGACCAACACCTCCATATTGTCCAAATCCACCCAATCCCCAACCGAACATGGGATAGTCTAGAATAACATTTCAAAATCAGTTTGATGAACAACAACAGCAACAAGAAAGAAACGAAAAATACTTTTTGACAGCTTATTATTATTTTTTAAAGATTGTCAAATATTTCCTAAAATTTCAGAACACCATTGGTCAAAAACATCCCTGGTACCTTTCGTGGTTGGGTTGTTGAAAAAAAAAACAAATAAAGCAACTGTCGGTACTTGATTTGTCTACACGTAATTCGTTACTTGGCTAAACAAGCGAGTTCTCTTCAGCGAGTTGGCCAAACCAGTATACTTGTCAAATAACACTGCTTCAAAAATATACCAAATGATTTAACTAGTTGAGAAGTGTTTTTAATTTATGAAGAATTCGCTTAGATAACTCGTCAATGTAGCCACTGGATTAAGAAAATGAGCCCACAATCATTAGTTACATTGAAAATGGAAAAAAAGAAAACATAAATATGGTAAATAAAAATGAATACGTTCAAAGCCTCAACCAAGATTTCATTGTAAATTTTTAGCATTAGATATAATTTGAGTTCCGAAGTCTGTTCGATTTGAATTTATTAATTTACATTTGAAGACTTTAATTACTTGTTTATATTATCAACTATCCACGACTCAGGAAATTCTTGACGAACTACTAGATTATTGACATTTCCTGATGAAGATGATGAAAATTGTGATGGTCCGTTATTCTGACTTTGAAGGCTTAGTTCGGTTGTAAATGCGATTTCTTCAAATGAAGCAAATGTTGAACACGTATAAACAGCACACCAATCTACACAAATGAACAGAATAAAATTTTGCCAATTGTCACTCTGACAGCTACCACTTTAATGAATTGAAAGATAAAGTATCGAATCTAAAACTGTCAACAGTTTCGTAGTGATTTGAGTGTCTCTCCTGTTATTTGTCGTTGTATAATTAAATTAAACAAGATTGCGTGGATTTTTGTTGAACAATTACATAGTGAAATAAACTAAAAAATAATTAATCTGCCACATAGAAAATAAAGACAACTTAGTTTATACTAAGTCGAATCTTATACATGCAATGATTTTCAATATTAAAAACAGCTGTAAATGGTGTTTTTTTTTTTACTGAAAGAGAAAGACAAACAAAACAACAAACATTTTGAATGAAAATTTACTCTTTGCTTAAAATCTAATTTTAATTTAGAGTATTAGAAGAAACTCATAAATCGAATGAAATGTTTCTATTCCCTAATTTTTCTTAGCATGCATGTACATATTATGAAAATTTACTATCCACTTATCAATTTTGATGAAAAATTGAAAATTTATTTAAACAAAATGGCCGACGAACGTAGAAAAACAAACATTCAATGATTAGTTCATAGTTTTATACCTAATATTTACGTTTTAACATCATCAATTATCCATGTTTCTGGAAAAACTACTTCTTGGAAATCTGAAGGATTTATCAATATATTTTCGATAGCCTTCCGGTCAATTAAATTTTCAAAATAAATTATTAAATCATCATCAAATGGCATAAGATCGGTTTGTGTTAAAGGAAACGTTAAACGTAATGGCAATTCTGTAAAAACTTTAAAGAACAAAAATAAGAATGCGATTTTGAAAAGTTTTCTAAAATTTAAATTTAGTTTCTTATGTAAAAATCCTTTATACTAAAATTTGACATAATACGTATAGAAGACATTTGAGTGACAGTTAAATATGTATTTTAGCTGCCATTTTGTATCACGAGTTTCTAGAAATAACTTTGAGACTTGTTGTCTTTTTTTAACACTGAAATGTCAAACACTATTCAATCTGGCTTGTAACCACAAAATGGTGAATTTTTATTCACCACTGAAGAAATGTTAAAACTAAATATGGATTTGAAATATTTGGGACAAAGTTAAATACCAATTGTTGTTCATATTATTTTTAAGGAATTTAGGGAATTTTTGTGTTATTTAAGTCTTTAACTATATTTAAGTGGGGACTAAGTATAGTTTAAACATTAACTAAGTTAAATAAAGTGCAAAAAGGCCCTCTTGAAATTTGTAATCTACCTTTAAACGTGCAAGTGGTTGGAAATGTGTACTACCGAGGAAGGGAGGGAGTTCAAAATACTACTTTACACTAACCACAAATTAAGGAAAGGGGAAAATAAATTATTTAACCCGAACTTTAACAAAAATACCTCATATTAAATTTATTGATTCCATCATCAAGCAATGTCATCCAAATCCATGTCTCACTAAAATCACTTCGAATTTTTACTAAACCTGAACTATCAATGTTACTACTTATGGCTTGGGGTCTTTTTTCCAAAAAGTAAGAATACAGAGGTATTGGCAGCACTTAAAGTAAAAAAAAATAAAGCCGTGCTTTTGTTAAAAATAGAATAAAAAATTAAAATAAAATACTCAAATGGGTATACAGCAAATATTTACAAAGTCATGAATAAATTTTGAGAAGAGTTTGCGAATAAAGCCAAGGGAGAATTTCAAAACATTTTCGAAACTAACTCATTGTCATTATTTGTCCATATCCAGGTTTCGATGAAACTTTTTCTTACTGTTGGTGGATTTTCTAAACTCATTTTCGGAGGTGGATTAGGTCCAGCGATAGCAGTGGCAAATATCTGACCCCTCCGTTTAAAATGTGCTGTTTGTGTGTGAAGATGTGAGAAAACTGCAACTTTTCCTATGGACGGATTTTTATAAAATTTATCAAAACATCAGCTAACCCCTACAATTGATTTTTATCGATTAAAAACTACAATTATTCATTCAAGTGTTACATTTTATAATATTTACAGGCAAAAGGTTTAAGTATACAATTAGGAACTATAAGTAGATACTGTTAGAGTGAAAAATATATTAAAAAAAAAAAACAAACATCAGCAAACATTACAAAGTGGTTTCAACAACAAGGCAAACACTATTATTTATAGTCAAGGCATTCGGAAAAATATATTTTTTAATTAAGTGTTTTTTTTTTTGTGTACAAAACCAACCTACTAAACGCGAAGTCGTTAAGCCAAATCCAAGTTTCGAGAAAATTCGAACGAAACGTGACTTTTACGGTTTTCGAAGTTTTTCTATTCGAGTCAAATCTTTCAACGGAGTTTTCAACTTCTGAATCATTTATCAATTCACTATCAACCGAATCGTATTCAACTTCATCGCCTTTTAATACCACAAGAGTTTCTAAAAAAAACGAAAATAGTAAAATAAAAACACTTACAAAAACAGAGGGAGTTTTTGGAAAGACTTTTTGACTTCAGAATCCTACATTTTCAATTTACACAGTTTCTAATGGCTGTTGTTGTTGTTTCTGTTGTTTGTGTTAAATTTTTGTTGTTTCCTTCACCTTGACAACACCAAAATTCTTCTTTCATCCGTAAGCTTTTAAAAATTTAAACATTTAGGCAAATTTGACGAAATTTAACACAAACCCTTTCAGTCTTGACTCGGTATTGTATTCTTCCCAGAGCCATGATTCGGGAAAGTCTTTACGAACTGTTGTCGTTGTTGTTGGTGAAGTTGTGTCACTACTGGAAAATGATTCCGGTGCAAAATCTAGAGCTATTGGTCCGTCATTTAGTACCCCCAAGGGAAGTGGCATTTCGAAAACTTTTTGACGATAATTTTTTGTATTTTAAAAATATGCAGACACAAATTTTTCAATGATTCAAATCGAATCTTTTTGTTTTCATTTCATTTCATTATTTTTTTCTTGTTTTTCATTTGCTGCTAGAGTTTTTGAAAATTTTGAACAAAAATTGAATCACAAACAATACTCACTTTGGTAGAATGGATAGTTAGCGTTGCTCATTGTAACAATTCCAGCTTGGCTGCCAGGGTATTGACCGTAGCCCATGGACCATGGTGTGCTAGAATCGAAACGGCTCATATCTTGGAAGATTGTATCTTTCTTCAAATCGTTGCCGCTCTTGAGGAGGAGAACACTTTGATCGACTCCAAGTAAACCAACATATGAATCAGGATCGGTGCTAACTTTAATTTCAACGTCATCACCTGGCTTGGCTTCGATTGGAGCATCAATTGAAATCTGTCCAAAGAAGAACAAAGTTAATGAACTCAAATTATATTATTAAAATTAAGACTTATGAACTTACCGAGTTTTCAAAGTTGTGTTCGAAGTTAATTGTTTCTTCGGTGTACATGAGATCAGTGCCAACAACGTAGTGAATGAAGATTTTAGCAGTTGGAATCATTTCGAATGTTGGAGTGAATTTAAAGACATGGTAGTTGCGATTTTCAGGAACCTGTGAAAAGAAAGAAATTTTATTTTTAAAATCACACTTTTTATTCAACTAAACCCATCTCAAAAGGACTTTCACAAAACAGAAGTTCTATCCCGGGCGCCAATTAAATATACATTGAAGTAAGTCACATTGTATTGAAAGGATTTGGTTTTTAACTCTTAATTTAGATTTCCAAGCTCAATTTCCATATTTTGAAGTTTGGTCAGATACCCAATACATTAATATACATACATATACATGGAACAGGGAAAAGGAAAAATGAAATTCGGCCGGGCGCCAGTTAAGCAAATAACAGAACATTTCAGAAGTCAAACAGTATAGACAGGCTAGGGCTTTTGGACCATATGTCTGAAATTGGTTTGTTGATTTTGGCAATACAAACAAAATTTTGAAAATACCTGCCGAAAATTTCAAAATTCATAGAGGCCCAAATTTTTCATTTATGAAGAACGATGACACATAATACGAATATACTTCATTTCACTTTAATTTCATCCCTAATTAAGATTCTTCAAAAATACTTCTCACATCTGTTTCATTTATAAGCAAAGTTCCTAGCCCGGGCGCCAATTAATTCGAATCGTAAATAAAACTGAAACTTACCTCAATTATCTCACTCTGGATAATATCTCCACGGCCTAAGATTGTGTAAGAAAAGTATGGAATTGGTTTTCCATTTTGTACTCTAATACTGACGTCCTTTCCAAGAGCAGGACTAAAACACACAAAAAAGAAAAACAATTTTATATTAAAAATATTCCCTCAAACCCTCTGCAACTTTAAAAACTTACTTCTTTGTTTGCACAATAATTTTCAATGAATCATCAACTGGAGCTTCGGTCTTTTCATATTTGGACAGAGATGTAATGTATGCTGATGAATCCAAGTAGTAGGCCTTGACAGAGTAGTAGCTTGTTGCCTCTCCGGGAAGTTCAATTTCAAAGGTGGCCATACCATCCTTGCCTATGGGTGATGTGTAATTCTTGGACTTGACTGGTGGTGGGATTGTTGTTGTTTCTGCTTCCTTATTTTCTGATGACATAACTCCATATGGAATTGGTCTGTAGTAGTGGTCTGGTGGACTAACATTGAGAGTTACTTCGTTTTTGGTGTCTTGAACTGGTGACCCATCGAGGTTCTTTACAACAACCTGGAAATAGTAAAAAATGACACATGATAAGTATTTTTCGTCAAATCAAAGACTCTGGAGTACATACAGTTATTGCCACGGTTTTTCCTGGATAATAGGTGTAAGGTGTGTCAACACCTTGCAATTGATACTTTTCACGATGCAAATTGACTGTTGCTGTCGAATTTTGCTTCAGTCCAGTGAGTTCCTCTTCGACAATAGCCAAAATCGTAATTGGTGGAGTGTAACGATCTTTGTCCAATTTCAAATCTTCAGCAATGTCAAATTCTACATGACCTTTGCCGTCAATGTTGACAGTCTTCTCAGCCGATGGTGATTTTGAGTCATCACCGTAGTAGTAGTAGGATGGTTTACACGATACAACAGCTTTACCTTTTACAGGTTTTCCATAAGTGTATCTGTCAAAAATAAACTTAGTAATTAAATGTCAAAACCAAAAGATTGACTCTTAACTCACTTTGACCTAATGGTAACTATAATCTTGCCATCAACAATTGCCACATTCTTGGGTGCTTCAACTTGAACTTCAAATTTAGGCAGAACATATTTGTCAACTTCGAAAGTCTTACTCTCGGTTTTACCATCGACACTCACTTCGATACTCCACGATCCCAAAACTGGGAATTCAGATAGTTGAAGACTTCCGGCAAATACACCCTTGACAAGTTCGACATCGTTCTTTTGTTGGATAAGATTTTGTGCTCCATCCTACAATTACAAATCCAATGTCAGTACCAAGAAATAAAAAAGTACAAAAATAAAACTTACATTGATAGCAATTTTGACAGGTCCATCGGTCTTAGCAGGTCTGGTATTTTTGTCCAAAACCAAAACTCGATATTGTACCAAATCACCTGGCTTATAAGTAGCCTTGTCTGTTTGAACATAAATCGACACTATTTCCTCGGCAAAGTTCAATTTTGTGGTATTTTTGAATTCAATGCCTGACAAACCTTCAGCTGTCAAATTGTAGTCGCCATCTTTAAGTTTTGGCAGCTTTTCGAAAGAAGTTAAAAATTAATATATATGAATCAGTGATTTACACACGTCATGTGGAAACTTACTTGGAACATAACAATCTTTGACGACTTTGGTGGAACTTCAACGGTTTCGGACTTGTCAAATTCAGGACCAACTAGACCAACCTTTATTGTACATGGTGATGGGGCATCATGAATTGCTACAGTGACATGGTAGTTCGATTTTGATCTCAAGGTTCCTGGAGCAACAATTGAGTAAAGGCTGCAAAGAGATAAGTATGAAAAAAATAACTTTTAGCCCTTTAGAATATAAGATGAGAAATAATGCTATTGAAAAAACGATTGGAGAATTTTGTATTGAAGAAATATTAAAAAATTGGAAATGAATACCTTATTAAAACAACAAAGGAATGTTCTAATCCACCTCTAAACGATCTTAACTTAATAGTGAGTTTATTAAATAAGAACTTTATAAGGTCATCCACCTTGACAATTCAGATCAAAAATGTCAATACATATAACGCAACATAAAAAATTGTATCTTATGAATGTTTTTGTTTGAAATTAAAATTAAACATCATAAAATTCCCCTCGGGTTTTTCTGTTACCAAAACAAACATGCAAAAACTCTTAAATTAACAAGGTGATAATAAACTTAAACTATCTCAACTGGTTTCGAACAACAACACAAACATCAAAGCAACAAAAAAATATAAAAAAAAAAGAAATTAAAAAAGATACCCATAATTTTATTACATAATAAACAAAAATTCATTAACTCATCACTTCAATGTTTACGTCATCTGGACCATAAATAATAAAAAAAAAATACCAAAGCGTTATCAAGTTTAAAATTTAAGGAGTGTCTAAAAGCGTGAATTTTGGTTTTTAGCGTTGTTCGTTATGTTGTACATTTTGGCAAGAAATTGAGTGTGATTTTTCATGGAGCCTCTATCTGGTTCTTAGGATAAAAAAACATAAATTATTTCGCATCTTCGTTTGGCGTTAAGTTTGCTTAAAAAAAAAAAAAACTTTATCTTATGCGCACTTAAAGGCAGGTAGTTGAGTATCTCCGAGAGCAAACATGCAGCTGTGCCATTAATCACCAGACATCTTGACTTAAAGATTCAAAAATATTATCATCCTGAGAAGACCCTAACCATTTTCGAGGCCATTATCGTCACATCCATTGCTATAAATAGACCTTTAAAAAATAAATATCAATTTAAGGTCAAGGCTGGGGTTATTCAGGGATTCTGATGTTGCCAGGTTCCCTCAACCAAAAATCAGTTAGATTTAATAGCAATCAACCAGGTATTACTATATTTTCCTATCTACATTGTATTTAAACGAATTTTATAAATGCACACAAAATTTATCGCTTCTAGACAAAACAAATGTAAATACTCGTAAAAATCCCTCAACTTAAGTATCTATAGTATCTATGAGTACGAGTATCTACAAGTTTGTTGTAGGAAAACAATTGGTGATCTTGGGGGATTTTCGTTTGAACTTTTCCAAGGAAATAATGCAAATAACTGTTATTTGTTGTTGGAAATTATTAAATTGCAATTGAAACGCGTGAGCACGTACTGTCAAAAGCCGGCTGCTGTTTTCAAGTCGGTACGTCCATAAACTTAGTGGCAAAACCCAAGTTAAAAAAAAAAAAATTACCACCTGGCCAACTGATAGCATTGTTTTAAATTTATATTCAAAATGGTACCTAAGTTCAATGTTATGATTTGTTGTTTTTGTTACTAAATTATGACATTTTTGTTCTTCCTCTTTTTTTTATTTTGAGCTTCGTGCTTGTTACAGATAATAAAACTGACTGACAGCTCACCGGTCGTGATTTAGATACATACTCGTATAATTAGTTGTATTTTATTTTATGACATTTAACATACGAGTACATGTCATATTTTAATATCTTCTTTAGACGCAAACAAAAACATGAAATATTATTTTCCTTATGGATATCTTAATTGGTATAAACTTGTAGGAAGTTTAAAAGTTTAAATAATTAGTGTTAGAAAATTTCACTGACGGAAATGTCAAAAAAAAAAACTCGAAGACGATGATCAGTTCACAAAACTTTGTAACTTGTTTATTTGACGTTTGAAAAGATACATATATAAAAGTGAGGTACATATATATTTTTAATAAAATGATAAAACGTCAAAAAAGTGTTCAAAAGTGAATATTTTTATTTGAACTACATCCTAAATTCATTAACTGTTTGAGGTTTCATAAAGTTGACAAAAACAATTATTGATTTTATGTAACGTTTGATATAAAGTGTATTACTTGACTTGACCACTTAGATATGACAGATGACAGATAGAAATGTCAACCAATTTTTAAAAATTCAATAATTGGTACCTAAAATAATTATTTAAATAGCAACAATTAAAAAAAAACTCAAATATTTTATGTAAACAGTTGAAATTTAAAGCTTAAAAATACAAACACAATTAATATACCTAATTTTAAAAGCAGTTAACTCCAAAATGTTTCCAAAATTGATTTTGATCAGAATTGTTAATTTTCAACGTCAACGGCAACTCTCTCAATGACACGATATGTTAAATGTCATTAACATATGTCATATGTGGATTTTAAAAGTGTCAAAATATATAGAATAATGTTTGTTTATATTTATGTATCTGTCAACTTTAAACTCTCAAATTCTTTTACGAAATCAAAGTTGCAAGATTGTAAGAAATCCAAAAATTTAAATTTTAAAAAGGAGAAGAAGGATAAATCTTAGTTTTTTTAAACGTAAAATTGAGCCACTTAGAATTTCATCGGAAAATTGATAAACTTTCGATTTTGTGAGGGAAATCTTGCTTTGAATTTACATCAAATTGGAAAAATGCATTTTAATTATAAACTTTCAGAACTCGTACAAATAAGAGTTCATAGTAAAAGTACAATTTTTTCCCAATTGTAACTTTCATTGTTATCATTTTACATAAACGATTATTATAATTAGGTCAAAAATATAAAAACAAAATACATCTTTTTATTATTTGGTTAAGATCTCACTTCTGCCGCCGCTATGTCTCCGGTTGTTAAAACAACATTTTTTTTGACAATTTAGTGAGGCAATAATTGACAACAAAAATAAATTAAAAAGAAAGACCGGCTTCTTAAAGTGTTGTTCTTTTTTTTTAGTTCTTTTCTTCTTTAACTTTTTTCTTAGAATGTTAAGTAATAAAAAATATTAAATGAGTTAATTTTAGCCACACGCGCGCTGCGCTGGCCGGTACCAGCATCATGTACTTTTTATTAAAAAAAAAAAACTTGTATCTTCTGAGGTGGGTAATAAAAATGCCGAAAGCATTAAAAATAATAACTTCAATATTTTACTTGAAGATAAAAAGATTTAAAAAACAAGATCAATTCAATGTTAAAATCTTAACGATGGCACATGATTTTATTAAGTGGAATCTGATGTCTTTTCGGATGTGATTTCTGAGTAACCATATCTTATGTAATCCGATCTTAAGACTCAGAGATATTATATAACTTTTTTGAATCAATATTCAATTTTTGATAAAAGAAAATAGCACTTAGTATTTAGTTTGGTATTTAATTTATCGCTTACTTTTCAAAATTAAATTTGGAATCATTTAATCCATGGAAAATATAAACATTAAATTCTGGTCAAATGTCCAATTGAAAAATCCAACAATTAAAAAAGAAAAACAATTCCTGTTTGCTTTCTCAGTACAGTTTAGTTGTTAATAATTAAGATATTATTATTAGAATTCTTAATTCTTAAATAAACCACAATTCAATTTTAAATTCAAGGTAACAATTTTTAATTGAGTAAAGTGTTTACATTATATTCTATTGAATAAATATAATAAATAGTGTACCTAAACTTTAATTGTTTTGTCTCTAACAAGATTCCCATCAGTTTTAAATTTCAGGTGATAAAATTGAATCATCAGTTATTATAACTCATTAGCATAAAATTGTTTACTAGAAGTTAAAACAAATAAGGCACGTTACCTCCACGACATTACCCACAGAAAATCATTAAATTTTTACAACCACGTTATTTTTTTGTTTTTGGATTCATTTGTTTAATAATAATAATCAATCAATCAACGATGCAGTGTTAATGGGAAGAATTATTTTTTTTAATTTAATTTTGTTTATGAGTTTTAATTTTGGTTGTTTTTTTATTACTTGTCATTAACAAACAATTAGTTTTGTTTGTCAGTCATAAATTGGTTCTATTAAAAAAAAATACGTATACGCCCAAGTGTACACCTTTTAGGTATATTTCTTATAAGCTCATTTTTTCATGTTATGAAATATTTAAAGTCTTGTAAAAGACTTGATAATATGTATTCAAAAAATTAAACAATTCGGACTTGAACGGAGTTTTCTAAATTTTATTGTATTGATCATTTTTTTCAGTAAAAAACAACCTTAAAAGTTCAACTGTGATATGCCATAATTCAAAAGCTATAAATAAATTGAATTATATTTAAATTAGAAATGAACAATTGTGTGGCAGTTGACCTTAACAACTATTTTTGCATTTGAAAAAAATATAACAATTCTATGTTGGCTGAAATATGTATGTTTATTAATTTAAATAAATTGATTAATAATTTTCAGGTTCATGTCAATTGATAAGTATTATTATTTTTTAAGTCATCTATTTTCACAATTATCAACAACATAACATATACTGCAGCTTTTTCAATCTTGATTGACAACTCACCCTATTTAAAAAATAATAAACTAAATATTATTACAGCTGATAGTTTTTTTTTGTTTTATTTATAAAAAGAAAAAATTACCCTTGTCTACAACACACCAAAGTTAAAAGCAATCAACGAGATTAGAAAACCATATAAGTGTATAATTAGACAGATTTTAATTTTCTTAGAAGTTTTAATAAATGTTTTTTCTTTTTAAATAAACCACAAAAGGTCAAGATTCTAACAAGTTAAAAAAATAATACGAATGTAATTAATTCTGATAAACAATCAATAACTAAAGTCAAATTTGTGCTATCAACATTGACAAATACATATACTTTTGGATAATAAAGTAGTAAAATTTGTATTATTTTGAATAATTTATTTTAGTTTTTTCTAAGCTTTCACCTGCAAATGGAAAGTATTTTGCATAAATACTATTAACTTATGTAGTTTAGTTTTGTATTTTTCCAAAAGATATAAACAGAAAAGCATAAAATTTAATATGCTATTATGTATGAAATAAAAAAAAAATCTTATTTGAAATTCCGTCAAAAACTAGTATTTATTTCTTGATAAAATAAACAAAAAATTCTAATTTATAGTATACATTAAAAAAATGTTAATTATAATCTACAACACCTTAGTATAATAAGTGTAAGGAATATAACAGAGAACTTAAAAATTATTAATTTTGATTTTTTCGAAATTTTAAAAATTAAAATAGTTCTTCAATCGTAATCATAACATTATACTTGAAAGAATTTTTACAGAAAGATCTAGGCTTATATTTAAATTCGACAGAAAAATTGGTTTAAGGATTGTAAAATAAAGTAAATGCTTAAAGGAACTTTCACAGTTATTGGATTTAATTTTACTAATTTACCGACATATACACAAGTTACCCATACCAAATCATGAATTTTAAATTAAGAATATTTAAAATGTCAAAAAGTTTCTACATTTCACAATTAGAGTTACAAAATGTTGTATTTTAGCTGACATGAAACAAAACTGACAAATAGACATTTTAAAATAGTTTGAAATATAAAACTCGAGTAATTATTAGAACTTGATAATTTGATTACTTTGTTAGTATCTATTAAATTTAAATCCTTCAGAAAATGATGACCATTATTCTAAAAGTCTAAAATGGTAAAGGGAGCCCCAATAAAAGTGACGATTGATTTTTAAAAACACCTAATGTGTCAATAGTTCAACGAAAAACCTGTGCTTCAAAGTGCCGGTGAATTTTTCAAAAATATTGCTGTTTAGAAAATTACTTTATACAAATTTTTTTCCCAGTTTCGAACCAGTTAACAAAAAAATTATCAATAATTTTCTTCTGAAAGGTCATTGATCTTTTTCCACATTTTTGTTTTAATTTGTTTGTATCAATTTTTCAAAAGATAAGTTTAAATACTTCGTAACAATTCAGCATCGAACGTTACACTAACATTTGACACTTCGGACAGAACCACTTTTTTTTTTTTAATTTATAATTATGAACTTTTTATCATTAAAATATCAACTTGTTCTTATATCTATAAGAAAAAACAAATAAATAAAAAAAAAACTTATCAATAAAACAGGTATGAAAATGTCAGTAAACATCAACACTTGTTCAATGTCACTTTTTTGCTTGTCATTTCAAAAAAAAAAAACATAGTTAAATTTAAGTGCAACGTTCAATAAACATTTCAAAAATGTAAGTCGAACAGAAAACATAATGATAAATCAAAGATGATGAATGGATCGTTATTCCTGATCCACCAGGGACGTTCAATATGGTAATCTCCTTACACACAAAAAGATTGATCTTTTTTTTTAATTTGCTTGAGATAAGGATTCACCTTCGAATCCGGATTCACTTACATGCATATGTAAATATTTTTTAAGGCCTAACAGCGAAAAACAATTTTAAAAAGAAATTACTATTTTTTTGTTGTCTACTCTTGTTTTTTGATTTTTTTTTTTTTTCAAAAATAAATCTCTGATAACCAAATAAATAAATAATAATTTATTATTACTCATGATGACACCGAATTGTGAAAAATCACAAAATAAAAAAGGTCAACTGATAACCCTGACACTACATGCAGATAAAATAGCAAATACAAAAACTGTTAATAATTCTTTAGCAAGTCGACTACTCTCCGACAGGTTCCCACCCCCTCTCCCCCCCCCCAGTTATTCAATTCCAAATAGAACACAAATCAAATACAAAGGAAAACAAACAACAGAAAAAAAAGATCAATCCGATCTGGTTCCATGGAAAACACATCAAATGACCGCCCGACGCCGTCATCATGACAGACCGGCAAAACAACAAATCATAGAATTATCATTTTTGATTGTTGAAACTGAATTTGAATAAATTAAAACAATTAAATTAAACACCATTGTTTAAAAAAACATTTCAAAAGTTCTAAAAGTTGGAAAAGTTTATATGTTTTTTTTGTTTAAGTACGAACCCGTTGCACTGGACTAGAATTGCAATTTGCAGGAGACACAACCCGATGGCTAGAAGACGCGACATTATTATGTCAATTGGAAGAGAAATCTCAAGTCTCTTATGTCACTCTTAGGGTTTTTTGTTTTGTTTTTAATTAATTAAGTTTGTTAAATAAATTAACAAATGTTCGAAACGAAAAAAAAAGAACGAAACACTCAGCGACCGAAAATAGACACAAGTTACACAAAAAAAATTCCACTAAAGTTGAAGCTGAGAGCACAACTGATCGTCGACGCAGTGAAACTGCGAATGATCAAACCTGGGTTCTGCGATCACTTAAGTTAACTCTAGGCCCGCTTTGTATTGCTGGTTCTCGCCACCGCCGCCGCCGCCGCACAGCTCACGTTACCGCTTGGAAGTTCTCGAGATGGAATATGGCAACATTTTTGTTTGTTTAAGTTTGTTGTTTTTTTTCCTGGGATTTTTTTTGTTGTTTTGACTTTTTTTTAGTTTTTTTTTCTCTTAAGTTTTGTTGTTGTTTTTATGTTCCACCGACTGTTGGTGGCGCTAGTGGTTAGTTTATGGATTTGGATTGGAAGAGAACGATCTATGATCGTTTTTGCTTTTTTTTTTTACATGGTTGTGGTTCTGCTTTTGATGGTTGATTTTGTGGGATCTGGAAAACCCCAGACACTCTGGAAATCCAAAATAAAAAAAAATAACACAAATGCATTAACGAGTATAGTGGAAGATTATGATGCTCTTTGATCTTGCTTAAGAAAAAGAACAAATAAAACTCAAGACTTGAAGAAGAGTTTTTTGGGATTTCAGTGAGTCATCGAGAAGAACAAAAAAATACAGGTTGTTTGTGTTTACTTTATGCAGTTGTTTTTTTTATCACTGATCAGTTTTAGAAGTTATTATTGATTTTACACTTAAAAATAAACATTAAATTTATGCGATTATGGGAAATTAAAGAGGAAAAAAAAGAAACTACTTTGATTGAAATGGACTTAGCGGTAAAAATAAATAAACATTTTTTTTTCCTAAGTTTTCCATTACGAGTTTTTACTCTAGTTATGTTTTTAAAAATGTATGCCAAAAATCTACAGGAGAAAAAGGTTTTAGTTTCCTTCTTAAAAACAGTTTTTTTTTTAATCAAAGGCATCAGTTTTATAAGCAATTTAAATATATAATTCATTATTTGTGTGTTCTATTGTTAAAGTTAGTAATATTTTTGTTCAGTGTACAATTATGATGAATATGCTAATAAAACTTTAAAATTAAATTATTAATTGTCCAACAAAAATATTCAAATAAATGTAAAGCTGGGTATTTTAGACCAACCAGAATTTTTTGAAACTAGTTTATTGTTTTCATTTTTGAAAAATCACCGAAATTAAAATTAAAGAGAAACATAAATAAATAATAGTTTTAACACAGATACGTATGTTATGGTGAATTTATGTATTCTTTCAACAAAATACGAGGAATACAAAACTTTCAATATTTCAGAAGAAAAGTTCAAGAAAATTCTAATTGTACAATTTAAAGCCATTTATTTTAAAGTATAAATAAAATTTTAGCGGAATATTATTGAAACAACTGAAAATCGTGACAGAAAATGGTTCAAAAATGCTTTCTACTATTAAAAAGAATTGAATATATTTATGAGAAAGTGGGTGGATGCCACGCCCCAATATATAAGTCATTTTAGGCACCACAATACAGAAGATGAAATTTAAGAACTATAACGATATAGAAAAGTGTGTTGTTTTTCTGAAGGCTTGTATTTCTGGAACCACTTGACAGAGTTAAAATTTTGTAATGTAAGTGGCTTGACAAATATGTCGATTTTGAGACATGTCAGTGTCAAAAGGTCTATTATTTAATGCAATAAAACAAAAATTCTCTTTCTTAATAACAAAATTTATTTACAAGAAGTTTAATTGCTTACTAAAAAGTCGTGAATTGTTTTTGAGAAGTTCTAGGAATTTGATTCAAACTTGTTGGAAAATTTTGTGTTTAATAAAAAATTACAAAATTTTCAAGTGAATTGTAATTATTTGATTATTATTTTTTATTTACTTGCCGGAACTAAAATTTGATGTTAAAAGAAACTACGTTTTGTATGTTAAGTGTGTTTTATTTTTGTTTTATTGATTAATGAGTTATCTTTTTTTAATTTAACCGCAATACAAATAAATTATTCAGGTGGTTTTATTGAACAATTGAAAACAAATTTATATTATTATTAATCATATGTAAAATCTATAAATTTGTAAATAAGAAACAACTACAACTACAATGTAAGCACCAAAATTAATAATACAATTATTCAAACTTGAGTGTAATTATCTTGGCTTGGCTAAGAATTACCAGAAAAAAAAGACTTCACAATTTTTGAACAAAAACTTTAACAAAAAATTAAATTCAATAAAGAATAGTAAAAATGTATCCTAGTCTAAACTATAATCTAGTATTTGTTTTATGTTTTTAATGATTTTGTTTTAAATCTTGTGCACATGTTATTTTTAGATTAAGTAGGTTTATGAATGTACTTAATTTTTGTTTGTTAAATTGCCTTTAGACGTCATTTAAAATGTTGTCCCACTATTTCTTCAGTTTTAATTATATTTAAATTTTACTAAGCAAAACGTGTGCAAACATTAAAATGATTAAATAAAATTAAATGGAGTACCTAATCATGCTCATGTATAAATATTTAAACAGCATATATGTACGTCATAATATAGAGTTATATTTTTTGACTTTAAATCATAGCTGATGTCTATTTTTGCTAAAGGGTGCAGATAGGACACTTGGGCGTATACGTACTTTTTTATTTCTTTGGGTTATACTCAATTTTACATTAAAGAAATTACAGTACAACTATTGTCTGGCCAGTTTGTTTTAAATAAAGAAAACAAAACAAACAATAATAATAAAAATAATTTGTTCATGTTTTTAAGTATGTCATTAATTTGCAACTAATCAACCAAAAACTAATTAACATTTATTATTTTAAGTCTATAGAAAACTTAAATTGAATTAGTTAGAGAATATTAAATTTTAGTATTTTAAATTGATGGTTACATAAAACTCAAAGGACTCATTTTCAAATGCTTAAGTAACTCTTTATAAATTGCTGATTAAAAAAAAGAGATTATTAAACTAAAATAATCTTCAATTACTCTCGTCTGATTGTGAGTGAAATTAAATTCATTCTTAAAAATTTAATGAAATAATTTAAATTGATTTAATTTCTGAATTTCTATTGTTGTTTCTTAGTTAAATAATATTAATCAAATAGAATGTGACCTCTTACGAGATTAAAAAAAATATTATTTATGTATATATACAAATATATTAAACAACTTAGAATTTCTAAGAAATTTCATATCATAAATTCAATTATAGAATGTTGCTTGGTTTTGCGGTAAAATAGAAATTAATTGATTTAATGACTAAATCGAGAGAGAGAGTAATAAATATTATTAACTTTTTTGTTATTAAATAAATATTTGCTTGAAGTTTTTCAAGACACGGTTCATTTAACAGATGTCCCATTATAATTTACACTGTTATTTTTTGATGCCACTTGTCAATTGAACATGAAATCAAAAGTCAATATGTGTAGTGAAGTTGTAAATTAAATTAATTTTTAATTGGAATTTTATTTATGTATATATATGTATACTATGCTTATGAATAAGTTTTTGATTCTTAAAAAAATCTTAGCTACTTTTTCAGTATTTAATTATACATTTGTAGATTTTCAGTCTCGTTTAGGATGTCCATTTCGCTTAAAATGTTTTTGTTTTTATAATTTCAAACCATTTTTTAACACCTTAAATTAGTTATACATATTTTGAATATTTCTCACGGTAAACTACAAATTTTTAAAAATAAATACGTGACAAAGTATAATTATTAATGAGTATGAGTTACATTTCCAGTTAATCGTGACCATTTTTCTGTCTTATTAAACAATATATACGATTAATCGTAAAAAAAAAATAATAAAAACACATACGAATGACTTAATAACTAATTAAATTTAAAGTTCTATAATTTTATCTATTTCACAAATCAAACTTAAATTCGTAATTCAAACCCTCGTCACACTATCACTTTCCCTCAGATTTGAACTGCATCTATGCGTCTCTCTTTCGTCAGATTTATTTGTTTCAAAATTTTGCTGATGTTGTTTATGTGACAATAATTTATCCGTATGTGATTTTATCTGTATGCGGGAGTTAATTTTTTTTTTCATTTTTTATTATTGAATGAAATCAGAGCTCAATGAGTTACATAATAATTTATAAAAGTATCCCCCACATTAAAGCGATTCTTTACTTTAGTACAGGGCAGGATCTGAAATTTGTTGTTGTTAAGTTAAATTTAAAATAACAAAATAAAAGTTATTAATACTAAATTAATTGTGGTAAGAGGAGTTCTAGCTAGTTCAGTTTCTGAGTTTTTAAGGCCTTTAGAAAAAATGTTAACAACTTTTAGTCCTCTTTTTTTCTCAACAAACATTGATTTATTCTGACAAACACTAAAAACCTTTTATTTGCTCATGTGTCTTTTTCCAACTGATTTCAAATATTTGACAAGCAAAATTAAAGTAGCTCACTAAACAAAAGAAATTTATTTTTGTTTTTTTTTTTCATCATTGTTAGCTTTAAAAAAACACGTCGAAAATCTGTTTGCTTAAGAGATTACTTTTATTTTAATGGAACAAACGAATTCATCAGACTTTGAATGAAAAATTATACAAACAATTTAAATTTTGCATTTTGTACAAATTTTTATTTGTTAAGTGTGAAAAATGGATTATTTGTTTTTAAATTAATTAAACAATATTTAAAATATGTATGTACATATATGACTAGGCATTTGGTAAATGATTAAATGATTTGTATGTCTTTGTTTTTAAAAGATTGATGTCTTTCTTGTCTTTTTTAAAAGAGTAATAAACTTTGAATAACTGAATTCACTACCTAATCAATCAACTATGAAGACAAATGTAAAATTGGTTAAAGTAAAGCATATAATTTTCAATTTTAATAAAATTTTTCCTCAAAACTTTTAAAACATTCTAATCTTTAAAAAAGTAAAAGCAACTGCCGTAAATTTATTTTTTGTTAATTTTTTGAATAGATTTTTGATTTCGTTTTATTCCTAAGGACCATTTTTAGTTTTACAAAATATGTACATATTTTCTGGTATCTAAGCAAAAATGTGAAGTGAATTAATATTCCTCACTCCGGTTTATGCTTAAATTTATTTTTTAACTTTTTTGAACTTCGAAAAATTTAAAGAATTATTATCTTTAAACTTTTTGATATTTTGGTCATGATGTTTTTTTTTTTTTTTGCAAACTATGAGCCCTAACCGCAAACACATATTGCAACATCAATTGATCCGGCCGTGTTGCATAAAAAAAAGAGTGTGAACCACAAGTACTTGTCACACGTAATATTTCGCACGTATGTCCGTCATAGGGAAGTCCCATGATCAGTAGACCGATGATTTTGTCTATCAAATCACTTGTCATTTTATAAAATATAGTAACCTACATATACATACATGTAATCTATAGATTCTATACAACATGAAGTCCAAGTAAAACGAAGACAATTTGTCTGTGGTTGAAATAAAAATAAAAAATAAACTCTTTGTTACTAAAAAATGCCCCACATCGGAATTCTGAAAAACAAAAAAAAATATATTTTGTGACGTTCTGATGTTGTTCAATTGTCATTTCATTTAAAAGTTGATATGTACGAGTATATGTATATACATACTTTTGTACATTTGTATAATAATATTATACCTACTAATGCTTGGGGATTTTTGTTTTAAATATTTAATTATTTCTCTGGAATTTTTTGATGTGTAAATTTAATGAAGACAAGAAGTGATAAAAAAAATATTTTGTAAATTTAATAACTTGTTGATAAAGTCTAACGAAATCGATTAAAGATAATTTAGATAAATAGTTATAAATAAACTTGGATAAAGAAGAAATTGAAGTTTCTATTAGTAATGTAATTTTTTAATTAAATTTTATCATAAATAAGCAGCACGTGTGGATAATAGCAAGAGTTCAAAAAAAGAATTGATGTATGTATTGTAAAAAATTAAAAAATAATTCTTAGTCTAATAATAGTTTGCCTAAGATGACAGCAGAAGAAAAAAAAATAATAAGTTTTTTCTCATTTTTAAATAGCGACAACGTATTGATTTGGTTGTATATAGAAAACTAGCGTCTCGTCCCAGCATCGCACGGGATATATACATACATACATAGATAAAAATGGAAAACCACACCATATTAACAGTAGTTTTTTAGTTGTGTCAAAAATATGTTTTTTTATAATATCTCTGTTCCAAATTTTATTCAGATCCGTTCATCATTTTGGTGTGAGTGGAAAATGAAAAGAAACCTATCCAATGAGAAACATACATTTTATCGTGATACAAAATAACCTTTAGAATATTTCAGAATATAATTTATTTCTGCGCCAAATTTCAGCAAATTCGGTTCAATCGTTCTTAAGTTATAAATAGTGTTACTAATACGACTTTCTTTGATATAATTATATAGATTATATGAATTATAAAAAAAACCTTGAAAATAAGCTGTGAGTTTAATCACCTCCTATTATTTAGATTTTTATAATCAAATCCAAGTACTAACTCCATAAATGTCAAACAAATCTTTATTTAGAAAAACACTTATACCTAAGTTATGCCCATGTCAAGTACTCGTAAATTATTAACAAAAAAAATACTCATCTATAGCTCCTGTTATTCTGAATGCAAATGCGTCTTAAAATGAAAAAAAAAAGAAAACTTTCCACAAATGAGTAAGGTTTTGAAAAGGTGTAGTAAAAATCAATTTACAGTTATTTTCCAATAAATACAAAAAATTCAATCAATTTCAAATAGGAAGTTATTGTTTGTAGTATATTGAAACTGAACACCGTGTTTTTGATTGGTAAATTTGTTGAAACACAATAACTTAGTTTTATTTTCTTGCTTCTTTACACACGTTTTTGTAAACGACTTAATTACTTTTAATAAATAGTTTTTGAATGCTTCGAAATAGACTTTAAATTTTTGGACATTTTAAGGAATTTTGTTTTGCTATGGTGAAAATTCCTTTAGAATCAATTTCCTTTTGTCAGTGGAATTGACACTTCAAAGTAAATTAATCCCCAGTGTATCACAAATGAGACAAACTTTATGTGTCACTGGGCATTATCAACTTGACACTCTTAGTGACAGAAAATATTCGTTATTTTTTTTAAATATTCAAATTCAAATTGTGTTTATTTCAAATTCAAAAAAAAATCATAACAATCTCCTCAACTTAGGCAATTCAAGTTTAAATCCAAAGTACTGCACTTACTCAAAGATCGCTTCAAAGTATATTACAATTTTTTTTTGTATTTATTCTGAACAACTTAAGTTAATTATATCTAATTATTGTAAGAGAACACATTCACACCAAATACGAGTACGTCATTGATTTATTTTTATTCTTTAAGTTTGTGGAATAACAAGTCTTTAATAACTTTGTGTATTAATAATAATCTATCTTATAGTGAGTTAAGCTGTTCGCTGAGCTGAGAATGTTGTTTTCTTTGATTTATAATTATTTAAATATTCTAACACTGCAAATGATATCCATATACAAATGTTTTCGTTTAGCAATAATAATTTATTGTTCTGCGAAAAATTGCATTTTAATTGGTTATTTTAGTGACTAAAAATAATAATTTAAAACAAGTTATACCAACGACTTATTAGACTTATTAATGTTTGATGTACTAGTAGGTTTATAGAACTAATTTGTGAATTGGAAAATGTATTCAGTTCTCAGATTTAAAAGAAATTTTTATCAGAAAATAATAAAACTATAATCTTTAGGTCAAAGAATATTTCGATGGGTAAAGTCAATACAATTAAGAAAATAATCAAAAAATCGTGGAACAAACATTACTTTATGGAAGCATTTTTGAAAATTTGATTTGTATTTGGAAAACGCCCGTTAACAATAAAACAAGATTTGTTACAAATATAAACATATTTTTTCTAATAACAGTGAAAAGTTTGTTCGAAATTTATTAAAGAAAAAATACACTGAAGTTGTTCTTTTATTTTCTCATTTTGAAATGTGTCGTCAAACAGAAATCGAAATATTTATTTATAATATGTTTTTTTTTTATTTTAACTGGAGTATTTTAAATAAAAAATGGGTTAATATGATACACGTTTCCAAGAACATTGAGAACAACAACTACAGGCATCATAATTTATTTTAATTAAAATGTTTAAATTTGGGTTTTATGTTAACGCACATTTAAAACTTCAATGCATAATGAAAAAGTACGTATACGCCTAGGTGTGCCATAATTGTGTATTGTTATTACAATATAATTGGTTGATTTATGTGTTATGATTTTTAATTCGACTTATATACTAAAGTAAATGGAGTCGCTTGTGATTTTAGTTTGAAAAAAGTGGAATTTTAAGCTCTGCCATTTGACGGTCTTAGAATTTTTTTTTTATTTTACAGATTAAGGTAATTTTTTACTCTGGATTTTATAGCTTTACAATTACATTATAACATTTTTATGAGACCGGAATAAGACCTACTTTAAGTGATCGAGACCGATACCTAACCGAGACAGACATTTTGTTGATTTTTTTAATAGACGAGAATAGCAAATTTTCTCTGGTCTTATCCCGAATTAATTTTTAGTAATAGACTTAAATGTTCTTAAGTTTATAAATTACGAATCAGAGAATCATGTTCAGAAAATAAAAAAAAAACTCAACAACATACTTTTTCGACTCAAAACTCAGACACACATAGTTTTCTTCTGTGGCAGTGACTGTGGGATTCCATGTACCATGAATCTACATCAAAATTCAATTTTTAATGATATTAAGAAACAAACTGTTTTTTCATCAATTCATCATATAAAATTGTATTTGATTTTTATTCAGAACTAAACTAAAATAAAGAAATATACAATAACGAGAAAAAAAAAGAATCGTTTTGACCCCGACGTGATTTGAACACGCAACCTTCTGATCTGGAGTCAGACGCGCTACCGTTGCGCCACGGAGTCACATACATAACGGTCTCTCAATCACTCCCTTAACCTTCAATTCTCTTAACAATATTATTTATGGTTAGAATATAATCAATAAAATCGCATTATTCGCGTTTTGTAGAACTTGTCAATTGAAAAATTGACGCTTAGATTTACGATAGGACTTATCTTTGAATAGATAACATATAACACAACTAATTCACTGCTTATAATTGTAACTTAGTCGAATTTAAATCGCTTGTCAAATCGCCTTCCTTTACCTATAAAAGAACTTTCCAATTGAAAACGCCAACAGTTAGTATTTTACTATGAAGTTTTTCGGATTTGTATTTAGCGCCTTTGTGGTGTTGAGTGTTGTTGGAAGTCATTGTTGTTGTAGTGCCGAAAAAATTCGATATGACAATCATACGGTTTACAAAGTGTTAATTGAAAATGACAATCAACTTGCAATTGTCAAACATTTGAGTACACTTGCCAAAGGGGTAATAATATACAAAGCTAGATAGTTATTTTATTTCAAACCTTATCATCATCGGTGAAAGTTGAGTTAATGGTTTTTTAATTGCCACTTTTCCTTTTGTATTTTTTTGCATTAATTAGTACAACCTTTGGAAACCATTCCATGGAGTCGGAAGTGATGCACACATTATGGTTAGTCCGAAAATGAAAAATCCATTTGATAGTTTGATGAAGGTCAATGGATTCGAAACAGAAGTTTTGGTTGAAAACGTTCAAAGGTGAGTTATTTTATTGAAGTGTAAAAGGAAAAGTAAATTGGTTGTTGTTTATTTACGCCAAATTGTGATTACACGATAACAATAATAAATATGTCAGTCTGATAGTATAAATAAAATGTAATCACTAATTCCCAGTAGCAAAGCAATGTCTTGTTAGTGATAAGAAAGAATTGATTGCAGAAATCATTTGGGCCATAAAATAGTTTTGATAAATAAAAACAAATAATAATTAATAAAGTTCTGAATTTATGATTTTTTCTTATCATAAAATCTGATTTATAAACTTTCTAAGATGAAGGAAAATTTAGTGTTGTGAACTTAATTTGTGTTCTTGAAATCTAGACTATTAATTTATACCAGCAAGAGATTGAAATCTAACAATATTAAATTTTCGTCTCCTTAAAAGATTGACATGATAAAATAAATTAAAATAGTTAATTAGTTAGAATTTACTCGAAATAAATGTTTGACACTCTTAGCAAAACGTTTATACCAATCATGGCACATAATTTTAAATCAACTGTCAAAACTTTTTTCCACTGTCAGAAGAATAAGAATCCATTTCAGAAAAATTGTCATTGTTTTTGGTAAATTTATAAACATTTTAAACTTATAAGACATCAATTGGTATAAAAAGGATAGGTTCGTTCGAATAAAGAAGAGACATATTGTTACGAAAAGAAGAAGAATTAGTTGAATGTTTATACCAATAGTCATATTATTCGGTATTCAAAAGAGATATGTCATCAACAACCTGTTAATTTATACCAATTGTTGCAAAAATAATTACTATTTGTAGTGACAATAATGATACTATTTTTATGTTGCAAATGGGACAGAGAGAAAGATATAATAGTCATCTGTTTGAATAATTTAGCAAAAATACAATCAAATTACAGTTTATACCATTTAACCAAACGAATACATCACAGTAAAATTAATGTATGTGTTTAATTTATTTATAGTGTTCAATTTGTCCATAATAACTAAATAATTAATTATAAATAAACCATAAAAAATCTTATCTAAAATTTGAATATACATATATTTCTAGACTAAAAAATGATTTGGCAAATAAATGGTATAATCCTTATTTATGAAAAACAGTTAAAATAATGACACTTTATCACTCACGTTAAGAAAACATGAGCCATATTAAGTACTTGTATTACATTCATCCTTTAGCTGAATGGTATAAACTGGTCTAATTATGCCTGTTGTTCTTCTGTTCATTTTTTCAATTCCAGAAGTTCGAAATCTATTTTTTTAATGAACTGTTTTATGGAGCTCTTTTAATTCTTTCAACTTATTTCTAATCTACTGTAAATTTGTTTTCTTTACCTATTTCCAGCCTCATCGATGAAGAATCAAGTTCTTACGAACGTGATGTCGCCTTTGGCTGGACCTCCTATCATGGTCTTGATAAAATCTACGCATGGATTGATGAAGTCATCGAAGAAAACTCAAATATCGTGACACCTTTTGTAATTGGCAAATCACACGAAGGTCGTGAAATTCGTGGAATTAAAATTTCCTCAAAAGAAGGAAATCCCGGAATTTTCATCGAAACCAATGTCCATGCTCGTGAATGGATAACTTCAGCTACTGTTACTTATTTCATCAATGAACTATTGAATTCAGATCGTGCTGAATTGAAGAATCTGAGGGAAAATATCGATTGGTATATTATTCCGGTCTACAATGTCGATGGATTTGTTTACAGTCATGAAAAGGTATAGAAATCTGATTTATGTTCGTCATAAGAATACTGTCATGTTAAGTTGTCAATATAGGACCGCATGTGGCGGAAGTCACGTCAAGCTGTTGAAGGATCCAGTTGTATCGGAACCGATATCAATCGTAACTTTGATTCCCATTGGATGGAGAATGGTGGAGCTCTAGCAGATCCATGCGCTGAGACATTTGGAGGACCAAAACCATTCTCCGAACCTGAAGCTCAAGCCTTGGCTAATTTCGTTACAGAAATCGAAGATAAGATCAATATTTACTTGTCATTCCATTCTTATGGTCAATATTTATTGTGTCCTTATGGACATTCGTCAACTGAAGTCCCCACCAATTATCCAGATCTTTTGGAAATTGGCAAAGCTGCCGCTGATGCTATTAAGAAGCCTTTTGGAACTAAATTTACCTATGGTTCAACTGGTAAAGTTTTATGTAAGAAAATTTATAAACAATTTATTTGAGATATTTTAATATTTTGCAAGAATTTGTTTTTTTTTTTAAAGATGTTGCGTCAGGAACTTCTGTGGATTGGATGTTCAACGAACGTAATATCAAAGTCGGTTGGACTTTTGAGTTCCGTGATAAGGGTCGTTATGGATTTGTGCTTCCAGCAACTCACATCATACCGAATGCCAAAGAAGCTGTGGAGGGAGTTATTGCACTCGTTGAAAAATCATCAGATCTCGGTTATTTAAAGAGCAAACAAGTTAATTGAAAAAATTAATGTTTTCAATAATTAGGTCTTAAATAAAAATTTTTTTTGAAAGCATTAAATATGTTTATTACAAACTTTTTTTTTCTTCTACTGCCACACCCACTTTTCTTCTGTTTAAATTACAAAGTTGGACAATTTTATTGGACAGTTTTCAATCCTCTTTTTACCTACTTTCCAGCCAACAATAGCAAAAAGAAAGCAAGTATATAAAATTTATTGCTTGCCTTTTATAAATGTTTATAAAATAAAAAAAAAAGACATCTTTGACCCCGACGTGATTTGAACACGCAACCTTCTGATCTGGAGTCAGACGCGCTACCGTTGCGCCACGGAGTCGTATGGAGATTGGATGCATATTTTTTGACAGACGATTCAACTTTTCAAAAATGCATTCAGATGCATATGTCATAAATACATTACAAAATTGCAAATACCGAAATTGTTGCCTTCTTTAAGCCTACAGAACATTGAGTCTTTCTACTAAAGGCCAAAATCTCATGGGTAAAGAGGAAGATTTGGCAGGTCTTGGGTTTGCTTAGATTGACAGATGTCATTATAGTTAACACAATTATTTAGGACGGAGTTATGCAAAAAAAACATTTTTTTTCCTGTTTGGTTAGAGTGTTCATTGAAGGTAACTATCAAATCAAACCATTGACAGATATTCCAGATATGTCAGTGGACAAAGAAATAACTTCCTTACAGTTTTGTAAGAGAAATCCAGATTCTTAAACTATGGTTAGCTGGACCAAATTTTAACCCTTAACTAAGTTCTTCTTTAATGTACATATTTCTCCTATTTAATAAGTGTTCCTCATTCATTTGCTAACATCTCTGGAATACAACAGTTCAAAGGAGTTTTGGTTATGTTTTGACCTTAAATAACAAAAGAAAGGACACATTTTTCTCGAAGAATATTAATTCTTTTATTGACGGTCGAATATCATTTATACTGATCGTTGAAATACTTAATGTACGACGATAGCAAGTCATCCATCTTATAGCCTTGAGTTGTGTAACAAAGTAGCTTCGAAGCATCAATCATATTACCAAATCGAATATGGAAAAATGTATTGCCCGAACTCCAAAGTCCCAATTCCGAGTATTCATATTTTCGAAGAATATCCTAATGTAAACCAAAAATCAAAATATGTTAATAATTTTAAGATTCAAATCATTGTTTCACCTTTGTTTTTGGATCCATTATATGAAATCCTTGCCTATTGATTGCAATCAAAAGAGTTTCCGGCAAACTGTGATCGTTGGTTTGTTGGACGACAAAAAATGTCGAACCAAACATTGAGAATTTTGATATTTCTTCGAGAAACATATTCTTTCCATCGCATTTATCCAAATTACCAAGTTCTTCGAGAACTCTAGTGATTCCCATCTTCCAGTCATTGCTTTTTTCCAATGGAATCACATCGTTTGGAAGAATTTTTGGAAGTACTTCATGGATTCTATGCAATGGGTTCAAATTGAGTCCAAATTGAATCCGATATAGAATTCCACCTAAATAAACTGCTTTCTTTGTTGAAATATCATAATATCCATGAAGATATTTAGGAACTTCTTGGGCGAAATAGAAAACATGATCAGCATTGAGATCCTTGCCTGGAATTACATCCAGCCAAAGTTTCTTCATGAAGTACAATTCATATTGAATAAGGTTGCTTTCCAGTTCACGAGCTGTCATGACTTCCTTCATACTTTTCACCAACTCGCTTATGAAGTCAAATACAAACTCATCGGCTGGAATAGAAAACACCTTGTCACAAATTCGTAGGAACAAACTGAAGCCTTCCAAGGATTTCAGGCTAAAACGCTTGGCAATGAAGGCACAAAGTTCAAAACCTCTGGTCGATGATTTTATCTCAACTTTTTCTTTAGAATTATTTGGAAAATGTACCTAAAATGTTGAAGTTTGAAATATTTAAATGTCATCAAAGAAATGGCGAAAAACTCACATCGTGATAAATTTTTGTGCAACGATTTTGTATTGCTTCAATTTCTCTTGTAAACGGTGGATACTTCCGCTGACCACTGGCCAGAGTTTTGCGGACTCTCTTCAATGATTCCATGGCTACGGGATGTGTCCGAGTTCGTAGAAACTCAAAAAGTTCCTTCAACACAAGCGAACTAGGGCACATGATACCTGTTGCAAGCCACATTAGATCCCAACCACGTTCCTCACTGAAAAGAACTCGATTATCCGTTAATTGCTTCATAATCTGGCAATAGACTTCATCACAAAGGTTTTCATTTTCGAGTGCTGGTCCAAAGATGAGATCAGTGTCTACTGGATTTTTTCCTCTCGGAATATCACCCATATACTGAAGGACAAAAAAAAATGTAATCAAGAACTTGAATTTACAGAAAATCAATAAATAAAAAGTATGGGACCTCAAGCAGAACCATGTGGTACCCAAAAGAAAAATGAAAACAACTTCCTTTATTTACCTTTAGAATCGAACTGAAGATTAATATAGACTTTTCCATCAATTCTCGATCCCTTTGAAGCTTCTTTAGCAACGGTGCTGTGATTGGATCTCGAGAATGACTCCAGAGCTCATCAACGGCCTCCAAATAAAATGGTTCGCTAAAGAATTTATTGTTAGCTTACATCTTTCGAGATATTAACAATTTTGTGAGAAAAATCTACCTTTTGTTCGTTCGAAAATAGAGTTCGGCAAATTTCTTCAAAGTATGCATCTTCTTTCTTTGTATGGTTGTATAGTTCGAGACATTGTCTTCCTTACGTCCTATCAAGTCACTTTCTTTATAGATCTCCATAATCCATTTGGAAGGTTTGGCCAACGAAGCCACAACATAAACAACTTCTGTTGGAAAGGCTCCTTTTAGGCCATTACACTCTCCATAGGACCAACGATTCTGTTTATCCATAACCATTGATCCAGTTATGCCTTTTTCCAGTGTCACAAGATCACCTTTGACCAACCTCAGATGATCTGTAACTCCTCCACGACCAGATGGCTTATAGTCTTCAACCGCAATGACATATTTCGAGCGATTTCTCAAATTAACGAGTATAAAGTTTATGAGATCACTTACATATTTCGACTCATGACACTTAAAACTGAAGTCCTCTTTTTGGATTGTATTGATTTGGAGTTCGTCTTCATCGATCACCGATACCACAGAGTGTATTTCCGGGTATGGCAATTCAGCTAGAACCTGCTCAAATTCATCTATCAAAAAAACTCCCAACGAGTTCACAGAAATCACAAGATTATCACTCAAAAGCCTCGGGCCACTTAGACGAACTGCTTCGAAAAATCTCGAGAACACCATTGGCCAGGTAAGGTGAGCATAAATGGCAACGTCCTCCCGGGCAGAGTTTTTGGAAATACTATTTTTCGAAGAGATAACTTTATTGAAGACATCAGTTATAAGGTTTTCCCAAGTCTTGAGAGCTCTTTCGCCAGCTGCTAAGAAGTCCTTGGGGACACAATCAGGAATGATTTTAACAAGAATCTAAAAATAAAAAAAACATTTAAGCCTTGAAAGAAGAAGATTAGTTAAGCTTACATTAGGATCAATGGTTGGCCCGTGCTCTATAAAGTACTGAAAAGCACACAACATGGCGACATCCTTCTCGGACTTGCAGCGATACTCTCCCAAGTTCAGACCTCGAATGATCTTCAAAAATTTTGTAAAATTAAAACTTAGATTATTGTCAAAATTATGAATACCTGTTTGTAGACCAAATGTGTTGCTAACTTATCTAGAGACGGATCATACCATGGCGTGAAAAGTTCTTTTCGCAGGAACAACTTCCACGGAGCTGTTCGTTCATCGTGGCCTTGTTCCTTAGCGTATTGCTCACAATTTGAAATCGCATCCATTATGTGTTCATTCTCGCAGCCCAATGAGAGTGACTTGTCAAACAGAGATATGATTATCGAAAATCCGAAACTGTCGATGAGGCCCATATTCTCGGCAAGTTGATCTACGACTTCTTGAGCTGTTGAACTTGAATCGATTTGAAGCCTTTTAATGCTGCCGTCCATGAGGAAGAAGTTCAAAGTGATCGGAGATCGTTTGCGGATGGCTTGAAGTTCCAACCAAGATGGAGGCTGTTTTCGAGCTCCATTCTTAAAACATATTTCAAAATCACAAAGTTTTTCAATTGTTCACAAGTATCCTTACCTTAAGAGTTCTATCCAAAGCCTGCTCACAAAATTCAGCAAACGTTTCTGGACCATTCCGGATAAAGGTTCTAAGAAATTTCTCAAACCTTCGACTTGGTGGTAAACAACCCAAACACAATGACAACAAAATCCATCCTTTCGCCGAAGAACTCTGACTTGGATTTCCCGTGAGTTGCTTACAAAGTTGACAGAATATTTCATCTCTAGAGCAAGTCGAAAAAAGAAAACAAACCTTAAAGACTCTGGACAATAATACTTCGAGCTTAAGACGCACACCTGAGTTGTGGTTTCATTATAGCATGTCCAATGATAAAATGCAACTTCTCCAGTTTAGTACTTTCGCAACTTAAAGTTTCCTGATAGTACTTGACTTCCTCGCTGTTATTCAAGGCATTGCGCAGAACTTGTGGTAGTTTGGTTTTTCGTTTCAAGGTCTTATGAATTAGGCGATTGTGGTTATGTTCTGTGTTGTAATTGTTATTGTGGCCATTGATTTTTGTCAAATTGGCAACAAGCCTTTGCATTATCGGAGAATCAAGAGACTGGCGTTCTTCTGGAGCGTTTAAATATTCATCGGCCTTAGGTTCTGCAATGTCACCCATGAAACGTAGAATCATTATCCAAACTGCCTTTTAAAAAAAAATCAAAAGGTTTTGGACTTTTCGGACTTATGTATTTAGATGGAAACTGAACAAACCTGTGCTGATATTTCATCATTGGGAAGAGGATGGT
The DNA here is from genome assembly GCA_905146935.1 of Scaeva pyrastri. NCBI lineage: Eukaryota > Metazoa > Arthropoda > Insecta > Diptera > Syrphidae > Scaeva > Scaeva pyrastri. The sequence goes on along the minus strand of LR989928.1, from coordinate 78,400,319 downwards.
GAAGAAGTGATGTCTTCAAGGGTAATTTAGTAAAATAATAAGTTGCTTTCGAATTGAAGTATGTGGCAGCAAATCTTGAAAAATTGTAATCCGAAGTTTTATGATTGATTTGTTTTATTTTAGGCATTCGAATCGTTTCGCTGGAAAATTTCGAAGGTCTCGAGTACTAAAAAATATGCAAAAAAAAACTGTTAAATTTTTTAAATAATAAAAGTATTTTAAAATTTAAACCAAGTTTCTAGCTTAATTAATTGGTTCCTGAACAAATTAATCTTCTTTTCTCTCAACTAACTGAAAAAAGGAAATAACAATTGTGAGCCTAAAGGTTTTCAGGTTTTCACTGGCTTTGAATCGGTTATTTCCACCGAAAGAGCTCTTAAACCCAAAACTACTTTTAAAACCAGGCGATACGATACGATTAGTGAAAGAAAAACAAAGTGCTTGGTGACGTTCGACTGCGAGGAGAACAACTGGTCAAACAATTAAGGTAATGGAGCATGAATACCTTGGGTCAAAAGTAGAAAACTTTGACCTCTTAAGCGCAAAGCAAGTCGCAAGGAGAATTGATGGCCTCGTATGTAAGGAAGGACGATTCCGCAATCTACCTCGAATTCAGATGTGCCGTGAAAAAAAATAAACTCGGTAGATTCCGTCGGGCAGGTCACCTAGCTCGCATGAAAGCAGTGGAACCACCTCGGAAAGTTCTATGTAGTACATTTTATGGTAGGGACAGCGTGGTAGACCATCCTTACTTGGAGGGACGGCGGCGGCGGCGTAGACCAAACCGTCCGAATCCTTTGTGCAACTGAATGGCGATGGCGTTCGTCACGATCGGGATAAATGAGAGACTCCTTTGGTCATTGGTCATTGGTTATGAATCATTATAGGAGAATGGTCATTGGTCATAATTGGTCTTTGGTCATAAATGGTCATTGGTCAATATGGGTTATTGGTCATTATTAGTCTTTGGTCATAAATGGTGTTTGGTCATAAATGGTCATTGGTCAATATACGTCATTGGTCAGTATAGGTTATTGGTCATTGGCCTGTACAGGTCATTGGTGAAAGGTCAAAGGTCAGAGGTCAAAGGTCAAAGATCAAAGATCAAAGGTACAGGGACCAATGACCAATATTGACCAGTGACCTATATTAACCAAAGACCATTATGACCAAAGACCAATAATGACCAATGACCTATAACGACCAATGACCATTTATGACCAAAGACCATTTATGACCAAAGACCAATAATGACCAATGACCTATAACGACCAAAGACCATTTATGACCAAAGACCAATAATGACCAATGACCTATATTTCGCCTATTGGTCGTAGCATAATTTTGTATAGCTTAAAGTCTTCCTCGATAAATAAACTATCCAATGCAAAAAGAATGTTTCAATTCGATCACGTAGTTTTTGAGATCAGCGCCTTGAAACGAATAACGGAAACCCTCAAAGATGAATAATTTTCGCCGTTTTTGCAACATTTTCCACTGGTTCTTCTCTATTATCGGTCGCAGCGTGATGTTATATAGCCTATAGCCTTCCTCGGCAAATGGACTATCCAACACACAAAAAGAATAGTTCAATTCGAACCAGTGGTTTCTGAGATTAGCGCGTTCAAACAAACAAACTTTTCAGCTTTATATATTAGTATAGATAGATTAATTTTTCTCTTAACAGAAGCATTTTTTATGACTTATACATTTATAAGTTAGAAACCCCAAAAGCTTTTGTGTGTGCAGAAAATGTTTAAGTGCATTTGTCCCAACATTTAAAAACGTTTTTTTATTTAAATCCAAACACAAAACAATAAAAATAACACAAAAACCATTTCTTTTTTTTATAATGTAAGTTAACATATATTTCACAGTCATGAAAAGCTATAACAATCATTTATTAATTAATAAATTTTTAGATACATATAATAAATAATATTGCATATTTACATAATTACAATTTTTTGGTATCAATTTTATTTGGCGCGTTCCTAGTTTTGAAAACAGTGCAAATGTATACAGATAAAAAAAAAAACAACAATGATTCGAGGCGTGCGTAAGTTACTAAGACTATTTTTTACAAAAACAACAAAGGTGGTAATGGAGATAGGATTTATAAGGAAACAACAAAAGTCAAATTTAAGGATATAAAAAAAAAAACAACATGATATGGAAACTATGCGCGCCATCACCTCTCACAGCCTTGATTCGTATGAATATGAAGCCACGGGACGGGACAAAAGCTTACTCGGCACAGGTTTCTTGTTAAGAGCATTTTTCTCGAAAAAGTTTAGTCTATCTCTTACATTCGGTCCAGATGGCTCATCGGCTGTGTCCAGAAATCCGAAAGCCTGATTGACTTCACTGTCAAAGTCGAAATTCATGTTGATTTCTTCAGGAGTCTTCGGATTCGTGTGATTCGTGGAATTTACAAAATTCTTATTCAATTCACTGAGTCTTTGATTGTAGTTGGTTTCGGCCTTGGTCCTCCATTGACCATCGCCAGATTGATGGTATTTCTGCTGCTCGAGAACTCGGAGGATTTTAATTCTTTTCAATTCTTGGTGCTTATCCGATGAGACCATGAGCAACTTTTTGCGCATAAGGAAGCCTCGACAGTGAGCCTGAAGCCGGATTACACTTTCTCGCAACATGGTGAATTTGAAGGTGAGTTGACGGGCTCTGATACATGCTTGGAGTCGATGTACTCCTTGTTGGATGACTATGAAATTCCTGCGAAGTTGTCGACTGCGCCAATGCTTCTGAATGACTATTGCTGCATCACGATATTTCGTCAGATATCGTTTGAAGAGTACTTTTCTGAAGCCACGTTGAATGAGCGTTATGGATTGGAGAATCTTTCGCGATCTTTCTTTCTCCAGAAATGTGTCGGATATGTATTTGAGGAAGACTTTGCGTTGTCCGAATTGATAGTCCGAGTTAGGTGGAAGGATTTCCTTACAAATTCTCTTCGAAACCGCCAAACAGTCGGTTTTGTGAGCTGGTTTCATGCCTGGCAAGAGGATGCGATATCGCTCCACGAATTCGGCGAAAGTGTGACGAATTGGGTAGCCAGCTCGACGAATACGCGCTGTTTCCATCATTCCAGAGTATCGGAGTTGACGGACACAAAGTTCGCTATCAAAATCCTGCAAGAAAAAAGAAAGTTTAATTTTTGTAAGAGAAATACAGACAAGAAGCCTTACATTTCGAGCTTTGGACTCGTTTGGTTTGATACAACGAATAAAGAACGGATGGCTTGAAGAGAGGGTCTTCATTAAAGAATCCAGAGAATTGCGGAACTTCAGTGACAAAGTTGTTTGTTTCTTGGTGGCATCGGAATGAAGTTCTGATGAGAATATTTTCAATAGATATTTGTTGGTAGATTTGGCAACCATTTGACGAAGATCCATGCTAAACGAGTCACGATTCTTCTCAAGAAAACCTGAAAAAGATTGGAAATTTTCATTAAAACTTCTCTTTCTTCGAACTGTTAGCCTAACTGGCCAAAATAAATATTCTACTTACCAGTTGGATTATACATAACAACACCAGCATAATGAACAATCCCGAACAAAGCTGTCTGTGAAGATTTGGGCTTGATATAGATACTCCGTGAACCATGAGTCAAATGAAGTTTTTCCAACAATGATGTATCGGTTCCTGAAGCAACAAAACATTTCTTTCATTAGTAAAATTCTCAAATTAAGAAAACCAACTTTAAACCACACCTTTAGGAAATATGGATTCTTCGTCAATCAGTGACATTACATTAACCGATTTGACAGCAATCAAATCCAGAATCTCTTGATTGTCCTTAAATGCTATGTTTTCCCAATCTATTCCGTCTGCTTGATATTCAGCTTGTTCCATCTAAAAAATTAAAAAAGATTTGTATTTGAGTTGAGAACAAAAAGAAAACATTTCAAATTCCACTCGCTCACCTTAAAAATATGCTTCACAAAGAACTGTTGAAGGTTTTCATTTGCATAATTGATGCAAAGTTGCTCAAAACTATTCACCGGGAAGTTTTCGAATCCGAAAATATCCAACACCCCGATCGATTTCATGCGTTTCGTCTCTTTGTCCTTGTCAATCGTCTCATTTATACAATCAATGATTCGGGTGAATATTTTGCCATATAACGACTTGGCAAATGCATCCCGTCCCTCGGAAGCTATGTCCTTTGAAATTGAAGTCACCACCTTCTCCCCGTGGACATAGATGGTCCGCCTTGTGAGGGCCTCACACAGCATTGCCTTGGGAACGCCCAAAAAGTTTGCCAATCTTGTTGCATTCGCATTGTCGTGGATCTTCGATGAGTCTATATTCTGAACGACAGCACTTTCAAACTTCAAGTTACCCAAATGCAAAATGGCCGCCAAAAGTGAGAAGATCTGCCACACCTCGTCGGGCTTGAAAGACAGCACCTGCATGGCTGATCGAATGTCTGCAAACGACTTGGCCTCATTCTTGCCTTCCAATTTCAGACCGCCACCCTGAGACAGGTAGTGATATTTCCCAGCATCTTCAAGCTCTAGACGCTTCTTCTCATCCTTACTCAAACCTGCCAACATACAATAGAAAATATGATAGTTCCTTTCATCCTTGCTCTGCGAAACAATCCTGGATGTCTCAAGCAAATACTGTTCGATCTGGGCGCCCTTGATCACTCCTGCGTCATTGAACCTGATGTCAATATATTTGCCAAACCTAGAAGAATTGTCATTCCGCACGGTCTTGGCATTGCCAAACGCCTCCATAATCGGGTTGGCCTCAATAATCTGCTGCTCAATCCACGAATGCTTCCCGCTGATTGCAGCCAAATATTGCATTATCAACTTTGTACTCTCCGTCTTTCCCGCACCTGATTCACCGCTTATCACTATGCATTGATTCATCGCTTCTCGCTTCATTTGCTGGAAGGCGTTATCGCTTATCGCAAATATATGTGGCGGCAGTTCGCCTAACTTGCGTCCCCGATAGAGCGCTATCTCGCGATTAGTGTAAATCGATAGAATCTCATACGGGTTGATGGCAACCAACATCGCACCTGTGTAAGTCTGCAAAATCAGAGTTGAAGTAGATGATGAATCAGCAAATTGATTTGAAAGTAGGTACTAATAAAAATTTGACTCATGGTCTAAACTTATTAACTTACGTACATAGATCTGTTTGTTTTTGTAACGAATGTATAAATTACGTAAAATTGCATATTCTTGCAAATCGCCCAGGGTTATCATATCCTCGACGCCATTTTGTGATGACAAATGCATGGCCTTGAGTACTTCCGATGAAGGTATCCAAAATTGACGACCTTCATCGTCACATACAAAAGTCTTTTCTCTGTCAGTTCGAATAATTCGGGCTCCGGTGGGCACGGAGAATTCATCTTTTTTTGACGGATTTATCCAGACGTATTCGCCCTAAGAAAAAAATACAATATTTTCAGTTGTACGCGGTTTGAATAAAAAAAGGAGTTTTTTTGTTAAATGGCGCCCAACAATGGACGTTTACTTTTTTCGCCTTTGTTTTATTGTTTGTTCATTATGTCAATTATGTTCCTACTATTATGGATGAGAAGAATAACAGATTGAACTTTCAGACATTTTCTACAACTGTCAAAGTGACAACTATTACATTGATGAACCCGACAGAAAATAGTAAATAAACTTTTCAAATGTCACTGTTGTCAAAACGTCATAATAATAATTTATCCATTACTATCCAATAACAATGTGTTTATTCTTAAGCTTTTAAGATTTATAGAGTAAATATGAATGAAGATAAGACAAAAACTTTGTTAGGTGATTCATGGAGAAGATTCATTCAGAAAAAACTTAATCTTATCTTCAATTAATAAATATAATAAATCTCACCCCTTGAGGTGGGTTCCGTTTACAACAGGTGCATAAGAACGAGTATATAGTTAATGTTGAGGAAAAGACATAAAGTATTGTGAAATTTCATAACGATTTTTGATAAAATTTTAAAATTATAGATATCATTTCAGAAAAGTGGTTTACACCACTGAACAAAACAAAAACAATAATTCTTTTGCAGTGATAAAGCATTATTCTGATTGAGAAAACATAACAAAAAAAAAATTAGTTTTATTAGTTTATAAATAATTGTGATTATTAAATGTAATAAAAATAAACTTTATGTAACACTATCAGATAATTTCACACAATAACTAACTTTATGGATTTATAACCGTTATTTGATTTTGTTTTAATTGGAATCACACGGTTATGAAAGCTGACAAAAATTTAAAGGAAAAATCAAGTCGTATTGAAGGAACTTAAAAATGGATTTGTTTAATTGAATCTTGATAAGAACAAAAACGAATGGAATGCTACCTCAACACATATTAGCGAGGTAAGTTCCTTTTAACATTTAACTTATACATAGATATTGTATATTTAAGTTTTATAAAAGTTTTAATAACCTGATGAAACTCTTGAGCTAAATTGCAAAAACCGTAAACCGAAAATTTAAATATTCTGACTTTTTTTACCAATTTTATTTGTAACTTAGGAAGTAACTAGGTACTAAAAACCATGTGATTTCAATGATTTCAAAATTTTGCATAAATTTATTGTCAAAAATGTTGTTTTATGCTAAAGTTACAGCTGTCATTATTTTTTCTTGCACACTGTCAAACTGTGTTAAATTTAGGTACTAGAAAAGACATAGCCGATTTTAATCTCCTGCGTATCTTTTCAATAGTTCGACACTTAAAGTTTAAAATATTTGCTACGTAGTTAAGTCAAGGACATGAACTTGAGTAAATTTTTACTACAAAACTCAAGTATTTCAAATTTACTGGAAAATAATTAAAATCATGAAATATTACCTGATACACAAAATAGACTTTTGAAATTTCTCTAAAAAGTAAGTCTTGTGGTACAAACAAAAGAAAAACTTAAGAATTTGCCGATTTCGAAAAAAGTGGTGTGTCATCCTTTCACTTTATCATAATTGGTATCAAATAATATGAACACTTAATTCTAATTCAAATTACAAATGTTACAAAATGTCGCTATAAGTCATTTTACATTTAATGACAGCCGGCCATTGTGGGATTGTCTAAAAATTCAAATTCCATGTGCTTGTAGGATTACACAATGTAAAGATTACAATAATAGCGAGCATCGCGGATTGGCCACAAGGGGGCATCCCTGAAGCTAACACATTTTTATATATTCATTCTTTTTTTGGCCATTCGTCTTTGTGCTCTTAGCGGGTGAAATCCAAATTACCAAAATTACTTATATTAATATTGTAATATGGTAATATTGTTGTTAACATCATCGGCATATTTTTTCATAAATACTGAAATTATATTGATATGAAAATCTTTGGTCATATAATGGTCTTGACCCATAACAGCAAGTTCGTGCGATCCATCCGTGCATTTAATTAATAAATAGATAAGATGCACTCATTATACAAATTAATACCATTGAACTCATCGATTTGAGACATTCCACTTATGAGTTGTTTTTTTTTATCTTGATTGATTCGATAAAAGAGCGCACCAAGTTCAAAGACTGTCAATAAATCCTTTCAAAATTGATAAACACATTTGAACGAATCTATCAAATTATTTTTATTTTAACTTCTTATAATGTCTATTCTTTATATTATACAGAAACAAAACAAAAAGCCTTTGTGAATTCGTATTTTAAAAACAAAACAAAATACAAAAAAAAAAAAAAAAACATTAAAAAAGTACCTTAATCAAACAATTTTCGGAGATCAAATACGATACAGAAATTAATTAACCTCTAAAAAATCAAATCACTGTTTTTTTTAGATTACAGATTTTTTCTGTGTTTTGTAGATTTAAAATGTGATTTGATTTAAGTTATCACTTCGAAATAAATTTCATTTAGCAATAGAAAAGCACATTTTAAAAAATGAAACAATGTAACCATTACAATTTGATTCTTGGTTTAATTGAATTGTTGTGAATTTTTGTATTATACGACAAGAAGTATTCCCTACTACGAGGTTATAAAAATTCCTTGAAAAATATATGGATATACTGTACAATTTTATAAAATTGGAATAAAACATGACTCTAAAACTAAAAATTAGAAAATAAATCCAAAATCTAGAAAACTAAAAGTCAAATAAAATACAAAATTACGTTTTTTGTATTCAAAACTTTGACAGTTCTTGCTCATCAACATGTTAACAAATTTGAGGGAAATTGGAAATTACATTCTTATTTTTGTTTTTGCACTCCCGGAATCATATTTTTTTATCGTTAAGCAAATTTTAAATTAATTTATGAGACAAACAAGTAGGTAACACCTGGCTTAAGCATTATTTCACTCTAAACCAACAATATAAAGCCTTAAAGACCTACCACGATGTTGCTAAAAAAAAAACAAACATTTCAAAACACTTGCAGAATATTTATAGAATAAATTGACAGTTCATTATTATAATCGTGACTGGGAGTCTGAGACGTAAAGTTCTCTTGGAGAATCTATTTATCAGCTGTCACAGACTTTTCAAACGTCAAAACAGAGAAAAATATTGCATAGACAAAACATACAAAAGTAATATTTGGAGCACTTTTATTTTTTGGAGCAGGATCGGCCTCTATTTGAAAATGAGACACAATTTTACAACTCTAATTTATTTGCTTATATAGTTTATCTCTCTCACATTTTCCCTCCTCCTCCTTCTCTATTATCACCTGTGTACACTATTTGTAATATCCACTTAATCAAATGTAAACAAAACTTCTTTTATTATTATCATTCGAAATATTATTATTTCCCCTTCTTGCAGCATTCATCAATGGGTCTGATATATTTAGTTTTAGTCTAAATATTTACTCAACTTATCTCGATATCGATTGACATAAAAATAATATTAAAACTGTCACAATCCACTTAATGCAATCAAACACCTCAAAAACACACTTAACAATTGTCCATAATTTACGTTTAAATATTGACTGACAAATTAAAATGAAAAAAAAAAACATTTTAAAACAAACAATTATAGAAATAGCAAATATTCAATTTGCAACTATTTCCTTCTTAAATTAAATTGAAGATAAGATTCATTTTCTTCTTCATTTAAATCCGTTATTTATTTTATACAGGAAACACTCATGCACTATACTTCATAGACAAAAAAAAAAAAAAAAACAAGTTTAATTGATTAAATTCCAATCAGTCGAAATTCTCGTGTCATATTATTATTATCATCATCATTTAATAATAATTTTATTTTTCCGTAGGAAGGTTTGAAAATTCATTAAATTTGCGACTTCTGTCAACACTTACGTGGTCGTTTTTATTGAAATTTGACATTTTTCTATCCACTTTGATTGATGAAACTCGCACAAATAATTATTATTTTTAGAAACTTATTAAGTATTTTTTTTTTATTTTGACCTTTTTAATATGTCATTATTTGCTTCGGAACACTGAACACTTTTTTGACACTTTTGATCGGTTTTCTTTTTTCTTCGTTTAATTTCAAAAAAACTTTGATAAACGCGTCTTCACCGACCGAAGTTAAAGGTGCAAATAAATTTTCAACTATCGCCAAATTCTTTATTGGCTTGATATAAATTTATAACTTCAAACAAATTTATCAGTAATATTTATGTTTGTAGGTATCTATCTACTCGTATATCACCTACTGATAAAAAAAGAGTTTCGAGAGTAGGTGATATCGCAGCATAGCATTAGAAATACATACATATGGTATACTCGAACGAGTATGTACTTACGAGTAAGTAAATATGTATGAAGTTTTGATAACAAATGTTTTTTGGGAGAATAGTGTTAAAGTATAAGACTATTTTTGTATCTACAAGTATCTACGAGTATACGTATGTTTATGTTTGTTAACTTGAGACAACCAAAAACATATGGAAGAGCTTACTACGAGTATTATTGACAAACTGATCAATCAAATCAAACTGTTAACATCGATTGCAGGTGTAGGAGTTTTAAAAGACCTATGTCGTTTTCAATTGGCAATCCGGAATGAGAAGCAGAATCCCAATTGAACACTTTTTGTGAATTCTAAAAAATTTGAAAATTGTTTTAACTGTATTTGTAGTTTTTCAATCTTGGCTTTTTGGAAAACTCCTGCAGTAGAAAATTAACTGCATCACTTGCATCGTCATCACTTGATGAAGAAGATGAGGAAGACGACTCCAACAATGTTTCTAACAAATTAGGAACAATTGCTAAGATATTGTCAATATTATTATCCAATTTTTTATAGTTTAGTTTTAATTTTAAGCAATCACTTCACATTTCGCACAATTTGTTAATTCAAAAATATGACATTTGTCAAGTGTGACTTTTAAAATCTTTGAATATGTGAGTGATTCTGTTTTTGCTTCTGACTTCAAATCCAGAAGAGAAATCTCTTCTTTTTCAGAATTAGAACTGTCACTTTTGCCCTATTGAACGCTTTGAGAATGCTTTTTCTGATTCCAGATTGCCAATTGAAAACGACATTAGTTATTTTAATGACAAAAACTCTTAACTGTCAACATTAAATTGACAAGACTAAAAAATTTTGCTTTTTGACACTTGATGAAATTTTGACATTGTCATTTTAAAATTAAGTTGTTTCAGCATGATGCGAACTTTCAAAAAATACTATGACAATACCATTAGTTTGAGTTTTCGAGTTTAAAGCACACTCATGTTTTAAACAGATAAAATTTCAAAACAGAATAGGGTAAATTATAACTCTCAACATACAATGGATGTTTATTTTATTGCTTTGAAATAAAAGCAGATTTTTTTTTTTATTTTAATTAGGAATTCGCTAAAATTACAAACCCAGACATCGATTAAGTAGCCTTATCATACGCAACTAAGGAACAACAATTCATACAGTAAATTACTACTTTAATGATTAGTATACTTGTTGGTACAAACATGCTATCGACAGGTATTTTATGTGTTGGAATTTTGACAAAAAAATGTGAAAAATATTTGGAATTTAAGTGTCATTATTTGTTTTTTGTTTTGTCATAGCAATTGCTGATTTTATTAATACTGTAGCTATAGCTTTTTATTGCCGTTTTTTTTTCTTAATATAGTAAAATAAATTGGACAAAACACGAAAATAGAAAAGCACCTACTTGTACATGTTAATATATTTTTCAATCTTTTCATTTTTGCAAAAAAACTAAAAACTTTCGAAAATAATTCATGTGTCCAAAAGAGTTGCAATATTGGAAAAACGATGCAATGAATTTTCGAAAATCATTATCAACATAATTTGTGAAGAAAGAATTTCTAAAAGATTGAACCATTATTGAAGAAACAAAAATCGACTTTTCACAATTAATTTTGAATGATACAAACTCGGACAGGAAGTAAATTTAACAACACAAAATTATTTAATCTTTTTTTTTTTTTCAAAATCTGTTGCATATTAAATTTTATGAATTATCAAAAATAGAGCAATATAAATATCATTATATTGGCCAGCACATGAGTGATAAAACAATCTTTATGAATCGTCATGGAACAAGGTTTATTCCTTATTGATATTTGATAACACTATTGTTATGGAAAATAAAGTTAAGACAAAATATTGCAACATTTCTTACTGTTATGTTTTGAAAGTGGGGGCGTCATTTCTATTTCTGTGTAGGTACGCAGTTTAAGACCAGTGAGGGATTTACTTTATTGAAATAGGTAATAAGATTTTCCTTTAAATGCAACAAATACTACTGGAATATTTCAAATGATAAAAAAATGTAATAAAAGTTTTTCTAAGAACAACCAAAACTTTCTTAACGAATAATAATAAGTTTACTTTAAAACTTAGCAACAAGTTTATAAATGCTAAACATTCCATCAATCGCTCACAAGTCACAACTCTTGCGCATACACAAAAACAAAGAGTTTGATCGATATTTTATTTTAAATTTCAAATAACAAAACAATTTTCTGATTGTCTCAATTTAATTTTTATAGTTTTGCTTTAAAAACTCCACCGTTTGTTTATTTTCTACTAAAAAAAAGAAAATTAAATATGCAAGAACTCAAAAATGCAAGCATTCATCATACAGCCCTTAAATTAACCTCTGACATTCAAGCCATGAAAATCTATGCGTCTTTGTATAAAACTGTTCAAGTATTTTTATTTAAATAATCCATTCATAAATTTATTGTTAACTTAAATATTATTTTGTTATCTATTAAAGAAACTCGTTTGTCAACCGGATGTTGACAAAAATGACCTAAGGAATACTCTTGAAGCAGCCATTAAGTCGACAGGACTTGAGACTGAAATTCGAAATATAATTTTCGATCTGGTTAAATGTTCTTTGAATGCAGAGGCTAAAACAACTCCAGGGATAGTAAGGCAATAGTTGTTTTCTTTTGGAAAAAAAACATAAAAAACTTTGTTTGTAGAATGATCCTTTGGGATATCTTAAACGTTCTGCTGTACAATGGGATAGAAGAGTTAGGAAATCACTAAATTCAATGTGTAATGAACTTAAAATGCCTCTGCAAGGTCAACCAAGAAGCTTGACAGACCGTGATGAATTCCTTTCGAAATGGGAAGAACTAAGCAATTACACAATAGATTTGGCCAGTTTTCGACCGGTCTACGCTCCAAAAGATTTGTTGGATGTCCTATTGTCACTTAAAGGTCCCAGCCGATCATTGGACAGTAATGAGTTCGTATAGAATATCTTATTTGAAATGCAATACCTACTTTCAAAATATTTGATTATAGACAAATTCCAAAATGGGAGTTTTCACACATTTCATTGCCAGTTAAGAATTTATTTGATTTGGTAAGTTGTTTTGTTTTTTTATGACAACTATTTCGGTCGTTTAATTCGAAAATTCTTATTCAAGCGATCCCACTTTGCCGAGTTGCTGCGTCAGGATGGATCCTACGACATCAACATTCAATGCCAGAAGATCTTGGACTACAAGCACGCACCACTATGCCAACAAATACTTAAAAAAGGTAATACCCCAGCACCTTATCGTGGATCATTATGGGCTTATATTCTTGGAAGTCATATAAATGTTCATGTGAGTTTTATTTAAAGTGTCAAGGCTGTAAAGTGTAAACCTTGGACCTTACGATATCATTTTTCTTTTGCAGAATATGGAACATTGGAATAAATTGAAGAGCAAAGTTCTAACCACCGATCATATTGTTGATAAACTTATTTTCAAAGATATTCAATTAACAGCTTCAAATGATGATCAATATTTTGTTTTCGAAGATGTTCTATATCAAGCTATGTTATGTTTCTCAAGAGATTGGGAAATATCCGAGAAAATTCAATTTGAAAGTTTTCCCCTCAAAGGCAAACAATACGATGGTCCACCCTCAGGTGTTGTACCTTTTCATGGGATTTGTATGTTTGGTAAATCCTAATTTAAAACATAAAAAAACAATTGATTAGTAACTATTTTGTTTTATTACTTAGCTGCTCCTTTTTGTTACCTTTATGATTCTCCAATGAAATTGTATTTTACATTTCGAGCTTTCTATATAAGATATTGCCACAGACTTACGACCATAAATACACATCCACAGGTAAATGTAACTAGGCCTTCATTTGGGCTTAACTTTTTTATGACTTTCCATATCATATAGAAATACTTTAACATCTTTTATTTTAAACTTAAATAGGGAATTGTTAGCCTATGTTTGTTATTTGAAAAGTTGCTTCAAACACACGAACCACAATTATGGTCACATTTTCGAGAGTTACAAATTCAACCGTGAGTTAAAATTCTACAAAATTCCATTTTAAACTTATTTTAATTTTAATTTCTAGAATTCGAATTGTTTTCAAATGGCTTATGCGAGCATTTAGTGGTCATCTTCCTCCAGATCAATTACTTGTGCTTTGGGATTTGGTAAGTAGTTATCACCAGGTAAAACTGATTTAAAAAATGTTCGTTTTTGTTCAGATGCTTGGTTTTGATAGTTTGGAATTACTCTCACTCTTTGCAATTATCATCTTAAGTTTTCGCAAAGAAAGCATCATGCAAGTTTCATCCTTAGATAATATCGAAGCTATTCTTTCGGATCTATCGTCGATTAAGGTTCTGCCTCTAATTCAATTAGCTCTGAGTCGAGACTAAAGTGAAAAAAATTAAAAAGAATTTAAAAAAATGTTCAATGAAGTTGTTTTTAAGATACATTTTAGACAAATTTTAGAATATTAAAAAAAGAAACAATATCTAGCTAAATATACCTAAAAATAAATAAAATTTAAAGCTTTTTGCAAAAACTCAATTGTGTTATGTAATTTTATTTCAAAACATACTCAAAGAGTGATAACATTTAAAAAAAAAAATTGAGTTGTGAGTTGAACAAAATTAGCACCTGTTATGATTCGAACAAATTTTATGAATTCACAGCAATATGTTCATGAAGGTTTGGTTTGACGCCATTAATGAACATAATATGTTCATGATGCAGACACTTCCTACAATGTGACGGAATCCATCATCAACTCTTTGTTGGATACCAAAGTCAAAAAGTCGAACATTTAAATCAAAAAACTTTAACTGAACTTTAATAAAATAGTTATGAATCTTTTTATGATAAAGTAATTTTTTTTTTTATTTTTAATTTTCCTTAAAATACATAAATATTGAACAACAACAATAAAATTTGTTTCTTTGATTAAATAGTTTTTTTTTTTATTTTATCTGTACAATTCTTATATGACTTAAACGTTTTATTTTACCTATGTATGTATGTATATATAAGTTTTTTTAATTGTAAATATTTTGCAAATATGTTTTTTTTTATGATTTTATGATTTTATGCTTTACTTATATTTAATTATTTTTTAAGTTTCTTTTTTCACAAAATTTGTCGATTTTGTATAACAATAATTTTTTGTTTTTAATTTTAAAAATTTATACGACACACTAGAATGTAAATCAAAAGTTTATATTTTGATTCAATTATTTTGAAGTGAACAATTTGTTTAATCTTCTAACTACAAACAAATTTATTACAAAAAACAACAAAACACAACAGAACAATATTTATTTTTTTGTTTTTCTTGTTTTCTTTGAAGAGAAATCACATTTATCGAAAGAATCTAAGCACTATAATTTAAGAAATAATGAATTATGTTTTTTGTTTAACACGAAAATATAATATATGTTTGTATGTATGTATAATCATTTACCACAAAATGTTTTATCTATGTAGTTTTAGTAATGCCAGTTAGAAAAAAAGTTAAACTATATGAACTATTATTTTTTATTATTTCTAACGATTAACAAGCTCAACTCTTAAAAAAAATAAACATTTTGGAATGAAAAAAGGAATGCAATGTTCAATCTTATAATATAGTCGGTTCAAAGTCAAACTCACTTATTAAAAAATACACTTTTAAGAAATTATTCTAAACATTTTTTAATGCAAAAGTGGTATTTTGTCGATCTTTGATCATGTATTGGAACCGACAATTGTATTTTTGAACCGACAATTTACAAATATTTGAACATTGAAAATACAAGTTTTAAATGTACACACATTAAATTTTTTTTAATAATTTGATTTTCAAATAGATAACTACTAGTAAAGCTTTTAATTTACAACACTTGTTTTAAGAAATTTTTTACGATTTTAAGTTTAACTTTTAACATTCGAATTAGATAAAACTAAATTAAACACAAAATAATAAGAAAACAAATTATTTAACAATTTTTACACTTTCTTTTTTGTTTCTCAGTCTTAATTATGAATATAAGAAAAAGCACAATACAAAAATTATTATAATTAATTATTTGAAAATTTACAATTATGGTGTTTTCATCCAATTTTGTTGAGAAAATTTTAAAGTATATTTTTTGTATAATTTCGTATATGCATGTAATTGTTTTTTTTTCAGAAATCAAAAAGTAGTTCATCCAAAAAAAAATCGTTGATAACGTTTTTTTCAGACTTAAAATTTGGCATATTGTATTTCGTGTTTTTCTTTTACCTATTAATCAAACTTTTCTTTAAATTTAATTGAAGAAAGAAATAATGTATGATGTAGTTTTTTTTAACTTATGTGTTCATTTTAAAGCGTAATGCTATTTTGTATAGGAAAAAAGTTTTGTTTTACTTTTAGCGATAGCACATTCTGAAAAAATCATGTAGGAAATTTGAATTCTGAATTTTAGGTTCGAATCATGGATTATTATTTTCACTGCAACATTGAATGCAATCCATGCAGTTATGCTATCTGTTATTACCATCACTTTTCTTATTTGTATTCGATGAGGTCAGTTGAAGCTGAAAATACATTAATTGAATTGAATTAAAATTTTGTCTTGTACGAATTTTAGCGGACTGATGTGAAAGAACATATAAGCTAATATTTATATGCATGTCTGATTGTGTGTGTTTTTTGTATTTGTTGTTGTTTGGATGTCGAATCGGTTATGGCACTGCTGTTACATATATTACAAATGCATGAGCAAAAGCCTTTTCTAATTGGAACTTAAGATTTTATTTTTTTGTACGCATTGTTTTATGTATTTTTTTTTTTTTTATTAAAAAAAAAACTAAATAAATTGGGATATCAGTTCGCAGCAATATGTAGTTCTTTAACCAGCTTCATGGTAATATTAAATTAATTTGAAAAAAATTCGATCGGTGAAATCATTTGTTTAAAAAAATTTCATTTAGTGCAGTTCGAATTCTATATTAAAAATACCGAAAAATATAAACGATAAGAAAATTGTGTCCCAAATATTTTTTTATAAATAAGGTTTATGAATTATAAAACGCCTTCAGAGCGATTAAATCTTCTCAAGATGACTTTGTTTAATCATACTTCGGTAAATGAGAAAATTCTTTCAATTAATCCATTAAATCATCAAGACGCTTTCTTGCGATTGGCTAAGGAACGTGTCTGAGAAGGAACCCGAGGTAAACCTAAGAAGACATGGTAAACGGTTTAGACCAAACTGTCCTTAATCTTCGATCGACTACAATCCTACATGGTTCATATATAATATAAAGCTTTTTAAGCCAATTGAATATCAAAGCTGGGTTTTGCCGGTCGGTCTAGCAAACTATAACAACAAAGGAGTATTTATTACTCATGTAGGAAATAATTTAAAAACAAAAATATGTATTTTATACATGAACATTGTGTGCATGAATATTTATAAAGAAATCAAAATAAACAAAATATATGTATAATAATTCTAATGATAAACTATTTAAATCTATAAACTATCACTGCTCAACTACTCTAGCTATACAAACGCACTGACCTTTCTTCCGTTCGTTATTTTTGACCTTCATAACATTTTCATTTTCAATGCAATATAAAATCAGATTCTGTGTTATTTTCTGTGTTTGGTTGTATAGTTGTTTTTAAATATTCGCTTACCTGTAGCGAACGTATTGTATCGAGAAGAGCTTTCTTTTCATCTAATAACATAGTTATATCGTCTTGAGCTGCTTTCAAATAGGTTCGTAGGACATCGTTTTCTTGTTTTGCTTTTTGTCTATAAAAAAAATGAATACATGGTATGGACTTTGTTTCATAAATTTATATTTCTTACCTAAAGTTTTCTGAATTCTCTTTAGAATTTAGAAGTTGTTTTCTTACATTCTCATTGTCGATTTTAAGCTGTTGCATGACTAGCTGCAAGGACAAAACTTCACGATCTCGATCCTTATCTCGAGGCACAACTGACGTGCTCGGCGCTTCTTGGTGTATTCCTTGAAAATACAAAAATATATTGTTTTAATAATAAATAGCATTAGTGGTTAGTGTTCTCCCTTTGTTTACCTTTTTCTACGGGCTGAATTTGCAAAACTCCATTCTCATCACGCTGAACTTTCATTGAACCTATAACTAAATTAATTGGAACTGGCCCCGGTGAGGTAATATTAACTGGCGGTCTATCTTCGACCAAGTTAAGTTTCACATTTTCAAGTAATATCTAAATTTAAATAAGAAAAAGAAGAAAAAGTTATCCATTTTAACTAAGTTCATTTAGAGAATAAAATTACATTCAAAGGCAACGGTTTGGTGATGATTTCATCTTCGGCCAAATCTCCTAATCCTATCACTGTACTCATTGACAAATCCAGTGATATGTCTTTGAGTCGAATATCAGCCTGATGAGTGAACCATCTGAAAATGTTTACATTTATATATATATATATACAAATGAAGGATATGTACTTTAACTTTACAAAAACACTTACTCTTGAATACTTTTCTTATCAGTTATATCAACTGATTCATCAGGTGGATTAAGTGTTTCTTCTAAACGCAGTTGAACACATGGTGGTGCTTCAGGATTATAAGGAGCCAAATTCCATGCCTTACAACGTGCACCGAATTTAGTCTGAAACATTTTGAAAGACATTTTAAAAAATTTCTTTATTGGATTTGTCAGTTTAAATTAATAACCATAACATTTGAAAATACACACACATTGAAGGCTTAGTTTAAAAATGTTTACACGTTGATTTAATTAATTTAAAATAATAGAAACTAAAAAACTACATAAAAAGCGAATTTTTCAAAACAATCACAGCTGAAATGTGTGCATTCATAAGAAGTTTGCTTACATGCAATGTGCTAAATGAGATAACATAATAATTTTTGACTTGATACTGGAAATAAAGCTACCAAAAAGCAATAGCGTACTGATTTACAAAACAAAAATCTAAAATGTTAAATATTATTATAAAAAGATACGTATCCTAAACTTGTTTTCGCTTCGGTCAATTTTTGATTTCGATTCATAAAAGCCTAGTACTTTCACTCCAAACCTGCTGTGCAGTTTCGGGTGAGACTTATTGTGGCACTTTGGAATAAGAACTATTGGAACAAGAAGCCAATACATTTCGAAGTTAAATCAAGAAGTCTCAGGTAAATCACTAAAACAAAGGTGACCAGTCGTAACCATAACCTCGATCCAACAGATCTCAAAAATAGTTCTCACTCTATTAAAAGATGATATATTTTTTCCAAACAGTTGCAACTGTCAACATTTGTAAAGAGATTTCACAGGGTATATGTTAGTAGACAAAATTCTGCTTAAAGGAAAACTTCTAAATGAAGTCCAGTCAAGACTACAATTACCAGTATCATTAAACTCTAAATAAAACTGTCTACACTATTTAGGTTTCAATTTTCCGAAGGTTAAAAAGAATAGTAGGAACTGGAAATATTTGTTCACCTTAACATGTTAAATAAAAAAGAAAATAAATAACATAATTCATTCTATTAATACGACAAATAATGTGTGTTAGAAACTTTGAACATTGATGTTAAAATATAAATTGTAAATATGCGTATTTTTTTTTTATTTGTAAGCAAAACACTACAAATAAAAAGGTAATAAAATAAATACAAGTGTGTTAATGTCAGATCGATCTCATGCATTTTGTTTCGATATAGTAAACCATATTAGTTTTTTTTTTGCTTCGAATTTTTGCGCTTCCTTCAACTTAAATTAGTATTTTTAAAAAATCCAACAAGGTCGTCTTTTTTTTGAAACAAAACAAGAATTGTCTAAGAGAACAGCACAAACACAGCACTTAAAATGTGACGCAGCAAATTGTTATCAATCATTCAAAAAAATTGTATTTCCAACTCAATAGGCTTCAAAAGTTTATAATAAAATAAAACAAAACTAATAAAATCAAATTGTATATTAAATGAATAAATAATAATAGAAAACTAATTAAAAAACCTAAACAATGAGAAGACTGGTTTTTTTTTTCATTTTTCTATTCTCTCAGACTACAACAAAAAAAATTATAAATGAATTTTGTTTAATTTTATTTAAGAAAATAAAACTTTAAGTGAAAACAAATTAAAATGTTAAATAAAAATCAGTTACAGTTAAAACCCATATAGAGATAATTGTAGATGGTAAAAAACTAAAACAAAAATAGAAAGAAAATACTTATAAAATATAATAATTATAATAGTAACAAGTTACATGTACCTTTGTTGATTGGTGAGCGGTCTTTTTTGTGTTTAATTGATTTTTTTTATTTATATGTAGCGGTTATTTGTACATACATTTATTTATATATCAATAGTTTTTTTTATGAAAAAAAAATAAATAATTTGTTTGACGTTAGCACACATATTGAATAAAAATGTTTAAAATAATATTTATACAATAAT
Organism: Scaeva pyrastri; assembly: GCA_905146935.1. Lineage (NCBI taxonomy): Eukaryota > Metazoa > Arthropoda > Insecta > Diptera > Syrphidae > Scaeva > Scaeva pyrastri. The sequence goes on along the minus strand of LR989928.1, from coordinate 78,380,146 downwards.
AATTAGTAATCGTAGGTATATATATATTTTTTTAAATTATTAATGTAGTGTAGTTTTAAGTATAAAATTATTTTTTTTATTAATTAAATTATATAATTTATTTTTGTATTTTTTTTATTTTGATTATTTATGAAAATAGAAGAGAAGAGAAAGCATGCAAAAAAGTTATAGCGACACATTAACGTTTTGATTATTATTAGATTTAAAAAAGTATAATTTTAGAAAATTTATAAAATTGTTGAATATTTTAATATTTAGAAAAATGTTTTTCTTTTATAAATAATAACAAATTTTAATAAACGGAATCAAAAAAAAAATAATAATTTAAATAAAAAATAATGTAATAAATTAAAAGTTAAGGAATTAAATTAAAGTGAAGTGGGATGAAATGAAATAAAATAAGATAAGAACAGTTTTTAAAAACAAATAGTAAGCTTGTGGATTTGACCGCGGAAGTCATGAACCCGACCAAAGTTTACATCAGCGATTTTTTCTTCGATCTTTTAATACAAATATTCATAAAAGTCTTGAAAATAGTTGTTATCATGTGATGCACAAGAAAAAAAGGGAACGAAGAATTAACCGTTTTCAAAAATTTCTGCCTCTGAGCCAAAGAAATGGCTAAGAGGTTGTAAAAAAAAATAAGGCAAACAGTAACATAACAAGAAAATGAAGTTTATTGTTACTTGCTCCAAATTGGAATCCCAAAATAAAATAAAGACCAGAGACGGAGTTTCAACCATCAGAATAACTATCGGATAATCTGTTCTGAAACAAGTGAATAGTTTTTCAAGTCATGTTTCAATCTTCAAAAATTGAATAATTTCTAATTGACTTGTTAGTAGAAAGGTCTAACATTTTTTCAACCTTAACTTTCAACACCGCAAACCCACAAGAAAAAAAATAATGTTAGAAATTCATATAAAAACAATAAAAAACATAAGACAATTAGAAAACAGAAAAATGAACCAACTTAGGATGAATACAATTTATTTAAGAACCAAAAATCAACAATAACAAACTCACTTGCAATTCATCCCAAGGTATTGACCCGCATTCATTGCACGATATTGCAGCTACCTGCAATCGCAATGACGAGGAATATCCTTCATTTTGTTTTATTATTTCAACTGTTGTTAATCTGTATTGAAAATTAAATTACACACAAATTCATATAGAGAAGTTAAAAATATATAAGAAAAATCTTGAATTTAAATTTCACCTAAATGTCGTCATTGATACCAAATCTCTTCGACGCCAAGTACTCGCTTCTGAAGGTTCTGATGGTGAGGATAAATTTGTTTTGTAATTATTTGTAGGTTCTTCATACACCTCACTGGCTACTTCAACAGGTGATGCCTTCAGATTTGAATCAGTTGTAAATGGATTGAGTCTAAGGGGGTGAAACCAATTATAACATAGATCGTCCAGGATTGAAAAATTCCAAGAACTACCTGAACATGACATCGATACAATCGGTTGTCTTATCATCACTCATAACAATTGCGAAATTCTCAGAGTCCGAACTTATATCACTTTGAATTGAAAACGTATCACTCGCATCGTCATTTGGATTTCCTGACTTTATGGCTGAATCAATTGATGTCATAAAAGAGGAGAATCCTTTCTTCATTGACAGCAAACCTATAAAAATTGAAATTAGTATTCATGATGTTTCAATTTTATTTCACACTCACTTGAATTGATTTCCTTGGTTATACTCGAATCGGTTATTGAATTTCTAGTTTTTGACGATTTTGACGACGAAGCCCCCGATACTCCAATATCACTTCTTGATCCTTGACTCTGCAGCGAAGATGGAGCCACTGTTGGTGTACTTTTAATTTGAACATTATAACTTAAAGAGATACTCAGTTAGACTTTTAGAAGAATATGAAAAATAATTTGTGTCTTTATATGCATACCCATGAGTATTTGGATTGGATACATGCATTCCAGTATCAAAAGGTGGATCATTTGTTACTGGGGACGGTGTTTCAACACTTCCAAATGTACTGTGTTTAATTTGATCTAGCGGTGGATGTTGCGGCCAGATTATATTTGTACCTTAAAACAATGCAACACAGAAAGCTAATTTTAGTTTCGAATTGTAATAAAACCTGCATGCAGGCTTTAAGATCATGCAAAGTGTGGTGTGATATTGAAATTAGGTGCATTGCGGGTTAGTATACGAAAAAATTTAAAGAAATAAAATTTGTAATAAAAAAAGAACAAAGAAATCTAAACTAAGGACCAAAATATTATTTTTCTTCTTGAATTTGTTATTTTTTGATTTTTTTGACAAAAAAAATAATAAAATAAAACTAAAAATTCTTACTATTCATGTGTAAATCATCACCCAAACTAGCTGAATCGGGTAAAACACTTTCAGCATCACCACCACTTGATTCCTTACCAGGTGTTGGGGACGGCATCACCAGTGTAACTTCAACTTGTGGTACAACACAACCCAAAATTAATGATTTCTTAATGTTTTGCTAAAAGAACGAAGGAATTTTTCAATAAAATCAATTCAAATTATGTGAAATTTATATGACAAACCTTTTGTAGAATACGTTCAGCATCAAGGGACAGGAATGTTGTCAGTTCATTCATCTCCTCGGCCAAACGGAGAAGAAACAAGTACTGATAGTGATCAATTTGAACACTCACCAAGTTTGAAATGTGAACTATAGCATGCATATCGGCGGTTTTTTCGTTGGAGATTTCTGCCGATTTACTTCGTTTTTGAGACGTAGCATCTGTTGGTGATGTCTCGGGCGGCTCGGGTTCAAGGAAAGGATTCAGAGTTGAAAAGTTGCGATTTGTGTAATCCATTCGGTGAATGTTTGTTTCGACCGAACCCTTCGCTGTTGATGCGGCTGTTGTCGCAGCCGTTGCGCTATCTGAGCCACCATGGAGCCACAGAGTAACGGGAACTGCATCGACAAACGGAATGGATTTATTTGGTCCCAAAGAACGTGCTCCCAGGAAGTCAATCCAAACCGGATCGAACTTTATGCACCACACATCTCGGGGTTCGGACCAAGTTGCGTATCGTGACAGATTCTGCGACGACACTGATGCACTCAGTGGTGGCTGCTGAATGTTTGGAACATCACTCGCTGCCACATGCGACAGAATTCGGTCTGTCACAATGCACATATCCCCATTTACCGAAGGGAATCCACTACCAAAGACCAGAGTCCCCTCCTGAAGTGAATGCAACGCATTGGCGAGGTCTGCTCTAGATGATCCCATTTCCCGAATATTTGTCAAGGCAAATCGCGATATTTGAATTTGCATGATTTTCGGCCGATCCTTTTGATTTGGTGCATCAATGCTTGATTCAATTACAATCCGGGGCATTATGGCTTCAACTTTGACATCCATATACATAAGACTGGGCTCCGAATTAGCCGAGAGAGAAGCAGCCGACGAAGCTGAAGCTGTAGGAGAACCAACACTCGTTCGCAAAAGACTTTCATGCAAATTGAGCGAAAATGAATTAAACCACAGAACACTGCTAAGATCGAAGTGAACCTGCAATGGGTTGATGTGTACGAATACCTTGGACGGAGGAACTATAATAAGATAATAATGTCAAACAGATTTTCGAGTGGGATGATAAAGTTTGTGTTTTTGTTCGACTTACGTGGAAATATAAAATCTCCCGGATAATAAAAGTAAGTAAACTCTGCATGCACAATCGGCATCTCCGGCGGGAATGAGTAACGATCTTTGTCTCCTAGAAAAAAGAAAAAACAGAATTCTTTAAAAAAAACCTTAATTTTTACTAAATTTAATTGTAAAACAATAACAGTTACTAAGAAAGACTACAACTACTTATAAATAAAACACATGCTAAACAATATCCCTGCTCAAATGCTACACATGAAATGAACAGAACTGAGCGTCAAAAATCACCTGCTTTGGTTTTCCTCTTCTGTTGAGCTAAATTGTAAAAGCATCAGACATGTATTTGTTTATCAATTTCAAGATTATGTGATATAGACAATGAAATTAAAATGATAAAAAAATTGTTTGTGTATTCTATTTTTTGTGCGATGTCTTTTTACACACACAAAAAGTGCCTCACACACACAAAATAAAAAGAAAACCACATTGTAAAATTGTAACTTACCTGAGACGAATTCCTTTGGCATTTGCTTCTTTCCAGAAGTAGTTACTCGATAGAGAGTGAAATCTTCAATACGAAGAATCACACATGCACTCATTAGTTTCGCTAGATTGTCCAAAGTTGATTTTTGTTGAATTGATTGTGATAGCGGAGTTGGAGCACTACTCGAATTGATTGGAGTTGATTGTCCAGATGTGGTGGTCACGCCAGATGTTAATGTGGCTGGATTTAACATGACGGGCGATGTAGGTGCACTACGTTCGAGTGGAGCATGGGTGGATGGACGATTTGGTTGACTTAAACTAAGTATTGCTTCACGAAATGAATTAAGAGATTCCTTGAGCCAGAGGGCAGGTAGGACAGAAGCTTCTTTATATCTAGAAAAGATGTAGAAGGTTGATTTAGTGCGGTCGGTTAAAGTGTTGTAAGTGTTATGAGTTAAAATTTACTTTGCCCAATGAGATCGATCGGATTTCGCCAAGTGGTAGGGATAGTAATCGATTTGAAATGCTTGCACAGAGATCTGAAGTGCTCCACCTTTATGAAGATCCGGGTAACTAGAACGGCCATCTACGATAAAAAAAAGAACACAAAATGAGTCTACTAAAGTACTGAACACTAAAGAACTAGAGCCAATTAGTCAGGTAAAGAAAGAAGACAAACAAGACAATTATTTGATCTTTTAGAGTTTAGGAAATGAATTTCAAAATGTTTTAAAAGAATTCGTTTTCTTATTCTTGTCTACTCATATATTAGTTTGAATTAGAATTTATATACTTTGGCCCTATCATTATAAATTCGTTTTCATGTCTATGAGAATGGCAACTTCTAGTTACTACGAAGCGACGTAGTTTCACGTAAATAAAATAATATCAATCAATCAATTTATCAATTAAATAAAATAATTACCCCCTTCATCATCACATAGATGCAAATCAATGCGCTGACTGAAGAAATGATAGGAAGTCTCACGTACATCGAATGCATTGAACATTTTTTGTGTAGACGAAGTATGTGCAAGATCAGATTGTTGGCGGGTTTGTTGCGCTAGTTGTGCTTGATACTCTGGAAGTGTCTGAAAAAAAAATGATTGTACAAGGTACTTAGTTTTTTTATATTATTTTGACTTACTTCAAGTTTCTTTTGTGCTTTGGTCTTTTGAGTTGCATGTGTTGCAGCTTTTATAAGGCCCGAAAGTGAATCGACAAAATGAAGAGCTGCTTTTAGTTGCGAATCTGTTAGTACCCAAAGAAGATCATCCAAAATCAGGACCAACCTGGATGCCAGAACACTACAATCTGACATCCGCTTTCGTATCGTTATCCTACAACGAGCTTGATTTGTTAGTAAACGAAGTGGAGTTAGAGTCTTATCCTGCGTCGAACTGGCTTCGATACGAACTGTTTGCCATGATAGTTCTTTGAATATGAGAATTATTCCTCTTTGCGGATCTTTTAATCGTGTCATTCGTAGATCAGCATTGGCCCATTTCGGTGTTTTTGATTCAACTCGAATTCGGGACATCTACAAAATAGAGGGAGAAATTTTCATTGACTACTTTTGAAGATTGAAGGACGTAGAAATGCTAATACCTGAACTGTTGATGTAAAGGCTGGACTTAGGAACTTTACGTTTACAGTATTCACGATTATCGTTATGCCATCCACAACTTTATGTATGAAACTATACTTCCCAGGCGGTACTTGTATAGGCTGTAAACCTGGCGAATTAGGATCTTGGCTTCTTGAATTAGGATCACATGTTTCCACTGATATATTCACTTCGTCAAGGGTCTAAAGAAAAATAATTGAAATTATTGAAAAGACAACAAAATGATATGTTATACTTACTAAGGTTATAGGAACACTTTTTAGCTTTGTCCAGCTGATACGAAAAGAAACATGATTGCACCATGCCGATGTTAAGCGTAGCCATGATGGTAATTCCAGCAGATCGGTAAGAACGTTTTCATCCAATTGTAAATTTGACAATTCACCTTCGCCTCGAAATGTGCTCAAATTAATTTTATCCGATGAAAGATTTTTCGTGTAGCTGCAAATAAACGAAAACGAACTTTGAATAACAAATTTATGCACAAATCAGTACCTCAATGAATCGAATTAGGATCCAAATGACATTTATTTACAATTGAATAAGAAGAAAAAAACTTTTCTTCCGTGTAATGGTCATCATTTACTCGTACAACAAGGACACGAAGAAAATCCATTAAATTGACTTGGAACGACTTAAGTTAGTTAGGTAAATAAAACTTTTAGACATATGGACGGGTACCAACTTGTATACAAACATACATACATATATCCTAATCTATTTACTTGAAGAGTAAAATAAGTTATGCAGTGTTGTGTTGTTGTATTACTTAGGTCAGCAACCATGAACTGGTGTCAATAGTGGTTTGGAAGGAACATCCTTGGGGATTGACTCTTTCAAAAGTAACTTTATTTTATTGGGTACAAATTGTCGTTGCAATCAAAACAACAACAAAGTAGTCCCATCTCATCAAGTCTCATTGAGTCTCATTGAGTGAGACTCATGTGCCGCCTTACATTTAAATATTCTAGGTACCTATTCATTCTTATTATCGATCCCTTTTGGCCTACTCAACCCATCCAACCGGAAGTTTTATGGAAATGTATCTGTCTTCGGCAGAAACACAAGTAAATTACTTTAGATAATTGTCTACGAAGACTGTCTCCTCCGACAAAATGACTATTTGATTGAGAGAGTGATGATAAAAAAACGAGAAGCGAGGACCAAGGAGAGAAAACTCAAGTTGTTTTTCCTTTCTTTCTAATGGTATCCTAGAGAGATAATTTATGTTTCCTCATTAATATTCGAATCGTTAAAAGCGGAAACTAATGGACTAATTGATAAAGCTATTCAATTCAATTTCTGTTAACGGTTAAGTTGGTGGGCGGTTGATGATGGTGACTTCCTTTCACTTTTCTTTTTTGAAAACAGTTTGTTAAATAATATTCAGCATTTGCCAAGTTGTCGTCTTTAGCTCGTAGGCATTTGTTTTGCAATCAAAAAAAAAAAAAAGAAGAAGAAAACAAAGCAAAGGTAAATGCGGTGTTGAAAGATACGCTTTTAAACTTTACCACATTTATATTTTTTCGCAATGTAGGTAGGGTATAACAACAAACTAACAACGACACTTATGTAGCTCGTCTCTACTCAGATTTAAATACGTAAGTGCATACATAGCTGGGGGTAGGAATATACCTATAGTCTAGAAATTAATATTGTCGCATTATCCGCACAACCTTTACCGATTGTTGCAGGCGCTCTTCAATGGAGCTATTATTAGCCTAGACTGCCTACCTACTTTATGTATTCCTGTGCACAAAAACAAAAAAAGTGTATGTTTGCTTTAAAGTTCGTCCTCTTCATATTTGATGAGTCACATATGAATGTTGGAAGCCATACATGCCTCGAATGCTTGAAGTACGTTTAAGTAGACAATAAAGAATTCCGTTTTTAACTTTTACATAGAAACCCACAATTGTAAGCAACAACGGTTCTGGTCTAGTTCTCATTGAATACAAAATAAAAATAAAAACATTAAAATACCAAGGAACTTTGGCATTTAAACGGAGGCAGTTTACACTTTGTTTTGTTTGGATTTGATTTAAAAATATAAAATTCCTACTGAATTAAATGAACGTAGATTTTTTTCTTCGTACATGGAATTCTGTATGTAGGTACATACGTGCTTTTTACTAAATTGGAAACACATACTTTTCTATTTACATATACATATGTATGTAGGTTTGAATTTAAGTTGACATTTCTTTTTAAACTCTAGCTATTAGAATTAAGCTTTAGTGCTTTTCCATTATTATTTATTTTTATACTTATACCTTACTGATTCTAAAGTCGGCCATAGGTCTACTCGTAGCCAAATGGTTCGTTTGGATAAGGTGGACTTAAAAGAGGCAAACTTTTGTTGTGTACAAAAAAAGTTTGTTTTATGGAATTATCTTAAAAGTTTTTAAACAAAAGAGAAAAACTCGTAACTAACTAAAATAACAAAACGGGTTTCTTTCAAGCACTTGAAATTGTGTCCGACAAACCATAAACACAAACATCCAATAACAACATAGCATGACATCAACTTTGGAATTTCGAAACATGGACCTTACTCCAGGACTAATAATGGGAGGCTTTATCGACAGAGATGTGATGGCTAGACACTCTCGGTCATTCAGCATGAAAAAACATAGTGACACACATTCAGTACATTAGTAAGACTTCTTGAGATGTTAAAAACCGTATTTCTAAAGGAAAGCAATACAAGCTCCATCTAATAAAAACACCTTTCCGAAACCAGATTTGTTAGAAGCATCAATTTGCAATTTTTGTGGATAAACAAAGTTCCAGATGGTTTGGTTAAGTTTTGAATTTATGAGGAAGTGTCTCTCCTTAACTCTCTAGCTGTTGTCGGCAAGCGTATAAAATGTTGTTTTTATGACCTATGAGACTTAAAAGCTTCAGACTACCTTGGGAAATATTTATCACATAAAATGTTATACTTTTTAGTTTAAATGGCAGATCAATATTCCGATTCGATTAAATTACAAATAACATTTGTCATCCGGTAATTCTAAACCCATTCAATTTTATTTAAACCTCAAATATCTACAATTGTTGTTTTGCCAATTCCAACATCCATCCATAGAAAAAGTGAAGAAAAAAAAAAGTTCAAACCAATAAACCTCCTTTAATCAATCACCATGGTGGCGCCGCGCTGCCACCACCGCACCGGTCGCTCCGCGTCGCGAATTTAAGGCAATCAATTTTAAATGTTAGCAATACATACATTTATATTATTCTCTTTTTGCACATTAGCATTTTTTTCTCTGCAACTATACACCAAAAGTCCCCAATGTGATTCAGACAATTATTTGTTGTACCTATATATTTGTATGTGATGTGAAATGTTGAATTATGAAGCATATTCATAAATTTACTAATTTTCTCTTATTCCCACGAGAAAACCGAGAGAAAAATAAAATGAAACATTAAATATTTACAATTAACCAAAACATTTGTACATTATATATGGTACATATGTAGTTTCACATGCCTATTTATTTAATCTTTCAATATTATTTAATCAGCAAATTTATAATAAATTTAGGTAAGACGTGAAATGATTTCGACACATGCCTGGTTCTCTAGAGGAATCATTCCCCATCACTCGAGATATGGTTGGTGAGATATGCGTTGAAAAATTTTAGCGATTTAAATATTTATTTCCTCTCAAATTAACTGAGTTTTAAATCCTCAATTTATTTATTGAAATTACTTGTCAATTGATGCCACTTCGAATAGAGATGAGTAATTTCGACGCACAAATAAGTGCACAATATACACCATACTCAGCTATCTCATTTGCTTCCAACGCTTGCTCGAGAGTCAACAACCAAAATATTTCAACTCATTCTTATCGTTCATAGTTTGTATTTTTATTATTTACTTTTTTTATCAGTCTTTTTTGTTACTGATTGTTTTGTATACAATTTACTCCGCATATATTTATTGACACAATAATATCGTATAAATTAACGTGAGTTGTAGAATCCTATCAGTTTAAGATTCTCAGTATTAAAGAAGCTTGATTAGCAACAAAACTACTCTAAGCAGTAAGCTAAGCAGTTTAGTTATCAATTGAAAAATTGTCTAGAAGAAGAAGTATTATCAATCCGTCAAATATTTATTGAACTTCTAATTTGTTGAGGTCAAAACATTAAAAAAATACAATTTAGTTTGTTCTCTGCCCGTGTTCTGTCCTAACAAAGGTAAATTAGTTACAAAACTATTAGGTATTTCGATCGGTTGTTTTTGTTTGTGCTCTTACTGGATTAGCTGGCACAGTATGGAGTGATTTGTTGGCTGATTGGTTTCCAAGATTTGTGAATAAATTGTTCACGTTTTCAATCAATACAATTCTTTTTGATAGTCTAGACTCTAGAACACACTGCTTTTAGTGGACGAAAGGATAATCACAAACATAGTACACGCCTCCATAAACCATCGTTTTTAGATTTATAAGCGAACGGTTTCATCTTCTAGAAAAGACATCTTTACTTAGATAAGTGTATCACTTGGGTAGGCAGTGTTAATGATCTACTGTGAAGCTAGAATTCAAATGTCCATATTCACGGCGAAGATCAGACCAAAAGCCTACTTGAGTGAGCAGTCAGTTTAACTCTTCACTGTTTATTCCATTTATTTAATTATTATTGGTTCGGATTTGAACCCAACTCCTGGAAAAAATATTTACCAACTAAAAATCCTACAATTTACGATTCTATTTAAAAAACGTTCCGGTCCAACAGCACGTTCGTCACTTAAGTTTAGAAAGAATGAGCTAAAATTACAAATTCACTTATTTTTGTTTTTTGCCTATTCCGAAACAGAGTTATGGGTTATGCCATATAATTTCTACTTTAACCCAATGTTTACCAAGCTTTTGTTTACATTTTCAAGAGTTGTTATAAAATATGGATTTTTGGTTCTTAAAAATACAAGCTTTGAACAGCTTGCCAGCTGTGTGTTGAAGACATATACAACGAATTTAAGTGTTCGTATCTCATATTCATTTAGAAAATTATTCATTACTTTAATTCGCCTTAATCTAGCTTAAGGTAGATTAAATCCGAACTTACTCTTGTCAGAGCCAATCCAGGTTTAAAAAGAAAACGTTCCTGGCAACCCCTAATTAACTAATAGTTTTATAAATGGTTTGTTTTTTTTCAGAGCAATTAGTTTGTACAAACTTCCTTTTAATTTCAAAATACCTTCTGATATTTTTTTAATCATTAAAATTAATTTCAAAAATAAATTTGAGTCATGACCTAATTGCATTTGCCGTTTGCCCTCTAGCTCAACGTCAGCAGTTTTTCTTCATACCGTTGACTGCTTCCTTGAGAACGCACTCTTTTTTACCACACACGTACGAGTAGGTAGATAGGTAGGTAGTACCTAGTACCATTATCATAGTGCACCAGCCATAAAAAGCTTTGATATTGCATTCTCAATTCTCAAAGCCAGTATGTTCTCATTTCCTTGCGCTCCTTCTCTACGGCATACTACCTCTACTAGCAGGTAGGAACGTTAAATTCATCTTTGCAGGCGATGTCAAAATTCAATTATAATTCATCTACCTCGTGGTCGGGTACCTACCAAAAAAGAAAAATACATGCGACCTTGTGGCAACCCTTTGAACAATGTCCCATGGCCACGATTCAGGTTCCTATGCACAGAAATGCAACAACTTACACCACCGAAAACTAACCCATCGCAGCCAATACCACCATCCACCACTTGCCCCTTTGCTTTATCCACCATCCCTGTATTCGTGTGCCGAAACCGAAACGCGGCCGACACAACGATGACGATGACATCCACGACTACGACGAGAACGACAACGACAACGAAACGAAGCAACAAATTAAAGAAATCTAATTTCCCTTTCATACAAACGCACTCGTTCGCCTCACTGAACCTACATAAGCCACCCCTACCAGCACCAACCCAACCTTCCACCGGTACGACATCATCCAGCAGAACCATTACCAGATCCAGATCCAGCACAGCGAACTCTGACAAAAGAGAGGAAACCACCCCAAACACCCCATTAACTTTTACTTTAACAAAAACAAATTGTCGTGCGTTGTGTTGGGGATTTTTGAACTAAGAGACATGACGAACTCGATGAGGATGAAGATGAGAATGGGCATGGACATGGACATAGGCATGGGGTCGGGGATACAGAAGGTGTTGGATGCGCCTGGGAGCAGAGCGAAGGGTTGAGCATTGAAAGGCAACAGCTCCAGCGACAGCAACAGCAACGCCAACACCAAAAGCAACGTGGAAAGATAAATGGTGTTGTTCGGTATTGGAAGCAAGTGTTGAGCCTGAAGTTTGTTCGGGTTTCGATAATGTTGGTTGAATGTGGGCTCTGGGCTATGTTTTCTTGTTTATGGAAAATGTTCGCTCCGCTTCGTTTCGCCTCGCGATGTGGTGTGGAAAAATCAATTCAAATATTCTCATCTGTGGATAGAGAAAAGTCAAGTTGCCTTTTATTAAACACCAGGGAACACGACGAGCAGAGAGGAAGAGGCCGTATGCTTGAACAATTATATTAGAATACCCAGTATTAAAAAAGAGACAGTAATTTGAACATGGAAAATTAGTATCTCAGGGTTCTAGCTATTCACGATCAGGGCCAACAGTCGTCACACCAAATATGAACCAACCAGCCAACAGATACATTTAGCTTGAGCAAAGAGCGACCAGCCGTTGCCGTTGCGTTGGGAAGGAAAATATTCTCAGATTCTAATCAGAAGCGAGTTCTAAAATGAGTCTAATCGGGGCTTAAAGGAACCTCAACGAGTACATACCGTGATAAATGCTTCAGAAGTTGATTCTTGATAAGTGAAACCATTTTCCTGATTAGGGGTTTCTTTTTGCTGTTCCTTTTTCTTGTGTTGCCAGAAAATTCACTGATTTCGCTTTTTTATGTATTTTTTTCTTTTTTCTTTTATGCTTTTTTTTTTGTTTTCTTGCACTTTAATCAATTTCTATTCCTTCATTGCACTCCGTAATCCGTTTTGTTAAATTATTTGGAACTACGTTTCCATTTATGAAGTTTTTTTTCGTTTCTTTTTCACTAAATTTTTAAAACTTTTGTTGATTTGAAAGGAAAAAAGAAAATTTGTATACCGTCGCGGAAGAGATGAAAAAATTGTATTTTTTTATTGGGAGGAAAATGCAAAGAAAAATCCTCTTCCTTCGACGAGACGACGACGACGACGGACGACGACGATAGTTGCTACGACTTGAAAATTCTCTGTAAACTTGATGACATTTCAGGAAATTTTCAAGTTTTTCTCGTCTCTTTTGTGTCTGACGTTTGTTTTGTTATTTGTTTAGTTGACGTTTGTAAATTGTACGAGTGTGTGTGGGTGCGAGCTTTGCAGCGAGAAACTTTGCAGATAAGGTGTCATTGGGAGTTGGTTACACTAGCGACTGACTAAGGGATTGTTGTGCAGCACATTTTAATGGAGTCTGATGCATTGACTACGATTATCTTTTCTTTTGAAGTTCAACGAAATAGTTCTCTATTTTTTATTTTTTTAAGTTCAAGAGGTTTTAAAAAGTACTTTAAAGCGAAGTTGTGTTGTTCTTAACATAATATTGGGTTCAAATTAGGGTAAAATGATGGGCATTGCAGCAAGTACGACTATTACAGTTAAATTGTTTGAGGAGAAATATATTTCCTAATTGAAGATACCTTTGGAATTGATAAAAATATGTTTGTGTTAATGAACCACAATTTATTGGGATAACTTTATAAACATTAAATTAAAAAAAAAACAAAAAGATTTAACGAAAGTAACACTTCGGTTATAACAAATATAAGAAAGTATACACATTTTTGTATACTTCACAGCTTCTGATCATTATTTCCAAATGCAGACGAACTCACAATTGGAGATTCTGGTACTTCCTGAAAATAAACAATACAATTAAGTATTAAGAAATCCTTCACATTGATGATTAACTTACAATATGATCAAATGTCTTTTGCGTTTTATTTTTGTAGCCAAAAGTAGGAGTTCTAAATTGATTTCTCTGAGTGCCTTTTCGCTTAGTTTCCACTTTCTCATCTTGATCCGTTGAAATACGCCGAAATTTACTTTTATAAAACGAAACCGAGGATGCATCGGAATCGGTCGAATCGTCAAATAACTTAGGATCATCAGGACTTGCATGTTTTCGGTTTAGAAAATTTCCTGCTTGGAACTTGATTTTTTGAAATTAATAATTTAATTAGAAAGGAACAAATAAAAAACCGAGAGTAACATGTTTTACAAACCGAGGCTGGTGCAGATGGAGGAGCAGTGCCTAAACGGGTAATTTGCTTAAATTTCACATAAACTTCTTCTACTTCTTTTTCTTTGGTAAACAATTTGTTTTTTAAATCTTCGATGGTAGCCTAAGAAATTCACAAACATTAATTTGTACAACTCTGAATTTTAATAAGTTTCCACTTAATATTACCTTTAATTCGTCAGTTGCAGTAGCAGTTCGGGATTTTTCAATTTCAAAAGCCTTTTGATCAGCCTTTCGTTCGTGGTTTAATTTCTCAATTTGATTCTAAATAAGTGAAATTAAAGCAGTCTTTTTAACATTGATACCTACACATTCCATTTTACCTCCAATTCATTAACTTCTTTCTTTCCATCAACTGTCGATAAAAGTCTCGATTGCAAATCTTGAATTCTTTCTTCGTAATCAATAGTCTTCTGATTTAAAACATCCTAGATTAAATAAAGAACAAAATTAACCCACTGATTATAAATTTAAGATTTAATTAAACTTGCTCTCAACTGGGATAACTCAGTTTTGAGTTTTTCAACTTCAGTTTTCTTCTCCAAATGCAAACTATTCAATTCGTTTAAAAGATCGATGTTTCGTTGTTCAGCTTTTGTTAGCATTTCATTAAAATCCCTTTGAGTCTTGTCAAACTATGAAGAAGATTTTTTTCTTTTTAATTAAAGATCGCTTTACTAAAAAACAAAATCCTCTCATTACCTGATCAATGTTTTGCTCTTGGGTGCACTCCAATGTGGACAATTGTTGTTCTAACTCGTTGTTTCTTTGCAACAAATAATTATTTCTCTCAGTCAAATCAAAAACCTGCTGGTCATATAAAATATCCAATTGGGCGAATCTATCCTCTGAACATTGTAATTGAGCATTTAAGTTCTCATTTTCTTCTCTAATTTCTTGCTGTTGACTAAGTAGTTCAATATTTTGATCAGAAAGTTCTTGCAGCCTATAAACCATTGAAACAGTGATTCACAATAATTTTGTGATTTTTTTTTTCTTTCAAATTTTCTATTTAACTTACTGCTTTTGAAATTTTTCAATCAAATGAGAATTTTGTTGTAAAATTATTACTTTCCGACGCATTTCTTCCTCGGATTTTTTGACTTTTTGAGTTAAGTAAGAACATTTTTCTTCGAATTGTAATTGATTTGATTCGATTAATTTAACGAGATTGCCAGAACGTATATTAACCATGAATTTCTTCAAATCAGATTGTTCATTGGAGTTGTTTAATTTGTTGGAATCCATAGTTCATCAAGTGGAACTGAGAAGATTGAGAATGGCTCAAATTCATTTGAAACATACAAAATTGTGATAGAAATACTAAGATTTTTTAAAAACACATTATTTATTTATTCCCCTGATATCGAAATCAAAAGAAAGACTTTTGTATTTCACATCAAGACACTCATCCCTACGAATTTTTTTACGTGGATGAACTTTTTTATCCTCCACCTCGTTGATCATTATCCATGGTTGTTCCAGGATTTTCTTCTTTTTTTTTGTAGAACCTACTTGACCTTCTGAGAAAAGAAAAATCTTCAAAAATGGTAAAGATTTAATTTATTCATTTATTGCATTCTATTTTCTACACAAAATGACAGAGTCAAAAAGAAAGAAATAATTTTAAGACATATTTATTTCGCATGCTTTATTAACAAAACAAAATAAAAAAAATCATTCTCAAAGCGGTGGTTTTAGGTTTTAGACTGACAAATTAATAAAAAAAAAAAAACATAAATTATTTTCACTATAACATTGTTAAAACTGTGAGTTTTTGTGGGCATATTTATCTTCTATGGCTATGTTATTTCACAAACAATATGAAAACTACTACATAATACTAAACATTTTATTCTGAAGACAGTTATTACAATTTAAAGGCACTTATATTTGTTTTAATTTTAAATTAACATAAATTCAGACATTGTTCGCTTTGTCTGTATTTTTATTTTTCAGTTAATATTAACGTCGGCTATTGAATTTTATTTTTTCAGTTTTAAGTTTTTAGTTTTTATTTTATCTTCACTAATTCTATGTAAAAAAAGAAGGTATAATATGTTCATATTTACAAGTGTTGCATATAAACTAAATTTTAAAATCTCTCGACTTAACAAAGAATTGTTCGTTTTCTTTTAATTTTAATTTTTTAAGTAACTGGTAACGAAGTGAAAAATTTATTGGAAAACTTAACATAGATGTTTAACTGGTACATAATCTATAACGATCGGCATGTTGCTGGATAACAGTCAAGTAGATAGTCATCTCGTCGTTGAGAGGCTTCATTAGGCTCTTAAGTTTCTCGAGCTGTTCGTCTTTGAGATGGTATGTCTCCTGCATCTGGCGCAATTCCTGTAGCTTCTCGTTAGTGTCGACAGTCAATTTGGATGCACGTTGTAGGAGCTTCTTTGCTCTTTCACGTGCATTCTCTGATCGAGAAGCACGATCGGTTAGGGTTTGGTTGGCAATCTTTGCGGAAGAACGCAGACCCTTCGCTTGTATCAGAGAACTATCGGCAGATTCTTTCACTTTGTAAGCTTCCTTCTTGATTTCCTTGGCGTCGATTTCGTTACGAACAATGTTCTTTTGCAGACGGCTTACTTTCTTTGCCAGCTCTTCCACCTGTTGAGCGGTGCTGTTGGCTGGGGCTTCAGCTTCTTTTGTTTCCTGATCGATTTCGTTCAAATCGTTGGCGGCCAGTTCGATATTTGAGTTGGCTTTGGCAATGGCTTCTTGAGCCTTCTGCTGTGACACATCGGCATCATCCAGATTCTTCACTACTGCATTGGCTGTGTCAAGAATCTCTGTGGCCTTTGCTTTGGTCGCATTTGCAATTTGTTGCAATTCATTCACTCGCCTCAGATCGGATGTGGTGCTCAGGATGATTGATTCGACGTTGTTCAATGAAGCTACCGCCTCGTTGATCTGTCCACCCAGCTTCTGGATTTCTTCGGGGTCCAATTTCAAGTCCAATTTAAGTGTCTGCTCGGCATATTCCTTGCTTTCTTTTGGCAAATTAGTGTTATTGTTGATGTACTCGTTAAGCTTGATGATCACATATTCGCCAGCCTTGATATTTTGGTTTGTGTTGTTCAGATATCGCTCGGCATCGTCGTAGGCCCCCTTAGCCTTGATGTAGGCCTCTGAAGCGTTTACCTTTGCTTGGAACAGTGATCGTATGGTCTGATCGGCTGCTTCTTTCTTCTCTTTGATTGCTTGCTCAGTATCTCTGGAGACTTTGAGCGCCTTTTCGGCCCGAGTTAGCGCTCCGGCTTCACAGGACAAACCTCCACACGATCCACAACCAGCTCCTCCGCACAAACTGTCGCAAGGATCACCGCGCTTATCACACATGTCATTGTTGAGATCCGGAATAACGGCGGACAAGTTCATGAGCTGTGATCGATAGTCACTCAACATCTTGTCATTTACTTCTACCGAATTTGAGTCATCGTTCATTTTATTTGCCAGTGTTTCCACTCGCTTGCTGTTACGGGAAATATTTGCACTCAATTCGAGTACCTCATCTTTCACCGCCGATAATCCCAGGACTCGCTCGTATGCATTCTTCGTGAGATTCAATGCTCCCTCGATGTTGGACTCTTGAAGCTGTATTCCGTTCTCTTTCAGCTCCTTGGACAGTTTCTTTACCAATGCGCTCTGATTCTGCAGTGATTCTAATTGCACTGAAGACAAAGATAGGTCGGAGTAGATCTTTTCAAGATTGCTTTCAGTTTCGATGAGTTTCTCATGCGAATCCTGAAGCTTGTTCTTCAGTTCTAGAGTTTCTTTGTCCAATCCATCGATATCTTGCAAACTGATTGTCGTATTCGAAAGCAGATCCCGAATTCTTTGTAACTTCTGCTCCAGAGCATTGAAGTCCGATGTATAGGCTCCTGTGGCTCCGATCAACTTGATTTGTTTGGCTCGTTCGATCGTTGCATTCGTCGCCTCATCCAGGGCAGTCAAAATCAAGTCCCAATTGTTGAAACACTCTCCGCATGGTGAGCACGATGGGAACTGACCCAAATAACCTCGAGCACATTCATCACATTTCTTGCCGCCAATTCCTTCGCGACAGATACATTTTCCAGTCTCTCGGTCACATTGATCGTCAGCAGCTCCATAAGGATTGCACTCACATGCCTTACACTCGATGTTCGGGTTGCCGTAGTATGTTGCCTGACACTGGTTGCACTGTCTTCCGCCAAATCCTTGCCTGCACCTGCACTGTCCGTCATATTTGTTACATTGCTCCAATTCAGAGCCAATTGGGTCACAAGCGCATTCCTCGCAGCCCTCACCCGATGCTATCTTCCAATGATTTTCTATGCACTCGTCACAACGTACACCACGTACGTTTTTCAAGCAAGGACATTGTCCCGAGAATCTGTCGCAATGTTTGATGGTTCCATTTGTGCCTAAAATGTCACATTCACACTTTTCACACCTCTGTCGAAGTGCATCGCCAAAGTAGCCATCACGGCATATCTCACAGTGAGCGCCAGTCGTTTCGTATAGACACTTGAGACACTCTCCAGTCTTCCTGTCGCAGTTGCCGGTATCATATAGGTCTGTATTTTTGCTGCAGTCACATGGAACACAAGCTCCGCCTGGGACTTCTGGATTTCCAAAGAAATTATCGGCACATATTTCACATCTGGCTCCATCGTAGCCCTCCTGGCAACGACACACCATATTATTGTTTCTTGGATCCAAGTCGCAAGACGAGGCGTGAGAGTTACCACTTGCCATAGTATCGGGACAACGGCACGGCCTGCAACCGATATCGCTACCTAAGAACGGATTACCGTAATATCCCTCCAAGCATGCATCACAGTGATATCCTGTTGTGGAATCCATACAGTTCAAACATTGGCCAGTAGTGGCATCACAAAGTTGTGCGTGGCCATTACACTCACATGACTGGCAGTGGGGGAAATTCCAGTACCCAGGCTGGCACTGGTTACACTCTCGACCGTAGGTGTTCGGGTGGCAGATACACTGTCCAGTGATCTGGTCACAATTATTGTCTTTCGAACCAATACTGTTGCAATCGCAAGCTTTGCAGCCTTCTGGTCCGAAGCCATAGGTTCCTGGAGCGCACTGGTCGCATTGACGGCCGACGATGTTCGGTTTACACTGGCAATAACCTCCATGTGGATCACACTGTTTCGAAAGGGATCCCGTCGGGTTGCAGTTACACATTGATGCACCGTCGTAAATGGCAATACTGGCGATGTCGAGGAATTCCTTGCAGCGCTCCCTTGCCAACGTGTCGTAGTGAAGGTTGTAATACGATTGGTTACATCCGAGGTTATTGTACTCCCTGAGGCGGTTTTCTGCCATTGGCGACCCATTGAAAACTTGCGTCTTCTCAAGTCGTGGCACCAATGTGAGTGAATCAATCAATATCTGGGCAGCTGGATTGTCTTCATTGCGGCGATGGTGTTCAAAGCGAATTCTAAATTTATAAACTTTGGTTGCCTCCAAACAAACGCCTTTTAGCGCTACAACATCACGCTGATTCTCTGGCAAACTGAACGGCACCCGTGTTTCATATGACGAGGAAACAGCTTCCCCGGCACATGGTCCGTTAATATCGATCTCATCGGGACGGACAAGCGTGATGTAAGCTTCTTCCCAATCACCCCTCGTCGCGGAGTGGTACCGAAGCACAATATCGTATGGCATGGAGTTGGGCACATGGTCAACAGTGAATGTTATCTGCGAGTTTTCTGGTACCCTTTCAAATCCAGTGCCTGTAAAATCGGGTTGACGGTCTCCTGTTGGAATCTGATATGCCACTCTGGTGCAGTTTCCATTGTTCGAGTAGGTTATGCATTCGTCTGTGACCTCAGCATCGTACACTATGTGCAATTGCGGAATGAAATGGTTTTGTTTGGGGGTGCTGCAGGTCCGTCCAGTCATATGTGGACGACATTGGCACTGGCCACTAATGACATCGCAGAAATTGTTGTACGAACCACCAGCGTGACATGCGCAAGGTGTGCATCCATCTTCCGCCGTTGAAAGACCGAACGTCTCAGGGGCGCATTGGTTACAGTCCTTGCCAGTTACCAAGCGCTTGCAGGTACATTCGCCTGTGTACATATTACAGCCGGAATTGTCGACAGTTCCCATTGTATTGCAAGTACAGGCCTGGCATCCCTCTGGATTTTCTGGGGTCAAATTCCAGTACCCGTCCTTACACATGTCACAACGACGTCCCTTCACATTTACTTTGCAATGACATGCGCCTGCTTCGATGCCGTTTTCTGGATCGTTCACCGAGTCACAGATTCCCTCATCGAGCGCTCCAATCGGATCACAATCACACGGCTTGCATACGTAAGGGCTCTGTATGTCTTCACGCGGATCGCGGTAGAAGAAAGTCATACACTCCTCACAATGCTGTCCCTGTGTATTGTGTTGGCAATTGTCGCACACACCCCCACTGATCTTACCCGAACGCTCATACACGGCCTCGTCGAAGTGACAACTTGAAGCATGATTATTGCACTCACAGCGCTTACAGGCGTTCGATTGCTTGCCAAACGCAGGATTCCATGGTAGATCGTTGTAGAAGTCCTCACAAGTCTCGCAATTGAGGCCCTTGGTGTTGTGCGTGCACTCGCAACGCCCGTGAACCATGTCCATCTCATTGACCGTTGTCCCCTCGAGTGGCAAACAACGCGAAGCGTGGCCATAACACGAACAGGATCCTCGCACAACCATGTTGGTTATACCATAGTAGTACTTCTCTTGAATTTCTTGACGGTCATCCAACAGAGTGTCACCCAAGTTGTGCAGTCTCGTGAAATTAATACGCAAATTCGTCATCTTCAGCATGTTCTGCACATGCTCGGCATATGGATTCTCAACCCTCATATTGGGTGGCAAGACTCGGAAGATAACTTCTCCATTCTTTGAAGGTTCTACACTCGAGTATCGACTGTCACAAACAACATCCGTGATATTATTCAACGAAGTCGGCACTCCTGGGAAAGCATCGTGACAGTAATGAGCAAAATAACGGTACACATGCCAGGTCTTTCCAAAATCATAAGATCTCTCAATCAACATGGCCGCCGGTCGAAACGTGGCAAATACAATGATCAAATGGGTGAAGTGAAATTCCGCTTCCATATCCAATTGAATGGTTACGTTCTCTTTTCCGTTCTCCGATTGCCACCAGGTGGGAGTTCGTGTTCCCCTCTTTGTGGTATAAACAATCTGGCCAATTCGATGATTCTTCAGTGGATCGTCTTCGGTTTCTGGACGAGTGTCACATAAGAAACACTTCTTCTCTTCTAAATGCGACACAATGCAAAATCTTTCGGGTCCCTTTAAACCACAAGTCGATGACGCCTCCAAACGATTCTCACGTCCAATTAGTAGATTACCCGTTGCCGGATAACATGACCCCATCTCACATGACTGTTCTTTGGTGTATTGCTTCCGCAGTGGTTTATCGCGAGCACGATCACGTCGCCCATGCTGTTGGCCAGCAGCCCCATTTAATATTGCCGCACATAGTAGAGCTAAGGCGATAACAGATATCAGCGGTCTGTGACTCGGGCTTTGTTGGCACATTTGATGCCAAACCATTATGTATGTGCTGCTTCCGGTTTGCTATCTCTATTCTTGTATGGGTTATTTTTTAACTCCTTGTTCTGACTATTTATCCTTCACAAGGGCCTAGAATCAAAAAGGATTAACAACGGGATAAATATTTATTACCAGAAATAACGAACTCACTTTTAACGTGAAGGATAATAGACTCTCAGATGACCTTTAGCTAATAAGCTTTGGATTCAGCATCTAGTTAAAACACTGAAAAGCAATAATCAAAACTTTAAAACAAAACAAGTATTTGGGGTTTGTCTCCTCTTCCTGTGATTGTGATTCAAACCTTTCTTTTTTTTCTTTTTTTTTGTCTTCTCCTATTTTCTCTGCCTACAGCAACTCTTAGCGAAATCCAATCTTAAACTAAAGCACTAGTTTCAAAAATTGAAAGCTAAACCGATATAAAATACATATATTTATAAAAAAAAAGTTTCATGACTCGAGTCTTGTTCTCTGTCGCTCTTTTGTAGTGTTTCATAGTTAAATGGGATACTCGAGTTATCAGCCGCGACATTTGGACTCAATTCTTCTTCTTTCCTTCCTTTATTTTCTTTTTTGTCTTTATTTTCTTTTACTGGTTTTTCATTAAATATTTTATTTCCCTGCTACATAAATGAAGACGATGATCATGATGATACGAAGAATCATCTTACGTTTGTTGAGTTGAGAAATGAGAATGAGTTAGGATGCGCGACTTTTATTTCTGTTTGTTTAATTACTGCTGAGGGTATGATGTAGCCTTATCGCCAGCAAACAAAAAATTTATGAATAAGATTCTTCTTGAGGAATAAAATACAAAATTATTGAAACTGAGATGAGATACGGATGCGCGGCAAATGGATTGAATTTAAACATTGACTGCTATCGTGATTTCATAAGGCAAACATTCCGATTAAAATAATCTCTTGGGCGAGAATTTCAATGTATGTACATACGAGTACATTAAGTGTGAACCTACGAGTACATATATATATACATATGAGGTACATACATTTTTAATTACGATGTGATAGTTTTTATGAGTTCATTGAATTTTGTTTATTTTCTTTATACATTATACGTGTTTGTACTTATAGTTTTGAGAGTACCAGTAACACGAACAGGGAGAAGATAATAATCAGTCACACTTCTTCCCACGTCGTAAGGATTGACACATGTTCGAGATTTAACTGGCACAAACATTTGGTATTGATCGATGCGTATGAACAATTATATATTTGCAAGTTAATGTATGATCCAATTAAAATCAATTTCATGCTTCAAACCTCACTTAGTTCCGCGTTGAATTTCAATATATTTTCGCTTTTAGGCTTCATGATCTAATCTTTATCCAAATAAATTTAAATGGGCCCACATTTATGTGGGAACAACTCCAGAAATAAAAGAAAATAAGACAATTGACACAACAAAAATGGACAAATGGAAAGCAAAACAGAATCATTGCGAACTGAGATCCTGTGCTGGCTAGTTTCAATATCCGATTGGGATGAGATGTATGTAAGGGGGTCATTATAAAGAACTAAGAGAGAAAAAAATTCCTGGTGTCGTAAAACTTCGAGTGATAAAATATTTTCAATGTAGTGAACATACAAATTTGAAAAAAGTGATATCAAAAAATGTTCTTTAGTTTTTTATTGTGAGATTTAAGTTTAATCTGGACTAAGTGAATAGGGTCGGTCCCTCCATCGAATATAAGATTTTTAGTTATACATATGTTCAAAATTTCGACTTTGATTTGCTTTGCGTAGGCACTCTTAGTTATGATCAACATAATGCACAAGAATCTGACCCAACAAAAATCTATTAAAAATAAGCACATAAAACTTTCACTTGAACAGATAAAACCTAAATTGTCTCGTATGTTGGTTTTGGGTTCGTGATGGCTCTAGCATAATGGCATGGGCTTCCATCTCATAACAAGGTGTTGGATCCATATACCAAATACAAAAAATAATCATGTGTTAAGCAGAGTAGGAAATGAGTAATTTAAGAAACTAATGAAACGCTCGAAGCATATCACCAAAAATACTAAGTTCTTTTGGGTGAATACAGTTTCTTTTAT
Source organism: Scaeva pyrastri (assembly GCA_905146935.1). Taxonomy (NCBI): domain Eukaryota; kingdom Metazoa; phylum Arthropoda; class Insecta; order Diptera; family Syrphidae; genus Scaeva; species Scaeva pyrastri. The sequence continues at coordinate 78,356,387 of LR989928.1, read as the reverse complement.
CGACTTCACTCCCCAATTACTTCACACCAACACGATAAAGAACCTTAATTAAAACTACAAATTCCAATATTAATGATATCAGTTTTAAACCAAAGTGCAGACTGCAAGGAAAAATTTCCCATGTCAGGATTTGGTTGATTCTATGAAGATACAATATTTAGAGCTAAAATACTTAGAGGAGCGACGAGTTTTTTCAAAAAATTAAAACACATGAAAATATATAGAGTTGGCCACATAAACCCTAAGCAGACAGACTAGTCGCTCATCGCGTGGCCGAAGAACCCTTAAGAATAGATATATTTTCTATTTGAATGGTCTAAGAAGGTAACATTAAAATGCCTATCTGAAAAAAACTCAGTAATGGTTATCTAGTTTTAATATATTAAATATCGCATTTTTCCTACAGAAACGATAGACGGATCCGTGATGTCTCGATGGGAAACTATTTTCAAGGTCTTTAAAAAACTATTCACATGGCTCATCATTTGAGCAGAATTTACTATGATGGTAGACTTATTTGCGGATTAATTAAAAACTCGGCAGAAAATACAACACGACGTAATCCTTTCACTGAGGTCATTTTTTAAATTAGTATTTAATTGAGCTGTAAGCGCTATTGAGATTACATGGTTAAGATAGAATAACTAACGTCTAGATACGAGTACACATTACATAGATTCAGTGCACAATTTTAAACAATTCTATTAAAATAACAAGCGGGCTCGGCAAACATTTCGATGGTGTCATATCTCGACGAACGACCACACTCTCATTCCCCAGACCCGAATCCGACCATAATATTAACCACTTATACAAATAACATTGAAATTCATTATTTAAACAAACATTAGACGCGAAGAAGTAAATTTCAAAAATAAGTACATACTCGTATGCAAAAAAAAAATCAAAACGAAAAAAAAACTCAGTTAAATGAAAAAGAGGCAAACAAATAAAATCACAAAACCATGCGGCAAGAAGTCTATAAATAAAGACTGTAGATGTAGATCGACAGATGGATGTTAAAATTGGGGAGTGCCTCTTCCATATGGTTTAAATGATTTCAAAGACACACAACCACAGTAAGAAAAAACAATTGTCTGAGCTGGACAAGGCAGAAAAGAACATACAAAAAAAAAACTTAACTTACAGACGATCGGTACTTTTGCTTAATTGTCGAGCGGGAGATACAAACCAATTAATTGAGAATGGATAATGGAATAGCAAAACGCTTATCTAAACTAAAAAAAGCAAACAAAAAACTCATGGTTTTTTATCAGTTTCTTGAACTGTGCAATGTGTGTTGGTGCATACATTTCTGTTATAAACTCGAGACAAACATTTATGTACAACAACTTGCTACCTTCCTTCATGCTCTGCTTAGTAGGCACTATGTCGTTTGCTACACTAGCCCTCGTTCGTTGCAACTCGTGAATAAAATACATTAATAAATATGACACTACTCTGGCTGAGAGGGAGTGATATGGAATTGCAATTATTATTCCACTATATCAGCAACATGAAACAATAATAGGAATTTCAAACTTACATAGAGAGATTAGAATTTTGTTCGCTTCAACAAGTCTTTTTTCTTTTTTCTTATCAGTTAAACATTCCAAATTTAGACTCCCTATTGACCTTTTTAGTGCCGAAAATAGGAACACACTCGAAGAAGAAGATATGTGTTAAGGCAAAAGCAAGAGATTCGAAATTTGAGTGTCTGTACCTATCCGGGGACCTAAATGAGGTCATCCTATTCTGAATCCGATCAATGATCCCTTTAGGCAGCCTTAGAAGGTAGGTACTGCAAAACTTCAAAGACTAGAACAAAAATCCGAAAACCCCACCTATGTTCAAGTGGAATCTTTTCCGTTTATCTTTTATTCTGACGAACCACAATCACAGAACATGGAAACAAAGTACTTAACAACAAAAATATGAGACTAAAGAAATGTACGAATCTAGCTTACCATGTCCAAATGTTAGATCTGCCACTGTTAGATGATCACTGATGACTGAATATACAGATTTTTCCTCCCGATACGACGACTTCTTGTTGAGAAAATTCTGCACAACTCCAAAAGGCAAAAGGGAGAAGAAACAAAATGGAGTCGTTCGTCCACTTATGTTCAACAAGAAAATTACTTTATTTCATTCACGAAATAATTGAAAAACCATCTCAGATTTTGCAGCGAGTTAATTTTTAAAAAATCCTTTTTGTATGGTTTTGTTTTTAGTGTGAAATAAACTTCTTACTCATTTAATCTGGGGCGCTTTTAAGATGAACGACGTGAGATTTTATCGAGAACGGAAACATAAACACAAACAAACACTCTTATATTTCTTTTTCTTTCTTATTATTTTTTTATTCACTTTTAAAATTTTTACTTACCGTGTTGTGCACAAACTACGGACGATCTTTTGCTGTCGGACTGCGGCACGATACTACTCTACTCTACAATCTACTTGCGTATTCGGGTTCGGGAACTCGGTTTCGGATCGTGTGGAATTGTGAATCAAAACAACACTTTTCATTTTTCAGTGCAATGATTACGATTCGATGAAGTTGGATGTTGGTGAGAACAATCACAAATACACCCACACACGAGGGAAATGAAGAAGCGAGGTTCGAAAACTGCGTACAAGTACAATGCAGCTACAAACGGGTATGTAGCTTGTAGCATAAAACAAAGCATTTTGAGAGAAAGATAAACAAAACATGACGTTTATGCTCTTGGGGTTTGGTTTGGTTTAGAGGAGCGAGATTTTATGGAATGCAAAAGCGAACAACATGGCTACAAGATCTCTTAGATTTTGTTATAAGAGCTAGATGGTGATTAAGTATGTATTAGCTCTCCTTACAACTCCGATTTGCAGGGTGAGTTAAAAGATAAACCGAAAAAGATGCAGATGCTCAGGAATATACTCATAAAAGAATTTATTATAATGTTTAGATTTAAGAAATTGGTAGAGATCAATTTTTATGTTAAATAAACGCTTTGAAATATTGGGCCCTGATTGCCTTAATAATGATAAAATATTGTTGTAAAATTTGAGAATTGGATACCTATTTGATATTTCTGTAAAATTTCACAGAATAGGATAGCTGGAAGAATTTAACAACATACATTAAATAAACTAAATTTTCTATTCAGTGTTTAGACATTATTTTAAATAAGACACTTAATTTTTCTAAAAATCACTTCGGATGTTGAAAAGCAAGGTTTAATTCGGGGCAAGCCTTTTTTACATACAGTAATTTAATGTATCCCTTACTAACTACATATGGCCTTCCAATTTCATTATAATTTCAAGAGTCAGGTATCAGAGATTGGAAAACTTTCGGCCGGAGTACAAACGAAAATAGCCCAATTCCTGACAGCTCCATGCATAAATGTGTAGGGCATTCAGATGTGATATTTAAATGAATTACCTTCTGTGAAAAGAAATCAAAACCTGAAGAAAAATCTTTAACGTTTTAATGTTTACAGCACCAATGATGAACCTGAATAAATGGATAAAGTGGCAAAATATGCCATTGGTGCAAAAGAAAACAATGTCTAGTAACTAACAACTCCCTACTTGAGCCTTTAGCTCACCCAGGACATGGAACCAAATTGATCGCCAAACCAAGTTGCCTCGTGAGATTGAGCTCGTATAAAACAGTCATATTCAGATTCTTTAGAAAACAAGAAGTCGAGTCTCCGTGGCGCGAATCCAAATGGTTCGCTCGTATGTGCCCGTCTAACAAAACAACACTTGGTATTGGGAAAAGACCATACCTACACCACTCATTTCATTTGCCAAAAATTTTATAAATTTTAATAAACTTGAGCTCATTGAACTCTTAGTATGCATACGTACATATGTATGTAGGTACAGATGTGGATGTTTTCCAAAGAGCCAAAACACGCCGACTACACTGGCTCAGCCACATCTAGCGAATGCACAATTCTCCAGCAAAGAAAATCTTTGAATCCCAGCCCCCCAGGTTCTAGACGACGAAGAGGACCGAACATCCGCTACAAAGACCAGATGATTGCTGAAGCAAGAGCGCTTGGCAAGGCCGACTGATGGGAACTTGCAAGGTATCGCAAGTTGACACCCTCAATTGATCGGGAGACGGATAAGTAAGAAAGTAAGTACATTGGTTCTTTTTTATACAATTGCTTTAGTTTAGTTTACATAAATTTAAAGTTAAAAGTTTAAGTTTATATTCAGGAAATCGAATTGGTGACATGGGGTTATTGTTTGGAGTAAAAGAAAATATATTGAACTTACCACTTTATATGCTTGGTTCACTTTAATATGTATTTATATTGAAACTTGATATTAAAATTAAAATATAGTAATTAAATTGCTGAAACCAAACACAAATTAAATTAGAATCAAAATTCCAAACACCACAAATAAATACACAATAACACAATCAAAAAATAAAGTAACGGTACGGGTAATTAACTCCGAAAACAAACAATTCGAAAAAGGCACCAAACTCGAAAATGGAGAGTAACGTGACATAAGGTTACGTTTGCATAAATCATGGATCTACACGTATTAGCAAATGTAGTATATGTACAAAACAACATGTAATTTTTAATTTAAAACTTTTTATAACCAAATTCGTGTATGTATATATATACAAATATTTTTAATAATTAAGAAATAAAATAAAATTCAAAACAACAACTCTTTATTTAAATACAAATAAGGTTTTCAGTGAAGTAACGTTGTAAGTAAGTTGCATAGTAGGTGACAGATCTCAGACTTTTTATCATGAGTTGACAGTCAAATAATTTCAATTCAATACACAGGATTGTGGCAATGCCGATTTTTTTATGTATTTTAGTTACAAGCATTCGTGTGGGGTTCCTATTGTCGAGAAAAAAAAAAAATTGTTTTTTGACAGGTTCTAACAAAAATCTGTAAAAAAACAACTTAACCCGTTTTTACATTTCATTCAAATCAAATCTTTATCTGTTAGTGTGTTGAATGTGGTTATACATATATTTGATTAATTTAATTCTACTGACTTAATTATGTTTAAAGTTAAACTCATCAACTGGCATTTGAAGTAAAAAACTAAAATCGAAAACCTCGCACGGCATCAATCTAGAAACTCATCCTTTTCTTACAAATTTGACAGCTGCTGTACCGAAACAAGTTCCAACCATAAGAAAAAATACTAAGATAAATTATTTAAACAAAATCTTAGTATTTAATTCACCAGGAACAAAATTCAATTAATCCATAAAATAAAAATTTACTCATGGTAAATACAGAAGTAAGCATACCGCTTACGTGCAATTACGTCCTTAATATAGCGGAAGCGGAAAATCCAAATCTCTACAAAAAATCATTCATTTCCGTTTCCTGGCACTCGGCGAAAAGATTAAAATAAATTACTATCGATTTAAAGCTTTTCAAACCAAAAAGAAAACTCTCTAAAAATGGCAGAATTTGCTTCAATTTCAAGTTTGCTTCGTGAAAAATGCGAAGAAAATACTGAGTTACAAAAGTATTGCCTTCAAATTTCTGCCAAATATTTGGATTTTGCAAAAAAGGAATTACGCGCCCAAAGTAAATTCCTAATAGCTATGACTTCTGCTTAATACTTCGAGAAATTAATCTTCTTTCATTATAGTTATTCGTGAAGAGAATATTATGCTCAAATTAGACATCGGAAATCTGGAATCAATATACCAAACAGTTACTGAAAGCAATGAAGCCCAAGCTGAATTGGATTCACTTCTTTTAGAATATTACGATGAGTATGTTTGGATTCTTATATTGTTATCATTTTTATTATAATATGTATTCTATCTCGTCTATAAGACATCTTAAATTTGCTTTCGACGTTGACGAGTGTGAACTAGAAAAGCTAGCAAGTTATGATGAAATTAAACTCGAGTTGGAAACTCGAGACTCCATCAACATTTATCAGCGGCTTTATGAACGTAAAGTTGAAATGGCCAAAAAAATGGACGAACGAAATATTGGTTTGTGTATAAATATTAATGTTTGTTAAATTTGAAATTGTATTATGTTTAATTTTAAGTAAAACAATACAGACAGGCAGAACAAGAGTATTCCATGGCTAACACTCAGCGCCTTAATCTAGAGGAGAAGGCAAATAAGGCTAATGAATTCAAAGCAAGACGACTAGAAGAGAGAAATTTAATTCTTCAATTGGTACAAGGCTCCGTAGACCTGAAAACTGTGGGAGAGTTGTATTTATTTATTCTCTTATGTAATTAATTGGTAGTTATTTTCCTTCACAGATTTTAACTGAAATGTACCCACAAAAATCACAATCTCAACTAAAGATCACTGAAAGTCAACCTCTAAGCGGGTTCACTCTTCCCGATGTTAGTTCAAGTTTTTATGTTCAATTTGTTTATTTTTTCATCAAATTAAACGTCCAATTTTTATTTTTTTCCAGTTCAACAAACAAAAAGTTGGATTATCCTCAAGGCTACTGGTAAATTTTAGTCAATTTAAAATCCCTGCAGTTCCCGCATTGTCCAGAATTCGCAAAATTAATCAAATAAATGGCTTGAATCGCCTTCTGCAACAATCAGAAGTTATTCGCAAGTCTATGCAAACCAGTCCGATTGCTTTGTCCTGTGAATTTGCTACTCCTAAGCTTCCTGGTATTTTAAAAATTCCAAGCGATCATTCTGTTCCAGGAGAAAATTCACAGAAAACAGTTTCCTTTGATTTAAATTTACATAATGATGTAAAAAAAAATATTCCAACTCAAGATCTCCCTTTTTCAGAATCCGACAATGATTCTGAAATGGAAGAGACTCTAGATGAAAAATTTTCAAACGCGCAGAAAATAGAAATAACAGAAGATGTACTAATTAAAGCAGCTGATGAAATACCTAGCAGCTCACATGAAACTCCCAAAGGTGCAATAAAAAGAAAGGCAAAAAAAGAAGATACTGAAGACCATGATGAATATTCTTCACCATCCAAAATTAAATTCTCTCCTTCTGAAACTTCAATCAATATCGGTTCGAAGAGTTTTATGGATATGTTTTTGGACTTGTCTAAAGACACAACATCCCAAATGATTTCTTTTGATGTTGAACCTATTATGAATCGTAAACAAGCAGTCAAACCAACAGTCGAGATCGGAAAAGTAAAGCAACCCACAGAGAAAAAGAAGAAAGAAGCAATAGACACGAAACCTAAATCCAGAACAAAAGGATCGAAAAAACAATTTGAAGGTTTCGATGAATTCCTATCACAATTTGCTGGCGACACAAGGGATGCAAAAGACAATGAGGATGAACTTGTTGCTACAGATGGAATGTCATTTGATTTTTTCCAAAACAACGAGGATGATGATAACGATGATGGAGGCGGATGCGATAATTTGTCATTTGAATTTTAAACTTCAATGTTTCGATGTTTTTTCTTAGTTAAATTAAAAAAAAAAAGAAATATATAAAATAAAATTAAATATTACTTGAGTACATAATTGAATATATGCATTTTCTTTAAGAAGCAGTATCAAATCCGAGAAGCATTGATAATTTAAAACTTTATTAGCAACCGAATAACAAATAGATTTTTTCTTTCAATCTCACAAAATACTTTACCGAGTGAGTAGACTAACACACACATCTAAACTTAACTAAACCAAGACTTCTTTTGCAATTGATCCCATTTAGCCATGTTCACCAGAATCGAAGATGTCACTTGACTCTTGTCTCGCGACTGTCCATAATAGTCAACGAATTCACCTTCAGGATTTACCAAATACATGATAATTGTGTGATCCACCTGAAATACAAAAGATTACTATACATTTTTATCTTAATAACGGGTCCGATAATTTTTTTACAATATAATCATTATCTTGATCTCGAGGCCCTGCGCTGTAGTACACCCTAAAAGCCTTGCACACGTTGTTAATTTGTTCGGGACTGCCGGTAAGACCGAGTAGTTTGGGTGAAAACTCTTTAACGTATTTCTCAACAACTTCCTTTGAATCTCTAGCCGGGTCAACTGTTATGAAAATCGGCTGGATTCCAGGGCTTTTGGGGGCCTTATCTAAATAAGAAATGAATAAGAACCAGGTTTATTTTTAGAGATAAATTGTTTTACCAATTTCATCGACAACTAAGGCCATTTTCTCTAGCTCATCTGGACATACATCCGGGCAGTGAGTGAATCCAAAGTAAATCAGCAGCCATTTGCCAAGGAATTCTTCTGACTTTCTAGTCTTTCCAGTGCAATCGATTAAATCCCATTTACCGCCGATTTGTGCCTTTCCAAGTTGCCTCTTGCGTTCTCGCATCATAGCCTCCTCCTTTTCGTTTTTCACATAATACATGAACCCGAGGCCACCAGCACCAAATACAGAAAGAATACCCAAACTCTTCCATGATATTGGACCTTTGCCTTTTGTTGGATTTGGTGCTTGTGATTGTTGTCGGGCGAATTGTTGAGCTAAGCTAGCCCTTTGACTTAAGACATTTTTGTTGCATGACACAAGTAATCGACTTAGATTCCTGGACATGATTTTATCTAGATATTACAGAGAGCCGGGTGGAGACAAAAAGGTTAGGTTTTAATTGAAAGAAATCAAGAGTTATATTGTTAACTGGATTATTTTATGAACAAAGTGTTAAATGATTCAATGCATTGGCATTAGAGTCTTTGATAATATTTAATATTGAAGAATACACACCAATTTTTAAATACGAAATGCAATGGAATATGAAAATGCTATCGAGTGAGTTATGAAAACACAAGAATGAAGTAAGAAAACGAAATTCCATTCAATGACAGATATCAGCTGAGGCACTGCCAGATGCGGAATAAGTTCTTAAAGGTAAAATCACAAGACGACTTTTCCAGCTCAAATAAGAAGTTCATTAAACTCCGGAATATTTAAACTCGCCGACTATTTCAGTTCGCAATACCTTTAAGGTAAGGTGTAATAGTTTGAAGTTGCACAGGAAATGAGGAAATGGATCATCTGAAACATTTTTCAAATCATCTACTTATAACATATCACTTACAGCATAAATTACAAAGAGCAAACCCAGTTTAAGTAAGAGTTAACCCTTTTGGAAATCGTCCTGATCTTTTAAACCATTCTGTATGTTGCCTTCCATACTCCAGCAAATTGAAGAAAAGAAAATACCATGGATCCAACATCCTGATGACTAGAAAAACTTTTAACTTTAAAACTTTACCATGCTATTTACATTTTTAAAAATTTTATTCTCTTCTTAAAAAACAACATTTTATTTAAAAACTATTTAGGTTAGTATTTCGCTGATTACTCGGCTTCAATCTCGTCGAGGAACTTCCGGCATTTCTTCTTTAACACTTTCACAGCTTCGATAAAAATAATTTCGGGTTTCAGTGCTCCCACTGACTCAATATTGAAGATGTAATGATCTCGTATGCGGGACATTGTCACAGCATCGGCCAACTGTGGATAGCGATAGACATTTCGACTGCATGTATCATACCTCGCATCTTTGACAAACGCAACATCATTATCATCAATGCCAATGACTCCGGGGGAGAAACACTTCTGCAAAAGGAATGCCTCTTTGCCCGAAACAGTTCGGTTGAGTTTGATTTCGGGCAGTAGCCTATAGAATGCTGTCGCAACTGGTGAGAATTTAGCATGATCGCTACCAATTCCTTTGACTGCCAGCAGTTTCAAGTCGAATTCATGTCCAGGACGCATTTGACTTATGAGAATATCATCGTTGATTGGACCAACGTCGGATTCATTGTGAAGGGTTGCCTGTTTTCCTTTAGGAAGCCACTTGATCTGACCCGAATAGATCTTGTGATTTTTGTAGATTGAGTCAAAGTTTGCAGATTCCTTGACATCCTTACGACGAGTGCACTTAACTTTCAACTCAAATTCGAGGGTGTCGTTCTCCGTGCCTAGTTCATCACTCCCTTCACTTTTGTATTCGAAGAGTCTAGGATCGGCCCTAAGGGGAATCAATCCCAGTCTATGGGCGAGCACTTCGTCTTGAATAATTGATGTGTTATTGTAGATGTAGACCTTTTCGATGGCCATACTTGGCACTTCACTTAACATGAGACGTCTGAAAGCGTTTGCAATGCCCGGAAGCACCCCTATCATATCGAATTCTAGCTCGTAGCCGTCATAGCTGAAAATTAAATAAGAATTCAGCATTTAGAAGTTCAAGAGATGATTTGTTGATGAATTACCGCACGACTACAATTTGGAATTTCTTTTTGAAACTTTCCATGGTAAAAACATCATCAGCCAATCCATAATCATGTGGATCTTGTTTTAATTTATGTTCGTCTAGATAAAGTCTTGGTTTTCCTACATCTGCCATGATGTAAAAATCAAATAAATTCACTTAAAATTAACTTTTTGCAGAAAATAAATTTTTGTTATGCCGCTGCCGAACTATTAGATGTAAATGACAGATTCTCAAAAAAAAAAAAAATCACAACAAACACGTGCTTGTCAAAGAGAAGGTTTGTTCGTTTTCATTTTGTATAAATGCAAAATCTATTCACAATTATTTCTTATAATTTTTATACAAAAATAAAATTATCAAAATCTTTGCGCAATTCGAGGAGTGATTTGTGCCAGAAATAAAAAAAAAACAGATGTCAAAGGTCTCAAAAATATTATTCTGTCTTACATGTTATCAGGTATGAGGGTTTAACTACTTTTGATTTAAAACAAATTCAGCTTCAAACAATACCAACAATATTATCTAGTATTTGATTCGTTATTCAACTAAACCAGAAGCTCAAATTTATAACCAAAATTAAGTCAGTGGTTCTCCTGGTTTTTAAAATTTGTTAAAATTGCTTCAAACTGTTGCCAAAACAATTTATTTAACCAACTGACTACTACCCCGAATAAATGTGCCCAGAGCTTTATGTTTCTGAGAAAAAAAAACCTATCGTGACCTGGCCACATTTCATTGAAGAATTGTCAACAAATTTGGAGGTTTTTTAATTTTTATTTTGCATCACAAAAACAAACATGCCGATGTCTTGGGCTCCAAGACTAATTTCTTTTGTTGTATAAACAAAAATCTATTTTTTAAAGTACAACTAATTGTTAAAAATACCCAATGTATCACAATAAATATTAAGAATACCAAAAATTACAACCGAACACATTTTGTAAATTTGAAACCATGGATAAACGTTACGAACCCTCGAAAGATTATGGAAGAGTTAACAAAAAACCAAAACTAGAGATTATCGTGGGGAAGGGTCGATCCAATCAGAATGCAATAGGCGGTCCTAGTACATCACGATATGCAGGTAAACTAGATTTTTATCAATTTAAAGTTTTACTATGTCACAATTTCATCACAGTAAAGCAAACAAGCCCACCGAGATCAAGTCCCGACGATTTCTGGGACGACGACGATGATGAAGTCCTCCTCATGGCATCGCAAGTTGTTGAAAAATCGGCTGCGCACATCATCCCTTCGTCAAACCAAACCAGAGATTTCACTTTCAGTGAGTTTGCACCGAATATCAAAAGTACCCAAAAGCATTTCGAACACGATGTGGAACTGTTCTCGCAAATGGACGATGATTGGGATGATGGTGCCGCTGCCGTTGCAGAAAAACCGTCTGTGTTTCAATCAAATCGCAATGAAAACAACACACCAGTGTTTAAGGTACCTGATGGTGCGGCCCCTTTAAAGAGGACACATCAAGAGTCGGAGAGAACTGAGCGACCATTCAGCAGTGATCTTCCTAAATCTGCCACTCCACTGCTAGGACAACCTGCTTTAAATACCAACTCGGCAAACTTCAATTCCGCACCCATAAGTCTCTCTCAGCCGAATAGTGTGAACAAGAATTCGAACCGGGAGAAAGCACACGAATGCCAAATACAATTCCTACAAAAGCGGGCCGACACTCTGAAGAAGGAAAACGCCAAAATCACCAAAGAACTTGATGAGTTTCGGAACAAAATGGAGAGCAAAGATGGGGAGGTAAGTCTTGGCGTTTGAGTCATTTTCGTCGTCAATGTGAATTTCTCCTCCTTTCAGGTGTCCTTACTGCGAGACGAAATTCGCCATTTGAAGCAGCAAATCCAGAATGCCCAACGCGAAAAGCTCCATTCGAGCGATGTGGTCAAAACAGAATGGCAAGATAAAATCAATGAGTTGGCCAAGCAAGTCGAAGCCCAGCAAACGGTGTTGGAGTTCAAAACCATGGAGATCTCCAAGTTGAAGATGAATCATGCTGACGAGACGATGAGATTCGAGAATAGCATGAGAGAAAGCCTCAATGAAAGCAACGCCGGCGCTCAGAAAACCAACCTCCGCATAACTACTTCAAATCGGCGACGTATGACCCATGTCCAAAGCTCGGCACGTCTGAACAGAAAAGTCCAGGCAGCGTGCAACATCCCCATAGAGATTTTTGATCAATCCATAGAGAAAGGCAACAGTAAGTTCCGCAAGGATGTATTCCACCGAGAAATGGAGCAGTTGCAATTCCACCTGTCCCGAGCTCAATATATTTGCCAATTGAAGCCTAACCAGCAAACAGAGTTGGCGGAAAGTGTTATCGAATCTGCGAAGTGTGTGATCGCAGAGTTCTGGACATATGTGCACAGTCTGGAATACAACAAACACAGTCACAGTCTGCCGTATCACTCGTATGACATCACAAAGGACTCCCGACAACAGATCGAACGGATCAGTCTCTTCCAGGCGGAAGTCCTATTTCCCAACGAAAAAGCAATAAATCTCCGCCGTTACATAGCTGGGCTGAGTATAATTTGCAGGTTGCTACCAGAAGCTGGAGCTCTTCTGTTCACTGTACATCACAACGAATACCTCCTTATCCAGATCATCGTCGACGGGGTCAACAAACTAGGATTTTCGAACGAAATCTGCCAGCACTTCGGTGTGACAGAATCGTTTGCTATGCTACTGGACACGCTGTGGGCTAATCTGTCTGATGGCGGCGATCAGTATGAGGAACATTTGTTGGGTTTTCTAAAAACGCTGGTATTTTGCAGGCCAAATACATGGGCGATCAAATTCATCACACTCTGCCTGCAGAAACTCTCACCCACCGCTCGAGATCAGTTGTGCTCCAATTCACGAAGTCCCAACTTCAGTGTGTCACAAGTTCTCTTTAAATTCACTACGGATTCCTGTCTACTGCAAGTTTACGCTTGCTTGTTGGAGACTTCTTTTCCTGCCAACCAGGAACTGAGTAGGCGTGAGTTTATGTTGCTTTCGGAGATTTGCTACAATCACTTGCTATTTTTTACGGGCTGCTTCCCATCACCGCCACGATTTGTAGCAAACATTTTGCCACACGATGATGATTTGGACGAGGAAGGTCTAATGTCCCAGCAACCTGCAGTCAACGTTAAGTGCAAGTGTTATGTTATGATGTGCAGCAGCGTGGTCAAGTTGTTGTATCAGGTTATGCGGCAATGGCAACGAATGGATCGAAAATGTGGTAAGAATAAATTTAAGTAAATGGAAATGTAAACAGTGTTGAATGCAATTTGTATTCGCAGAAGTAAAGCTTATTGAAAACATTGCCAAAGTTGGAGTCCGACTTTTGCACACCATTTACATCCGCTACTACATGACGAAGCTTTTTGATCAGAAAGGATACCTAACACGGCACTATTTGTATTTTATTTGTAAATATTTGCTAGACAGTATGGATTTACTGCATTTTATGGAATCCCACAGTAAGAGAAACAAAAAAAAAAACTTAACTTAAATATTAATAACTTTTATTGTACGACTCCTTTCTGCAGGAGAAGCCTTAGACCAACTGGCCAGTTCTCATATTGTGGAAATAAAATCACAACCAGATGAAAAAAACACTGCCAAAGTGGACAGAGATTTGAAAAGATGGTACGAACATTCCGGCGATGTTGCACAAGAAAACATGGACTGTATAGATGTTGATGCATATAATCCAAGTGATTTCACGAAACTTCACATTACTGAAAAGGCTTGCGAGGCTGAATTATTCTTTAAGAGATATTAAAAATATTTTTACAGTTATTATGTATTTTTGTAGGAAAGATATAATTCAGTTCTGTATGTGTTTTTATTTTTTGTATGAGTAAAACTTTAAAGATTATTATAAAAAAAAAAAACAAATAAATAAATAAAGATATTTTGTTGTTGTTGTTACAAAAATATGTATGTATTTTTATATGCTTAGAACTTTTAGAAATATGTATATTATTATTGTTATTGATTAAAACACTTGAATGTGAATAAAAACAAAAACTTATAAATAAACACAAACGATAAAATGCCTTAACATTATTTGATGAAGATTATTTCGTCCTCAATGAAATTAAACTTCGAGATTTATGTAATTGTAAAGAATCAAGATTTAAGACCTATAGGATTAATGCTTCATTATATACAAAAATGCAGTTCTAAATCTTTGTTGGTTATAAGACAAAAATTTCGAGTTTCGGTGTCATTTTTTTTTAAAGTAGATTGTGAATTTTGGTTGCTTCCAGTAATGAATGCTCTTTGTATATAATTAATTTTATTTATTTATTTGGATTTACCAGGCAATTTAAGTTTAATGGGGAATATCATTTTAATTTTACGAAACTAAGAGTAATCCCATTGAATGTTAAAGATGAAAAAAAATCTCATTATCAGTCCCAGATTTATAGTTAAACAAACTTATTACCATGTGTCTATAATATGTACATTCCCAAATACTGATATGGTTATTTTTTTTATTGTTATTTTAATAACCTACTAAAAAAATCTCTTATCAATTCAATAACTTTGAGCTACTTATCTGGTAAAAAACAGTTCTTTCCAAAACTTTAAACCATAAACATGAAGTCTGTAATTTTTGTTGTGTTCCTTTTGACCGTTTTTGTTACTTTATCCTTTGGTGCTGTTTCAAGGGGTCAATTTAAGGATGCAAGTAAGTTATAATGAAGAATTATGTTAATTTCAGGAGATTTATTTATTATTTTTTTTAGAATATCCAGGTAAATGTGTAATCAAACCCAACTTAATTCTCTCGGCTGGCGAACAAGTAAAGAATCCGGATATAGATTGCGGTCGTATTATATGCGGAGAGGATAGTAATGCAGAATTTCAAACGTAAGCATGGAATAATAATAATCAGATAATTTAAAACAGGTTACACTTAACCTTGAAAACCTAAAAATTCGCATTTATTTCAATCTTGAACATTGTAACTAATTTTAAGTTTCCATTTGAAACGCAAAAAGTATTTTTTTTAAATTTACTTACTATATTGATTAAATATTTTTTTTTCATACAGATGTGGTGTCGTAAGATATCAAGGATGTATAGCAGGGGATTACATTAACAAGAGTCTGCCATACCCGGATTGTTGTAAACGAGAAATGATGTGTCATTAAAATATACCAAAAATGTGCTCCTTTAAATAAAATGAATAAATGAATCTCTGTTCAATGTATCCAATTTTTATGTTTACTTATTACCTTATCTCTATTTAAGCAAACAAAATCTTACCAATGGAAAACTCGATAGGTATGTAAAATTCTGATTTAAAAAAAAAATTAAGAGGTAAATTTACATTTATCATACGAAGGACAAAAAAAATAAAGGCTTAGAAAAATATGTCATATTTAATACCATGAAAATATAACTAAAAATAAGAATGACGAATTCGTTTCAATAATATTCTTAAAACAGCAACATTTTAAATATAATTATGATTACGTTTGACGGAACTACATAATAGTGAAGATGTTTTGTCATCAACGTTTTGGCCTTGGTCTTACCATTTTTGACCTATCACCTTAATAATCTACATGAATTAAAATTCGAATTTCCGAAAATGTTTACCTACTCACAAATTTATTTTGTTTCCGATAACTAATACAAAAACATTTTCACTATATTAAATTAGGTATGTACATACATATGTACATATGTATGTATACATTCCCAAATAATGTTGATAAAGATGCATGATTGCATTAAAATTAGATGTTTAGGTCACCGCATTGACTTTGCTCTATTTATTTGAAATAACAGTTTATATCAATTCTTCTAACTGTCACCATGAAGTCTTTTGTTTGTATTGTATTTCTATTAACGGTTTTCACCGCTTTATCATATGGTGCTGTTTCCACACAACAGTTTAAGGATCCTAGTATGTAGATATATGTATTTGTATTTTTTTCTATTGAATATTTGAAATAATTTCTTTTTAAAATTGTCTTCGAGGTGACTGAGTTTAAGATCAATTACAAATAATATTCACATTTTTATAACAAAAAATGATGTTTTTGGATTTTTAATTTAATAACTGTTTTTCTGAAAAGAACATCCAGGTAAATGTACAATCAATGAAAAGTTAATTCTCTCTCCTGGGCAAGCGGCAAAGTATCCTGCCGATGACTGCGGTCAGATTATATGTGGAAACGATAGCTTTGCTGAATATCAAACGTAAGTGCATTGCATTGGTAGTAACTACGACTGTTCTATAGTTTTTTTTTTTCCTTTTTACGCAGATGTGTAACCGAATTTTATGAAGGATGCGAACAAGGGGACTATATCAATAAAAGCCTGCCGTACCCGGATTGTTGTCAAAGGAAGCTGTTTTGTAAATAAAATTAAAAGTTAAATTTGTAAACATAAATTAGAAATACATTTAGAGAAAAAAAAAATATTCTCCTCTCGGCATTTAAAATATGCAAGAATTTTTAAGATTCTAATCTTTAAATTTTACGCAAACCAAAATGTTTCCCGTTCCTTTGGCGCTCTTTTTGATTCACAGCCCAGAATTACCTTTGTTTCATCGAAAAACATAGTTTCATTGTTTAAATTGTAGGATGATTGAAATAAATAAAAGTAAACAGTTTATTTCAAAGCTTAAAAACAGAATTCGTCAAATTATATTTAAATTGCTAAAGTGGTAAGCAGAGAGAAACTCCACCATAATTTGTCCTGTTTTTTATTTTTATTTAGATTACGAGTATACAAATACAAGTATTGCTATTCTGACATATTTTCAACCTGTTTTTGTTCAAATAAAAATTCTTTTATCATTTTGTTTTAGCTTTATTTGATTTTTTTCAAATTTTGCAGACAAAGCGGCACAGTAATGTTTAATGTACACTCGGGCGTATGAGTACTTTTTTAATTTGAATTATTGTGAATTTCTATCTCCCATTTACACAGGAGGCGCAATATTCCCCTTAACGGAGCATCAAAGTTCAGTGACCAAAAAATAGAAAGAAAATGTATATTACTGAGAAATGACTCATTTTGATTAAAACTATCCTTTATTATCTAGTTGGAATTAATGCCGTCTTTTGAGCAAAACCTTTTTTGCGAAAGTAATCTGCACCTCGCACTTCCAATAGCTACATACATATGTATATCAATATTTGTAATTAAAACAACATCAAAAGCTATACTCGTGCTGAATTACACGCGCAAAGTTGTTTATTTTTTTGTTTGTTTTATTTTTGTTTCCCAAGAACAAATCGGTTTGTTTTCATCACAAAGGTTTTCAAACACAGATAAGATATGTTTGTTTTAATATTTTCATAAGCTTCGACAAATTTTGATCTAAATGTTTGCACAACTCGTTATATTTTCGAATGTTTTTTTTTCTGATGCCTTGGTAAAATAAATTCCATTAAGTTTAAATGAAAGTTAAGAATTTTAAACTTAGGTTAATTGCTCTACAATTTATTTGCTTTCAATTTTAATCGATAGATAATATTTGATCACAGTTGTTATAATAAAAGATTTAGTTTATTGACTAACTTGATTTTTAATACGTTCTTCTTTATTTACACTCTAACATTTTTTCTTCATGATAAGTTTATGAGGTTTTCTTTTGTAAATATGGATTTCAAAAAAGAGTTGATTTTTTTCTAAGACAATGGAAAAAATTAAATAACACATCTGAAATGTTTAATCTCAAATGATAACTGTAAAATTCAAAGTTCCAGCTTCGACGAAAAATTAAATTGAAATAATAATTTGTAGACAATTTCATTCTTTCAAATCATAGTATAGGTACTTAACCAAAATCATAAACATAAATTAATAAAACATAATAAGATGCAAATAAATAAAAAATTTAAACACACAAATTATTAACTTTAACTTATGGGCTGTTATCTTTACCAAAGTTGTTTAAATGCAGAATTTTAGAAAGCACAAGTATTCAATTTACGTATGCTTAAAAAAATATTTATATATCTAATTGTTACACACGTACAAATATAATATATGTATGTATGTATATTTTTTATATTATTTTTTGTATAAAATGCGGTGTTACTCATTTAAAAAACGACAGTTTATTTTAAAACCTTCACTCTTCAATATGAAATCTATTTTCTGCGTTGTACTTTTCGCCGCTTTTATCACTTTATCATATGCTGCTGTTGGCTTTGGTAATTTCACTGATATAGGTACGTTTAATACATACATATTATTTATAAAATAAAAAATTATAGTAAGAATTTAAAATTTGTTTCAATAGCAAATCCGGGTAAGTGCACAATCGGTAGCTTAATACTTTCTGCTGGTGAAGTAGCAAAGGATCCTAAGGACTGCGTTCAATTTGTATGTGGAAATGATGGCATGGCTCAAATTCAAACGTAAGTATCAAATTTTACGTACTCAAACCACACACACACAAATTTCTGAACTAATTATAAATACATAGTTTATATAGTATAAACTTTATTAAGATAACTTTTGGTTGTTTTGTTGATTGAAATAAAATAATATTTGTTTTTCATACACAGATGCGGGGCTGAAGCTCATTCGGATGGGTGCATGGCAGGAAATTACTTGGATATAACCGTTCCATACCCGGATTGTTGTAAACGAAAGATAATTTGCTCATAAATACATGATTGTGTGTGTACCTATTCAAACATTGCGAAGTTTTTACTAAATAAAATAATATTTATGTAAATTTAAATCTGAATTATTTTTTAACACACCTTTTGACACACTAAATTGAAACTTGGTATAATTGTGACGGAAGGGACGATTTATAAAAAAGTTTTTCATACATATATTGATTTCGTGTTTAGACTAATTCTGATGTTTTCCCAGTTGCATTTCAAATAAGTAAAAGTTCTCAATTGTGACAGGTTACCTCTAAGCAGATGTGTTTTATGGCTACTTAAGGCAAGAGTTTTTCTTCATTACAACCTTAAAAATGTTTCCAAAATAGATAAAATCTAACTTTGAAAATAGAACTTAATCTGCCAACCTTAAAAATTCCATTTCAAAAACATTAAACGTACATGTTATATGGAGTGGAGGTACAGTAATATAATAGATGGATATTTTCTGATAAAATAAAGCTTTGGCGTAATTGTAATCTAAAAAGATGTTTATGGCCAGAAAATGAGTTAAATAAAATTTACAACATAATTGCATTGTGATTTATTTGTTTCGTTTCCGATTTAAGTACAAAAAATGTGTAAATGACTACTATACTTACTACACGTTAATAATATAATTATAGAGTATACATAAATTTAAATCTAGGTATTCTGTTTTTACTTTTTCTTTAAAATAAATACGGTATATTAATAATGATGTATGATGAGATACATTCTACCTCAATGCACACTTTTTTCTTTTTGTTTCAATTGTAAAATATTTAAATACATAAAATGCATTTTGTAAAAAGCTAAAAGCTTCTAAAATTTAATTTGATTTTCTTTGCTTGAAAAAATGCATTAAAATACTATTTTTTAAATACTTGAAAGTTAATTTTGTTTTGATCGTAACTATTTTATCACTACAAATATCTCAAAAAATTAAATTAAAAAAAAAATATATCTTTTAAATTTTTGGTTTCGTTCAGTCCAAAATGTTTACATAAATGTAATATTAAGAAATAAAATTATTAACTATAAATTAAAAATTGAAAAACTCTTCCAACGCTACACACTTACAATTCTAAGTTTAAAGTAATTTATTTAATTTCGAGTAATATAATTTCTGTTGCGTATTTTTTTTTAACAGAAAACAAAATTGAGTATAACATTTTGTATTATTGATAAATTATAAGTTTTACTTAAAATAATCTGAAACACTATTTAAAATGTCATCCAAATGTAAGCATGTAACAATAATTCAAAGGGAAAAAGAAACATGATTACAAATTTTGCTTTTATGTGATGGATACGCTTTGTTTTAGAAACTTTGTATGTTATAGAAAATTAATTTAACTACTTTTACCTACCATCTTAATGGTGTACTTTTGCTGACGTAACTGTTGGCGCTAAGGAAAATACAAAAAAAAAAAATATTTTATTTTTAGTGAATAAAAATATAACAAAAATGTTTACGAAAATAAATGATATTATGAGCATGATGATTAGATAAAACAAATTTAATTTGTACTTAATATCTAATCTATCTTTGAACTTCTTTTCTTAAATTGTCTAAAATCTCTCACTTGCAATCAATCACAACTTTGAAATATGTAAATAAAATAAAGTAAAGAACTTTAAATCGTAGACAATGGGAAAGTTTATAAAATAGATAGCCTTAAAAACTCATAATTACTTTTTACCCAGCCCTCTAAAAATGTGCATTGTTGTATCTACATATGTACAATATGCTCTTTTAGTTCTAAATTCATGTCTACGAAAGTGGGAATGGCGTAAAAGGGTAAAAGTGTTTTTGGTGCAAAGTGTATGTGATTTGTGTGGGTATTATAAAAAAGTACGACTCCAAGAAATCCAGTCCTATTCTTTTCCTTTTTATTTGGACTTTTAACGGACGTCTCTTCACAACATTTATTTGTTGATTGTAAGAATTTTAACTCAAACAAATTCAGCCACGACCTGGTACACTCAAAAATAAATTGAATACGAATTTTAAAAAACTATTTAAGAAACAAAAACAATGGCATGTGGATGTGAGCTACAATGGATCATACAAACAAACTAGTGTACCTTTAAGAACAGCAGTACTTAGTTTTTCCTTTTTTGTTTCACAATTTTTGGAAAAAAATTCACAAGACAGAAATTAATAACATACACAATTAAAAGGCTCAATATCAAAAAATGTCCACTTACTTTACAGCTCCAACAGCTTGACTAGGACTTAAGGTTATTAAAGGTGACAAACGTTCCAAGAATCGTTCATTATTTCTCTCCAATTCTCTTTGATAATCTTTCTGATCGGCTTGAATGAGATTACGATTCTTCTTCAATGCATCTGTACAACGTTTAGCGAATTCTTTAAAGCACAAACGT
The DNA here is from genome assembly GCA_905146935.1 of Scaeva pyrastri. NCBI lineage: Eukaryota > Metazoa > Arthropoda > Insecta > Diptera > Syrphidae > Scaeva > Scaeva pyrastri. The sequence continues at coordinate 78,335,119 of LR989928.1, read as the reverse complement.
AACTTATTTTGATGCCTTGTCGGTATGGTTACTCCATCGGCAAGACCAGATAGGAAAACCGTAGCCATTTCCATTGGTCCCTGATTGACAGTTGTTCCAATGCAACCTTGTAGGACCATTTGCAAAATCTTTGGATCGGCTGGTTCTTGTTTTGTTGCGGCAGCTAATTCTAATGTCTTTTTTTGAATATCTTCAATTGCTACTTCGATGGGTTCTAAGATAATCTGTTGTCTACTTATGACTTGAATGCGAGTTTTCACGTAGGGAAAATGATTGGCGGTGGTGAGGATTGTTTTGCGTTTGCATTGTTCGTTAAGTTCGCCATGTGCTTTGCCACCTTTGGTAAATGGGGTTGCAAATATAAAACGCTCTATGAAGGAAGACGAAGTTAGATAACACACAAGAATTCGCTTCAAAAATATGTACTTACTTATGTTGAAATTCCTCTCGAAATATGTCTCCCTGTGGCGAAGTTCAAAGGTTTCGAAGTATGGCTCAACATACGTAATTTGGATGTAGGCTTTATCCGGGTCTAGAGTGTTAACATCGACATTGTTCGAATCTTTGATTATGTGCACAGAATCCGGACCAAATCGATCGGCATAGAAACTCTAAAAATCGATAGCAAATCACTCCCATAATTCAGTACGCCATATAAAAACTTACCTGCAATCGACTAAATATCTCAGGCAATTTCGTCAACGTTGGTTCTTTGTAGATAAACTCCTGCTGATCGAGATCCCCGAAAGTCGTTCCATAGAATCCCACCCGAAAATATGTGCCAAAGACACGTTTGCCTTGCAACTGTGCGATTCTATTGAAGGCCTCTTGCAGTTTACCATGTACCTTGCCCAACTTCTGGAAATCACGATTCGCCTCGCATATGGGTATTAGAATTTTCAAAACCTCGTTCATTGCTTCGTACATTCCAGCAATTTGGAACGAGTTTGCAGCCTCCTCCAACAACGCCTTCAGTCCGATCTCAGTAAAATGATTGCCAAGACAAATACCATCTTCGCCGGGACTTAGAACATCATCAGACACTGCCGATTCCATAAGAGCATTTGGAGTGACTTTCTGAAAGCTAACCGCACCAACTGGCAAATGAGTTTGTGACTCTAACATACTCAAATATTCGGCAACCAGAGCAGCACTGTGCACATAACACATTGCAGCTTCGGTATGATTGGCACGCTCACGGTGCTTCTTTGCCATATTCTCGAGCCATGTTAATCGCAAGTCAGGATTGTTTTGATAACCCTTGGCTATGCGATGCATTAGATCTAACAACATTTCGGGATCTTCTTGGTATTCTTTCATTTTAACCGTATCCGAGAGGATCATGTGCAAATTGAAAAGCAAATCTTGAACTTGCTCAGGAAAAGACGTGTCTTGAAGATCGATATCGGACTCAGCATAGACTAGAATGGTTTTCAATGCTCTGCGAAGGGACTGCTCGCTGAAGGAGGAGCTTGTTCCGACCAGCGAACTAAGGGACATGGTAACTTGCATTTTAACACGTGCAAAGTTCTAGAATTAAATACAATATCATCATAAATGAGTGCTATACAAATGTAATGTGTAATGAATATGAATGAGATAAAAGGAAAATAAAATGAATGATTTGAAGATGAAATTTCCATCACGTTGCAATGTGCCTGGAAATCCAACAATGTTTCCGTTACCGCCAATGTTTCAATTTGATAAACAAAATGTAAACAAATTGCTTTTTTTTACTTACATTTCCGATTTCGAAATTCTGTCTCATAAGAAGATACAACGAAGCAGCGGCTTGAGATCTTATTCCAGGCAGCAATGATCCACAATGCTTCAGCAATAACAAACACAGATCTGCGCATATATCGGTCTCCTCGTCGAATAATAAATTGGGAAACTTAAAGATCAAAGAGCGCTGTGATGCAAAGAGATTTTGCAGAGAAAGGGTGCTCTGATTGCGTGAGAGAGCATGTAGTAGAACCTTCAAAACGGTCCTGAGAAGATTGTGATGAATTTCTGAATTGGTCGCCACTTGTACTATGATCTCCAGCGCGTCCAGAGTGACGAGGATCAATTCAGTGGCCAAAGAACCTTCTATGCAATGGGTTATTTCAATTTCTGGCTCAGCCTTGACCGGGAGATCTGCGAATTGTGACCTATACGGCATCTGATCCTTCCGCCAGCGGAGTTTCTCAGTTGAATTACGATCCTTTCGACGATTTATCAAATCATTGCGAGCCGAACCAGTGCCACGAATGTACTCTTCGAGTTTTTCTTTCATGTCGGGAGTTTTGCGGAAGCTTTGGGTGTTGTTTCGCTTGACCATTGGTAGGCGTTTTTGCCCCCTATATTCAAAGCACGGAATACACCAGTTAAGGACTTGCAGCATTTGATGAACCCGATGTGGACTCAAACCCAAAACCCAACGATAGAGAATGGTTCTTTCTAAGTTCTTAATGACCCATATAAAGCAGGCAAGAAGATGTCTTGTGTCTTCGGTGTTCAACTGAGATTTGTTCTTTACCGGGTCGGGCACGTATGCATATGTTCGACTGCCAGAAATTGCATATGCCACCTCAGGGCTTATGGTCGTTGTGGCAATTGGCTGATGTGGGCCCTGGTAGTCCTCTAAAAGTCCAATGCTATGCAGTCTGTCTTGAGTATCCGTGAGAAATTGGTGGAGTTGTGGAATGGTGTCCATTACAATTGCCAACAGCGGGATATACAACGACGCTACACGAGCTCTAGCATCTGCATCGCTGTATCGTGCGTCCAGATCATGAGAAGTCATCAAGTTACGTATGCATCGAATTGCCTTACTGTGAAGTGGTGGATTTCTATAAAGAGACTCAAAAGTTAAAACAAAAAGCGCATACAGTCGTGTTTGTTCTTACGAAACTTCCAAAACGGTTGCCAGTTCGCTTAGTACCAGACCGACGAGATAATGCTGCTGTCTGAATTCAGCATTGAGATCTGCCTGTAGAGCTTTGTCAATTGATCCCTAAGAAAATTTCAATTTATTTTCTGAATAATAAATAGATCACTTCCAACTCACATATGAATTTTGACTGTTATTTGAATTTGTGCTCGGAGTTGGACTTGTTGGAGTTGGAATTGTTGTATAGGGAGTAGCAAATGGCAGATTCAATGCTATATAATGCTCATGACTGCACACAATCCGTAGAAAGTCCACCTTGTAGTGCATCAAATCAGGAATCGAAGAGTTCTTTGAGATCAGAACTTTATAGTAAGTCTTTATCAACCCGAAGACAAAGCCTCTGTCCATTATGTTAAATAGATCGAAGATGAAGAAGCCTAAACTGGCATTCAGTGACTGTGCCAATTTCTGATCAATGTTATGATAACCAACTACTTTGGTTGTAACTAAATGAATTAAAGTCGATATATCGTCGGTGAATTGGTGAGGAAAACGACTTTTACGTGGAGCTGTGAGCGCTCGAGTGAGATCCAAATGTTCAATCATCGATTTGATCATAAGTTCGAAGAGGAACCAAGAGTTTTTCATTGCCATTTCAGCAGCATTGCCACTTGCAACAACCCAATGAAGAGCCAATTCTTCATGCAGCAAACGTATCTGTCCATCACGACCGATGTACGAGGGAGATATTTCAGCTGATATTTCTAAAATTGGCATAAATAAGTTGAAAATAAGTTAATAAGAATAAAAACTTGTTACCCTTTCTATCTAAACTCCTTCCTGCGTGCTCATGCATAGCATAGCCATCATGAGCTGACACCATCATTTCTTCAGCATTGCTTCTACTGTATGTGAGTCGGCGCTTTCCACTAAATGGATGAAGGATTTTGGTTTGAAATTGCACGTACGTTGAAAGAAGGCTCTGGCGTCCATATTGATCTACAACCAGGTCATCAGAGAGGATCTAATGGGACAAAAATATCATCGGTCCAAACTTGAAACATATTAACAATCAAACAAACCGAAAGGTTCTCAGAAACCATACAAAGAACTTCAAAGACATTTGAACCCATCGATAGAGTCTGCCCAGTGATCTTGTAAGTTGTAACCAACAATTCAATGAGTTTATCCAAAACTATTGGAAGATTCTTGACTAATGGTTCGCGATCTGCATTTTCGATATCGACGAGACACTTTTTCATTTCTTTTTCCATGTTGCCTTCTCCAATGTGTGGCGGGACCTTTTTCGACTCCAGAAATTCACACGCAAGGAAGAATCTAAAACAATAAACATAAAATCAAATCACATAAACTATGAACATATTGGTCTTACCGATCGAGATAAGGATCCAAGGTGTGTATAGATGTCACAGCATCGATTGTCACAGTAAACACTGGACGATGATTGTCCAACCATTTAGTGCCCGGTAAATGCACATTTGGCGGGATAAACGAATAATTTTCTGGAGGTGTCTCAACCATCACAGGCAGATTGAATTCACCAACTCTTAGTTTACCATCCTCGAGCAAAGGAATCCAAGTGTAACCAACTGGAGTTTCAACTGTTGTTTGCATTTCTTGTGGTTTCTTCTGACAAGACACATGATACAAGGTGAAAAGAAGATGATGATTTTGTTTGATATTCGCTGGAAGAGCAATTTTAATTTCATCATAGAATGCTGGACATTTGTTGTGATAGTTGACAGCAGTAAATGCCTCGGAGCTATATTCGGGACAAGAAGATTTTGCAAATATCGCTCGCAGGGCTTCATTTTGTTTCTCTCCAGCCATAAGTTGAATGCGAACGGCGATGTTTCGAGCCGAACCAGCACGAGATGAAAAATTTAACTCCTTTGGTGCTACAAAAAGGAGATTGCGGTACGTGTAGTGGGGTATATAGATGGCACTTGAGGGGAATTCTAAAATTTCCTTAACCGGTCGGGTGTTGTCATCTTAAATTAGAAAAAAAATATAAGTCACCAAAAAAGCTATTTTAATAGTTTTTCTTACTTGGATAAGGTTCAACTTTGGCCAATTCTGGTGAGAGAGCACATTTAACATCGTCGGGACATGGAGAAATTTCTAGCTTAATAGAACCGGGTATACACTTGTATTTTTTAACTACAGCTGCTGGACGTTTTAGTTCAGGCAGAAACTTGTACAAGTCTTCGTCTTTCATTTTATCGGATTCCTAAGGAACAGCAACCATATACCATCATAATTTTAATAATTTTCACCTCGTTTGAAAAACAAACCTGTTTAAAAAAGCTCGAAACAGTTATTGTTATTGGTCGGAACGTCTCTATGCTATTGGCAAACTCATCCGGTGACCATGAACGTCTTTTCTCACTTTTTCGTTCAAGAGAACCCCTACGTGTCAGCGTGCCACTCATAACATTCGCTTTCTGACGAAGCTGATCAAAACTACTAGTCGAGGATTTTCGATCTAAAAAGACAAAATATCCCAAGTTTATGATTACAGCTCAAAAACACCAACGTTACCTAAACTATTGGAACTAGAAGCAGTACCGAGACTACTATTTTCCTTTTCGTTTTCAAAATTGTCACCATTGAAGACGTTTGTGAGGTAAATCCCGGTCCAGGCAAAAGGCATCCGATATTTTCCTAACCGCTCGCAAAAATCGGCGGCATTTGATTTTGCTTTATCCCTGTATTTGTCTTTGTCGTCTTTAAGGTACGGTTCAACTGAATCCTTTATATCGCCCTGCAAAACTTTCTCCAGGCGAATGACTAAGAACAAATCATTGCTCGGATAGGTTATCTCGAAGATGCCCGTTCGACTTTGAGTGCTCACATCACTGTACTGCACGTGTGAGTTAAGCATTCGCTTTAAATTATCCGAATTCATGTCAAAGTAAAAATTTTCCGAGATTTTCTTCTTTTCTTTGGCATCGTAGATGGCCATTGAGGCAAATATCGGTTCAACTTCCAGCTCCAATCGAAGTTGCAGACATTTAACGTGAATTCTATGTCCCTGGTGTTCGATTGGTTTTTCAGCTGGGAGGCGACGTTCAATGAGATCGTCCGGATCAGCTTCGGGATATAAACTAAAGAGAGATTCTTGTCGATCTTCTTGACGACGTGTTTCGTTGGCTTGGTCGATACTTTCTGGAGGTAGATCATCGAGGAGATTTGGTATGAGTGGATCATTGACTGAACGACGTAAATCGAAGCTAGCCCATGATCCGCGAGGTGTGAGGGTGTCGGTGCATGATGAAACTGAAGAGAGACTTGCGATGGATTGACGACTACTTGGAGTACAACTGTCACTTTTATCGGTGAAGCCATCATCGAATGAGGCGAAATCTTTGTCGATTTCGAATTCCTGTTGGAAATTCGTCGGGCTAAGAGTACCACGATCGACGCGTTCGCGTGTACAACACGAACTCGAGTAATGGCGTTGGGAGTATTCGACAGCTTTCCATGGTCTGGTAAAACAGTTTACGCATTCTTGCACATGGGGAGGTAGTTCAGTTCTGAAATAAAAGTTCAATGTTAAAGATTATTCAATTAGCTAGCAAAGCAAATCTAACAAACTACAGTACAAATCAAGTAACTAATACTAAAACAAATTGGATTTTTAACAATTTTGTACTTCAACAACCTAAAATAAAGAGTTATTCTTTTTAGACACTTGATCCACACATAACATATCTAATCTTGCAGTGCAATTTAACTTAAGAAATCTTATCTGAAAATCTTGGACCTGAACTTTGTAAGTGGCTCAAGTGATGTGCTTTGAGAGATTATTCTACCTATCTGTTATATCACATCGCTTTCATAGGTTAAACGAGTTATATTTTCTAAGCCATCTAATATAGACAATAAATGTAGCTTCCAATTTTATTACAATCCATTTGCTTAGTAAATACATGTTTTTTCTGTTCTTTATGTACATAGAACTAGAGCTGATAAAAAAATTCTAATTATAATTTTGAAAACTGCATATCATTTATGTAATCGACAACAGCTAAAATTTCTTTGGCAACAGATGTACTGTAAACTAGTGTTATCTGTTTTATGATTGAATAAATAAAGATAAACTTCTGATCAGTTTAACAAACTTCAATAAATCATTGAACTTCTAGCGTCTGGTTTCCATTTTAAATTAATTTGAATCCATTGCATAAAAAAATTATTAAAACTCAGACAAAACGGTGTTATTCAATTCAAGGACCCTGTCAATTTAAAATTTAGTAATTAAGAACATCAATTGAGTTGAATTTTGTTTATTAATTGTACTCAAAGCAGTTTAAATTGGATAAAACCTAATATGGCACAAAAAAACTATTTCTTTAATTAGTTTGAATTTGATAACCCCACTTCAAGAATATAATCATTTAAATCTATTTTAATCAAAACACATAAATAGACATCCATATTTTGCAGCAAACTTACATATTTTCTTTTGGCACAATGTGTTCCACAGTACGAATTTTCCTGGGTATTGTCTTCACCGACACATCTCCTGGTGGGAATTCCAATATTTGCCTCAGTGGGTCCCGGTTCAAAACACTCGAATGTTGAAGCAAAAACTCTTCATAGTCCAATGGCTCCACCGGTTCAGTTAGGCAGATCTACTTTGCGCAAAAACAAAATAGTTTTCAATGACTCACAAAATTATATTACTCGAGATGAAGAAAGGAAAGGAAAAAAATCAATAAAACCCGCCCCACAGGGACATTGAGAAGGAAAAAAAAAACGAATTTCACTTGCCGTAGATGAACATAAAGACGCAACATCCGCTGGTTTTGTAGTCAAACCACAGCTCACGACGTTCTTTCGCACTTCCGAAGCTTGTTGCCTACGAGAATTGAATTTATAATAAGCTGTGGTTTAATTCATATTCATATTTTTGATACAAAAAAATGATAAGGCTCTCAGATTGGACTATGGCAGACAGGGCGAGGTCTCCTTGAGAGTCCATAAATCACTCACGCACTTACTTTGATAGTTTTTGAGCGAATTGTCGTTGATTCGTAGACATTTCGATCTTAAAACTATTCTTCTGCAAATACAGCAATTATAAAATTGAACTCGATAAGATTTTCATAAAATTTTTAACATTATTTATTTGGAAAAAACACAATTTAAGCAAAGGAAATTGAAATTTGTTGTTCTGTATCTGTATTCACCCTTTACAACACAACTTCAACGATTTTGTTCACCGTTTTCTGGTTATTGCTAGCTAGAGAGACGCCATTCAAATGTCATTTGTGATAAAAAAAGAAAATGGTGGAGTGTCAAAGTGACGTTTGAAGAAATGTCGTGAGAATAGACAAAAAGCCACGTGACAGATTTATGTAGTGGTGATTTGTTTATGTTTATCTCGTATACCGATAGGAAAATATTTGCAATAGTGTGTGCTGTCAGTTACGTAAACAGGTCTTTTAGTACCCATAACACAACGTAACGTGTTGATTTGCCGTGAACAAAGAAAAAGTTGAAATTTGAATTCAAAAATTGTGGAACTCAACACAGGGGCCAACTAGGTACCGGATATTACTCTTTCATTAAAATTGTTTAAATTTTATTTTTATATTCGATGCTTAGGAATAAAAAATCTGCTATTATTTTGATTAGAAATTAAATTTTATGGTTTATTATTATGCTTTTTTGTGAAAAGTGAGAAGAAAAGAAAATTAATAGTTTGAGTCTCGAAATTTTAACGATTAACATTTTCATTGATTATACATATAACTTAGAATCAGAATTGTACACGTGTTCTTAGATTTTGTACTTGGATGAGGTTAAGTCCAGGTAACACAAAACTGAACCTAGACCCATGACTGGAACTCAATTAAACCTATTAACTCGTCTTATCAAAATCTCATCAGCCTGAAGGTAGACATTATAATCTCCTCAACTCAATTAAGGTACTGGAATCAGAGTACTATACATAATTACTGAACCATAGACTGAGTACAGAACCAAGATTCTTCAAACCTGGCTAACCTAGGTGAATATTGTCTTCTCTTTGATTGATATAGTCTTGCTTATAAACGCAAAGAAGAACATTTGCTTGATTTTAAATAAAATGGTATAGCAGTAGTAAATAATAAAAAAAGTACGTATACGCCTCAGTGTAGACCAAATATTTTTTTGTCTTTTTTTATGGTGAATATATTGTAGGATATTGAATATTAAGGTTAATTTAATACAATTTTAATTAAAAGGGCACAAAAATGAAATGAGGGAAAAATACAAAAAAAAGGATAAAAGATGTAAAGACATACGGATTTATTGTTTCAATGCAAGGTTCAACCAGCTTTTTTATAGTTTTTATATTATTGAAGAACAACTCAACCATGACCATATAAAGTACTGCGCTGTCCTATAGGACTGAGAAAAAGGAGTTTTGCCTTCCCCTTTAAATTTGTGTACAAAGCAATGATAAACCTAATTGAGTTTCACAAAAAAAAAAAACAAATAGTAAAAACACATTCATTGTCTATTTACATTTTTTGAAAGCAATACATTACGTGATTAATCGAATGGGAATAGGAATGGGAATGGGAATGAGAATGGAGTTTCCGCGATAAATTTTTCTGCTAAAGGGCCACTCACTTACTCGCACTAAAGTTGTGTGTTTTCAATGCAAGACTTTTCACATCAATGAGATGACACAAAAGGGCAAAGTGATGGATAGTTTTTTTGTTTCCAGCAACCGGAAGTGTTTTTTATTTTATTTAATAGATTTCTGCAAATAAAATAAATTTAAAATGAAAAAAAAAAAACAAAACTAAGCAAATAATATTGCCCAAAGCTTGCATAAGACTTATGATATTTTGTTGGGCTTTGTCAATAATGTGCCTTAAAGTCAAATATTATTTCTTGATTATAATATTACATGTCTGTCTTAGGAATTTGCAAATAATTATGTGCTCTTAACTTAACCTTGGGTCATTTGCATATCAAAATGTTTAATCAATCACAAATTAAGAAGTGTACTCACACGCCTGATTTTTTGATTCAACATTTGTTTAAAAAAAAAATCCTAAAATACATAACATATATAATCACTACTTTTGTGTGTGTTGTGCATATGTATGTATGTATGTTAATAGATTCAAATTTGATTATATATGATAACATCTGTCAGAGAGTATATTCATCAATCTACACAAAAAATATACCCATCACCATGTGAAAAATAAATATTTTAACATCTCGGCCTTCGGCACTTTCAGAAATTTAACCCGCCAAAGATTACATTTTAATCTACCAATGGATTTTGCCCTGAGAGCATGTAAACAAATAAGAGCAACAAAAAGTTTATGCCTAATCTTTTTGAAGATGGCGCTGTTTGAAAATACAAAATGTCGGTAAATTATTTTCGATACTTCCGGACTTATAAGTGTTTACACTTGAGTTTTTTTTTGTTCATTGGAAATTGAAAATAAATATGATGTCTTATGACAGCCCGAGATCTTCAAATATAAATCGATGTTATTGCTGATAAAATGAAATGAATACGATCATGACCTTGTTTTATTTTGTTGCTGCGATTGATCTCTATACATTTATACATAATTTATGGATTTATAGATGAAATAGATTTTGACTTTTGGTATTTATGGAGAGGCAAAAACAATTTAACACCAAATTTACTTTCCCTTGAAAGAAATCATTAGAAGAATGTATAATTAATGTCTGAACCAGTTAAGATGTTTTAATGATGTAAATAAAATAAAATCCATTTCAAAAGCGAAAAAAAGTTTTCGTCACATTTGTAGGGTAAAAAGGAAGAATCAGGTAAGTAATATAAAACTTCGCGATATTTATCTGCCAAACCGAGTTAAAGCGCATTGTCATATCGTATTTTATTGCTATTAAATACATTTTACGATAAATCAGGTTGTAGTTGTGTAATCAAATACTTTAATAGTGTTGCGGTATTCACTGATCCAGCGATACGTCAAAATTGCATCACTGATGAAATGACGGGTAATAGTCACTAAGATTTTTAGATTTACCTGAAATGAAGTAAAAAAATGCGACTGCGACTTTTTGATGCCTTTTTTGTTAGCGCGAATATTTTGTATAAACGAAAATGACTTTAACTACTTTAACAACAAGTAGTGAACCATGTTAAAACGTCAGCTGTTCAACTCTCTCTGACTTAAAGTCGGTTCCTTATTATGGGGTATATAAACTCTGATTCACCCGAAATGTCATTTTTTTTTTGACAAGATTCAGCAAGGTCTAAGCTGTCACTTTTCTGTGACTGATTTATCAAATGTTCTATTTTATACTCCAATTAAAGTTGAAAAGAACTAGTTATTCATTTAAATTTTATTATTTTCGTAAAGTAGATATAGCTAAATTCTCATTAGGTACGATTATAAAAGTTTTGTTACATATGTATGTATGTACTAGTATATGCTGTGTATGTGCAGAACGCAGTGAATTAAAATCAAATAAAGTATGTGTGAAAAATTGAAATCACGGAAGTAAATTTGTCATCAAATTAAAGCGATGCGACGATTAATTTTGAAGTCATAAAAATAATATATGTACATACTTCAAGGTTGTATAAACTTAACACATCGATAATAATCAGTTTATGGATATTATTATGACAAAATCACAAATAAAGTTCCTCGACATACGATTAATTTGTATTGTGAAATTATAAACTTGCAGATTCCACTAGTAACCTGGAGTTAATTGACTTTCAAATGCTTCTACAAACAAGACTCTAAATATATTGCAATTCAAATAAACAAACAAGTCAAAAAAAAAAAAAAAACGATACAACCCTACATAATCTAACACTTGTCTTTATTTGTCAAACTTTTGGATAACCACATGATTAAATGGACAGAATCAACAACAAAACAGCTAACACCTTTTTCGACCATCATCATCGGAGACTTCATATAAATGATACAATCTTAACAAAGATTGACAATGAAGTGAGCGTAAACAGGCTGCAATTCAAAAAATAAAAAATGAAAAAAATACCTCGGGCATGGGAAACAACTTGAGACGAATTACTCAATTGAAAACAAGAAGTGTGTGTGTTGTTAGATAAACCTCTTTATATTACATATGAATTGAAGTTTTATTGGAGCACAGTAGTGAGTGAGGTTATGTTCAAGAGTTAAAGCATAATTAAATGTTGATTAATGACTTTTCTTTTCATATCGAGTCACTCTAAGTGGTTTGATGGATTTTGATGGATAGTTTTGGTTGTCACTATGAGTATTATGAGGAATTAGGAAACAGTTTGTTGAGAAGTATGCCATGATTAGTGTTAGGTCAAGGATTTGAGCAACGGCATCATCAGAAGAGTTAGAATTGCAAGGACAAAAATACCAACACAATTATGGACAGGAACAGACAATTAATATTGTTAATAGATGTTGAGGAATTTATGTCTAGAGAAAATAAATAGTTTGTGCAAAAATAAAGCCCGTATAAAATGATGGCGGAACACTTAATCCTGAAACAACTGCAGGTTCAATTAATTATCATTTTAACTATTAATTTATAGAATTGTTGCCAATTACATTAAAACAAAAAGAAACGCCATTTCAATTTCATTAATATCAGCTGTCGACACCGAATAATTACTCCACAATTAAAGAAAATCCTTCTGACGAGTATCGTGCCTTCTTGACCTCTATTTGATATCTGTTTAATTTACTTCATAGCTGTCAAAGTTGAATTGGAATTGAATGTCAATGTCCGCTATTTAAAAAAACTTATGACATTTTTCAATATTTATACTAAAAGTCTTAATTACTAACTACATTTGCAAAGAACACCGTTTGCCAATTTTCCAGATAGACACTGACTTTTGATATTTCCTTATTTTTTAAAACAATAAATTTAAACAAAAGGTATAATAATAAATATTTATAAATAACGATATTTAGTAGATGCTTCCCATTACTATTTACGAACCAAAGAGAAGACTTTAAAGTAAGAATCTTTTGCACATCATAACTTGTCTACGTTTCATTCAGCAAAAATGATCTTAAAAATATTCACTTGGGCGTATACGCTCTTTTCTAGACGTTCTAAAATCAAATATGCATACATATACCGCACTTACCATATCAAGATGTATAACAAACGTCTGCCAGGCCAGCTAGTACTTCCTTAAATTCTTATTATACCTACCTACATACAAAAATGCAATTAGCATCTTACTTATTTCAATACTATTGTGTTGATGACGTTAAACATATGTTCCATTGCTAACTATCTAATCTCCTACACAATTATCTCCTAAGCCAATCTTATTCTACTCATCAAATGATTAAAATCAATGCAAAAGCCATTCATAGAACAGGATCTACAACTGTCAGTAATTAGTTAACCTACTTGCTGTGCAATGTAAACAATTTACAAAAGCACACAGTCATCTCATCAAAAATGCACAACAACTGCGAAGAAGCCAGTTTCAAACATCCGTTTGTCTAATAACTTCAATTCCAACGAATAAAAAAAAAACACATCAACTTAAGTCTTCATCTCGTCAGGGTCTCAACTCAACAGAGTACTCGTACACAATGCTTTAACGGACTTCCGGCTGAGAATTGGCTGCCATGGAATTGGATACTCTCCAATTCAAACCGACTCCATTCTGACTAAGATTTTGTTGTGTTGCCATTACGGCGCATGGAGGCAAAAGTCTGAGATTCATCTTGGATTCTTAGTGGACTTCTACTAGACAAAATTTAATCCGGTAATGTGTCAGATTTCACATACGCAAAATGCCCGCTTAATAGCTGACATTCGAGGTTTATTTGCGATTTGGCATTGAAAAAGTGTTGGGCGCCATTTAAGGTTAATATATCGAAATATTTGCAAAAACAAAAAGAAGAAAGAAGTAAACAATAAGAACCGTATTGGTTACAAGGCAACACATCAATATAAGCTTGTCCAGGAGTTCTTTATTCAGTCAATTAAACTGCGGCTTATAAAAATAAAGCATTTTTTTTTAAGATGATCAGTTGATAGATTTGTATGCAAATTTGAGAAAAATCATTTATTTCCATTTAATTATTATTATTGCTTAAATTTTACGCCTGTGTATAAAATGGGAAATTAATGTGTGATATTGGACATGGATTTAAAGGTTAACATGTGTTTGTGGAAGGAAATATCTTAAATGTAAAAATGATAGCATTTATTGGTAAATTTGACAACAACATCTACAGAAAATACTTTGTTTCTCTCCGTTTCTCTGTCAAATTAAATGTCATGTGTTGTATCGCCTGATAGTCTTACTCTCTAAACTGCAGCGTAGTTTTCAAAGTGTATATTCTCTCTTTACTTACTTTATATTTCAGTTTTTAAAAAAGGAAAACGCAAATTCAATTAAACTTCTGTTTGAAGTTTTTTCTTCTTCTGTCAACTTTTAAGAAAAGATGATCTACTGTACAACCATGGATTTCTTACAATAATTTAAACAAAGTAAGATTTTATTCATCCGTTTTTAATGAATATAGCCCGGACCAATTAATTAGATCCGACTATGACTTGCCCATGAATTTAAGACCATTATCTTTTGAAATCCTAAATAAATTAGCATTCTTCATCGTTCCCTTTCACTTAGGCAATCAATTAAGGAAATATGTTTATTCATATCTGACTTTAAGAAGATGCAGTAATTTAATCTTCTGATAGACTATCATTATTTATTTTTCTGAATAAATGCAAAAATTATATCAAATATACAAAGTATACTAATGGATATAAAGTCGGTGTATTGATTATAATTTAAAAAAAAATTGCGATGGATTATTAAATATATAATCAAACAAATTATCACCGTACAACATTTTTCCATACCTCTAGCGGCACCACGATCAAATCAAATCAAATGAAATCAAAAGTCGATGCGTGATGTAAATCAAAATAATAATTAAAAAAAGAAAACAAAAATTATGACTAAACTCGAGACGAGGATTTTAAGTGATATTATTCACTGCCACAATTAACTGCTAACAGCACTTGAAAACTATTTTAGTTTGGTCTATAAAGTTATGTGATGTATAGACTTATGTACATAAGTCTATTGTAGACTCACTTGAATGTTAATTTATTAATTATTATTGTTTAAGAGTGATGGAGGTAGCTTTGACATTGGCAATAAAGCAGACCTGGTCTCGAGTCCATTGAAAATATGAATTAAAATAGTGAACGATTAACCTTTCTACATACGAGTACTCATACTCGTAATAGGCCATTAAAAGTGATGAGTCTGGTGAGTGAAGGACTTTCAATGTTTTTCAAGTCATGTGACGGGGCGAAGACGATTCCGTGATATGCGTTGGTCGGTGACACATTATATGAGTGTGACGATTTTTTAAACAATAACTTACAATCGTGACAATATAAACTTAAGCCCTCGAGACTTGATCGGTTTAACCCAGATTTATCGATTGTTCAAGACAAGAAATTGACAACAGAAACATTGTAATACCCTGCCTACACATTATTATCGGTGGTGTTATGCGAATCTTCTTGAAATAAAGGGCACATGTTGTACAATAAATTGGAAGGACAAGTCAAAATGGCTAAGAGTATGGAAACCTTGATTGTTTTTTTTTTTTTTTAAATCAGGAAGATTGGTTGAAAAACAAAGAAAACGTTGTGCCATGACAGGGAAGATCAGCTCATCCCAAGGTACATATTTTGTTGTCATTGTTGTTTGTTGAAAAAATAACGGATACAGTGCCATGACACATGCCAAATTCAAATAAACTTTGTTTAGCTGTCGTTTTTGGGTCTTAACGAATACTTATATACATATGTCAATTAAATGTCAAAATTAACGATAGTTTACATAATCAGTTGTGTATGTAGAATGATATCTAAAAAATGATTCTCAACCTGATTGTAAAAGTCATCATGTTTTCGTTAATTAACCTTCTCTTATTCAAAAAAAAAAAACAAAAAAAAATGAATCAAAGCAACTTGTTGATCCAATTCAAAGTTGCCACGATAGGAAATAAATAAAGGCAAGTGTCATGATTCACGTTGTTTCTGTCAATGCACGTGTTAAAAATAGAATAAAACCGAACCATCTACATACATAATAATCTATTGCTTCCTTTTTCCTTGTAGATGGCCTAAAGCATCTTTAAGTCAAATCTGAAGATGTTTCTTGCATTCAAAAGTTCATTTCTGCATGTAAACCTCTCTACTGCATTATATGATTGATGGTAAATAAACTGAACGAAACACAGTGACAATCGCTATCTACTATATACAATACATATATAATAATTGTAATGTACTATGAAATCAACATGAGTTCATCATCATGACGTTTTAAACATATAAATGTATGATTTGTTTGTAGGCCAATTGGCAGAGAGAGGATGCTGACGTTTATTCCACGATAAGATAATGTAGGTGCATTGTCACGTAATACGTGATCTTCAACAGGCGGTAGATATGTTAGTTGAAATTGTTCAAGTCTTTCATGATTTCTTTTTTTTTCTCATATAAAATCATTACATATTGAGTTGCTTCATACACATCTGTATAGAGGATATAAAATATCTAATTGTTTAACTTTCACTCAGTAATAAAGGTTGTTCATTCATACCTTCTCAGAATAAGCATCAAATTTAAGTCGGATTTCAAATCATCAGTAGTGACTATTTTTTCCCTTTTTTATTAGAAAGGCTGTACAGAAGATATAAATACTCTAAAATTTGTGTAATTAAGTGCTGGCAACACTAAAAACAAAAAATTGACAGCTGCTGTCACTTTAGGCGGTAACAATTTAAAAATATAATGGACGATGCTATCAATTCTAATTGGACACTTTTGAGCCCACTTATTTTGACAGTTCATTAATTTTAAACAAATTTTCAAGAACAAATTTAAGTTTCAGCAACATAAAATGATGAAACTTTAAAATAAGTCTGTTGCAAATTCAAATCTTTAAATTAGTTTTGAGGTACTGTTACATGTATGCAAGAAGAAGGTCTTATTATTGATCGCTTTAATTCACATTTATTGCATAAGTTATTATATTTCAAAAAACAGTTAGATTTAATAAAATAAAATGACAGGCTAACGACTTCAACAAAAATTAAATTACATTTTGAAACGGCAAAACACGTTTTTGTTTAAATTCTTTAAATTCTGACCAACGTCACAACAATTATATATATCAGTTTGGTTAAATATAGAATGTTAAATATTTCTTATTAAATCAGGTATCATTATTACCATTAAATTAATTGAATTTTCTCGAAATCGAAATCGAAAAAAAAGACAAAAGTCAAAAGATGACTGTTACACAACCTTGAAAGCAACTTAAAACTTAAGAGCAGTATTTTTAATAAAAAATTTAATACAATAAAATGAATTTATCTCCAACTGTGCTCCTGCCTCGAGTCAAATACGTAATAAAATAAAACGATTTAACGATGGACATTCCGCGATGGTCTGATGGATATAAATGTCATTTAAATTAGTTTCCCGTATAATGTGAGAATATTATTAATTAATCTAATAAATCAGTCATCGAAATAAAGAACTAAATTAGTTTCTTAAGAAAAATATTTTACAAAACTAAATTTTAATAGTTATTTATGACCATGTTGCTCTAACCATTTAAGCATTCGTGTATCAATAGCGCAAATAAAGAACTAATTTATTCAAGGTGGAGGTGAACTGGTACTATAGTATCATCTTTGCTTAATAATTTAATTGGTTATTCCCATCTTAATAAACCACCTGGCTAGAAGTATTTCTATAGTCTGACAGCAATGATTTAGATTTTGTTATTCTAGAACTGTTGATGCTTAGAGCATGATTTCCTTTCACTTTTCGTCTATAGCTACCTCTAGTTGTCGGTTTTGGTACCTGGTACAAATCTACCCACCATCAGATCACTGTGTCATGAAAAGCTAATTTTATGGAAGTGAACTTAATTTAGTTAAGAAAGGCTTTATAACAAAATCAAAATTCATGTTCCAAATACGAACAAATCGTGAGTTACATAATTTTGTAAGACATTATATTTAATGCTCATCATTCCTTGTCAGAGTTTTTTTTTTTTTTTTAAATCAAGAAACTGTAGATGGTTTTTGTTGAGGGGAGTCTTTTGTGGTTAACAGAAAGAAAAAAACAAACAAAACAATTTTGTGATTTGTAAAGATTTTTGATTCATCGACAAAAGTTATCACATTTTAGATTTTGAGAAGATTTGAATTTTGTGGTTGGAAAAGTTCTAAAAAAAACTCTTCTGATTCCAAGAAAAAAGACTTTTGAATCTTGAATTACTTGCACCCACCTATGACATAACATATAATTAATATACAGTCTTCCTTTGAAGCCACAACTTAACTATGTACATAAAATGTGCATAACTCAAAATAGACATTACACATGCGAGTAACATAAATTATTATATTACATATATTATTAAAATTCTTCCTCAAAGATGCTATCGATCAATATGTACTCGTATTTAAGAACTACCCGCACATCTTATGGTCACATTTGTCCAAGATTAGTCCATAAATCACATCAAAACACAGAAATATTAAAATAAGTAATAGAACTCCTGGGGTGTTCCCAATAAAACACACTAGTACTTACAGTATAAACTTATCTGTTCAAGTTAATTAGCAATAATGTTTGCATATTTCATTCGATTAACTTGTTAAAATGGCTAACATTGATTACATAGGTACATATATGTACCTACGACAGGTAGGTACTTCTAGACATATTATGTTTTTTTTTTCATCTTAAACAAATTTAATTTAAAAAAAAAAATTAAAAACTAAAAGACAAATACACCTCTCACGCTCGTGTATGATCCCACAGTGATGTGGAAATTAAATAAATAAATTATTTGTGTTGGCAATTCAAATTGAGTTACTAATGATTGTTGGGTGTTGTGTAATAAATTCTAAAGATGACCAATTGATGACCACTGCTTGTTGCTGATGTTGTGATTGCATAAATATACAATACTCAGATTTTGCAACAATACTCGAAGTATGGCTTATTGTAATAAATATTTATGCTACTGAGTATTATCATACTTATAAATATAGTTATAGAAATTTTATAGTTGATGGTAATTAATGAATAAGTTTATTAATATCTGTGTGGGTTACTTCATTATAGGTGATGATGATGCTACAAGTAAGTTAAGTATAGGAAGAGGACCAAAGACAATCCGATGAATTATTGCAGAATATTGTTTTCTTCTGCAGAAATAAAAAATATATAAAAAATAACGACGGTAAGACACTTTGAGTATCGACATTTATTGAAAAAGTCTTTGATAAAACATGACATCATTTATTTAAAAGGGAAATCTATAGTACGAGTATTTAAATGTGATATATTGTTGTCCTAGGCTAGAGATTGGTCATTGAATACTTCTTATAGTTAGACTTTTCACAAAAAATCCCCCAACAAAAAACCTTATAGTACTCATTAAGTAATTAACTGGTTATTTTTAGAAAATCATGCATTTCAGTAAATATATACATTAATCTGGCTGTCAAAAATGTAAAACAAAACACCCTATAGGCCTGTTCCTTAACTTTAAGTAAATGTTACTAACTGAGATTCTTTGTTACCAAAAACTCTGAGTAAATGAACAGACCTTATAAATATTATTCACGCAAAAGTTTTCAAAATTGTTATGACAGCTGGACAATCAGAAGGTTTCGTAATTTTGATAGCAAAAGGCGTTTTTCTTTTTAAGCTCAGAGCAGAGAACTGAGCTGTCAAAAAAAGATCTGTTTCTTTTTTAACTCAGACACATCAGAGCGCACACGTTGTGTTTCTTTTTTCAATCGGAGCGCGCTCTATGAGCTCTAAATAAAATGACCGAGCGAATGGAGTTAAAAGATGAGCGCTGCTACTTTACTTTTTTCATGTGGTATGACAGAGACAGAATGCTTTTGGAGGGCTCTGATCAGACTTTGCTCAGGTTCAGAGCATAGTCGACGCGACGGTCTCAGGCTCTGCTCAATGCTCTGCTCAGAGCTGGAAAAGAAAAACGCCTATAGAGTTATAAATTTAAAGACGTCATAGGTAAGTAAGGCCCTTAAAATGTCAATTAAAAGTCCAACTTAAAAAAATATCAAGTTAATGTATTTTATTGAATGACAGTAGGGTTTTTCTAGAATCATGAATTTATTCATCCACTTTTTGATCGTTAACTTAAAAAATGTCTGCCATCAAAATTGTCTGCCTATATCCCGCTAGGGAACACCAACGGACTTCGTAGGTCTGAGGACCTAAGTAAGTATCAAAAATTGTTAAGTTGATATGCCACCGATGATGGTCATTAATATTTAAAAAACACTCGTTAGTTTTTATTTACGTTGTCACTTCTTTGAATTATAATCAACATAATATTTGCGTTTGAAGGAATATTCTAAATTCTTATCGCTCTATCGTACGGAGAACATGCCGCGCCGGTACCGGCAGATTCGGTTTAATAAACTCCAAAACAAAATTAGACTTCTTCAAGAGATTGTTCAAGCTATTTGAAAATGTATGAGAGAATGGAGATATGTACATATATTAACAAATGGATTAAGTATCAAAACAATCACAATCGAATCCGGTTGGTACTGCCTAGCACGATTTTAATTTTAATTACATATATATTTCGTTATTTTTTTGTTTTGTGTGTGGATGGTTTGGTTTTATTTATTCTAAAAGCAAACTTGTCGATGATCACGAGATCTGCTTGACTTTCACTTGACAGAGCATAAATTTGAAGATTTATCTGCGATCTTCATCAGAAAATCTCGAGACATATCCCACATATAGAATTTTCAAAAGGAAGCTGGTTTTTGAAGCATAAAAGTGTATAATTTAGGGGATTTTTTGTTTTGTAGATTAAGCGTTCAAAATTTAACGTGACTTTGCTTTTTTTTTTAAATTTCATAACAAATTTATGTAAATACAAAATTTACCATGAAGAAGAATATTTCTATTCTTGTTTTGTTGGAAGTTTTTAAAGACGTCACTTCCTAATTACTTATGCAATGGAATGTTAATTTTTTTTTGCTGATTAGCATGAATTCTCTTGAAAAAAAAACCACAATGTTCGTTATTCCAGTTTACCTAGGAGTACAAATTATTGATTAAATTAAATTATTATCTGGGCTTTTGACCCCCACTTGAATTATGTTCGAATGCGGCGATTGTTGATTGACGTTTTCATTATGCATGTGACGTTTGAAATGACGTGTTTATAAATAATAGAGATAAAATGGTGATAAAATTCTGTTGCATCAAAATATGTTTTTTCTAGAATTAGAATTATCACATAAATTTAAAATTTCAAGAACTTTAACTTAATTTTCGCGCCAAAAACCTTGAATTTAAATTTGAAAGAATTTTTATATTCATCGGTATTAAAAATGATTTTAATAGTTCGTAAATTATTCATGTTGTTGTTTTAAAATTTATGACAATTGATACACAAATTCAAATTGTGAACTGCAAATTGAGAATGGTAGTTAGTTTTGACAGTTCATATAATGATCATATTGGGCTCGATTAAAGTGACAGATTTTGAGGCAAATGAGGTTGGTGATTTTATGAATTGGAAGGTGATAAAATTATGAGACGTCAAATTAAATAGTGAAAGTAAAGAAACAAATGTAAAGATCTTCCAAGACAGCACAAAAAAGAAGAAATTGAAAAGTCTGACAGAATGATATCGAAAATAAATTGACATAAAAAATAGACTTGTCACGGTTCTGACATTTTGACAACACTTATCCGTATTTATGTATTTTTTTTTCCAATCAGTTGGAGAGGATTATATTCAGGTTTTAAATTAACCGTGTAATCGCCGCCACATGCGAGATTGCGACCCAGTCTTGTGCACTTTATTTTCGGTTCCAAACTATCCACTTCAAACAAACATACCCTATTAGTACAGGCGCCCAAAGCAAACAAAAAAAAGACAAAAACCTCAACAAGATTTGGACATCGCCGCCGCCGCCCGCCTCCGACACCACCGCAGCACTTCGTTGTGCATTTGGTTAATTCTTGTTTTTTTTTTTTTGGGTTTTGTTTATCTTGTTGTTTTTGTGTTTATTAAGGTTTTTGGGAAAGTTCATGGGTCGTTGTGCGACTGTTGATGCTTTGACTTCTTCGTTAGTTAGCTTAAATTTTGCTGACCTCAAAAGTCACTGTGTATGCAATGGTTGTCAGTTGTTACTGCAGTGCATTTACAGGTTTTTTCTTACCTTTTTTAATGATGTTAAAAGAGAAGAGGCCGTTTTTGTTGTTGTTGTGTTGAATGTTGTTTAAACCAAAAAAAAAAGCAAATGCTTTGAACCATGTTAATGGCCTCTTGTTATAGTGCAAAATAAAATGTTGTTTTATATCGTGTGGAACATCATTTTTGAGGAGGTCATTTGAATGCTATTAAGTGTTTAATATGTCTACTAGGTAGTTAGATAGGATAGGCCAAAATGATGTTGCCTTAGGTTATGTTTTGGTTGAGGAATGTTTTTTTTTGGTTTTGTAAAAAAACATGAATAATGAACGAAACATGATCGAATTATTATGATAAGAAATTAGGTTCATAAATTACGATGATTTATTGGCTGATGTTCTTTTTTGAAAAAAGAAGTAATTTTTGATTTCAGTATGTTCATAAAGTTTGTACATTTACATTAAAGTTTAAATGTGATGAAAAGATGAAGAAGAAATTTGCACTGCAGTGTTTTAATGGGGGAGATTTGGGAATGATTTCGGGATGAGGATACAAAATTGCCTCCCGAAAAGTGCGACTTAAAAACCGTATTTCTTATGCACAAAAATGTTGATTATCTACATACAAATAAGTTCCAAGGAACCACATTTCCACAACTAAATGACACAGAACTGATCGTTGACTTTGTGGGGAAGCACAGCAAAAACATTTCACATGATAATTAATTATTTATTGAAGGTAATTTTCCATGGATTCACACTTATCTGCCAACAATGAGTCTACGAATTGCCCTTCAGGACTAAAAAACTCTTTTGTATTGGCACGACAACAAATAAATCAAGAAGAAGGGAATTAATCCATCTGACCTTATGGAAATTTAGGATGATTTCCATCTCCCAAGCGGTAGGTTTTAGTAGTATTGTCCTATTTTTGACAAAATGGACGTGCATGCATAAGTTGCACTAACTGGAGAGATGACATAAATCAATGGTCGAATGGTGGTTAGGTTGCATAATTGACACTTGTCCCTAATATTTCATCTACTAAAACGCCTAACCCAAATTAAACTGATTTATGAGTTTTTATTTGAAGAAACAGTAAACTTTCTAAAACCATTTAATTATTCCCTTAATTCTTTGGATTTTTCAAAATACAGCTTGTGGATTGTATGTGGAACCTATTTTTTTTCTCTTTGTGTGTAAAAATTTTCCAGATTTGATTTTAAATCTCTTTCTATTTATTTGTGCATAAATGCTTGACTGGTTGCATTGTGACGGATCATTAACTCTTGACCACAATTTATGCCCAAAACCGTCCATGAATGTCACCGGTCACCGTTGTCATCATGCGTCGCCACCGCCACCGCCACCACACTGTGTTGCTATTGGAATTATTGTTATGTTCGTCATCATGAGTGCGACGTCGACAACGCCAACGGCAGCTGCGGCGGCGGCGGCATTGTGGTCGCATTTGTCGCCTTCGCTTTGCTCATTGTAACCCCCAGTAGTCAATATAGTCAGTCTATGTCATAGTTGTTGCTAATGTATTTAAGATTCTTAACCTATGGCGATCGATGGAAGTTGCTTCTTTTTTTTATCAATTATATGCAGTTTTCATTTTTTTTTTGTCAACGAATTCTCTTTTAAATTCATATTTTTATTCTGCTATTGGCCTGGCTGGATGTGTTTAGTTGCTGTCATGGTCATTTGTCCGCGACCGCGCGCATTACTGTGGAATACCAATAAGGTGGTGTGCTTACTGCTGCAAAGTCATGTGATGATAATAAAATGGAATTTTACATTTTCTAGACGCTTTGATATCTTTGCTACTTGTTTGATTCGATTCCAGAGCCAGACTTGACCAAATGATTTTTGTTATTTTTATTTTTGAAAACTTGAGACAGTCGCATGCGGTTGTTGTTGCTATAATTTGATAAATATTTGAAGAAGATAACACTCTGCTTTCGGCTAACTATTGCGTCAGCGTGAATGCAGTATAATTTGAAGAAGAAAAAACAAAACTCGTTATAAGTGTCAAGAATTCAATCATTAAAATGGACTTTAAATTTATGTATACTTTAGTCGCAACAGTCATATAATGGGAATCACATTTTAAATATATTATGTGTATCTACTTGTTGACATTAATGCTACCATATTTGAGTGGGCTGGACATGGACTTCTTTTGGATATAATTATTGTCATGGTCAAATTTTAAGCTGAAGTGTGACAAGAGAGTCTGGAAATGGAAAATACTATGGCAGTTCATTGGCCGGGAGATGATTTTAAAATGATAAAAAAAGTCACAAAAGCTATTGGATTCTACTTTGACATTTGTGAAGAAAAACATTGGTCATTAAACGCGGTTAGTAATGCCAAGAAATATACAGTTTATTTTCCAATTGTCATTGAAAGACGCAGTTTGACAAGACAAGATGGGTTTCAGCGTCACTTTGACATTTTTAATGGTCAGTAGATAACTAGCACACAACTCTTTGACAATTTTGAAATATGTTCTCTGTATAAAAATTCTGAGGGTTTTTCTTGAGGGAAAAGGGTGATTTATCAATTGCATGCTTTAGTTTGACGTTTAATTCACGAGTTTAAATGTACACAAGTGTCTATTTGACAAAACTTCAGTCAATGTCTGTGGCGGATTCAACGGAAAACGTGCTGCTAGTTTTATTAATCTCTTGTCATCCTTATATACATCACATCTGTCAAAGTTAATGGAAAGTTTGACGTAACATATTGTATTGATCACATTCCAACGAAACGTCGGGAAAATAATAAAATGAATTTATGTTTGGAAAAGCAGGATCTATAAGCCTTAAAAATTAAAATTTAAAATGCAACCACTTGAATTATTGCATTCACCTTGAAAAATATTCAACTTGAACCCTTTAAGAAAGGAAATATTTACAAACAAATACCAATTTTAATTCAAGTACGACATTGCTTGCAATTAATCTTCCTTCATAAAACACATTCAATGCATATCAATTAGTTAAAGCTTATAGGTAAAACAAAACTCATCAAAAAGTTTTTCATTGTAACTTAATCGACGACGAACCAATTTACCTATGTTATACCAGCTCGTGTATCCAAAAAAAAAATAAATTCATGGTTGTCTTAAAATTCGTATAAACTTAACATAAAAATCCATCCACCCATTAATAATAATATATGTAAATAATCTTTGACACCCACATCATCAATATCAGTCCATTTATTCCCTTCTAATTTTGTTGTTTTGTTCTTCAATCACGAGTTAAAAATGTAATATTTGAACTTCATCTCTTCATCAGATGAAGACGATCTTTTATAACAATGAAGATGCGAAGACCAGCATTCCAAACTGCCACACATAACTAATTTATTCAGAAAGGTCATTGAAAAAATAAAAAAAAAAACACACAAACAAAAGTAAAAATGGAGTTTATATTTTTTTGAACCTAAATTCCCACAACAAAGTAATAAAAAAAAAGAATTATCAAATTAACACCAAGAGTATCTATAATTCCATAAGATGGATTTTGTTAGCTTAAATTGTTGACTGATTTATCAATTAGAGAAAGGGAGGGCACTTTGTGGACCGAACAAAAATCAACAAAAAAAAAAACTATCTGAACTTGAACTTGAAGATAAATTTTGGAGGTTTCATCGTGCAAAAGATTTTGAAGAAAAAAAAAACAAAAACAAAAAATTGTTATCATGTGATTGAAATTTGTTATTATTTCGTTTTGTGAAATTCAGATTCTTGACTGAAAATAGCAAATTTATTCAATAATTCAACATCTGCTTTAAGATTAAGAGTGGATTTTATTATTAAATAATTCTCGTGATGAAATTAAATTTGTCTTATAAGAAAAATAGAGACCATAGATAGGTCGTGTCTTCTTACTCTTTTCACTGAATTTACTATCAATTTAAAAAAAAATCAGTTCTTTATTAATCTAATTAGCAACTTAATGCAAAAATTTAACTGATTAATTGTCTTGTGTTCTTATAGCAATTTAACAATTTTACAATAAAAGATTGTTTTTAATCAGTAGCATTAAACATTGAACTTTTATTTAATATTGACAGCTTATGTCAACAATCCACTTAAAATAGAACTTAAATGACTTTTCGTTCAAACGGCAGATATTTTCTACTAGAAAGAAGAGAAAATACACATTAAAATGGATACGTTCAGGACTTGACTTATTGCAAGGGAAGTTTTGCTTTTTATTGTCACTTTATGTGGAAGGACATTTTCTGACATCTGACCAATCAGAGGCTAGAAAATTAAAAGATCTCTATGCACGTACATGTGTCTTCTTTTTGACTAGTAATTATCAAAACCATTGATAAAATTTAGACAAGCAAATTGTGTACAGAAAACTCTCCAAATAGTTTTTCTATGACATTTAGGGCTGTCAAAGTGACATATACAATAAAGTTATTTTTGATTGTTAATTTTCATTTCTTAAATTTTTATGTGTCAAAATATCACATAGCCAAAAGTGATTTTCGATTATTCGTGTTTAAGGCTCCTTAATACTTCTTGTATAACACACTCATACATAACATACAATTGAAAATATCAGCCAATAAAAGAAATGTCTGGTAGTTCTGTTTCCTTTTGTGAAAGGCAGAAACAAATTGGGCACGTTCAATAGATAAGTTTCTGGGTTCTAAAACTGACAGTTGTTTATAAAAGTTATCTTTTTTAGGATAATTATCTCCTTTAATAATTTTTCATAAGTCATAGTTGATTTCTGGTTTCATGAAACTTCAAATTTATAAACGAAAAACTTAGAAATTCTTTCGATGAATGCTGTTGACTGACCTGACGTTTAATTTTTCTCTAAATTATGTATCAACTGAATTTAAATAAAATCTATTTAGACTTTAAATTAACCAAACTCAGACGAATAAAATAAAATACAGCGATGAATCTTTTTTAACTTACCGATAATTGTTTACGTAGGTAGGTTAAAGGAATGTACAAATTTGATAAATATCTCCAGTTTTTTTTTTTAATGACTGTCTAACTTACCTTTATAATAAACCAGAATTACCATCGAGAAGAAGAGTGGGCACATCTCATAAACAAATAGACGCAAGCAAATTAATGTTTTTATCAGGTTTTGCTTTTATTCGATTTGCATCAAATTAAGATAATGCCAATAGTGTTTCATCTTCGTTGCTTTTTTTTTTCTCTCGATTAAATTATATTCCATCGCAAGTTGTGGCAATAAAAATGTAGCAATATCAAAAGATATACATATACCCACCACATTCATATAAGATACATCTTGAGAGTGGTCGTGTGGTGATTGTCCAGACCAGATTGGAGGTAAGGTACCAGCACAACATCGAATGGTATTTAAATAATTAGTGTGGAAAAAATTATAATAAAAATGTCATAACAATATTAATCGGGTTGAATATTCATTGTGAGTGTCAACGCGGTTAAAAATTAAAGATGGAGGCGAGGGTTATTAATTTTTTTAATCTGGTTACATAATTTGATGATGTCTTAATTTTGTATAAAATTTTATAAAAAAAGTTAGTAAATATGTTAGAGTTTTCAATAAGATGATAAGTTCCTGGATGTATTATAGGCATTGTCCATCATGTTCCACCACAATTGGCGGGAAAACACTTTTATTGAATATCGAGCCAAAGATTTCCGGCATCAGTTATTATTTTTATTATTATCTTATCCATCAAAAAACAACTTTGGTGTGCTAGCCATTGAACATTATTTATGCAAGTTATTTTTTATTTCAGCTGAACATAAAACGTAGGTATATAGTTTCAGAGTTAACCAACATCGCACAAAGTCAATGTTTGTTTAACATTAACATTTTCAATTGTTTTTCCACAATTGTATTTATGAGGGTGATGATTTAACAAAATTATTTTAACACAAAAGAGCGAGATACACACATATGAACATTTGTACGACTTCCTTTAAGATGTAATATTTTTGTTTGACGAATAAAATAATACAGATTGCTTTACATGAGATGAATATTGAATTTTTAAACTATTTGAAACCATTTGAATTGTGTCAGATATTCAGACAGCTAAACAGACATTTTAAATCTGACATTTCATTTTAAGTCTCTGTCACTCTGGATTACCTGTGACACCTTTTGGACATCAGATTCAACTAAAATGGTATGTGATTGAACTTGGTTAAGAATTCAGTTGAACACTTTACATTTACATGAACTCAATTGAAAGCCTGCATTAACTATCAGAGAAATTGTTGAATGGAGTTTGAAGTTAGGTTGAATGAATCATTATCTTTTTAGAGTTGATTTTTAACTTAATTTTGACCTGATACAACGCAACTTGAGTTTTAAGTTAATTTTATAGTTTTTTTTTCAAATCAGACAGTACTAACTAAAGATGCCTAAGTTTGACATTTCATGTTGGGCGGCTAGGAAACGGAAAAAATAGAAATTTTCCAAATTGAAATCTACAAAAGGTCGGTATTATAGTTCGGAGTTATATTTGGAACGGAATAACTTTTTAATATTATACTGTTTTTTAACATCTTTAAAGTCATAAACTGGCAAATTTCATTACAAAACAAAACCAATTCTGACACATTAAAATACTCAATGAAATCATCAGAATTTTCACTCCGAAACATCAATTTCTTTTTATTTGTTGTTAGAGAAAAAAAATCAAATATTCTGAACACTTATATTCTTTTCTTTTTCTCCTTATCCTTGTACCTAAATAAACCTTCTACTTTCCATCTTTCTTAGAGGTGACCAAAGACACTTTCTGAATTCATCTTTCTTTACATCATCCCATTGACCATGACCTCGTTGTCTTGACAAGCCTTAAATATAACTTTACTGGAACTTGATGCATGTTCACTTCTTCTAATTCCTTCCAAATTGAACAAATCTCGTTTAACTGACATTAAGTCTCTGCTTTGTTTCTTGGTAATGAATCAAGAAGTTAATTTCAAAACAAAATGTTATGTTACGATGATCTTTCAATTACCATCAACAATCAATTTCTTATACCTACAAATACAAGATGTTCAACTGCAATCAATTTATTTCAGCTTGTTAACGGTAATGTTCAAAAACCACAGACAATTATAAAGTGCAGGTAACATAGGAACATTATAACCACTTCTAAAAATTACCAATCTTCATTTCAAACCCAAGAAGAACATGATCACATGCAACTTCATCAGGAGCACGATTATAGACAGTTGTTTCCTCAGAAACAAACAACAATAATTGCGTAAAAACTTTTTTTTTTTTAGAAGTGCATCATTGTAAACCTATCGTAAATCGAATCGCATGAATGAATGGAGAAAAAAAAACCTATCCCTAAAACTATTACATGATTTTTTTAATTTTTTTTTTTATTCAATATTACTTTGGGCTCAATTGCACTTCAATAATGTTACAAAGTGATGTGCAATACTTCGATGACGACGATAACGACGAATGCTACACTTCAACAGAATCCCCGCATAGATAAACATTTGGGAAATACAACAACAACAATTGACAGAGAAAAAATTTACCAACTTTAAAAAAATATACAAAAGTATCTGTTTTAGCTGCAACAACAACAACAACATCAGTAGCATCTTCAGCTAGAAGATATTTCTCACCTTTCCTCGCACCGCATCTGTCGGCACGGATACTCATCAGCAATGGATGTGGATGCTGTGATTTTTTTTTTCTTATCCACATCTTATGCCATAGGTAGTGTATGACTTTTTTTCTTTCAATTTTTACTTTGATTTGTGTTCATCCCTCCCACCTACATACATCAGCAACCCGTCCGTATCACCTGCGACACCCTAGTACATGCCAAACTTGATCCAAAGCTAAAGCCAAAGACAAAAAAAATCACCTGAAGAAGATAAAAAGACAGAAAGAAGATGAAAGAGGATAAAGAAGAAATAGAAGTTAAATTCAAAAAAAAAAAAAACTAAAAAAACAACGTCATCTAGCGGCACGTATTGACCCAGCACCAATACATTCTTCGGCTATATAAGGTACCAATGTGTTGGTTATGTTATAAGCCCCTATAAAACTCTTCGCACATCGCAATTGACTTTTGTTTTCGTTTGTTAGTTACAACGTTTGGTTGTACCTGCTCGTGGTAAAACAAAACTCGCTAAAAGGTAAGAAAAAAAAAAACTAGTAACTTCGGCGTTTAATCAAAAACTCAAAACCACAAGGATTACCACCTCCGATAATAATTAATTAATTGAATTCGAAGCCGATTCTGTGGAAAATTCGGGATCTCAACGAATTTGATAATAGTGAAACACTCTTAAACTTGGTTTTAGTTTGGTTTTAATAATTCTTTTTTTTTTTTTAATTTGGAAGTGACTTTAATTAGTGATAACTGATAAAATTCTGGAAAATGTGTTATGAACTCGAACTGGAAATGTAGTGTAAAAGAAAAGACAATCCTTTCATGGAAAAAAGTGCTAATTTGGCGTTGCCATATTTGAAAGATATTTGTGCCATGTAATAGAAATTTTTAACCGCAAACGGCGGCGACAAGCAACTTTATTGTAATGATTTAATTGCTTTTCATATAACTTTAAGTGTTGAGAGATGATTTTGAATATCAAACTTAATAAAACCCCATTAAATCTCTAAGATATTCAGCCGACTATTTTAGAAAAAATTAACTATTGAACAAAATTATTTTTTCATATATGGATATTTTCACTAAAGCCGAAAGAAGCGTAGGAAATTAACCGGCTTATATTTATTTAGTAAATTTCAAGTTTTACTTTTAAGGAAATTTAAACAATTAAGACTTTATTACGTGAATTCAAGTTTTTTAAAAAAATGTGTAAAGTAATAAAGCAAATAAATTAAAAACATTTTTTTGTATAATTAGTTTCACGAGGAAGAAAAAAAAAACTGAGAATTTATTCTTTGATATTTTTGTAAAAGTTTTGAGCGTATTTTTATCTTAAACCATAGGTATTAAAAAAGTTAATCATAAAATAATAATTCAGTGAAATTAATTAATTTTTATTTTACTGAAAGAAAAAATTAAGTATAATTCATAAATCGGAATAGATTTAATAATATAATCATGAAATTATGATCAATACTTATTTTAGTACAATAAATTAGGACAGAAAAAAACTTTTTGAAATTTTTTAAAGCAATTAATCAAATATGAAATATCATAGTTTAAAATAAATTGACTTTAAAATTTTAATATTAAAAAGAAAAATAATAATAATTTTTTAACGAGCTTAAGGATTTTAAAGCAGTTATTGTTTATTTTTGCTTGAGTAGAATTTTATAAAGTGAAAGCAATTGCGTAGGATCCTTGAATTGTTTTGACTCTATAAAACTAAAACTTTAAAATAGGACTAACAACTTCTGAAGACTAAAGAAACTATAAATTCAATCTTTCTAAGGTTCCTAAAATAAGTCAAATCTAAGAAGATCTATGTTTTTAACTAATAATTAACACCTTTGGCATCTTTTCCTCACAATAATACCACTTCCTCCTTATTTTATTTACTACACTTTTCGTCCTTTGGATACTTCAAAGAATAATGTTGCTATAGAAATATAAGTACCTAGTTTTAAAAGACTCAACAACTCTGTTAATATTACATTCCATTCAAGCTCCAAGAACATAAACCAAAGGAACAGAGACACTGCACCTTGGTGACCAAGACCTTCAGATGATACAATACAAGACATTAATAGAAGTAATATGTCATGTATTCTTTATTAACTCTGTCTATATGTTTGCATTAACATTGGTATTGTATCATCTGATAGTCTCATTCTCTAATATTCAGTGTTTTATCTGCGGAGTGGTGTATAATGGAATAGATTGAGATGTACTTAGAACCTAAAGTGTTAAACTTCTGCACAGTTTTGGCTAATACTTTTATTTTTAATAAAAAAAAATTCTCATAAAGACAAAGTTAAAATTTATAATATAATAAAATATAAATTAAAAGAGATTTCAGTTTCCTCGTTTTTTTTGGTCCAGACTTTTAGCAGGGTCCAATTTTTAAATCAGACTTTAAATATTATTTTTTCTTCTCTAACAATTCTGTCAATTTAAAATGTCATTAAGGTAAAATGTCACCATACGCTGTACGTACTTTCAAAATATAAAAACCCTTACCAAACTCTTTTAATTAATTTATTCCTCTGTCAACATCTCAAATTGCCTCACATTAAACTTCTCAACATTTAAGTTTGCATCAAATTTATACAGTAACACATAATTTAATCTGTATCGATTCCACAATAAATCCATTTGCATTTATAATTTAGATTCGATTCAAATTCATTCAAAGAAGAAGAGGATCTAAAAGTACCTATACATAATCAAAATGGTATTAATCGAATTGCAATTTTATGCACAAAACTATTTTCAAAAGAAAAAATTATGCCACCATACATAAAAAAAAACAAAACCATTTAATTTGTGGCATAATCAAGTCGAGCGAAGATTAAAAGATTGTTTTCTCAAGACCGCCAATCGATTGATTTACTTTCGGTTCAAGTCGTTATTAAAAATATGAGCCATAAGGAATTTCATATCTTTGAATATCTGCGCCAGATAAAATAAAGAAGATGCTCATCTTCCATCGATACACCTCTACTATAAAAATTCAGTTGCTAGCTGGAATCACAAGAAATTCAGATACAAAAAAAAAAAATAATAATAAATAAAAAGAAGTAGACACAAAATTAAATCATTATCATGCATTATACCGGTTATGGAAATCCTTGACATAAAAAATTGAATTTAATGTGCTCGATGAAGACGACCGACGACGCGACGACGAATCCGACAAAACTGCGATGAAGATGAAGAAGAAGAAGAAGACGAAGATGATGATGATGATAACGAAGAAATAGAAAAACTCATCATTTTTAAATTAAGAAAAAAAAAAAAAAACAAGAAGATGAAGAAGAAATTATGCAAATTTATTGTTTAATTTAACTAAACGCAAATCACAAAAAAATGTTCAAATGTAGTTAACAGTTTTTAATAGCCATCCTAGCCACAACTTCTGTGTTCATTTTCATTCCAATGGCTTGCATTCGAGGGGTAAAGGTAAACGACATTCAACTAAAAACACTCATCACATCATCAGCAAGTAATACAGGTAATGACCATAACATGATTACCTGCCCCGAACACCATACCGAGTCGAAACCGAGGAATTTGTTGCAACTTTTTATATTTTGCTGATAGTGGACATGTTTCGTTTTTTTTTTTTTTTTTTTTTTTTTTGTCAAGATATGGCATAAATACTTATTGGCAGTTTGACATTTTCACTTGATGTCCGTTAACTGTCGATTTCACTTCAGGTTAACACAAATGACAAACTGCAACAAAGAATTTAAAAAAATGACAGTTAAAATAAAAAATAAATGATACAGGGGCAAAGTCGAGTCAAGTCAAAAGTATTTGGTGTTATGAGCGTGACAAAGGAGCTTACTGATTGATTTGTCATATTTTTGACGTTTTGTAATCCAACGAGGCGGGATTGTGAAGGACAGGCGGTTTGATGACTTCATTTTCATAATGAAATACTCAGAAGTTCCTTGCACTTTTCCAGTCCAGATTATAAAAGCAAATAGAATTATAATTATGTTAATGCCAACTAAAGAAATATGACAATAATTACAAATCTAGTCAAAAAAATGGCATTTTTCCAGAATTTACACACAAATCCAAGTTTGAATTGTCATGATCCTTGAAAGCAAGGCTCTTCATGAATTCTTTTTTTTTTTTTGAGTAATAAAATATCCAAGTTATGACTAATTTTAAAATCCAGTGACAAACCAATTTAAAACCAATTTTTACCATTTTCTATAATTTATTTAATAAAGAATTCTAATGAAAAATTTTATTAAATAATCTATTTTTTATTATTTTTTAGATGAAGATAGCCCTTGTAGTGGCAGCATTCTGCATAGCAGCTTGCTATGCTGAGCCAAGACCGGCAATTAGTCAGGCAAGAACAACAACAACAACTGCCACAAAACCAGGACGTTTTCTATCACTGCCTGATCCAGCGAAATGTGCTAAACGTAAGTTTCTTAATTAATTAATAAATAGTACTATAATATAAATTTGAATGTTTTCAAGTTTGTTTTTAAAATCATAAACTTTGAATAGAAATCGAAAATAAAAACAACAAGAGCAAGGTTAATGACCAGAATTTATTTAAAAACAAATTTGATTAACATTTTTTTTTTAATTGTCAAGGTTGAAACTATCACAAATTTAAATATACCAACCAAATATTTTAGAAAAAAAAAAAACAGGAAATGAATATGAATCCATTTATAGAAAACGTAGAATTCTCCAGAACTTGATTTAGTTTTTCGTTTTAACTTTTAACTGTTACTGTTTTAAAATTAAGGATTAAAATTTTGTCATTGTAACATAATTTCAACATTACACCCATTTTTATAAGGTTTTTCCAAGTTATGATCAAAAAATGGCAAAAATAAAGTTCGATGCTCAGCTCTTTCGTTTGACTTTAAATACAAATAACTAATATTACTTTTAATACTGATTTAGTGGAAAATAGATTAATAAAATTTATTATATGATATTTGAATATGATAAATTATTCATAAGGGAAAGTTAATCGCCATAAGTTCAATAACAATGGGCAATTTAAATTATTGCAAAAAAAGGTAAACTTGTCATAGTTTGTTTTTTGTAATATTAAATCCAAGGCCAAATCATTTGTAAAAATTAAATGCTAACATTAAAGTTTGTTAAGTTTAGGAAATGACTTCGTTTTTCAAAATAAATCAAAACACTTAATGATCTTAAAATGTCCCCTTCGCATTTCTTTGAAATCATAAATGAAGTTTCTGAGCCATAAAAGTACGAGGAATTATTGTCTCAAAATCATAATTTGGTATTTAATTACTTAAGACCTCAAGACTTCTCAAGTAGGTACAAGTAACTGGTGCTTGAACTTCAAAATATTAGTTGCTCAACAAATACTTCAAACATGGGAGCCTTTCAAGTACCACCAACCAAAGACCAAAAAGTGTCTAAAAATATCAAAGACTGTCATAATTCGAATTGAACTATATTTAGTAATGTTTTTCCAACTTTTTCTTATTGAATAATAATAATTTGATGAGTAATATTGTTGGGATTAATTTTTAATTCCAACCATCTGTTTTTTTTTCTTCTAAAAATAAACTATTACTCCTCTATGTTGAACACGTTTTCTTCATAAAATTGATTTTCCGTCAACAAAAGTGCATTCATGGCTGCATCATCATCATGAACTTATATTGTGGGTGTAGTATTTTATCCACCTTCGAGGAATTCCCACATCATAATAAAATCTATGAATAAGTTTGTAATAAAATATGTATACGTCTATGTAGTATTGATTATTTAAAAATATACATATGTACATCCGGAACTAAATTAAAATCTTTCGTTATAATCTAACTTATATGTAAATGCATCAGCTTTACTATATCCATTAAACATAGTTTATATTAAAGATTTTTTTTTTCTTTAAACTTTCATGACTATGAATTTAATTAAGTAACATTATCTATTTGTTGTTGTTGGTTTTTGAGATGTAGTTTTTCATTTTTGCTAATTTACAGTGAGTCAGTCGATTAAGTGCAAATTTTTCGGTGAATTTTCTTTAGATTGTACCCAATTGAAAGTGTGAATTCTAAGTAAAAATAATTCTTAACAAGTGTGTTAAAATTCAATAGAAACACTATAATAATTTAATTTTACTTTCAACGTTAGGTTTATCACATATTAAATATAGTACTTGTGTTGAACTTAAATATTTAAGTTTTATTTCATATTATAGATGAATTTAAAGAATTAATTCTATAAAAAAACGAAAGGATGGTGTTAATGAAGTATTTGGAATGAAAAATTTGAAGTGTTGACTCAAAGTGAATTGAAACATTCTTGACCAGTAAACTGTAGAAAAAAAACACATTGTTATCCACTAATCTCTAAAAACATTGACAGATAGAGCAAAACTTAACACCTTCATTTTCTGATTAACGCATAACATCAAGAAATGTCACCTTATCTCTTCTTATGCATTCTAGTAAACTGTTCCTGTTTTTTTTTTCTTTTATTTATTTAAAAATTTAAACATGACGTAAAAATAAATATATCTGCAAATTTCATCAAGAAAATGCTATAATTTTTAAAAATGGTATGACAAATATTATTTTTACTTTGACATTCATGAAGAAAACTTCAATCCCAAAATGTTCTTTTGGTTCAGAATGACAGCTGCTCTTTTGAAAGCAATATTTAACTTCCTCAATATGACAAAACGAACTCTTTGCCAAATTTTACTAAGATCCAATCCAATATTTCAGTTTGATTGATATATATATGTATTTATATTAGTTTCTGTTTCTGATTGACAAGTTGACAATTCGAGACCTGTCAATGCATTTTTCTTTTTAATTCAAACTTAACGTATCCGTATTTGGAGTTAGAAACACAATAATTTCACTACAAGAAAAAAAAAAAAAGTTAATTTAAAAATCAGAATGCATACATATTCATTAAATACAAAAACTCTAACGTAAAAAAAAAAATATGCTGGTCAATATAAATTTCGCTCTCACCTTCAAGACAATAAGCATGAAGTCACCAGTTAGTGCCACCACATATTCGTCGACTTTGTCACCTAATTTAACATTTTTTTGTTTTCTTTTGTTGTAAAGTAGTTTTTTTTTTTTGGCTCATCTTCATAACAATTTAATTTTATATTCAAACAACGTACTTGACCATAAGTCATATTGACCTGGTTGTATACATTTTACATTCATATATGTATACTTAAATATATTGAAACACGTTTATGTATACAAATGTTTGTATAGTATTTAATGGATATTGATGTAATCCATTATGGTGATTAGATGAAATAGTTTTTATAGAAGAACGTGTATCTATTTGGATTTCAATTTGTATAATTTGATATTTATTCAGAAAAAAAAATAAAACCGAAAACTGGTGATTGGAATGTCATTTTGGAACTTTCGATTTTATTTTTCTTGATGAAGGAATTTTGTTCGGTGTCTATGTTATCTAAATAATGTGCGATGATGAAACATGTGGAATATATTTTATTTGTTTTTTAAGTTAAAATATTTCAATGTAATAGATGTAAAAGAATTGAGAACATGGTGCTTAACAACTTTCTATTAGTAGTCTAGTAGCACTTTACCATTCTATCAGCTGTCAATCTGTCCATATGGAGATGCAATTCAGAGCTCGCGCTTTTTTCTTTCCTACACGGTTCATCGTTAACTATTCATAATAATTATTTTTTAAACCGAATTGATTGAAGAAAAGACTATTAATCCCACAAAACTGGGGGCTCAACCGGGATTGGTGTCCTACATAATTTATTAATATTAAAATAATAGGTTTTAGCTGTCCATTATTTTTAGAATTGTTTGTTTTAAAAATTAAATGAATATAAAAATCGAGTTCGCATCTCAGCTCTTTTGTTTTTAAACCTTTTTATTTGAATTTTTAAAAAGAGAGACGTTTTGTTTGACGATGACCAATAAAAAAGTAAAACCACTTATTGTCATGTTTAGAGTAATATAATTAATAACTGATTATGATCTTAAGTGAGTCAGTGAGTGAGTATAAATATTATGATACTTTGTCAGTTAAGAATAAATGTTCTTTCTTTCTTCTATCATTTACCATTTAGAATAAATTAACACTTTTGATCTGGTAATTACAGTGAACTTAATAATTTTATTTAGTTCCGTAAACATTTCGAATTGTTTTAACTGCTTCCCTTTTATTTCCTTTGAATCCTAATTTCAGCGGTTAAGTAGTTACAATAAACTTTTATTCTCATCTTCTCATTCAATTAAACTCCTATAGATGAAAGACAGTAAACAAAACGTGATATTATTCTAATTTGATTTACTTTATGTACTCACGCTATATTCATTTATACAAAGCTTACCTACTTGTGGTTTAATTACTCACGGAATCCAAAGAAACTTCACACGGAACTTGAATCAAAATTAAAACAGAACTAACCTATAAAGGCTAAAGGTTCATCTCATTTATTTGGTATTTGATTACACAACATTGTGTAATTTTATTTCTTTAATTTTATTTGTCAAATAGTGTCATAAGAAACAAGGTAAATTAAGTTCATTAGAGATCTACAAAAAAAAACAATAATAATCACAATTTGGTGATAAAATGTGTGTGTGTGAAACTACATACATAAATTAGATGAGCATATAGCGCGAAAAAGTAATAATGTGTTCGAGTTTAAGACGAAATTAAGTCATACTTATGAATTATTAATAAGATGTTTCAAATAATTCATGGGCATTGTATCAGGCTCATTATATTTGTTTTATGTAAAATTTCAATGTCTAGAGCAAATCGTGATCACTGTGGCGTATGTGGAATGTTTTTTCTTCATATTTAAATTTGTCTTATGTGTAAATATTTCTTTAAAACGTGGTTTCTTGAGCGCTTGAATTTGTCCGTCTAAGATTATGTAAGATCGATCTCTTTTAATAGTAATGGAAATGACTAGTTTAAGTCACAACTCTTGAATGGAAATTTTAAGAGCTTTAAACATTGTAAAAACCAACTGATGGTTAGACAAGTTCTTTTGGGAAGAAACAGTCACTTACTTATCTGACCAAGCATTCCTACATAATGTATATGGCTAAAGAAATCCGATAATAGCATATTACATGCTTTAATTACCGTTAAACCCCATCGTTGATAGTCCACCGCAACTGAAAGAATTCAAATTGCTAGGGTAGGTACGAATTAAGTTTAAGATAAATCTATAACTAGTCGATTAAAAAAATTTAGTGGATATCAACTTCAACTCCAAGTGACTGTTAAAGTTATGTCTTTTGATTTTTATCGAATGACAATTCTAAGAATCACTGAATCAAATAAAAAGTCAAATACGTAAATACATACATATGTATATAAAATGTCAGATCCAAATAGAAAGTCGAAATAATTGTCGTTTATTTTATTGTTTAGCCTGATTTATTAATGGAGGCGAGTCATTTTACATTTTTGACATCAGGATTGACGTTTGTCGCCAGTTGCAAATATTATAAAAATGTTTGTAGTCTTTCTGATTACCTTAGCGCCACCTATATTTTTTAAAATACTATTTGAAGTTAGTTTTAAATTTTTATTTCGTAAATTTACCATTTTTTTTCCCTATGTGAAGAGCACGTTTTATGTTTTTTATGTATAAATTTGTGCCATTTTTTGCAATCTTATATTTATGCATGAGTTTGCTTAAAAGTTCCCTGAAAAGTCTCTTTTGTTAAAATTTTAAGCATCAGATTGATTTATGATAGTACTTAGAGCTGAAGAAAAAGGTAGAAGTACCAGCATACCTATATATACCTACCTTATTTCGCCATAATAAAGCAAAGGAAAAACTTCTATTGCAACAATATTTTGTTGCCAAACAAACTAAACTTTTAAAAAACAACAATAAAAGACGAACAATAAAACACTATTAACGAAGATTTTCCCTCCATTGTTGTGTGTGTTTTAAGTTTTGAATGGAATGGAATCGACATAAAGGCCAGGTTAGACACGACATGGTCGGTGCCGACGACCGACATGCGATAAGAAGGAGTCACCACCATTCGTCGCGTCGTCGTCATTACACCAGACCAGGATGGCTAGAGATAAATGTTGGGGTATCTTTACTTTTTTTTCAAAACATTTTCCACGTCCACATTTTTTTGGTTTTTTTTCGGTTTGTTTTTGTTGTTTGCGAAAATAAAACAAAATTCATTACATAACCGAATAGTCGTCGTCGTCGACGACTCCATGGATGGCTTGGAAACCAGCTTCAAAGCAGTCCAACAAAAAAAAGCTTGAAACTTGTTTCTTCCTAACATGCCATGGGCAAGATCCACTGATCTCTGGGTATTTTTTTTTCGATTTTTTTCTCAGTGAAGATGATGATTGCTCTAAGGGGATTATTTAAATTTAAGCACCAACCGGTGCCCGGTACAAAACGGTTTAATTGAATTCTCCACACTGACCTTCTAAAATGTTGCGGGACCTGGACTGGATAGTGGTAGGGGCTTGCAAGAGACACACTCAATAGCCTCATATCTACTTGGTCAACGGTAAAATGACTTCGACAGGGCATCCGCAGACATTTTACTTACCACTGATTGATGAGATTGCAATTTATTTTGTATTTCATCTTCCAAAGCCACACCCTGGCATTCCAAAAATGAATACAAGCAAATCCCACAAGTCGTTAATTTATAAGATTTCAAAAAAATCAAGCTTTTCTGGTCCAACAAAACTCATGACACAGACACCGCAAAGGAGATTAACCTGTTGGGCTGCGCAGAGGGAGATTCTTGGTCCTTAGGTAACTGTTTATTCCAGATCGGACAGATCCAAAGAAAGCGAATGCTGCCTCGTGACACACACTCACATTCGCATGATCAAAAATGAACCTCTTACGTTCGTTAATGCACCAGAAACCTGGTAACACGAAATTCAACAACAACAACAAGACTTTTAGGTTCAGAAACAGCTAGCCATAGCTTGGCTGGCTGGCTATAGGCAGTAATCTGTGCAAGAGGAGGAAAAAGTGGGTCAATGCATTTATTGAACTGCCATTATGTTGCGTAAAGAGACGCCTTGTGGCACTTAATAATACCACTTTGGGGGCTTAATGAAGTTTCAATGAAAATGATGCCATGGCATCTGATGCCTGATGGCATGGCGCGACAATGGGGTTACCTTAATTGACATTTAATCTCGAGACTCTTATAGACACCACAATAATCTTTGACTGTATCATTATCTATCATCAAGAATGCACATT
Organism: Scaeva pyrastri; assembly: GCA_905146935.1. NCBI lineage: Eukaryota > Metazoa > Arthropoda > Insecta > Diptera > Syrphidae > Scaeva > Scaeva pyrastri. The sequence goes on along the minus strand of LR989928.1, from coordinate 78,294,065 downwards.
GCAGAGTTATTAACGTTTCTTTTCTTTTTTTTTTAATTTCAGGACCAAAAGAATTCTCGTACCGTGGAAAGAACATGTTCCTAACCAGCCATGTTCCAGCATTGGCCAACAAGAAGGTCGATTGGTTGGACGGACGTAACTTGTGCCGTGAATTCTGCATGGACTTGGTCGCCCTCGAGACCCAAGAGAAGAACAATCTGATCTTCCGTGTCATCCAACAAAACGATGTACCATACATCTGGACAGCTGGACGTATCTGCGATTTCGCTGGTTGCGAAAACCGTCCCGATTTGGAACCAAAGAGCGTCTACGGATGGTTCTGGTCTGCAACTCGTGAGAAGATCCAAGCCACCAACAGGATTCCACAAGGATGGGGCTACAATCCCTGGTCTCAGACCGGACACAAGAAGCGCCCACAACCAGACAACGCCGAATACGAAATCAACCAAACCAAGGAACAGTGCTTGTCCGTGTTGAACAACGTGTACAATGATGGTATCGCATGGCACGATGTTGCCTGCTACCACGAGAAGCCAGTTATCTGTGAGGATAACGAAGAACTGCTGCGTTATGTTGCTGCCACAAATCCAGGAATCCGTCTATAAGAAATTTTCGTTAAATTTTTGGATAGTGTGTGTGTTCTTAGTCTTAGATTTTATTACACTTAATTATTATTTCGCTTTATTTTCTTTTTTCTTTTTTTTCTTTTGTTTAAAATCTTTATTTTTTTTTCCACTTTCCATTCCTCCTCGGTCCTCGATTGTGTAACAAAACATCGAGGGGCAGTAATTGACATATTTAAAAAAAAATCTTTTAAAATTAACCTTTGAGGTTTATATTAAAAGAATTTTATTGAGAAATGTTAACAAGGCCCAATTATGCGAATTAAAATAGTTTAAACAATTTGCGAGGAGGTGTGGGCATCTTTATGTGTTTTCGTTCGATTTCATCTTTACCTACTGTTGTTTATTTTTTATTATGAATATTTATTTTCTTTTTTTTAATTGAAAGCAGTTTCTTTAATTAAAAATAAATTTTACAGAAGAAGAAAACAAAAATAATAAAAAATCCTAAAAAAAATAAATAAAAACCTTATAAAAAATATTCCTTTTTTGTTTTATTCATAAGAAGTTTGAATCTGTTACAGCGCCATTTAAAAGAAATGAATGTAAGAGACTTTGGATTTAATCCGTCTCAGTTGATTGATAAAGCGAGTGTAAAATCGAGACTCAAGAGGTTTACCTTTATGTGACAGAATTAGTGTAGTTTTAATTGATCTTTCAGGTGTTGTCCAGTAGAAACTAGAGGAAATAGAAAAAAGACACTGCCTCGAGCTGGGTTTGAACCCACAGCCTTTTGATTAGCAGTCTAGCACTACATCCGCTGCAAAAGACGAAAGATATTCTGCGAGTACTAGAGTTAATTGATTCAAGGAATATTTGGATTTTACAAATTATCCAGTTTCATTGAGATGTTAAAACAAAATATTGTTACAATAATTTAAGGAACCAGTAAAACGTCTTTTGGTCTCCATTTAAGAGTAGACACAGGAACGGATAGATTGTACACCTTGTCATATATCTGAAATTATTATCCTTGCCAAATGTCTTCTTTATCAAAACTCTTGATCCTTGAATACATATTACTAGTGTCTATTTTGTAGGTAAATTGATAATTGTAGTAAAACAGACTTGACAGGTACACAAAGAATAGTTTATTTATAAAATTTCTGTATGCATTCATGACTTGCTCTTTTTTGATTTATGTTTTCGTTTTTTATTCTTGCGATGCTTCTCACGATCATCTTCTTCATGATGCTTTCGTATGCGTGAGGAACTACTTGATTTACTTCTTTTCTTCTCCTTTCGAGACAAATTGGAAGTTTCATTTCGACTAGACTCTGGTCTCGAACTACGACTAGAACTTCTGTCTTCGGATTTTCTACACTTTGACCGATCATTTCTATGAGATCTTTCACTACTTCTTTGAGAGCTTTCCTTGGATCTCTCTCGTTTTCTGTTTGATACTTCTTTGGATTCACTTCGACGTTTGTCTTTTCTTGAAATTTGTTCAGATTCAGGACTTTCTGACCAACGCCAATCACGTTTACTTCTAGAATCTTTGTTATCATTCCAACTTAAAAAAAAAAAGATGTTCAGTTTGAACTTAAAGGCTTTACAAAATCAAATTAATCTTACCTCATAACCGAACTTTCTCTTGCACTTTTTTGTGAGCTTTTATTTACAGCGCCTTCATCTTTGTCTTGTTTATTTATTGGCTTATTATACAAATTACCAGGATTTTTGAAGATGTGCAAAAAGTTACATCCTCTTCCCTTGGGACATTTATTTGTATAGAATAATCCTAAATAGAAGAGTTAAGGAAAAAAATGTGTTTTGTTGTTGTTTTTGTATCTAGAGGTAACATTGAGATTCACAGAAATTAAAAAACATCGATAAAAATAAATAAATAGGGATTCACATAGACTAGAATTTTTCAATAACTAAGGTTTTGCATTGAGACTTAAAATAGATCTCAAGAAATGGTCTCTAGTAAACCTGGGTTACATCGAAATGAAGTTGAAACGTATGCTCTAATATTACCAATAAAGTAAATAAATATTTAAATTTTCCTGCCTCGCATAATATAAACATTTGGGTGGGTGCATATTATAACAAGGAGAGACCAAATTTTAGATACCTAACCAAGTTTAGCTCGGGGTACTTAAAAGGTCCTCTTCTTTAAAAACAAAGGGTTGATTTCAATTGAAACTAACCACCTCGTATGACTTTGCTTAGGTTTATAAAAACCTAGACAAATAAGCTAACACCCCTGATTACTTATCTATTTAAATTGTTATAAACTCAAAAATAAAAACATTCTACACAATTCCATCAAAAAGGATACAATCAGCCATAGCACCACATACCACAAATAGCACTTTTCCAAGAGGCAATACCCGAAAACTCGACGTTAATTTGACGTCTTGCATAGAAACGTCCTTGCAGTTGAACATAAGCTTTAAGAGCATCTCTGAAAAAAAGAAGACAAAATCATCAAAAATTCAAAAATTTAACCAAAAAATCAACTAGATACCTTTCTGAGGAATATTCCACCAGAACATTTCCTCGCAAATGCGATTGAGTGTTCATGCAAGTGCGAAAATTCAATATCTCTCCGAATTTCTTTAGTTCCTCCGTGACATCATCAAAGAACACTTTATAATCATCGTTTAAATCGATTTCCGAGCATTCCAGATTTATGTCATTGCCATGACTGGTTCCACCATGATCCAGCTTTATATGTGTGAAGAAATTCGGAATAAACAAAATCCGACTTAGCTTGGGGCGAATATGATTTCGCATGCAATGCATTCCAAAGCGACAGGCATTTGTTTTAGTAAAGAACGGGCAGATAGGTTTACTGGGATTAGATTGTACACTGGAGGTGAGTTCTTCGGGAACTTCACCACCCAATTCAATAAAATCGAATATCTTTCCCATCATCTGCTCGTGATCTTGTTTGGCTTGTTCCTCACGTTGTAGGCGTTCTTCACGACGTTGTTTGGCTTTCTGTTGGAGTTCTTCGAATTCTTTTTGAATCCTAAGACGTTCTGCTTCTTTGATAGCAGCAGTTAGTTCCTGCTTTTTCTGTTGCTCACGGAATTGCTTTTCGGCCAGAAGTTCTCGACGCAACCAGAGTTCTTCTTGTTCCTGCCGGTGACGTTCTTCTTGTTCGCGTTCCAGAGCTTCTAGTTCTTCTTGTTCCTGGAGCCATTGAATGTAGTTGGGATCATTCAAACGAGCAGACTCTTCTGAAAATTGTTGATAAGTTTATTAAAAATTTAAATTAAATTGGAATAATTGTAGGTGCAAACCTTCAGCAGCAAGTTTATTCCGTTGTTCTGCAAGTTTTTGGCGAATTCTTTTCCTTCGCAGTTTCTTAACTTCTTTGCGCCATTCTTTGTGTTTTCTATATCGAAATTAATTTAACTTAATTAATGAAATTCATTTAAAAACCATTTAATTTAAAATTTACTTGTTTTTCTTAGGTTGTTCTTCTTCAGCCATTTGTTTTGTAGAAAAAATGACAAATGTCAACTAAAAGACAGCAGCAACAAGCTGTTGAATTAGAATAGGGCTGTTCATTGAACTGAGGTTCGTTCATATCAGAGATAAGTTATTCGATTAAGTATAACAGTTTAACTTATACATTTTGCTCAGTTTCAGAAAATACAACAGCATTTTAAAGACAAGAATATGAACGTACTTATTGTCAGTGTAGCTTTCCAACAGTTATTGGGTTTTGATCTCAGCTAAAAATGGGTTGTGTATATAATGGCAGCATTGCCATAATTGCGTTTTTTTGCTAGTGTTAATTTCTTGTTGATTTATGATAAAAATTCAAATTTGTTGCAAGATTTTTGGGTTTTCAAACAGGGTCAATAAAATACGATTTTATTTATAACATTTATTTTATTATGGGTCATATACACATATATTTCTGTCTTTAAGTGATTCAAAAAACTTCATTATTTTTCCAAAAATCTCGTCCACAGTTGTAATTTTTTTGCTTTTAATGAGTAAAATATTGATAATGGATTTTATGAGAAGTAGTGACATTATACATATATTGTATTCAATTTATTATATGTAGTTTGCACTGCAATTACTACCTTTCTTGGAATCCTCGTGGAAAACTGTCGTTGAACGAAATTGTATAAGAATAATGAGGTAACAAGTAGCCGTCCCAGATATCTATACAAAAATTATTAGAAAAAACAACATATTATTTTAAGGACATTTGGAAAATTTTTTCACTTTAAATTCTTACAGTAAATATCAATGTTCGATCCAATTTAAATAGTCCCGCTCCTGTAAAGCAAACTTTCCTATGAGCCAACTGCATTGAAAGTCGGACAAGTCGTTCACGTAATTCTAAATTTTCAGTAACGTTTAAAAGCTTCGAAACCAATGCTGCACTTTTCTGACTCTAGAACATTAAAATACATATTACAAAATGCATACAAATCAATAATAATTCGTTAAGAACAAAACCATCAAACACTTACCTCCTTTATTGTACTACTGCTTCCTTCAACTATTGCCAAAATAATTATAACATACCAAATCATTTGAATTAGAAAAAATGCAAAAAATTCATGGGCTTCAAAGTATTCCAATCGATTTGGATTCAACATAACCTCCAAAATGTAATAATCATCGAAGAGTATAAACATAAATGATATACCAACAATGGCTACCAATGGATATGTAAAATATTCCTCGATTATCGTGCAAATATCACATAAAAGATTGTGAATATTGGTGATTTCCTTAAGTGATTGACAAGGATTTCGGTGTATCAAAGAATCCATGATGTAACATTTCGATGGTGTTTGTCTATTAGCATTGTCACTCGCAGGCAACTGCAACGGTCCCGTTACCGAATTAAAAGGTAACAATTCAGGTTGATTATTTTGTTCCATTTCATTTTTGAGCATATCTTTAAGTATCTGCAAGAAATTATAACCTCAAAATTAAAAATGTATGTACGAAAACGATAACTGAACTGAACAAGGCAAATTGACACAAAAAATAAACTCCGAGTTATTTACACGATTACAGTCGTTATCAAAAATTTATTTCGTGGTTTATGAATTTAAGCTCGTCAATTTTGATATGTTAACTCAGTTTCAATGAGGGTTTAACACTTAACTAACTAAAATCAAGAATTTTCCTTCATTTTTTTAATATTCCTGAAAATTCTGGGTTGAATAGTTGAGCACTTAAACGTACCTACTAATTTTTCGTTACGTACATTACGTAACGTATCACAAACGATATTAGTTTGATATAACACATTAGACGTGTCCCCCGAAGAAAAATTTCATTAAAATAAATCACAAAATTTCCTTATTAAAATAAGATTAATAACAACTATTGACAACATCCATTCAATATAATAAGTTATACTTACTTTATTCAACATCAAGAATCGACTCTTCACCAAATAAGTAGTGCACATGAATTTAAAAACCATTATAGTTGTGTTGATGTGGGGCAGGGCAAAAGTTGTAAACACCACAAACGATGGCTTAATGCACGCAGACAACAACAAAAAATAACTTATAATCAAATATCCCAAATTGAATGTCATCATCACCGCAGAAATCACAAATGAAAAACACAATATTTTGCCATAATCCAATTTCAGCCCCAATCCCACAAAGATCTCATCCACTATAATGTTTTTTTGAATGATTTGAATAAGTCGATTCCGTTTGAATATGGCGAACCCGAAAATACTCAACATAGCTATGACTCCAGCCATCATCAGGGTAATATCACTCAATTCGGTGATTGTAGTTTTGAAAAAATATCCAATTATGGAATCTCCTTCGTTCAGAGACAGTCCCAGACACAAGGCGTAGAACAGAAAATGTCCAACACTCACGAATAAGCCCGGTGCCGAGGTTTGGACTTCCCTAGCCGAATGCATCCGAAATGGTGCCAAGCCGATTAGCGATATATATACGAGGGGTTTTATTGACTGATAAATGTTATCCGCTTGGGTTAGCCGATGCCAACACTTGAGAGCCATGGTCTTGAAGAAGGACCAACAAAGCACGTCCATTAGGTATGAATTACGGGAATTAACTGAGTGCAAGGTTCTCAACTGAAGGATTACCTACATACATTTATGAAAGTCCATTGATGACTTGACGCAGCAATGTAAGTAGGTGCTAGTCATAATTAAATAGATTAAATTGCCATTCTATTTGTAGTAGCCTCAGGGTGGTGTTGAAGGAGGAACTCAAACTTCAGGAAAAGAATAGTTTTTCCAGGAAAAAATTAATTACCTAGACACTTTATCGAAGACAAAACATATTGAAACAAGTCCAAGATTTTGACATATGTATTACGTTACTTTAGGAAATAAACGGTTTGACACTTGGGACACCTGCACACGGCTCTTTGCATTTGCTTGTGTCTTGTGTGAAACTCAATAGGAAGACTTGTAATCAAGGATTATGGTGCAGGAATTTATCAAAGCACACGAGTTATAAAGACCTGTTTGTGGGAGTGTCAGTCGTATTTTGTATGATGTCAAGTTTTTAACAAACGTGTGCAGGTGGCCTTAAGATTTATAGTTTCTCGTCAACAACATCAACTACAAATGTTTTTGAGTAAAGATAAAAACAATAATCCAAATTAGTTTAATTGTGTAATGGAATAAGGTAGTACGCTACGCAAGGACATCAATCAGTTTTGATATTTTCCTCGAAGAACTAAATGGTTCCGTATATGTTTTTTGTTGTAATTAGAATTTACAACATTATATGATGTTTTCTAATACCTAGCTACATTCTCAATTATGATAAAAGGTTGTTGATATGTCTTTAACGAGTAATGGGATGGCTAAGTTGTTTCTTTTGGGATTTGATACGTTTTTTTAAGAATAAAATAGAATCAATACAGAAGACAAGTTATTAAGTTACGACACTTGAGAGTAAGTTCATGAACAAAATTACTCTTCCTAATTCCGGGACAGTTTCGGGGTCAATGACATTAATTTTTTTTTTTTAATTCCCAAGAAAAACTAAAAGATCAAACAATGTATGTATGTCAAAATATGTGTAAAGTATTGTGTTTTTGGATAAAGAGATCAAGGGTAGTATTTATTTAGTCGAGTTAAGGTTGCAATTAAGTGTGGAAGTGACATAAACCATCAAAATGACTTGTATCAAAATAGTTAAAAAGTGACAGTTGAATTAAAATATGACAAATTTTGTGTTTCATACTTCGTGTTCTTCGCAATCCTATCAACAATAGTATGTATTTGACAATATTTTTGTTAGCCTTCCTGACATTATTATGACAGAAGTTAAAGTTGAATTGTTGTTTGTTAAAAATCTAAACACGAAATCTATTTATATGAAAATAAAATTTGCAATTTTATTTAAATGCATTACATACATATACTTTACTACATATGTATTTGAACAATTGATTAAATTACAAATAAACAGACAAAAATAAAGATAAAGTTGTGGCTTATCAATTAAACGAGTAAACGAGTATATAGGAACATATTCAATTACGTCCAATGAGTGTTTGATTACCAATAATTGTTGCATTATTTGTATTTTGTCCGAAACTGCATGGAACTGGACCATTGGGAGTGCTTGAAGTAAATTGTAGTAGAATTATCAAATATGTTGTTAGTGCTCCAGATATCTGTCAAAAATAGACCATAATATTCCATTAGGTTCTTAATTTGTTGAACGAACTAAAAAGTACCGTAAAATAAAGTGTCCTATCAATATTAAACAGTCCAGCTGCAGTAAAATTAATCTTCAAATGCATCAATTGCATTGAAAATTGTTGTAACTTCTCTTTGACATCAGGAGTTTTTGCCTTATTCAATAGACCATGAACTATGCCTCCGGTTTGTTCACTCTTAAATAAAACATGTACTTTGAATATGAAACAAGTAGATTCTTTCAAAAACTACTCACCTTCTTTATAGCTCGATTACTCCCCTCAACAATCGATATAATAGCAATTAAATACAAAATCATCTGACACGAAAAGAACGTTACAAATTCGACAGTTTTAAATTTACTTTCACGTTTCGATTTTCCCAATAAAGTTTCCAAAACATAATATGCATCAAAGACAATTATCAAAAATGCAATCGAAATAATTGTTAACAATTGATAGGTGAAATATTTGTTAGCTGTTGAAGCTGCTTCACAGATGAGATGATGAATTTCCATTGATTCGTGAATTATCTCACAGGGATTCTTTGTAACAATTGTGTACATTGAAAATGAATCCAAACAATTGAGTGAACGACTTTTTGCTGAAATTGATCGGATTTTTCGGTTTTCCCATTGATTTGATAGATTTTTAAGGACCTGCAAAGAAAGAGGTTTTTTGGAGATGTTAGAATGCGGTTGTTTAATTGATCTTTTAAATATAAAATAAGTTTCTGAAATTAAGTCCCATTATTTTCAATTTTAGTTAGTAATGTACTTAATTCCCATGTTCCAATTAACCAAAAACTAAGAAACGTCATTTTGTACATATGTGTACTATTAATTTTTACAATTTTCTGTTATATGAGCACTTTCAATGCTAGCCAAATTATTATAACTGTCATAACATCTCAAGTGACGCTTTTTTGCAAAGTGACGTCACGTAAAAAAACGTCATCTCATTATTATAAAAAGAAAAAGCAAAAGCAAAAGAAACAGAACTATTTTATGGTTCCATCATACGAGAATAATACCTTATGTAAACACGTCAAATATTCCGTTATCTTTTGTGTTATAGATGTAAAAACTATTGCTATGCTTGTTAACAATAAACACGGACCGAAAAATGCCATTTTAGCTGACGTCTCCGGTCGAATGTCATATCTCGTGAAAAGTCCATAATTACTCGCCAATATAAAAGTCACATTCAAAATTATCAAAATCATCATGTGCCGTATTAATAACATCACTGAATGTTTATTATTCAAACATATTCCAATTCCAATACAACCGTTTTCGATAACTGACAATAAAGTCACACAGTTAGCTAAAGCTTCTCTTTCTAAAATGGCAACCACAATTGTAGTTGTCAGTCCAATTACTCCATTGGTTTTTTGCATCCCGTCGGCAATTTTCGAGACTTCAGTTTGGAAAAAATACGACATAACCGAATTTTCAGTGCTCAATATATTGTAAAAAACAAATGCGTACGAAATTAGACGAACCAGCATATTTGCAATTGCAACATATGACGTTCGCACTGAACGATTCCCGAAAGAACCATAAATATTTACGGGAATAATTCCGTAGAGAATCGAAACCATGAACATTGGTTGGAGTGTTGCATAGACATCCTTAGGATTCGTAATATCCTGGAAACGAGCTTTAATAAAGCGAAGAATTTTCCACATTGTCAACTGTCAAAGAAGCTATAGGGTTGACTAAATAAGGTACCTTAATGTTTTAACCATACTCGTCTGCGTGGGTGCGTCTACGAGCGAGTTAATCGAATTTCAACAGTGCGTTTGTGGTATCAACGAATGGTAATTTAAATAAATAATCAAAATTATCATTTCCACGAGTAGGTATATGCATAATGAATGGGAATGCGAGATATGCCTTCAATTATATAAATTAATCCCCTGGAGGTTGTGTAGTCAGGTAGTATAAAGACTTCTTCGATTTCTCAGCCAAATTAGTGGAATTTTGACACCCATTGTAAGAAGAAGCACTTCACTTGGAATCCGAAATTAATTATTATTAACTCTCTCTTTTACTTACCCGATTTAAAGACTCCAAATATTCGATTAAGATGAACAAAAAACACACAAACATCATTCCTATGGCTGTCAACAAGAGACCAGGTGAAAAAAAAGAAAAACACTCAGCACAATCTGGCCAAATTCCATTGCGTACAAGAATCCCAAAAACCGTGTAAGCCAAATAGAGAATATTCAAAACACAAGGCCAAAACATCAACGCCCATATTGCCATCGTAGTTCTCATATAACGCGACTTCCGTCCGAGATATTGCAAATGACAATCGATTCTAGCCAAGGCGTAAATGCAGAACCTTAATTCTTGCCTTTTGGCCATGGCTATCAGGAGTACGAGTATGGATCCGATCATTCCGTTCAACTTTTGCAACAAATTACCAAGTTTTGAAAGTGGAGTTAGGAAGAAATAAGAAAGTATACATTTGCTGTTGAAAAATGCCATCGTAAAGACTATAAAAAGTGACAACACTCTAATCGTCATGTAGAAGTTGATGAATTTGGAACTTTCAAGTCGGCGGCGGCGGCGGCGAGTCTGGTTGGGAAGGTAATCCAATCTGTTCTGAATTGTGAACGGCATTATTCCGAGAACCAAGGATATAGCGAATAGTGGTTGCAATGTGGCGTAGACATCCTGGGGATTGGTTAAATCTTTGATGAAACTTAAGATGCACATTCGCATGGTGCAAACTGCAAGAACAAACTAAAGTCGAAGTGCCCAAGTAGTGCGAACGAAAAAAAATAAGGAAGTATATTAATTTAATTCAATTCGCTTGGTTTTAACTGTACAATTACTTAAATGGATATGCAGTATAATTATGATGATTGATCAAAAGAAAAAAATTTAATGTTTATTAAATTTTTAAATTCATTCCAGTCGATTGAATAGAAGATGAAGGTATGAACTTTTTTCACAAATTTTTGCTCGACTGTAAATCGAGATTGACTTATTGATTTTCTTTTAATTAAAACCGTTTTTCTACTGTCTCTATTTTAAGAAACTTGGATGTAATTTTTATTAGTTTTATGCCAATTGATGGACACTCCAAGTAAATACAATTTTGGTCAAAGTCGGAAATGGAATTCTTAAGTTGAAAATTGGTTTTGTTTAATCTCGGTTTAGAAGTATTAATTCAAAGGTTTAAATATACATATTTAAAATACGTACCTTATTCATCAATTCCAAATACTCGCTTATAACGAAGACAAAACACACAAACATCATGCTTATAGCTGTTAGCATTAAGCACGGTGAAAAAAATGCCATACATTCCGCCGTATAAGGCCATATTCCATTACGTATTAGAATCCCATAAACCGTATAGGCGGTATAAAGAACATTCAACACAAACGGCGAAAACATCAGAATCCATATTATCATTGTAGTTCTCATATATCCCGGATTTATACGATTGTATTTGCAGCGAAAATCAATTTCAGCCAAAGCATAAATGCAAGCTTTCAAAGTATCCTTTTTACATATGCCCAAGAGCAAACAAAGAATAGTTCCAAACATTCCGTTGACTTTTTGCAACATGTCACTTAATTTTGACAGTGGATTCAAAAAGAAATACGAAAGTATGAATTCGCAACGCATGAAAGCGAAAATGAAACACAACGTAAGTGCAACGATGCGAAATATCAATAAGAATTTGATGTTAGTTGACGAATCAAGATGGCGATTTCTTATTTCGCCCTGAATTGTCAGCGGCATTATTCCGAGAATCAAGGATATGACGAACAATGGTTGCAAGGTTGCATAAATGTCTTGAGGGTATTCAATGTCTTTGAAAATACTCAAAATAAACGACCACATGATGAAAGGAATAAAATGTTACTAATGAGTTCCTAGTATAAAGGTTTCTAAATTCACAGAGAAGAAAGTTTATTCAACTATGACGAAACAATTACTTAATTGCACATTGGCCAAATGCTATCAAGATTTAAATCAAACACTGGTCAAACTCTTCTCCATTGAACATAAACCTTACAAATGTCATATCTGGCTTGTCAAGCAAAAAAAAATGTCTTACGTATGTCAATTTACATTAATATCTTGATTGAAATGTTTGCTTTTTTGTTGCTTATCAGAAACTAATAAGTTAATTGACGTTGTTCACATTGAACTCTTATTTTCGGCGACTTATTTTGACAGTTCATCAATTAATATCACTTAGTATTCATTTTTAGACGTTTATGCATTAATTTGTTATCTCTGCCAGAGTGTCGGGATATCAAGTAACAGTAATAATGTCAAAATATAAACCGTTTAAAAAAATGCTTTAAATGTCAATCTTTATAGTTTTACGTCAGGGTGTCGTTAAATGGATACAATATTTGAATCGGTGGTCAATTATGTTATTTCTTATTGGAAATGTGAAAACTGTCACTGGAATTCTAAGGCAGTGCACACATTCGCCCTTTTAAAGCGTTTGATTGATCATATTGATCATTGAAAAACGACAATGAAATGATTACTGTGTTTGTGAAAGTTCATCAAGAACATCCTAATTTTCCAACGATAGATGTCATTTTAACCTACCTTAAGCTTGTTGTAAGCTGTCAAAATAATTTGTTTACGGGTGCCAACACCCATACAATTTTTTTTTTTGCATCATTTTAAATAGTTCAACATTTTTCTTTTGGGTAAAAGAAACTATTTGTAGAATACCTTACCTTATTAACCATTCGAAACCGCTGCTTCAGCCGTATCATGCAAGCTGTGAACAACGTCACAACAGCCAAAAGAAATACATGAGGTGAAAAGAAAGAAACATTTGCTGCTAACGATGACCAAATTCCGTTTTTAAACAAAAGCCCAAAACTACTCAGAATGTAGAGCAAATTCAATCCCAGAACAGCCACAATTTGAGCATGAACAAGCCTCTGGGCATATTGATAGTTCAAACTCACTCCCAAATCCAGCAATTTCACATCAACTATCGCCATCGTATGCAACAAACGAATTATCTCTTTCTTTTCGAACAATGACATGCCGATCAGGGTCACCATCCCGAACATTCCGATAAACGTTTGCAAGGTATTGCCAATTCTTGAGATTTCAGTTTGAAAGAAATAAGCAACTATCGATTCGTTTTTGACAAATGCGTATAAAAAACAAAACATAAACAGCATCAAATGAATGGCGGCGTTCATAAAACCAAAATAATTAACGCGTATCTGACGTTTACCCGGTGGGCCCTTAATCAAAAAAGGTGTCAGGCCCATAACAAAGAGAATTATAAATAATGTCTTAATCGATCCATACGAATCGGTGGGGCTAAAAAGTTCCTTCCAAAAGGCTGAGCCCATTATACGAATAAATTCCGAGGTCACAAACGCGAACAAAAATGATTTGGAGTTTGAATATTTTCAACTGAAGCTATTTCGGTGATTAAGGATACGTTTTATATAAAAGTTTCCGATTGATCGTGATGGGTAATTACTTACAAAACTGTGTGAGCTTCATAATTGACAACCTTAATGGTCTTCAATTTAGAAAGGCAATCATATTTTATACTCATGTAGGAGAGGATATCAAACTTAGAATGTCAACAACTTGACTTGTGGCTAATGAATAATAAAGTTTTCCTGATACAAATTGACCTGAAAGTGTTAAAAAGAAAAATACTTATAATGTATACTCGTATGGGAAGACACGCGAGACGATCCAATTGAATCATACTTACACCGAATTAAATTCAATCAACTAAGTGGATAAATAAAGTTATGACAAGCAATTACCAATTTTGGAAGAAAGACGGTGAAGGTGAATGTAATTGACCTTTTGTTAGCTGATTTATTTAAACGTTTGTTTGGAAGGAGTTACTTATCATGGCAGGTTTTACTTACATCGACAAAGTTTGGGTTCTTTTTTCGGGAATAGAATTACTTTTGAAATTTTTTAACGAAAGTAGTGTCCATTTTCAATTATGGCGTCTCTTCAAAATTTGCTGTCAAAATTTTAAGGAAAATACTTTTCGTGACATTTTATTGTTTTAAACAAAATGTAACTGTATAGTTATGGTTCACTGTAATATAATGTACATAATGGAGATTTGTGACTTGTTACTATTTTAAGGCAACATTTTTTAGGATGCCATCATAACATAAAAACAAATTCAGATCTGTCATTCGTGAAAGGTCAATGTTTTGATAATTTATTCACATGGGTGCGTTCACTGAAATTGTATTAAAGTTTAATTCGGTTTATTTGTAAAATGGCTTTTATTAATTGCGGACTTTACTTGGGTATAATTTGCAGGAAATAGAAATACATATGTATGAGTAAACTAATGACTTCATTCAGTACTCGATTATGGGACGTATTATCACTCGAGAGTAGAATATTCGCCTAAAGTCGAATGTTTTGGAGAATTAACAGTTTGGTGATATATTTCAAAGTTACCAAGAATTACAGTTTCGACCGATTCTGACAGAACGACATTTCAATTCGCCAAATTTTTGAAGTTTAAGGCGAACGTCAACTTGGCGAATCGCAAACACTAGTGCGAAAACGTCAAATTCGCTTTATTTTAGGCGACTAGCGAGTGATAATACTGCCCTATTTCTGTAGATAAATTTTAAAATAAAATTATTCGAGTACATATTTCCAATAGCAGCTATAGAAGCTCATATATACAAGATTTTTTTTACACAAAAGCACGAATACAATAAAATTGAAAAAATGTATTATCATTTACAGGTCAAAAATCATTATTGAGAGGTAATTCAAAATAAAATTCAAAACATCAAACTTCATGAAAGTGAAAATGATAAACTTTCAATCTTTATCCAAGCGTAGTTATTCAAACAAAGCCAATTGATTTTAATCAAAACCTGTTCATTTAAAATTGTATTTTTTTTTATCTTTCATCTTTTTTTTCACTAATTCTCACTTCCTCATACCTGATTGAGCATTATAATTCTCATTTCCAGTGTTCTCGTAATACAACTGTACAATGACATCGCCACCGATAACACCGAATGCTGAAGCACAAACGTCACATAGAGCGCAAAAGATGGCCGAATATCAACCGATTTCATTAATTCAAAACACCCAATAATATAAACTGAATTTAATATCAACAAACTTATCATCAATCCGTAAGCATATCGATATATTTTACTATAATTTATCTCCACCCCGATATCCTTTAATTGATCATCGATAAAACAATAAAATGTCAAGACTTTTTCCAAACGATGTTTTGGCACAATGGCCGATATGTAAATGACAGTTACACCAATGAATCCGCTCAAAACTTGCATAAAATCGCCAACATACGAAACTCGAGTTCGAAAAAAATATCCCACCACCGATTCACAGTCATTGGCCAGAGTGACAGCATAACACGCTCCATACATGACAATATGGAATAAGGCATTCAAATAACCAAACACGGAGTTTTTGAGTCTTTTAATGCCATTGGCGTCCTGAACGATGTAAAAGGGGGTTAAGCCTTGGAAGTAGGTGACGTAGAATAACGGTTGAAAACACTCGTGCAATTGATTGGCAGTGAAAAACTGACGGGCCCATCTTCGCAATGGCATACCGCAACGCGTATCTTAGACACTTTGCCTTATTCGAGTTGTGGCCTGGTCAACGGATTTCAAAACACTAAGTGCAAGTTGAACATGTTAAGTTGTCATCACCATGTCGTCCTTCCTGGCTAAGGGATAATGAAAATGGACATTTATGAGTCTAAAAATATCATCAGCATACACACGTAGTTTGTCATCAACATTCCAACAGGTGGTAAGCAGTTTACATATGAGTTAGATTACCTATCGGTGGGAATTGGAATACGTTTGTATTGAAAATGGATATGATATGATTCTGGAATTACATAATGGCATATACAATGGACATCATAAACGCTGGTCAACACCCATGTGTATAAATGATACCCATTAATTTATTTATGTGTTTTTTTTTGCTGCTTCTTTTCTCCGAAGTTAATTAATTAAACCGCGAACAAAAGTAATTAAGGGAGACTTTTTTTTTTGGTAACTATTTTTTTTCAATTACTTTAATACAAAGCAGATATACATTGGTATACAAATATTGGTTTATGTTTAAGGAACGTAATATATAATTGAAATTAATTCATTAATACATTTGATCATTTTTTTATTCTCGTATTGGCTTGATTGCTAAATGTTTTATTAAAAAGTAGAATCAAATTTCAATTGGGGAGACTAACATCGATTCACACTAAAAAGCTTTTAAGAACAAAGGAGAAATTCAAACCCTCCATACCTTTGGAGAACTATTTTCAGGTGAAATTTCCTGTCACTCCTTTTTCTCTTCAGCAAAATTCTACTTTAATTTTTGATACTCGTATTATGCTTAACTTTGAACTTCTGTGAAAAAAAAAAATCTTAGACGAAAGACAAATATATTTTCATATGCAAACATTTTTACCCTCATTTTATATTCAATAAAAATGGGCGTGTTTGTGACAGTTAGGGGATTTTTTCACTTTAACCTTACTTCACTCGAAAAATCTTAATTTCTCATAAACCATCGAAACCAGATTTTAAGCTAATATTTGGTATAATGGCATAAAAAATTGTTTGGCTTATATCAATCACATTTATCTTCCTTTTAACCACCAAATGACAAATTGAATTTTGAGTACAAGGCAAACTTCAAATGACCTCTTGACGTTTGTGAATGTCAGAAGAAAATAGTTTATTAAGTTCAATTATGACATTTGTATGATGCCACAACATTTAAAAATTAAGATTATGACTTAAAAACTTACAGCATTCAAAAGCTCCATTCTCCCAATGACCGATTCAATCAGCGACTTAATTATACAAACTCCTATAGCCAATCCATTCAATTGCATAAAAACTGTACCACATAAACAAAATGACGGATAAACATCCATTCTCCGCAATAAATAAAAAAATCCAAATGTAAAAGAAACATTGATAAAAATAAAAATTCCCAAATTCAATATCAATGCACGTAGTAATGGTGAATAGTTCTTTTTCAAACCGATTCTGTTCAAACCATCATCAATAAAAATGTGAATTTCGAAAACTTTCAACAACAACCATTTGTTATAAGTCGAATATACTTGCACTACAGTCGCACCCACAATTCCACTTATTGCCAAAATTATATTGCTAAATTTTGCCACTTCGGTTTTTAAGAAATAACCAATAACAGTTTCATTGTGGATTGCCGTGTAGACATAACACCCCAAGTAGGTAACGCAGTAGAACAGCGGGATCAGAACGCCCATAAGAGAGTCCTTGACGAGTCTTGTTCCGCGTTTTTCAATGACAATGCGAAAGGGTGTAACTCCAAAGAGATAGGCAATCATCAGCATTGGCTGTATGGACTCCAAGTAGCTGTTATATCTGGTACCATTTTTAAATCTGTTATAAAGTGACATGGTTTGTGCAGGTGGCGCTGCAGGAGCTGGTCACGAGCGAATGGAACGATTGGAAAGCCGATACACAACTGAATATGAGGATTGAGTAAATGGAAGACCTCTGTGTAGTGAAGGTTTGTGTTGATAGCTCTGTCATTAGATGTGTATTCATTAGATCCATATCAATTAATGAGTACGAGTATTAATAAATTTACAATTCTGTTTTTTTTTGTCCTCTCAAAGCTATAGTTTTAATTAAATTGAAAAAAAATCATCGAAGTAAGTAATCATGGTATTTAAAAAAAGTTTTTAGAGACGAAACTTGATGGAGTTTTATACTTCTGAAATAAAAATTCTTATTTTTTTTTAACTTACCAAATTCAAAATATCAATTCTCCAACTTATCAATACCACAACACTCCAAAACAACAAACAAAACAAACACGATCCATTGATTTGTATGAAAAAAGTTATACACAAACGAAAATCTACCGTTATATTCATGCTTTTCATCAAAGAAATTAATCCACAAACACAAATTAAAAAAACCGTCACACTTAATACCATCAAAACGAATGAATAACGTACAAAATACGAATAATGTGGAGTTGCGCCAATTTTTCGCAGATTTTTATCAGTTTCATCGAGAATGGAAAATGTTTTTCATAAGATTCGATTTGTTGCCATTCCCGAAATGCAAATATAGAAAACACCAAATATACCGCTGACAATTTCGATTAAACTTCCGTATTTCGAAACGTGAGTTTTCATAAAATCTCCGACTAAAGTTTTACCGTTGTCCATAAGTGCAAAGACAAAGCAGCCAGCGAAAACGGTTGAGTAGAAAAGTGGAAAGAAAAATCCCAACGATCGGGTTTCTATTTGTTGGGCGCCATTTCTTTTGGTAACAACACGAAACGATGTTAGACCGGAAAGAAAAGTTAGATTCAACAATGGTTGAAGGGATTCGAAGAAACTATTGGCTGATAACAAAGATCTGAAACGGTTCATTGTTGTAGCAAACGAGGACGGATGAAATCCTTTTTCAACCAGAGTTGATATAAAAGTGAAAAGTATGAAGAATATTTTACTAATTTCGGAAGAGAACAATAATATAATTATTCAAATGGTCAGGAACCAATAATATAGAAAGTGCGTGTCAGTTATCATTGATGGAACAAATGGGTAGTATATTTTTGGAACATTCAACCCCAAGGATATGTATCAACAGGTTTGGTTAATATGGATGGATGATGACCAAAATACATTTTAGAGGGATTAATTTCTAGTGAGTAAATTAGGAAAAGTATTGATTTAATTATTATGTACTATTTTGTCTAGAAACATACTCTATTGTTATCCAGTTTAGAGAATTTAAAAGTTTTTACATTTTTCCACTTACCACATTTAATCTGACCCATCTCCAGTAAAACGACCTCGTTACACACCAAAACAAATTAACACTCAAACACAATGCATTATGCTGCATACAAAATGCCACACACAAGCAATACGAAGGAGTCACATCCATTTCTCGTAAAATTCTCAAACAAACATAACAAAAAATACAATTCACAAATAATGCCCCGCTAAGGAACATGCTAACCGATTGCATTATTTTCGTGTAATTTATGTCAAATCCCAAATTCTGCAAATGTTTATCGACTCCTTTAAGAATTGGCAGTATTCTCAAAAAACAAGAATTTTTTTGAATTGCAGTTAAATAAATCACCATGCCACAAATTACAACACTTATTGTCTGAATCAAACATGATAATTCTGTAATTTCTGTTCGCAAAAAATAACCGATTACCGATTCGTTGTTTTTAAAAGTCCAAATATAACAAACGCCATAGACGGAACAGTGTAGAATTGAATTTAAATAACCGACTAATGTTGTTCGCGCTCGTTTGGTTCCATCTTTTTCGGCGACTATTCGAAATGGCGTAATACCATTGATAAATGTTAACCAAAAAGTTATTTGCAGAGATTCATAGTAGTTTTCGACTACGAAGAAATGTTTTACACGATTGAACGGAAACATCTTTGAGATGTCTATTGTTGTTATGAAAAAAAAACACGTTGACGCCTTGGTGTACCTCGAACAACTGAATTTGTGAAATCGAAGGAGAAGTAATTAGTGTTTGGTCGGAACGGATGAAAATACAATCAACATAATTAACAAGGACCCTTTTTTTTTGAGCTTTGATATTTAAATGTATATCGAAAAGTAATATTATACAAAATACACTTATTTGACTTGACCTGTTTAACCCTTTAGATTTATGAATACAAAACATTCATTATTTCTATAATTGAATGACATTTTCAATTAAGAACGCGTTGTTAGATAAACAGCTTGTTTTTATTTTACATATAAAGAAGAGGGTTTAAGTCGTCAATAAAAAAACTGCTGAGAATAAGCCAAGTATACAAACATTGCCTACAAAAATACGAGAAAAAATATAAAAGTATCAAACTCTCATAAAAATCAGTTCAGCAGTTTTGAACATTTTTCTAAAAAACACACAAAATATACAAAAGACATACAACCAAAAGCTTCCAAATCATTAAGAGCAATAAAACTTAAATCTATGATTATAAATCCGTGAAAAAAAAAAATAATCACGCACAACCATTGACATTAGAAAAATGATTTTTTATTATGACTTAATCAAATATTGCATTTGAATTGAATTGGTATTAACTATTGAACATCTGCATTGAACATTAAATAAATTATAGCTGCAAATTAGCAATAATAGCAGATGATGGCAGAGACGCATTTGTATTTGTAATTGTACACGAAAATCATTTCAATAAGCCTCTTTGGTCTTTTATAAATCTCTTTACACGTTCATTTTATTACATTGTAATACAAATTTAATACTGTTTTTTATTTGCAACTTACACAATAAATAATTTGAAAGGCTGATGATTGCTGGCTGAACACAAATGGAAAAGTGAATTTTTGAGACTAATATCATACTTTGCAGTTATTTAATTTTGTTTGAGCTAAATGTTGAGCTGTTTTAGTTCTTCCAAGTTTTTTAATTAAATAAAACTAATTAGAATAACCTAACCAAAGGGTTGTGTAAAACAACAAATAAATACTAAAATATTCTCTTGAAATTGCTCGTGTGAAAAATGGATCCCTAAAACCTTGTGCATTTTATGACCAACATCCCGCACTCGTGATTATAGAGTATACAAATTTTATTGTCATATTGTGCTCTATAAAAAAAAACGTATTGTTATGAAACATGATTAAAATCTACTAAGTGTTGGGGTCGCCTCAAACGTATAATTACAATTAGAAACCACACAAAACAAAAGAGTTGAGCAACGAACTTAATTAAAAAAACAACAATTGGCACCTCTCCTTATTAAAATGTCCCACAATTCAACTCAGCAACCATCAATTACCAAAAGATCCAACCACACATTACTGTTTTTCTGTGTTTTTGTACATCATGTAATAAATCTAATAAATGGAAACCAAAATTGTATTCTTCAGGAAACTAAACACAAAAAACATGAAGAACTCTTTTGAACGAACAGTAAAACCTAATTGCCCTCGTGTGCCACCTGCACGCCACCTCTTAAGTCTAAGATTTCCACGCGGGGAAATCATTATATTCATTACCCCCCAAATAATAATAATGGCAAATGTTCATTAAGCAAAAATGCCATACTAACATCAAATTATATGCTACCGTTATTGTGACACTATCCTCTGGCAGAAACAAACTGACAGATGTCTGTGATGATGTCTAACCCTGAATTAGCTTGATGACCGGTAGAGGTCGTTGTCGGTGATGATATTTCAAAGAAAATAAATCTAAATTATATATTCTTGTCATTGTTTTTTTTATAAAAAAAAAAAAAACAGAAAAGGTCCAAAACCAATCGAATAAAAACTACGGCAATCAACCATAAAGAGCGAAGAGCAGCAGATGACTCTCGATTGCACAACAATGCATTGGATTCTTCATCATTCTGCCATAATGGCTGACAATGTGGTGATGATTTACTCATACAAAACTCTGCAAACGGCAGCCACCATCTGAGGAATCTAGCTGCTATCCACCAGATGCATATGGAAGCATAAATGTATAAGCTCACCTGTCTTGGGGAATGTTTTGCATCGTTGCAAAGTTCCAAAATGAAAATTGGGGAGACTGGGATATCCGGAGTTATCAGGATTGTTCGGATATCATTTATTCCATTATCATATATGTGTTCGGATATCTACAGATCAAAATGGTTTTCTGATATTTTTTTATGCCCTTTGAAAAATTCTACCCTAAGAAGATAAATAACAATAAAATTATTGACAGGTTTAAAAAGAATTAAACTTTTTTAAAAGGTATTATCGACTTGACCCGTGGTCTCCTCTACTCCGCTAATCAGCTTTGATTTAAGATCTCCGTACATTCACACTCCGAACGGATTCGTTCCTGATAACATTGCATCTCCTCACACAACATGCTCGTATGCGGTCGGTATATGGTGGGGTTAAGATGGCGTCAAATTGCATAACACCATCTAGCAACTGCAAAAATTTTCGCTCACCAACAATGTGTCGACGATGAAGACGACGAACGTGACGTTTGAGGTTGGTATAAAATATGTACATATATGTAATTTTTTGCGCCCAGCCATAAGAAGAAGTGTCTTCACTTTCTTAAGAAGCTAATTGGTAGTAGATTTTTTGTTTTCGTTTCGTTTCTTTTTTTTAGACCAAGTCACGACGATTAACCATGAGAATATTCCCATGTTAAACATGGCAAATTCATTATACATATTATTGTTTATCCTAACAATACACGCATTTCCAAATAAAAACCACAAAAGAAAAACAAAACAAAACAAAAGAATTCCCATCAAGAAGTGAGTTATAGTGTAAACAGAGCTTAAATGGTAGCATTCAGCCACTTGTACATGATGCGGTATTACACTATGTAATTGACAGTTGCTGATGGTGCGAAAATATGTAATTCAAATCGTGTTATTAATAGCGGTCGAACGTGTGAGGGTGATTAATATTTATACGCACGCTCACGCAACACTAAACCTCACATTAACCCACAACTTAAGGCTCTGTATAGATGCTTCGATACAAATCGTTTGTTTCTTTTTTTGTTTTGGTTTGATTTTGTGCAAAAAAAAAAACACATAAACGATGATTGATATTGACCTTTCATATATTATGATCGATTTTTCATAATACATCAATCTCAAGAATGCTTCATTTCAAATTCATTTCATTTGGATTGAGATTGATACTCTTTGGAATACTTACATATATGCATCATTGAGCATCCATCGATCGGCTTCCTGAGGCAAAATGTGTACAATATAATTAGTGTTTTTGGTTAAGTTTTGCATTAGTGATTTTCAAGTGTTGTTCGATCTTTAGATAAATGATGGATTTGTATAGTTTTGTAAGGCAATTATTATGTAGTTTAACATAATTATACCGTGATGTTGTTTTTTTTATTTTATTATATTAGATTGCGTTCAAGTTCAAACTGCAATATTTATGGCAGTGAGGAGATCTACCAAGGTTCAAGAAGATTACTAAACGTGCCGAAACATTCAAGTTGCAATTAAGAGCTTTTCAATTCGTTCAAATGAAGAATAATAAGTTCAATTTTGAAATGTTTCTATATGTCTATGAATGACTTTGGCGGTATTGTGACTGTAAATTAACACTTACTGTTAAATTATACTTCCTTAGAATTGATTATACAATTTTGTGTTTTTGAAGATAAAATTAACAAAAAATAAGAGACAGTTTGAAGAATTGAGGAATTATTGGTAAAACAAGCTGATGTCAATTCCGCAAAACCTTGAAATTCATGGAAGTTCACTACTCCATTATCAACCACTTCATTAACTCATGAGAAAATTTTTAAAAGATTACAGAACTAATTATTTTAAAATCTAACTTCAATTCTTGAAATAAATTTAAACTTAAATGGTGGAACCTTCATATTTTGTATAGTATTTGAAAATCTTTGCATTATAGGTTCGACTTTTGTAAATATAAGGTACTTTTCTTGACAACATAAAAAGAAGTGGCCCCAAATGACAACCCTGAGGTACCCCGATTTTGCATCCAATAGATTGACTGTATATGTCCGTCAAAAAATCATTCGGCTTTATTTTGTTTTTTGCAATAAAATAGTGATGAAAAAGCTTACCAACATTAATATATTCGAGATGTGGTGCCAACAAGACGTCTAGATGTCTTGTTAAATCTTTTCAGCCATCCTCTCCATTGATGCAGTTATTAAATCATTATGATTGAAAGTTCCTTATTCCCCATGAGACAGATGTCAGTTTTATCAAATTGTCACTATATGGGATAACATGACTGACAATTGAACTATCTTTGACATTTAGTTAAAAAAAAAATTTTATTATTGTGACAGGTTTAAGACAAACCAATAGTTTCTTATGGTTGGGATTAAACTGCAAGGCTTTTGATTAACAATTTTGTCTAGAAAAAGATAGACATGATATAATGTCACTATAAATCTATGTTGGGTTAGTCTGTCAAATTTTAGAACTAGAGATGTGACATTTGATATGTTTAGTTTGGTTTTCATCAATTATAATGCTTTCATTCCACAAATTTAAAACACATACTTTTGTTCTTTGATTGGTCCTAATTTTTTATTTCGCACTTAAATAATGTCAAATTTATCATAAATTAATTTCAATTTCAATTTCAAATAATCCGAAACGAATGAGCATTAAATTGAAGGTGAAAAGACAAATTATTGTACAAAACTCATGTCCCAGGGTAACTTGTAAATTTGTTTGGATAATTTCCTTCCGTGGTAAAAATAAAGAAAACACAATGGTCAAAAAGCATTTTTAACATAAGGTTAAACAAAAACTAATTGATGGCTACAACTTCAAGTGCATACTAAAAAAAAATTAACACACATAACTTTGAGGAAATAATAATTAAAAAGTCATAAGTCATGTCTGAAGCTTAAGCTTTTTAACTTAAACAGTAAATGATTATACTTAAGGAGGAAGATCCAAACTGTTTTGGTTTTAAAGTGCAAAAATAAACAAATAATATTTGCAAAAATATTTACCCAGACAAATACCATTGAGGGTATCTACATATTATTGTTTCTTAATTCCATTTCAAATATGTAGTTTGGTACCCACTGTCTACCTTTGTTGGCGTTGAAAACTCAAAGCTTAATAGTCTTATTAACTCCTATAATATCTCATTAACTTCCACTCTTTTCTATTAAAATTATTATTTCTTTTGTTGTTGTTTAATTTTCACTTTCTGTCGAATGCCCCTGGGCAATATTCGTTGTTTGAAAGTATAGGTACTTGTAATCGTAAGCGTGGGATAATCTTTCTTTACACTTTAATCTGTCAAATATTTTACTGGTTATTTTACAATTACCCAAAGTATTGCCTAATACACCTCTCTGATGTGGCACCCACCCCGCAATGGTTAATAATATGTAAGTATTTGACAATAATAAAGAAAAAGAAGTTTGTTTGCTTCTGTGTATGAAAAGTATATACATACGAGTATAACAACAACTACAAACATACAATTAGGCATCTTTTCGGAATTTCATCGCTGAACATTTTTAACAACACACGTAAGAAACCTCTTCCGTGAATAAGAGTTTTCACTTTTCGCGCACAAACGAGGTCTGATGGTGTTTGAGTTATTTTTTTTTTTTTATTCAGGTACGGTTACTGAAAGGGGATGTCAATGAGTTTTTACTTGGATGTTTTGACAGTTCAAAGCTGACATTTTGGGTTATCTTCTGTCAATGTGCCTACGTTCGATCAAACTGAACTTTTTTTAAGATCGTGGCAATAGTTAGAAAATACAACAAACACACCTATTTTTTTTAATTTTCTTAAAATGACATCTGATTTGACATTACCATCACAATCAAATTAAATGTCAAATTGGCAGTATAATAGGTCATTCAAATATTTCATATTAACTGATCTGAACAGTAATTTGGAACTGAATGCTAATTTGTTGCCATGTTATGAGTGATGATTGTCCCCCTTAAGTCGGAATTTGAGATACCTCCCTGCTGGAGATGATTTTCATGAAAGAAGTCAGGAAGTTATAGGAAGTCTATGATAAATTATGAACTAACGAAGAAGCTATTGAAATGTTTTCTTCGTTACTTTTTTTCTTTTTTTTACATTTTTATTGAATTTTCAGTAAATTATACTCCCTTGTAGTTAAAAATAAAAAAATCTGTTTTTTTCATGTTATACAATAAATTAATTAAAGAATATGAAGATGAAAATGCAATTCACATGATGATGCATTTATTCGTATAAAATTAAAAATAAAAACATTTATTATTTATGTACCAGTACTAGACATAGACATTAGGTGCATATTACTGCAAGCTAAACTAGGTCGATCATTTAATCTATGCTTTAGTCCGAGGTTGACTGCTTGGTTGATGATGATGATGATGATGGGATAAACATTATGATCATGATGACGATGATGATGCCACACTTACTTAGTTATTAGTTATTAAAACACAAAAAATAAAATTTCAACCAGTTATTGTTGATCGTTTTCTTCTAAGTTTCGTTGAAACATCTTCAAAAAGCGATTGTCTGACCTTAAAACTAGTATTCCATAATTGTGATTTACACTATGTGCAGTGCATTTACAAAACAAAAAAACAAAAAACATGAAAAATTGAAAGTATATGCATCTGGGGAGAATTTAGAATTTAATTTTATACAGCAATCTATAGTGTATCTTCTTTTATTGAAATGAATTGCTTTATTGTTAAACAATTAGTTCTAGGTTAATTGTAGGTTAATTTGAATAATTTGAAGGTTATGTTATAGGCCTAAAAATATAATTTAATTGATTTAAATTTCCATTACTATTTTTGCTCATAAATACATACTTATTCTTATTATTTAATTATTATTAAATTCCATAATCAATAAGAAACGTTGATAAGTAAACTGTCAACAAAAAGTCAATGCCAATAACTTTTTAACCTATTTAAATTTGTATCAGAAATCAAAAAGGACGAAGTTATCAATTTCAGGAATGCCATTCGCTAGAAAATGTAAATATTCAAAAGAATAAAAAAAAGTGACACTGGTATACCTACCGACATTAGTTTGACAGCTGATATGAAATATGAATATCCAGTTTATTTCGTCATTCATTTTATGTTTAGACAACGTAATAGACTTAAAAACACGACAGGAGTTAAATGTCATAATAGATGGTTGTCAAAAAAATGTTTTTCAGTTAAGGCAATTTTTTAGAAAGTTGATTGATAAGAAGTGATCCTTTTGATATTTGTTATGATCTTTCGTAAACCGTTTTCTGAACAAAAAATGTAACAAACTTTGACAGCTTAACTTGATTGTTCTATTTTATGATAAGAAGAACTGTCATTTATAAGGATTCAGAAGGCTACTTGATTAAAAAATGCTGTAAGTCAAGAAAAACCTCACATTAGACATTCTTAATAGTTTTTTGTGTGACATGTGACATATAATACGTCAATATAAAGAATGAGTAATTCTTCCAGTGTGTCAGGGACCTAACCAATCTGGAAAGGAATTTACTCTAGACTGTTTTTCAATCGTTCCAGAGTGTGTAATTTGCTTGGCTTTTGGTTTGTTTTGCCAATGAAAGAAAAAACGCAGGACAGAATTTGAAATCTAATCGATCTTTGTGTACATTCACCCGAAACATAGTGTGAAAATAGAGATTATTTTTCATTGACTTTCCTGTAGACGTTGAACGAACCCATTCACTATGGAATTGTCAAAAAATATTTCATATCAATTCTTCAATGACAAACGTCATTAAAAGACTTCTTTGGCTGATTTGTACCTTCATAGTTATATACACACCCATTGTCATTGTCTTCCTTTTCACTTAAAAATAATTGTTAGATTGTTATTGTCTCTACTCGTATATACCCTATACAGTTGTTTTTTTTTTCAAGATGGTTAATATCTCCTTCTCCTTCATGGAGTAGTTGGGTATAATTGTATCTCAAAGTCAAAGTAGTTATTAGAAAAAAAAATAATATTAATTCACGGTCATCGTACGGTGACGATGCAAGTTAGGTACCTATCTTGAAACGATGAACAACATCAATGGACAAAAAACAAAAAAAAAAATAGAAGTGAAATCACGTTTTTGTTTTTTATCTCAAAGATATCGCATAATGTACCTACTCACTGGGCTTAAAGATTTTTTTTAGATACCTCAGCCAATAAGAGGAGATACGGCCGCCGCCGCCGCCTGTCTAAACCTACCTAACGCTGCGTCTTTAACTTTTACTTTCCTTCACAGTCTAACTTCACGGGCAATAGATACAACTTTATGGATGAAAGATAAATTTTTTTGTAAAATTTGAATAAAAATGCATTCAATGCGAATACAAATTATAAAAAACAAGAAACAAAAAACGCAGGAGCACAGGTCACGAAAGTGACATCAAATCAAGCGAATCAAGTTAAGTGAATGTTCAATTGTTTTTTTTTTTCTATCTGTCTGTCTGTTTCGTGTTAAACAAATTAGATTCATGGAATGTAACTTGAATCTCTTATCAAAAGAATCAGAGGTCCCGAGCCTCTGAGCTGAGGTTAAAGGCATTGAAGAGAGAAGAATTAGTTTGAACTTAGATCTAAGGTCATGTACATATGCACAACCTGAATAAAAGGTATTTAGTTTTGAGGTCCCAATTCCATGTTGACCAACCCTTAAGGAATTACACATCAGTCACACTTCAAAAACAAAATTAGTCCTTCACATCCGTGATGATCAAGAAGTAGGCGAGGATGTCTTAGGATGTCTTAGGATGACTGAGGATGACTGAGGATGACTGAGGATGACTGAGGATGACTGAGGATGACTGAGGATGACTGAGGATGACTGAGGATGACTGAGGATGACTGAGGATGACTGAGGATGACTGAGGATGATTGAGGATGACTGAGGATGACTGAGGATGACTGAGGATGACTGAGGATGACTGAGGATGTCTGAGGATGACTGAGGATGACTGAGGATGACTGAGGATGACTGAGGATGGCTGAGGATGACTGAGGATGACCGAGGATGACTGAGGATGACTACGAATGACTGAGGATGACTGAGGATGTCTAAGGATGACTAAGGATGACTGAGGATGACTGAGGATGACCGAAGATGACTGAGGATGACTGATGATAACTGAGGATGACTGAGGATGACTTAGAATGACTGAGGATGACTGAGGATCACTGAGGATCACTGAGGATCACTGAGGATGACTGAGGATGACTGAGGATTACTGAGGATGAACTGACGTTGACTGAGAATGATTAAGGATGACTGAGGATGACTGAGGATGGCTGAGGATGACTGAGGATGACCGAGGATGACTGAGGATGACTACGAATGACTGAGGATGACTGAGGATGTCTAAGGATGACTAAGGATGACTGAGGATGACTGAGGATGACCGAAGATGACTGAGGATGACTGATGATAACTGAGGATGACTGAGGATGACTTAGAATGACTGAGGATGACTGAGGATCACTGAGGATCACTGAGGATCACTGAGGATCACTGAGGATCACTGAGGATCACTGAGGATGACTGAGGATTACTGAGGATGAACTGACGTTGACTGAGAATGATTAAGGATGAGTGAGGATGACTGACTATAACCGAGGATGAATGAACATTTAAAAGGAGGAGAATGAATGTGTGGCGTGACGCGTGAGTTGAAATTAAAATGAGTAAAGCTGACTGAAGGTGAATAAAAATGAGTAAGCATTAAATTGATTTCTATTAAAACTTTTCAGCCATAAGGAACATTTTTCATATTCGTAAGACAATTTTCGTATTACAAATGTGATTTAAGAGTTAATAAGATTAAATCAAACTTGATTTTGCTTAGGTTAAAAAAATAGGGTTTTGATTGATTTTTAATGTTTTTGAAGCCCTCCATGATTAAAAATTTTGCAATTTGTATTTCTGATAAATTTTGTACTGTGTTACAAAAAATCTTACAATTAGTAACATCTTCCAACGTAATACAATAAATATACAAAACCAGTAATCCACTTCACATGCATGTTAAATAAAGAATATTGTGTAAACATTTAATTTATTCTTTTTCTCTCTTCGGCAAAAAAAGTCCTATTTTTATTTTCTTACATAAAACTTCTCATAAAATTGAATAAAATAGTAATAATCATCATAATTATTATTACCACAGATGTTGACTTCTTTTTACAAAACTCTCTCATAAGTAACATAATACTAAATAAATTAAAATTAAAATTATACCATTGCTTGAAGGTGTCGCATCTCATCAACATCTTCAATCTTAACATCACCAATCTCACCTCATTTAAGATACATAAATTCAAGATACAAAAAAAAAAAAAACTCATTTTAATCGCGTGACAGAATTAAATTTTGATTATGACTATATAATCTGATTTTTATTTTAATATAAATTGTTACTGTTGATAGGTATAAATCAACATGAGCAGAGTTAATCAAAAAATAGAAACAATTAAAAAATAATTTCTTTCCCAATTCAATGCAACATAATCAATCGCATATTATATAATCCAATCCCACCCGCCTTAGGTCAGCCCCATAATGTAGCATCATAATGATGCATTTTAAAACTTACGGCTATATCTACTTTTATGCCAATAATAATTTAAGCAACATAAGATACCATACTCGTAGATATACAACAAATTTTGCAAGCAACTTGGAACATAATACTCAGCTTTGGTTTGGAACCATTTCCAAGAAATCAGTGTTGGGAAGAGAATTTTTAAAATTTCCCAAAAGTTTCATCGAAAATTCCCTTAATTCAAATTATTTTTTGAAAGTAAGGAAATTTAACCCATTGATACTTTAATTGAAAAAAATATTGATGAGTGGATAATAAATTCATATAATCTAAAAATTCTTCACAATTTCCTTGTTTAAGTTTTTAGAAAAATTCGGAATTTTTGTTTTTATTCATTACCAGGGATTGAAATCTTGAGTAGCTCGATTTTTGACTGAACTTAAATTTTTCTTAGAATAACCACAAACAATTGTATTTAAACCTTGAATCCAAAAAAATCCCAGTAAAATCTTATCGATAATAAATTTAATATTTTCCTCGATTTGTCAACACTGCCGCACCGATCGAGATCGAGACCGAGAGTTTATACTAAATTCAAGAAAAGTGCAAATTTTGCCAGCAACATCGAACATATTCAGCTTAGTAACTCTTTCGGGCTAAAACACGAAACCAACATACGGTTTGAGATTGAGATGAGTAGAGTATGGTTGGTTTGATGTTGGCCATGAACGTTTGTTTGACATGTAAAGATGTTCCAAACGATGGAGCGTCAACTTCAAGTTCGAATGCAGACTTTTTGTTTTTGGGGACAGCTATAAACCCAGACTTGCTAGCCACAGTGATCAGTTGGTTGAAGATCTTCGTTTCGTTCTGTTTGGGATTAACTAAGGCAGTACACTCACTTATACCAAAAAAAAAAGGATAACCCATAGTTGTCTCAGTAATAAAATCTAGTGTAATCGTGGTGTAAAAAGTGATCTTCTTGGATTGTGTCTTAAATTATTTTCTAAAAAAAAAACGAAAGGTAGGAATTGTTTGAATTTTTTAAAAATATTTAGCTTTGAATAACAAACACTTTGTGAAATTAATTCAAATATCAAATACCGAAATGAAAAGATAAAAAAACGTGACCGGATTATTTGCAGTTTCTTGTTGTTGTTGCCATTTATAAACAGAAAAGTTGAACAAAAAACTCAAGTGATCAAGAACATATTTTCGTCTCATCGCATCGTGTCGTCTTCTTGTCCATCTGTGTGTATAGTGCCTAAATAGCTCAGAGGCCGTGTAGTGCCAAGTATGCCAACGCCATAACACCTCCTCGACAATAGTGTCACTCTTCTTGGCAAACATCATGTAGCCCATCTCCGCCGCCACCACCACTGTACTTGTACTTGTACTCGTACTCGTCTCGTACTCGTTCTCGTACAGCACGATTAAGATACGTTGACTTTCTTTCGTGGAATACCAAGTTGCCAAGTCGAAGACGAAGCCTATGGCGAAGCCCAAAGCCGATATGATGGTGGGTTGACGTTTATACAGACGGGACACTCGAAGATATACTCGCATTGAATGGATAATAGAACGCGAACGAGAGATGACAAGTGATCTTTTTTTTTATTTGCGGGGGGCTTCGGAATTGCAAGATTTCTAATCGTCTCCCAACTTCTTCGTCTTCGTCTTCGACTTGATCATGTCGTCGAAGTTGGAGTCGAAGTCAAAGTCGTCTTCTTCGCCGTGAAGTCTATGTCTCAACTCACAGGTGTACATTGTACAAGTACGAGTACGGGTATATAGACTCTTTTTTTTAACATTTTGGTGTGGTTGTCATCCTTTGCGGTTTTTGACCCGGATTCTGCAAACAAGTAGTGTGTTTGTGCAATTCAATCCATTTGCGGTGATTTTGAAATGTTCCTCTGCCTTCCCCTTGCCAGAGATCTCATTCGCATCTTTTTCATTGAGAGAGCTACTCATAAGTCCATCGATGCGATATGGCGGCAGAAATAATGCCTTGAGTTTCGTACTCGTAGTAAAATCAAACGACCCAGTCAATGCATCATTATCTGCATGGAATGTGCCACAGAAACAACAATCTAATGGAGCAAGTGCCTCTTGGACAAATCCGATGCGGCAACTCCTTCTGCTCCAACGATCACTTGGACAAAATGTAAATAAACACAAAAGATTGGAATCGTCTGAATACTGAGTACTCGTAGTCTCGAACTCGCATCTTGTAGCCTGGCCTGACCGCCTGAGGTTGATAATAACCGCGACGACGACGACGATGATGATGGCTTTAGTTTGGTTTGGTTTGTTTATGGATGGCGATTGGCAATTGGGGATGGATGAATGGTTTGGCTTTGGGCTGCCTTGTCAATCCACTCTCTTTAAAAATTGATAGTGAAAACTTTTCCTCCTCGGGGCATATGGGATTCGTTTTATTTGCGTCTTGCGTGTGGTGCAACTGGCTTGGCAGGCTTTTGCAGCCGCCTGCCGCTGACAATAAAACACGACGGCATCGCAGTTGGAAAGGAATTTCGCGCGTCAGAAATTAATGTATGCGAAAACTCGTTAACTGACGAATAAAAATTGTAATAAAAAATAATTTCTTACAAGGAAAACCTTTACAACGACGCACGACGACGGCGATGATGATGCTTTAATATGTTTTTGTTGTTGTTTTTTTATTTATTTATTGTAAAGTGAAATCGATATTTTAATTGGTGATTGGTGATTTTGTTGTTTATATTTTTTGTTGTTGTTGGTTTGTTTATAACAAGTTCCTTTAGGCGTGATGCTACTGTATTTATGGAAAGTATCTTCGAGTTTTGTTGTTTTTGAAGATACAGGATTTTCTTTTTCTTTATTTGTTGTTTTGTTTTGAAAATAAAAAGTGAAAGATTGATTTCTGTTTTGGTGTTAATTTTTTTAAATTTAACTGAACTTGTTTAGCGTTTTTTTTTGAAGATGCAAGAGAAAGGAAGCATTTTTTTTAATTTCATGGTAATGAATTTGAAGAGAGGGGGTGAAGTTGTGGTAGAAAGTGAATGTGTTTTGATCACTTTGTTGATCAGGATGAATACCGGAAGAATGTACATATACTGAATTTAAATATTTTGTAATTAACAAGTTCTCCAAAACTTTTCCATTCTTCTCCACGAATATGTCAAAATTCTTTAAATTACTTTGGGATGATTGTGAAGCCATAATTATCACATTTAAACCTCATTTATTTAATTCATTTCATCAAGGACAAGGTTTGCTTTCAAAAGAAGGCAAATAATGAAACAAAGAATTTATTCTTCTTTAAAATAATATATAATTGGTTCCAGCCTTGAAGCTGATTCAATTCGTTAAGAAAACAGGTTGGATGATGTGAGATTAAAAGGAAAAGGGAGGTATGCAAAAATATTGAATAGCTTGGTGTCCTTCGAATTACAATGGGAATCATAATGCCACTTTTAATACTTTGTAGCTTTTGCAAAGAAAGTTATAGATTTAAAAGAAACACGCTTTATGTCAGATTATCATT
The DNA here is from genome assembly GCA_905146935.1 of Scaeva pyrastri. Taxonomy (NCBI): domain Eukaryota; kingdom Metazoa; phylum Arthropoda; class Insecta; order Diptera; family Syrphidae; genus Scaeva; species Scaeva pyrastri. Next base: position 78,260,166 of record LR989928.1, on the reverse strand, counting down.
GATTTAAAAGGTTTATGTTAAAGCAAAAGTTAACTTAAGGATTTTTTTGAACAAGTTTTGCAATCACAGTTTTAATTACAAGTTTAAGTTTAAAAATCAAAACTTTCAGCTCTAGATTATGATGGTTGGCAATGGGGTCTTAGTTTATTTAAAAGAGTCAAAGATTTCAATAAACCAGGTTGAAAAAGCATCATAATTTTGTAGCTTTAAGGCAAAAAATTCAACCTTAGAAATATGTATATTTTTACATTATGTTCATCCACTTAGCCAAAACTTTTTTTTATTAATGTCGTTTTCAATTGGCAATCCGGAATGGGAAGTAGAAGCAATTGAACACTTTTTGTGAATTCTGAAAAATTTTAAGTTTGGTTTGACTGTATTGGTAGTTTTGCAATCTTGGCTTTTGGGAAAACTCCTTCAATAGAAAATTAACTGCATCACTTGCATCGTCATCACTTGACGAAGAAGATGAGGAAGACGACTCCAACAATGTTTCTATCAAATTAGGAACAATTGCTAAGATATTGTCAATATTATTATCCATTTTTTTATAGTTTAATTTTAATTTCAAGCACTCACTTCACAGTTCGCACAATTTGTTAATTCAAAAAATATGACATTTGTCAAGTGTGACATTTAAAATCTTTGAATGTGTGAGTGATTCTGTTTTTGCTTCTGACTTCAAATCCAGATGACAAATCTCTTCTTTTTCAGAATTAGAACTGTCACTTTTACCCAATTGAACGCTTTGAGAATGCTTTTTTCTGATTCCAGATTGCCAATTGAAAACGACATAAGAAGACTGACACCCTTATTACGGTTGTCAAAGATCAATACGATATTTGATATTTATCAATAAAATTAATGAATCGGTATTATCGTTGTCAAAAATCAAAATTTTTGATAAACTGTGAACGCTCTTCAGAAATTAGATCTATTGTGAATGATTTAAATTGACAGTCTTGGTATTATGGTTGTCAAAATGTTTGTTGATTATCAAATTTTCAGTCAATCACAAATTCCTTGTTGATAAAATATTTTACGGATCGAGAAAGCCAAAAGCATGACTACTTTAGAACTTTTTTTCAGTGAAAATGAAATTGAAGACGAAAATACTTTGGAGCAAGCAAAGATTCGAAGAAAATTACGCGATGCTTCAAATCCGATGGATTTGGCTGAACATATTTATGTAGATAAAAGATCTTTTTTAATTACATTACAAAAACTAATTTGGCTCGCTTCTAGATTCATTCAAAACTTTAGACTTTCGAAAGAAACCTTCCTTAATGTATTTTTAGATATCAACGACAAGTTAAAGCCAACGAAAAGGCAACAATCCATCCCAAACATACTAAAATTTGCAGCTGTCTTAAGTAAATAGGCACTATTCACAATAGATTTTTGATCTTTGTTCACAATGGATCAAAAAATGATCAACTCGGGTTCATAATACCGATGTATCAATTGATTGACAAAATATTTCAATTGTCAATTAATTGATCTTTGACAACCGTAATAAGGCTGTGAATGTTCAGTAAATGTCAATCAAATACCTCAAAATTTGTTTAAAAAAAATACGACTTTTCATTTCATTTTTAGAATAAGATGAATTGAAAATATTTCTTTAATTTTGCTGTTCAGAATATGTACTTCTATTTTTATATACATTTGTATGTACTTGTTTTTATACTGTGAGGAATTCCTTAAACCTAAACATTAAATTTGAAGTTAAGAAAAATTGGATTGCTTCTAGCGCAATTTTTCACTCTTATTTTTAATTGCATACGTTTCTTGAAAGTAGTACTTTGGTAAATGATTTTTAATGCAATTTTATCACTTAAAGTTGATTGGATTCCTTCAAATTAAATAATCGTACAAATCCAATTCAATGGTTTTACAAACTTGTAAAACTCTTGCAAATTCAACTATTTTCTATTGACAATAAAACTTATTTGTTAAACAAATTTAAATGATTACTTTCAGTTAGTAGTAGCATAGTAGCAGTTTTCTCTTTCTTTTTAGATTAAACGTCATTCAAAATAATTGCCACATATGTACCTACCTGCTGTAATCGTACTCGTATACCTTACCTACTCTGTATAGCCAAACATTTAATTTAACCCATTGCCATTATTATCATTAGAGTCAGCTCGTCAACTCACCACAAGAACCACATCACCATATCTTCCACTGAAATTACACCGAAACGATTGGACTGTGTTGTGTCGTCTCGTCTCGTCTGTTCGTGTCCCTGTCGAGTTCAGTCCAGAGCAGTCCGTCCATTGGAACATGCTCTATTTATACATATTAATTTTCCACCAGCCACCAAGCCATGGTCAAGTCGACATCAGGCCAACTCCCAATTTGGAATCGTATATCTGCAATTTTCTCCACTCCTTATCTGTGAGCGTGTAACATTGGAAACCGACTTTGGACGTGCGCAACTTTTCCATCCGGATTGCATTTTTTTCCGCCGTCCATCGCGTCGTCGTTGTATTTTAATTTTAATTCAAAACTCTTCATATTTTTTTTTACCTTCTTTTGTTAGTTTGTAAGCCAGTAACTAAAAAATAACTTTATGGCAGCTGGTGGTAAATTTTGGTGCTGGTGGTGACTGGCAGTTAAAATTTTATTGTGGAAGGTGTGTCAGTCATTTACTAATAATTAGGTGAGAAATCCGTTTCTTCTCATTTTACTGTTTTTGTTGTAGTTGTCGAGTTGATGACGGTTTATGGCAAGTACCAACTAATACCAGTTGTCATCTTTAAGTATATACATAATTGAAGAAATGGAACTAAATGCATGAAAGTCCATATAAACCAGGTCTGCAGTGACAGCTACGACGACGACGCATGGCGACAATAAGACAGTTATGACAGACATGAAGATACATATACTTCCTCTGAAGTGCACTAGTTACATTTATAATTGCAACATATAGGTTAAGTACTTCTATTCTTGCGAAATTTCCTCTTTTTCTTGTAATTCTTTTTCCTATGGCTACTCGGGCGTATGAGTGTTATTTTTTTGTTCTTTTTTTTGCTTTCGTTAAATTAGTTTCTAATGACTGATTCTAAGTTCGTGTAAGATTCTTTTGGTTTTGTAAATTTTATAATGGTTTAAGTAAATGTCATCAAGTCACACAAGTTTCCTGTTTTGTGTGTTTGTTTGTAGACAGAATTTAAGTCAAGTGAACGAGTTACCATTAAAATATCGTAAGTGAAATCGTAACTAAAGTAAACCATTGCTTTGAAACCATGCAATTGTAATAAATTTCGTCACTGTATCTTGTTTTGTTGATATTTAAGGAAATTATTTCTTGCAAATCGCCATAAAATGTTATTGATAAATTTGATGTAATATTTCTTTCAGAATGACTTTAGGGACTTATTTATAGAAATGTCAAAATACGTCTTAGGGCACCAATTTCATTGCTGTTCCTTCTTAAAAAAGTATGAACTCTCGAGCACCTTTGTTAAAACTTCAAAATAAGTTTTGTTAGTTAACCAACGAAGACGAATTATGAATGAAACTGAATTTCAAGGTTCTCCTCTAATTTTGCATAACTAATAACAATAAGTTTCACTTACCTCTTGTCAAATTAAATTCGCATAGCTAATTTATTCTTTCAATCAAAAATATTGATTTCAAGGTTTTTTCATGCTCCTCAAACTCTTATAACGATTAAGTTTACCACTTTACAGATTACGCACTCGAAGACTAATTCACGTTCGTCTACCAAAAAAAATATTTTGATTACAAGAATTCACACAAAATTTTCAAATTATGATTAATCACTTCTTGCAATCAAAAAAGTTTGTATATCAAGAAATATGCGTGACTTAATTGTTAATTGTCAAATTACAAGTGCCCCCAAATGAGTGACACTCTCGTAAGTCACTACTTTTGGAACATGACACAAGACATCACGGACATTCGTTTGACAAACGGTTTTGCACGAAGTGTACTCGTATACCTGATGACTCTGCATTTATTAGCTGATGTTGATGTAACACATAAAATCAAAGATTGTATAACAGACAAAATCAAAACCTAAACATTGAAGCATAATTGCTTGCCCCATTCATCTATGTCAAGCATATTATTTAGATACGCGATCAAAATGTGGCATACATACTCGACTGTCTCGTATATGTAATGCATAATAGCACGCCATGACCTACGTGAATGAATTCAAGATGGATTTAAAAAGCACCTGATTTTGAATTACAAGCAATTATATTTTTGGCACAAGCTTAAATATGGCAATTTTCGGATCGTTTTGTTTGTTTGCCAATGAGTGGCGCCACAAGCTATTTGTCAAAAACTGACACTTTAATTGTGTAACTTTTGTAGATACATATCAAGGTGCCTCCACAATCTTGAGAGGCAATTATACTAGTTAACTTTTGAAATCATATCGGAAGTTTTAGTAAAATAAGATTGGTGAAGATGGAGATAGTGAATATTATCATCGGTTTCAGCTGGCAACACATTGACTTGACTAAAGGATCCGCTACGCTTGCGTTGCCGCTGCTGCTGCTGCTGATGATGTTCAATGATGTAGAAATGATTTTGAAATGAGTGGCGCTGCATTATTGTACAAAGTGAAAGGAAACGAAAACGACATGTTGATGGCGCTGCTGGCTGCAGTGCTGCACCGTGAGATACATTCGTCTTGCATAAGAGTTAATCACGATGAGCAGGACGTCGTCGTCCCCTTCTTTGCTATCGCCATGGATGGCGTTGTCGGTCGTCGTCATCGTTGCCAATTGAGTTAATTTAAAGAATCAGTTTCAAATTTACGCTGCACTTTTCACATTCACGTAATACTTGGCTTAGGATATGGGAAAATGAATGGGAGACCTTTTTCTTTTACAAACGAAGCCGGTAGCATTCTGCAGAAATAATTAAAACGAAAACATAAGAGACCCAACTCGCATCACACACCACCTATCCGTACCACCTGCATTAAGTGTTTCCGCCAACAAGATTAGACGCGGATATACTCGCGTAACTTACCTTCCTCGAGTGATATGGCACTTATTTAAGCAATTAGCCATTTTATGTACCTAAGGCTTTGTTTTATTCTTCACGCACTGTGGTGCTCACAAATGGAGGGCTTAGATTTTGACTGACTACCGGTATTTAATTTCTTTATAAATATACAGGTGGGCCTAATTATAATGAGGGAATATCAAAACAAAAACTTTCTCCATTAATCATAGACAAATTAGAGTTTATAATGTGCGGTGGGAAGCTGGTCTTCATTTTGCAATCTATTTTTGCTGGAAGGCACCATAATTAAGAAAGCCCTTAAACTTTGAAATGTTAAATTTGTTATATGTATGCGATAGAAAAAAATATAAAAATGAATTAAGATTTCATTTTAATAAAATAAAATGTTGATTAGTTGTTGTTTAGGGTAACATAGGGTAATGGGGTGAATTAAATAAAACCTACAAGTTTTAAAATAGAAATGCACGGATTAACAACACAAGTCACTAAGAATAAAGCTATCAACAGATACAATACAAGACAGAGAAAAGAAAGAACAGAGACAGACAACAAAGAGTTTTCATTATTACTCACCCTCAGAATTATATTTGACTTTTTCAAGAATTACCAGTGAACTTAGTGACAGTTTTTCAGCATAGCTGTCAAATTTTGATTTATATTTAACTCGAACTGATTTTAGGCAATATTTTCACAGTAAAATTTGACCTAGTGACAAACAACATTCTTTTAGTGATTAGACTGACAGATGAAAGTGATACTTAAATGTGAAAATTTGATTTATGTTCATTAAAGAAAAATCAATTTATTTTCACAATGGAACCCAGAAAAGGTGGTAATAGATTTGAATTTACATAAAATAAATTGATTTCACTAACCAATGGAAAAATAATGAATGCATATCGAATTTTCCATTGATAAATTCCGGTTGATATTTAAAGATTGACTTTCTTTTCGTTCGATGTAGAAAATGGAATAGCAAATGTGATTTATTATTCTTGTCAATCTGTCAACACAAAAATGAAGTCATTATTTAATTTTTAAATCAAAATTGTTAGTTGAACTTTGTCACTCTGTGATCATATGTTCTTTCAGAAATGTCGTTACCTTACAAAATTAAGATTTTCATGAATTATTATTTATTTTAGTTTAAAAAGATTTTTGTAAATCAACTTTGGTTCTGAGTTTGAAAATAATAAAATGTGAAATTCTGCAGTAATATAAGTTCAGGGAATGCAGTTGACTGCTTCCTGAACGTACCCAATTTCCTGTCAATCAGAAAAATAAAAATGTCATCTCTCAAAAGTATTCAAAATCAATTTGAATTACCAAATAAAAACGCATTAAGATGAAAGTTCTATAATGCAGGAATACAGGTGACAGCTTTTAAATGTCAAATTGACATTCAGTTTTTAATTACGATTCTATTACTATATTTGAAAATTAAACAGTGAATTATTATTAAGATTATTTTACTTCGATTTTTAACAAAAATTTCCCATGACTCTTTCTAAATTCAACATAACCACACCCAAGAATAACAAAATGTTTCCGCTCTGTCTGAACAAACACTAAACACTAACCAGCCATGTTTACTTAAGCCTACCGCAACTTCAAAAGTCTCGTTACAATTTGTATACAATTACTTATCTTTCAACATACACATGAAGACCGACTAATCATAAAGTTTTTCCCATCCTCGTAAAATGATGTAATTTTAGTTGTTTAGATGAACCTTTCATCAATGTTTTGATTTGTGCTTTATCCAAACATAATAATAATGCTTTTTGCTTGATTGATTTTTATTACGAAAAAAAAATACAGATTCTACAATCGAGATTAAAAGAGAGGCAGGTATTTTGTGTTCTATCCTCTTTAAAGTTGATGATGATGATGTGTTTTTTGTTGTTACTACTTTTCATTGTCCAATAAAACATCGTTGTTATCGGTTGCAAACAATTTAAATTAACATTATACTCAAGGGGGTAATTATAGTACATAGTAATAGCAGTTGGTTGAGGGAACGTGCTACTTCATAGATACGAGTACACTTGTTGCAATATCATTTTTTTTTTTTGATATGCGGGCAGACAGCGCCAGCAGCGCCTCTTTGCGGCATTGAGAGCGAATGTAATTTTTTACTTACTTGTGTAAAAATTTATTTTCTGTAAGTCTCTTACATTGTCGGTCGGTGTAATACCACACCCAGGTTTATTTCTGGGCTCTGATGTTCCCTATTATACTCTTTTATACAACTGTCCTTAGACTATACACGCTATCAAGGTGTTTATGAGGCTTGTTTCGATGCTAGATTGATGATAAGTATAGAATTTAATTGTATGATTTCCAGGGAATATTAATGGATCTGTAGATATTATACACGACTACTGTTTATTGAAAGATATGGGACTGAAGAGATGATGTAGATGATGAGAATGATATTTAAAATGTTTGTTTTGGTTTTTATTTAATAAAAAGGAACTATGTGAAAAAGCTGTTCAATAGAGGGCGCTTGGATAATTTCTTAAGATTCATTGTCTTTCTTTAAGAACAAAATATTTTGAGAAAATATACAGTGTCAGACATAAATTCATAATTGTGGCTATACACATTTATAAATAGGGTACCCATTTATTTCGTTTAACGAAAACCTCTCCAGGGCCCTTATTACGAAACGAACGGCAGAAAAATCGAAACTCGAAGAAACGAAACTCATGGCGAAGAGCGATTACAAGATACGAAAATAGAAAGCAAAACAAATTGCCAGTCAAATACGAAAAATGATAATTTTTTAAAAGCGCAACTAACTTCACTCCTATTAACAAATGTCAAAATATAAAAAGCTGAACGAGAGCTGAAGGCACTAGTAAATAAAAATACGAGTATCGTAATTATTACGATTCTTGTTTTTCTTAATCGCAATTTGACGAATAAGTGCTACTGCAATCGTTTTTCCTAATCGCAATTTAACGAATACGCCTTATTTTGAACGAGTATTGTTTTTCATAATAACCCCCGAGTTAATTTTTCGTAAAACCGCTAGTTCTACCTTTTATCTACATTCGTCCCTAACCTATGCCACATACATAACATACACGTCATGTATATCGATTTCAGTCCTACCTCTAAACTTCCATTTCATTGTACTTAAGTCATTAACGCCGAACCCTCGCAAAAGCAAAACCAATCAACTGAACAGCTTCATAATCTTAACCTCAAAACGAGTAAGCTCTGTTTGCTCTTAAAGCTTCTAAGCTCGTCATAGACATTCAAATTATTGTTTTTGAAAATAAAGTTGACAATACATCGACCCTCTGTTGTTGGTTCAAAATGTTTACCAATACCAAATAGACTTAGACTTCTGTGTACATTAGCTATATGCGGTGATATCACTATAGATTCACCCTTTTCAATTCATCTAACCTACATTATAGACAAATATATAATGTACCTACACCACACAACTAAAATATTACATATTTACTAGCAAATTGTTACCGCGAGACTACGATCAGCCTAAAACCCATTGAACTTTGTCAATAACTAATCAAAATCGTCATGGCTGACCGGAAATGGGTTAGGTGGGGTCATTCATTAGCTAAACAAATATAATTTAGAATAAAATTTTGTTTGAATTCAAACTCAAAACCGTCATCATTTTTATTTAGTCATTCTAGAAAATGTCGGTGCTACGGACTATGGTGTTGCTGGCGATCGGTGCAACGATGGCTTTGGCTCAACGTCGACTGGCTCTTCCTGATCCCCGAAGCTGTGCTAATCGTAAGGATTTTACATTATTTTTTCACCTTAAGTTTATCCTTCTCAATAAACTATGTGTGTGTGTGTTTTTTTTAAGGTGTCCGTCATGCAACATACCGTGATGCTCGAGGTGTGGCACATTCGTACTTCTTCAGCTGGGAGCACGCACCAACTAGAAGCCTCGAAGTAGATTGGTTAGATGCCCGGAATATTTGCCGTCGTCACTGCATGGACGCTGTGTCTCTGGAAACACCACAGGAGAACGAATTCATCAAGCAGCGAATTGCTCGTGGCAATGTGCGATACATCTGGACCTCGGGTCGCAAGTGTAACTTCGCTGGCTGTGATCGTCCCGATCTACAACCTCCAAATGAAAATGGTTGGTTCTGGTCGGGTTCAGGAGCAAAAATCGGACCTACAAGTCAACGCAACACTGGCGACTGGTCACAAACTGGAGGATACAACCAACCCCAGCCCGATAATCGAGAAGCAGCCCAGGGTAACGACGAATCCTGCTTGTCCATTTTGAATAACTTCTACAATGACGGACTTAAGTGGCACGATGTTGCTTGCCACCATTTGAAGCCATTCGTCTGCGAAGACTCCGAGGAACTCTTGAACTTTGTCCGTTCTCGTAATCCTGGAGTTCGTCTTTAAATTCATATCGACGACCAAGACGACGACAACCGACGGAAGGCTTATTATTGATTGAGGGGGGAGTTAATTTATTATATTTTTCCAAACACCTCTAATGTGCGCAGCATTTTGCAACAACATTATTTTTAAAATAGGTGCAGTATTGTGTGAAAGTATTGGGTGGGTGATTCGAGGCAATTTATATTATATATAAATTTGTAATTGTTTTTATTTTGTTTTGTCATTCTATTTCGAAAAAGAAAGAAAAAAAAATCGGAATTTATTCTAAGAATTTTTATTTAAACTAAAATTAACAGTATTTATGATTTATTTAATGAAATTTAATATCTAAACAAGAAAAAAGTTTAATGAATTAATTAAGTTCTTTTTGCAAAAACAAAATTGAATTCTGTTCTCACAATATTCTTTATTCTTTTATTTTTATGTAATAAATAGATTTATGAAAATGAAAAAATGGTTTATTATATTTACTAAAACATTACTTTTGAATCAGGATTCCAACGATATAAATACTCTTATAGTAATTTAACGAGTTAAACTGCTGTTAGAAAAGTTAACCTCGTATTGGATTTGGATTCGAGAACTTTATTTAATATTTTGATTAGAAATACCACTTTGACAAACTTCCTGGTCTGGAAGTGAACAATTATTGCATAATTTAGGACCTATTCTACAAATCGCAGGACGAACAAAATTAAATAGTACAATTAAAGACGAAGAAGCTTCGGCATATTGAGATTGAGAATACGAGCCAAATTTGTTAAGAGTATCAAATTCCACTTAAGTATAATTCCACAATAAAAACAATGCAAAAGAATATTTAATTTTTAAAAAACATTTATTATTTATTATCATCATCTAATAAATCCGTATATAAAGTTGATTTCCGCTGTCATTTTTTTTTTATTTTATTGTTTCACATCTATGATTTATATTTCGATCGTTACCTTGTTTTAAACATTATTTTAACTATATTCGAATAATATATTATGCAAATAAGTTTATTTTTTCTTGGTTTTTGAAAGGAAGAAAATAAAAAAACAACATTAATAGTTTTTAAAAAGACACTAATTGATATTTCAAATATTTGTATGTTTTTTTGTTCTTGTTTTTGTTTTTCTGAAAATATTCATTTCATTAAAATTTAATTTTAAGCAACATTTATATTAATTTTTTTGTACGTATTGATAATGTTTCTTTTTATAAAAAGTAAAACATCGTATTAAATTAACAAAAAAAAAACTTAATATTAATAATTTCTTTGAGAAATAAAAAAAAAAACAGAATACATAATCATAGCCTTATTAAAGAATATGAAACAAAAAATTATATCCGAGAGAAAATAAAAAAAAAACTTATACAAAAATAACAAAATTAAGGTAAATAGAAATATACAAATACAATTTTAATTGTAATATCTTAAATGACTAGGTAAAGGTTATAAAAGTATTATAAATTATTATTTATAGGAAGCAACAAACAAATATGTATAATAAGAGATATCTATAGAAATTCATAAAGTTCTTTTTTTTTGTTTTGTATCAAATGGACCACAGATAGGATAATTTATAAACACACAATTGTGCATGCATAGCAAATAACAAATTCAAAATATTACAAAATGAGACAGAAAAACTATCAACATTTTTCTAATCATCAGTTAGTTACTAACTTGATGTTTAAAACATTCGTTTTCATATTTTTTTATTTATTTTTTTCTATTTTATATTTTCGTTCATATCAAAAATGCCTACGTTATCTACATACATAAATATTAAATATGATATTATTTATTGATAGTAAACAAATTACATGTGACCAGTTTTACAATACATAAGAAAAGAAAATATTCAGATAAAAATTATGAAAGTAATTTTTAGAGACAAAAAACGGTCATTCACAAAAAAGTTTACTTTAACTTGAAGAGTTTTTGACTTGAATATCGTTATACATAATTTATATTTATATTCTTCTAAACTGATTACTTTTTGCTCCCAATCCATAATTCTATAAATTTTATTTAATCTACGATATAAGTTAACACATTTACGATATTTTTGAGGATTATTTCGGGATAAACATTTATGTATTTTTTGTATTTAATTTTATTTTGTGCGTTGAATTAAATATTTTTTTTTTACTTAATTTTTTTGATTTGGAACTGGCAGGGTTGTGTTGAAGGTGGTGGTGCACCTGTATACACACATAGTGGCACACACTATATTTTATCAAACGCTGAAAACCCAAAACCTATAAAAACAAAACATTTATCAAATCATGCAACACAAATACAAATACAATTTCATATTTTAGTTTTCTTTTGTTTTTCCATTAAGAAAATAACATTCCAGTGTTACATTTCAAATAGGTAAAGGGGGGAAGGGGTGGAAGAACAATACAAGGAATGGGGTTAGTTTTTGTTAGGGCGTTGGTGCATATTTGTTTTTGTTTTGATTTGTGAAAATGTGTTGTCATATTAATATCTCTAGGTTAATCTACTCTCTATTTTTCTCTCTCTGCGATTAGTTTGATTGGGTTTAAGCAGTACTTGAGTTATTTGCAGCGCCACTGATTGCATTGAATAAAGCCATGCTGTTGCGATGCTGCGTGCTATTACAACTCTCGTCCAGCGGAGCAAAAGGCTCATCGAGTAGCTCACTTAGTGCACTGCAGAGTTTCTGATAGTTGTCCTTCAAGGCGGAATGATATTCGATTTGGTCACTGCAAATCATGCGAGCGTTCAATTGAAGAGCCGTATTGCAAACACTTATAAAGTCCCTGGAAATACATTTCATTATAAACTTAATAAGTTTTGAGGACAATTCATTATTACTCATACCTAAAAACATCTTTCAAATCTTCGACACGATCAATTTGGAAATTATCTGATATTTTAGGATCCAAAAATGCCGAAGCATAAGCCAATGGTCCAGCATTGACTGTTACTGCAACACTACCCTGCAATCGTAATTGAAGTTTCTTCACATCGGCTGGTGGCAGGATAACCTCTTCCAATTCGGAAACCTTCGTTTGCATCTCATCGATGGCAACTTCGATGGGACTTAATTCGATTATTTGACGATCTTTGATTGGGATTCTTTTGAGCACATAAGGGAAAGAGTATGTGGCTGAAAAAGATATGATATTTTTTGGTCAGAATAAGTCAGGAATAAAAATATGTATTGATTTATTTTTACTTGTAACGATGGTTTTCCTCTTCCATTGGTCTTCAACATTTCCACGAGCACCACCGGTTTTTGTAAATGGTGTTTCATACATGAACGTATCGACATCATGATTTTGTTCAAATTCATTCAAACGGTTGTCCAGTTCGTCTTTGCAGAAATAGGGAATGACGTGGGTAACTTGAATGTAAGCAAGTTTTGTGTCTAATCCATTGACATCAACCTTTAAATAAAAATCAATAAAATAAATAACAGATAACGAGTAAGAAAGATTCTTTGTTACAGAATTTAAAAAAATAACCGCCCCCGGGTGGGCTCGAACCACCAACCTTTCGGTTAACAGCCGAACGCGCTAGCCAATTGCGCCACGGAGGCATGTTCTAGTGCATGACAAATTCTAATTTTCAGTTTTTTTTTAAGATTAAAAAAAAGATTACAGCTCAACAATTACATTAGAACTAAGAGAATGATTACGATATGACATGAGAGAACGCAAGGTAGCATGTTGTAGCCTTGCCGTGAAATTTCCGATTCCAAAAGACTTTCGTGTCATATTCTTCAGTATGACAAAACAATAAAAATTAACTTTTAATGGAAGTCTTGGTTTTGAAAAATTGTACAAATACAACTAGTCCCCTGAAATATAGAACCCGGATTAAAAGATTCAACGGCTTTAGAGGCTAAATCTTAATCTTTGATAATAGTAACTTTAGACTTACCGGTGATGAATCCATTATCATTTTGACAACTTCCGCTCCAAACTTGTCCTTGTATTGCTTGTAAAGTCTATCAGAAATTTCACTTAGCGATGTCAGCTTAGGTTCCTTATAAACAAACTCAACAGCATGGTCTTCTTCGAAGTACATCTAGGATAAGTATTTAAAAATTCAAGCTTATTAATAAAATATTTTATCAAAAATTGAGCAAAAGCAACCATTCTTATAGCTACAGCTGAGAAAGAAATGTGAAAAAGCTTTGTCTTGTTTGTTAAGCATTAGCATATTGTTTATTAAAATAATTCTCCTCCAATCTTACCTGTCCATAAAAAACAACTCTGTAGAATCGACCGAGCATACGTTTTCCAGATCGATTCACTTCTACTATCTTATTGTAGGACTGTGTTAGATGCTCGTAGGAATGTGCCAGTGCCACGTAGTCACGTCGCTTTTCGTACATTGGCAAAATCAATTTATACAATGGCCCCAAGCATTCGAATCGCTCGGCTCTGTCCAAATAGTCGGCACACTCCTTCAGCTGATCCAGCATCATCTGTTCGGTGTATTGAGAATCCTGTGCTCCCGAATCGAGTTTCAAACCTTTTTCGTCTCGTGGGATATTTCTTGAGATGGCAGTAAAGGCAGCAGCACCCCAGTTCATCGTGCCACAGCCCTTTAATTTCAAATACTCTGACATGAGAGCAGCAATGTGTAAATGGCAGCAAGCTGCTTCGGAGATGTTTCCATTCTGCTCGTGATTACGGGCCATGGTAATAAGCCAAGTGTGTCGGAGTTCGGGGGTGGATGCATACGAATTGGCTAAAGACAACTGGAGTTCGAGCAATCGCTCTGGATCCATGTGATGGGCTTGCATTTGTGCTGTGGCCATTAGGACTGTTCGCACTCGTCTTGTCAGGTCTTTTACCTCAACCGGGAAGCCTGTTCCTTTCATGGCCTTATCACTGTTCGCATAGCTGTTGATCAACGACAGGGATTCTTGGAATCTGGCGTTGTTCAATCCAATCACATTGCCAATCATCTGTGACACGGAAATTATGACTTGCAGATGAACTCTAGTCAGACCTTTCCGTCCACTGAACTCGAAATTACTTCGCATCAGCAAATAGAGCACGGCACAGGATTCATGCCGAATTGTCACCAACCTACTGTCACAAGCTTTCAACAGCTCGTAGACCATCTGTCCACAAAGTAGAGCATTCCCCTTGAACAGTGCTGGGGAGAAGTTATTTATGAATGCTCGAAGTGCGGCAAACACATGTTTGGACAGATTCTCCGACTGACCCAGCTGCAGATACCGTAAATATACCCGCGCCAACTTTGGTAGCACACAACTCTCGTTGAGCTTATCACGGAATTGTATCGAATAGAGTCCCATGCAATCCAGGATGATCATTCCGACTTCTGTGGCGAAATTCGACTCATACAACGCCAACTGACTACGCACAGTTTCTTCGACTAGATTCTCCCGATTCTGGGTGAGATTTAAAGTGCCCGTTTCGTGGGCATTGCCGTTTTCCATATTTGGTGGGGCCATTCGAGCTGGCAGTGTACTTGCCTTGGCCAGACGACTGCTCTTTCCCAAATCATCATTTAAAATGAGATTTTTCTTTCCCACATAGCGAAAATGGACTAGACACAGATCAAGGATGGTGAGGAATGATACAATTTCTGACTCAGTGCAATTCTGCCACCATCCAATCATCTGATCCTGGGCCAGGTGCTTTATGACAAAGAGAAACGCTGTGAGCAGATCTTTTGTTTCTATCGCAGAGAATTTGTCACATCGGGTCATCGGTTGGGTGACGCTTATCGATCGGTTATGTCCATTCCGGAGAGCAACGTCGTTTTCGTTATGGATGTGGGTTGTGTCATTCGACCCAGACTCTGAATTCAAGGAGTTTAGTGACGTCTCTGAGTTTCCGTTGGTTATAATCTGGCCAGCAATGGCCGCTAGATAATTCGAGTCCTTGATGTTCATGGAACCGCGCATCGGGTTAGGATGTTCAATGTGGAGGGTCATTCTGTTGCGGGCCCGCGGAGTGCTCGAGGAAGACGTCACTCCGAGGTCCTTGGAGAACACATAACTGCTACTGGACGAAATTCGCTGAGTGAATGAACCACTCTCACCTCCAAATGGTTGCTTCTGGGCTCCCTCTTCCATGAGATCGGGGATTCTATTCAAATTCTCCAGAACAATACCCAGCCACGGCACATACAGCAAGGCAATCCTTCCCAACTGACCCCTATTTTGGTACCTATCATCCAGCTCATGTTTGGCCAGCAAATTCTTGAAAATACCCAATGCATGGCGTCTCACATTCGCCATCTCATTCAAACTGGCCTTCACCTCCTGCAACATCAGGCCTGACAGGAAGTGCTGTCTGCAGAAATCTTCAGACAGGGTAAAATGGTGCATCATCTCTGGTGGGCGGTTTTTAGGATTCAAAAGGAATGGCAAGTTCAGTGGTACAAAATGTTCATGCTGACATATCTCCTGCAGGAAATTAAACTTAAACTCCTGCAGAGTGCGAGAATCACCAGGTGCAAAGCTCTCCATATAGAATCGAATCAACTTAAACACGAACCCCCGGTCCATATAAGTCAAACACCGCTTGACAAACACCGAAAGTGACTTGTTCAATTGTTGTGTTTCTATTGGCAGATCCTTGTACCGCGCTATCAAATATGGCACCAGCACCTGAATCAAGGACTCAATTCTGGCCGGAAACTCCTTGGGAAATCTCTCATTCCTATGCATTCGTATTCGCCCAGTGTCGAGCAAATGCTGAGCCATGCTCTTGATCACAATCTCGAAGAATATCCCCGAATACTTCATGAATTTGTTGACAATCAGAAAATCGGTGTTGGTTGGATGCAAAATCGCCGGCAGATGACGACACAATTCACCATGAACAGTCCGAGTTTGACTGCCCAATCCTTTCTGGCTGAAATTTGGCGCATAAAAAACATACTTCGAATACGAAGCCAGCAATTCTTTGCGTCCAGCTTCCTCGATTACCATGTGTATGATGTTGGTCAGAAGTCGTATGACATTGAGACCAATCTCCTCGCTGGTTGTATTCACGAGCAGAGTGAACAGTTCATTGAGAACCGTTGGCAGGAATGTTATAAGTGAGGTTATGTGAATTGCATGAGCTGCTTTGAGTATTTTACATGTTTCCGACTCCGCCGGGATGGCAGAGATTTTACCACTTTCGAGGAGCTTCTCGGCATGAGCGAAGAAATTGTGTAAATGTTGATCGGCGGTTAGGACTGTTGAATCCAATCGGAATGTAACCGTGAACAATGGACGCTGGTTATCGATCCATTGTATTTCAGGACCACAATTCTGCTAAAATGAAAAAAGAGTAATACAGAAAGAAAAATTTGTTATGTAGTAATTTGTTTTGAATTTCGGAATTTAGATATTTAATTTAATTCAAGTTAAAAAAAAAACATGCAATAATAAAAAAAAACTAAATACCAAATTGTTGTTTCTGGGGGAGGAACTAACTTTTTTGAAAAAGGAAGTTATATAAAAACTGTGTAAAATGTTAAGTTGCTTACTTCCTACACATCTGAAACTACATAAACCAAAAAATGATAAATGAAAGGGCAAAACCAGGTAAAAACTAGAGCCACAGCTCCAAATAACGAAGGAGTTTCAAGGTCTATGGCATTTATATCTTCAGCAATGTAAAAATAGCAAAGGAAAATAACATTCATTTTATCTTTCAGAGAAAAACCATGCAACGTAATTCAACTCAGAAAATAAAACAAAAATTATTTCAAATTTAATCATTTTGTTTCATTAAGTGCAATGTAAAAAAACTTACATAACATCATGCAAATATTATAGTAAAACGTTAAAGATAACAATAGCAAATGAATTTGCAAGGTCGGAGATAACAGAAAAAATGTCCACAAAAGTGCATTGTCTTGCCTTCCAGCTGTTATTGCTACTGATGACCTAGAATTCACTATCGTAAATGGAAATGTTAAATGTAAATGAATATTTATTTTTGTTCTTTGTGTTAGCATGGAACAATTGTGAGGTATTTTCCTTTTTATTTAAAAGCAGACAAGTTATTTTCCAAAGCTAACAAATAATGTTTTTAGGAGAATTCACATTTCTTTCTATTACCATAAGGAAATTAATGAATCCACACCACACCCCTTTTAACCTACCATAATTAGGCGAAGTGTTAATTCGGTGATAGATGAAATCTTAAATTAAATTCCATTGAGAACATAACCCTCAACAAGACTCCGTGGCGCAACGGTAGCGCGTCTGACTCCAGATCAGAAGGTTGCGTGTTCAAATCACGTCGGGGTCAAAAATCTTTTTTTTTTTAATTTAAATTTTTTAATACAAAAATGTTATCATATTGCTTCCATTTAAGACCTTCTTAATTGTAGAGAATTCTTATCTAGGGCGAGACGGACAGCAATCTAAAGCGTTGTTTCAATCACCTTTTAAGCTTATGATGGGATATGATTTTCCCATGTTTCACGCATTAAATTGACAAATCAGTAGATCTAGTTTTTATTCAAGGTTAAAAACAAGGGAAAACGAATCAGGATTTAATTATTTAAGCTTCCGGAATTTTTTCAAAAAATTAAAAATACAAGATTACATAATAAAAGCGATATTGCCCTTTCAAGGTACTCCACATCGAATGCAACGCATTTATGCCAACGCTTGATACAATCCTCAAAACATTTTTTATATTCGGTTTGCGGTATGGCCATCAGAGCAATCCATCCCCGATTTTTTTATGATCTCTTTTCGGGTTCGTTCCGTTGAGGAATCTAGAGGGTTTTCGGGATACTGTGTTTTCGGGATTTTGGGTTTTCGAGATTTCAATTGCCGGGATTGTATTCTTCTCCCATTTAAATCATTCTTAAAGATGTAACTTTTTACTATGGCGGTTTATTAGTTAAACCAACTTTTCCCAGCAAAATTCCAAAGTGAGTTCAGGTTTCTCAAAAGTTGTTGCTCATTGGAAATCAAATAACGCCTTAATCCGTTTTAAAACAGTTTTGATGTTAAAAGGAAGCCGATTAACCATTAAATAAATCACTCAAGAACAAACACCAATACCCAGCTCTTTTAAAACAACATTGCGGACCAACATTTCGAAACATAGAGCGTTGTATAAGCTCAAGGACATCCTGTATTTATGATTAAAAATCTATTCTAATCATATCATCATTCCATTAAGTGAAGTTTTCAATGCGGACATAATTTCAAAATTGCCACACTAAAATTGATTATTATATTTTTTTTTTTGTTCAAAAGAAAGCCGAAATATTTGACACACTTCTGAAAAATAGAGTATGAATGAGTGATAAGTCAAATTTGATAACCTTGTATCTATTTTAAAGGTTTATGACTCAATTATTATTAATTTGAGTTCATTCGCCCACATCATTAGCATAGGAATTTACTTTATGATAAAAAAAAAAATTGTGGTACATAGTATACTCGAATATATCTAAAGTACGTCACCCACTTAAAATCAAAATACGTGCCAATATTATAAATAATATGCGAAAATATCCCATATGGAATAAGGTATATTTGTATGTATGTCAGTTGTTATTTATAGAACTTAAGCACATGGATTTTTTGTTTGTGTTGTGTTTAATTTTCAACAAAAACAAACTCAAATAAACAAGAAAGAAAATTCCCCAAAATAAAAAAATAATAAAACAACATACATATAATACAAAAGTTAACACTTACCCCCTTGCCAAGACCAAGTGGCTGAATGGACAAATATCCACTAGGCAGTGTAGCAGCCACTGGCAATATTTGTTCTTCTAAATTAATTTTTCCCTTATTCAGCAACGGCAACCAGGCATAGCCTACTGGCGTCTCGAATGAAGCATTTGTATCGCGTTTCTTCGAGAGATTACAGGAAACGTGAAGGAATGAGAAGAGTAAATGATGCTGATTTGTAAGATGCAATGGCAGGCGCAATTTAATCTCCTCATACCATGTCGGTGTAGTACTGTGATGCAGTACCGGACAGGCTATTTGAGAAACAAACAAATCTTGTCCCGGTCGTCCGTATATGCACTAGAGAATGATAATAGAGATAGAGAGAGAGAGAGTTTGTTATTGCTTCTGCAATACAAGTATGGTATGTTAATGAGGTTTTACTTTGAGTGCTTTCGAGTCATCTCCATCCGTTTCGCGTAGTTCAATAATTACAGTTATATTGCGAGCTCTTGAAAACACTTTCTGACTATCGAACGAAAGTCCAATTGGATAGACAAAGAAGTGATTTACAAATGTTGTATAGGGATTTATATCACGTTCCGAGGTGCTCTGGAATTCGGATAGTTCCAGTGTTGGTTCAACTACTGGAGGCATAGGAAATGGCTTCAATGGCGCCAGAGTCGTCGTCAAGGAGTCTGAAAGACATACAAATTCGCATTAGAACATTTCTGAGGTTACTCAACTCGATTGTATCTTACTATTTGGCAGTTCCGATATTCCGTCGATATCGACCTTAATACATCCGGGTATCACAGTTAATTTACTAAATTTATCCGGCTTCCGGTACTCGGCCAGAAGTCTTAACAATTCTTCGTCCTTTAATCGATTTGCATCTTGTCGATAAATTGCTGGAAATTCAATTGTCGTGTCCAGCTCACTGCTGTAGAGGCGGAACAGGGGTCTGGCAGCCCATGCGAAGGGCATACGATAATGACCGATTTTTTGCGAGTATGACCTCACTGACTTGTGCAGTTTTAGACCGGCTTTAGGATCTTTTGCAGCTTTAAGATATGGCTCCGTGGACTGATTAATGCCTCCCTGAAGAATCTTTTCAATTTTTACGACCAAGAACACATCAGGATGAGGTGCTGTTACACTTAGTATGGCTTGCTTTGGATAAGACAACCAATCCTCGGGTAGCTTGGACAATTCACCTGGGAAGTCCCCATTCATAGCGAGTTTTGGACCACCATTCATCTCAGTTCTAGATGCACAGCAATTGTTTGGGAGCATGTCCCTAACATTCTCCGAATTTATGTCAAAATAAAATGTTTCAGTCAGTTTTCGTCCAGCTTTGGCATCATACAAAGCCAGACTCGTTATGTATGGCTCAACTTGACACAGAGATTCTTTCTCCCCATCCGTTGGATTTTGTAGGCGAAATTTTAAACTTTTGCATGTCACAAGTATCCGTTGACCGAATTGCTCTCGATATTGGTCAACATGGTCAGTGATTGTGGCTTTGTTTGGCGATTGGTAACATGCAAAGAGTCGTCGTCTGTTTTCTCTTCTAGCCTGAGCAATCGATATGTCAGTCTCACGGCCGTATTTAATCAACTGAGGATTCATGCTCTGATCGAGACCTTTGAGTGTGCCGAACATCATGGTACTGGGACTAGGTGGCGGGGCTCGCTCCAAACTGGACACACGTTTATCCTCTTGGATTTTGTTCTGTTGCAGGACCGAAGACAGCTTTGATAGCCAGTCTTTGAAATCTTCATCGTTTTCTGCCGCAAGGGTAAATGATTTGTGTCCAGCTGTCATGCGTAACTCAAAGCACAAGCGACTTCTTTTCGGGTTCTAAATGATTCATAAAATTAATGTACTATAATGTAAAGTGTATATTGAGGCGTAACTAACCTGTACAACTTCTGTACAGAAGTCCATGACAATTGTAGCTTTGGCTTCACCCTGTCTTTCGTCTTTGTGCAGCTCCAAGATGTATGTTCCGTCGACCTCCTGTCGCAGATAACAATATCTTCGTTTAAACGACTTTGAACCAATGTTGGCAAACATTCTATCGGAACTAGTGTCTGGCCCTTTCAACAGATATCCTTGTTTGGTTATGGAATCAGCCTGAGACTTCGTCATTTGTTCGTCAATGCGATCTTGATCGGCATCGATTTCGTACAGCTCTTCCTTAAGTTGTTCAGCGGGAATGATTCTAAGGAAGACAATATATGATTGGTTAAAATTGACTAATTTAAGAAGACAAATTGAAACTTACTTGGGAAGATCATGGCAAGTTCCACCATAAGTGCTGTACTTGTAGTGGACCAAGTGATTATTTGTTTGATACGTATACAACGACTGTCGAGTCAGCAAAGTCCCTCCGCTCATCGGGGATGATGGTCTCTGGCTTATCGTTCCAGTGCTTGTTTTCAAAGTCGAACTCGACGAGGATGATGATGACGAAGTCGCCGACAACGGTGAAGTAATTGAACCCAATGAACCATTCGGCGAGGACGATTGTGTTGAGGTGAGTGAATTTTGTCTTGACAAATTTCCATTGCCATTGCTGTTACCATTCTGCGAGGAAATACTTCCATTGTGCGATGATACGTTATTATTGTGCGTGATAATTGTTGTATTTGGTGGTGCGCTAAATTTTGGTATTGTACTCGAGATTGTGCGAAATTTACGTGGCAATACAACTTCCTGTGTGAAAAAAAAGAGAACGAAAAATTACAGATGAGAAATTGAATTAAGACTTGGATATAATTAAATTAATTAAAAGGGCAACGTTGCGTGACAAGAAGACTCAGGTTGTACCTAAACTAAAAAGTGTGTCATTAAAAATCTGAATGTGTATATAGTGACTCTTATCAATTTAATTTCAATCTGGTTAATTTACAATACGACATTGTGTTTTTTTTATCTTTTTTTGTTACGTGTTACATGAATAACCATGTGAAGAGTTGGATGTTTCGGACGGATGATGCTTTAATTTAGGTTTGGCTTAGTACAGTTGTTGACACATCATTTTACTTAAATAGAGTTCTTTTGGAGGCGAATTGCGTCGCATGACTTGACCAATGCACGCGCTTTTATAGGTTTATGTGACATGAGAGGACTTTTGTTTGAATTGTGGACATTCTTTTCCAGCGGAAGCTGTTTGGGAGTATGGAATATTTATGAATCAAGCGTGCGTTTTAGTTTAAAGCATGTTTTTAGGATTCTAATGAGCGGTCGAGGCGCTAGACAGTGGCGTCATTTGAGATATAGACATTTTGCGATAAAAATATTTTGGTAAGAGTTTCCTCTTTCTTTTTATCAGCACGCCTTGATTTAGAATTTGCTTCGACGAGACTTGATTAATCATTTTAAGTGCTTGAGTGCCTGGCTTTCTGATAAGGTTTAATGAAGCATAAACAAAACATTTCTAAGTCAAATTTTTTCAGATAAGTAACTTAATAGTTTTTGCAGATTAAATTAAAATAGAAAATTAAAGATTATGGGACGAGATTAAGAGTCATAGTGTTTTCTGTAAAAATAGTTTCTTCATCAAATTTTCTCCTAGTTTTAGACAAAAATGTTTCCTTCATGCTTCTTATTAGTTTTTAATGACACAATTTTTTCTTTACTAATCTTGTATGTTTTGCTGAAACAATTTGTTCTCTAATTTATTATAAAGATTTATTCTTTTCTTACCGAAACATCATCACTTGGATACATTAACAGCTCACGATGTGGATCATTTTGGATTAATGTTTTGTTTTTGGCTATAAATCCTTCAAAATCGATTGGTTCCACAACCGAAGGTTTGTTCTAAAAATAAAAGAAACAAAAAAACAAAACATTCAAATAAGATTTATGTATGAACATATTTTTTATTGTGGTTTAAATATACTTAAGCAAACAAACTAAAGGTAATATTTTTTATTTGAAAATAAATACGGCTGATTGTTAATTTACACTTTGTTGATTGTAAATAAAGGTAGAACTTGTGGAGTTACAAATTATTGTCCCATATAGAAATGGATGTACATATGTACATGTACATATATTCATTAAACTTATAAACTTGTTTTGATTGCTTGAGGCTATAGATAAACTTATTGTAGGTAGACGCACAAAAGGGAAGAATAAAAAATATCTGGCGATGTGTTGTATTTCTATACATAATTTCAAATAATTTATAGAATGATAAAAAGCGGTTATGATGAGAAAGAAAAGCATAATAAAGCTTATGGCTCATGCGTACATTGAATTCGGAGATTTCGTCAATGGATTTAGATATATTTAAGGTTATGATGTATGCTTTGCATGGAGGTATGTATCGAAGGAGGGCACATCAGTTCTTCAATTATTATAAGAACATTTTTATATCAACGTTAATTCGAGGTGTGTTTCTCATATACATATATATGTATTCATAAATTATTTGAGGACAAAGGTCGGAATAGGGAAACAAATGGTAATTGAAAAAAAAAACATGAAATCAATTTTTATAAATAAAATAAGTACTCTTTATGGATAAGTATTTCAATTGTTTAGTCACAGGTAAACATCTGTCCATACTGAAAAGGCCAATTGGAGATCTTAACGAAAAGTAAAAGACTCTTGATGCCTATGAGCCTGAGATTACTTCATTCTTATATAGGACCATTCATGAGGCAGTGTGCAATTGTTTCCTTTTTTTGGAAGGCTTCAACCTTAAATAGTTTAAAATTTTGTCAAGATGAAATGTTAAGAAAATATCGTATTACAAAAATGTATGATATGAAAAAGTGTTTCTATGTCTATGAATGGAGGAGAAATGAAAATTGTCAGATACTAAGGTTTGATTATCAAGGAGAAGTTTCATCATCAAATTTAAATTTTTAACAAAGGGGAAAAAAGCCCAAAATTAAAAAAAAAACAATATCTTAGTGGAGAATGGTTAACAGTCACTAATCTTGACTGAATTTGAATTGTGGAATAAATTTGTAAGTAATTCAAATTCTTAAAATGTTAATTGTACTAGGTCAGTACTTTGTTTAAAAATAACATATATAAAAGTTGTAAACCTTCTTTAAACAAGAAATGGTGGACATGTGAACATGGACATAAAAACACACTTTTCTCAAAAACATTTTAAGTTTAAAACAAATTCTATGTACATTTAACTGTGACACATGTTTTACATTAAGACAGTTTATGTAAAACCAAATTACATTAAATTTTCCCAATCTAATTAAAAATGAACGACGTCACATCGCCGCTGCTATTTAACTTTCTATTTTATATGCTTGTCCATGAATCTTCTTCTTTATTTCCATCGATTCGATGGATGATTAAATTGTTCGCACCGCAATCAAGAGAAGGTCTATCTGATCACAGAAAATTACTTACCAATTATATATACATAGTATATAGAAAAAAAAAAAAAACAAAACCATTAATGTTTCATTGGCCATGAAAACTAATCGACAATCATCAACAAATCATCAATTAGATTGGCGCAAAAAGTCACATCTCACCGTTAAGCACAAAGTGTGACAGTTATTTTTGTTGTAATAAAAATGCCTTATTTGGCCTTATTAAGATGCAAGCACATGAGTCTAATGTCAATCATTAACATCATCAAGACAGAAGTGCCAGAAGCAGTGACGGCGACGTTGATGACAAATATCTAAAGCTGCCAAGTGAGAGGAAGCACACATCTTGTTTGCATGTCCAAATTACACCCACTTTCCCTGATGGTTTTCGTTGTGAACGCCGCACCGACCGTTGATCAGAGCGCGTTTTCTTTTAAAGGCACGCACCACAATCATGGAGTGATAATTAAATTAAATTAATATTAATATGCACGACTGGATCGCACGAAGTTGCTCTAAATAAAACAACAAATAAAGACACTTTCTGCAAAGTGATGAATTTGACGTTTGCAAGTAAACAAGTGAGGAATAGAGCATTCAAAAAGTGGAAACCAAAGAAATGACAAGTATGACAAATTTGAAAATTACAAATACTGTCACAACAATTTTGTAGACATTTCAAACTTTTCTGCACGAAACCAATACATGCCCTATATTCAAAGACATTTCAAACAACGCACATTTTTGGGGGTGGGTGTTTTGAATAGATTTGCTTTACATGATTGTTATAGATAAAAACGGAAGTATGGAGCTTAATAAATAAATACAAAATTTAAGTCAACATAGTTGGGCAAATGTAGGCCAAGGTTGTTATCTATCTTTTATAAATAAAAATTATTTTATGTAAAATTCCCACACAAACAAAAACATCAATATAATGAAAAAATATAGTACATACATTTGTGGACATCTTTGAAAATTGATATAGACCTAAATGACTCGACAAATAATTTGTCTTCAATTATTAATTTCTTTTAAATAAGATTGAGCAAAATTTTTATTTTCAAAAGCAATAGATTCATATTCGTAATTAATGAAAAGTAAATATATTTCAATAAAAATTACAATTACTTCGAACTTATTTGCCCTTGCAAGAAAATTAAAGCCTAAAATAGTTACGAGATTTTTTAAAATAATTGCCTCATTTTTATTTTCCAGATAAATTACAAATTTTATTTATACAAGATTTGGTATAGTATTGCTTATTCTTTAACTAGAGGAGCTGGCGAACTCTGTCCCGCCCCAATTAAGTTCTAAAAGCTTGTCTGTTAAATCGGTCGATATGTCATCAACTGATCAAAATTTTTATTACTCTCCGAACTTCCAAAAAAAAAGTTTATCTATTCTTAATAAAATTATTTGAATTGTATTGAGTTGAAGTTCGTCCTTTTCTTTGAATTTTAAAGTCAGTAAATTTCAGGCACTGACAACTGATGATTTGTATTGCTGTATAATTGTGACAGAATGACGGGCAACTTTATAACAGACAGACGACTGAAATATAAAAATTTGACAACCCAATGACAAATTGTGTGGGAAAATAAAGTTTTTTTCACAATCTATTTGCAAATTTTCCATATTTTCTCATTTTTTAAACCTTACCTGGACTTCGAAAACCATTTCAAAACCAAAATCAGCCAAAACTCGAGTTTCAGCGAGGCAAAAAACAGATTATTGTACCGTTTTGAAGTATATATTTATGTGTTACACATCTCAACCGTCGTATAATGTATTGCAGATTTTTAGGAGTAAATGAATATGGAATGAAATATAGTCTGACTGTAATAAATTTTAAAACTAATTTATTTATTGAAAAAACATTATCTAGATACATATTTATACTGTACATATAAACCTTTCTCTTGAATCACTCTTTCTATTAAAAAAAAAACCGTACCAAATCCGTTGCGTAGTTTTAAAGATTTAAGCATACATACGGAATACGGATATAGGGACAGAGAAAGCGACTTTGTTTTATACTATGTAGTGATAGTGACACATTTTTATTTTTTTACATTTAAATCTACAACTACAAAAAAAAAAAAGATGATAATACAACAAATATTTTATTTTTTGGAATGTTTTGAAAACACAAAAGTCAATAAAAAAATTATAACAATTGTTTTATTTTTGACTCTAAAAATTATTCATGTTGAAAACCTTTGTGTTATTTTTCAAAAACTCCTTAGATTTTACTTTTGGTTCCAAAATATTAAACCTTAAATTCGCTAAGGACCAAGTGTATAAAAAACGACTTATTTGTTAATGAAATATGGGGTTTAAAGTTCAATACAATTTGTTTTCATTGACTCAATCCCTTCCTATCATATTACTGTATGGCCAGATGTACCTCAAGGAAGCCAACTTGGTCCACTTCTTTTTTTTTCTTATGCGTGTAATTTTTTACTTTTAATTAAATATTGTTAAGCATGTGGGATGTGTCATATGTAATCAAATGCTTAATAAGCGCAACTCCAAATATATACTTTAGTATTGTTTTCAATCTTAAAACTAAATTTTTTTCAGTTTAAAAAATAAAGCATGAACATTGGAAAATAACTGAATTTCATAATTAAGTGCTTCTTTGTTGACTTGTCTTATACTTTTAATATGAGACCTCCTAAGCAAGCACTTCACAAAAGCCCAGTAAATCAATTTGAACTTTAAAATAAGACTTTTCCTTGAAAAACTGTCTTAAACTTCAAACTGATATTTAAATGGCATACTCTTATGTACATATTTATTATTGGATTTAAAATAAGTCAACCGAATGCTGACCTTACCCTAGTTTTTTTTTTTTTTTCTTAGCTTAAAGTTTGTGTATAAAATCCAATAAAGGAATTCAGGACACGAAATCCAAATATAAGCATCGCTCCCATTTCCAATGCCAACATTGCAGTCAACTTCGAATCAAATATGATAAAAAAAGTACAATCATGCAACTTTCCGTGATTTTTGTTTTTTTTTTTTTTTAACTTTAAGCCGCACATCTTGTCTTTTATGTTTAAAAAGCTCTTCATTTCATTGAATTATTCACATTGCACTCATTATTAAATCACATCACATACATCCTCGTATCTTGACAAAATAAGTTTATAGGGAGATAGTGGCAGTCATTTTAAGACAAAGTAATCGTTTGGGTTTAAAGTAAATGTCTTCTTGTGAAAGAAGTGGGGTGATATCACTCCTCAGGACATAAGTCCATAATTGTTATTCATTCTATTTTGGGAGGATATAAGTCCAAAATCTGCTACTGAGCAACTAAATGAATCATTCTATTCGATTTTCACAAAATTTAACGCTTGGTGGGACATAAGTCCATAATCGAAATTTGAGCTTGTGGCATCGAAATTAGATCAATGTTCTATGGAGTTATGTCTCTATTTGACTCACAAAACATCCCAAACATGATTTATAAAAGAATAATGAACTTATTCTCTGCTGTCATTAGTCTTTTCTGAATTACAAAATTCCATATCTCCAGTGATTTTACACTCTCCGTCATAAAAGTTACAAGTCAATTGGCAACAACTCCCTATTTATACGAATATGCTAAAACTTTTATTCGATTGCTCTATTCACAACTCACATAAAGCAGATCAAATTGCATTTCCCTTGTCTATAATATTCCCGCAGTTTATGTATATCATGGAGCATCAAAGTCCTTCTATACTTCAAACCCAATTCATCGTCATCATCATTATCGTGTTCATGACTCGAACCCCCCACTAAATCCAATGCTATATGGTTACATGGTTTAAATTTCTTCATAAATTCCAGTTCAATGCATTCTGAGTGCATTTTATGCAGATTTCATATATTTTTGAAACGATGAAAACCTAAAGAGAGCAAAATTTTATTTTATTTTCTGAACACACACGAGGTTCATCGAAATGATGATGATGATGTTGATGATGATGAAAATGATGAGTCAATGAGGATGAGGAAGTGAGTATCGATTTTCTCTTCTCTTATCGGGAAACACAATCGAGAATGACACGTAACTGGGAGGAGGAAGTATTTCAAGTGATTTTGCAAGTGAAAAAAAAATTATTATTAATAATAATAATCGATAAAGCACGATTTGCAATAAGGTATATACGATGTATCATACTCGCGTATACATCAATACTTTGGGGTTAGTTACCCCGCGCCATAGACATTTTAGATAAGACTGTTTTTTTTAAATTTATTTTTGTAAATATATTTTTGTTGGTATTTTTGAAGAGTTTTCTATTAAATCAAGTATTCTTTGAATGAGAAAGATAATTAACTTGCAAAATTATATTTCAAATTTTAGACAAAAACTTTGATCTTATCTTTTAGGCTCTGACCATGAAGAAAAATGCAAGCATTTGTTTAATTTTAATCCCTGATGATATAAGTACTTAATAAAAAGCCATAAATTTAGTCTAAAAGAAGAACTGACAGTTGTGTCACTATTCAATAGAATTCCATTCTTTTTGCACGTGTAGAAGGGGCCTTAAAAAGAAATGGACAAATCGATTCAAATTTCGGTTACAATATTAAAACGCAGCTGGAATGTCAAATGTTATAACATACGTTTGATATGGAATGCATTTTGTTTGAGCTTCCGTGACAGTATAACAGTTTGAGTTTGACAGCTTTGCAGTTTTACAGTAATGAATTATTTTGGTTTTATACCGATTTTACAATTTAACAGTATTGAATAAATATTATTAAAGATGCAATAATACTATAAAACTTTTGTATATTAGTGATACATTCTAGATAGCTCTACACCTGAACAGTCTTTAAGCACGAAAAAGTTACAGTTTTGGGAGTACTTGGTTGCGAAAGTATGTCAGTCTGATGTCTTAATTTAATTCTATTTTAGAGTTTTAAAACACAAAGTGTAATAATAAGTTTAATCTTTCATGCACATCATCAGTATTAAATTTTATCGAATGTATGTAACAGTATAACAGGGCCTTAACTTTTATACAGTTTTACTGCGTTTCACAGAACTGAAGTTCGAAAGCCTTGCACACCTTGCAAACATGTTAGTGTCGAGTGGTTTCGGTTTAACTAACACCCTTATTACGGTTGTCAAAGATCAATACGATATTTGATATTTATCAATAAAATTAATGAATCGGTATTATAGTTGTCAAAAATCAAATTTTTTGATAAACTATGAACGCTCTTCAGAAATTAGATCTATTGTGAATGATTTAAATTGACAGTCTTGGTATTATGGTTGCCAAAATGTTTGTTGATTATCAAATTTTCAGTCAATCACAAATTCCTTGTTGATAAAATATTTTACGGATCGCGAAAGCCAAAAGCATGTCTATTATAGAACTATTTTTCTGTGAAAATGAAATTGAAGAAGAAAATACTTTGGAGCAAGCAAAGATACGAAGAAAATTACGCGATGTGAAGCATGAATTTGGGTGAACATATGTATGTAGATAAAAGATCTTTTTTAATTACATTACAAAAACTAATTTGGCTAGCTTCTAGATTCATTCAAAACTTTAGACTTTCGAAAGAAGCATTCCTTAATGTATTTTAAGATATCAACGATAAGTTAAATCCAACGAAAAGGCAACAATCCATCCCAAACATACTAAAATTTGCAGCTGTCCTAAGTAAATAGGCACTATTCACAATAGATTTTTGATCTTTGTTCACAATGGATCAAAAAATGATCAACTCGTGTTCATAATACCGATGTATCAATTGATTGACAAAATGTTTCAATTGTCAATTAATTGATCTTTGACAACCGGCTGTTATACTAAATTTACAGGTTAACTATGTGTAAAATATAAGAACCTTACAGTGTATTTGACATCCGTCTTAGGCTCCTAAAACATCACTCTGTGACAGTGTCATCATCACAAACGCACCACAACAACTGAATACTAACATTAGTTTTACATATAAGCAATGTTGTTCTAAATAGCTTGAGAATTAGAAAGCCTGACAAACATTTGAAGCCGCCATTGTCATGGTTTGACAGTGTTCAGGTTGTTTTCTTATGCAAACAAACCTACCGATGCATTTTGTTAAATTTATTAGTCAATCAACCGACAAATTGCTGTAAAAACATTTAAAAGTTCAACAAAAAGTGCGCATACACACCATACACTGCATCCCCATTTGCATTTTATGTTCTTTCAAGGACGAGACAACAACATAAAAGAAAAGTTGTTTATTTTTCTCTTTACCCCTGATTCCAGGACAGGAAATCAAAAACATATCTATGTATATAAAAATGCAAAATCCTTGACTTCCAATACAACGTTGCCCACAAACATTCACAATGCATTCTTTGAGTGTGTAAGAAAATCCTTATTTCCTCACCAATGTCATTCAGTTCTATCTATGTACATGAATTGCATAGTGTAGAGTTTAGACATTGTGTAAGCATGTAATTTATTCTTCTATCAAACTACGAAGAACATTTTGTCCCCCTCTCTATCCCCTCCTTATATTTTATGGGCCTCTTTTGTGTTTAGGTATTATGCAAACTCAAACTCTTCGGTGCGGATTCAAATTACCAAGCTATGTTGCCCGCCAGAGAATTTGTGTACAAAGCGCTTCTGACAGCAACTCCAAGCTCCAACTGACATTTTGCAGCGGCAGACAACTTGTCTGGCTCGAAATACGCTGCTGCTTGTTATGTCTGTGTTTGTTCTCAAAACGAAAAATAATAAAATGAAAACATGACTGGGAGTGTTTGTTCTTCAGCTCTAAGCACTGCCGCCCGTTATCGCTTATGAACTTGAAACTGTATCAAAAACCTTTTCAATTGCGTTGCAAAGTTTTTCTTCTTTTTTTATCCAAAGTTGCATTAAGTTGCCGACGATGACGACACGACGACTTCGCCGACGGATGAAGAGGACGCTACTCGTAACATTTTCCAACTCTGCAACATTGAAAACATTTTCCATAACGTGTCAGGTTCAATCTCGGCAACTAAATTTGATATCTCAAAGAAGGTGGTGATGGGAGTTGCAAGTGGCGCGACACAAGACTACCGAGAGTTGTAAATATATACGCGTCCTTAGAAACGAGGAATTCAAAAACGTATTCCTACTTGGGTAAATATGTACTTCGCTGTAGGGTTCCATAATTAAAAGACCCTTGGGGTGTTGAATTCGAATAAACACTTGAATCTGACATGGCGCAGCAGAGAGTGCGATCATGGGTATAAACACGACGACACATGCGAATTCAAACGTGACCCGGTGTGGCATTCTTTGGAATGACTTTAACCCTTGTAGCAAAAGTGGACATTTTTTATAAATATCTCTACATTTTATATTAACGTGTTTAATTCAACAGAAAAAAAAAGGCAAACGAACAAGTGAAGCTTGAATATTGTTTTTGTGTTGAGGCGTTTTTAGTCGACTACGGGCGGCATCGACGACAAGGGTTAAACATTGCAAGTCCGCAAAGGGTTGCAAACAACAATGAAAAGAAACAAGGGTGATTCCTTCGAAAACATAAAATAACTAAATTTTATCAATGAAAACCGGATGTTGGAGTTTTGAAAGGGTTGTAAAAAGCATCACATTCATTTCAATCAATTTAGAGACAAAAAAAAAAATAAAACAAGGCAGGTAATTATTGCTAATTCAGTTTATTTTCGAAATGAACGCTTTCTTTTTTAAACTTCCTCTGAAACAGGCGTCAAGAATATAGAGTCTTCACTTAAACACCAGGAGGAAGATGAGGAGATGAAACCTGTTCTATGAACTTTGGGACAAGACACATGTAAATAGGGCCTTAGGCATCCATCTACTCATCAGGATATCTTTTGTTTCGACGACACTTACCATATTTGGTTATTATTGAAAAATGATAAGCCAACCTAACAAACAGAAACTAAAATTAAGTTTTTTTTTTTCATATTAAAAAAGTGCGTATATGCCCAAGTGTACCTTTCTATGACAATACTCCCAGGTAGATTTCTTGACCCAATTTTTCGGTAGACAATTTTAATGAATGTGTTTTTGAAGGCAATTATTTTTATAATTCTCAAAGAATAGGTGTTTTTTCGTCGAATTCAAATCGTTTTCATTTACAGTGACAAATTAACATATTCAAACTTGTTCAAATCATTCAAGGTAATGTGGGTTCTTTCAATTCATTTCAGAAGATAATTTCATTCATATCAAGAACAGTGACAAATCTGGCATAGAATTGTGCTAAGAACAAGAACACACAAGTCACTTTTATGAATGAACAAAAGCTAAACTTGTATAAGATCTTACCTTTATATACCAGCATAAACCTTATTCCTATAAATTTCAACTTCATAGAGAGATTGTATAATTCTAGAAGACGAATATATGTATGCATGTGAATTAATTCCCTTCAAATTGAACTTTTAATGAGCTAGCCAGCCACATCATCATCCTTGCTACCTTATGACTCATTCATATCCCACTCAAGGACATCCCCTTTTCATATAAACCTACTTCGAGGATAAATAAGAGATTCCTCATGGTGAGTCATACTCTGCTCCGCATATCTATACAATTCACTGTCTATACACAATTAGAAACACTGGAATATATTACGAAAGTAGATACATAGAGCTTTGGAAAAAGAGTTCACATTTGAACAGAAACAACAACAACAAGTGTCCTTAAATGTATATTCAACCTTCAACCAACCGCTCTTCTTCTATTCCTCCATTACAATGGATAATAATAATTTCTAGTTGGAAGGATTTAAGCATTCACATGCCGGAAGTATGCATTTCAGTTTCTTTTTTTTTTTTGCTTTAGCTGCAAGGGAAATCTTTATTTTTTTTCTCCTGTTTGTTTTTCCCATAAGTCAGAGGAAAATAATAGTTTTTTTTTTTCCTCATAATGTAAAAGCGTATAATATGTAAACCAAAACACTATTCACAATGCTTCCTTCACAAAGGACTCTTCAAGGAATGAACATAGAGAGAAAAAAAAAAAACAAGGCCCGCAGAGATACAGGATACTTTTGGAGTAATTAATTTCTATTCTCCCTTTTTCATCAAAAACTAAACGTATTCTTCGTTTTTTACTTTTTTTTTTAATTCATTTAAAGTGCGAAGCACGAAGCAAATAATTTGGCGAAGTGGGCAAATTTAATTAAATCACAGCTTATAAGGATGTTAACCTCCTGTAATAATGAGATAAATAGAGAATTTTTTAATGAAATTATAGTTTTTAAGGACATTTAATGGTAGGTATTTTCTTAAATCATTTTTTGAGTATGAAAATTGAAGTGAAAAATTGCAGCAGTTTGGCAGTAATTTGGTAAAAAAAATTACAGTAATTTGAAAGTTTGTTTAGTAAAAACGTGAAATCTGTTACCTGGTGAATAGTGATTCATCTTAAATCACTTAAAACGATTCCACCCTTTGAAGCACAATACTTAAAATGTGGCTAAAACAAAATCATCAAACTTAAACTATTTCTATTTTAAAACATCAAACCACAAACTGATTAAATAACAAATTGTAAGACGTTTAAGTTTGACAGCTGTCAAAGTAAAAGATATACGAGGTTTTATTGGTTGGATTTCAAATTGTGATATTCTTTACATTTTGACATGAACATGACAGAAATAATGATGTAAGCCCAGCATAAATAAAAATCAAAAACATTTCATTGATCACATTTCCTTATTTATTTTCTGACGTTTTTTAGCGAACACACATAGCATCAGAATTTCAGAAATTCAATATTGTCTAGTTTCCGAGTGATAACTGGTACCGAATACCATACAGTTTGTGTTCCGTAAGGCATAAACTGTCAAATTGAAAGAAACCTATACGACATGTGACATTTAAGAACTAAAATTAGGTTCGTTTGTGACAAAGACGAGATTACCAAAAATCTCACTTTTGCTTGCAGACATTATTCAAAATTCTGGTGCACAACTATGAACATACATAGGTCAAAAGTTTCCCTTTTTGACACTAACAAGTTCACAAAGCGATCGAACTGAATTTCAATCTCTTTTGAAACCTATAGATATAAGTGTTTTTCATTTCTAACATTTTTTAGTCACTACTCCGAATGTGATTTCACAAATAGCACTTCCATGTTCAGACATGTCAAAAGTGTAGTTTACAATAAAATATAAAAAACATTTTTCATTTCCATGTTTACATTCTTGACATACAGCTTTAAAATAAATTTATGAGAAAACAATAATTTTCAAATAGAAATGAATTTAATTTATACAAACTTTAATCCAAAAAATGTGACTTTGAAACAAATATATAGACAGAAGCATTCTTCGGGTAATAAATTTTACGTTTTTATTTTTAACTGAACTTGTCAAAATACATATAGTATTTCCTATATCTTTGTTCTTTTTTTCTAATAAACTCTATTTTCTTAAAAAGAATCACGTTCTCATTTTTCTTCTTTTGTTAATGTGTGTCTTCTCTTTTGTTTCAATTTAAAAAAAAAATCTAGTAAATTATAGCTTGATGACAATTAATTGATGGCTTAAGAAACTCGCCTGACGTTGATACACATATCATCCCTAACAAGGAACTCTCTTTTCAATCTGTCAAACATCTTCTTCTTTCGCCAATCTGTCACAACTTGTCGAACAGTTCTTTATACAAAGACCAAAAATGGTTTCAATTGAAGTCATAAATGACACTAATTAAATCAAAGAAAGGTATCCTCCATGAGACAGCTGTTTGTCATTATTCTTTTCACACATAAGTTAGTTTGCCAGTTGAAGTGAAATTAATTCCCATATAAGTCAATTGAATAAAAAATAAGAACCATCAAGCGGATGAGTCGCGGTTGTCTGGTTTTGTTAAGATGTTCTTTTCTCACCTGAAGACACTTGAAACTTTAACTATTTTTTCATGGATATGAGAATGTACTTTTAGCTCGTGTGACATGTCTAACAAGTAAAGAGTGTATTAGAAGTTTTCCGTGAAAGCCCATAATCGTCTTAAGTGTAATATATTCTCGTAAAAGTCCTATATATCATTATTATGTAATTAGGTGTGATAAATGTTTTATGCTTTTTTAAGTGAGGTTATTTTCTTATTTTAGTTTAATAATTGTCAAGAGAATTGATCTTCCATATCAAGAATTTAGAAAGGCAATAACTTAACCAGAAAGAAAACAAAAAGTCTTTGACGTTTAGAAGTAAAAGAATTTTTTCTACCCACCATAAGGAATCATGAGTTTGACATTTGTTTTAGGAAATATCTCTTTTTTCACCACAGACATCTTTGGTCTTACCATACAAGCTATTTTGTATTTGGTTAGGAAAAGTTAATCAACCTTAATATAGGAAGTAAGAATCAAAATAAAAACTTATAGTCATTTAACGGAACATACATTTCTCTTTTCTTTTAAAACAATAACTCTAACTTAAATAATGTAATTTCTTTTAATTGAACCAAGACGCAAAAAAAAGTTCCACTTTCTATTTCTTTTCACTCATCAAATTTCGTTTTCATTTTTCCCCGAAAAAAAAACCTAAGACATCACGAAATCAATAGAATTTTTGCTAAATTAATTGTTTACCACCGTTTCTTCTAGTATGAATTTGAAAGGCTAAATCAAACAAAACATTAACGGTCCTACCTCCTTAAATCAATTCTAATCATTTCCCCAATTAGCATACCTAATTTATATCTTTATATTAAACACTTCAATGCATCAATATAACTTCTCAACAATATCTGAGTTCAATCTAGATGCGGTGTCTTTCACATTGACACTGACCGCCAAATTATGGTGGTGTGGCAAAAGAAATACAAACACTTTACCTAATTCAGCAAAAGTTCATGTTTAGATCTCGTTTAACATAAAAAACAAAAAACACAACTGAACGAATGAATGAATGAACGACCCAACAACATTTTTGCTGTACACTGATCGAAAATTTTCAAAAAGTTTTAATTTTTGATTTCCATTGAACTGACAATTATAGGTTTATCTTTTAATCAATCAATTTTTATTTCTGGCAAAAGTATGAAACATAACAATTGAAGTTTTCTAGTGACAAAGTACATAAATCAATTTCAAAAATTGATATTTCCTTTTTTGCCTTCCATTGGACATTTCATTTATTTTCGATGTAATTATCAAAATTTGTAGATCTAAACTTTAAAATCGAAATTAACATTCAAAATATCGATAATAAATAAAACTTGTTTTCATTGTGGTAAGTCCTTTAGATTGGTGTAATTGTTACACTTGCGTTGAGCTGTCAGTGTTTTACATTATAAACAACACCGCTGTACAGCTTTTCAACTAAAACTCATAAAGCTGTGTTTACACTTTTTTCGAAATGTTTGATTCATGTCAACTTTCTTTCTTTCTCTCTCTATTCCAACAACTGACACTTCAACAATCAAGACATGACATTTGCTGCTGACTGAAAAATGTCCTAAAAAGTATCTCGAAAAGAAAATTATTAAGTTTTTACCATTTTTCTTTAAGTGTATCAAAGCAGTATCTATTTTCTTTGGTCGAATTATAATGGAACTTGACTTTGCCCCAAGTTCAAGACAGAAAGCCAATACGAGGTGAGAGATATAATAAGAGAGTCGAGCAAGGGTTTATAGAACTGTCAAAAGATATGCGAACTTGTATAGTAGATGTAATTACAAACCGTTACTTTTGATGGATACTCGTACAAGAAATAAGATAGAAGAAAGGCTGGTTCTAATAATACCATGTCTATATAAAATGAATGGGATTGGAATTGTGATTGTGTTTTGACGGCACCACTGCCGCCCGTCGTTGTTGATAAACATTGGACTTGGTAATGAAAAAGGAAGCCACATCCTATATCGATATCTATTACCTATCATTCGATACATATCAATGATTTCAAAATAAATCGATACCATTCCACATGAGAAAGAGAGTGAGAGAGAGAAAGAGAAAGAGAGGCAAAGTGTTAGTGTTGACGGGAGTTTGATATCTCGGTTGACAATGGGGGCTTGTCAATGTTGTTGTTGTGTTTTTTTTGTATGATACAAAATATCGATTGATTTCATTTTCTCCGTTTATTTTTATTTATATATAAAAAAGTGTCCAACCCAATGGAGTTATAATACTTATGTATCGATTGATGGATGTTTTGTCACATAATCCGCAGGCGAGTGTATTCTTTATTGCGAATGTGCGATAAGTCAGGAATTGTTTATGTTTTTTCGTTCATACGAGTTGCGAAATGGACTTTGAATGTTCGAATAACAATTGTAATTACTGTAAACTGTCAATAAATAAATAAATACATGAATATTGAATGAATTGAGAAAATTGCATACATTAGAATATTAAATTATAGAGGTGTGGTTGTCAGAGTGTTTATTTTTTAACGGTCTGGTTTGAACAAGTGTCAATATTGTACATTTACATGACATATGGTTGTTTGATTTTAAGTTAATCGCATATTTTAAAGGAAGCATCATGCTGAAAATGTGTAGTTTTTTTTCAAAAGGTGATTTCAAAAATCGAGGATGAAAAAAGAAACAAAAATGTCTTCAATGTTGCTGAATGAATATTTAGGAAAATGATTACTATTACGGTTTTAAACATTTTCCATTCATAATTACTGAAAGTTTCAGGAATCGACTGCTCTTTTTTGGAAACAATAAATTCCATCGATTCATTTTAATTCAATCAAATCCATTTTAGAAAACAATCATTTACCAATAAAAGATTCCCTGAAGGTTTCTCAAATTGAATTTCTTCTTGAAATCGGAAGAAAAAATTTAAAATCAATTTCAATACAGAACGGAACTATACACAGTGTTTTCTCGTCTCCTTCCTTTTTCCATTCTAATTAATAAACAAAAATATTGCAAACGATGCATTGCTTCAAATTTAAAAATCAAAACCATCTTTGGGGAAATGAAATGAAAAACACATAAAATAATATCTACCAACAGCTTTCCATTTTCCAATGCTGATGGTTTAATGCAATTTGCATACTATATAAATTTTGAATGTTTTTTTTTTTTTAAATAACCACAAAATGTGTTTTTGCTTTCAAGAGAGTGCTTTTTCCATTTCAATTAATATCACAACTCTGATATGGAATGAAAAGTGAATGTTGCAATCATAGTTTTTCTTTTAATAGAAAAAAATATAAAATGAAATTAAATGAACATATTTCTAGCCACGCCACACACAGACAATAATGATGTTAAGTGGTTTTTCTTGGAACATATTAGGGTTAAATTTTATGACCAAATTCAATTTGTTTCAAAAGGGCTTATTTTTGTGGCTAACTCTCTGAGATCGGAAGAGTTGAAATGTGACGGAATGAGTCAGACCGGGTTATATGAAAATGTTCCATCAGGGAGCGATGGGCCGATAATTAGTTTCTATTACAATTCCAACTTGTAGTTCACTAAAACCTCGAACTTTAATCAAACATTTCATCCATGAAACAATAAAAAAAAAATTAGATTTATGAATAAAAAACAAATAAATTTCAAAGGTACCCTCAGGCCGTAGTTTTGCCAAATGTTTGTCGGCTTTCATGTTGGTTAACATTAGAGAAGAACCATGGAATAATAATCACCACAAGCCTAGACTTTTATTAACACCCGTTTGTTAAATTTAGCATCAATTCGTCACAAAGTATTCGAAATTTTTTTATATTGATTTCACCGCAGACTTGAAAAGAAGAAATCACACTTCGCTCTTTGACCGTATACCCATTGTACTTTTTTCATCTAACGACTAATTTTGCCTCTTGAGTGTA
The DNA here is from genome assembly GCA_905146935.1 of Scaeva pyrastri. Taxonomy (NCBI): domain Eukaryota; kingdom Metazoa; phylum Arthropoda; class Insecta; order Diptera; family Syrphidae; genus Scaeva; species Scaeva pyrastri. The sequence continues at coordinate 78,220,937 of LR989928.1, read as the reverse complement.
TCAATTTATTTTAATTTTCTCATTTTGACTTATGAGTAAATTATCCACAATCAACCATCAGTGAAATAGTCCAGGGGGGAAATGTTGTATTTTATAATCTTTGATAAAAAAGTTCTGGGTGTTGCCCTCCTATTTTTGTTGGCGCTGCAAGACAAAAAAAATTCATTGCACAAGCTGTCACTAAAAGTCAAAGCTGTCAAACAATAGTCTATTGAACACGTCCAATCTCAATTGGCTGAAGCTGAAACTTTCATTAAAATCAAATGTAGCTGTCACTCAACTGCAGTTAGAGTGTAGCTGTCAAATGAACCAATGCAATTCTGATTTTCAAACACACCATAATTGTCAAAGTTAAACTACTGTTTTGACGTGTTTGTGTCAAAAAAAATACACTCATTCTTTTTTTTTCATTTTCAACTTGACTCAAATTAATACATGGGTTTGGAACCAGTTGTCAGTTTGAGCACTAAATCTGACATTAATTCAACTTTAGTAAAACCGCAGAACTAAACAAAAGTTATTATAACCAAAAAAAATCCCACTTCGCAACCCAACTATGAAAAATGATTATTTTATTGAACGCATGAAATTAGTAAGCAGGAAATTCGCAACACCCCATCATAGACTGGTTTCCATGTCAAAAGCAAAACCATACTTCCCATAGTCTACACATTATGCTTAGTTCATAGTAGATGACTAAATTAGTGTGATGCTACTCTCATGAGGTCAATAAATTTGAACCCAAAAAAGTTGGTCAGTTTAGAAAATGATTGCGCTGTCCTATATATTTCAAAATCTAGAAAAAAAAACCACACACATCCGACAATAAGTGAACGAGCAAACTAAACGAAAGTGAGTTGTTGTTGAAAACTTCGAGTGATATGATGGTTGATGAATGATGACCATTTGAACTAAATAAAATGTCAGTCACAAATGCACAAGATCCTAAATGTCACCCAGTTTTGCGTTCATCAAATCCACAAAACACACACATCGGACCACCGTTGCTGGTTGTTCGGGTGCGATTACACACACCAAATGTCAACTCACGTGTAAGACATATTTAATTCACTTTATTACTAAATTAATGTTTAAAAAAATCACTAAAGTCGTTAACTATTATTTATATAAACCCGTCAACGGAGTCACCCATTTAAGCAGGTTAAACGAACATACGGCGAGTATGTGTCCGTAGTTTGTTTGGATTGCGAAAAGATAGGTGCGAGTGCGAGTATAACATAGAGAACGCGAAATGAGGTTAGTGTGATATGGATGGCATCTGTCATCAACTACGTACAATACATCGTCATGCGTTCAATTATTTGTGCAGCAATAAACTATTCGCCTTAAATGTCACTCTTTTTTTTTTTTTGTTTAACTTGTTTGAAGGTAATAAAAATCACGACATTAATTTTTTTCTACTCCTCTTCATCAATCTCTGGCGTTAGTTAATTGCAATATTATCGATTAATAAAACATTTTTAATGGGTGAAAGAAAAACATAAATAATAATTAATACTGTTTCTTAGTTTTTATGATTGTCATTTCGCTGCACAAGTGCACGATGCATATGGTCTAGGTTAGTTTAATTAAGAAATGACAACTTTCCTGTCAAGTAGTTTCAATATTTCTTTTTAATTGGATTGTAAAGAGAACGCATAGCGCCAGTATTAATATGTGGGTGACAGTGTAGGCGACAGGTTAGGTTTAACGAACTTAAAACTAAATTATTGCATTTTTATTGACAGTTTTGTTGAGACAAAAAAGAAATAAACATTGTCTCAGTTGAGAAGTTCAAGCGTTTAGATGAAATTCGTGACAAGATTTTTAATTCAATTGCTTTTAAATGGCTGTCATCAAAAATGCATTCAACACCTTTTATTTAAAAAAGGAACCTGAACGTTTTTTAAATATATTCAGCCCTATCGAGGTATTCGTTCGGAAGAAATTTTTCTCCGATTTGTTCGAAATCGGAGAATTTTCTATCGAGGTATCCGTTCCGATAGAATTTCGTAAACATTTTCCGACAAAATACATCGGTTTCCATCGCTACGCGTTGTAATACGATTTTTCAATAATTTTTGACAGCTATGCGTTGAATTTCTCAGAAATTGTCCGATGAAAAATCATTGCGGAATCTATTCGGAAATTTAAACAACAAAATTGTAAATAAAATATTAAAACGAACGCGATTGGTTGCTTCATTTTATTTAGTTCCGCAACGGATACCTCGAAAGTAATCTGAGTTCCGATCGGAATTCACTTTCGTTTCTTAAATTCTCCGAACGAATACCTCGATAGGGCTGATTATTTCATGAATAAGTTTTATGACAAACCTTGGACACTAATATAGTTCAATTGCTTATAAATAACTGTGATTCTCGGAAGGTCAATTTGAAGACGACGACGAGGAATTGACGTTCGAATGACAGTGGGATAGTGGCGAAAAAATGTGGAGAATTATAAACAGGAACTTTAGTTCACCTCGGATGTAATGTTTACAAATGAAGGAAGATTGTCATGGCGGTTCAATGTCAGTAGAGGACAATTTTGAAACTTTACAACTTTACATGTCAAAGTGACACTAGAGACACTTGTGTCACACTTGAATGACAAGCTAGTATATGACAAAAACAGTGAGATACCTTTTTCAAAAAGATGCAGTGAAATACCTAAAAAAACGAGTAGGAAACATCTTTTAAGGTTCTACCAAAAATGCGTCGAAATTCTGGAACAAAAATTCTGAATTTTAATGTTAGGTTTTTTCCACAATTTTTTCTACATATTTAGCATTTTCAATAAAATTTTGAATATGATTAAATATCTATTCAATATTATTTCCTAGAATGAAGAATTCAACTCAACTCAGTGGCTCTGTTTCAAGGACTTTAATTTTCAAATCGTGTGTTCCGCAGGGTAGACATTAAGGACCATTACTTTTTTATTTTTATTTTTATACTTTCTTGAAGAAAAGTTTGAAACTGTACAAGCTAATCTAGAACTGGAACCTATCATCGGAAGGAATTTTAAATTATTTACAAACAGCGCCAACACTTGTGTTTGAAATTTATTTCCAATTTACAAATTTATGGTTTTTACTCACGTTAATGTTTATCTCTTCTGTATGGTTCTTAGAAAATTAGTTATCTTAAATGTATTTACAAAATTTTTAATCACAAAAAGTACACTCCCATTCCACTTAATCTTTCTTTTATTTGTTTTTAATTTTTGACGTCAACTAAGTCCTTCTTATCACTTAAGTCCCGATAACAATAGCAGACTTTAAGTCATGTAAGTCAAAAAATCAGGGAAAAATAAAGGAAATCAAGGGATTACCGGTTTCTTTGACTAAAGACTCATTTTATAAGAGGAAATTGAATAAATATTTCCACATACTCACACATATCTAAAGGAAAAAAATATTGGGAAACTTAATATACACATAGCTTCACACATGTGGAAGACACAAAGCGATAGCATAAAGGCACACCATAAAAAGAACGAAAAAATAAAAGAATACCAGAATGCTAATATACGGATAAGAAAGTATAAGAAGAAGAAGAAAACGCCAAAGAAAAAGAAACGTATAAAAACAAGGAATTTCAAGGATGTTATATTATAAATGGAATCCTCATTTCGAAAAAAACATCTTGATCCATTTCAAATAATGTATGTATAATGTATTGTAGGTAAGGGTATAGGAAAATCCCATAAATAAGGGAAAATATGTAGAACATGGAACATAAAAATTAATAACACACTTATGTTGATATAAACAACAACAACAACAACAAAAATAAATAAAAACGAATTGGAGGAATTTCTGGGAAACATTAAATTTCGCACAATATTAAAATTCTATTGGAAAAAACTTAATTAAAATAGATAACTCAATCTTAACACTAAACTGAAACGTTTGAAAAGAGAGGGGTTTGTATATTTGTACAATAAAATGAGTTACTATATTTAAGAATTTTATTTATAACTCCTTTTTGTTTAGAAAGAAAATTTAAACTAATTTTTGGATTTCATGCAACACACATCAGGTTAAAAGAGTGAAAAAAATGAATTTTAATAATTTTTATGAACTTGAAGAATTTACCCTATTTCCATCGTTCACCGATGTGTAAATCTACAATGAAATTGAAAAAGAATATTTTTTAAAATATTTTAGTTTAAAAAATCTTTTTTTTATTTTGTTTATGAGTTGAATACAGTAGATACCCTAAGTAAGATACATAATTCAAAACATCTACATACGAGTATACTCACCATAAAGACAACATTGAGATTCAGATATTTCGTAAATAATAGATTTATTATTTAAAATTAACAACACACACAAATGAAGACAAAAAAACACATTAAACATTTCTAGTTAGAAATAATTTAAATGTTGATAAACTTAAAAGAAAATCTTTAAAAAAAAAACGTGCGAGGGAATAGATTATGATTAAGACGCTAAGTAGATGTGACGTTAAGCTAAAATAAATAAAAATAAAAAAAAACACATTTAATTTCTATCTCAATTTATTATTGTTTACTTTTTTGTTTGTATTTTGCTTTGCGTTGCGAAATTGTTTTTATTTGTTTTTGTATTTTGCAAATTCTCATGGTACATTATTTAGATATACAAGTATGTATACGAAAAGATACAACATCATGTTAAAAATTTAAATATTGTTTCTATACAACTCTGAACACACACCCGACTATCCTCTGTGTCTATATTTTGACATATAGAAAAGAAATAAGAAAACACCTGTAGATGACGATGACAAAGCACAGTGGGGCAAGTAGTGTGGAAAAGTTGGAAAATTACGAACAAATAAAAACTTTAACTCACATACAGTAAGGTCCGTTCTGTCAGTGAATTTCTGTGATTTAAGTTCTTATAGTTTTGCAAACTTCAAACCCAGAAAAATAGATATAAAATTGACATTCGAACAGAAACGTCAAAAACTTTTGGTAAATAGGCTTTTATATTGTCAACAAATTCCTTACCCTTTAATAAAAATCCATAAAATTCGAAGACTTCAATTCGACCTATAACATCCATCAAATGTATTACAAAAATGCATCCGTCAAAAGTGACAGATGTCGTTGTTATTTTTAAGATGTGTGGTTTAATTTATGTCACTTCATTTTGTCGTCATTCTCGTAACCACAATTTAAACTCTTAAAAAAATTGGTTGGACCAGTGAAGGTCAAAATCTAGTCTCATGTCTTAAGTTTTCAAGATGGATATGGAATCCTGAAGCTGACTTCAAGCCGTCAAGGCGAGTTAAGTGGTTTAAAGGCAAGTTTCAGGTTATCAAGGAAGGTATTGGACAGCCACTGACAACGAGATTCAGCAATTATAAAGTGTTTAGCACACCTTGAGCTCTCTAGATAAGAATTAAAATAACAGGACAGGTTTAATTTAGAGTTATGAAAACGGGTCTTGAGGAACAAATCAACTAGACAAATGTCTGGATCATTAATTAATGCATCATTGAAGCTTTTTAATTTGTATTTTCTAAACACCAGAATTATTATTTGTTCACTGATTTCAGTTCAATTTTGTTTTATATTTCCCCACTGTTCGATGACGATGCTGATGGAATAAACGTCACCATTTAAATATTTAAATTGTTTTTTTTTTTTCTTGAAGTCAGAAGAAAATCTATTATAAAATATTCTTGATTTCGAAATGATAGAGTTAATGACAAAAACGTTGAACGACGACGACGACAACGAATACAATTCTTTGGGGGGAAGCGGGGGAAACAAACGCACCCGAAAGTGCTTTTCTAATGAAAAAAGTTTTTTTTTTTTCTTTTTTTTTTTTTTTTAATTTTTCTTAAGTGCATATTGTCATGTCAACATCCGAACGATGATGATGATGATGGCAAAAGGTCACAGGTCATGGTTTATTTATGTACTGCGCGCTTAGACGATGATTTTTCTATTCCTCTGCGAGATCTGATGGGAAATGTAGCTCTTTGAATGTGTCTAATACATTTCTAGATTAAAAAAGATTCCTAAGAAAACAGAACACAGTCAAAAAGTAAACGGAAACGCAAAGTTCTAAAAGGTTTTTAGTTTGTTCAAAGATGAAAATTCCCATTTAAATTACTAATGACTAAAAGTCATTTGATGAAACGACGACGACTCGTTTAAGTTTTTCCTCAGCAAAAAAAATGTCAATTAAGTTCTTATGTTGAATTTAAGTTTCGCTTTAGAAAATGCAATCATCGATTTTATAGCTGGATTTCATCTCTTTTAAAATCCGTAATACAAGCGCCAATTAACACAGATGTTCAAGTATTTTAAAAACCATAAACAAAATAGCTCCCACATGTGTCAAATAAAATATCTTATGCAATCAAATTATATCAATAAATTCTCATTCATCAGTCACAACTTACATTCCCATCAGCCTACCTCAATGGGAAGTATACTAAATTCATCTGCCATAGTATGAAATTTATTTCAAAAATATTTTGAAAATTCTTTCAAACTTTCGAAATCAAATAAAATTCAAATGCCACAATTTGAAGAGTCTCCATGGCAAACATAAGAAAATACACAAAGTTGCACAATAAACCGTCCAGAATGACCCTTGTGGGTGGATTGGTCTATTTTGACGAAGGGCAACCACCGTTTAAGTGTGTTTTCATTTCGTCTCGAGTTTTGTTCCAAAAACAAAACAAAAACAAAAAGAAGAAAAAAATTGAGGAGAAAAAAGTTTTTTTTCACAAAACAAAATAGAAATAGGAAAGAAAAAAATCTAGAAGGATGCTGAACTCTACAATGTCCCAAAGTTATCCCTAGGGCAGATGCATAACAATAGAAAAAATAGATGTGTCAAGTGGTAAGTGAAGAACAAAATATTGCCTAACTTGTCGGATGAACTTACTCTGTAATAAAGTTTCATTGGCATTTCTGTTTGTGATAACCAAATTCAACAGGTGACAGGTGACAGTTTGTAAAATGACAACTTAAATGTCAAATTGTTCTGTCTCAATTTGATAAACATTGCCATCACGTTAAACTCTCAGGAATAAACTGAAAATAATGCACAAATTGCAAATTTGACATTAAGTAGATAACTGACAGTTGTGATAGAAAATGATTTTTTGTCTTGGTTTGGAGAATTTTTAATAAATTTTTGATGTTTTACAAAATCTTAATTGACTTTAAAGAGTTATTTATCATCTGAGGAAGTCGTTTTCCAAGTTTTCAAATCAATGTCAATTTAATTGTCAAATAAAAATTACTTTTTGACGTATATAAACTTATCGTCAAATATTAAATCGTTGCGTTGTGTTTGCAAAACGTCAGTGATAAACAACTGTCAATTTTTAACTTCCCATAGGGAGTTATTGTAATGGGTCCGATTTGTCAAATTGAAATTTTTGACAAATCTGGACGTTTTATGGTTCCTAGAATCTAAATTCGTCATTTGTAGAGAGATGTCTGTGTGTGTGTGTACGTACGTTCGTACGTTCGTACGTTCGTACGTTCGTACGTTCGTACGTATGTACGTTCGTACGTTCGAGATACCCTTTTTCGTTAACGATATCTCAAGAACCAGTAGAGATATCGATTCCAATTAAATTTTGTTCGATAGGTTATAACTTCAAAAGAAGCTGAAAGGACTTTTATAAAAATTTGTCTAACGGTTTTTCCACTATAGCAGTTTTTAAAAAAAAGTGAAAATTTTAGTTTGTCGCAAATATCTCAGGAACGAATAATGCTATTCACTTCAAATAAATTTTATTGGATAGATTGCAATGTTACACAGGTTTGGTGTAAATTTGAAAATAATTTAACATACCGTTATTTTTTTAAAAAGTAAAAACTAAAAAAAAATTTTTTGGCGCGCAAATATACAATGAAGGAAAAATGATATCATCTTCAAAACATTTTTTATTATGTGAAATGGTGTCTTTGACATCTGGTAAAATTTTTGAAAAAATTGAATTGACAGTTTTTTTACAAAAAATAAAAAAGTACAAAAAATTATACCAAAAGTTGGTAAAAAATGTTTTTTGACGTAAATATCACGAGAATTGGCGACGATATTGACCTCAAATTTATTTTAGCTTAAACAATATACAATTATTAATATACGCTACAATTTTGAAAAATATAGAACTGACAGTTTTTTCCCAAAAAATTAAAAACTTTAACAAAAATTAACCGAAAAATGTGAAAAGTAGTTAATTGACTTTAATATGTCCAGAGTGGTAAATCATTTTAACTTCGGATTTTATTTAATTTTTGCATAATAGAATTGTCAACTTATGATACATTTTTGACAAATGTCGAAATGACAGTTTTTTTTACTGAAATATAAAATTAAAACTGAGATTTACAGAAAAGTGTCATAAATTGTTTTTCGGCTTAAATATCATCACTACAAACATAATGATATTCACTTCAAATGTATTTTATTTTCAACCTATTCGTAATGCATTAGTCAATACCTAAAAAATGGTAAAATATTGACGAATATCAATTTGTAATTTTCACAATAAATACAGAACTACAAATATTTCTAAAAAAAATTGGTAAATATTGTTTTCAGATTCAATATCTCTGATATTTCTTATGTTAATAAAATTGTTATCAACTAACATCAAAAGTTAATCATTTATTATCAGGAACGCTAAGTTTTCAAATTATGCATAATGGGAAGTTATCAGTGTGGGTCGCACCCAGCCTCTTTTTTTGTTAACGCATTTGACGTTTACAAACTGCTGTCATTTTTTTTTCTAGAAAATTTTTATTTTGAATTTTGTTTTCCACAAATTTTTTTGCATGAATCCTTCCTTGTCCTTAAAATAATTTTTTCTACAATTTTTAACATAATTTGTGTCGACTAATAGTGACAACAAAAATATTGAGGGTGGAAGTTCATTCACAGCACGAAGTTGGCAGCATTTCAAAACATTTTTTAACTTAAATACTATTATGTAATCCAAATTACAGTACATCCTTTTGTGTATAGTTTTACTGTGTCTCCGACAGAGTCCTCCGCTCCACCACCCGAAGCCGACCGTCCCGTTCGTCGTGGTCGTGGTCGTCTTCGCGTCGCGGGATCTGTGCTTCCATCCATTATTGTTGACTCTAAAGTATCTCTTTGGGGTTTATTTTGTTCTTATCTTTGCACAGCTGAGTGCAAATTCTATTTTTAATTATTTTTTTTATTTTCTTTTTTTGAGTTTCCTTTTAATAATGATGCAAGCCCATAGTTTTAGGTTTTATATCTTTTTTGTTGTTGTTGTTGTTGTTGTTGTTGTTGTTGTTGCAGATATATAATAAAAAATGTCTTGTGGGAAATATTTATATGAACTTTATGTGAGAGTAGGTTTAGGATTTAAAAATTTAAAAATGTGGGACATATCTAAGCGACTTTTCACAGTGCATCACTTCAACTTAGCAACTATATAGTCTAAGCGATGTGGAAGTTCTGGAAGTATACCTAAGTACTTAAGAAGTCTGAGATGATTTGCATTCACGTGGATCAGGTTTTCAAGGGAATTTATGACGTTACAAAAAAAGGAACAAACTTTAGAATAAATAAGCAGAAAATCCTGTTTCAATTTATTTTAATGTTATAAGTTCGAATGCAGCTTTTGGTTCAAAAAACTGATAACAAACGGTGAAGACTTGATAGTTACGTAATGTTTATCAAGTGTTTTTAAAAGTCTAAACGGGATTTAGGTGTTATAAACAAGGTACCGAATTAAACTTAAACGAAACGAATGTCATACTTGAAAGTCTGATAATCATTCTGATTCAATATTTAAAAATTGATTTTAAAGGCAAGTCTTTATTTGGTTATGGAAACCTTTACCTACCTCTTTTTGAAACATGGAAAACACAAATAGATAGTTACAATGTATCTAAATGTGTGCTCATGTTAATTAGTGAAAATTAAACATTGTAACAAAAATATTGTGCTTAGAATAACAATTTGATTTTAAAATTTATATTTATTAATTTAGCTTAATGTGTAATTTGAGTTGTTGCATGATTCGTGCGCCATGGGTAATTAGAATGCTAATGGAAAACAAATCGGGACTAATTACAAATTTTTTTTATTTTTTCTTTTAATACAACATCAATTAATGAGCCATCAAATTGGAAAAATTTATGTTTCGACAAAGAGAAAATTTAAAATTACTTTCAGATTTTATTTATGGCTTAGTTTTCAAAGTAAATCTTCAATTTCATAGACAAAATTATTGGGTAACAATTTTTGGTGTAGTAAAATAGTTGTGAAAGGGAGTACTTTTGGCAGACTTAGTCGTAATAACTTATCTGTTATGGAAGATCAAACGAAATGGTCAATTTTATTGTACGACATTTAATTTTTCGACAAACAGACGTTACGTTTTTATGCTTAGTCGTAGCAGTAGATTGTTTTGCGACTGTGACAAAAATATGATACACTTTACTAATGTTATTGTTAGTCATAATTTCCAGATTGAATATTGTGTCACTTGTGTAACAAACTTGCAAATAAAATTATAATAAGAGAAAATTTAAGGTGTTACAGCATTGTCGCAACCAGGATGTATTTTGTACAACGCCAAACTACATTGACTTTCAAGATCATGTCATCCACGTAACTAAACAGTACTTGATCCGGATTTTCAAATTACAGCCTGTGTTTCTACAGTAACAAAATTGTATTTGACCATATATTCACTTTTAAGACATTATTTCTTGTTATAATGCAAAATTATCTTGAGTCAGGATTTCGATATGAAGCTTGTGTCACATACGTAACAAAACTATATTGAAAAACTTTCTTCTTAATTTTTTTTTTGTATCATTTGTACGACCTACCAACAAGCTTTATTTATTTAGTAAAACTACAAAGCATACAAATTGTGTCACTTCCGTAACAAGGTAACACATGGAAACTTGCCTTTATATTACATCTTATAACCCACCGACCATCACCGTCAGAGAAATACATTTTGATATAATATGATTGAGAAAAAAAATTACCATGTGAAAAAATGTGTAACTTAAGGTCCTAAAACGGTTAAGGAAGAACGTGTCACTCCAGTAACAAAAAAAATATGTTTAAGTACTCATTCATGCTGAATTTTGAACTATGAATAGAACTGTACTGAGACAAAATTCAAAGCACAAGATTTTGTCACTACAGTAGAGAATATACATATGTATAACATTTAAGTACTTATTTATTTTGTAACACTATCTGTTACAGAAAGGTGCCTGTTACAGCAACAGTTTAAAATTTTGCATTTGAACATATTATGACATTTCTTTTGAAAATTGTACGGAACCAAAATTTAAAAATTAGGGTCTGTGTCAACTGTCACTTTCGTAACAAGGTAACATTCAAACAGTAAATCGTTTCCTATTATCCTACTACCGGGCAATAATTACACTTAGTCAAATTCTAAAGTTCAGATGAGGTGTCACTCAAGTAACAACAGTGTTGATTTGAAAATATATATGTACCTATGTTCTATTAAAAGACTTTATTTCAATATTAAGGGTTGTGCCACTTCTGTAACACGATTAAATTTAAATTCTTTGCTTAATTTACTGTTTGGTCTTCTGTCAAAGAAAAAAAATAAATACTAACAAAACAAACAAATGTATCACTTTGTGTCAAACAAAATTATTATGAGTCAAATTGTATTGTTTAAATGATCCAGTAACAATAAGTTTCCATTTAAACATTTATTTGTTGTACAATATGTGGTACATGAATTTAAAATATTAATAAGCAACAATGAAGTTCAACAAAAGCCATGGAAAGTAAATTTTTGCAGTTTTTTTTTTAATATCAAATATTATTCCAAATTTTATGATTTCATTTGAGTTTCATTTCAAACAAAAGAAGAACTCTCTATTCTATAGAATCCATTGATGTAAAGTGAAACACAATTTATTTTGTTTTCAATAAATACCAAATAATTTACGCTCGGTTAAGTTTTATTTTAGTTTCATTAAAGTTTAGTCTCGCCATACACAAAACAGCAGGTTTTTTTGTTATTTAAACAAAATGTGATCACAACACGAACAGTGTTCTCCAATCACTGAACAAATAACAAAAACAAAACATACAAAACAATATAATTGAATATAAATTTCTGGATGAACAAAACCAAAAAAAAAAAATACAGTTAACCTTGAATAAAGTAAATTAATTATTAAATGAAAAGTTTAAATAAAAAGTGAAAATATTATATTCTTTCTGTGTCAATAACCACATTCAATAAAATGCCAGTAGTGTTTAACGGTTAATTCTGATTAGTATCTTTTGTCAATGAAAATTATTCTTTTTGACTTTCACTTTTTTTGTTTGTTTCAATAAAGACCCAAAACCTCATAAAGAAAAAGAATGAATGTAGAACGAAGACAAGAAGACCTAAGATTCGTTTTTGCAAATTAAAATATTTATCACCTTAAACTGGGTTATGCAAAATTAAATCAAATATTAATTTATTAATATAGATTTATAAATCCGATGTATTAAATGCATATTATATGCATCCGATTAAAATCCGACTTCAGGAATTACCTTCGCGTTGAAAATTGAGGTTGAACATAAAACTGAAGGCATTGCACATAAATGAAGACAAAAAAAGACGACCGGAGATTGAATATCCTTCAGCACACTCGGCAGCAACAACAGGTTCGGAAATGAATTTTTAAATTAAAAATGGATTCACTTGCTCACGAATGCAGATTTATCTGCAACAAACTTGACGTCCTTCAAAGTCGTAAATAAATTTGCGATTGCTCAATGATGATAAACACCATCAAAGATCGATTTAACTGGTTACAATAAGCGCCTGTAAATGCCTCTTAAACCGATAATTGAGCCCCACTGTTGCTTAGGTTAAACATAAACAACGATCAAACATTGATTCTAATCGACAGCCATAAGTGGTTAACGATACACATCAAATTGGAACTCAATTATTTTGGCTTCAAAGTGGATACAAGTACTTAACCTCATTTAAAACCGCAGTAAAACAACTCAGTCTCGAATTTCATAAGACTATGGCAGCGCCGCGCCATCATGTCAACACCGAAAAATTGATGGCCTCTGACTTTGGCCACAGGCTAAACGTACAAATGAACGCCCAGTTATTTCTTTCACACACTCGAATTGTGCCGATTCTGCCATCACTGCCACTTGATGCAATGACAATGGGACACCATTACCCGACATTATACACAAATTGCTGTTTTGACATTGTTCCAGTAGTAACGACCTGATAGCGATCTATGTTAATGAAGACGACATAAGCCATATGCTATCATCAAGCCTGAATATGAATAGACTTGGGTCAGGTATAGAGATCCACAGACGCAAGGCATGTTAAAAGTCAAACGCACTATCTAAGCTATAGATGGCATGCAGTATCTTTCTCGGTTTCTGTGTACATCTTTTATTCTCATGTTGGAAGCAGTCGTCCAGTCAATTTGGATAACAAAAAATAAGCAAAAGGTATCACTGTGGTAGGTATACCGTATACCTTCATAGCTATTTATAGACGACTCTCGCAGTTCATTCTTGTTCCTCCACATTTTAAGGTATCTGTTTTTTTTTTTCCTGCTCCTTCTTTGGATTTGCGTCCATATTGCAAATTTAGTGGAGCGCACGAATATTAATATCACGTTTTCATGTTTTGCATGCGCTTTCGTGTGACTTCAAAAGACTGCTAACTATACGAAACTTCCCATCTAGATACATATCGAACGACGACGACGACGACGGAGACTAGTCTTCTTGCTTATAAAGTATTTTTTCTTTATAAAGAGAAGATAGCTGGAAGTATCTATAATTGGGTGTCAGTTGGACTGATTGTTTATTTTTTTTTCTGTTTCTGTTTTTATAATTTTCATTTTATTTGCTCTATTTGGTAGGTAGTTGTTTCGTGTGACCTTGGCCTTTGAAAGTGTGTGTGAAGAAATAAGATCATTTAATATATGTAGTAGATGCAATCACAGGAACACGTCCGTGATGTGCACTGCACTGCACAGCACAGTGCACAGGCAGCATTGAAGATAATAAATTTGTCGTGTCTTACAAATCAATTACATATTCTCAGGCATAGGCACAAAAGAAAGTGAATGATTAAGGGAAACAAAGAGAGAGAGAGTTCTTTTTTGGAGGAAATTTCCAATTTGGGTATTACCGGTTGGTTGGTTTCAATTTATGTTTTCATTGAAATAATTTGCAATTAATAAAATTGAGTCATTTGACGGTACTTGTTGTGGTGCTATTTCCTTCCTTCCGACAATCGAAAGAAAGCAAAAAGACTCGGATTTGTCAATAAATTTTGAACTCCAAATAAAATAAGATGTTTATTTAATTGAATTGTGATCCTCGGAACGAGTTAATCTAAAGGCACAAGTTGCAGTTGGGATAGAACCTCTGAGCATAGTCCAAACTTCAGTGGAACTATGTACTTGCTTTGTGATACTTCTTGTTTCTCTACACGGTATTGGTACAAAACGCTGTCTGAGCTTAGCAATTTTCTTAACAATTTATGATCTGCGTCCTGGTCGTCTTCAGATCTCCTCTTTCCTTCCGACATCTTTCTTTATGAATTATTTATGATTTTATGCCTAAAACATCCATCTATGTATGCTGGTGACATACAGTGCCTTCAGTGTTCTTGTCACGGCAGAGTATGATCTGTTCTTCTCGTCTTATCGCTGTTTTCCTCCGAAACTCGAATATAATTTCGATATTAGAACAGGTGCCACAAAAACTCACTGAAGAAAGAAGAGTCCTTTTATTTTCTTTAAAAGAAAAGAAGAAGAAAATGCAGTGCACTCGGGCGTAAGTGTATTTTATTAATTTTATTATATTTTTCTAAATTTTCTTTCAATTTTCCTTATTAATAAAAAACCGGGTCAAACAATTCCCAAACCATTTTATTCTCACAGAATCATCAACTCAAATGATTTTCTAAATACCCAACCCAGTGTAATAAATTTTCAAAATTTTCTTTCAGCAATTCAAAAAAATAAAACAATACACATTCCTCACATTCTATTGCATCCCCTTTGGCTGTGCCGTGACTCCGTCTACATCTTAATCTCTCGTTGAAAATTCATTAAATTTACTTTAAATTCCGCAACGAAGTGTGGCTGCCAAATTGTTTGGCAATCGAAACCAAATATTGATTATTTACTGATTGCGCCTGAGTTTTCTGCTTTAGGAATGTTTGTTGTCTACCGACTCACCAAACGACCAACCGACCTACCAACCGAAGCACGAACCAACCCGAGGCCAACATTTGCTCGTATATTATAGAATTTATGCAATTTTCCGAGCAATGCGCACATCTGCATTCCATCCGAATTCCATTTCTTCATTTTCCCACATCCCCTCATATATCGTTGACACTGATTACGTAAAAAAATTTTACATAGTGATGAACAAGAAGACAGACCGACACATCAGAGCACCACACATCTACTTTACATAATTTTTCATCCAAACATATCATATCCATCTTCAGATTCATCTAATTCTGGTTGCGTTTCATCCTCATCCCAATTTCGTCGCCGCCAGGGACTGGGACTGAGAACTGGGAGTGCAAAAATAG
Source organism: Scaeva pyrastri (assembly GCA_905146935.1). Classification (NCBI taxonomy): domain Eukaryota; kingdom Metazoa; phylum Arthropoda; class Insecta; order Diptera; family Syrphidae; genus Scaeva; species Scaeva pyrastri. The sequence goes on along the minus strand of LR989928.1, from coordinate 78,205,326 downwards.
TTTCAAAAAGAAAAACATTGGGTAAACAGAATCAGAAAAAAAATAGAAAAGAATAACTACCGACATAGTACACCGAGCGGGTGGGAGGGTAATCAAAAATAAACATAAAACGGGAGATGTGCAAAAGCAGAAGAAGTAGGAACAAAAAAAATAGAAAAAGAGGAGATGAGGCTGCTCTGACTAGGTATGTGAGTATCTATGAGGAGGCATGCATATTGTAGCAGTTGTACAAGTGGATGGGACCACTTCTGGACATGGGCGACAATGTGCACCACTCGCACTGACAACAACAACAACGACAGCAACAAAAACAAGAACATCAACGACACCGAGAATGCTGAACTAAAAAAGGGCGTGTATCCTTTTCTACAAACAAAACATCATCAGCTTCAACTTCAGCTCCAGCAACATGACATTCCATGCATCTCCATCTCCAACCATTCCAGGCTGCTGAGTGCCGTTTGCCTACACAAACTCGACTTGATGTAAACGTAAAAAAAAAAATCAGATTATGCAAGGCGACCGAAGGGATTATTGACCGCATCGTCTTGAATTCCTAATCAATGAGGCACGCAACACGCAACTCAAGCTCCATTGTGTCAACAAAACTATGCAACCAAAAACAACAAAATAAAAAGTAAAAAATCGTGCAAAGCAGAAGAAGGATCAAGGAACTTAACTTAGGTCTCTGCCACTTACCAAAACAGCACTTTCGCGGACAACCTGCGAGACGGTCTCCCGAAGCTGGGCAGCCATTCCTGGCTTGTTTAGGCCACGAGTGAACTTCCTCTCCGTCATTTTGGTGGTTGTTGGTGCAGAATTTGTTGTTGTGGGTGTAATCCTTTCGGGCTTCGTTCTTGGGGGCTCCGATTAAGAATTTATGAAATTTTATTCAATTTTTTTTTCTACAGGGAATCACTTGATTTTTTTCTTCACATTTTTTACCGGTTTGTTGGTCTTTTTGTGTGTTCACATACAAAATTTTTTACCTGTGATTCGGATTCGATTCGATTTGGAATTCAAGGGAAACAGATTTTTCACTGCACCGCGTTAACCGGTGGCAATTTGGTTTTTTCTTTTATTTCTTGAGTTGGAATTGGAATATGGAATTTCGATTGATTTTTATTCGTGCGGGAATAGGTCACAATTTAATTGATGAATTTTAATTGTAAACAATTGAAATTTTCTCCTTGCAAAATATCTACACTCAAGGAAGCGAGAGGCGCAAGCCATACAACAATAAATTTGTTGAATGAGAATAAGATACAGACAAAGGGGTGGGCGGCAGTTGAAGGTATGGATTTGATTTTGATACAATTGCACACACAACAAAAAAAAACACTTTGTTTATTTTTCTTTTTCCGACAGCGAATTTTGAACTTCACTAGACAACGCGTCGAATACGACTGTCAGAATTTTTGTTTGAAAAAATTCAATGCGTCCAATAAAATGTGATTGCGGCGACGTAGTCCATCGCTGTGAAGTGAATAAACACTAAAGTGATGCCAAGTGTACACAATGAATGGTTTAAAGTGTACAACAAAATGCTTTTTTTAAGTGGATAGAAAAAGGTGTTTCGGATATTTGTCCATGGTTGAGGTTTGTTATGATTTCAGACCAATGCATCTCTCTGTCTTAACTTATGTATGTTGGAACGTAGTTCCTTCAGCATAAAATAAATCATAGAGGACAAGTTGAACAATCGGGATTAAATACTTGGTCTGTGATCAACAGTATTTAAATCCCCCATTTTTTTTTTTGATTAACGAACTTATATCACCGGTAGAATCTCAGTTTGGCTGAAATCTTTGCCGTTATTTTCACGGGTTCTTCTTATAGAGCTATTAAACAAAATCAGCAGATAAAATCTATTTATGGTTATTTTGTTATAATTATGATTTATAGCTTTTAGTGTCTAAAGATTAACAATTTATCAAAGTATTTATATTGACTTAAATTTAATTTCTTATGTTCTGGCTGAACAATTGAAAAAAAAAGAAACTTAAAGTTGGGTTTAATTTATGTGTTTGAAAATTTCCAATAAAATTATTTGAAACTTAATTAATTTCAATTGTTTTTGGTATAACTTTTTCATTTATTCTCTTTTCCGCATGGCAATGCTCCACGTGAGGCAATTGTCATTTTGACGTCTCGTTCTTGTAAAAAAAAGAGTTGGAGAAAATTTTCGAAGGAAAAGATCTCACGAATTTTTTCAATCACAAAAAATGGCATCGATTTTACGTTCGGGAAAATTATTTCGTTATTTTGCTGGTTTAACACGAAGTGTTGTCTTTCAATCTGTTCGTGAAACCGAAGGAAGTCTTGTCCAGAATTCACAATGCGTTTGTAGTAATTTAATCAAGTGAGTACATAAAAAAGAATTCGTGAAAAAAGCCGCAGCACCAAAGTTACGTATTCTATGAGCATAGGGGGAAAGACAAGACACCACCCGGCTATTACGCAATACCTTAATCGAGATATTTCTAAATTAATTTCAAAAATCAACGACAAAGTTTCCAAAACAACTTAATTCATAGATTATTCTTGTTTCATTGATTCTCTGATGAATTTCACCATTTTACACTTTTCCTAACCTAAAATGTTTCAATTAAAGTTAACGCATTTCTTGTTCCTTCCAGCGGCTATGCAACAACAGCTGCGAAAACCGATCTTAGCTTGGATAAGCAACTTAAACGATTGGATTCCGATGTTCGGCGCACTGGGCGCATTGCCCGCAGAGATATCGAAGAAGTTCTCGACGAGATTCGTCATCAGCGTTCTGCAACTAGTTCCCAATCGTTGCTGGTCATCCGTTGTTGTGGTAATCTAGTTCCTGAGGAATTGCCTGAAGTTCGAACTGCATTGGTACAAGAAATATGGAACACATTGAACTCGCTAAATGTCCCCATGGACATCTCACATTACAATGCTTTGCTTCGAGTCTATTTGGAGAATGAACACCCATTTTCACCGGCTGAGTTCTTGGCGGAACTGGAGTCAAAGGCAATCGAACCGAATCGTGTCACCTATCAACGCTTGGTGCTGCGTTATTGCCAGCAGGGAGACATCGATGGAGCAACCAGGATATTGGAGTTCATGCGGGAGAAGAATTTGCCCGTCAATGAGAGCGTTTTTAATGCTTTGATCTTGGGACATTCGCAGGTGAGTGAAATGATGAATTTCGACGTTAACTTGTAGCCTTAAATGCCTTACCAATTTAGAGCCTTAAAACCTAGGCAAATCTTTATTCTGAAAGCTAAGATTTCTTTTTCAATCATGAACTCTCTTTAAGGCTAACGACATCGAATCAGCGAAATCCATTCTTACAGTAATGAAACAAGCCGGTCTTGAACCCAGCGCTGACACCTTTACCACTCTGCTCTGCTGTTATGCACGTCACGGTGACATCGATGCCATTCTTCAGACCATCGAGGACTGTGAGAAAAATGAAATATTCCTGCTTGATAAGGATCTTCTCGATGCCGTCTATAACCTCGCTATAAACGGTCACGGTGCCAAGGTTGACCAAGTTTTGGAGAAGCTTAAGAAGTTCACCGGCTTCAATCAGGAAGCTGTCAATGTTATTCTTCGTTTGGTCAATAAGGGCTACGAAGACATTGGACTAAAAGTTCTTAAAGTCATGCCACGTTCTACCCGGGCCGATGGTCAGCTAGTCGACGCTGGAACGTTTTTCATTCGTCAATTGGTCAAGGTAAACCGCCCAATTGAGAAAATCCTAAGCATTTGTAAGCAGTTGCAAGATGAGGGACTCAATCCAAAGGCCTTACTCATTGCTACTGAAGCTGGACTTAGCAACGGGTCAAATAATGCAGCTCTGCCATTATTGAAAGAGCTCAAGAATTCCGGACAACCCATCAGGCAGCACTATTTCTGGCCGCTGTTCTGCTCGGCTCAACCGAATGAAGTTATTGAGATCATTGAGAAAATGCAAAACGAGTTCAGTGTGCAGCCGAACTCGGAAACTGTTCGGGAATACGTCATTCCAAAGCTGAACGAGAAGCGTTTGGATCGTATTGTTAGTATTCTGACAAACGCCGGAGTTTCAAATGGCACTGCTGCTTCATCGGCCGCACACAGTGCATTGGTGCAAAATAAGATCGGGGAAGCCGCAAAGTTGGTAGAAAGTTATCGGGCTTACTACGCTCCGACCTTGTTCCGTTATCCTCTCATTCAAGCTCTGAGCAAAACTGATGACTTTAAATCGTTCACAAGAATTGTTCGCCAAATTCATGACAACTTGAGCAAGGAAAATCTGGTATCTGCGAACCATGAGGAAATCGCTACCGAAGAGAGTGACGAAGGTGTAGTGAAGGCTGAAGAAACAACTTCCTCTGATCCTGAGACTGCTGTTCAAAAGACTGGTCCCTTATTTATTGGTCAAATAGTTAACGATGCGGTGAACTTCTTCCGCAATGATCGCGTAGAATATCTTGAAAATATTTTAACTCATTTTGTAGAGCAAGGTCTGTCCCTGACCAGTGAATCAGCATCGAGAATCCAAGAGCGTCTGGGATCGGAAATGACACCAAAGATTTCGGAACTTCTGACCAAGATGACATCTGGTGAGTTGGAGCCTGTGCATGTGGATTCAGCAACATCGCGTAAACGTACCCTTGACAAGTTGACAATCGACGAACTTGAGCGATTCATTGCAAACCAAGATGCCAAAGGTGAAAACACCAACAATATTAAGCGTCAGTTACTCCTCACCTGTTTCAAGTCAAAGAACATCGAAAAAACCGTCGAGGTTATTGACCGACTTGAATCGGAGAAATTCGTCATCCCCACTGGCATCTGGGCTCAACTCATTGATTTGTACGTTCAGAATGAACGTCTAGATGAAGCCTTACAGCTCTACGAAAAGCTTAAGAAGAAGGAACCCGCATTCTTATTGGACAACTTGAAGAGCCTTCGAATTGCCGAAATGATGATAAAGACGGAAAAAATCGACGATGCAATTGAATTTTTGCAGAAAAACAAGAAGGACGAATACTTCAATGACATGGAAGGATCTTTCATGTATAGCGCATCATGCTGGAGGCTCTTGAATCAGTTGGCCGAATCCGGAAATGTCGATAAAACGGAATTGATGTTTGACACTCTGGTGAAAAATAACTACATTATCCCCACGAACGTCCTGCTGGGACCCTTGATCAAGGTGCACTTGGTAAGGGATGACATCCAGAAGGCAATGGAGAAATTCGAGGAAATCACTGCCAATTACAAGGCCACCCCGTGGAAGAACGAACTGGCTTGTAGATTGATCCAAAAGGAGGATGCAGCAAATTTGCAAAAGTTGACCGACCTCAGCACAAGTATTCACGGTGAGGTGAACAGTTTGTATGACCTGGTGCTGTCCTTTGTCGAGTGCGGACGTATCCGCCAAGCGAGAAAGATCCTAGAGACTCCCGGACTACGAACACGACCAAAGCGTATCGACTTCGCTTGTGAGCGTTACCGAAATGAGGGTAAGGTCGAATCACTCGAGGGTTTGATTGAAGCCACCAAGGATCTGCAGCATATCGATCGCAACACGATTTTCTATAATCTCTTGCTCAGCTACAGCAAAACTCAGGATGCCGAGAAGGGCCTGGGCTTGTGGACGAAGATGCAAGAGGAATCCATCACACCTAGTGATGAGTTCCTCTCGAAACTAGCTCAGCTGTTGAAGAGTAACAATATGGAGATTCCATTTGTTGTCCCAGAGGGAGCTCTGAAAGAAGCTCCTGTGACCACTGAAAAGCCTGCACCTGTTCAGAAAGAGAAGCCCAAGCCCAAAAGCACAGCCATCGGAACGAGTAACCGCCCGACTTCAGCGGCTCTAATTGAATTCCGTTCAGCTTTGCTCTCAACAGATATAGACAAGGCCCTTGAACTGAAGAGTAAATTACCCACTGGTCAATCGCCAAGTGCAGTTGACATTTCTCAGTTAATTGAAAATCTTATCCATGCCCAACGCCTCACCGAGGCTACAAAGTATGTCTTCGAATTTCTAGACCAAGGCCGCAGGCCAATTCCAAAGGTCTTTAAGTTCTATTTGAATAAGATTGCAGCTACTGGTGACCTGGAGACGATGCAGAGAATCGGTGAAAAACTGACAAACGAACAGAAGAAAATAGTTTCCTTCGATAATCGATATTGCCATGCAAACATAACTAGTGGAAAATGCGAGCAGTACTTGAATACATTGCTGCAGAAGATTACCAGTGCAAATACGCCAGAAGAAATAAGCGCAGCAGCAGAGAAATTCCCCCGCGGTGGATCGTTGGGCATCCTCGATTCAAATCCTGAACTATTGCCAAAATGTAAGTAAATTATCGAAACGAGTTGTTTCTCTTATGATATTTTTTTTTATTTTTTAGTCGAAGAACTAGCTAAGGCTTATGCGGATAAAAAGGTCGTAGCTCCTATGAACGTACTTTGGATTTACCACTCCATACATAAAAATGATGCACCAGCAAAAGAAATCTGGGAGAAATACCTTGTCAACGAATCAAGATTGATGTTCCAGAGAATCCTACAAGTTGCACGACAAAATAACGACGAAAAACAAGCCCAGGATCTAATCAATCAACTGAAAAATTCCAAAATCACAGGCGGAGCAATTGGTAATGCATACAGTTGCCTCTTGGACATCAATTGTGCGAAGGAAGAATTCGACAAGGGATTAGAGACATTAAATACTGCATTGAAAACTGGCCCAATCGATCATATTAACCGCACCGCATTAATTCGCCTTAAAGCAGGTTTGGAAGCCAGCGGTAAGAAGTTCCCTCATACGATACCCGAAAAGAAAAACGACAAAGCCAGCGATCCAGTTAGTAGTAGTGATAGTTCGGGCAGCAGTAGCAGCGATAGCGACAGTAGCTCTAGCAGCGATGACGACCTAAAGAGAGGCCCAAACAAGCCCTAAGATGTTTAAGTTTAACGCAGCAAAACAATAATAATTTTAAAAGTTTTTCTGTTAAGTATTTTTACCGAATAGGTGTACATTATTTAAGACGTATTGAAGTATGTGTTGATGTAGAATCTATTACGATTGACACCGAGCTTCTTTAACCAAATTATAGTTCTAGCCATTTAATTATCATTAATGCCGTCTTCACTGTTTCCCGAGTGAATGCATTTGCAAGTAAATAGATGCAGTTGTTAGTTATGAAGAAGTAATAAAAAAAAAAACTATACTGTAAGGAGTATATATATACATACATATGTATGTATGTTAGAAAATTAACATAATAAAAAGGCAGAAAATGTGCCGTTTTAAGTTACTTACAAATAATTATTGTTTTATTTTTATTAATGAAAGAGGTGACGGCTTATTTTGATTCATTTTACCATTCACACGTACCAGGAGCGTCAACAAATCCTATTAACCTTTTACTTTTGGTAACACGTTACACGCACACACGACCCTCATATTAAAAGTTTCTTTATATTGTTTACCAAAATGGGCATTCTGCTTTGTGTAACTACAATTTTAGTATCGTTTATAGTTAGAATAAAAAAAGAGAGGACCCAGATGACATCCTTGGCGAATGCCATAGGTACAGGAGACCTGATCCAAGTGAACATTACAGAAGCATTCACAAACGTTAAATAATATTTTCATCTTAAAACATTCATGACTCTGAGAAAAAAGTAGAAAAATACCCAAATGATAATTCCAATCTAACTCTCTTGTTTCTTTACATAGAATCCTTTTTGATACCAATCTTTTTTAGTTCAACCTGTTACTATTTTGTGTTGGTACGCAGAATGCGGTCTTTGAACCAGAACAACAAATATCACCTATTTAAAATTATTCCTTTTAGAATTATTTCCAACCCAAGAAATCCAACGATGAAGTTAAGAACATTTTTATTGATTTTTAAACTAGAGCTTCTTATCCAGTTGGATATTCTTTCAAAACTAGCATACTGAAAACTTTGGATTATCTTTCGTCAATTAACTGTTATTACCACCGACAGATAACCTGAGCAATAAAATATAATTTCTCAATTTATGAGGTAAACTTAATACCTCTATCAGGGCCTCAAAACCCATCAATACACCCCTGTATGAGCTAATAACTTTTTATCGACCTTTGCTTTTTCTTTTTTTTTATCTGCCAACCAACTCTTTTGTAAGCATATTAATTGTTAGGTATACAATTTAAATATGGTCATTATGACATCGCCTGATATTTTTGAAACATTTTTGGTGTTGCCCAATAAAATAGAAACTCATCAGATAAACATCATTATCATTTTATTGGAACTTGCTATTTCCCAAGAAAATGCATTTATTGCGTCAAAATTAGTAAAAAAACAAAAAAAAATAAAGTTCTAAGACCAACAGTTCACACCTTTGTACGTTTTATTTATACAAATTTAAAAAAAAATATCAGAAAATGAACAAAGTATATCTCTACTTAACATATTAGAAATGGTAACGAACCCGTTTTAGGGTTCAGACTTTGAACTCATGTTAATTCACTGAATTAATGAGCCTTCTTCGATTTGTCTTTCGCTGAGCTGCTACTGCTGCCACCTAGGATCTTCTTACGTTGTGCGAACATATGCAAATACATCTGGGGGAACAGCGGAATGTACAGGAGCATTACAATCCACAGGAGGTAGAGATAGGAAAATGTTGCATTCAAACTGTTGGGCATTTCCGTTGACCAAATTTTGTTTGTGCGAGCATAGCTTTGAGCCCACCAGAAGCACAGCAATTCCCCGGTTACCCCGATTGGGTAGAGAGCGATGAAGGTTGTGTAACGCAGCCAAACCACAATATGTGGCACAAGTTTCACGATATTCAGGGCATAGTAGCCATAACGAATGATTTCGGTTACAGCCCAGGCGAAGAGAGCGATTGGTAGTCCAGGTGACACTTTACCTGTTGGGGTGGCCATAACCACACCAATGACCACCATCATACGACTTAAAACCTGGAAGGTTGTGATCACAGGATTACTTTTGACCAAACCTAAGGAAGCGTTGACTATTTCCACCGCTGCGGCATTTTGGAACACAATCACTGCTAGCTTTGTATAGTCCCACAAGGTAATGCTTGCTCTAAATTCTGGCCCAGCAATGAAGTAGTAGTTAGCGAGCTGATAAAGGATGTAACTCCAGCCGACCACTTGTGAGGCATTGTAGCCAAAGAGGTAAGCTTTGGTGAGGAAGCTTTGCTCTTGTTTTGGCTTTGGTTTCGCTGCTTTTGACTGTGACATGCTGGTAGATATATGTGAATATTATTCTTAAATTGAACTTTCACCTGTGGGCTGATTTTTTAACACTCAAACTGACCAACTTTTACTACCACTTCGAGACTAGAGACTACGCACGAACAAGTTCATCTATCATCTAGCGGGTAACGATAGCGAAGAAGATTTCTTGGGTGTTGAAAAGTGAAATGACGTTTTCTGTTGTGGTGATGTCTCAATTTGAAAAAAAGCGTTTCAGGTTTAAGATAATAATGAGTGCGTTCAGGTTACCGGTTTTTAAGTTGTGACTTTTTCAGCCTCGGACTAGTTTTCAGCAACAAAAAAAAATGTAAGCAAAATAATAACTACTGCAAAACCAATTAGACATTATGCATGGTATAAGGAAATGCCATTTTGCAAGTTTTTTTTTCTTTGAAAGACTATCTTGCTAGATTTCAGAGCTTTAATGGTCAGTTGCACATTCGTGGTTCAATATAATATTATGTTTGATCTACGATTGAACAAACTTAACTTCACAATTTCTGAGTTAATTTATGTTCAACGGAAGAGGAACTTAGCTATCACAGCAAATGTAAAAGCTGCAAAATAATTGCATTCTCAGTTATTTAAAAAAAAGCAAATGTTTATTATTAAACTACTCGGAACATATTACAAACTAAAAAAGAAAAAATGTCTTCACTAAGAATTGGCCAAGCTTATTTTTTAAAAATTAGAGAATTTGATCCTTTCGTGTTAGCCCATTGAAATCGATTATCTGCGAACACACCCATTTTACTTGCATTAATAATATACGTCAAAAATTACATCACACAAAATGTAAACAAAAACAAACATGAAGTAATCTTCCACTTTCGCATTCTTCAGTATTTTTTTATTTTCAAATCAATTTAGTTTTTAAAGATTAATGCATATATATTTATGACCACTGATTATTGAGATAAACAAGAAAAGCACTCAACATGAAAGGTACTTGTCCAGCATTTAGATTTGAAAATTATGATAACGATGGCAATCGTTGTGAGGCGGCTACTTCAACTATGTTGCCAACAAAACCACTGGAAACCGCCGTAATTGTAGTTCATATATTTTTTACAATTTTGCCAACGTATTTCTCAGTTTTTATTTCACACGTAGTATCACAGAAAATAGGCTTTTCCAAAGACACATGGAAATACCTATTGGACTTTGTGCTGATTGTTGTGCCAATAGTTTTGAATGTAACAATATGGAACCCATATGTGGAGGTGATATGTGTGATACTAATGATCTTGATGGCAGTTATACTTCGGAGGAGCGATATCAGTCCCCTGGAGACCAAACAGAGGGTTCTAAGCCTCAGTCATCAACCTAATTCCTTGACATTGATACGATCAACTATCAACATCATCACGGCTGTTTGCATTCTCGCCATAGACTTCTCGACATTTCCCAAATCATTTCGTAAAAGTCGCTTCTACGGTGTGGGATTAATGGACACAGGAATCGGATTGTTTGTCTTAAGCATGGGTATTGTGTCGAAACCACCAAAAACCCGCAAGGACTTCTTGAAAATCCCCAAAATGGTAGGTCCTGTTTTGATTCTTGGTTTGGCTAGAACGATAGTGATTCAAGCCATCGGTTACCATCAAGACGACACTGAATATGGCAAACACATGAATGCTTTCTTCACTCTCGGATTGACGAAGCTCTTTGGTGGATTAATCAGCGCCATCGTTGGATCAGAACTACAACTGCTTCTACTAGGGGTTTTTGTTCTAACCGCACACGAAGGTCTCTTGCTGTATTCTGTTGCTGATTTTGTCATGAATCGCAAGGAAGATCGATCGACTTTCTTCTTGGCGAATCGGGAAGGATTCTGCTCACTTCCTGGATTTATTGCAATTTACTTGCTGGCCATGTACGTTGGACGTTTGTTATTCTCCGAAACAACACTGATGGTTGAGCAGTACTCGAAAAAAGTCAAACGATTGGCTGTGATGGCTACATGTGCCTGGGTAATCACATTCATATGCATTCCGACAATTCGAATTTCTCGTCGCATTGCTAACTTTGGATATGTTTCTTGGACATTATCAATCGCTTTGACTTTGCTTCTACTCTATATAATGCTGTCGGACTATGTGTTCTTTGCGTGGTCAAAGTCTGGCGAATATAAACTTCCCTCACTAATGGAAGCAACAAATCGCAATGGATTAGTATTTTTTCTTGTGGCAAATGTCCTTACAGGTTGTGTAAATATATTTTTGGAACCAAACACGCGTAGTCCTGGTATTACTGTTGTTATTTTAAGTTTGTATATGTTGTTATCTAGTTCTATAGTTTATGTTCTTTTAAGGTTACGCATTAAAATTGCTTAAACTAAAATGGATTTTTTATATGATTGATTGAGAAGAACTAGTGGTTGATCATCATAACAAATACTAACAAATGAAAGAAGAAGCAGAGAGTTTGTATAATTTATGAGTTTTCCATTGAAACAATATTTTCAAGGCTTATATTTATTTGAGGTACATTTATAGCAAAATAATTTTAGATCGCTACTTAAAAACTTCTTTAGAAAGTCGACAAATTTGTAAAGGTTAAAGCAAAACAATAATGCAAAACTTTTTTAAGGCTTATTGAGAATCATTTCATAGCCATTTTTACAATGATTTTTTTTTTTTTTCAAAAAGTAGAATTAAAATTGAAAAGAAATTTGCATTAAAACAACTATAAAAAATTGTCTAAGAACTCAAAATAAATGTATGCTTAATACAAATTTTAACTTAATAAATTTTTCGTATAAATTAAAAAAACAATAAAAAATACGAAAACAAAAATTATTTACAATCACACCTCATTCCATTTTCTCTAAAAATGTGTTTTCAATGGAAAGTTGAGGATTCTTTTCCGAATACGGAGCCTTTAGGCATTTCTGTGCCCATTGCATCTTTTCGTCACGTTCTAAAATTTTGTCCATAGGCGTCCAGCTGGAATCAAATTCCAATCGATAGCTCCCAACAAACTTGTGATCACACGATCCATTCCACTCCTAAAAACAAACATTTATTGATTAGGCATTTGCTATGAATTTAGAAATTATGCAAATCATTGTTTTCTTACTGCTGGAGATAACATGCTGAAATAATGTTGACCTGATGATCTTTGATAAAGATGATAAATGGTTCCAGGTTTCTTTGCAAAATTACAAGCGGCACCATGTAGAATGCGACTTTCTTCGGTTTCTTGTAAAATAGAAGCGGCTTGGGCTTGGAGCATTTTTATCTTTTTTAAAGAAATTAGATACTAAATATGAAGCATTAAGATTTAGAAAGACTTTTTACCTGATCAAGTATTAGAGTCAATTTTCCACATGCATTAGATTGTAGATGTTGGTCGGCTTGTTGAATTTGTGTTGCCAACGAAATAATATCATTTGCATCATGAATTGATACCCGACTAGGATCTAGAAGACCCACACCATTTGGCATTGGATTTCTTTCGACTAGTTGAGCTAAAAATAGATGTTTATTTGGTTAGACAATCTTGGTTTATGTATTTTTGTTGTATGGATACCTTTTTTGATTGCAACTTGATAGGATAAGTGTTCCATTGTGGCTTGTCTTTTCATTATAAAATAAATAAAATAAAAATTTAAAGAAATAAACAAATTTTATACGGAAATAATTTCACAACATACCTGCGTGCTTGGAAGATTATCAAAACGTCAAAAAATCTGAAAGTTGTTGACATCTTTAAGGGTGCAACACAAATGAATCAAAACACAATAGGGTGAGAATAAATTTATTTTTCGCGCGGATACCGAAAATTTATTGTGTATTCACCCAGATTGGGATTGATTTTGTTAACATTTTTACTATTGTAGAAATTTCAAAACTGAAATACTCTTCTCTCAACAACCTACTCATTGGATTCTTTTATCTTGGTGATTGACTAATGGAAAAGCAAACATTAGCAACTAAATAACTGACAATTTTAAGTTGTTGGGAGATGTTCCGTATTTATGAGCAAATCTCACAGACTTCAGTACGTTTAAATTTATAAATTATATTTTAAAACACAAACGAACATCGAACCAGAGATAAATACCCTTAAGGGCAGTTGAACTATTTTTGTTAAATACTTTATAAGTAATTTAGATCACGACGTTGCCTCCGCTCCCTATCTACTTGAACAATAGTTTTATGTCATTTCCTCCGATTCCCAAAAAGTTGCATATTTGAAGTCACATCTGATTTCTTACAAATATGAAATTATTTTCGCACGCACCGTGCTTCGCATTCGGCAGGGGAAGTTCTTATGAGATTGAGTTTCGTTACCTATTGTTTGAACTTTTCACTTTGTGCAAATGTGCTCCTTGGAATTAAGCAAATGTATCCGTATTTCTATCACAAAAATACAACAACAAATCCGAAATACAAATCTACAACTGCACTGCCTCTATTTATATACAAACACAAGACTAAAAATAAAGAGAAAAGGACAAGTTGTTTGATCGATAATTTCAAATTCCTTCACATTGAGTGGTGTTTCCTTTACTTTTACAATTTAATAGTCTTAGGAGTATCAAAATCAAGTTTGTATTAATGTGTTAAGTTTTTTCTATTTATTAAATATATCAAACTTTTAAATTAAGTGCATTAATTTAAATAATTCATAATTTTTCTTATCACATCGGAATTAATTATATTCTTTTTTTTCGAATCGGGTCATAACCGTTTCCAGATCAAACATTTTTATTTTCTTCTGCTCATGCTTGCAATGTGTTATCACCCCAATTCATAGGTGTCAGCTGACTCATAATTTTGACATTTGCGTTGTTGTCAGGGAAAAAATTGAAAATTGTTTTGTGGGGGAAAGTTTTTGTTGGTTTTTTAATATTTTTGTTTGTGAAATTGAACCCATTTCGTAGTAAAAACTTAACTTTTTTTTATTTATACACAAATATATAATGGAAGGTGAAAAAATCGAAATGTGTAAAAGCCTTATAGAATGGTTTAAAACACTGAATCTCAAAGCACCTCATAGCAATGCAGAACAACTTAGCGATGGCGTCGCACTGGCTCAGGCGCTTAATCAATTTTCTCCCGATTCTTTCACTGGTAATTGTTCTAATTAGAGCAAATTTACGAGCAATATTTTCCTGACATATGATTTTTATTTACTTACTTGCTATCGAAGAACTATGGCTATCGAAAATAAGATCAGATTGTGGCTCCAATTGGCGACTGAAAATGAGCAACATGAAAAAAGTTATCGAGGGCGTTTACGATTACTACACGGATGTTCTAAATTACACTCTTTCCGACTATCCCCGTCCAGATGCTCAGAAAATTGCAGAAAAGTCCGATATGATTGAATTGGAACGTCTCTTGCAGTTGGTACTGGGTTGTGCTGTCAATTGTGCTGACAAACAGGATTACATCACCCAAATAATGGAGTTGGAGGAGTCCCTGCAACAGAATATTATGCGTGCACTGCAAGATCTCGAATCGACGCTTCAGGGTTCATCACCATCAAGAAATTCAATATCAATGGTCAATTTTGATTTCAAGTCCTTACAAGAGGAACGAGATGTCTTGGCGCAAAAGTGTTTTGAGTCAGAAAAGAAAGTATGTACCGAAATGAAGGCTGGTTGATCTGAGCCTTTTTAAAAACAAATTGTTTCTCTTTTCAGATTGTCCTACTAATTGAAGAAAAAACAGTCATCCAACAGGAGCTTGCAAAACTTCAACTCGAATTAGAAAAACACGAAAACCCAGCGACAATCGGCGAAGATGGAACATCTCTAGGACCAATGACACCGGGGTCTGCCAGATACAACGAAATACGTCGTCAAATGGAACACCTCAAAGAGGAACTCCTTCAATCAGAAGCCTCTCGAGAAGATTTAAAAATGAAAACCCAGCAACAGGAAAAGGAATTAATCACCCTACAACAGAAAATTGAAGAACTTACGGTAGCTAATTGAATTACGAATTATTTTTTGTTTGCTTATTTCAATGAAATAACTTAAATATGTTTTTAAAAATCAATATTTTCATTCGATTTTTTGGTTTGTTTTGTTTTAACAGCAACATGCTGCAGAACTGTCACAGTTAAAAGACGAAGTTGATATTCTACGTGAAACTAATGATAAATTAAAAGTCTTCGAAACGCAAGTGATTACGTACAAGAAAAAATTTGAGGATCATAACGACTTGAAGAAACAATTAAAAATGCTCGAAGACCGAACTGCAGAGTATTTACAACAAAATGCTGCCTTTGAAGAAGAAGCAAAAAAATTTGCTACAGTGAAAGGGCAAGTTGAGCTTTACAAAAAGGAGGTAAGATAGATTCTTGTCTTTGAATAACATTTTAGAAATATTTTTTTTTTGATTTAAGATCCAAGAGCTTCATAAAAAGCTTGATATTGAGTTGAGCAAAAACGATAAATTAGAATTCACAAATAAAAACTTGGAAAGCAATTTGAGTGCATTGCAAAGAGCTAAGGAAAGTCTGTTGAAGGAAAGAGATAATCTACGTGAGGCTGTGGACGAGTTAAAATGTGGAGAGTTAGCAACCCGAAAAGGTAGATTTTATTTTTGTATGGCCTTGCGATTGTAAATTGAAGGTTGTCGTTCAATCTCCAACGATAGGAAGTTTTATGATCTTGAAGAAGAAAATGTTTAAAAAAACGTTAGAGTAAGGCCTATATTAACAAAGAAATTTTGTTTATGAGATATTGAAAAGATTTTGATATAAAATAGTAGGTCTCTTCCGTTCCCGTTAAGGGTCCTCTTCTGGAGTTGATCCGCAACTGATTTTTTTTTTGTGATTTGATTTTCTTTAGAAAGTGGCGACACAATGTCAAAGGAACTTCAATCACCTGCGCTAATTGAGAAAATCGAACGTTTGGAAGCTGAAAATAAGGCCTTACGAGAAGGTCAAGGTGGACAAACAGCTCTAGCGGTAAACGAAATATTTTTAACTTCTATTTATTTTATTTTTCATTTATTAACAAACAAAATACTTTTATTTTTTAGCAATTGCTTGATGATGCAAACAGGCGCAATGATAAACTCAGGGAACAACTCAAAGCAGCAAATGAACAGGTTCTTTCTTTGAAATTAACATCAACCAAAATCGAACCTAAGGAGTAAGCATTCTATTACACATAGAGAGTTAAGCATTTAACTGTTAATTTTCTTTTTTTACTTTTTAGTGGCGAAATAGAAAAACATCTTAAGCAGTTAATTGAACTAAATGAACAGAAAAGTAATGCAAACAATGATTTCATTTTTTTTTTGCAATTTTTCAATTTCTTTTTTTTAATTATTTTTTTAGCCAACCAATTGGAAGAGTTTGTACACAAAAATACTACTTTACAAGCAAAAATAACTAAACTAGAGAGCACGGTATCAGCAAGAGAACAGGAACTATTAGCATTTGATGCAAAGTATAGGAAATGTGTGGAGAAGGCAAAGGAAGTTATCAAAAATCTTGATCCTAGAATAGCTACTCGTAAGAAAAACAATTTCTCAACTGAAAATTACAAAAATAAAATGATTTTTTTTTTCATTTAAGTTATTGAAAATATTGGCTTAGAGAAAAATCAAGAAACCGAGGCAGAAAACAAAGCTGGCATGAGCACCATGGAGGAAGAACTAATGGCATCAGCTTTCTACAGGTATAAGAATTTGTTTTTTTTTGTCGAACCCTTTAAAATGCAACTACATATTCATGTTTACATTTTTTAATTTGATTTATTTGTTTCTACATAGACTTGGAGTCAATGCACAGCGTGACGCAGTCGACACAAAACTTGCCATGCTTATGGGTCAAGGACAAACGTTTCTAGCTAGGCAGAGACAGGCAGCACCCCGAAAATCTCAGACCAACACATTTAAATCCAAATAACATACTTTTGCATGGCATGTCTCTATATTCTACAACATTGTTATAATTATTATTATAAGTAAAATGGAATGTGTTTCACTTTTTTTTGTTTGTCAATTGCAAATTAGTTTATTCTATTTATGAAAAAGCAACACATTAGGTTATTTTATTTTGTTTCTCACTCATTTGTATTAGAAAGGATATTATATACTTATATATATATATATTATATTTACACATTTTGAAAAAAAAATTAAACTGGTTTTGTTTTTATTTAACACCATCTACTTAATTTCAACGAAGTAATTCGAAATCGAATGTTGGGATTTAATGTTGGTATAGCATAATTTCACAGAGAAAGGATATGTTCATCGACAATCGATCCCACCAAAGTTTTGTACAGAAAAGTTGTTTTTGGTCGAAATGGGATTGAAAAAAACAAAAAATTCTTCATCAGTGTGCACGCATAGTGATTTCGAATACAAAATCAGTTAAAATCACTATAAAAGGTCTTAAATTTTAAACGACAACGAATTCACTAATTTAAAATCCAGAAAAGTTAAAAAAACCACTTCAGGAATTTTCTGTAGGTTAACGTGGTATTGTAGTGCATAGTTTTTGCCAACGTATCCTTACGATCTTATCCAAATGTTAAACTAAAACATAAGTAATATTGTAATGCAATTTATTTACAAACAAAAATTGTTTTTTTTTTTCTTTTTACGATTCTCTCTTTTGATGCTTTTTCTTATTTTTTTGAAATAAATAGTTTTTGAAATCCCTTAAATGTTAAATAAAACAATATTTTAAGAAATACTTTTCTTAATTGATACGCATATTTCAGCATATTTATATATATATTTAATAATATTTCTTATTTTTATATTAAATTTTTTTAAATTCTTAATGTTTTGTGTTTGTTTTTATTTATTATTTTTATTATACTATATTATTTCAAATAAATATCTAACAATTAATAATTTTTTTTTCACAGAATAAAATAGCTATCTATGTAAGTAATAAATAAGAATAATTAAAAGCCTCTTTATTTTCTTTTATTTTTATTTTTAGCTTTAAATTTAATTTTCTTATAAACGAAAAAATAATGAATCTAATAACAATAACACAACAAACTAAGTTAAAATAAAATCTTAAACAAAATAATTACATATTTACGTCGATTTTAATTAAATAACGCTAAATGCTTTTATAGACGGTGGATAAGGTTAATTATATATATTTTTTGTTTTCTTTCTTCGGTCTTGGGAACGAAAAAATGTATCAATTTTACAGATAAAGACTAGCATTCCTTTGGCACAGTTTATATTATAATAATAATTTGTAGATTAACTCAAAAAGCTGAAATACAACAACAAAGACTTATTTTGTTTTAAATAATTTATGTTGATCTCCTTTAATTTTCCTTCTCTAAAGGAGATCGTTTGTTTTTGTTTTTTTGTTTTTTTTTGTATTCTTTTGTTTAATTATTTTTTTACACTTAAAGTTTTCATGAAATTCATGTGTTGACTCTACCAAGGACGCCACATGTTGTCGTCCATTTGCCTGGATTCACCAGCAAACATTCCAACACCACCTCCTTCCTGTCGATTAAGGTAGTTTTGATTATTTTGATTTTGATCTGAATTCTCCATGTTTATATCACTGTCGCCATCTTCGACGTTTATTGATTTCGTCGATATCATCATAGGCGGGGTCACTGAAGGTTTTTCAATGTCAACATCAATTTCCAATGAGGTCGATTGTCCGATGTGTACTTGTAGTGGCTGCTGCTGCTGCTGGTGCTGTTGCTGTTGGTGGTGTTCCAGCTGATGTTCAATTATGGGGCTATGCCTGGGTGAGCTTGAAGCCATAAGGGAGGTAGCTGGAATCATTGCAACTGTGTTCGAGGAGGTTGCGCTTGGCTCATCCCTTGGTAGATCCATTGGACATTTGTCATAGTTGTCCAATTTGTCACTGACAATCGACGTCGATTGATTTCTGTTTAATTCAATAAGCCGTTCAA
Organism: Scaeva pyrastri; assembly: GCA_905146935.1. Taxonomy (NCBI): domain Eukaryota; kingdom Metazoa; phylum Arthropoda; class Insecta; order Diptera; family Syrphidae; genus Scaeva; species Scaeva pyrastri. The sequence continues at coordinate 78,186,190 of LR989928.1, read as the reverse complement.
AGTCGGTTCGGGTTGCAATTGGATCAACGATTGGCTGAGTACTGAGGCCTAGGGCAGCAGCAAGTTGCATATAATGTGGTGGCAAAACCAGCACGTTACTTGCATCGTTCACTTTGAGGTTTTTGTATGCATCAAGATTACAAGGCTGAAAAAAAATATTCAAATAAAATTGTATGAATATATTTTTGTTTAACAAAACCTAAGCCATGAATTTAAACTCACCTTATTTCTCATATCTCCTGGACTTAGACCGGAATTAACATCAATCATTCCTGAAGATGTTGCCCTTGGTAGTCTGTTGTCGGTTATGTCCATATCTTGACCTCGGTTGTTATTTTCGTCCTTTAATTCAATTATTTTTTACTGTACAAATCTATTACAAGCTAAGAGAAAAAATATTAAGGTTCTTACCTGATTGCTAACATGCTCAGTTGATGTCGAAGATATCGTATGAGCAGTTATGTTTACCCTGGTTGCCTTGCTAAAATCCAATGGATTAGAATCCTGACTACTATAGTCTAGGGAGTTTTCATCTTGTCTGTTAATGAAATTAAAACTTAGGCCAATTTCTTTGGATTGATAAGAAATTTCTTACGGTTTCTTTGCGCAATTGATCTCAAAACAACTACTTGACGGACTATCAGCATAAGCTGTTGTGTGTGGGCATATTTCTACATCAATTTCAGCAATACACTGGTCCAAATGACGCAATAGTCGAGCTTTTGATCCGGGATCAGATAAAGATGGCAGATTGGGAAGAGGTGGTGGTTCAGGTGTTGCTAGGTATCGTGCAACTTCTCGTGCACAATCTGTGTATCCTGCTCTATATTTATTTATGGCTAATGGTTATTAAAAAAAAAAAAAAAAACATAAATCATAACGCTCCAGATTTTATTTCTTTTCGAAGTTCGAACTTACTTGGATCATCAAGATTTCTGTGTCGCTGAAAATGTCGAACTGTTAGCTCCAGAATATCAGCCTTTTCTAACTTTGTGTGTTTTGTTTGTCCATCGGTACTCTTGGCATTAGCTTTTGTTGACTCGAGAATAAGAGCCTTTAAAATGGCCAAACTTTGGTTAATACGTGCCCTGCGGCGTTTCTCCATTAGTGGTTTGTTAGTGCGTTTCGTTACTTCTTGACTTGAGCTAACATTCTGTGTAGACGTTACTAAACCAATTGTTTTTGAATTCAGCAATGCGCTGGGTTGAGTTACTCCTAAGCCTAAAAAAAAAAACAGAATGCACATGAGATTCTGTTAATTCTAAATTTGGTTTTAAAATTAAATTATATAAGCTATGTTTTTTTTATATTAATTATATTTACAATAAAAACTTTTTAAATTATAGAAGATAAAGATTTCCATTTAAGAACTTCATGAAAACAGAAATTAAACTGGAGTTTAAAAGTTAAATTTTGAGGTACAGGTGGCATTTTTTGTGTGCACCTTTATTTTATGTGTTCAAGAAAACACATTTTTTATAATATGTAATTTATAAGTTAATAGTAAGCAGCTTGAGTTTGAGAAGGTGGCAAGGCAGGTGTTTAAGAATTGAGGACTACTAAATTTTAAGGACGAACAACTAATACAATTATTATTTTTTGTTTAAAAAATGTTTTTCAATTAAAACAAATAAATGATTTATCTAAAATAGAATGCAGTTATACCAAAATTTGTTTTGTGGTTTTTAAATAGCAAATGCGCTGAAGAAAAAGACTTGGTTTAAATTTGGTACTTCACATTTAATTTTTGTAACCTAAAAATGTTAAAAACTAATACATACACAGTTTTTAACATTTTTAGGAAAACGGTTTTAAATTCCAAATACTGCTTGATTTATGTTTACTATAAAGCTTTAACACTTTTTTTGAATTTTTAGGACAAAAAATTAAGGTTTTTATTAAAATTTTAAACTGCAATTATTATTCAAAACTCATTTCAAAAGCATAAGGGGTCTTATTATTTCATTTTTACGCCATGAGTCTTAGGACTATCACCTTGGAATAATTAATAGAATCATCTTCTTTTCGTAAGAGGTTATAGTTTTTTTAATTTAAATATCACAAAAAATCTACATTAATTTGTTCTTACTTGAAGAAGAAATAAAGAAATAACATTCAATGTGTTTATGTAACTTTGAACTTTTTACTTCTTCTCTTTAAACAGTTTTTAGCGATTTTGGAAAGAAATTATTTTCCCTCAATTAAAAAATTCTGTCTCAATACATTACAAAAACTATTCAGAAAATCTAAGTTTTTTTTCTTATCCATTGGCTTTATTTTTAACTTCTTCTAATTATAAGTTGTATTTGAAAAATTTCGCAAATACAACTTTTTTAATTTAATTTGAATCTAATTTTGTTGAAACATATTTCTAAGAATTATTTTTGTAAAGAAGTAAGTTAAAAACAAAGTTTCTAATTATCATATTCTTGGCGCAAAGAAATGCTATACCTAAACATTAAGCAAAAATTACATAGCATTTGAAACTGAACATTTGTTGCATGAAGTAATTTCGAGTGCAATGATGCCACGCCTTTCGAATATCCTTAATCGGTTGGACTTTGTTAATTGCTTTTATTATATAGAATAATATTTGCTATATGTTAATTATATTACTTTTAAAATATTCTTTTTGATTAAAAATAAACTGAGTAATTCATTTAAGTGCTTATTTTTTTTTAAGATATTGTCAATTTTTGCATGTGTTAAATAATATTTATAGTTTAATATTAAGAGCTTCATTTTTAAACATATTCTTTGGACGAATCCAAACAATTAATCGATTTCCCGTTCTCATTTCATCAGAACAACTTCATATTTTTATAATAATTATAAAATCAACAATATTGAAAATTGAATTGAATAGAAATGAATTGAAGATAAAATTTCTATGCTTTTATTTGATTGAATAACAACCGTCTACAAGTATGAATCCACATTTTAAATAAAAAATCTCACATAAAAATAGACACTCATAATAGTAAAACTTACTAATTATTTTATTTAAAAATGTTTTAGATAGTGAAAGCAGTCAAAATACAAAAAAAAAACCAATCCACTTTTGACATGAATTGGCAGATTGGCAGTTTTGATTTGCCGTCGGAAAAGATTTTTGAATTTAAAATCAGTTACTAGCTGGAAAAAAGACGTTTTTTACTCTTTTTAAAATTTTTTTGATACAAAACTATTGCTAATACTATATACTACAAAATTAGTCCATACTTTATCTTAACTAACTCTCGTGTAGGACACTTCGACTACCTTTTCAAGACTTTGCTAGATTTTCTATCTCTGTAAGAGAAATATTATCAAAAAACTTTAATAATACAAAAACCAAAAACAACAATTCGCTATTCGAGTAGGTTTTCAAAAAGTGTCCCCTGGAAATGATTTGGCCTTTATTAAAGCGGTTTTCAACCAAAAACCTTTTACGCTATATTAACCAAACTAATGTTAAGGCAAACAATGCTCAAATGAGCCTTGAAGCTTAAAAGGTAAACTAAAAATAAAATCAACCACGATAAGCGCGTTTCAAAAAAACTGGATAAATATCCACAACACGTACTTTAATCCAGTGCACACAAATGTGCACTCTTATCTCGGTAATAGAGCGTGCCATAGTTACGGTGACCATATTTTTAAAACTTATCTAAATCCAAACGAGATATTTAAGGTTAAGTATAAAATCTAGTATTTGATGCTCTACTTATTAATACCTTAACTAATGGTAGGATAATTTACTTATGTATGCTATAAATTTAACTTAAAATTGTGCCTCCCAAATATTTTTGAATAAGCATTAGAACATGCTTAGAGAATATTTTCAAAAACAGACAATGTTTGAACTTTGAAGCCAAATGTTTTTGTAAAGTAAAATAACAAAAGTAATAAACACCAAACCTAATATAATAGTGTGAACTATATAGAAAAGGTCAAGATTTTAAAGAATAAGTTGAAAAACCAATGAGTTGAAATTTTAACTTAAATATCATTGAAGTTTTAAGAAAAATATGGACCAATATAAGTATTTCCCTAAAATTCGAAATTTTAATTGAACCTGATAATATGTATTTGAGGGGAAGTTAACACCCGTCAGAAATGAATGTGTGAATAGCACCGAGTACAATCAATTTCAAATATTTCAACAACAACAAAAAGAAGAGATAAACCGTCTACTCAAATAGAAAGTAAAATATGTACTTATGGACGCGGTCCTTAAAAAATATGCAACGAAAACCATTAGTGGAATTAATATAATCAGATGGTAACCACAGCGAACAATTTGAAAATGCTAATCTTAGAATTTCACGGTAAATTTGTGACACCAGACTAAAACCCCCTCCCCACATCAAAAAACTATCCGTCGTCAACCCCTCCCAAAAAAAAAAAAAACAAAACGAAAAAACCGTTAAAAAAGTTGTATTATTTTTAAAACCACTGATAAGGTTGCAAAACGCCCACACTCGCTCTGTATTAATACCGATTAAACAAACGAAACGACGACGCACAAAGTGGTTTAAAACAAAACAACAACAACGACAACAAAAAATAGTATGTCAACTGCATTCTATCCCCGAGATATGGTTATCAAAGTGTCAAAGAGGATAAATTCAATGTCCGTTCCAAAGTACGTAGGTAGCTGCACCTATCTCTGCTTGTGACGGACGGACGGACGCGGTTGCGGACGCCTAGACTGCACATCAGGCACACTGCAATGATGATGATGATGCATTCATTGAATAATCGTCAAATATTTGATAAAATTTTGCATTTGTGTGTGGTAAGGGGGTGGGATTGTTTTTTTTTTGCAAATAAAAAATGTTTACCAGTGGTTGATTTATTTTTAGCGTAATCCTTTTCGCGTTTTGCAGTCATTTTATTTATAGGTTCTAATTTTGTTATTTTATTTTGTTTTATTTTCAATTTTTATTCAAATCACAAACTCTGCAGAGAGTACATATAAATTGCGATTCACGATGCACAATCATTAAGAAAATTCGTTCAAAAAAACTAACTCCTTTGATTTCTTCAATTTGAATTCTGAATCACATCAACATAGGTAGGTACAACAAAACAACACATTTCCCGACTCAACAGAGAAAAATAATTTCCTCCTTTTTCGAATGACCAAAACGCCAAAACGCTAAAACGGTTAGATTTCAAGTGCGTTTTCACGTGAAAACAAACAAAAAATAACAAAAACAAAATAAAATTCACCACCTAGAGAGTCAGAGAGTATAATATAAAATATCAAACTCGTTCGCTACTACAACTACAAAAATAATCACGATAGAGCCAAGCCCGAAACACTTCCTTACCGCAAGAAGTCATCCTTTGAACTAAACCGAATCGAAATCACTGAAACATTATCCTGCTAAAAAGAGCCGACACCGACACCGACACCGACTACCGACACTGACGAGGACAACAACGACAACGACAACGACGTCGACGACGACAACAACCACGAGCAGGAGCACGAGCACGAACGAGAACGACTTCTACTTCAACGAGGACGAGGATGACTGTGAAAAGCTCCGCACTGCCTGTGAGCTGTGACTGTGATGTACCAGTGTACAGTGTACTGTGTGTTGTGTGCCTTTAGTCGTCCTCCGGCATGTGACTCCTCTCTATGTCGAACCTTTTCTATACTACCAACTGCGACTACCACACGACGACGACGAGGACGACTGCCACTGCCAGTGCTGCTGCTGCTGCCGCCTGCCTGCCTGCCTGCCTGCCAGCCAGCCAACACACTTTCTCCCACACGATTCGAGTATAGCTCTACACAAGAGTGTGTCTCTGGCTTTGGTATCTATCTCTGTGTATCTATGTGTGTATATTATTTACGTGTGTATCTATGAGGATCACCTCCGCCAGAGATGAGGGATGAGAGAATAGCCACCACCACCGCCGCCGCCACCGACCCTTATACAACAGAGGTTACCATATCGTCACAGCAGAGATACTTATCCCATCGCCCATTCCAACCCCGCAACCATTCAACCACCCACAAATCACCCAACCACCACCCAACCATACAACCGCCATGCCATCCATAGCCACCCATCCCGGGTGTATTGGCGACTTCAACTTGAAAGTGCCGTTCTGGGATGAAAACAACCATCACACGCCACTGCTAAGCTTTCCTCCCCCTTCTGTAAGCCCCCCTGGCCAGTGCCGAGTGCCGATGATGCCGACAGCGCGGCAACACACAATACCTAACGGTGCGGAGAGTAACTCACAGTCGCAAAAAAAAGTTACAAAGCAAAAAAAGGAAAACCCCAAAGTGAAGAAAAAAAAAAACTCCCACCCCATCCAGTCGTCCGTCCCAAAATCAAACTCCCAGCCTGTGCACAGCACAGCACGGGGAAGAGTGTGCACAGAATACAAAAAAAAAACTAGAACGAAGAAAAAAATTACCGACCCGAACCGAACACTGAAAGTATCCCGGGGGCGAAGGGTTAGGAATGGGGTGTGAAAAAAGTGGTCTTGTCGTCGTCATCGCCAGCGTCGTAGTCGTAGTCGTAGTCGTCGTGGTTGTCCAACGTAGGTGTGGGAACCATCCTCCTCCACCCCACTGCCAAAGTGCCAACCCACAACCAACCCAACCCGACCCGACCCGAACAACTACCACGTAAGTGTGGTGAGAGGAAGCACGCGCGCAGGATAACAAAACAAAGCAACAAAAGCTGTAAAGCACGACATCGCGGCACTTTGAACCACGAGTCTAGTGCCAAATGTTTATACTACCACTCTCCATGGAATAAAATTCCCCCAATCTATACGTTATACATAGGTGGCGCTAGATATCGCTATAACAAGCAGCAAAGTGTACGCAGCCTTGTGATGTGGACGTGAATGTGGATGTGTATATTTGTATGTAGTAAATGTATGTATGTAAGGAGCATGGATGAATGAATGTGGGTATGGCTGATGGCGCACACGGCAGCACTAAAATGTGAATCCAGTCCAAAGCGTTGATATATCTGTGTCTATATAAAAAATAATGGCAGAGGCAGAAGCAGAAGCAGAAGCAGCAGGAGCAGTCAGCACAGCACAGAACAGCAAAAGCAAAGGGAGCACAAACAAGCGCACACACAGATGCTACTAAAAAGTCCTGCTTCTGGCTGCCTGTCGTGTCGTGTCGTACTGCAGCATGATGGTTTTTCAGCATTCTATGGATGTTTACTTCTCAATTTTAACTGTGAAATATTTAGTTTTGGAATTTTACTTTACAATTTTCGTGCAAATAAAAATAGTTAAGGTTTTGTTTTTTTTTTGATATTATTAAATGTTGATCATTTGAAAACAACTATTCACCCCCACCAACTGTCAAAACAATGTAGAGACTGAGTATAAAAGAACTAAAAGCTACTTAATTCTCAGAAGTGGGATACAACTTTTTTAGTTTGTTTGTGTTTAAGTTTTGGAACGAAATTTCCTAAACTAATGTGCTCACGAATGTGGTCAACTGGGTTTTGTTTTAAATATTTGATTTGTGTACATGAAAGGTATGAATTGGTCGATTTAAGAAAAATTGGGAGTAGAAAGTATTTATTTCACAATTAACATAAAACATGATGAGTTATTAGTGAAATAAATACTTTTTTTGTCAGTAAAACTAACTAAATGTAAAAAAAACATAAACTAAACAATATAAAGTCTTTTTTAGTCTCGGTATATGTTTAGGTGCCTATTTTTCTTGTAAATAGTTAAGTGGAAAGTAAGCTTCTTCTCTTATTATGCTAACCTATAATATTTACTTACAAACGTCACCTGGAAACTCTTAAATTGAAGTCGTATAGATATAAAGCCCCTTTTAGACGATCAGTTCAGTTATCACTTCATTTTTCAGTTAAACTGTCAGTTCAGTTAAAATGACACTCAGTTCGGTGTTCAGTTCATCAAATTAACTTATAACAGAACTGAGAACTGATGGGAATTCCTTCAGTTTCAGTTACAGTTTCAGTTAATCGTTTCAGTTTTTGTGTTTAGAGGTTTAGACATCAGTTTAACTGAAAGCTTAACTGATAGCTCAACTGAAACTGATCGTCTAAAAGGGGCATTTAATTAATTGAAATGACAGAATATGACTTTTAATAAAGGCAACAAACCATATTTTCAAAAATAAAAGTCTAAAGGGGCCGACAACGCTAAAAGTTGCTCAATTTTTAACTTTTCTCTCCGGCAGGTCCGTTGGCATCAGTTGTCAATAAAAGGTATGTTCGATGAAAACATAACATTTGGTGCATCGCAGTGCTCCTAATCGTTCTGATGAATTTTATTCACTCTTATTTAGTTGCTTGCACACATATAAAAAATATGCGAATAGAAAATATAATAGAAACATTTTTTCTTCAATATTACTTACTATTCTTATAAATATTATGACTCCTTTAACAACATAGTGTTTTTTTTAGTATTTGTGCAACTGTGAAGGTCACAAATGTCTGCACTTTTAACTTTAATCAATTGAGCGAAGGCAAATTGAAATGAAACATAATTAAACAAAAAGAAAACAAACAAATAATTGTGATAATTTTGCAATTCTTCAAAACTATAATAAAATACGAAAATAAGCTTCCTCATAATATTCTGGATTATTTTCATTATTTTGATAGTTTTGTGATGCCAATTCCGTCAACTTTTCAGTTTTATGATATCCAAACAAATATAAAATAGAGTTCTCATTAGTTCTATAAAATGCTCTGACTTTCCTCAGTACTCACTAGGTTCGAAAAATAGAACAGACCTAGTTTGTATTTTTAAAAACCAAAACAACGCAACGTATCCATTGGGTCACCCCTATCAGTTTCGTACGTCAACATCAACGGATCCGGTGCCGCAACGCATGCGACGCATTCTATGGGTCGGCCCGGAATAAACTGTGGCGCCGAACTGTCAAAAGCACTGTCTCTGTCATACCATACGAATAAAAAGTGAATAAGCCGCATTACTCCATTAATTACGCCATTAGATCAGTCACTTTATACTGAGTTCATAGAGCGATTGAAAAAAATAAATAAAACCTCAGCGATCTCATATTCCTGAGAAACGCAGAACTTTTTTTGACAGTTCAGTTCCCTTTTCTGAGCTTGAAAAAAACGCCTAACATAACAGTGGAATCAAACTATTACATTTTGACAGTCAAATAGAATGTATCAATCAAAGAATCATTCAATTCGAGATCGTTTCAAAATGGTTAAAGGACGCAAGTAGGTATTCGAATAACTTTTGATGACTTGAACACAGAAATCACTTTAACAAGAGAACTCTTCTGGTAAAGGGCTCCAATACTTTGCTGCTGCTTTTGGTAATGTGAGATTTTGAAATGTATGGTCAATCCTAATTACCGCTTCAATTCGTACATATACACAAAATCAATGCACCTTTCTGAAGCTTTGATCTTTTTTCTAAACCATTTGATTTTCGAAATTCATACTCAGCTAATTTGGAAAACCTTGAAAGTTGATCTCCATCGTACATTTATCTCGCCATCATCATCATTTCGTTCGAATGTAGGCTGATGCCACTCCGATGTTCGTTCGGTTCTTTGGAACTTTTCATTTTCCATTGCCAGATATTCACATTCCTACACACACAAACCATTCCAGCTCCCAGCATTGACTGTTCATGGCAGTGGCATATAGCAGCAGTGGCGTCGTTCGTCGTCGTCGTCGTCGTAGTCGCATATACCATACAAACCATTATACGCACACACGTTGACATAAGTATAGGTTTATGTATATCTCATACAATTATAAGGCACATGAGGGCTTTACCATGCTCCCAAATGTCTAAAGTCGGATGGGGAGAGGCTAACAACGAAACCAACTGACACGAACACGACAAATCGCACAGGGCAGGGGCAATACATTTCACTGCTTCGGGATTTGATTCCTTTCCATTTCCACCACCATAATGTGTCGTTGTGATATACGTATCTACGAAATATACACAAATATATGTATACATAGATACGAACTGATGTGTATATGGAGCTTATTTCTACAGAGCAAGGATAGGATTTTATTCTTCGTTTGCCCCAAGTGACGTCCTTTTTGTTGAAAATTCATCCTTGTCCTCCCACACCTAAACTCTCATTAAATGGCAAATTTCTTACACTTCTTGACTTGCATTTAAATAAATGGCACTGAGTGCTGCAACCAGGATAGCATAGCAAACGGGAACAGGTACTTGTTTGTAACCTGAAATCAGGTAGGTACCCACAAGGAATTCGACGACAACGAAAGATACGATATGATGGCGACGACGAGTACGACTGCGATGGCAGCGACAGGCTGGTGTTTTTTCATTTACGACTCAATAAAATTCACCGCATGCTTCTCTGCGCCATCCATCCATCCATCCAGCCAGCCAACCCTCAACGTGATCCTTTGGTAATCTGCAGAGGATGATGGTGATGGCGATGGCAGGCAAAACCATCTCCATCGCAAAACATCACACGTTAAATTCCGGGATATGCCATGAAAGTCCAGAAAGCACGTTTCACTTGTGGGGCGGATTTCACCCTTAGATTTTAGGTCCTAATTCTGGTAGATATACTCGTACTCGTACTTGTGCCAGTGCCAGCTACCACTTGTGAAACTACTCCGGATCCGGAATAGAGTTTGTACGTGCAGCAGCAAACGGCAGGGCAAGCAAGGGGGAAGCCATCAGAATCATCATCATCTCCCATGTTGTGCTGTAGAGACAGCAGGATCTCTGCCATCGCCTATAGGGCATTATGTATAGCGAGTAGGTTTGTCAACGCCATTGGGAGTTGGGCTTGTGCTTGGGCTTGAGCTTGGGCGGAATGTGGATGAAAGGTTGTGTATGGAGAGTTTATCTGGAGGGCAAACAGAAGGCAGCATCAGCATCAGCAACAGCAGTAGAATCAGAATCAGAGTCAGAGTCAGAATCACAAGCAGCATGAAGTCGAGTGGGACGTTATGACATCATAAAAGGACAGCAAAGAGTTCGGTGCAATATAGTTTCATCCAGCAAACGACACAGACTATACCACGACAATAGAACTTTGTTGTCATTATGATAACGACATTGGTTTCATTCTGGCGTCAACGTACCCAATGACGCCAGAACCAGAACCAGAACTAGAACCAGAACCAGCACCATAACCATATAGCCAGAGGTAGAACCAAATTCAGAACCAGAGCCACAGTGCTTCATCCCAAGTTTGTGCACATCATCCATCCTCTGCATGGCAGCGTTCTAAACAAGTTACCGTCTGATCCTTAAGCTTAGATTGATTATGTGAAAACACAACAACCAGCACGATGACGACGAGCAGCACAACAACTACGACGAGGACGAGAACGAGGACGGGAACGACGACGACGACGACGACGACGATGATGACGAGTAGAGTACCAAAAATAATGCCTTGGTGAAATCAGACCAACCATCAGCCCCTTCCTCATGCCCATATCCGCCGCTTCCGTGCAACAACAACAAATGAGTGTGCGGCAAATTGTGAACGAGGATGTCAGCTCCGAGGCAATTATGGATTCGTGGGTGGATGGGGTGTGAACCGGGAGGGCTCTGACACTGGCTACACAGCACACTCTGTTCACGGCACACGACAATGTCTCACTCCCCTGCCCCTAACCGTCTCATCCGTTTACGTTTGCCGAGCACAATGCCATGCCATGTCATGCTACGACGACATGCCGTGCCACCCCCAATTCCGCCGATAATAAGCGGCAAGTCTCTCCCTTGTGCAAACTCCAAAGAGAGTGTGCCAATAATTCATTCAAACTTTAGGACTAGGGTATGAGTGGAAGTGGAAGCAGAAGAGGCAGTGGGTTGTGCAAATAAGCCCGATTCAAAGGCAGAGGAATGGAAAAAAAAGAACACCTTCCATAATTTGAGTCATCAGTAATTGGGTGAGGGTTGGGCCAGCTAATGGCGGGACTCCCATCGACTATAACTTCTAAGGTGAGTCTCCGCACTTGGCTTTATGCTTAAGCTCCACCAAGCACCAAGTTCGTTCGCATATACCTATTCCTATCCCCCCTCGTTAATTTTTATACTTTGTGTGGTTGTTGGCGAAGAAAGTAACACTGTCCAGCGTGTAGATGTGAATATAGATAAGCTATGCCCAAGCCACATTGCCAGTGGCACGACAACGACAACGGCAACGACTACGATAACGGCAGCAGCAACAACAACTCCAACTTGGTCGTCCTCGGCATCGAGTCCGTCGTCGTCGGCGTCCGTAGTCGGTCGTCGGTCGGATACATAACCTGCTCTAGCCAATTTACTATATAATTCTTTATCCATTACTATCACTTCATGACGGCATGGCGACGACGGCAAAGGCATGGCAGAAAAGCAGAATGGCAGGATGGTAAAACGGCAGTCCGGGCAGTACGCCTATCCCTTGGCATTTGCCACAATTACTCTCGTGTGCGCTCACCCTCACCCTCGCCCTCATCCTTACCCTCACACTCGCCCTTGGGCTTCACCCTCTTTAGGTTGATGGTTGTATAAGTAAACCAGTGTGTATGGCAATAGCTACAGCCAGAGAGATAAAATGCCCCGCAATTACCACTAAGGCCACATCTAACGAAGCCGATGATTTCTATAAAAAAAAAACTTTTTTCTTCTTTTTCTTTTATTTTGTATTTGTAGCCTCCACCCTTGAAGTGGACTTTTTATGTTTTTTTTTTAGGGCTGGGGATTTTGTTGGGCTTTCCTTTTTTTTTTCCTTTTTGCTACTGCAGATTCATCCTTCTCGTCGTCGTCGGTTGTTCGTACTTTACACTTTACAGATACGGACAGAGACCATGTCGTCCGTGTCGTTTATGGGAGCGATGCTTTTCATATACCATAGCCATATTCATATAGCTTAGGGAAAAAAAAAACAGTGAGAAGGGAAAGTTAGGGTACTGTTTGTATATTGTATTATTATCAGACATCAGGGTCGGTTATTTGATTTTTGTGAACCTTGACTTTTATGAAAGATGCATTAATTTTATGACGTGTCTCTCGAAGAAGAAGAAGGAAAAAAAAATTCGAATATATAAAATAAAATGCGTGAGTGTACGCCAATGAAAGCAACGCCTTATGATGGTTAATAATCCTGAAAGTTCAAAGTCTTTAATAAATAGAAAATGCTATGTGGGTATCATCTACTCCTCAAACTTGAAAGACAAGAACTTTATCAGTTAAATGTCAGTTTGCTTTTCGGCTTCTCAAAGTTAAAAAGAGTTGTTTCTCGAATTCAAATAAGGAACTTTGATATTTGCAACATTTTGCCGTTTAAGCAAAAAAAAAACTTTGAACAAAAACAATTTGAATAGCATTTGAAAATGTTAAGAGTTTTATTTTGAGTCAAAATGGTACATAAAGTAAAAATACCTTTAGCGATTTGAACTTTGATAAAATAGAAGAAAATTAATTCATCGTTTGAAAAAAACATAAACGAAAAAACTTCCATTTTGAAAACATGTAGTGGAAAGTGTTGTGACACTTGTAATTTAAAGTTTCAAACTGTTTTTAATTTGTTCTTTTACTTCTTTTTTTTCACTATGTGAAAAAAACAAAATAAAAATATTTAACTGTACACTTAGGCGTATACGCACTTTTTTAATTTAAGAATTTCTAAAATCGCAGTTGCATCCAATATACAAGGTTTAAAAGAATAAAAGTATAAATAATATTTAATAGTAACCAAAAAATAAGTCAAAAAGAAAGATTTTGATAAGTCATTGTGGAAGCAACTTTTCAACGGTCTTCTTGATTTAAGAAAAGTTTTATTTTAATCTGACCAAAGACAAAATAATGTTCTTTGATTTAAGATACAACAACAATACAAACATTAAAATTGACGTTTAATTAAAAAATAATCCGAAGGCAACATTTTTTAATCAAATACAAATTTTTAAGAAAAAACTGTTGTGCAATGTTTATGATCTTAAAAATGATTTAAAACTTATTTCCATTTTTCAATACTACCAATATACTATGTACTTTAAAAAAACAACACTTTTTTTGTTGACTTTGGTCAAAAACAAAAACGTCAATATCGTAGTTTTGTTAACTGGAATTTCTTGACAAAAATCGAAAATCTAATGATTTTGTTTTTAATAATTTTAAACTTTGCAAGTAATACGAAAGTTGGTTCAATATTATTTAACATATTTTGAAAGAAAGAAAATTAGTCGTGTTCATGGAAATGGATGCAGACGGTCGCAAGGACTTACAAAAATACTTTGTCGAAATCTACTTTTGCTACAAAAACCCTGATTGTTCAGCACGAAACTAAAATATATTTTCTTTCTTTTGCAAGCCGAAAAAGGTCTTTCTATGAAATGAAAAAAAAATGTTACTCATACGCCACCGTACATAGTCATGAACTCTTTTCTATTAATGCTAACGCTTCGACCAATTGTAGACTTTTAAAATCCTCTAACCTCTGATTCACTCAGTTTTAAGTCAAAACAACATTTTAAAGCTTTATCGCTGGACTAGATGAAACGATTTTACATCAGTTAGTAAAATTTACAACAAAAGAAAATAAATACATGTAAATTAAGAGTAGCTACTCAAATTGATCGATGTCCTAATATAATAAACTCCAATCAACAACAGAGCATGCAGTATTGCTGGTACAACTTATTAGACCCAATATCAAAAAACATCCATCAATAATACAAACACACTAATGTACTTGTATACATCGTTCCTTAACCAAAAAAAAAAAAAAAGGAGGACAAAAAATCCAGATGCTAAATTTTGTTTCCTGATAACCTACTCTTTCTTAGATTTAAGGTCATATAGGCGAAAGAGTTTCCGATTTGTCAGTCTTTTGGGCGTATTTTTGTTGTTGTTGTTGTGGCTTTGCCTTCTTTTATAGAATTCAAGTAAAAGAAACCTTCTTTCACCACAACAAATCTTGTGCCTTATTGAACCCAACAAATGTTAAGCTTTTTACACAAAATGATGATAATTTCGAACCCAACAAATAGTTAAATAACATCTAATGATTCTTAACCTTTCCCCTCAACTGTTTCCATCTATCTCTCTATCTATCTATCTATCTATTTTGTATCTCATAGTGAGGGCGACGACAACAGCAACGATGACGACGACGACGACGAACGATGGTTTCTGTACAAAATCAAAGCACTCTCCAGCTGTACACAGGAACGTACATATACTATAGCCAACATACGTATCTCTATCCACAATCAACTGGATAGCTATTCACTGAGCCATATCTCCATTGTGGAAAATAAGTGTGTTCCTGGCGTACAACTGTGTTCTGTGCAAAAATAAAATAGGTATAAAAAAAGGACGAAGAAGTAAAAAAAAAAAAAAAACAACGAATCGGCATTATACACCACCGCACAGCTCAGCAGCACACACATAGTAAAGTATAGTGCTGCAGAGCGTATAGCACTCGAGAATTTAGTGCAGAGAGTACCTACTGTACACACATCTATACCTATACAGACAGCAAGCACTACTGGCAGCAAGCACAAGCACCAGCCACTAGCACCAGCGCCAGTGCCAGTGCCAGCTCCAGCTCCAGAACCAGCACACGGGCCAGGCGTACAACGTACATGGACTCTGCCATAACGCCGCACACCACATTTTAACACCCTTCAACAATAAACAGCATGTCACTTAGTCCCAACTTCAGGATATCCCCACAGAGTTTACCTCTCCCTGCCCTTTGCCCTGTCGTATACATTTATGCCATGGAAATGAAGATACACACGAACCCCAATGGCACCATCATGGCATGGCATGCTTGCTATCCAACCCGCATCCAATTCTATACTCCAGGGCTGCATTCGACATGAACATGGCCATATGGCCCAAAATTAGAGACTCACATTTATTATTTATGAATTTTTGGATTTATGGACACCTGTAAAGTTTTTTTGAATTTGGCGTGACTGACTAGGTATTTGGCTCCCATTACCTGTCCTGTTAATTATTGTGGTCATTTTTTCTCCCCCACCTCATAATGGATTCAAAAAAAGAATCTGGTAGATATTCCAAAGCAAATCAATTAAATCGACAGCTAAATCAGGCACCAAAAACTTTCACGCTAACTCTAGAACTTCAATCACAATCACAATTTTTGGAGGAAATGCTAACCAAGTTCTTTCGTAACTATTACACGGGTTAGAAAGAAGAATGCCTTGAACCTGAGTTTAATCGAAAAGGTTGTTTAAATTAAAGGAGCATCTTTTAGAAAGACCCATTCATAACAACTGCTCAGATATTGGGCGGCTGCTTTGAAAGACCTGCTCCGGTTAATTCATAAGGCCTACAGAATTCATGAAAAGCGTTTTCAGGTTTCGGCTTTTCGATTTCTTTCGACAGTGTCTTTTAATTAACGTGCTTTAATGGCCTAAAGCAGCTTCTCTTCAGATGAAATACATAGGTTATTTTGGACTTGAAGGCCCTGTGGAAACTATACAGGTCGATGGTGTCCATATCATCCATATCTTGCGAAAAGATGTTGTTAATCTTCGCCCTATAGCTTTCGTCGTTTAGATTGATAGCCAATGTTTTTCTTGAAAAAATATGGACTGATAACTATCTCAACAAGCAGGGAATTTTTTGGGATAATTTTATCAACTTCGACGTAGTCGTTAGTCTATGGTAGTTTATCTTCAGCTCCTTGGTCAGCTAAATTGTGTTCGACCGTCAATTTTATGGAGGAAGCTTCAACTATCAACTATTAAAGTTCTGAAGTCCCTGTTGGGAGACCTTTTATCACTGATCCCTCTGTCGAAATTAGTTTTTGGCAGACATCTGACGTTTTGTATTTACCTTGTGTTTTATTGGCAAATGATCTTTCGCACTGTGTCCAAATGAATGTCACTTGATGTCTTACATATTTCTCTTTCTGTCACTAACTTGGTGATAGGACATTGAAGTTAAGCAGAAAATTTTGAAAATTGAGTAGAAACAAAAGAAATCGACGAAATGTCAAAATGAGAAGCTTAAGTAAAATCTGATCCCTTTAGTTTCAAATGATGACTTTTGTTTTGGACTTCTCTTTTCTTTAAGTTTAAAGAATAATCTTCCTGGGAGCTGCAAAACTTTTTCAAAGTGGTAAGTGTACACTGTACAGTTAGAAAATATTTCTAACGGTACTTCTTCACAGTTACGGAGGCCTTACAACAAAATTAGTCCGGTTATGTGGTTCACAAGTTCACTTTGAAAGCCGTATGCCATCAACAGAAACCAGCTAACGATAGCAGTATGAAACTTTACGTTTGGTCGCACATAAATATCCTTGCCATTGCCAAACATCCTTCTCTGTATATATAACGCTATATGTATGCAAGGAGCGATTTGGGAACAGTGCTATACTGCTGCGTGTGCTTTGGGTTGAAATCTTCGTGCCGGATTATATCCCTCCGGGGCTGTGTGTGGATCTGTTGGAATCTAGTAGGAGGGGTAGACCAGCACGAGGACGATGACGATGACGACGCCGAGGACGAGGACGAGGACAACGACAACGACAACGACGACGACGACGACGACGATGATGATGATGACTATGGGGTGTGGGCGGCTTGTCGGTTGGTTGAATGACGGTTAAGGATTTAAGGGTGGCTGGATGGGTGTGAGGTTCGAGTGTTTGTTCGTTTCGACCTTTTTCTTTTTCTTGTTTTGATATTCCTCGTCCTTTTTATATACGTTACGTATATATGTATTTTTTTTTTTTCTAGAACACTGCCGATAGCATAACGTGGTATAATTCAGTGGGTAAGCAGCAGCAGCAAGCATGCCAAGCCCAGGAGTGCTGAGTGGGTATAAAAAAGTTTATACCTGACTGCTGGTGCTACTTCTGCTGCCACTACCCCAAGGACTACTGGTACTGGTGCTGCTCTGTTTCTAATCCCCCATCACCACCCCTTACCCCGAAGCGGTGCGGTGCTGGTATCCTTTTGCCCTGTGAATGTGATGTGTCTGCCTGCCTGCCTGCCTGCCTGTAACGGGCTATATTCTATATGTGCAGATAAAATACGAAAGGTAGAGAAGTTTGCTGATATAGGTATGGCAAAAATGGGTTTTCCAGAAAAAGAAAAAGAATATAACAAGAGTGAAACCCGAAAAAGGGATTTTATGGATATACGATTTTGAAGATGGCAATAGAGAGCAAACCCAGAACATGACATCGTAAAAAAAGGTATAATTCGCCACAGGATGTCTGTTTAACTTGAGCCTTCACTTCTTCTATTTCTAAAATTCAAACCCCCACCATCACCAATCCTATCGCCATCGCCATTGCCATCACCAAACGAGCTTCAAACATACGGGATATGTGGGTAGCCGTTGTGTCGGACGTATTTGGAATCCTGATCGAGTGCGGATTTACAAAAGGATGCTGAAGATTGTGACAGGAGCAAAAAAAAAGTTCCCAAAAAAAAAAAAACAAACAGAATAAAAAATGGATTTGGCTGTCGATGTTTGGGTACCTACACGGTATAAGGACGGGTAAGGTACCCTTTTATACGCAGAGGTATGTGTTGGGAATTATTCAGAATTAGATAGGTACATGCAAATAATTATCTCCCAAGTCATGTGTAAACCCTTGAGACGTTTGCTTTTTGTTGCGAATAAAAAAGGAAAATTCTCATTTGGTCGTAGCTCGATGGCTCTGTGCTATGCTCTGTGGCTCGTCTCTCACTCAGTAGCTCGTAGGCAGGTACATTAGCTATCCGAGTTGGCATTGGATTCCCAAGCTGAATTCGGTTTCTGTGTGTCTGTGCTGGAATAGGTATACACAAGCCTTACATAATTACCTCCTTTTGTGGGTATAATGCCCTTGAGACAACGAGCGAAGCAATGAACCAATTCGGCATAATTGGCTGGGTAAGGCGTTATTATTTGTATGAAGAACCCCTTTCATCAGTCTGTTTCCTGTTGAAAGGAACATTTTAACACGAAGAAGTGAATAAAAACAAAACATTATTTTAGCAGCTTTTTGTTAACTGATGACATGGCGGCGGTGGCGGTACGAGGGGTGAACGCAATTTCATCCCGAATCGGGAGAGAATTCGGAGTTTTGATTCTGATTTGAATCATATCTGGAAACTTAATTTAAGCCAATTCTTTTGAGCGTAAAAAATAGAAGAGAAGAAAAATTAGCTTTTGTTTTGTAATTTCGTATTATTTTTGTTTGATTTATTATAAGGAAAATTCTTTTGGTTGGAAATTCTTAGAGCGAGCGGTTTAAAGGTTGGGAAATTAGTTTTTTTCTGGAGAAAGATATATCTCTTCAATCTAAACACAAAATTTTACCTTTCTTTTTCATTCTTGTTGCGTTAAATTAGGAGACTGGGGTACATTGTTCAAATATCAGAGGCATTGAATTGGAGAGGACCATTGACTGGTGTCTTAAAGGAAGTTTCTTCAGTCTTAATTTTGTGTAAAGAGTTGATTGGAAAAAAATTACTCATTTACAACTGATTCAACCTTTTTAATTGAATAAAATCAACAGATGTTCCAGAGTTCTTATTTAAAGGAAAAAAAATTAGAGGCTATTATAAAAACAAAGATGTTCAGTCTCGGGAGCTCGCAATCATCTGCTCCGATGAACATTGGTCAACAAGCAGTAGAGAGAAAGTAGAGAGCTTCCAATATCTTGGAAGTATTGTCTCTACTAAAGGAGGAACCGAACTAGACTTCGCCAGCCGTATCGGAAAAGCTAAGGCTGCTTTCGGGATGTTGTCCAATATTTGGAGGAACAAATCTCTCAGCTTGAACACAAAGCTACGACTGTTTAACTTTATCGTCAAATCAGTTCTGCTATATGGTTGCAGCACCTGTAAAATGACAACAACAATAACCAGAAGACTGCAAACCTTCGTTAATAGGTGTCTTCGAAATATCTTACGAATTTTCTGGCCTAATCGTATCTCGAACGAGGACCTACATAGACGAACAGGTCAGGAACCCATAGATACCATTCTATACGAAGGCGCAAGTGGCAGTGGATTGGACACGCTTCGAAAAGGTAATGACTGCATTGCGGGCCAATCAATGCAGTGGAACCCACTCACACAAGAAGGAAGAAAAGTTGGTAGACCGAGAAGCACGTGGAGGAGAACAGTTGAGGAGAAATTTGCGAGACTGAAAAAGAGCTGGAGGGAGCTTAAATACATCGCTGGAAACCGCACACGATGGCACGTAGGAGTAGTTGAGGTCCTATGTCCCGCTAGGGAACACCAACGGACTTCATAGGTCTGAGGACTTATGTAAGTAAGTTTTGTACTTAACAAGCAAAATTGATATAAATTTAGAACACTGAGTTTTCGAAATCATTAAGTACTCCTTCTTGTAATTTAATTGAAAATATTAGCATGCACAAATTTTTCCCGGTCGTTGATGTTCTTGCACGGATGCACAGACTGACCGAAAAACACATATGACAGAATTCAGCCTTAATACTACTCGAAAAAATGTATAGTTTGCTGTTTAACTAATTCCAAAAATATTAAAAATAAAACACAATTGAAGTTGACAATACGCGAAGAAGCCATTTTCCTCGGATTCACTCCTAGCCCAGTTTGGCTCATTGTCATTCTAATTTTCTTAATACCTATGGCCTTATAAAAATGATCCATTAATCCTTGGTCACATGGGCTTTTAGAAGAGAATATTGTCATACATAGCTTAAAATATGACTAATTTTTTCAAGGGTTTTTTTTCAAAAAGAAAAACACTATTCATTGGATTTTGTTCGATGTTGATATGGAAAAGGGCTTAATGCAAAAAAACAAGCCCGAATTGAAAAATGAGAAAAAGCTTAGAATAATAACAAAAAGACAAAAATGGATTACTAAAATGCTTTAAATAATTTTTAGTTGCAGTTACACTAAAATTCATTGTCGCATATGATTTCGGGATTGATGAAATATGTATAAGTACTATTCGTTACGTTACGTTATGATCCAGGGATGGCATTTTGCTCACTTTGCCTTTTTTTTTGCGCAGTCGTATGACGCTATAGATTTTAAACTCGTTTCGTGCCTCCTGATTCCAAATATACATATGTACAGTATTTTATTTTACCTTTTCTGTCTTTTCTTGCCTTATTTCCTTTTTTCATATTCTTCGTCCCAAAGAAAAATCTTTCAATTGACGTAGGTATCTGACGCAACGGATCCACATCCTTTTTTCCGTCTTGACTAATTAGCACAACACACTAATTTTGAATGAATGACAAGAGATCTATGTAAGTGTGAAACTTTTTTTTTAACCATCTCACGAATTGAAGTTTTGGAAATTTTGAACAAAATCAAAGGCGACTTGGAAAGACCAAAAGGAGCTATCGCAAAAGATGTTTTGGTAAAGTACAAATCCGTTTTTTCTGCCAATAAAGATCTCGAGACCGTAAAGCAAATAATTCAGTAGTCAAACTTGAAGCAAACCGTGAGCACTCTGATAACATTGAAGTTGGCGACGACACGTCGAGTTTTCAGAGATCTTTCAGCTTTTTTAAGGCACGGTGTTGTTGCCTGAAAATTTGAAAAAAAAACTCGTGGTTGTTAAATGTTTTTAAAATTAAGTTTTTAATTTAATATCTTTCTGTTATTTTCTCTTCATTTTGAATTAAATTTTGATTTATTTTTTTAAATAATACCCTTTTGTGCAAAAGCCTATTTGAATGTTTTATTTTTTCCTTTTTTCAAATTTTTAGGTCAACAAAATCCCATCCCTGGTTATGACATTTAATTCGCGATACATTACGTGTTTTTTTTTTTTTAATATCATCATCAACGTCATGACACCTAGAATAAAAAAAATATTTTTTGTATAGCCTCAAAATGTTTTATAACATGAGCAAAACCTGTGCGTCGTAACACCTACTTATGTACATATGTAAATAAGTAACAACGCCTATAGTTTTTGTCTTCAAACCCATATTCAAAAGTACAAACAATTAATTCTGCAGTGACATTAAAATATTCCTTTTGGGCTTTGTAGCATGTTTTAAAAAGTTTTTGTATAACTTCAACAATAATATAAAATGCGGTGCCTTAATTATAATTTCATTTAATCAAAAATAAATGCCCCATAGCTTTGGAAATTGAACTCCATAAATTGAAAAGTAATAAATATTTGACAGTTGTTTTTGCGTTACGGATTTTTTTAAATTTTTGCCGTCATCTTAGTAAAGTTTGACAAAAGCTGATAATAAATAATTAAAAGTTTAATTATTTGTGCACAAAATGTTTTCTTAAAAAAAGCTGAGTGGAAAACTTTGCTATATTTTCAAATTTTTATATATGACTATGAACACTTTTTAAACTTATAATATTTTGCAGAAAAAGTCGTTGTAACGTATTTTATTTAAGAGAACCCATAACAATGAAATTGAAAGAATTTGGAAACAAAACTCCCAATCGCATGAACGGACAGATTCGGTAAAAGTCTGTTAATTTCAGCTCTCATTTTGCTAGGATTCAAAAATCATTTTTCTATAATTATTATTATTATTTATTTGTCAATATTCTTCAGTCCTCAAAAACGTATGTATATGTTTTCAGATAGGCTTCTTTCAAAAACCATGTTGGTACGTCAAATATCTTTTTTCTTAAATATTTTAATTGAATTAAACATTTTGCGTACAATTGTGAGTACATTGAAAGCGCATCTTTAGAAAAGTATAACTTGTATTCTAGTAAAAACATTGTTCAATTTAAATTCAAAACACTACATCTTTAAGAGTTAACTTAATTTTTGTTTTGTTTGTGAAATAATTCACACTCTTTTTCCTTTTGTTCAAAATCTGTTGTTGCTTTTGTCAATTACACACGGAGACAAATTATTTTAAGTCTCAATTAATATTTCAACCACTCATCCAATATTGTACTTCTTCTATTTTTAATGCCATAATATAATTGTTTATAATGTCTACAATATTACATATTTATTTGATATCTATAAGTCCAAGAAAACGATTACATCGAAAACCATTCCACTTTCTATAGAAGAACATAATCAACCTTCTCAAAAACTCAACTCAACTCGACTCGACTTTACTGAACTCAACCCAATCAGCAATCACATGATTATTTCCATAACTCATGCGTTCAAATTATTTGTATAGCATGAGCATCAGAGAATGACTTGCTGTTTCGGTCACCTCGTTAAATGTGAGTCGTCTTGGTCCTTTCCTTGCCACTTGCCACTTTGCTATACTTGCCACAAAACTATGCTACTCAGCAACTGACGATAAGTGCCTAGACATTAAGTCCAAAGCAATAACAGAACACAGCAATGCAATCCTAGTATATATTCATCCTTGGTTGTCATCGTCATCGTCACCATCTCGCCTCCGCATCATCGTCGTCGTCTTCTTGACTTCGACTTCGACTCCGACTATATGACTCTTACTCGATTCGAATGAAATTCGTTTGGATCCCTTTACACTACATTAAGGACATTATCACATAATTCTGGTTGGCCTAAGAAGGATAGATGGATACACACTTCAATAATAGGAATGGCAAACAGCCTATTGCCGCCAACCAACCATCTCCATCAACAAGGTCCCCGAACACGAACAAAGCCAAAGCAGCTACTCTTCCATTATTTTATGTACATACATGCATATATACAAAATACAGACCCTTCTATCTGGAATCCTTGAATTAAACCAACGAGTGGTAATGGCGATGATGGCGAAGGAACGAACAAACGTACAGATCTTTTATGATTGCGTAAAACGACAGGAGACGGCCGAGAGCCCGAGACCGAATACCGACTACCCGACTACCCGACTACCGACAAACGACGACGCAGCAATTTGGTCGTTTATTTGATAGCCGTCTCTTTGATTAGCAGAGTCCTTCTTCAGGAAATTTAACGTTGTCGATAGGACTTCTTTTCGTTGATTGCTGCAATTAAGGTGGCGGCAACAAGGATACTTGTTCTGTCATAAAACAGACGCTCATTTTAAACTTTGTAGCTTTCGAGTTCACTCACACCGACACCCATCACAAACTGACAACGACCGAAGACCGACACCGCCATCTCCGCCAGTGGATTCAAGAATAAAATATGGGGTTGAATTGGGTTAGTAGAGTTGTTGAGTCTTTAGAAATAAAATATATATATGTACTGTACATAGCTAAAGTTGATGTGGATTTATGGATTAAAGCCAGCATAAAACAAATAATGCTGATTCAGTGTAATTTATGAAACATGAGCCACGTGTTTGAGGAAAATATACGACTAGGTATCGCTCATTTGTAATTTTATTGTTTGTGATGATTCTTTAGAATTCTTAAGACCTCGCAAAGGGATTTAGATAAATTTATTAACACCTTTCAACAGCAGCAGCAGTAAGGCAACAGTAACACTCATAAATTTGTCCTAAAGCAATATTTTCCTTCAAGTTAAGATGTGTAGGGTTTTATACAGGATTAAACCAATCTTTGGATACTTGTTGTCTATTGCAGTTTATTCAAGAAAAGAAGCGATAGTACAGCTAGCGAAGGCTGTATTTATAGTCTTATATTGTTTAAGTGTATGTGTATAAAACTTATAACAGCGGGAGGATCATACGATCAGAGATTTCGGTTTCTATGTACTTTAAAATTAAACTATCTACGATGTGTTGTACAAGAACAGCAACATCTAATATTTATATTTTTAACAGCCTACAGATGAAAGGTCTGAAAAGAATTGCACCAAACGGCAGTTAAAAACACATCTTTTTGGCATTAAGAAAAATAAAATGGAGGAAGTATTTAATTGAAATCGGAAATATTTGAAGTATGTTTTGTCATCGACGGAAGCCTCAAACAAAAGTTGTGTGCATTGTCATCTCAAAGAATTAAAATGAATGGAATGACAGTTAGCAAAGAAATTCGAGGAAATGTTACCCTACGTTTAGTTTTTGACGTTTCTGCTTTGGTGAACACAATTTAATATTTTGAGAGGGTTTACATTTAATTTTGTTTCGTTTCAATTGAGTAACTAAGAAGTGTCCTTTACTATAAACGTAAATAATGATAAAAAGTTTTCGCTGTTGGATTGCTTTGGAGAAATTATTGCTCTAAAAGCTCAAATGTTGTCAAAATAACACCTCATGAGCTTCATTGGTGATATTTTACTGCAATCAAAGTGAAGGTTATGAAATAAAGAAACAGTTAGATTTCGATAAAAATATGTATCAATTTCTCAAAGGAAACAAAAATAACGTGTAAGTTTACAAACGCATCACTGCAGTAATGATGCCCAAACGTTCAAAGTCAAACTTTCACAAACGCAGATTCTGGCATCACTTTTCTAGTTAACTGTTCATTATTGCAAAGTTGCACAAACTGATGTGTAAAAACTAAACAAAAAAGTATCACTACGACAGCGTGATTAGTCGTCATCGCTTCAGCAACAGCTGCATCAGCATCGCAATTAAGCAGCTATGCCGAATCACTGCTGCAAAATTTGACGTTTGTGAATTAACACAACAGTAAAAGTTCTTGTGGTATTTCTATCAAGACACTTTTCAAATGTTTTGGCTCTCAGTATTCTAGTTTTTGATGTAAAGTGAGAGTGAGACAGAAAGATTACTATTTCATTCAAAACAATTCCTTCAATGAATGCATTCAGCGACATTTAGAGTAGATTGAAGATAGTTTAGTTCAATTTGCAAAAATAACTGAAATTTGAAAAATACATTATAAAGATTTAATAAACTATGTATGTGCTAAACTTGACAGTCTAAAGAAGTGTAACTTAATATTTCCTGCGTTTTGACGTTTCTGAAACCTTACTTCTGAAACCTTACTTCACTCTTAACTTCACCGCGTTGCCACAGTTAAATATTTTCGATTTCCAGTTCTCATCTTCCCCTACATATTCCATTCTTTATAATCTCTAGAAAACAATGACTTGATATAAAAAAATTGTTTTTCTCAACGAAGTTCATTCCCATCGTATTTGTCGCAATCTTGATTCCTTAACCCCATCTAATCAATTACCTACGTTTGTATAAATCCATAGCAATGTCTATAACTACCGCCACCTAGTGGAAACAAAAATTACACAAAAACCAAAACATGCTGCACATTATCTATGTATATGTACGACGTACTGTAGGTAGATGTAAGATGGGAGGTTAAGGTATACCGCTCCTCCATATTCTTAACTTGGTCTTTTGTGTTCTGTCAACTTTTCTCTGATGGTAGGTATAACCTTTACATGCCACTCAGTGTTTGGTCCTTTAGCTTCCTTACCATGCCATATACTCGTACATAGCAATCACTTTATCATTGTGAACGGGTATAGACAAACCTACATACACACACACACACATATGGATGTACGAAATATTGGAAGTTCCCTATATGACCGACCAAATATCCTGCATTATTATCATCACTGGCGTACTTCCTCCTTCGGGATCCATCCGTTCGTCCTTCCATTGACACCACTACAGTATACCTTCCTGTTTGTGTCGCCCTAGCTGACTTATGTGGTGACACAACAGAGACGAAGAACGTCGGGACTCGGGAGACATCTTTCTGCCAGATATCCTTGAAGTTGTCATATACCCTGCCGTTGCCGTTCCCTCATGACCCAACCATCAACCTCCATACCCCCAACCAAAAACCCCAAACACCATACTCCATTTATTTTTTGTTGCCTTAACCATTCTGAAAAGGACAAACAAGAGACTGCCATACTAATATATGAGGACGTCGACGTTGTCGTCGTCGTCGACAACGGCAACAGCAACGGCAACCGACAACGACAACGACGTGCAACGATGCGATGATGAGGACGATTCAGATTTCAGACTCTGAATCTGAATCCACTGATGCTGTGCTGTGCTGAGTTGAGTTGAGCTGGTGCTCTTATGTGAACGTAACTATATGCGGATAATTTGTACATATATCTCAGGGAAATAAAGATATTATACTGAGGTGTTGCCAGCACACACATACTCGTATATTAAGAGCGGCACATACAACATACATCCGAACGTAGAAACCTGCCATAGCGATATCACTCTTGGATGAAGGAACCGAGGAACATCTTAAACGAACGGCATCAGAGTCGGAGAAGCGAAATCCTGTGGGTGATGTGGCTTTGATTGTTCACACTCTTAATGGTGGTCTGGGATTGTAACAGAGTACACTTCAGGGTATAATAGGCAGAAGTGATCAGGACCATGAGTGCACAGACACTACCGCACACTCTACGAGGACACATACATACCTATACATCCGAGCATGAACGTATCGAGGACGAGGAGTGGGTGTTAGTTGGGTGCTGGGTGGCGGAGATGAAACCAGCGTGAAAATCGAAAGGCCAAAGGCATAATCATCAGTCGCATGGCCTGACGCTGGCATACACCAACTCCTCCATGGATCGGCAACAGCAACCATGAGGAAGAGGGCGAGGACAAGAACGAGGTTGAAGACGAGGACGAGGACGAGTACGACGACAAGGAGTGACTGTGTCTGTGTGTATAAGTGTGTTTGGCATAATGGCATGGCATGGCATGCCATCGCAATCGCAAGGCTCAACAAGGCACCGGAGCAGAGCTCTTGGTCTTTTATATTGCCATACAGAGATTCGTGATCCAACAAACGACCCATGTCAGCAGGAGCACAAGCAAGCCGAGGCAGGGACAGAGACAAGGGCAAAGCAGGAGCAGTAGCAGAGCCAGGCAACTGGGAGCAGTCAAGTGGATTGAGATGGGGGTAAACTCTAAGGCAAGGAAATGCCGTATTATTTATACTATACCCTCGTATCCGCATGTAAGCCCGATGATGGCAGGAGGTATGGAACGATGGTAATGGGGATGGAGACGAGAAAAATGTGTGCAAACGATGTAGCACTATTCCTGCTGGGTGAAAACTGAAGTGGCACTACGGCATCCGAACAGAAAGTTATGGTTATGCGCATACATACGAGTATATAGAGATATTCGAATAAAAGTGCCAGGCGAGAACGTGCACTTGTGTGGAATAGGATATGGTTATGTTGAAAATCGTGGACACCGCAACCGTGGCGGAAGCAGTGGCAGTAGCAGCAGAAGCAGAGAATTTTTGAATCAAGTTGAAAGGATGGAGCAGAGGATTGCGAAGTTCGTCGTTTTCATTTATTTTTTGTTTTTTGTTGCTGCTGTTTACTATGACTATCTTTTTTACTTTTATTTGGTTCAGGTGAGGGGTGCAATGGGTTCCATCGATGAGCACAGAAATTATAGTTTCAGATTAACAGTCAGCGAAATTATAAAAAAAAAATGGTAATGCCAAAGTTCTTAAATATTATTGCGGCTATTTTATACCTACACAACATTATTTAAAAAATAAAAAAACAAAATTTTTTATATAGACCTTTTTATCACAGCGAGTGTTAATATTTTTTTTTTGATATTTCTTGAATTAAAGTGGCAACACTTTTTACACAAATACTACTGAATTTCTTTTTAAATTTAGAAATTAGTTTTTGACAGCTGGCACATCAGAGTTTTCTGAACGCACTCATTAGGAAATTTGTTTGTTTTTTAAAAGGATTTATTTTGACGTTTGACGTTTGATCATTTATCTGGGTTTTAGGGTTCAAAAGAAGAAGTAAGATAAAATTATGTGACTTCAAAATAAGTTGTATCAAGCAAAAACTAACAGGTGATTAAATATGAAGTCATTATGACTTCTCAACGTATCCAATGGTCGCGTTCACTAAGTCATCCAATTATTTTTTAGAGAAAAAGCTCAAATTGTGTGAACAGTTTTAGCATACTTATCAAGTCAAGTCATATTGAAATGTCAGATTTACCAAACACTTTGACAGTTGCTTGAAAAGGCCTTGTGGATTTTATTAAACAATTTTTGAACAAGTTGAAGTTAGATCCAAAGTAAAACCCATCCAGAATACTTGTTAACTTCTCGTTTGTTTATTAGTCAAAAACACATCTCCTTACTCGTATAACAGTCAAATGATTCTATTGCAACGCCTCCGACTGTACACGTACATATGAGCATAAGAACACAACCCGTGGTTGATTCTTTCATGCAGACGATGAACATGCAAATCCATATTGGCAAGCATAAGAGCGTGAACTTCATATGTTCTATCCTAACCCAACCCTCCCCTCTCACGTTTCTTCTCCACCATCTCTGAGGAGCAAGAGCCTTGTTTGTAGAGTAGGTATAGAGTATACTCGTATGCCCGGCCATCGCATCGGTATATGTACACACTCGTATACGGGAAGCAAGCAAGCGGGACAGAATCCTTTCACTTCGCAAAGTGGCAGTGCACATTTGGCTGATGGGCATTTGAAACTAAGTACTGTGTGGTTTATGAGGAGCGTGAATCATATAACGTATATAACGATGATGTGTTGTGGGCAGGCGAGCATGCAGTAAGAGACCCCACTCGAGTTAGCACAAGGATTTGTGTCTTTGGTGCAAAATGCTTTTTTGGGCTTTCAGCTAAAGACAAAAAAAAAAAAAAAAATATCCTGAATCCCGCCGGAAAGAGCGACTTATGAAGACCTTGGCTGAAGCCGTTTGGGTTCGCTCACCAGAACGTACTCGTATGCAGTTAACAAGGAAACTCGAAGGCATCCAATGATTGCCTTAAATTACGACTGGTTTTATGGCTGGCGCTGACCTTTTTCCAGTACGGGGCTTAAAATATTTTATGTGTGCACACACACACACACTCGAGGTATCTACTCATATGAACACATACGAGTATGGATGTGTATATAAAAAGCTACTTTGTGATTGTTCATATATGCGATAATTTTCTGACGGCAATAGAGGTTTTCTCTCTATTTGGATGATGGAAAAGTTGAAAACATCGAATTTTACTTGAATAAATTTTGTAGACATAATGTGGCTGTACGATTGATGATGGATGCACAATTTACGTCGATGTGTGAAATATATGTATATATGTATGTATGTATGTGTGTTGTGGAAATTTACCGAGTTGTGTAATTGAATTGTATTCTGCGCAGATATTATTTTTCTGTGGACACTGGGGCGTATACGTGATCGAATTACTTGTTGAGTTTATTAGTTTTCTACATACATACATATGTGTGTTAATTATTTCGCATGAGAGAGTATATTTTGAAAATATAAATTCAAAAAGAAAAAGAAGAAAAAAAAGTCGACAATGCGGAGTTAAGTTTAAACTTCTGACTTGTTTGAAAAAGAAATGAAGTTTATAAAAATTATGTTTCATTTTCATTTTTGTCTTTTTTTTAATTAAATTTTTAATCCAACAATAAATGATTTTTTAAACATAACATTGTGTAAAATGATGAAAATCTTTTCTTATCATCGCAATGAAATTTTGAAGTTTAACCAACAAGCAACAGCTTTCATTTCCCAATCCACAGTAGCTTTAAGGCAATACTAACTAATTCATTTTTTTTTAATTGTTAACAGAAAGATTACGCAATAGCAAGAGAATGAAATAAATGACCAACCAATCTTTTTCTCTTACAAAAACTAAGACGCTGATAGGTTAAATAAGGATATGAATATACAATATGAGAAAATTTTCCAGATTAATCAACATACTCCTTTTAATTATTCTACATTAATAAATATATTTCAACTTAATTGAGTTTTAATTCTCATAACTTATTTGCAATTTCATATAGAACTTTGTTGGATTTTGTAACAGATTTTAAGTTCGAACATAATATCCATAGACAGAGAGGATACATTAATTTTTGTTGATGACTTTAAATGTCCTTGTCTTTTTGGCAATAGATAGAGAACTT
Source organism: Scaeva pyrastri (assembly GCA_905146935.1). Lineage (NCBI taxonomy): Eukaryota > Metazoa > Arthropoda > Insecta > Diptera > Syrphidae > Scaeva > Scaeva pyrastri. The sequence continues at coordinate 78,155,421 of LR989928.1, read as the reverse complement.
TGTTAAATTTGACTGGAGTGATATTATTCGTTTATTCGATGACATACCTACAGTCAGTTGACAGGGTTCTTGGATACGTTCAATGAAAGTTATATTAATTTCAATAAAAACTTCGAAACACTGTTTTTTGAACCTACCTAAGTTATTAATTATTTTAAGAACCAATTTCGAGACTATTTTTACAAATAAAGTTCTGTGATTAATTCGCAAAAATCAATACACAGTGTGTGTGCATTTATCAAGGCTCTATTCAACATTTTGTGAATCTGTGTTTAAAAAAAACATATAACCTTCATCATAGTTAACCTTTTGACATCTAGATGCCTCTATGCATCGTTTATACATAAATACGGCTGATAAGAAATAATCGTTTATAAATTAAATTTAATTTGCTGAAATATAGAATTTAATTCAAAATAAATAATATTATTTTAGTCTACTAAATTAGTTAAGGAATCTTTAGTATAACACTTTTCAACATTATTTAAGTTGGAAACATAAAAAATCCACTAGTTACATCTTTTTAATGTACTAGCACTTTGACTAAACTAAAAACAAAATTACAAAAGCAATGTCTGACTTTTTGACATAAACATTAAAATTATTGCCATTACGTCCTTTTATTAACCCTTTTTTCTTTTTAAACTTCGAGTCGGGCACAAAGCTTTCTAAAAAATAACTTTGTTGTTTTTTTTTTTACTTCAAAATTCATCATTTTTGTTTGTGATAAATAATCTATATATATAAAACAAAGACGGGTTTGTTACAACACTTATAACTCGAGATCTGCTGAACCAATTTTCATGGTTATTGATTCGTTGGATTTATCTCCACCCCGAATAGCAGAATACATCTTAAAAACAATGAAAATTAACACACTATGGCTCATTTTTGTCTCTGCACTATTGAACACTGTACTATGCCAAATAATATGTATATTAAAAAAATGTTTTTTCCTTCAATATTTCAAATTAAATTGCTTACGAAATTAAAAGTCTACAAGTCTTATTTCGACGCATTTTTTTAAACCACCGTCGTGTTTTTGAACTAATCAACTGACAGTTGATAGTCACAGTTGACATTAAACACCAATATTTATTATTATCGATAAGAAAAAGTGTCTTCCTGGAAGTATGATCAAGACAAATGGTTGCCACTCTTCAAATCTGAATTTCTTTATTGAAATAATTTAAACCTGCCAAATAGCACTGTTTACAAAACAGTCATAACATTGAAGATTGAAGTTTAGAATGGCCGAATTAAATTTTTGACAAAACGGCCATCGTTTCTCGAAAGAGTTGGTAACATTTTTAAGACTGTATTAGGTAATCTCTAGATCTACTGAACCGATTTTTAAAATTCTTTTACCAATAGAAAGCTAGCTATATATTTGTGATAAATTGGATATGGAAAGAAGCAGAAAATAGTGCTTCAAGATTGTGTTCATGGTCCTATGATGTGATCCTGTATACAAAAAATTAATGTCGTTTCCAGAATTTCAAAAGCCATTGATCGAATTGAGATTAAAAATTGCGCTCATTGGTTAAGTTATGAATTCAAAAACTTTATTAGAACCTGGATATGAAGATTTAAAAGCAATTTCTTTCAAACAATTTGAAAAACAGGGCAGAACAACGTCAGCGGGGTCAGCTAGTAAATTTTAAATGAACCGTAAATATTATATGTACCTACATATGTATGTATGAACAAACTTTTTTGAAAATATTAATTTTACTGATAGTCTAAGAGCCCATAGTAAATTTTGGATTGTGAAAGTTAACCGAATATGAAGGGTATGAGTGGAAAGCTGTTGAATTTTGGGAACACTAATGTTAACCAAAAATTTTCTTCACCACAACATTTGTATCGACCCCCTGATCACAAAAAGGTGATTCCAAGACAAATTCATCGCGGCCATACCTCTGCCAGACACTTTAAAAAACCCAAAAAAATCAAGTTTGTGAATAATGAAGTTAACCAAAAGCACTTCATATCACGTTCACGTTTGGTTCGACCAAAACTTCAATGTTTGAGATAAGCAATTCGTACACAGATTGGCACAGCAACTTGAACCGCAAAGAAAAATTTGACATCAAATGTCATGTCTTACAGATTATACATCGTGAACAGCACTTTTGACATTCATTATTTTAGTATTGATAAACCTGAAAAAATGTCGCCTTAAAGTTGGGAGCATTGAAGTCGATATTGCTGTGTTAATGTATTCAAAGCCATTTAAAAAACACTGGCTCTAAGATGAGTGATGTAGTTGTCAAAGTTGCTGTGCCAATCTGTTTGCATATAGTATTTTATACTTTGACAGTTCAAACACTTTGGATAACTTCACGAACCCGTTTATTTTACGTATGCAATTTATGTTATACTTGCACTTGAAATTAATTAAATTTTGTTTATAAATAAATATATCACATCTCAGCTGATGTGATGTACCTATTTACTAATTATTCTAATAAAAACTTGCACTCCTAAGCATTTTAAATACTTAACCTAAAATAGAAAAAAATTTATTCAGAATTCAATAAATCATATGTTGGTGATAATTACTTCCAATTTAAATTTCTCGTTTGCACATATTCCCCATATTTTAATGGCGACACCAGAATCCGCCCAAGTACAAGCTTTCAAGCAAGTTGAGACTTTAACACGCGAATATAATTCACACTAAAAGTTCCATTTAAAAAGCAATTTCGGTTGGTCAAAATATCAAATTAAAAATTGTGCTTGAGTTCCAGGAATTTTTTAGTCCTACAGGTGGATTTAAATGCAATTAATAACCTACGTCAAATTGGAGGAGAGACGAGGGAGGGTTGTAAATTAAAGAATCATTGGGTGTTGTAGTAAAATGAAGGGAAAATTTAAACTTGAAAGTAGGTTTGTAGTAATTTGTTTTCGAAATGAACACATTAAACACATCATAAATTGAAAACAACTTTCTTAACTGACTCTAAAATTCTCATAAAACATTTTGAAACAAAACAACACAGAAAAAAAAACACACACTAATCAAACACATCGAAAAGTTCAATACGATCTTCTTGTTAATTGCAACCTTGTTTGACAAATTTCTACACGATAAGCCCTCCGGAAGTATAAAATTACCATAATCGCGTTTATTGCTTCCTCAGTATAGCTTCAACATTTTCGCATACAATTTTGTCGATATTTAAGTGTGCTTATGTGGATTTCCGTCTAAAATCACACACAATGTATGTATATACATACGAATAGAATGTACTTAGAGCTAGAGCTACCTGGTTGTACTCCCTTTTGCCTCATCATCGCGCCATCATCATCATCATCAGGACTCAGGAGCAAATAAACGACTGAACGTTGAAGAAAAAAAAAAGAAACGAAACGAAAATTCAAAACAAGGACAACTACCTACGAGCTACGAACACAACAAGAAACACCTCAACGACAAAGGAGACGACTCCTTGACAATTCAACACTCACTCAGCGCCAGTGGAACCCCATCACACCGTCTCCATAACCAAAGAACATATACCAACTCCGTCTCCGTCTCCATCTCCATCTCACGTCGTCATTTGTTTGTCGTTTGAAGGTGTCGTCGTTGCCGTTTTTATTTTATTTTCGCTTCTTATCCTCGTCCCCAAAGTATCATAATGACAAGTTTGGTGTGTGCAAAACATTGGGTAAGGATATCGCACCCACCGCCACGCCACCACTTTGAAGTTTCTTTTTCCAGGGAACAAAGCAGCACACACCGCACACAAACGCCCACACACTACAGCAGCGATGACGAATGTACTTAACTAACAAATTCCCACCAGCCACCAAAGGATCACGAGTCACGAGGAACGACAAACGACGAGGAACGATGAACGACGAAGCTACCTAGAAGCTAGAACACCGCACCGCACCGAGCTGAAACTGAAGCCTCCCTCGCAGTCCTACACCAACGAACGTCAACGTCAACACGAACGACAACAACAACACTCAACTCCAACTCGCTCTCGCAAAAAGGAAGAGATTACATTATGCTAAAAGTCGCGGAGGTATTTTTCCGCACTATGAAATCTGAATACAAAACGGGTGAAGGTGTTTTCAACCATCAACCGACTGCTTCCAGGCATGATTGAGCACCGGCAACGATATAAACACCCAGGGTCGACTCGACTCGACGACGAGTCGGGTTTGGGTTAGGGTGTGGGCCTAACCGTGTCGCCGGCAACACCAAAACCCGCACCGCACCGTACAACACCACCCATCGCCATCGCACACTCACATTGGGGAATTATAATTGTATGTGCATACACATGTCGACACGGAATGCCATGTGGATGGATGAACGGATCAAAAAACCCTCCATTGTGGGGTCCCGTTGTAGGCTTCCCTTAAAACACTGAGGGAGCACCACATGCCGCCAAACGACTATACGACTATACGACTTTGGCGACGCTGCTATCATGCCAAGCCACCCATTAAGGCAAAAGATGGGTGGATATGGTAGAAATAGTCGACATTAAATGATTCCCTCGTATATTATATATGGCTCCAAACATTCACCCATGGGTGCTCATTTGCACTCTTGTGGAAGTGGGGTAGCAGCTTTAGCTTCAACTTGGTTTTTGACGTAGAGTGGGAACTTTTTTTTTGTATGTTTTGTTTAAATGTGTGTATACCTACCTACTGTTGGCTTTGACAGGGTAAATTAGCTTTGTTCAATAGTTTTTAACTTTAAGTAAATATTTGGAAATGACAGCAATTTTAAATATACACAGTTTGGATCATTCTGAAGTGTGGGCGTTCTTCTTCTTGACAATTCACTGATCTTCACAAAATTTATCTTACAATTAGTTTAAATATTAAGAACAACAAACTGCAGTTAGATAATTTACTTTATAATATACTTCAAGTTATCGCGGAAGAGTGACGTTTCTTACTTTTATCAAATGTCAAAGTATAGTAAAAATCTTTTTCTCTATTCTTCAATACTCTAAAAGCTCACGTAAATCATATTTATATCACTTAAATGAAATGACAAAACGTCAAAATGAAATGCCTAAAAAGAGTCCAATATGATTACGGCCAACTGTCAAAAATTCGTTTAAATTCTATTTTAAGCAGAACTCTTAAATGTCTAAATATTCGAAAAAAAAGTTATTACCTTTTGGCTCCTCCTGCTTTTGGGAGGCAAAATTGTCATTCTGAAGTCAAGCGAAAAGATCTTTAGGTACTACGCCGAATGTCAGAATTAAAAGGGTCAGAAATGTTTGAACAGTGCTTTTTAAAAACATCAAGAGATCCTTTCATTTTATAAACGTCAATTAAATCCTATCCAAAAAACAAATAACAATAGAACATTCTTTGAATTATGACATCGGTCAATTCTCTTCGGAGTGGTATGTCAAACTTGACTTGGAAAAAAGTGGGATTTCTTTTCTTAATTCATTTCCAATTCATTCCAATTCATTCCAACTCATTTCTTCGAAATATTAGCTTTCTTTTGTCTGAAAATTTTCAAGATTTGAAATGTCAATATATAAATTTCCATTGGAAGAAAGTAAAATAAAAAAGATCAAGGAAAATTCGATTTTTTTTTGTGGTTGTTGAAGGGAAATCTACATAAGTAAGTTATGTCGTTCCTTTATGTATCGTGGGTCTTTAGTAGATCACGGAGTCCTTGAATACGATTATCAAGTCAACAGGCCTGAGCCTGAGCGTCTGTCTAAAATGTTTAGGGTAAATTTTATTCAATATTGAACTTAAAGAGCTTTTAAATAGACTTTAATTTTGTTTGCTACTTGGTGTTGATGCTGCTCCTGCTACACCAGTTCCAGCTATGCTAAGCCATCGTTGTCGGTCTCGGTCGTCGTCGTCGTTCGTCGTCGCCAGGGCAAAGTGCTACAACTACGGCACCATGGACGACAACAACGACTGGTGGCAGTGGTTATGTCGTTGGCAGATTATGTGGGGTTGATGGAGGATGGCATAAAGTAAGGGAAGTTTTTGTGATGAAAATACGCCGTGGCATGACACAGCTCGTTTGGTGCCGTGTCGTAACGTCTGTGGCATTAGAGAGGCAAGTAGCTAACGAATGCGGGCTTGGCTATGGCATACTCGTATTGTTGTTTTGTTTTATGTTGTTTTTCTGTGTGTGTTTCAGGGTTTATTTTTTTTTTTTGTTTTTTTTTTGTCACGCTGCTTTGATATCAAGAGTAAGCACACTGCCTACACTTACAGCTAAATTCAGGACTTACGATATGGTGGCATAAATGGCAGTGGCATGAAGAAGGACGATAACCGGATACCAAGAAAGCAAAAAAAAAAAAAAATCAAAGTTTTATGAAACTAACTCAAAAGTTAAGGAGAATTGAGCTGAGTGCCTTATGGCGTAGCACCTTAATTCTGTGCTATTGACAAGGCGCACCAGGGGCAGGAGGAGGTGAAAGCAGAAAACACAGTGGAATGAGGAAGAAATCTACCCAAGAATTTGAGCAAGGCCGATCGGAGACAGCGGTGACAGAGGTTACGGAACACACGTTGGGAAAATCTAAATGTTCCAAAATAAGTTATTACCTTTTGGCTTGAATGTGAAAATTGACAAATGGGCTTTATTTCACTGTGAAAAGACGAACTTTAGATAGAATATCTACATAAATACATATATCCAAATAGGCAGGTATGTATAATTTCTTTAATCGACTGTCAACACGTTTAAACTGCATAAACTTTTACTGCTTTCCGGAGCAATAACAACATAATTAGTTTCGTGTAAATATTGTACCCGTGGAAAGGAAGGAAAACTGACAAGTTATCATTTTTTCCATCACACTAATTGAAAATTGTCATTGACGTTCAATTGAAAGAATCGATAATAATCACACGAAGCGACAATGGTTCCCAATAAAGTGCTTGTTTTTCTCAAAATTTACTTTTTGCTTAAAAAGTCATTTGGCATTTGACCTTTTCTTTTAGATTCCATCGTTTTCCAACTCCTCTCGCCTCCTTTTTTATACAAATTAAAACTTTTGAAAAATGACTCCGACTATAATGAATAATAGCAATTGATTTTAGAATTAACACCACTGATTTTAGTGGCAGTTTGGCAACTGACAGATAAGTGAATACGGAAGTTGAAGTTTGTGATAATTAAAGTTCCCTTTTTAGGCGGTGTATGCATTGCACTCATTTTGAAGTTTCACCATTAATTTAGAATGAGATAACATAATCAGATGTCAAAGTGAGTTTCCAGAAAAGAGTTCACTGTGAACACCGTCGGCAAATTGACATTTGAGTTTTTTGAAAGTGTAAGTGTCTCTTATTGTAAATTCAAATCTAGAAGAATTATTTTGTGGGTTCAAATGATTTCTGAAGGTTGACAATAAAAGACGTCATTTAGTAAAAATGTCATAATTTCTTTCATATTTGACATTTCAATTGGGTGTAGATGATTACGTTCTCCATGGAAGCATTTTCTTTCATTTTTTTAGGGTAAAGTTTAGAAAATCGAACTTTTTAAAATAAAAACATTTATATGTACATACGTATTTCAAATAGAACGTTGTCCTGGAATCCATAAAAATGCTCCATTTGAAACTTGTCGTTTGCCTTGTTAAAGCAAACTTCCTAAACATACTGTCAACTTTACTGTGCATGGCTTAGATAGCGAACCAGCACAAAATAATAACCAGGCTGACGACGACGACAACGACGAGGACAATGACGCTGATCCAGAACGACAATGACTACCGGCAACGACAAGGATAAAAGTTATGCGATTCCAACTTAGTTGGTGCCGAGGAGCATGACTACGACTATACAACGACGACTACTATGACTACGACGACGACGACGTTGAGGACAACTACGACGACGACGACTACGATGTTGATGATGATGATGATGTGTTTTCTCGTCCCACTTCGACTGACTGCCACTGCACAGAAGGCACCGAATCGTTTTCATCCTTTCTCATCCCTTTTAGTCTTAATAATTTGTCAGCGACGGATTGTGCAGACTGTGAAGTGAACTGTGCACGAGATTTGTTTAATGGTTGCCCTCGCTTCTGGCACAAAATTTTCAACTGCCATCCTCTAGCCCCATACCATTCCCCAACCGCATCAACATGCTAAAAGTGCCGGCAGTTCTGTTCCTGTTCCACGTTCGTCGTGTGATCCCTTGATGTTCTTTGGTTCTTGGTTCTTGCTACTGCTGCCGTTGCCGTTGCCGCTGCTGATGTGTGTCTGTGTCGGTTGCCAGCAGCTGTGGGGCGGCACATCGGCGGCGGACGAGTTGCTTATTGAGGGTGTTTTCGTTTTTTTTTCATTTGCCTTTTTTTTTTGCGTTCGTTTTCCATCCCAAACCACTCAATCTACCCTAACCTCAAACCCAAATGCTGTTAACTAAGTTGCTCAACTTTTGCTTGCTTCTGAACTTTTACTTCTTCATGCCCGATGATTGTTCGTCGGGGCTTTGGGTTCAGTGGCAGAAAAAAATTTGAACACACAAAAAAAAAAAAAAAAAAGAAATCAAAAAAAAAAAAAATGAAAAAGAAAATTTATAAAAGATAGAGAGAAATATTTTTCTGCTTTTCATTCAGACATAGATATACATCCACATTCACACAATAACGGAAATATGTATGTCTGTCTATATATGCTCACAAAATACGAAAGGTATCCTCGATGGGTAATTATGTCTTTCACATTTTTAATAAATTTTCCTTGAAAATGTGCTCGTTATGGCGCCATCAAGTCAATCTATCCCACAGGACATGATATCATTTTACTTTGGAGAGTTTTGTTTGAACACTGAAGTTCAACTTAAATTGATTTTTTTTTATTCAATTGAACAATACTCAGTTTTGAATATTCTTTTGTTCACTGTGGCGTATACTTAATTTAAAAATCGAATTTGCACAGAAAAAGTCTATGAAGGTGTTAACATTAGACTCTTTCGTGGTGATTCATTTTGACATTTCAATTCTTATCTCTTTCTTACTGGATGGTCAAGAAGAGAGGCAGACATTTTTTATGATAAACTAATGAAACGTCAAAATGAGTCGCCTTCAAGGATTTGACACATTTAGTTCAGATTTGTATTACTTTTGCAATTAAAATTTGAGAAAATGGGGAAGTGTCAAATAAATGAAATTTGTCAAATTTACTTTGACATTTCTAAAATAAATAAATCCGTCAGTGATGGTGACAATTCTCAAGTCAAACTGTGGAAAAGTCACTTTTTGGTGTGTGTTTTATATTGGCGCTGAATGCTACACACTTTGATCAGGTGCAGGACGTTTTTCGTTAGTTATGACAACATGTGTCACAATGGACATTTTGCAAGAGTATATCTTCCGAACAAGTGCACAAACCGAATAATGACGTACCTCAGGGCTGCCTCATGTCTCCTAGTCTTTTTTTATTGTCAAAGATCTGCTGCCTTCAATGTGTAACGATTCTATTTTTTTTTTTTAAGTGACAAGACTATCAGCATTGAGCCGTTGTACATTTTTTAAATAACCAAGTTTTAAATTTGTAAGAAAGAAGTAAATTTTACAAGCTTTCAAATTCAAGTTCAATTAGATTTTCGCTCTTTTAAAATGTGCTCTATTGATTACTCCTTAACTGATTACATCAGATGTCTCATCTCAACCCAAATCACTTACGTTAGCATGAACTGGTGATGTTATATCGTATGTATGTTTGTGCACAGTTATAGTTGGTATACACCTACATACAAATATATAAAAATACATATACATACATATCTACAACTGCAGGATACTTTACTATAGCCATCAGCAAGCCGCAGATGATGCTGACATCCAGATCCACATTGTGTTTCCGACGAACAAAATAAAAATATCTCGAAAAGAAAATAAACGAAAAGTGAACTCCCAGCAAAGCACAAGTGTACAATCCAAGCCAACAGGCAGTCAGGCAGGCAGGCGGAAAAAAGAAGCAGAAGTAGAATCAGAATCAGAAGCAGAACCAGACCCAGAACCCAGATAGATACATCACATATAGATTGGGTTGAAAGTATAGATAGTTTAATGCTGGGAATGCTCCTTCGTGTTAGGCAAGGATCCAAAGACCCAAAGACCCAAGCCCCCTCCATGCTCGTCCTTCACAGTTATTTGCCAAACCTTCATCATCGCCGCATTCAATCGCAACCACCACCCATATTCGCTCTATTCATTTGGACTGCCGTCATCTCACAGGTCCTTAATACAAGCGCCTAGCCATGAGTAGAGTATCTGTGTATACATAACATATCTAACCAAGCATATAGAACTGGCAACTCGATGCTCTTGGATATGAAATCATGGCACTTGGGACAGAGTGCCGAGTCAAGCTCCTCCGTCCGTAGTGGTAGTCTCTCTACACAGTGCCTATGTTAGTTGTTGTTATGTTATAGGAGTAGGGAGGGATACGAAAACAGCAGCAGTTGCTGGCTTAAATACGTGCGGCACCAACTCTGGCACCATTGCCAACTCGTGCACCCAGTTTCAGTGATATAGACGTACTCGTACTCGTATCTGTGGAGCATAATCATACGTCAATACTCCGCAGATACTATAAGCGTTCCGTTTCGTTGTTATTCAGAGGTGTGAAAGCATTTCCCAAGCAAGTTATGCCCTGCTTTCCACCCGCCCAACCACCGCACCGGCACCGCCCCGAGACCACCCAGACAGTTGAGTTGTAGTCGAGGCAGTATGGCAATGGCAGTATACTCGTAGATCGTAGTCATAGTTGGTATTGGTATAGTCGTCTTCGTATCCGAGCCATATCCTGGCCGTAGTAACTTTTTTTTTTTCCTTGGAGTTTTTGGTTCAATGTGTTTTAGTCGTTGTCATCATGGAAGTGAAGATGGCTCGTGCTGTGGATTTGATCCTGGAAGTTAGAAGAAAAGGAGCAACAGCAACACACAGAGTCATCGAGAAAAAAAAAGAAGCTCGAAAGGATTTAGGGGGTGGTTGGTTGACTGGCTGGTTGGCTGGCTGGCAATGGATTTATCTATGAGCGTAGCATATTTTGCTCCTTCGCCTGCCGCTGCTGGAGCCGATGGTGATGCTGATGCTGACGTTGAGCCATGTTTGCTGCTTTGTGTCGTATACGGTGTGCATCTGCACAGTAGGAGATTATTTTCACGTAGTCGCAGTCGGTCTGAAGAGCTCTAAGACCAAGTTAGATAGATGGAGGTAGGAGGTGGTAGAATGGGGTGGTTCTGCAGCACAGCAGTGGCAACGTTGGGTTCTGCTTTCTGCATAAATCAAACGGACACGGCACACAAAAAGCTTTGCGGTGAACTTACTTTGAAAACCTCTTTTTAATGGGGACTGCTGGTGCTGGTTGGTGTGGAAGGGTTTAAGCCTTGCCATGCCTTTGCTATGGCTCGCCTCGGTGGGACGGAACATCCTCAATTCATACCGACTTATAATAGGACCTGCCGTGCCGATGTACGGAAGAGTAAAGATTTATGCCCCGAAGAAGGGTATTTTTTTGTGTGTACCATCACGTTCACGTTCTACCTTTACTTTTGAGGTGAAGCCGAAGCCGGAGTCGGAGCCGCTACCGCTGCCGATGCCGGAGTCAGAGCGTTGCGCTTGGATTGATCTTTGGCAGGGGATGGGCCAAGGTGGACAGGTAGTTATCCTTGATGATTCTCGTTGCAGCCTGATTAAATAGCTGGAGTTTTCATTTTTTTTTTTGTCTTCTTCCCTTTATAGTATCTCTTCATCCATCTTGTGGTATAGATTGAAGTGGCTGGGTATTGAGAGGATGAAAGACAGAACGAGCAGGCATCACTTGTTATCTATCCACTTGGGCATCAATTAGAAATCAAAATAGGTTGCTGAGTCCTTATGGAAGAGATATGCTATGCATGTTGTGTTGATGCACCTGTGCTAAGCGTTCGAGTTAAGTTTAGCAAGTTTGTTTTGCGAAATATAAACGGACAGTATACGAGTACGAGTATAAAGGTAGGATGAGGGCAGGTTGCCATGTGATGCTAGGGCAAAGGATAAAATGGAAATTATTCTCCTGGGGGGGATATTTGTATGTGCTTACGGAAGTTATAAGGGAGAGTTTTCTTTGAAGTTTTCATTGGACTTTAGGACTTTTGGCCCATTTTGTGTTGTCATGGAAGTTTTAATTTGAAATGATTTGCACGATAAATGGACATGGAGTGGGTAATTTTGGAAATAAGTTGTGTTTTGCAGGTACAAGAGCGGGAGGAGGATGATTCTGTACAGTTGTAGCGTGGGTATATTAATGTAGATTAAGGAAGCAAGTGTAATTAATGGAATTAATGTAAGTAACCAGTGTGTTAGGGTTCGTGTTAAGTTTTTGAAAACGTCGTCGCCTTGTACGGTGTAAAATTCTGCGCTAAATATTGTCACTTTGGAAATCCTTAATTTTTGTTTCAGGGGAGGGATTTTCATTTAATTTTTAGATTAAATTCGTTTATCGAGTTTCAGGAAAATAAACCGCAATCGAAAGACATTGGGAACAATGATTTGGCTTCAAAACTTCTTTGCTTTCTGATGATTATAAGTCTGAAGGTATGTTAAATATAAAAGCTGGAGAAACGACTCCAAAAGAGATCCCAGTTCCCATAGGAAAAAAAATACCTAACATTATTATGTTTTCGAAAATAAAATAATTTAGAACAAATTTTCATGAAATTCAGTAATCAAAGGGTGTAAATCAAAATAACAAATTTGTTAAGTCATTCTTCTTGTTTTAATATTAAAAAAGGAGATTTTTTTTAATGTGTTTTTGAACTGTCCTTCTTTGTATCAACTGCCAAAAGTGACAATGACAACCAAGAAAAAAAATAATTCCTACATGGAAACAGACAGATTAAAAATTACAAGTTAAGAATGGTGCACATATACTCATAGATTTTAAAGGCTTTATTTTAGAGTGTAAGTAGGCACATGGTTTGTTTTGTTGCTACTTCATTAAAAATAACAGTTAACAATTCTTTTGAAAGTATTAAAAAATGTCTCCTTTTGTTAGTTTGGATTTTTACATTAAATAAACATTTATAATAGAAGAATGAGAGTTCTTACAAAATTGTAACTACTTACGTAAAGCAAATATTGTATGGCCCATCAAGAATGCTAACTGTAGTCTTTCTTCACTCTTAGGAATATAGTTTTGCATAAAGAAAAATTCAAAACAATATAATATAAGTCCGACACAAAAGAGTTTAGTGTAATCTAATTTGGCATTTAAATTTACTTAACAGATATAAAATAAAGTGCCTTTTAATTTAAGTCATTGTTCCCACCTAAATACCAGAATCTTTTGAAAGACTTTGAGATTTTTCGAGATTTCATCAATTTAAACTAGAATCAAAGGTTTCGAGTTGATGGCGACTTGTTTAAAATATAACGAAAAAAAAAACAATTTTCCCAATTCGAAATCTCATTAACATGCCTGTTGTATTTCCTACAACTTCAGAAGCTCATGTGTAAGAAAACTAAATATCCAGCTATTTTGACAGTTCGTATATCTTTCTCATAAAAAAAAACTAAAAAAGAAATATACCAAACGGAGTAATCAAGTTAAAAAAGAAATTCGAGTAATTTAACAAATTTAAAAAATATATTTAATTAATAAACATGCAACTAGATAAATACTCTGATTTGGTAAAACAACTTGAGGATGAAGAGTTAGAGGTAAGAATAATCTAAACGAACAAAACCAACCAAACTACTGCATCACTTTTTTATTTCTAGTCCTGTATTACTGGTGAGCAATATATCCAACTCCTTGCTGCCTATTTATACCAGGATGATCTGTAAGTCAACGCCAGTTTATAATTTGTTTAAAAAGAAATTCATAATTAAATGCTCAATTTTCCAGATCAAATGCGAAATACCTTTGGAAACGAATACCGCAGAGTATCAAAACCGGCAACAAAGAACTTGAGAAATTATACACCTTGTGCTTGGCTCTGAAGAATAACAATACTGCTGATTTTTTTAAAGCCGTCTCTTACACCTGGTCGCCAGCTATTAAGGATCTTATGACAGATCTCGAAGGTAGGTACCTTTGTTCTTTCTACTTAGAGAGTACCAAAATATAACAAAGTTCTTTATTTGATCAGAGAAAATAAGACAGGATGTCTTTACTTTAGTCGGCAAATCATATACGTATATCTATGAGAATAAATTAATGGAATTAACAGCCCTTGAACAGGATCCACTTAGAAAAGCATGTGAATCAATGGATTGGAAATTAGAACAAGATGCCCAGCAGCAATCTCTGGTTGTGCCCAAACTGAAGCCCAAATCAGAATTAATTAACACACCATCTGAAGATCTTTTGTATACCCTAACTGAATTTGTGTCTTTCCTGGAGAATTAATAAAAAAGTTTTGTTTTATTTTGTGAAAAAGAATTTAATAGAAATAATGTTGATTTGGAATTGATGCATTGTTAATCATTGACATTTCTTTTGCTGATTGGTGATGGGATGGATGATGGAAACGAAGGAGTTAGTTGGGTCTTGAATTTGTTTGAGATTTTGTAAATTTGTATGATAATGGAAGAAGTGAATACAAAAAACTAGAATCCACACGAATGTCAAAAATTCAAGTTTTAATGCAAAACTGTACACGAAATAAGCTCGCAAGATGGCAGTAGTAGGGAATTTTAACAGTGCTCATAGAGGAGGAACATTTTACCAGTATTTGTGAATACAAGTTTAAGGCTGGCTATGCTTGCCTTGCATAGTCAGATCCATTCTATTGGGGAATAAATTAGATTTCAAAAAGTTAATTGTCAATTGCAAAACTTACTCACTTCACTTGAAAACTTTGCCGAAAAAATGGTTATGATAAAAATGTTATCTTCTACCTTGGGAAAAGTATGTTTTTCAAAATCGTTGAGGGACAAAAATATGCACAATCATTGTTCACAAATGTCAAATTTAAATTGTGTGCTCTGTTATACTTTCAGAGAGTAAAAGAATGTTTTACTGTCAGTTTATGCCGGTTGTACAATTATTTGGAGTATTTGATTTGATCCCATCATTAACTGGCCGATTTCTATGAATTAACTAATCAACGTGGTTCAAGAATTGTAGAATCTCGGTCAGTAAATCAAACAAACATCGAAAAACAATGCTATAAATTAAAGGCTTCTTTTTTAAATTAGTGTAGACGTGCCATAGGAACGGCCTAGTCAATGTACCCTAGTTTCCTTCGTTGAACGCACCCAACATTACTCGGGTCAGAAATCTCTCTGAACACAGCTAGAAGAGATCCCTTTATTTGGGATATTCTGTAATTCCTTGTTCTTCTCCACCACTATGACCAACTTAACAAATCAAAAATCGAGAAAATACTTGAACTGCATCGGAAAGCGATCAAGAAGTTGTGTCATTTTTTTAATTCATGTGCAAAATTGAAAAGAGAATAAAATTTATTTCGATTATTATCTAACAAATTAATAAACTAAATCATCGAATCCATAACTTCATAATATCAACCAAATCTTGGTGCAGTTCAGTGAAAATTTTGAATACACCAACATCTCAAATTGGACGTAAAATAAAAACTCGCAAGAAAAGTTCACGGGCGGCGACAGCAACTGAGAAAGAAGGAAAAAAAAACGGGAGACAAGAACAAAAAGAAAAAAAAAGAGGAAAATCGAAATCACACATTTTGAGAATTTTGCAAATATCCTAAAATGGCAGCAAGCGACAAGGCCTTGGATGATTCCCTGTATCCCATTGCGGTTCTAATTGACGAGCTAAAGAACGAGGATGTCCAGGTGAGATTTCCATGACCAGTAATATGGTCTAGGTTTCGGTAAAGTAGAAAATGATTTTTAGGACCGAACTGTGCCGTGTAAGGTGCAAGGGAATTTTTCTCTTCGAATGAGTAATGGCTGCCGCTTGGTTGAAATGAATTATTTTTTTTTTCATCTTTTTGTCGAATTAATTATTTTGCGAAATAGATTTCGCTTGTTTAATTAAGATAATGTACTGCTAGTGCTTGTCATGGGCACATGGTGTTTGTAAATTATTTTTAATTGTATTTAGTTGTAAGTTTATGTTGACAAAATAACGATTCGAGATTTAATTTTATTTTCGTTGAATGTGTTTCTGTTTATTGAAGCAGGAAATCTGTAACTAGCGCAATGAACTTTTAAAAAGAAGAAAAATAATTATGTAGGTAGCTAGTTAGGGAGTCATGTAAATAAAATTTGCGTAATGTTTTTTTTTTTTATTGTTTTTTGTTTAGAAAATTGTTTCAAGACCATTTTATGATTTTAGTCGGATTCGGATATCATCTATCGGCTCGACAGGTTGATTATGCGTCTAACTTAATCGATTGGTCCTTGGAGTCTAAATATAATTTTATTGTCATCGCAAATAATACATAGTTACGGACATAATTATCATAGCAACGTAGTTTGCAACCCTATTTGTCTAAGAAGGATGATTTTCCTAGAAAAAACTAACAAGCTTGATAGACAATTTTCTTATAATCCTTGAATCTCAAAACAAGGAGGAAGTATACCTAACAACTGTAACGAAATGGTTTTCCAAGCGAAGTAGGTTCCTATCAATTTGTTGAGTGTAAACAGCTTGAAGGCAATGTTGAAATATGTATTTATTGTCGTAGTTGCGTTGGCGTTGGTGTTGAAAGAAAAATAACACATACGCACAAAATATGGTCATTGAAGGTGGATAGGGCAAGTGTCTCAATCAATTTCGAGTGCAGGTGAACTTGCATTTGTAATACCTTCCATTCATACATAGGTGGGGGTGGGAAGACATGTTGCTTTAGGGGTTAATACATGTTATTTTTTCTTTTCTTCTAAAAATATATAAAACGCATAGGTATAATAGCTTTATTTAAATAAGGTTGATGTGACTGTCTAATAAAAACATTTAAGTTTTTATGACATGAATCATGAGACTCTCCCTAATCGTTAGGTCAATTGAAGCTTAAATGATGACAACAAATTATGACTTAATTTACAATCTGGTTTCTTGCACACAACCCTTGCAGAATAGGTAGGATTTTGTTGTTCTTAGAAAGAAGACAGAATTCCGTTTAAATGATGACAACAAATTATGACCTAATTTGGAATCTGTTTTCCTGCATACAACCCGAATAGGTAGGATTTTGTTGTTCTTAGAAAGAAGACAGAACACCGAATTCCATTCAAACTGAATTCCATATTATTACATTGCCCCCTTAAGAAATTAATGGAGAATAAGATTTTTCAAGACTTGAATAATTCGCATTCCAAAAATCATTCGAAAATTGTATTAATCCGTTTTTCGTTCACATTATAATCAAAATATATTTCAACACAAATTTCTTATGATTTATGGGCAATAAAAATGTGAGAAGTAGCAAAACAAATTTATTTGAATTTTTTAACTTTATAAATAGTATTACAAATTTTGTCCATATTTATTTGTGCCTATCAAAATTTGTGCTAAATTTATGTGTTTTATTTTTTCAGCTTCGTCTTAACTCGATCAAGAAACTTTCAACTATTGCACTCGCTCTTGGAGAAGAACGCACGCGTTCTGAATTGATTCCTTTCTTGACTGAAACCATTTACGATGAAGATGAAGTTTTGCTGGCTTTGGCTGATCAGTTGGGAAACTTTACAAGTACAAAAAAACATTTAATCATATATTTTATCGATAATTTGTTAACATAATGACATTTTCTCGCATTTAGATTTGGTTGGTGGTCCAGAATATGCCATGTACTTGATTCCACCACTAGAGAGCTTAGCAACCGTCGAAGAAACTGTTGTTCGTGATAAGGCTGTCGAATCGTTACGCACAGTTGCTGCCGAACATAGTGCGGCCGATTTGGAAATTCACGTTGTTCCAACTTTGCAGCGTTTAGTTTCGGGTGATTGGTTTACTTCACGTACATCGGCATGTGGACTTTTCTCGGTTTGCTATCCAAGAGTGTCGGCTCCGGTAAAAGCTGAATTACGTTTGAATTTCCGTAAGTTGTGTCAGGATGAGACACCAATGGTGCGACGCGCTGCTGCAAATAAATTGGGAGAATTCGCCAAAGTAGTTGAGATTGAATACTTAAAATCGGATCTCATTCCAAATTTTGTTCAATTGGCACAAGATGATCAGGTATGATTAGGTGGTTCATTTTGGTTCAGAACAAGTTATTGATTTATTGATTTTTTAATAGGATTCCGTTCGTCTTCTTGCAGTTGAGGCTTGTGTGAGTATTGCACAGTTGTTGCCTCAGGAGGATGTTGAGCATGTAAGTAAAAATAATATATTTCTTTTTTAGGAGTGATATATTATGAGATTTCCTACTTTCAGCTGGTGTTACCAACATTGCGCCAATGTGCAGGTGACTCATCGTGGCGTGTCCGCTACATGGTTGCCGAGAAGTTTGTTGATTTGCAAAAGGCAGTTGGCCCTGAAATAACTCGTGTCGACTTAGTCCCGGCTTTCCAAGTAAGTATATATTTTATTCTTTATTTTGCCAAGAAGACTCATCTTAAAATTTCATGAACAGTGTCTCTTGAAAGACGCCGAAGCTGAAGTTCGTGCTGCAGTTGCAACTAAAGTCAAGGAATTCTGTTCGAATTTGGATAAGACAAACCAAGTTCAGATCATTATGTCATCGATCTTACCTTATGTGAAAGAATTGGTATCCGATCCAAATCCCCATGTCAAGTCAGCTTTGGCCTCTGTCATTATGGGATTGAGTCCAATGTTGGGAGCCTACAATACAGTTGAGCATTTGCTGCCATTATTCCTTGTCCAATTGAAGGACGAATGCCCAGAAGTGCGTTTAAATATCATCTCAAATTTGGATTGTGTCAATGATGTTATTGGAATTCAACAGTTGTCCCAGGTAATTCTTTTTTTCAGATCTTCACCATTGAAGATGAGTTGAGAATTGAATGTATTTTGTTTTGCAGTCTCTTTTGCCAGCAATTGTAGAATTAGCCGAAGACTCGAAATGGCGCGTTCGTTTGGCAATTATTGAATACATGCCTGCTCTAGCTGGACAATTGGGACAAGAGTTCTTCGACCAGAAACTACGTGGTCTATGCATGGGTTGGTTGAATGATCATGTTTATGCTATCCGCGAAGCAGCTACATTGAACATGAAGAAACTCGTCGAACAATTTGGAGCTCAATGGGCCGAACAAGCGATTATCCCCATGATATTGGTTATGTCAAGGAATAAGAACTATTTACACAGTAAGTTCTATAGTTTATTATGTGTTCTCTTCTGCCATAAAATAATACTATTGTTTATTTTTTAGGAATGACTTGTCTATTCTGCCTCAATGTCCTCGCCGAAGTTTGTGGCACTGAAATCACAACCAAACTCTTACTACCCACAGTCCTGATCTTGGCAACAGATCCTGTAGCCAATGTTCGATTCAATGTTGCAAAAACTCTGCAGAAAATTTCACCATTTTTGGAATCTAGCGTCATTGAGACACAAGTCAAGCCTGCTCTCGACAAATTGAATGCCGATAGTGATGTAGATGTAAAGCATTTTGCTTCAGAAGCTATTGCTGGTATAGCTGCAGGTAATGAATGAATTTTTTTTTTAAATATTTGTGCTCTTTCTCCCTCCTTTTATTTTGTATCCTTTTCTTTTAATTTTTTGATTCTTATACTTTAATACGACCAACAAAACTAAAAAAATTGGGCAATACTAGATTTGCTGCTTGATGTGTTTAGAAGAGACAGTTATGATATAATTTCCCCCGAAGTCGAAGGATTACAAATGGAAGAGGACCAATTTATTCCAAAAGATGAAGTCGGAATAGAAATATTTAATATTTCATGTTAGTTTTCTCTCCGTGTATTTGGTTGAATATTTTGTCTGTTGTGTACTTTTATTTTTCTGTACGGCAAATGTTTCTGTTTGGATTTGATGTGTTCGTCAGTTTTCTTTTTCTATGTAATGAATTGTCTGTTACAATTGTATGTCATCATGTCAGGTCAGAATATGAGGGTGTTTTAAAAGAAGGAGGGAGAGCGGGAGGGGTAGAATTCACCTCTATTTGAACTGTGTAAATATAACAAACTATTATTAATTTTCGAATCAAAACAAAATCAAGTACTTAATGAGTTGTATCATGCTCATCGAATGAGAACGACAAGAAAAAGAAGATATCAAAATTGTCAGTACAAACTTTTCAAACAAATTATCTCTAGACATCAAGAAAGAAAATGAAGGCAAGTAAGAAGAATGAAAAAAGAAGAAATTGAAATGGTCATCATAATTTTTATTAAAAGTTTATTAACAAATTTGGAAATATTAAAACTTCTTGTTGTATTGTTGTTTTGGCATTCATACAATTTTGTTCATTTATGTATTTGATTTCAATTTAACTAAATTGTATATTGATTGCTGAGTGCAAAAATTTGTAAATGTCCCTTTGGTTAATCGTGTATCGAACGATCCTTTTTTGCATGAATTCGAAAATTAAAATCAAATAAAATGTTAAGTATTGATTTTTTGGTGTTCTTTCTTGTTTAAGTTGTTTTATTATATTGATGTAGGGGAGTTGGAAAAAAACATTCTTTTCAAGATTAGTTTGGTTAGATACGAATGTACGCTTGTCGTAAGGTTTGACTCTCAGAGCATAATTATGAAGATTGAGAAGTAGGATAAGATTCTCCTTGGATTGATTATGATTCAATTATTTTTCCTTCATCCGAAAACAATAATTATACTGGCTTGATGTGATATTTTGGTTCTTAACTGACCAGTTTACCCTTAAGCTTTATTTTTGAATATTTATGCAGTTTAAACCTTCTCAACGCTAAGAGATAACCTCTTTTTAAAAAGAATACAATATTTTTATATTTATTTATTGAAGTTAAAACTCCTGACGCAATTGACTACAGGGAAGTCAATTTTGCATTCTTTTACATTTCTATTCTTTTCAAATAAATAAATAAAAATAAAAACCACAAGAAATTTTCATTAATAAAATACATTTCTATTTATTAAATTAGTATCAATATGGACTTTTTAATCTACATAATTACAATATTCATCTCATCATTAAATTCAAGTATCGTTATTTGTAAGTTAAAAATAAAACAAATATTTTTTCTTTATATACACTTAAATACTATATGCACAATCCTTGTAAATGTAAACTGCAATTATGTATGTATATAATTAGTTTATCAAATAAATTAGATTACTTTGTAAAGCTACGCATATTTTCCTACTGGTATACTATTATAGAGTTTTTATCTATGTATGTAGAGTTAGTGTTGTTATCAACCCTTGAAAAAAATATAGTGGAATCAAACTTTAACTCGGTATTGAATGTGGATATTTTGAATTTTGAACGCCTTTCGTATCTTAAAATTGACAATTGACACAATGATTTCCTAACTAAATTGGGAATAGAACTTTATATTTTCTTCTGACAAAGTGTCTGATTTGAAGATCTTAATTTGTCATACATTTTAATCCTATTTGTGTATATTTTTCCGCTTTCTCGTTGTGGTGATTTCAGTTCGATGCAAAAAACTTGATATTTTAACTAAAGCTGTTAAAAATTATAACCTTAGAGAAAATTTGCAGTTCAGTGAATTGTATATTTATTTTTTTTTTCCAAAGAAAGTAATCCATCCTCATGAAATTACAATATGCGTTCAATTAGGAATTGTGGTTCATCTCTAGTTTTCTTTCAAACGATTTCTTGTTTCCATAATAATCCCATCATTGCTTGGTTTGATTTATTGTATCCTTCTTTTCCTGCTAGAACCTTAACGTTCTATTTTTCAATCCATGTATTTCCTTCATACGGAGTATGTATTTAAATTTAAATCAAATTTATAAACTAATTATTTTCCTTCTTCTTTTTCTACTTTCAGCGTAATTACATAATTAATAAATTTCCTTTTAATTACTATTATTTTTTTTTTAATTTTTAATCTTCGCAAGCGAAATAAATAAATTTTGAAAGAAAACTTAAAAAAAAAAAACAAAAAAAAATAATTCAACAGCGTCGTTCTTAACGCGGTGTTGCCACAGCTAAGATTATTAATATTTTTATTAAAACAAAACCAACAAAAAGAAATAAAGTTAAGACCTAGATTGTCAAAAATACAAACAAAAGTAAAAATTAAATGAAAAATGCATATTATATAGAAACATCTGTTTATTACAAATATAATAAAAATCAATAAAGTAAAATAAAACAAACAAAAAAATTAATAAACTTTAAAAAAATGAAACAAAAATGTGTTGTTATTTTCGTGGATTTAAAAATATATTATATATTAAACTAAACTTTTGTGCTAATCCAAATTTACATAAGTTTAAAGTCTCGTTGTAAAACCTGAAATGTTACAATTGCATTCACTGTGTGGGACTTTAACTATTTTTAATTTTTAGTTTTATAAAAAAACTAAAAAAGTGAATGTACATAATGTACCTACACATATTGACAAATGACAATTTAATTTCTATAAATAAATCTTGGGGTAGGTTATAAATTAATGCTTCCAATGATTAATTCATGGTTGCCCAGTTAACATGCGAATATTTCTATCAGCATTTCCATTTATGAAAATTGTTTTTGAATTGCGTTTTCTATACAAAGAGCACAGCGGACGCCCGTATTATTAAGTAAACAATAATCACGACATAAGGCAATTAAAATAGAGAGATCAATAGAGATACTAAAAAACAAAATTTTAAATTAATGTGTTTTAATGCAACTCAATTGAAACCAGCCGTAAATCTGCAAATATGACTTTTTTTTGTTCATGAAGCTTTGGTATTTGGAGAATGTTTGTATAAAGACTTTTTACACTTCAGAATTTCGTTTCGTTAGCATAAATTAATGAAAACTCTTCACAAGCACATCTTTCTAATATATTTAATTACTATTTAATATCCATCCATTCCTCGGGCAAATGGAGATTGGCTATTAGTTTTGAGGTAGTAATTGCCTCTTGCACTAAAAATTAATACATTAATTTTTTTTATTACAATTTAAATTAAGTTCTCACCTCATTGGACAATTGATTCCCATTTCCATTGGTTTATTTTTTAAATTCGCTTTACCTCCAACTAAGAATTGTAAATAGGTGTTCGAAGGAAATCCTAAGAATCTCGGACTAGCATCATTTATATTAGCAACGCTTTCTGCCCAAAATCTCCATGATCTTTGATGACTACAAAGATCTAATTGAAGTAAAAAAAAACATTACTAATTGAATTTGCTCATTTTTATATTATGCATCCTCATAAAATGCTTACCTTCTGGACTGAGTGGGACAATTAATCCTTGTGGACATCCTGGCTGTCCTTGTCGTCCACCATTTGGCCAAAAATCAACATGACCTATGGAGAAAGGCTGTCCGTAAGTTCCAATGTCAGTGTGTATTGCTTGAAGGAATTCCGCATCGTTTTTGTTTACTGTCTTTAAAAAGACTGGGAAGAACAAGGGAAATGCTGCATCAAGAACAGCCATTCTGAAAATAAATACGAGGAGGTTAAAAAAATCAGGACCATTGGAATATTTTTGATTATTTGAAGCTAACCGATAAATTTTCATTGTTCCATTTGACTTTAATATGATATTCCGACCCGTTCTACCAGCCAGTTGAGCTCCGAGGGAGTGTGCCACTACGGTCAAGTCTTGACGATCTATGCCAGCATTATATAAATTCATGATAGTTTTCGCTAATTCGACGCCTAGCTGGAAAATGGAACCAAAAATTAATATTAAAAATGTACTTTTATCATTTAGTTTTGTTTTGTATGTACTAGTTCGATATTTGTTAAAGCAGCTGAAACATATTGTTCTCCAGCTGCCTTTGCCCAATCGACTGTAATAATATTGATGTCCTTTCGCTTCAAATAAGCATCAACAACAACGTGAATACTTTCAGAGTCCTGTGATTCTTTATATCCATGTAAGTACATATGGGTTTGTTTTTTGTTGAAGTGAGGATTTTTAAGGATCTCAGTTGCTTCTGAGAGTTTATAACGCATTGAATCGGTCAATTGTGGCCTATAACGAAATTCAAATTCAAAATAATTTTTTAATTTTCAAGGATCGTTTACCATTACCCATAGTAAAATATAAGTGTAGTTTCATTGGGCTCAACTTTCGCAGCAACTAATTCCATTGATCCTTGGAAAACCAATAAGAAACTTAAATAATAAAATAAATGATTTTTCAAAAACTTAGAGAACATCGTTGTCGTGTGTTGTGAGATCAAGACGTATGAAAAATTTCTAACTGCAGTCTCATGTCGACAGGTTATTTATTAAAACTGCATCCAATTTGATTTGCAATGCAATTGAGATAGTTAAGTGGGTGATAGATAGAACCCGCATGATACAACAATAAATGAAATTTGAATAAAGCTACATACATTTGTATGGTATGTTTTGATATAATCTTAGTAAGGTGATACAAATTTATATATACATATACACTTAGGCGATTTGAATTTTAATTAGTTTAATTTTTAAATTTGTTGTTTTTTTTATATTTCGTGTGTTCTTTTTTTTTTTAATTTTAGGTTATTGGTACAAGCTCCCAAAATAAGTCGATGATAATAATTAAAACAAAAAAAAAATTATAATCAAACCTAACATCATAATTATATGGCAACGTACAAAAATTTGACGATATAATAAAAATACAAATTGAGAGAAAATCAGGAGAGGTAACTTAATATTGAAAATTGTTTTTCACCGTAAAGCCTGTCGAACACTGGAGTATTTGAATACACAAGTGGCCAAAAAATAAAAGAAAAAAATTATTTGGTTCAGTAGATTTGTTGTTTGAATGTTAATTTGGCTTTAAGATAAATTAGGGCTTGGTACGTTTGTACGTTTGTACGTTTGTACGTCGTACGTTCGAGATCCCCTTTTTCGTCCACGGTATCTCAAGAACGAGTAGAGATATCGACTCCAATTAAATTTTGTTCGACAGGTTATAACTTCGAAAGATGCAGAAAGGACTTTTATAAAAGTTGGCCAAGCGGTTTTTTCACTATAGCAGTTAAAAAAAATTGAAGATTTTGGTTGGAAGCAAATATCTCAAAAATTGATAGTGACTTCAAATATATTTTATTGTATACATTGTAATGTGATACAGATTTGATATAAATTTTGCAAATTTTCAATTTACCGTAATTTTTTAAAAATTTTTGACGCGAACATATACAATGAAAGGAAAAATGATATTTTCTTCAAAACTATTTTCTATTATGTGAAACGATGTTTTTTACATCTGGTGAAAGTTTGAAAAAAATTCAATTGACAGTTTTTTTACAAAAATAAAAAAGTAAACAAAACTTTACCAAAAGTTGGTAAAAAGTGTTTTTTGACTTAAATATCTTGAGAATGAGCACCGATATTGACTTCAAACTTATTTATGTTTATACAAAATGCAATTATTAATATATGCTAAAATTTTGACAAATATTGATTTAACAGTTGTTTTCCAAAAAATAAAAAACTTTACCAAAAAATGTCAAAAGTAATTTCTTGCCTTGAATAATGTCCAGAGTGGTCAATCATTTTAACTTCAAATTTATTTTATTTTTTGCATAGTATAATTTTGAACATATGGTACTTTTTTGACAAATATCGAATTGACAGTTTTTTTTAACTAAAAAACCGAAACTGAAATTTACCGAAAAGTGTCAAAAATTGTTTTTCGGCTTAAATATCATCACAATGAGCAATGCTATTGACTTCAAATGTATTTTCTTTTTAACATAATGCATTTTTCAATAGCTAAAAAATGATAAAATATTGACGAATATCAAATTCACATTTTTGTACAATAAATACAAAATGGGAAGTTATCAGTGTGGGTCGCACCCAGCCTCTTTTTTCTTTTTGTTTTCCTTATGACGGTATATTTAGGTGCAAATGAAAAACTCAAGAACCAAGTAGAATTGAAATTGGACAGGTTAAGCCGACACAAGATTGATTGATCGGCCGTCAGCTATTTTGGAAAGTTGTCAAGTAAAAAATATACCTCATACTGTCGTACTTGTGTCAAACCAGTCAGTGGATTATGTTCTGCTCTGGTATTAATTTATTTTTATCAGGCTCCTTGAACAAAGAATAAATGTATTATTTCTTTATTGTGCAAAAATGAGAGATTTTTGGCAGAAATAACGAAACTGTCACTTTTTGCAAGCGTCAGTTAGACAGTAAACTTCTATGTTAAAAAAAAGTTATGACAAAAAGTTTTAAGTCCCTTGTGTGAACATTTGTGTAAACTGCATTTCTTTATTTTTTATCTCAAAATCATTTCTATTCAATTCCAAAATGGAATTTCGAATTCACTTGAATCTCTGAATGCGCTTGAATTGAATAAAGCCTATTTCAACCCAATACAGATTAACAAAGAGTTGAAGTGAACTTGAAGCTCTTGAAAACGAGTTATATGTGCTCTTCTATGTAAGGTTTTATATAGAGATGGTCACCATAATTATATCTAATATTTTCATAGAAAGTAGGTACTTATTAGTAGATAAACTTTAAAATAAAAAAAATAATTATAGGTTATTAAGAATTCATAAGTAGTTAATAACAATTATATTAGCCTTTTTTAATATAAAAAACAACAAGCTTACAACTTTTTAAACATATTTATATTAAATCAATCGACTTAACAACAAAAATATTAGGACGTTCCCATTTTGCAGTTGCCCACTTAAAAACTATGTTGAATAATATTTTAAAAAATCGGTTATTAGTACATTTTGTACTGTTGTTGTGCTTGAGTTTATTTGATGTTAAAGTTAATGCAAGTGTTCCAATTAACGATACAACACTAATTTTTTATTATGGGTTGGTTAAAAAAAATGAGTTTTTGAATGAAGTCAACCAGGTTAATCTACCCCTTCCCTTTAGACCTCAATTTACCGATTCAAAACGTTTCAAGCTCTCCGATGCAACTGAGATTTTGAAAGATCCGCATTTTAAAAAACAGGAAACCCATTTGTATTTGCATGGATGGAAAGAATCACAAACTTCAGCATCCCAAAATGTTCCGATTACTGTGGCTGCCTATTTAAAGCGAAATGACATTAATCTTATCACAGTCGATTGGGCTAAGGCGGCAGGAGAACGTTATGTCGAAGTTGTTTTTGAAAATATCAAAGTGGTAAGTTCGTTTCGGTTTGACAAAAAAATATATATTCTTGGAAAGTTTTTTTTCTGTAGTTGGCCCCAGTACTAGCTGATGTAGTCATGGATTTATATAAAGCTGGCCTAAATCGTAAGGACTTAAGGGTAGTGGGACATTCAGTAGGAGCACAGCTGGCTGGAATGATGGGTCGGAAAATAATCAAAGAATCAAAGGGAAAATTAAAAATTCATCGGTTGGTCTGAGAATTTCCTAAGAAATTCTCAAAAACAATTAAAAACATTTATTTTTGAAATGATTTTCAGAATGGCAGCTCTTGATCCAGCATTTCCGCTGTTTACCCCGTTTATTGAACCAACCATTAATAAAAACGATGCAGATTTTGTTCAAATTATTCACACTGAAATTGGAACATTCGGACAACCAGTGTCTCTGGGTCATGTTGATTTTTGGCCAAACGGAGGAAGAGATCAGCCAGGTTGTGGTTTGGTTACATTCCCATTTTTAAGTTCAGCAGGTTATGAACTTCATTTCATTTTATTGTTGAATGAATTAATAGAAAATGACGAATATTATTAGATATTTGTGGTCATCGTAGATCATGGCATTTTTGGGCAGAAAGTGTTGCCAATGTAAATAATACTAGTCCGAAATTCTTAGGATTTCCATCCATGACCTATTTGGGATTTTTGCTGGCTGGTAGTGAGAATCTAAAAAATAAGCCAGTTGAAATGGGAATCGATTGTCCAATGAGGTAAGTAATTAATTCGATTTTGAAAATAATTCAAATAATAATTTTCTTTCTTTTTTACAGTGCGAGGGGAAATTATTATCTCAAAACGAATAGTAGATCTCCATTTGCCAAGGGAATGGAGGGATATTAAAAATGGAATGCATATTTCGTAGTAGTTTTAAGAAGGTCTATGAACCTAATAGACGATTTATCTATAACCAAATTACTGTCAATAATTCTTTAGTAGTCATTACGGCAGCCCTGGAATGTACTATTCTTTGGAAATGTCAAAAATTTAAAATTATTATTCGAATATCCTCATTTATATAAGCATGTCACAAAATTGAAAGTGACAGCTGAGCCGATTTAACTGTCATTTCATTTTTAATTCAAATCTGTCAAAGCACCGAAAATATATGATTTATTTATTTGATCGGAGATCAATTTAACAGATTTAGATCGGCTAATTATCGCCATTTAAAAAAATTCACCAAACGTCAGAAAAATTCACAGCTGAAAATTCAATAAAATTTATATTCAAAGGCATGAATGGCAGTCCCAGTTTGGTTGGAAAAAATCAATTCAAATAAATGGCGCCCAATCAGAGTTCAACCAAAATGACCTTGAACTCATCAGATGTGACAGCTCTGCTCGCAAAAGTCAATCATTTACAAAAGAATATCACTACTCCCTTTGCTTTAAATCAAATTCCTCCAAAATACATTAACAATTTATTACCTTTTGGCATTCCAACTTGCCAACAATCGAATATGTTCCTGTGCCTTTATTATCTTCCGGCTGTTTGATCATCCACTCCGCATGCCATGGCAACACATTAATTATGACAAAATATTCCCATGCACTTTATAAGCAATTTTTGTCGGTTAAGACGGCTTAAAAAAAAAGTTAAGAGTTTACTATTTTTATTATACCACACAACTCCACCAAGAAGTCGAAGAAGGAACACATCGACATCGACACAAATGCCAAACCAACTCGCTCCTTGAAACTCACACAGAACTCTCTGTCTCTGTCAACTAATCAACATTAATTCCAGAGGTTTATGATTCAACATAAAACAGAAGTCCTTAAACAACCGAGGGCGCACTAAATAAATTAATTAGTGCCTTGTAGTTGGAAGGAAGTAGAAGTAAGTACTCGTATGTGGAAGAGTCTCTAAGGAAGTCGACGAAGCGCAAGCGACGCACGATAGCGACTACCGCGACGACGAACGGACGACGACGGACAACGCGCCATCAGGAACCACAGTGTAGTGACAGTCGAAGCGAGAATTTCATTAAATTCACAGCAAATGGGTGACGACGTCCAAGACGACGACGACGACAGATCCCGATTCCGATCCCAATCCCAGAGACGGACAGACACAACAAGTTGCAAACCACTCAGAAAGATTATGTTTTTTTTTTGTTTGTTTTGTTTTAAGAAGCACTTGCCTCCGTTGCCCTATTGATCGTAATGTTCATGAATTTATGTTTTGGCGAACATCGGAGATCGGCGGTGGACCCCAAGAGCGGGATATCTCGTTTCGTTTAGCCCTCATCGGAGATGTGGCTCCACAATCATTGTAGTTGGGTTTATGTTTAATCAAAATGAAATGATTAGCATTCTAGGCTACGATTAAGTGCACATTGGCGGACGTTAATAATGGACAAACATTTGCGAATGATTAAAGCTGCCGATTATGTTGACAGAGATAGACCGAGACGAGACAAAACGAAACGGCTGCTATGATGACTGATGGCCAAGTCCATGATGGTCCAGCTTCTAGCTCCAATTCAGTGATCGCAGTTAATTTTGTGGGGAATAGACTTCATATAATTTCGCAAGTTCATTAATTCTTATGATGATCGACATCGATTTGATTTGAGTAAAATTTATACCACTACATATCATTAATTAAGGAAAAACATTTGTTGATACATTCAATGATTGATGTACGAGAGTACGAGTATGTACACATGTATGTTTGCTGAAAAGGGTTGTAATGGATGATGTGCGATCGTTAAAAATTTTATGGGCGGAAAAATATCGATGCGCTGGGCTGATTCAAAACATAGAGAAGGCTATAAGGAGTGCAGACTTTAGGTTACCCATAAAATGTAACATTTTTTTTGTCAGACGATATTCTTTATCAACACCAGTATTTATTTTTTTAATAAGTAAAGAATTTCGAATATAAACTGATAGCAACTGTCGTCGAAATAGGTTGGAAAAATTTGTTCAAATTCTAAACACATCTTTTTTAAACGATTGACTAAAAATTACTGTCCAATCATCAACTGATATTTAATGTGTAGAAAAATTATCTCGAAAAATGTTTTGCAACAAAAATTATACTTGGTGGTATTCTTCGGTTAAGTTACCAAGCTTCCATGAGTGAAGAAACTTTGAATGTCCTTTTTGTAGCATTTTTATGGTAGACTAATCGTGGGAGGCAGTATCCCAAGATGCCCATTGTGAATGACATTGGTACTCAGACCCAGATAGAAAAAGAAATTTTAATGGATGGATCGAGGCCGTATATCTCGTTTCTCGTTTCTCACTGCTCACTGCTCATTGTTCACTGCTCAGGTTCACTTCCTAAATATTTTCTTCGAACTGTCATTGGACTTTTTCTTAAGTTAATGTCATTTCAATTTTTAATATTTGTTGCAATATGCAATGTCGAATTTTTAGTGTCAATCATTTTCAACATAAAATTATTTTGAACTCCATAAAATACAAAACAAAATATAACATTGTTTTTTTTCTTACCCGCATCAGAATCAAGAACAAACTGCCAGACTTTAACATTTTGTAAAGCAAAATGCAACACATGTAACAGTAACCTACTCAAAATATGTTGTCAGCTATAATACTATATTAACATGTTGCTTAGACGAAGTTTAGACACAACCGTTCCTATTTTGAATAAAATCATGCCTGTTTAGGAGTTGGACCCAAAATTATAAATAACTCAAGTTGTACAAGTTTTACACGCTATATTGTGATTTAGCTATTAGGTATTTGAAATTCATACCTTCACTTACTTGACCAACTTAATAAACATTTTGACATTTTGACATTTTGATTTTTTTTAACTGGCGAACAATTATCTTTTTTTTTCGAATACTTCCATGCTCAATGGTGCGTCTAGAAATATTCAACATCCCTCTCAATGGAACTTCGGTATTAATTGGTTGATGCCTTACTCGAAGTACTCTACCCCCTTCCCCTTTGTCCACATTTCCACCTCTCCTTTCTCCTAATTATCGGTAAACAACGACAGAGTAACCCACTTGTTCAAAAAACACCTCCGACAGTGATAGTCTTAGAACAATTATAAAAGTTCGTTGCTCAACTCTTTTGTTTAAGTGTTCGAACATAATTGTAAGGTGGCTCTTTGATTGAAAATCTATTTTTTCAAATTTTTTCTTTTACTTATTTCGAAGTGTTTTTAATGTATTTATGTAAATTATTCAAAAATATCAATTTTCTTTAAAAATAGACAGTAAGAAAAAATAAAATCTAAAAATTTTAAATTATATTTTATACATAAATTAATACTCTATTAAAATATTTATAGTTGACTGGTTGAACTCGTTAGAAGTAAATCCAAGTTTTTATTTCTTAAAGAATAAATAAAACTACCACACACAAACATATGTACAATGTATGCACATATGTACATATGTATATATTTTTACGAGTTTATTATGCAAAAAACGAAATTTCTTTTTTTGTTCTTATTTTATTTTCTTTAATTAGTAGAATACCCATGTATACATTTATTTAAGCCATCTTAAATCTTTTCTACATTTTTATCCTATGCTCTAGTTTACCAGAGAGGACACGCATGCAAAAAAAAAACTGCAAGAAAAAAAAGAACTAAGCAGAAACGAAAACCGAACTCAACATGACATTAAACCATTCATAGGGTAATTATCAATAGTGACAGCGTGCACAATTCCTAAGATAATGGCTAATTGATTCTTATTTACGACTTTAGCCCTCCAAACTGCTGGCTGCCCGAGCAAGCGCGATTCCATTTGCACTGCACTGCATTGCTGCTGACGTTCGATGCTGGATGCTGGATGCTGATGCCGCTGCTGCTGCTGTTGTTGCTTTTGCCTGGTACGATTATGTGTGTCGCATTGCATCCTCCTCCCTACTCTACTGCTGCTCTGGTCCATTGGCATGTGTTGCTGCTGTTGCTGCAGGATTCAGAATTTAATTCGAGGCCAAAATAGTTGTTGTCCAAAGCGAATGGTAGTTTAAAAGTAGCGAAGGTGAATTGGTTGCAAAACAAAAAAAAGGAGCAAGAGCAGATTCAATGCAGCGTGCGCGCGAAACAAGATGAAAAACAATCTGTGAGTTGCAAAATAAAAAATAAAAACATTCAAAAAAAAAGATGCAAAACCGCACATCAGACGAAGAATTAAAGGAATAAAAAGAAAGAAATGAGTTAAACAAGACGACGATTCTGTAACAAAGCAAATGATACACCGTCATCGTTCGTCGTCGTCCGTCGAGTCGATCGCGGGTTGGTGTGTCCCTTCGATCATGTCATGCGGTCTTTTGATATTTTTTTCGACTTCTTCTCAAATCAACCTTCCTCTGCAGCCCTTGGATGTTCGATGTTGATAAATTTACACAGCGATGTTATAAGTTTTTCGACAGATCGTACAGATTCGACAGAAATCAAACTGCCTAAATCTTTTGAGCTACTTTTCATTAAATTTCCATTTAAATTACAAAAATCTTTTATATTCCTTTGACAGAAATTATAAATTTTGACATTTATTAACTCAAGTTTTCTATAACAACCCTGTTCATGTCAACGCACAAACCAATTGCCTTGGAACTGTTTCCCTTTTGGCTGATAAAGTTGATGACTTTTTGATATTGGCGATCGTCCTATGTGAGTGTCGAATGTCGAGTGTGTGTGTGTGTTATGTGTTCCCCTTGGAGCAGAGTTCTGTTCGGTTGATGATTTTTGTCTACTTTGACATCGTCTGTCAGTAAGTACATGGCGGTGGACAATTCTGCCTGTGGCTGGATGACACATCAAACCGGCAAGACCTTCACTCTCTGGATGGAACACAGATTCCTTGGGACGAATGCCCCCTTCCTTGGACGTTGTTACACACTGCACCGCCAGCGATGATTGCTAAGAAGAATTTGCCAGTCGTGCTTGCGGTCGCGTTTCTTAAAATGCGTAAGCTCGAAAACACATACACACCATACCGCCGCGCCGCCGTGATCATCATATATACCGAATCCATTTCGGGCGACCATTTCTGCTGTTGCTATTCGGAGTTGGGACATCCAGACGCTGCTGATGCTGCTTCTGCTGCATAAAAGGACGGATGAGTTGGAGAGATGGAGTTGGATGGAGGAGTCGGGAGGGAGGCTGGATTGGACAAACGCGAAACG
Source organism: Scaeva pyrastri (assembly GCA_905146935.1). Classification (NCBI taxonomy): domain Eukaryota; kingdom Metazoa; phylum Arthropoda; class Insecta; order Diptera; family Syrphidae; genus Scaeva; species Scaeva pyrastri. Next base: position 78,122,119 of record LR989928.1, on the reverse strand, counting down.
CCTTGTGAAATTCCTAAATCAATTAAAACCGGCATGCAGGGAATAATGAGAAATTAACACCTGAAATAATCACCAAGAGATTCCTTGGGAAGCCATCATAATCATCCGGTCTTCTTGTTTTGGTTTTTAGTTCGGATCGGATCGGTTGTTATTTTTCCTCTTCGGGCATCGGGCGGTGGCTCGGCCGGCCAGAGCCAGGCTATGTGGCGATGGCGAGTGACGAACAGTGATCGGTGATCGGTGGTGGTGAAGTTTTTGGATCTTGTCTTGCAGCGGAATATATGGTAGATGGATGGAATTTTTGACGAAGCACTGTGTTCCTCTTTATACTCGTACTCTGGTTCTCCTTGTGGTCCTTCTTCCAGCTTCTTCTTCTTCGTCTTGGTGTCCGTCTTTTGTTTTGGTTTAGGTATAAAGTAAGGTCCAATATTATAGGACGACGACGAGTATGTGCGGCGATGAGGTTTAGCATGGTGGTAGTTTTACGTTTTATGCTGTCATGCGAATTTTGAGTTTTGTCTCTCTAATTTAGCATGAAATTAATTGGGCAGATTCACTGGCGATAAGCGGATATGGCTAATTCATTTGCGTTTTAAGAAAAGGATGCTGAAGTTGAAGCTGAAGCTGATCGCGGGTTTTATTGTTCGGTGTTTGTCTTTTTTCTTTTTAGGTTTAATATTAAAAACTGACCAGATGTAAATTGAGTTTTTAAAATGAGCCTTTGGGCAAGTGTTTTTAAGTTCTCTTCTTAGCTTTTTTTTGTAATTATCATTACTATATGGAAATCATGAAATTGACTACTAAAGGTAGCAAATTGAAGATTCGTTTTGCAGGTGCAGTGAACTTGTCACGGTTTCTTAAGGTTAGGTTCTTTTGTGATCGAGCATTTCATATAGGGTGACATAAGGTCAATGAGGTTCATTTTCTGTTAATCAGAAACTAGAAATATAGATAAAAATAGATTATGGTTTTTAAAGTAAATTGACTTCATCATTCGTCTTATATTTCTGCCTGGTGAATGATTTTTTCAAGTTTGGTCTTAATCTAGAGAATAGGGTGATAGAGTAGTGTGATTCGACCAATTCGGCCTTGGCAGCAGAGAAGAATAAATCGTTCCGTTTTCTAAGTGGAAGAGTACTTTTTTCTTTGCGAAATGGGTAAAATTTCTCTTCAATTCGACATAGTAGAACTTGGCCCTTTTCCAGGTATCCGATGTTTATTATACCTTGTGAATCCTAAAACACGAACGATTTGACAGTCTTCGTTTTCTTTGGAACAAGTTCGGAAAGTAAAATCCATTGTTCCCACTATTCCTTGGTCCCTGGTGTGTACCAGTGGATTCATGTTTATCACTCATGAAACGATAAGTAAACTCCTCCGAAATTCGTTTAAATAGCTTCAAACTGTTCTAAAGCTGTTCTAAAGTTTTCTCATGGTTGCGGTAGTCCGAAAGCTTTCTCATGCCTAACATTTCATGAAAACTTTGACCGTGGTGGTTTTTTGAGATGTCTGCTGTTTCAGCTATGTACCTCGAATACCTTAATTCAATCGCAGCTTGTCTGTCAAAACAAGATCGTGGATTTTTGCCACTTTAGACTTTATCTTCTGTTCAAGAGAATGTACTAGATCATAGTTAATCTCTCTTTGGGGATAACGAACATACCCAAATATAAGGAGAATTCCAAATAAGGAGAATTCCAAATAAGGAGAATTTCAGATAGGGAGAATTATAAGAAGAATTTGATCCAAGTAAGGAGAATTTGCTCCAACAGCTGCAGGAGACATGTTCTGACTCGCCCAAAAATTAGATTTTGATATTTTGTACAAGTAAAGAATTTTTATCCGTTTGGATTAAAAATAAAGAGTATTCAACATACGTAGTTGCGTATTGTTTTTATAATTTATAAGTAGTGCTTAGTCAATAAGTCCGCTACATCTCTCGCGATACTGGCACCATCTAGTTGTGATTCTAGGTATTTTTTCAAAAGTTTCCAAATTCCAACACTATACAAATTAAAACTGATTAAAATCATGAATTAATTTCGGAACACCCATTTATTTGAAGATTTTGATTTGATTTTCAAATGACATTAAACAAATAAATGTTGTGTTTTAGTTGTTATCAAAAATTTGATTCAATTTTATGTTTTAAACATTCATAAAATAAATAAACCTATGCACACAATTTTTCAACATTTTATTGATTTGAAACAAGAAAATCAATACAAAAAAAAAAAAAATCAAATCCCCTGCAAGTCTCGACTTCGACATGATGATTGTGTATTTCCTTGTTAAATTAATTGCGTGTCCTCATATACTTCAATCAATAGTAAAATTTTAATTTATCAAACACGTCTTGCAACTGTGACAATATTTCATATATACATAATATAAAAAAGTGTTGACAAGTTTGCGCGCTAGACTTTCATATCCTCGAGTTTTATTTTTATTTTTAACTAAATCATTTTTTAATTAAAACTCAAATGAAGTTGTAACAAAAAAGAAAAAGAAAAGTAAATATTAGATCTGGAAATATGTATGTACCTATGTATGTACATTTTACATACTAACTTGGCTCTTAATCAACACGCACTATTTTTGTGCTGACAGTTTTCATCAGAACACAAAAACATACCCGACGAACGTAGTTAGTTCATCTATGATTTGAGCCCCATTTCATTTGCTGCAAAACATCGTTATAAGTTTTATTTTATTTTATTTTTGATTATTTCTATAAATATATTATGAACTCGTATGTGAAATTAAGTGAATATGTAAATTCATTTCAGATACATTTGCCTTCGTTTTTTTTTGCAATTGGCTAAGATTTGCTTTGGCCATGATTATTGGATTGCCATGAATCGTCCGCGTCCGCTTGAGCAACCGGATGGAAAACAAGACATGCTGAGTTCATGTTGTAGGAAAATTAGGCGAAGTACATTCAAATGAATACCTACTATAAACCAACTCTTTGAAATTAAGACTTTTCTTTGTAAGTTTTCAAAAAAAGGCATTTGAATAATTTGGTGTAGAAGATAAAAGGGGTTGTTGAAGAGGAAATTTTGACATGTGTCATTAAGGCTTACATTGTATAGACCTAAGCCAGTTTGCAGGTCTATGATTTGAGCCAATTCATTCATTATTTCCGCATTGGGTTAGATTAAAAAATAGAGCTAAAAAATAAATCAGTAAATAAGGTTGTATAGCAGGGTGTTTTTTTAATGTGTGGCTCGAATAAATTCCATTCGAAAGGCCCAATTTTGGGACCACATTTTGCAACGATTGGGGCTGAAATAACGCGCTGAATACTCTCTTCCAAGCCGTCAAATGACTCTGGTTTATCTGCGTAGACACATAACTCCACAAAAAATAGTCCAGCGTTGTTAAATCGCAAGATCTTGAAGGCTGCGCTATAGGTGCACTATGACAGTTAATACGCTCACCAAAATGTTCTGTTTATAAATTAATTGTTTCGTTGGCTGTATGCTATATTCTGCCATATCAACATCCTCCAATTCAGAAGCGAAAAAGTCATTATTCATGGCTGTATAGCTTATTCACTGTAACATTATGACTGGCCCATTGCTGAACAAAATTTTCTTGTGAAAATCAGGATCAGTGGCCATCTCGAACCATTATTATGGTAATAAATTTGCACTCTTTGGACAACGTTGTTCTGAAATAAGTCTATTCATTATGAATTGGAAAATCAAACTAAGCATAAATCAAGTGACATCTGTCAAAAAGACCAACTCCGAACACTCTTTAGTTCGACTTGCCATCCAGATCAACAATTTCATGTTGAAAACTAAAGCTTGAGAGAAAACTAAAGATGCACCTCTCTGGTGAGATGGTCTTCTAAAAAGAACAAGAAAAATCAAATAGTTCACTCTGGCGTATATGTAATTTTTTATTTTTTATTTTTCAATTAGAAATCCCATTCTAAATATTTTTATAAAAGCATTCATACAAAAAACACACTTTTTATTATTTAATATAAATGCCCAACCAAAAGACTTCCCAATTGATCAATCGTAAAAGCCCGTTATAATATTTAACCCGCAAAAAAGACATTATTTCAAAATAAATGCATATCCACACAATACATAATATAATGAAATATCTTCCACTTAAATACTCAAACGTTAAACAAGAAATACCAATTTAAGTGACAATTGCTTATCAACACTAAAGCTTCTATCATTTCGTTCGCGCACCACATTCCCTCTTTCGCCTCTTGTGCCACAGAACCAGAGGTGTACCACCACAAGTAGCAAGGAGCACATTTAAGAAGACAAAAAAAAAAACAAAAAAACACCAAACCTTGGAAGACTTAAAGTATTGCCATCGATCGTTGGCAAAACTGCGTCAGCAAAACGAACAGAAGCAATTCATTCACGAATTGTTGTAATTTTCAGTTGTATGGTAATTTGGATTGCAGCAGCGGCAGCAACAGCCCATTCCAGCTATGTGCAGCAAAGCACGGGAGGCTGCAGCTCGGATATAACCGGACACACTCTGCCTGCGCCAGTCGTCGTCGTTCGTAGTCGAAGTCGTCTCTTTGGTGCAGGAGCAGCAGCAGCAGCAAGTATACAACAAGTGCCATAATATGGCCAGAAGCTCTAATGGAATATTACGCAATCGGAAATTCACGCTCAAATGTGTGCGGTGGTGGTGTCTGATGGATCGGCCAAGCTAACTGTGGAGATGCAGAGTATATAGACCCACCAGCCAGTAGTCGTCCGGAGTCGTCGAGCGTATCGAAGTCCTCTTGTGTGTGATGACTTCAAAGCTGGAGGCAATGGTGGGCATGTGATTGGGTTTCTATTTGGTTATTTCCAATCGCTAGCATCGATCTGTGCTCTGTGCTGTTGCTGCTGCTGCTCCTCTAACTCCTCTAACTCCATCTGCATCTCAAGTCTCGACCGACAACAAACAAAATGAGCCATGTGAATTGTAATCCTTTGAATTGAACTATATGCGGGATAGGATGGGAAGACGAAGGCGGGTAAGAGGGGGAGTAGGTGGGCTACCAGCATCTGCATCTCAAGATAGACACCACTGACTTGAAATTTTTTTGTTGTTTTTTTTAGGGAGAAACATTCCACTTTCGTGGTTGGTGCTAAAAATTGACTATGACCGTCAAACTATTTGTTCCATCGAACCAATTGACTACACATGCATCTCGTTTTGTATATTTGCAAATATTGGCAAATAGAAAATAAACAGGGCTGTCTTTTTAGTAATATCATACCAACGTACTAGATTGTGACAGATGACAGATGACAGAACTTTGAAGTTTGAATGAATTTAAACTGGAAAACAAATAACATATGGACCGATTTTGCTTAGAAACAAAATTGACGTACAGATGTCGCTAATGTGTCATTTTCTAGATAAATATAATTAATGTTATGAACTGTCATGTATGACGTAAACTAAAAGAAACAAATCTGTAGATCTCTATTCATTTTAAAAAAAATTTACTTCACTCCCTTTCCTCCTATTACTTCTTGCTCCGTTTCAAATTTAGGGTACTTTTTACAAAATTTAGAATGAATCTCTCCAACAAATTTCAGAACTGTAAATTTTTTTCGAGGATACAATTTTGTAAATTCAATACAAGTGGATCAATTATAAGAAAACTCCTTTTTTCAACGCACTTCCGACAGCACTGTCAAATTCAGATGTTTAACTCAATACTAAAGATATATCCGTCCGTCAGTCTGTCTGCCTGTCTGTCTGTCTGTCTGTCAGTTTGTTGGTATGAGTGTATCTATATGTGTGTTTATTTCATGCAAATTTTCCTTTCAAGTGAATAATTGCATTGAAGTTGATCGTTTGGCGGATTTTCTCGCCGTAGATACTTTTTACGTCGAACTGGGATCGTTTTTCTATTATTTATATATTTTTTTTATTTTTTTGTATTTATTTATTTTTTTTTATGTTGGTGAATTTAACTTTTGCACGTTCTCGCGTGTGTGTTGTCTGTTGTTTGCTTGTGTCAAAACACTTTGTTCCAAGGGGCATTGGGTGGGGGTGCAGAGCACACGCTTGTGAAAAAAAATAAAATTAGGAGAAAAAAAAAGAATGACAACGACAGCAGAATGTGAAAAATTCAAATGACGAAGTTCGGATAAAGTGGCTCTGACTGTGACTCGCTCACAGACTGGCTCTAGCTGACTGCTAGGCCAACAGAGAGGACTCCGGAGTCCGGACTAAAGGAGAAACCACATCGATATAAACATGGCATGCAAATATATAGGTTTTTGTACGTTTCCCAGCTTAAGGCTCATGTGAGATTGCATAACGCGCTTAGTTGGTTGTAATTCACGACAATATTTTGCATAATTCATATGCGAAGGAATGGAGGGGTTGGCCGGTGGCGGTGGCGGCGGTGGCAGCGGCGGCACAGCGTGCAGAACAGTGCAGCAATGTGCATTATTGTGTGCAGGCGATCGGGGCTATACAACCATAACCAGTAACCACCATCACCACCACCGCCATAGCCCGCCGCTGAACATTAGAGATTTATTGATGGGAGATCTTTGCCATATGAAAATGAATGAATAACGATGAAAGACACTTTTCAATTTTCCATTTTCCATTTTAACTGGCAGTTAACTCAGCGCGAATGGTCAGTAGTTTATGATTTTCCAGGAGTCAAATAGGAATATACCTAAGGTCAATAGTTGATCCTTCGGTTATTATTGTTTGTCTATATTTTTATATCCTTATATTTCGTACCTACTTCTGGAGTATTTCACCTTCCAAACCTTTAAAGGTTTTATGGGGTTCAAATTGGACATAGGGACTTTTGGGGATTGCTTCATTTTTTCGTCTGGCTCTGTGTTTGTTTTTCCAGACAGTCAAGTGCAAGACATACATATGTCTGTACAAGTACTAGTGTGGGATTAAGAAACAAAAGATTCATTCCGTCACGTTTTTTGTGCCAATTTTATGCATTAGATATAAATAAATTGAAAGATGACAGCCTATTGTTCTAATTTCGTGCGTTTTTCAATCATGATTTATAAAAATATTAAACATACTGACATGAGTACCTTTGGTAGCTAAATTGAATTGAGTGGGAGTCTAGTAAGGTTTTGACTTCTGGATAATGATGGATGAGATTGTCTTCGGACTTTGAATGGAAATCTGATGTTTTCGTTGTTTTCGAAATGTTCAGAGTTTTGTAAGAGATTTTGACATTTGGTATTTTAGTTGGGAGTTGAGAAAATAAACTTGTCTTTTCGAGAGCGAACAGAAAAACATGAATTACGTCAGTTTCATAATCAACTCTTTAAGTCGAAAGTAGGAGTCTCTTTTTGAATATGATCTTTTGTGTAAATATTGTTTTTTGGATTGTCAAGAGCACACAAATATTCATGAACACAATAAAAGAGTATTAAAGTAAAATTCATCAAGAGTCCTTAGTTGGGCGCCATTTAAGAGTTCAGTACATATGAATACAAAAACCCAAAAAAGAATTTCAAATCACTCTAAATAAACGTTAAGATCAATAAAAAAAATTATTGAAAGTTTTCACTTGGGCGCCACTTAAGAGTTAAGAATCTTCAAAGGAAAGAGAATATCCTGAAAATATTTCCAAAAATTTGATTGTAATCTTAACTAAAATTCCAGATTCTCGTTAAATATATAATAATGTATAAAAAAATGTATTGAAAGTTTTCAGTTGGGCGCCACTTAAGAATTCAGAAAGAGAAAGATTTTACAAAAATTTGATTGCAATCTTTACACAATTTCTAGCTTCTCGTTAATAAAAGCTTATCCAAAAGATTGGTTCCAGTCTCAAAAAATTAAAAAAAGGACATTTTGAAACCATAACTTCATAAGAAAGGTCTGAAGAAAAAATTACTGGTAAATTACTATTACAAATATCTAGAAGCCACTCATAAATATTTTTCAATTTTCTAGAAGATTGTTTATGACTATAGCACACTCTTTGTGCCTTTGGATATAAAATAAAAGCCAAACTAATTGTATGAATATAATTTTCACTTTGATCGTAAACTCATGCGTCAAAAACCTGAACCATTCCCCATTTTTTTCTTTAATATTAATGCCCTGAAATATGAACTCCGAAGCAAACCTACAATAGAGCCTTAATATTGTAGCTAATTAGATACATCAGCTAGATTATCCTGGGCTAGCTACGACTATATTTGTATCTCTAGATCCGGGATCGTCATAAAAGTAATTTTACTTCATCAGCAGCTTCAAGTTGGCCACAACTTGCTTCCTTTATAGTTTCGTTAATTTTTTTTTTTCTTCGTCTTTAACTAATTTTAACCCTGGTGCAATCAAATTGCGGCCACAATAATGTGAATGAGAATCGAAACAGAAAAGAAAAAAAAACGTCCAAAGGCGAAAGAAAAACCTTATACATCTTCATCATCAATAAAACAGCCAACAAAACGGCCCAAGAAAAGTGCAAGGAAAAAATTAAAAAAAAAACTAGAAAAGAAAGAAATAAGGAACTCCGGAATATACGAACGAACGAACGTTTAACTCTATGGACCGTAATGAGCCATCAGGTATTGTATTATTGACCACACTGTTGGCTACGGCGGTGGTGGTGGAGGCATCAATAAGTTTCCCATGATGCTGATGATGGCATGGCACACCATCCAGTCCAGTCCAGTCCGGTCTATACTCTGAGCCGAACCGATCATAATTACAATTCCTACTGTATACCTATACATCACTCAACAAATCGAAGAAACGTCTTCATGAAGAGAGGCAAATAGAAACAAAGATCCGCTTAAACAATATACGAGTAATAGGAGGTGACCGCCCTTGCGAAAAAAGCACTTCGGGCTTGATGGCATTCCTTGCCAAAGACTCTCATCTACGCCAAACGCCACCGCAAAATCTCTCTTAATCCTCCACGGTGCGACCAACCGACGACGGCGACGTCTCTGTCCACAATCGACCATCAGCCCACCAGCCATAACAAACACAACATAGACCGAAGGTTTTCTTATATTTTCTGTCAAATATTCCGTCAAATGGTCCGTCAGGGCGGACCACAAAGTCATGTAATGAAGATGATGCTTCATGCTTCCGATGATGATGAAGATGAAGATGATTATCATCATGGATGGTGATGAAGATGATTATGACGAATGCTGGGACTGGGATGGGATGCTGCTGATGGCTGTGGAAATTGGATTCGACGTGTGATGACCAGTCAAAACCATAAATATGATTAACTTATAGAAGTTAATGGATTTCCTCGCGGTCATTGATCAAAGAAACTTATAATGAAAGAGAGTGCGGGTACATACATACATACATACATACATATACCATGACCATCTCATCTCTTATAAAGGTGGAAGAAGTTGGCTTGGTCATCATTTTGCAAAAGTACCATCGTTGTTCTTGGCGCGACCTGGCTAATCCACCAATAAATTGTAACAACAACGACCGCGTAAAAAGAGACGGGATAAGTGTTGGATCACGGGGAGGGGGAGGGTGAGACAGCCATCGGCAATGGGCAATAAAGAATGGTATTTTCAACAATGTAACAGCGAAGTATGTGTGCGTTTTTTTTTCTTTTTTGATGGTTGTCTTGAAACGGAAGAAGAACGAGTAATCGTTTTGGGACAGAGTCCCAAAATTATGATGTTGTTTCGTTAGCGTTAAGGCGGAGCAGAGCGTATAAGTATGACAAATTTTAATTGCGTGTAAAATGGAATACTCGAGGGAGTGGAAATCAGTTAGAGCAATGGATACGACTCCAGAAAGTCAAACGTGTGTGGATAATCTAAGAAATGATTATGATAAGCTAGTGCTGAAGTAAGAGTCGATTGATCTTTGGAGATGGGTTTAGTGGACAGGCACAGGATTGACGAAAAATGGCCTCTACTATGAAAGCAATTCTAAGGCACAACCAAACCAATCAAATCCGGAAGAAGATTTAGACAATTCTTTGATAATTCAAAATGAAATCCAGCATAAAAGGTGTGTCCTCGTCCTCGTAAAGTGATTCAATGTAAGATGATTCATTCGAAACAAAAATGACGAAGAATAAAATGACAGAACTTAAAGAATTCCAGTTTCAGAAACAGAAAATAAGAATGTTTTCTGTAAAGTTTTTAGTACTTAATGGCTAGAAGCAAGGTTGTATGTTGTTACCAATGCTTTTTTCTTAGTAAGGCCTTGAGGTTTCTTAAGACATTCTTTGGGAAAATTTATAAAGAAATTCACTCATTGTTCAGAGAACTATTTCCTGTTGAGTTTCTTGTAGGATAAAACCCCAAATTTTCGTTCAAAGAGAGCTAGAGACTTTCCGAAAAATTAAAGAATCACAATACTTAATTGGACAACTAAGGGTCTTGACTTTTATACTACTGAAATTTGTTGAGTCACAGTCACAGAGTAAGGTTCCAAATTAACTCATTGCAGCTCAAAACATTCCTAAGACCATGAAGAATTAGTTTGATCTGATGAACTTCATTCAAACAGATCGTCAATTCTAAGTGCTAACCATTTACGGTGATGATTCAAAAACTAGTTTTTTCAGTATGGACATTCTAGAATCTCTTATGGATAGTTCCTAAGTTGGTGATAATTTTGCGATGAATATATGTAAGTGTCAGTTTTTAACTGTAGGAATACAGTCCCGATTCCTTAAGCAAAACTCACCAGAGTGTGAGAACAGAACACCTATTCTTAAATTCATAAAGACAATTTTGTGATTTAAAATGTAGGTATTGGTGATTTGACAGAGCAGAACGGATAAATGACAACCAATGTGACAGATGACGCAACTAAAACCAAATGACCGCTGTCAAATGATTTTTCTTCAACAATAATATTAGAAGACTTCACTGGTGTTCAGGATTGTTTAACGCAATAAATCTGACACAATAGATGAAAGAAAATTTCAAAAACTTGGACAGTATCAACTGTCAAAGCTTTGTCTTTATTGGAATACATTTTGTGTTAAAGTAGGGTTCAAGCACAATTGTAAGGTTCCAATACACTTTCGATACTTTTTGTTGCTAAATTGAACATTTCGGAGTCAATTAAATATTTCGAAGTAATGTAAAGTAAACCCGTTTTTAATTTACAATAATTTGAAAATCTTAATAGGTACACTTTTCATTTAAATAAACGCAAGATCTTTATTGGATTAAACTACTTGCATACTTCTTTTTTGATCTTGCTGCGATTAAATTATTTAATCCAATAATATAAATATATTAACTCGTTGACAGATCATGCTGATGCGAACAGATGTTATTTTACACTTCATGATAGATATCTGTTGCTGCTGCCACTAAAAGCGTATCATATACCATTCAACTACTGCATTCTCATAAAAAAATTTTATTGGTCATGAGATAAAAAAAAAATAAACTAAACCAAAAAATATTTAATATTTCCCATCAAATAACTTACAGCATCTAATAACTCATCATACAAAAATCTATTTCGACGCAATTAGACACATATATACGCGAACACCAGCTGCTGTGCAATGCTGCAAGCTGCAGGCTGCCATGCTGCATATGCTGCAAACATGCGCGCATATAAATTAAACGCAATACACTAATCGGCCATTAAAATAAGCCAAATAGTTTCGTGCGAAGCCAATCAATATGCTAAAATCAAAACACTTCACGGCTTAAAAATCCACCAAGTCAAGTAGTCTTTATAAAGTGTCTTGACATCAAGTTTGCCATAAAATAAGAAGTGTGTACATGTTACAGAGTCTTGAAGTGAGGAAAATTCACGTACATAGGCTTTTTTCCATTTTTCTTCTAAATACATACCAAAAGAAAAAAAACCCGAAACTAAAATGACACAATCGCACGAAACCCATAACTCATCTATTAAACGAAAATCCTATATGCAAACTTTAAGCCTTTTTGATCGGTCTTATAGGTTATGTTTGTCGGTTTGGAGTGCAAGCTTTAAAGAATAAGTATTTGGTGGTTATTTGAGTTGAAGGTGAACTTGCGCATTACCAAAGCAATTTAAACGCTTGGTTTTTTATCACCTGCATGAAAAATAACTTTGCAATGATTTCGACAACAACAAGAACAACAACAACAACACAACGGAGGAAGAATTGTTGTGTCTTAACATAATAATATTTCTTAAATGGTCGTCACAGGCGCTGCACTGAGCTGCTGCTATACCGTGTGGTAAGGTTGATAGGAGCACGACTTGAGAAGTCACTTTTGGCCGGTTTTAGTTTGGAGACAGAGAAAGAGAGATAGAGAGGAACTTAGAGGAGACAATTGGGCTTTCGATTTCGGTATTCAAAATTTTAAGTTATTTCTGAGTGAATAAATAACCTTAGAACAGTGTATGCAGCAAGAAAGTTCGTATAGAAAATGTTACAATAATTTAATCTGAATCAGAACCAAGTTTAACCTGTCTAACAATCACTATCGCCTTATCTTTCGTTATCGCTTTTACTATCACTGTCACTATTGCTTAACTTATGCCTAGAACTATCGCTATCACTATCGCTATCACTATCGCTATCGCTGTTGCTATCGCTGTTGCTATCGCTGTTGTTATCGCTGTTACTATCGCTGTTGTTATCGCTGTGACTATCACAGTTGCTATCGCTGTTACTATCTCTATCTCTATCGCTATCGTGATCGCTATCGCTATCGTTATCGTTATCTTTATCGTTATCGTTATCGTTATCGTTATCGTTATCGTTATCGTTATCGTTGTTACTATCGCTATCGCTACTATCACTATCGCTATCGCTGTTACTATCGCTATCGCTGTTACTATCGCTATCGCTATCGTTAAGGTTTTCGCTGTGACTATCATTTATATACGCTAATTCTACGGCTGTCATTATCAGGCTCACAATATGTAGATAAAAATGGCATATCCCTAGCGTTGTGGCTATTAAAACCTGTCAAAATTGATACCTCTCAACAAAAAGCACCTTACACCAACACAAATACCCAATTAACATCTCCATAGTTGAACTTGCCGCCCATTCTGTTCTTTTTCCTTTAACCAATATTGATGGCATATTCAAGACAACGTCATAAAGTGACAATATGTTATACAACCATGTAACAAGACTTAGTACCTCCAAGCTTCCAGCTTCAGCTCCGACCGAAAGACGAGATGACAAAAAAAAAAAAGAGATCGCAAGGCAGGACTTATACGACGAGTAAAGAGATGAAATTTCCTACATATATACTCGTATACATATTACATAAAATATGTACATGAACGCATTCATATATCCGAGTCTATAGCCAGTGGGTCACTGGATGAGCGTGGTATGCAAAACATCATTGCTCCAAGCAATTGCATTTGGCCAAAGTAGCAACCTCGCGCATGCAACAAACAATAACAACAACAACAAAAAAGCGACTACATATACACTATTTGCTTGTCGTATGCCGCGCGACAACCGCTTAGCCCAGTACACGATTAACCCACATCTAAGACGCGATCATAAATTATAAATGCGCGAAGTTTTTTCCAAAGCAAAAAAAAGAAGAAGAAAAAAACGCAACCTAAAATGCTTAGTTTCAAAATTTTATGAATGCCATTTCGAAGAAAAATCACTGTGCTTTAAGTGCGCTAGATGGGATGGACGAATGGGGTATAATAAAGCCAGCAGCAAGAGGCAGGGTAGACATAAGGACACAGTATCTGTGTATTGTTGCACACGCTCAGATTTATGAACGCGCTACCACTCGAGATCTCCTACAAGTGAAATTACATTCTGTACGTGTTGTGTTAATGTGTTAGTGTTAAACCAATTGTACCTGGGTTGTAAGTTGTAAGCGAGTTAAATCATGGCAAGCGTGGAAAAAAAGAACAATTTTCACTCATTCAACTCGAAGTTTTTCCTCAAAGATCTTGGATGTCGCACTCGAGTAGTGGAGCCCCATTCCCATCAGCATTCATCTTGATGGATATGATCTGTCCATATAATTTACCATACGAAGGATGCCAATGTAGACACATGTATGTGTAACGTAATGGTGTTATGGCCCAAACCCAATCACAGCAGAAAGGGGGATGAAAATGGACATAGAAGGAGAAATATATAGGAAAGATGGAAACACAGAATGATTAAACTTTTAATTGGGATTACGCAAGGCGATGTCGACGAACGGACACGACGCGGACGTGGGAAAATTAAGCACGCAAAGATTTTAGGTAATTTTGAAATGAATTTCAATATTTTCTTTATTTTTGTAGGATTTAACGAGTCAACATTTAAAATTAACGAGACGAGTTAAAGATACATTTTTGTGCTTTTATTAAACAAAAGAGTTGACGCAAAAACTTGAAATTAAATTTTAAACGAACTAAATAAAATTCAAAGTTTGCAGGGGCCTATAGAATCATCAGGTAACTAGGAAATAAGTCCACTGACCACATGACCCCAAGTTTCGAGTCTTTCTACAACTTGTTTCCTAAAGCCTACCAAAAAATTTGAATACCATTATAAATTATGAAGGCGTAAATATATGAGACTCAAAAATCTTAAATAAATCATAGGCTCTTGATCTAGATACGTCAACAGTTTCCACAGAATGCTTACGGTACTTTAAGGTCTGGAAATTAATATTTCTAGCCAAAAGTTGGTCATCTTCGCAATAAAATTTCCAACTTAAGCCCTTTCACACAGTAAATAATGATCTTCTCAGGGAATTAGGTTATTGTTTTATTTTTTTTTTTTTCTAATGGACTTAACTGAACTCTTGCCATTTATACTCTATAAGTACTTCCATTAATTAAAACTAAACAAAAATCTTATCACTCCCGATAGTTTGAATGATATTTTAACCATCATTTGGCATAGTACTCTTATAATGATGATTAATGATTTTCAAATTATTCTGCTATAAGATTACACTTCTTCTTTAATGGTCTCTGACACAACCATCATCATGAATTACCATCTAACCATAAAAAAGAAAAAAAAACAAAGTTACACAACAAAAATCCTACTCCCTTTCAAAAGGCACACAAATACCACAAGTGCCTTCTAATCACAAAATAGATTTTAATTATTATCGATTTAAGTAAAAAAAAAAAAAATGAAGGTAGGTACCCAGACTCACAAACTGCAGTTTCCATATTTCACAATACGAATTTGGACAAACATTTCACTCCCCGGCTTACCATAATCCAAAATCATTGCCGGCCCAAAATCACCAAAACCCAAAACTTTGTATACAGATGCAGATGCAGACAACAAACCGAAGCCACAACCAACCTGGAACGGTTCGGCTCGACTCGACTCGACTCGGCCTGGCTCATATATTGAAAAGTGAAAGGAAAAACTCACTGCCGGCCGCCGAGTATAAACATTGGCGGTACCGGTACCAGTAGTTTGGAGCAAGATAAATGGGAAAATCTGCACTGGGCCTCTTATAAGATGACGCGATACTCAATCCGCAGCGCCCTCCACATGACCACTCTCAGCGACCGACGACGACGACGACCTAACCATGTACGAACTCGAGCTCGAGCATATATAAAACTGCATCCAGCCCGTGACGGCCAAGTCTATAAGCTTCAGAGATTCGTTTTCGGAATGCCATGTGGCAGCAGCATTCAGCAGCCAAGCTTTTCAAAGACTCTGTTGGGTCGGGTGTTTGACTTGGCACATCGTGCTGCGATGTGTGCGGCCCCAGAGGCGGATAGTTGCGCGAGGAAGTGTCCGGTTAGGTGGTGGCGACTCCATTATCTGGACGAGGATAAAACGAGTGCATATCCACCTTCGGGGGTTAAAACACAAACCACCGGAGATAATTTATTTGCACGCACCTCACAACTAGGCTGCCTCGAGGTTAACATTGGTAAGGTATAAGAAGTACTCGTACAAACCGCTCCCGGAACGACGGAGACCGGTAGTATACTGCGGCGCGATAGGAGTTGTCTCTGCGATGCGATCCTCCTCATTTTGGACTGGTCATTGTTTTCTGTGTTCCTGAACCAAGACGAAGAGGCACTGAATTATTCGCGAATTTATTCATGGTGTCTGACATAAGCCACCGCCACCATCGCTGCCATCGCCATCGCCTTCGCCATCAGATTCCTCATCGAGTGAGCTTGAGAAGTAAGGTTACTTCGCTTCGCGTTGCTATGCCATACGCTCGCTCCATGGATATGAGAAAAAGCAATTTTCCGATTGGCTTATCTGAGAATTTATACCCCGATTGAAAAGTGAGTATAGGAACGGATTCGAGTCGAGTAGGTTTATAAAAAAAAAAAAAAAATAGTTAATCGCATAATTCGTTGCACTTAACATTTAGCAGCTGGGGATCATATACGAAAGAAGTACGAGTACGAGTACACCTCTCGCCATCCATGGGTTCAAATGGGGACACACGGAGCAGAGCTGAGCTGCACTGAGCAAAGCTAAGGCCTGGGATATGTAGATTTCACGGGTCATTAGAGACGTAATTATTGATCTTTTCAAACAAAGGTTCATACATATTTATACTCTTGGATTTTTTCGACGAAATATACAATATAGGCGTACCTATCTACCAACGACGAACGTCTTGTACCTATACGACGACTTGACTATACTCAGCGTTAGGATACAACATGCAGATGAAAATTATAGCTTCAACAGGTGTTACTAGGTGAAGTAATTGTAAGTACCTGAGTTGAGAAATGTCATGATATAAATTTGATTGGGGTTCTTATGGCTCGGGCAATTGTACC
The DNA here is from genome assembly GCA_905146935.1 of Scaeva pyrastri. Lineage (NCBI taxonomy): Eukaryota > Metazoa > Arthropoda > Insecta > Diptera > Syrphidae > Scaeva > Scaeva pyrastri. The sequence goes on along the minus strand of LR989928.1, from coordinate 78,105,406 downwards.
ATACCATGGCGAAACGGCAGGGTTTTCTTTTTGTATAGGTTAGGTTTTGAAAAATTAGCACAGCGAATTAAATAAATGTAATTTTATCTGATAAAAATTGAATTTAAGACCTCGTTAATGTATAGTTCCTTATGTAATTTAAATGGAACTTCAATAATACAACACAAAAAAAAATTTCAAATTTATGATGTACTCAAAAAGACCAATTGACAAATGTCAAACTAAGTATGCCATTGAATCCATTTTTAATTTATACTTGAAGTTCGATTTTAAATCCAGCATATTTTGATCTCCCATTAATGCTGTCTTTAAATTAACTCTTGTCCTGTGTTTCTTGTTCGGAAGAAACTCAGCTGTCAAAATCTAGAATCATGGTGGATTCGGTGCTCATCCAAATGCTTTGTTAAATTCCGTTGTCTGTTTTCGTAGTAATATAGAAATTCGGAAGTCACTTGAGCAGCCATTTTTAAATATTTCTAACATTTATTGTCCTCGTAGTTGCTATTCAACTGTCAGTTTTAAAAAAGAATTTGACGTTTATTATTTGCGGAATATGACTTTTGTATGATATTCTATTTACCTCAATCAATAGATGTGTTAGGTCTTACGCATAATACTTTACTTCATTTAAATTGGATTGGTAAAATAAGAGCGAATGACAGAACACATTCAACACGAAGAATTGTGAACTACAAAAAGATTCGTTTTGACATTTCATTTTCAGTAGTCCTGAATTTTCATTAAACTATTGTTGCATTCAAATCTGTGCTACATGATTTCCCAGTTTTTTTATGGTTTGGAACGCGTACTTTTGACGTTTGGTGACATAGAAAATATTAAAACGTTATTTTTGCTTTTCATAAATTGATTAAAGGCAGTGTTTTCAATAAAGATTTATTGATTGCCTTATTCATGCAAAATTTTCAGTCACAAATAGCTATTCTAAAAATGTCTTTTAAATGGAATAAGCACATGTGCAAGGGCCTTAAGCTAAATTTTCTGTTACCACAATGTGTATTACGTTTTACGCTTTACGTTTGTTGGATTCATTTTCAGTGTTATTTGTCTACAACCTTGAACATACATATTTATTCAACTAGAAAAATAGAGAACTTCTGCCTTCGTTCAGTTTCGTTCACTTTTACTTTCGATGAAAAGAGACAGAGAGTAAAAGTGAATTGACGTGAACATTTGTTTCATAAATCTGATTAATGTCAAATTAAACTTTAAGCTCACTCCATAAGGTACCCTAAATAAATATATGTACAATACTTCATATTATTTTTTGTCTCAGGAAATCCAGTTGACAAGCACTTGACAAACGCTTCCCATCGAAAACGAGTACCTACAGTTTTCATTTCCCTGAAAGACAACAAATTGTCTTGTTCAACTGTCATCGCTATTCGTTTAGACTTTCATTCACAATTATACCAACTATTATTGTGACTTTTCTTTCGATTACGGAATCTGATAAAAAAAAACAAAAAAATAGAAACAAACAAATAAAATGTAAAATGCGTTTCTCCACGATAAAAGTAAAATTACAAAAAAATAAAACGTGCACGATTCAACTTTGTATATTTAACTACTATTGTAATAATAATGCTATAAGAATCGTAGATACAAAAGATTACAATGTACTCGTAGTTGGTAGGTACCCTAAAGTCAGCTTTGGGTTAAGGCTTGTTTTCAACCAACATCCATATGCACGCTCCCAGATAGTTAAGGTACCACACACACTTCTCTTCTTCGTCGTCGTCGCGAATGCATCTGATGGAATGGAATAATATGGCAAAAAAAGTGCGCATGCAAAACCGATTCACAAAACGTTTTCAACTTTGATCCGCGACCATATATACTCCGCCGAGCCGTTTAGATGGAAATCCAAAAACTGCGCCACTTATGTATGGACTATGGACCTATACCTGGCTGCTAACTATTTGCGCGAAACTTTTTTTCGCTGTTGGCTTGCGCAGAAGAAAGCACAGCACTCTCTCTTTTTATGGCCGATGACGATGATGCGATGTAGATTCATACGTGACGACGCGACGCGACGCTATACGATTCAAAGCGAAAACAACGAGATCTTTGGCTGGCAAAAGACCTTCTCGCTTCTCGCAATTGTTTGGCCATCATCTAATAAAAAATCATCCGAGGCTACACACGGATTCTCCAAGCGGCCGCAGCCTCAGCCGCGCCGATGACGATGACGACAATCGACCTCATGCCGTGAACTCCCAAGAGTCATAGGTATGATAGGAACCTACTCACATTCAAATTTTCACTAATCTCAATCCTCAAGCTATCTACGCTGCAGTGCCAATGCTGGTGCTCCATGATAAATCGTGTGCATACCGAAAAGTGCTCTCGTAGAAAAAACATAAGCCCATTCGAAGTGATGGCAGGCTTGAAAGTCCAAGGAAGTCGCGTCTTTGGGGCTGCTGATGATGGTTGGTCATAGAAATGCGACCATCTGTTTGTGCGTTGCGCGCTCTGGCTGAAGCGAAGCGAATTATGAAACAGATCTTGTTTGGTTTAGAGATATGAGAGCAGTGGTCGTCATGAATCTTCGAATATTGCACTTTGCCTGACATTTGGACAGGCCAACATCGCGGATTGTGACAATTTGCAATGTAATTAAATTCAAACTCACTGAAGTCCAGCGCAGAGCAGCACAACGACAACGACTGCAAGGTCCAGATGTTCACTTGCAGTTGTGCTTTACAGCTGTAGTTGGGCTTGCGGAATTTCACCAACTCTGAAGTCACATTTTTTCAAAAAAGAATTCAGATTATTAGTCAGATTATGGGGTCCCTCAGGGCAGTCATGTAGGGCCACTTCTCTTTATATAAGTTTTATGAAATGTTTCAGGGTTTGTGTACGCACTATCTAGCACGCTGTATAGCACTTATATCATCTTAAATGCAGTTGGAAAAGTTCACTGACTTATTCATATGTCATTTACCATAATAATAGTTATGCTCAGTTTCGTTAACTTTTACATTATCCAAGCAATAGCTCCGATTTGAACGTAAATGTCAAATTTGAAACCCGTTACTGAACGCAGATATTGTGATGTATTACAATCTGTGCCGTTTTTTAAACGTAACATTTGACAGATGCCTCATTTAAGTTAACGAGTTTTCGTTAAGTTTTGACATTTGCTGTTTTAGTGAAGCCAATAAATCTAATTAAGTTTATGTGATTATTTTGAAGTGTTGGACCGAAAGGAAATGTCATCAAGCCACCATGACCATCACCTGCAATTCGTTACCATACATGTTGCCATGTGAACCAAATGTGGACATCCGTTTCCAGTGTAATGTCATGATCGAAATACAATGTCTCTTGTATAGTTCACTGATCGATCCTACACAGTTAATTTTAATTAAATATAAAAATGTGAAATTCGTCTTGAAGTATAAAAATGAAAATTGGAAAATTGAAAAAAAACTCTGATAACGGAAATGGAAATTAAAATTTTCATTCTCAATTTACAGCTTTACCGGACTATATCGTATCGGGCGGATTCATCTTTCACAGTCCGTCAGCATCAGTCGACTCAACTACGTGGGACGATAGGGGGGAATCAGAAAGTGTGGCCAGCATAGTTGGGGGGTCTGGTAGCTCTCATGATGATGGGATGCGGTGTCCATCGAGGAATCTAAGACTTTTCCCCTTTTACCACTTGCAACTCTGAAGCTTCTCCACACTTAAGTGGAATGAGTTTGTGCGCACTCTCATAGAGATGATGACGCCAACGACAGACCATTCGACCGACGACGGACGACGCGACGGACGGCAGGAGTGCCTCTCTCTCTCTTGTAAGATAACAGACAGGAAACATATCCACTGACTGAGGCATTTTCATTTCGTTTCGGGTGAAATTAATGAAAGTCATTTGCAGACAGACAGACAAAAAGGACAGAAACGATGGACAGACAACATCAGACAAGCGCAGCGGCGAGAATAGGACCATTGGAGAGCGGCGGACGATTGGAAAACCAGACGAACGGGGGAGCCGACAAATCCCAATTGCAAATGATATCGTAATTTTAGTAAGAAAAAAAAAAAAAACAAACACTCATCCCAAACGCCATCATATGCGTCCAGCTCTTCATGCGCTCTGTCGAGTGCGGTGCAGCCAGCTCCAGCTCCATCAGCGCAGCGCCAGCGCACCGAAACGCTAGTGAAAGTGTGAATTGGTTTTGTGCCGGTTGAACACATCACCACACAGAGGGAGATACTTCTTGTAATCTTCAACCTCGATGGTGGCAATGGGAATGGTGATGGTGATGGTGGCGTGTGATTTTGCGTTTGGACTTTTTGACCAACTGGCAACTATACGAGTATATGAGATTTTCCCAAAGGGGTGGGAGTGGGAGTGCTCCGTACTCCGTACTCCGGACTCTGTGGACCGTTCGTCTGGGGCTCTGGATTTGGCTGTGGTTTCTTGTTGTTGGCTCTCTCTAGAGAGATGGAAACTCTGATAAGCTGTGACGTGAAGAAATGTAGCCGCACCACAAACAGCATGTTGTTTTGTTGGCGCAATATTTTGACTACTTCTGCTAATTGGCGGAAAATGTTTGTCACAGATTAGATACTTTTTGTACTTAACTTCATATATACATATAAATAAATATATACTTAAGTATGAATACGGACATCAAACGAAGTCCGAAATGTAAAGTGATATCAGTGTTTAAACTCATACCAAATTGGATGCAGGGGAAAGTTGTGTGTTTTGCGCAAACAAATCTTAAGATCTTAATAGGTTTGAGTAGTTTATTATGCCGAGACTCATGGAATAATTAATTATCATAAATTTACCAAGGGGATGGACATTTTGACGTAAGCGACAGGATACATTTTGCGCAAATACAAAAAATTTTATCATTTGAAATGGAACTGTGGTTGCGTTGCGACTCGGGAGTGTGATTCTTACATCATACCAAGTTTTAAGTCATACAAAACTCATTTTTATTTTTTGTAAGCTTGATTGGATGGGAATTTTGAGCCTTACCTAATTGCGGCTCCAAAAAAATAGTGATAGTAGCCCATTTTGTGCCTTGAACTCTTCTTAGTCCATTGACATTTCAAAGATTTAAGCCATGTTCGATGATCGATCAAACCCATATCGACAAGTGTTCAATGTCCAAATCCCTGTGTGAACAAAATTGCTATGGCATGTATTTAATTAATAAAAAACTGAATTAAAAATGTGGGTACACCTCACCGACAAACAAAGTTTCAATTAATGTGGGTGTTAAAAACATCTTATGAGCTTGCATCGAAAAACTTATGCAACTCATGCAGATGCAGTCATAAAGACCATGAGTTTAAATGAGATGTTAACACCTTCGTTATGCTGTCAAACTGCAATCTGTGCAATCATTTTAAATCTTTTGAACTGGTGGACTGGTGGATGGAAGTTTTTTTTGGTAGGTATAGAAGTTACTACCTACTTTATGATGATGAAAAGTTTTGCGCAGTTTTGTGAGATTGAAAAACACTTTTATGGATGACTTGAAGATTGAAAGACGTAAATGGGGTTTAAACTGATTTATGCATATACCATAATTATATTATTCAAAAAAGGTTACACAGCTGGGGGCTGTTCTTATCTGCTGTTCAACCTTTAATATTTCTAATAATTCAAAGATGTAGAACACTAAACCATTTTGTATTGAATTAGACTCGTAAGGTCGTAAGCTTCTGTGGTTGATTTTTAAAAGAGCACGAATTTCAAACAAGAAACTTCGAGCTCCTAATTCGACATCCCTGTTCTATTCACAAACGTCAAAGGTCAAACTGAAAATGGAGAAAAATTATTGGCGCTGTTCAATATGTCACTCGAGTGTATAATTGAGCTATAGTTGAACTTCTAAACCATCACTGACATTTACTGACAGACAGTTTTGGACAATTGGAAAAAAACCAAAACCTAACAAAAGATATCTCCGGTAAATATTTTTGTAGTATACACACTTTAAGGAGTTACTTTGAATTCTGTACCCCTGTACTTGCGTTTATTTCACAAGTGTCAAAGAAGAAATGACAGCTGTCACCATTTGTACAAATTATTATGATGCAGAACGTTTGTCTTCAAGTTTTTAGTGCTTTTGAATTCAATATTTGTATCAGATGGTAAATAGGTCCTGGTCAAGCGGAAAATCCTTTTCACGTGCACTTTTTTGACGTTTAAAATATCGTAAAATTTTTTGAATCGAGTGACATTCCAAATTGACTCGCCTACTCAAAAAATGTAACAAACTTCAAGCATTGTTCAAACTTAAAACAAAGTCGATTTTGGTGCAAACTTAAATTTAACAGTTAATGCGGACGCAGCTTTAGTTTCACTTACAAGCTTGTGACAAGACATATTTCATCTTGAGAATTCATTCAATTATTTCAAAGAAATAATTGGGAAATACATTTTTTAAGAACAGAAACCGTTAGTAGGTACTAATTATATTTATTTGTGGACTTCAGCTTCTGCCATTTGCACTGCCACAATGTCCTGGAACTTGGGAACTTGACTCTTCGTGTCCAGTTGCCATTTAAAAATGTTAAAATTCCAACTTTCAAGTTGACAGCACTTCATTAAGTTATGCAACCTCAATATACCTAAATGAACAACGAAATAATAAAATATTTGCTTTGAGATAATCCGTTTACTGATGCGTGGTCTTGGTCCTGGTCCATTGGAGTCCATCCCTTTCTCTCTCCTTGGGGGTTATCTTCATCTTATTATGGTTCTCAAAGTCTTTTGCTGCTAATGACCAGATGTATTTGCCTCCTCCGCAGGATTTTTTTTTTCTTGACTTCTTTTTGTTTTGAAAATTGGGGAAGAATTTAAGGCATGTCAATTGTTTGGGCAAACAACAGGAGCCAGGCATATCTTTGGCGGTTTAGGACCAGTGCATCGCAGCGATTCTTGACAGAAAGACTCACCATCAGAAGAAGCGCGGTGGTGGAACGGAGACGGGTAGATAGGTACATTTAGCAAACAGTCGGCACGTTGATATTCGGTTCGGTGGATGTTTCCAAAATAATCACACAGAAAAAATAATCAAAAAAAAAAAAAACATTGAATCACCGAAATACGGGGCCAAAGGACCACGGTACATTACCCTCCTACGTTACGTGTATAGAGACTGGCAATGGCATCAGGGTCCAGCGATATTTGTATTGTGCTGCGTTATTATTTGTTAATGCAACCTGTGTTAGGCCACTAAATCGTTTGTAGTTTTACCGCCTGACAACGCACTCTGCAGGAGCAATATACCCGACCCGAACCGATACCCCAAGCCCAAGCCCAGGCCAAGGCGGTATACACAGGTGAGCATCATCATCAGCCAGCAGTCTATAAGGCCATAAGGATGTGAAAGAAAACATCACCAACATCCCATCTCAATTCCAATTGTTGGTTGTTTTGTTGGATGGCAGCGGCCGGCAGTGGGAGCGGGAGGAGCAACAACCGACCGCGACGCTATACGACAACAACGAAGACGTAAATGACGCAACGGAGATGACGAGGAAAATTAGGATCGGTGTACATTGAAGATGATTGCTTTTGATTTTTATATATGGAGATGGATATTTTCGGGATTACGCGCGCAATTGCGGTTGATTTCCTGTCGAGATCGAGATGGGATGAAGAGTTTCGGGTCGGTTCTCGGTTTTTGTCCTCCTAAGCGATGCGATACGATGCGATGATGGCTTCAGTTGTTATGTTGAAAGGATATATCATAGCCAAGCGATCCCGCTTTGAAAGGAGAATCAAAAAATAACCTAAAAATCAAAAACAAAAAAAAAAGAGGAACCTTTCATTGAGTTTGCGGGGAATGGTTAAATTGTTGGTGCAATTATGGAGAGATAATTGGTTTGGTGGTTTGAGAATACATCACCAGGGAATTGAATTTCATTTTAATTTCGTTTTTTTTTTTTTTGATTTTGATTTTATATGTTCAATGTTCATGTTCCTACCTTGATGTACCCATATGAGTATGATCTCTATTAACCGGCTGCCAAGTCCCAGACGACCGACCGACTGGAACTGACTACAATGTTCGACCATCAAGGTCAAGGGTAGACTTACATACCTACATTTTTATTGAATAGCTCTTTTATTTATTTATATAAACTCCCATGTCCCATGGGAATCTTTCGACAACTTAACAGAACAAAAAAAATTAATTTAAATTTAAAATTGAAGTTTGAGTCGAGTTGAGTTTTGCACAGCAGTCAGTTGGCCTGGCGCGGAGCGGTGGCGGCAAAGTTCAAAGTAAGTTAACTCTGTTTCTCAGACGAATTGTCCAAACTGATTGATTGTGTGGGCCAGCAAGAGTATAAGAGTCGTATCCAGTGTTGTTTTGTGATGAAAGTGGGTCAGGTTAGTTTTTTTTTGCCTGAAGAAGAGTGTGCGAGACTGATATAATTAACGCCACAAATTAAATGATATTTATAACAGATAATTGGTCAAGTCAAAATTATTTAACTATTTAGAAATCAGAGCAGTGAAAGACATAAAATTACATAGGCAGACAAATTTAGATTGAAAAACTTTCGATTTCTTAAAGGCAGAGTTGAGAAATGTTTTGCCTAAGGAGGCTTAGTTTTGCAAAGAGAAATTAGGCATACTTAGTTTAAGTCCTAAGCTAGATTTGGTACATTATTTTTGTCTTTTGAATAACCTTTTAGATAGTAAACCTAATAAACAACTTGAATCCAAAGTTTGATGTTGAAAAAAACATTCATTAAGCACAGCCTTATTTATTTTCAAGATCTTTGAAATCGCTTTGAACGAAATCTTAAATTTCTTATCCCACATCAGATTTTTAAGAGATGCCACAAGGAAGTCACTTTGGTCCTATTCTTTTAATATTTTACATCAATTTCTTAACGAATTCAACAGAGTCATAATATCCATTGATGATGATTTGCTAGCGACCTAAGAAGACCTAATAAGTTAAAATTAACTTGAATTTTAGCTTCTGTCAAAAAATAGACATTAATGTGTCAGAAGACTTAAAAAAAAATATGGTTTCCCTGAAAAAAAAAACAAAAAACTGAAAAATATTTAACGAGATTTTTGAGACATTAAATTAAATTCCAGTATAGCCAGAAAAAATTGCAACGTGAGTTGTAAGCTTAACATTAAGTTTACAAAACTTATGACAGAATAAAGATTTTATTTTTTTATAAACGTCAAACAAAAAAAAAATTAAATACTAAACTAACAGAAATTTTTTTTTATAAAAGTAACGTCAAACTAAAATAAAGAAGAATGACATTCTCTTTTTGATGGCAGTTTCAACTATAAGTGCTGCCAAATTTGTGTTGAATTGGAAGTGTATCTACTAAATTTTGTGACGAATGACAGCTTATTTTTTGAAGAAAGTTCTTTGTTTGGTTAAATTAAGATTTTGTTAAATAAATGCAAGTGTTTGTCTGTCAATCTTTGACAACAAGAAAGAATGAGTTGGTTGCTTGTAAACTTATTTAAATGTAATCTAAACGGAGTGATATTGGCATCACTGTTTCCCCAATTTTCGTTTAACCAATTTGTATGTTATGTCTGTTAATCCCCATTTACATGGAGAAACTATTTGATATAGAATTGTTTGACGTTTAACAGAACTACAGAAGTTCTCTTTATAGTGAAAGGGCCAACTATAATAGACTTAACCAAACTTAAGCGAGCGAGCCAACACACTGTTTTATATATCACTAACCATTATAGACGTTCTACTCAGATTCGTTAAATTTCGTTAACTTTTGCGAAATTAAGCAAAAGCCATTGGATTGGTGCGAACTTACGTAAATGCCAAATTTGAATGGCATTTCAACTCAACGCATGTTTACATGTTAGCTATTATTAAAGAACATTTGTTTAAGTAATACATCATGGTTACTTTATGTTTTAACGATAACTTTCGGAAACTTTTCGTTCGGTTTTGACATTAGTTTAAGCTCGGTTAAGTCTTAATAGTTAGAGTGAGAGAGTAAATCTTAAAAAATTCAATCTCCAATTATTTCTCGCTTACACATTGAAAGTTATTAAGAACTTAGTAGTGTGTTAGGGGTATAAATGTCAAATTCGAAAATGGTGACATTCTTGAATGTGCTCGCTTGGAAACAGTTCGTTTATGAAGGGCGCGTTCAACAATTTGGCGAAACAAAATTATTTCAGTTCATTCAATTGGTCCCCATTGGGGCGACTTATTTTGACGTTCTTCAATTTCATTTTTTTTCCTTTTATTTGTTGAAAAGAGAAAGAAAAGTGACAAGCATTTGTTTTTTGGACGATACGTCAAAATAAGTTGTTTCCAAAGAAAATGCCAAATGTTAAACTCGAAATCAGCAATTTGTGTCTCATGTGCAAGGGACTTAAACTTTCTCAAATGACCTATTTAAGTTCCAAAAAGATATCGTTTCTTTAAAAGCTTGTTTCAGGATGATTTCTGAAATGAAAATCTTATCAAACAAATCGGTAACCCAAAATTTAATATTCTACTGATTTTATCACTTTATTCAAATAACACTCCTGATTCCATTCACACTCCCGCAAAACAACGAATTCATTCTCTGATGATGATGCCCTATGTTGGCAATTTCCCAGTGTACCGCTATACCCGCCGAGCATAGGTACCTGACTATGCACTTAGAATAATGGATTTAATTACTATCACTTCACCCAACAACCAACAACATGTGAGCAGTCCATCCAGCATAGAAATAGCAAACAATCGAATATCCCCACCAAACTATATCCACCTTTACTCCTTCCTCGGTGTATCTAGTCCGGAGCTATAGATTCAGAGAGTTAACCGAATCCATGTTCCACTTCTGTCTTCCTAAAGTAACAAATTCGATCGCCATTTGGTCCGCCATCATCGGCTCTAGAAGGAACCCGGGCTCGAGCAAATCTAATGCTTTGTTTATTCAAGTTCCTCGAACATCATCATATGGGTACACAAAAAACACAAAGTTCCACTTCTGATCCCGGATTCCCTCTTTCATCATGAAGGTATCTCTTCTTCACACGTGTGTACGTACAATTTCTTGAGTGGCTTGAGAAGCTCTTAAATATATTATCCATTTTGGTAATGGACCTCGAGATGAGACTTAACACGGAAGAGCCTTGCATCATATCATCATCAAAAGAAGCTAATACAAAAGACCAGAGTCTATCGCCACGACTATATAGACACATCCTCAGCCACAGCCTCAGCATTGGCTATAAGGCTTCAGGAACACGGCTACGGCTCAAGCCACAGAGCCGACCAAAGAAGACAGGTATTAATGTAAAAGTTCATTATTTGATGTCTTTATACGTAATAATTTGCGACTTTCATGAGATGTGTATGCACACACCACACAGCCCGTCAGGAGCGCAATTCATCTTTGAACCATGTCCATGGCTTGGATAGCCCCGCGTGCAATGCATCATCGCATTGCAGAGTGGTGCAGCGAGGTGGCGGGCATGGAAGACACTCGCAGGAATATTTTCACTCTTCGTCATGCGAGCGAGCGCGGTGCCCAGAAGATTCACTTTTCCCCTATTTTCAATGGAAAAGGGAATTCTAGGTTGTTTCTTTTTTTTTTTGGTTGGTCTTGGTATTGAAATGGAACCCGCGTCGTCGTCGTCCGTCGGTGTCGGTCAATTCTAGCTGTGGGTCCAATGGGATAGGAGAGGAACGTTTCTGGTTCTTCTTCTTGTTCTTGTCTCTATGGCCACTAGGGCCATTAGTTTTGTTGCGGTCAATAAATCCAATCCATTGGCTATGGGGCTTTAGAGGATATTGAAATTCTTTTTTGGTCCAAAGGGTCTTGGGCTCTATGCCGTGCGGCATTTGTGTTGATATAAGCAACCAAGCCGCTGAAGACGACGACCGACAACGACGACGACGACGACGAGGAGATTATGGTGGAAAATACTTTGGACGCATGTGAGTGCCCGAGGGGAGTGCTTGGTGCGCATACACATTACACTTTGCACAATGGCACCCGATCACACTTCTTCTCGAGGATGATATTAGCTCGAGACTTCACTCTATACTGCAGCGTCAGACACCAGCGAGACACTGAACTGCGAGGCGAGTGCCATCAGCGGATCCTTTTCCCTTTTGTCTGAGCTGAGGGGCTGCATCATTGCTTTTCATTTCGATTTTATTACTATTATTAGGAGATCTAAAGTGCTAATTGATAGAGCCTTTCAGGGTCTCTATCACAAGGGTATTTGTAACATTATTACGTGTGAAGTCGATGTGTTGATCCTTGTCCTTAAGTGCGTGCATCATTTCCAAGTCGCAGTCGAAGTCAAAGTCGAAGACGATGCGCAGACGCATCAGCTCACAAGAATCGATTACATTTAAATAAAGTGGAAAATCAATTTGATTTTTTAAGATTCTTATCGATGTTTGATGTTTGTTCAATCGCAAGTTGTTGATAAGACGAGTGTTTGTTTTGTCTGAAGTCTGCATCAGACATACGAGTAGTATTGGATTGGTATGTGAGACGTTATTGAGAGTCTCATGACGGCTACCTGAAGAAAAATTTAAATTTTAAAAGCCAGGAAGCATACCTGAAGACGATGATGATTGCACTCAGAAATGGGTAGAGATCAAGAAATTGTTAAAATGATTTCTCAAGAAATTGAACATGAATAAATTATAGGTTAACGAATTTTCCAATAAAACAGAGAATAGAGGAATGCATCCAATTTTAAATTTCAAAAAATGGTTTCTGTAAAAATTCCACCATTCCATTAAGAACGTGTTAATTGAAAAATTTTAAGACACGTTTTCGACCTGGAGTTCTATTGCGATGTTTTTCGATATTACAAATGCCTTCAAAGTTTACCGTAGAAGTCAGATCTTAGTTCGCACACCCGACCCCTTCAAAACAAAACCTCACATTTCAAGTACCTAAATAAACCATAAATCGTTATTTTAAACCTTGTCTAACTTTAGACAGCTGTTCAATATCAAATTGTTATAAATTATATTATTTGTTATTGTTGTCTCGGTTGCCTTTGAACACCGGACTCATTTTTATCCGTAAACCTTGACTAAGTTGACAATTTATTTAATTTATTATTTATTTTATATTTACAATTTATCTATGACTATTTAAATAGTGGTTAAGTAGACAAGCATCAAGTGCACAAACAAATGCGAATTATTTATGATCATTTAATTAATTTCTGCACAAGAAAAATCCAGTCGAAGCATTGAATTTAATTTGATTTAAGATCGATCTTAAAAGATTGATCTTTCAGTGTGTCGATTCAGTTCTAGTTCAAAGTGACGTTTCCAATGACGTTTACTTCAATTGACTTGCGTAGGCTTCGATTTTGCGAAATCTAGGTTTAAAAAATTCCAAAAAATAACCAACCTCACTAATTTTTTTCCACAAATTCAAAAACTAAGGTAAAACAACTTTTGCAAACAATAAAGTGCGTGGTGGTTCTTCCGATATCCATTAAACTGTAAAGTGTGCGATTTTAATCTGCGCACTAAGAAATTTTCTTTCAGCAACTTTTATTTAACGAATAAATCTAACGAACATAATAGTCAGTTGCAGTCGGTGCGAGTTAACACAAAAATAAAACACACCCGTCATCACATTCACACAAAACCCAACAACCAGAGGGCGCGCGCGCTGTAGTCCTAAAGCTGCACTCACATACGGAGTATGATTATCAATCGTAGACATTTCGTTCCATTGCGAGAGTGAGACTATAGTAGATGCATGCGATCGACAATATTACGACAATAATACCACCACAATGTAAATGTGACTGACAGCTCGATTTCATTGCCAGCATTTACTGTCAAATATTGCAATTTGTTGGGTACTTTACGCCAGATCGCTGATCGCAGATCGCTGATCCCACAACCGCCGCCGCCGCGGCTGCAGTCAGAGTCATAGCCACAGCCACCCACATCCTAACCATGATCGTAATTACAATATTAGGTTGATGGTTGCGTTGTCGAATAAATTTGATGTTTTGATTGTTTTGTTTGGCAACATGTAGCTATGGTAATTCGGGTCTTCAGGTACATGTTTGGGTAATAATTACAAAATGACTGACAGGGCAAAAAAAAACAAGGCGAAAATAAAATCACCATCAGAATCCAGAGCACAGAATCTGTCATTACAGTGTTCCCAGTCGGTGGCTAGGCGGTGTGGTTGGAGAGGGAGGAAGAGGTGGGGGTATATTTGATGTTGATGTTGATCTCTTGTGGTGGTGCTGGACAGACAGGCTTTCGACAGAAGAGTTATTGGAGTTCTTCTACCACATGTCGTTCCAAGTCGCTGTTATTCCTCCCCAAACCCCAACGCCCAGCTCCGAGCCAAACTATGTCTATGCGTTCTGTCTGCGTCTGCGTCTTCATCGCCATCACCATCACCATCACTTCATCGGCATCCTCGTCGTCGGTCGTTGTCGTCGTCACTCAACTCAAGTCAAGTTGAAGTCTGTTTGCTGTTTTTGGTGATTATTGACAAAAGTGCGTGGTTGGCATCTCTAGTATCGCAGTTGTCGTCATCTCATAACGTTGCTGTCGTCGAAGACGTCGTCTTTGTCGTTTGCCTTGTCGTTGTCGTTGTCGTCTTCGTCGTCAGAGTTAGCTCAACCGATCAGTGATCGCTGCTGCGATGACGACCTTTTCAACATTCGATCGATCTATGGCAGCATCCCCACATTTGGCCATTTGGGCGGAGGATACGATATTCTCGCTGCGATGATGCTCTGTGCCTGTGCCTAGGTTTGAGCCTGTGCCTATGCGGTGCGATGCCGAAGCCGATGTCTTGACGGAGTTATTCCCGAACATGATTTGCCTGGAAATTAACAAACGAAACCGATCCGTTCGCCATCGATGGATCTCAGATGTTGTGCGCACTGTTAACGTTGAGGACGCGGCCGGTTGGCTGAGTGCGTTTGGTTTCGCAGAACGTTCTCAACCGCAGATGCCGCTGTCCCGGTCGCTGCCGCTGCGCTGGCTGCTTGTGTAACTAGTCCCCATGTGGGAGCCGTATAGACATAGGCACCCAACGTTCTACATATAGGCTCTTTGGGCTGTGGCCAGGCCCGTGTTTGGGATTCCACCTCCGCTGTTGCAGCCGCGGACGGCTGCTTCGGGAAATTGCCAGATGAATTATTGCTGGCATTTGTTCCGTTGACAGTAAATATGGAAAATAGAGGATATTCAATAGTTATTGCTTGTAATTTATTTCGGTGTGTGTGCACAGAGTGTGCGGTGTAATGTTCTTCTCTTCGTCTTTGCGCAGATGCAGCGGCAGCAGCAGCGGCTGCAGTGGTGGAGCGTTTGCTTTAGCTCGTTCATGGTTGATGGGCTCATGGCTATCAGCTTGCAGCGCTCTTCCTCTAGGCTCTCGGTCTCCGCTCTTCAGCTTGTGCTGTATGGGATGTTGTATATTCGGATAAAATGTGGAGTAAAAGTTATGTTGTGCGCGCGTTTGGCGGGATGAAGCTTTGAAATTTGAAAATAAAATAAAAAAAAAAAATAATAAATAGAAAATTGTGTATTGGTTGTTGTTAATATTCTTGTCCAATGGAACTCGTATAGTTTTTTGTTTGACTGATATTGTGGGCGTATTTGGTAGACATTGAGGAAATATAATATTTGAAATGTTAAATTACTTTGTTTTGTTTGTTCTTTTTTTTTGTGTTGTGTCTCTGCACAAAATTAAACAGGATTTGAAGACATTTGAAAATGTTGTAGGTACTTACTACATATATTGAAGAATTGAAGAGAAAGAGTTGTACAAAGAATTAAACATCAAAACGTTTCTATATATACATTCTGGAAAGGTATAACATGATGTTGTAGTGGTATAGTGTTCTTCCGTTGAGGGCAGGGTTTAGTGACCACTTGAAAGAAAATAAGTACACATTAAAAAAAGGGCAAAATCTGTCTAATCATACCTAATTTTTTATTTAGACTTCAAGCAACTTTCGAAAATACCAAAGTATCCATTTCTAATCTGTGGTAAGTTCATCCCTGGAATATTAACTAAAAATGCATGAATATCAAATAGATTACTAAAAATATGAATGATTTCCATAGCCTAGATTATCTCCTTACCACTTTTTTAAATGGTCTAATAGTTTCGGTAGTCTAGATGGTCTAATAAGTTGAATGAGCTAATAGTTTCAGGTAATCTTATAATCTACACCGAGACAAGTAGTGAACATGATGTAACAGCCTGAAATTTAAAAATTCCGATTGAGCTAGATGGTCTAAAAGTCTAATGAGTCAATAATCGAGATGGTCTAATAGTCGGGGTGGCCTAATATTTTTTTTAATCGTTTTAGTGATCATATGGTCAAATAAACTTGGGTGTCTAATACCAAGAATGGTCTCACAGTTTAGATGGTCTAAAATTACTATTTATAGGTTTAGACAATTCAATTGGTCTGCAAATTAGATTTACAATGCATATGATGATAGTCAAGACAGTATACAGTTTTTAGTACTGAGAAGTTAAGATGGTCTTATAGTCCACTGATCTCTCAAAGATGCATAGATGGTCTAAGATTCATGTAGTCCAAATGGTATAAAATTACTTAATAGTCTAGTTTGTAAAGACTTAATGTCATTAAGATGTCATTGAGATGGTCTTAATTACCTCGTATGCCATACAAATATATTTCACATTTTGATAGTGTTTAGATGGTATAAAATGTATGTTCAAGATGGTGTAAATGGTCTAATTTTTCTGTAGGATAGAATCTAGAATACATATGATGTATACAGAAATCTAGATATGTATGTATTCAAAAACCCATAAAGTGCTTATATTTTTCCAATCGTCAACTCTAAATGGTATAAAAATAATAAATAAAAATAAAATGGAGAAGGTGCTCTTGGATAGTTGGATAGCTGAGTTAGTTCTAAATCCTAGTAGCAGAAATGGTCTAAAAACCTTTAAGAGTCTAATGAACTCAATGATTTTATTGTGTTGTCAAGAATGGTCTAAATGTCTAGATGATTTTTATACGTCAGATTCCATAGATAATGTTGATGGTCTAAAATTTAGATTGCAAATATTAAAGTGGATCTTATGGATCCATCTGAAAAGTTCTTAAAAAGTCTACCATGTCCACGTGGTCTATTCCTAGTTGGTCTAAAAATGTCTCCAATAATCCTCTCTGTTCCCCCATCACTATCAAATTAAACTATCAACAACTTTTTTCCTACCAACCAAACGGCAATGACGTATATTTCTTCTTCGTTGAGTTATAGGCCTTTTCATCTTATTTCCCAGAAGAGTCTTCTCCATCTTCTCCCAACCCTGGATGATGGCAACAAATAATAATCTGTCAACCAAATGATTTAAATCAAAACCACGTTCTTATTACCAATGACATTTACTCCTTTGATCATTAAATCTTGATCATCAAAAATAATACAGACAAAAAAAAAAGAAAGAAAGAAAAAATACTCGTAACCCACAGCGCTGTATATTTTAATCCTCTGCCTGCCTGCCTTGACTTATGGCTAATCCCTTTCCAATGTTCACAGAATCGCTCGCGCTACAAACCGCTCCAATGGCCACTTCTGCTGATGGTGATGGCTGTTGCTGCTGCTGCTGCGGCCGCTGAGCTGGCTGCTGCTGTCAGTGGTGGTGGTGGCTTAAATCGAATTAGTTTTTGTCCTATAATACAAATACCGTCAGATTGCGATACAATGTTGCAGAGGTTTTTGTTTTTTTTATTAACCGATGTCATCCTGCCAATGTACGTCAGCGTGTTTCGCACTTTCATGATGAATGCAGAGCCCTCTGCTCGTGCGTCCGCCATCACCATCACCACCATCGTTGCGTTGCGTTGCGTCTCAACGTCCGTGGTGTGAACCGTACATAGTTTGGAGCACAAATACCATTTCTACCATATTCAGCCTCATTTGTGGGATTGTGTTTGATAACCCAGAGATGCAGCACAACAACAACAACAACGATTAAAAATCCAAAGCCTCCTGACTCTCGGTGTCGGTCGGGACCAGGACCGGGATCGGGATCGGGACAGGGACCGACATATATTTCGTCGTAGGATGTCTACCGATACTATAGGAGTATTCTGCCTCAACGACGGGAGAAAAGTTGGTGGTTGAAATAGCCTTCGATTGGAGAAGTAGCCGGCACGGTGCTGATAGGCCGCAGGAGGCGACACAATTTTCCCTCGTCGCCGTCGTCGTCATCGTCGTCGTCAGCGATCAAGCGATCAGCGGTCAGCCTTCCCCATCAGCTGCTGCTAGATCCGTTCTCGTTGCGTTAATTTATTAATAACTGGTTGGGCATGTGTAGTTGTTGGGTCCGTATGACGAAGACGATGATGATGATCGTTTTGGCTAAGAGGCACCTCTTTGTGCGCAAGTCGTCGCGAAAACTGGGAGTGCTTGGGAGAAATGCGTAACGCGTTACCAATGGTTAGGTGTTGTCTGTCAGCGCTGTGGCCTGCCCGGCCCGGCGCGGCGCGGCACGGTGTGCACTGGAGAGCTCTCTTCCTATTTGGTGGCGTGGTTGTTGCGTTTTCATATACCCGTCGTCGTCGTCGCCGTACTCGTATTGGGTCGGACGCGGCTGCCGACTGGGAATCGCGAATGGCGGCAGCAGCAGCAGCGGACGCGTTGATGCGGACAGCCTTAGCCCAGCTGGTTACCTCTGGGGCTGGGGGAAATTAATTAAGTCCCTTGTTGTGGAAACGTTTTCATAAATAAATCAAAACTTGAATTCACAGCTAATTGTGTGTGAGTACTGTTTAATTTTAGAATTTTTCTTTCATTTTCGACGTCTTTTTTTGGTTTTTGGTTTTTTTATGTTTTTGTTTTTCGGGCGATCGTGCGGTTTGGTTTGGAGTCCCGATGATGACGATGATGATGTGGGGCTAAGGCTGATCAGTTCAGCTTAGAGTTCAGCTCCTAGCCACTGCCACAGTCAGCCAGCCAGCATGCCGTTAATTGTGTAGGAATTTGAAATGTTGTTGAAGCTACTCGTAGAGATGCTTCCTGTTCATTTATATATTGTCCGTGGTATGACGACGACGGACGACGACCATGATGATGATTATGATGATGATGATTTTATGGGAAATACATATCTCTATGGGGCTTAGGAGCTGAGAAGTTAAATGTTTGGTGTTTTAAGAGAGAGCTTATCAAAAGATCTGTAGTTATGAATTAAAATATGACTTAAGGAAGGTTATAAATGTTGATTAGAAGGAAATGAGCAAATATTGGTGATGAATGGTCTAGATAAGAAAATGTTCGAACTAGGAATGTTGGGAAAACAGATTTAGCTGCATTATGTGTTGCATGGTGACATCAAAAAAGAAGACGTGGGACAAGAAACTAGGGAAGAGTTCCTCAAGAACATTGTAATCCTTCAAAGGTTCTCATTCTGGACTCTGTTGTTACTAGCATGAAAAAGTCTTCTTCGTATTAATTATGTAGATCAAGATTTCGGTCTTCTAAGTCGAAATCTTGTTGTGGTCTATTTCAGTTTGACGACATTAAACGATAGCCCCTAACAGTGACATGTCCTATTTCTGGACTGACAATAAATAACGTTGACAGATGGATATCTTGCGATAGTATGTGTATCCTTAAAATGTTGTAAATACGTTTAAGACTAATTCATATTGTTGTCATTTGCCCTTAATTCAAAATCGATTTGAAATCGATTTCCGAACCAGTGAAATCAAAAAGCGCAATCAACAATCCACTTTAAAAATTGTTTGACGTCTATTCACCTCTATCACTGACAGTTCAATTGAAAATGGGTGCGTTCACTTACATTTCAGTAAACATACTACACAGAAATGACAATCGAATGTCGATAAAATCTAAACGTCAAAATATTTATCACCACTAAGACAACTATTTTGGCGTCTCATCATTCAATATTTAAACATCAAAATCGCCAAATATGAATAACGGTAAATGCGTGAAACTGTCATATCTTATTTTATGTATAAAAAAAACACTTTGGCTAGACTTTAGACGGTGTTCACATTTGGCTTTTTTGAGAACACTCATTTTGACACTTCATTATTTTTTTATCTCTACCACTCATTTGAAAAATATAAAAAAAATGACATTTATGACAGCTCAGTGGAAAATAGTTGAGTTCGCGTTTTGCGTTTATTTTCACTTTAGTATAGAATCGAATATAGATAAAATCTAAACGTCAACTTGGTCATATACCAAGTCCATGTGAGAATTGTGTTCACATCGCCACTTTTTAAAGACAACAATTTTGGCGTCTCATCATTTAATACTTAAACATCAAATGAGTCAACAGTGAATAACGGTAAATGCGAAAAACTGAGATCTGATTTTAGAAAAAAAAAACACTTTAGCTCGACTTTAGACGGTGTTCACATTTGGCTTTTTTGAGAATACTCATTTTGACACTTCATTATTTTTTCTCTCAACCACTCATTTAAAAAAAATAAAAATTGACATTTATGACAGCGCAGTTAAAGACAGTTGCGTTTGAGTTCACTTTCACTTTAGTATAGAATCGACTATTTAACGTAAATAAAATCTAAACGTCAAAATATTATCAAGTACATGTGAGAATTGTGTTCACCTGTCTGTAAAGACAACTATTTTGACGTCTTATCATTTAAAATTGTCAAATATGAATAACGGTAAATGTGAAAAACTGTCATTTCTCATTTTAGAAAAAAAAAACAATTTTGCTCGACTTTAGACGGTGTCATATGTCAAAATGGGTCGTCTTATAATAGTCCAATGTAAACAGTGCCTAAGAGGTCAAGTTACAAACCTGAAGTGTCACCTAAATTTATCGATCTTTTCAGGACAACAAGGGCCTGGAAAATCATAGGTTATTAACATAAAAAAAACTTTAGTATTTCAATGATAAATTTTGGCGTGTTGAAGGCAGCAAACAACAAATTGTTTAGTCATACGTCAAAGTGACAGATGTTATCATGGGTTGAATTTAGTTGCAAATGATATGTTTTTATTTGTGAACAAAACTGATAAAGTTGTTATTAGTGATCCTCTCCAATTTATTTATTAAAACGAACAGATGATCATATTCAAGTATTGATACATTTCCATTAAACTCCCGACTCCATCATCTTCTAAGCACATTAAGATGTCACAAAACTACATTCCAACAGTGTCGGGGAGAAAAATTTAAAAAATATTGATCAGGAATTCCATTGGAACAAACCGGAATGTCCAACATATGTGTCTTTTCTTCGAATGTGATTCCAAAGAAATCAAAAAAAAAAAAGTCAAAGAAAAAAGGCTCAACATCATGATGATGATCACTTCCACACGATATGCGATGGGCGATGCGATGCATGGTCGTGTGTCCTCAACGTTTTCGCATCAAGATTACCATCAGCATCACCAAACAAAAGAAGAAGAAAAAAAAAAATGTATTTTTTTTTTATGATAAAGAAGCTACATTTTTCGATGGTTGATTAGCTTACGGTGTTGACTAAATTCAGTTAACAGCTAAGTCATTATTAACCAAAAAATATAAAAAAAAAGAAGAAGAACAGCCGCGGTGGTCCACGATGGCCAACGAATGGTCAACGATGGTCCACGATAGTCCACGACAGTCAGCATCATCTTCATCTAAATCTTTTAGCTTGAAGTGAAGAAAATTCAAAACAATTCTTCTTTGATTTCGTTTTAACTTTTTTTTTTTTTGTAGTTTTAATCTAAAAGATATTTTTTTGGTGATTATTTACCTCACCGAGGTCTATTGAGACATTTTTTTTTTCTTCCAGCCCCAGCCTGAATCTGGAGTTGGTCAAATGTGGATTCTCTTCTATGTCCCCGATTAATTTATTGGTATATGTTGTTGCTGATGGTGTGGTGAGGTGAGCTGCAGTGCGGTGCGGTGGTTCGGTGTTGAAATTTGAGAATTTATTTAGGTTTTTTTGTTGTTGTGTTTCGTTTCATTTTTCCACCGATTTGGGGGATTTGTGCTCCCAAAAATGAAATAGAGGCAATAAATAAACGCCTAAGTGCTACAAGTTGTATGTAAAGTTGATTTAACGCTTGTTGATAATCATTAACATGGTAATTACTTTGGAAAAATGTTGTGTGTGTTTTTTTTTTGTTTGTTTGTTGTTGTTGTTGTTTTTGTATTGTGTTTTGTTGCTATTGTTCATATTTTGAATCTACGAGCTTGTTTTTTTTTTTTTTAGAATTTTAGTAAATTTATTGTCAACAAATTTTGATAAGAAGATTTCGGTTTCGTAGAAATAATATATGAAGACGGTTGTTTTTCTTTTTTTTGGAGATATATGAGAACGATGTGTAAAGTTTACAAGATCAAGTTTATTTTATTGCTTAAGCTGACGAAGATGGCAGTTACACGAAGACATGGCGGGTGTGATTTGAGAATCTTAGAAAATTAGTGAAAATAATTGCATTATTTGGATCATTTAAGTTTTTAAATTAAGTTCATCAACTGTTACATATTTGAAAAAAATTGCAAAAATTTTGTGATTTGATATAAAATCTAAGAAGTCAGAAATTTTATCCTTTGTTTGCAAAAAACTTACCTTGAAGCGTACTATTGGCAAGAAGAAAGACAAAAGAACTTTCTCTGTTAAAAACAAAATATCAGTTTGGTAACAGTTAAGGACAGGAATGTATACATTTGCTTAAATTCTTAGGTACAAATTCCCCCTTCCCCTCCAAGCACACCATAGCTTGATGTGCTCAGATGTATAAGAATCCCGTCAATATTTCTCTTCTCACCCCTCTTTGAAAAAAGCTGTGTTTTATTCATTGCTGGGTAGCTAGCGCAGCAAAATTTCCCTGGGTAAACAACAATTTGATTGTTGGCAAAAAAGAAGATATCAAAAATTAAGTCAGCAGTGAATAAAACACAACAACTATTTAAGATTGCTGTCAAAAAGAAGCCAGCAAAAATAATGACAGCTGTGCTGGCGTTAAATATAATGTCAGCAGTTAATAAAACACAACAACTATTGAAGTATACCTTTATAGTCCTAAAGCTTGATTTTTTGTTTCATTTCTTGGGTCCTGATAATCGCATGTCATGGTTAAGTCATTTCAACATGAGAAAAGTGAATTTTCATTTTATTTTTGACAGTAGGTGCTTGAAGATGTCATATTTGCTTTTTCTCCCTCCGAGAGGATATTTTGTTTCGTTGCGTGTGGAAAACGTCAAAAAATCCCAAGCAAATACATAGATTTCTCGTGTGAGAGGGGAGTAAATATTATAACAAACCAGAGTTTGACAGTTAGTTCTTTCTCAGTAGTAAAAATGTGACTATTACAATTTTAAAATTGTGTTTTTTTTTCATTTTCATGTCAAAAATAGGAAAGTCAAATTGAATTCTTTTTAAGACGTTTTTTCTTTTTAAGCTCAGAGCAGAGAACTGAGCTGTCAAAGAAAGATCTGTATTTCTTTTTCCTCAGATTGTGTTTCTTTTTTCAGTCTGAGCTAGATAGAACGAGCGAATAGAGTAAAACGATAAGCGCTGCTAGCTCACTTTTTTTCATAAGTGGTATGACAGAGACAGACTGCTTTTGGCAGTTCAGTCATCAGTGTGTTCCGTTAATATATCGGAAATCGGAGAGCTCTGATCAAACTCTGCTCAGTGCACTTCTCAGAGCTAAAAAAGAAAAACGTCTTTTGTGTGACACACTAGATGGTTAGAAATTAGTGGAACGAGATGCAATGAAAAGAAACGTCAAAATGAATTGCATCAAAATAGTTCAAAGTTAACATCCTCTTTGATTAGTTACTCTTATTTTTCTTCAATGTTTTAAAAGTCAATAACTTTTTCACAAGTCAAGATATTTGCAATGTAAAATGTTTGTTTTAAAAATAGAAGAAATTTGTTTTAAAATATCAAAAATATATGTATAAATACACCCCGTTAGAGAACGATACCCTGTTCTCCCCTTAATAGTGGAAAATCGGGTTTTTTAGTTTTTTGGAATCACGAAAAATTATTCATCTATTTTTGGTTAGAAAAATATTGCTCTATTATTTTGACAGTTGTCAAATTTGACTTTACTTACATTGAAGTTAATTTTTTCATATTTTAAAATGTCTTAAAGATATTAATTTTTGATTATTGTGTCTTTTAAACTTTAGAACGTACAACGATTCAAGCTTTCTCTATAATTTCATGCCAAAACAGTTAATTCTTGCATCAAATACAATTTTTTTTATTTTCAAAAAACTTTAAAAATAGAAACTATAATAAAAAAAATTCCGTTGAACATAAAAACAACACTAAGCCCCCCGAAACATGAGATTGAAAGTTTTGATTTTTGTGTGGTTGTTTTTGAATAAATTACCTTGTAACTTCCGCCCCCCTCTTTTTATGTATATCCATACACACACCTAATCTTACTTTTTTTTTAAGTCTTTGTCGTTTTGTCATTAAGATCATAAATAACATCACTCATATTTTCATCGCCATGAAGTTGTATCTATTGTGTTTTTTTGGAATGTATCTTTTGACTGGCTACTTCTTCAGTAGGCATTTATATTGTATCTATGTGATAGACTAAGACTTACAAAAATAGTTATATCAGCAACATTTATAATCATTAGCTTATAGAAAAAATATAAATTAAAACAAAAATCTTGACTTAAAGTAATAAATCTGTTAAATGTCACATTTTCATATTAAATTCTGAATCTATTAATAAAACAATAAATAATCCTCCATAAAAAAACCTACCTACATACTTCAGGTATTTTGATGATTAAATATTCTTCAACTTTTTATCGACAACATTATGGTTTTGAAGATACAAAAACAAAACTAGATTCACTTTCTGAATAATGAGACACAAAAAAACTACAACAACAACTAAATCCCGTCTCGTTAGAATATACGAAATAGAAAAACTTTAGCTGCACATCAATCTCTGACACAGAAATCTTTGGAAGATTGGAAAACTGTAAATCCAGCCAATTAGTCTCAGAAAACCGAGCCAAATCGCTGACATTGTATTCCACACGGAACTTCAACTTCTGCTTCTTCGTCCTTCGTCGTCGTGGTCGTCGTCATGGTCGTCTGATGATGTTTGGCTTATCCAAATCCGCCAGATATACATTTAGCAACATTGTGTGGACAAAGTTTAATTTGTTGCCAAAACTAGGAGAGTCTGGCAGGTAAGATCCAACAGTCAACCAAAATACAAAAAAAAAAAAATAAAACAATCTTCTTCGAGTTTCCAAGAATTCAATTCGCGCCATTCGTAGGAGACGACGACGACGATTCCTTTCCTCTCTGGTGCGGTATCAAAGTCGTCCGATCTTTCTGACATCACCACCAGCAGCAGCAGCTTGGAAGCGGTTATGGAACCCAGCAGCACCACCACCATACCACCACTTTTAGAGCCTTCAGCTCTCTGTGACTCGACTGGCCAAAACACATGTGGGACAGGGACCATGTGTACCACCTCTTGGCTTTGGCTTTGGTGGTGGCATAACTTCCAGAGCACTGTTATGATACACTCTCCTAGAGCAAAAGAAGCGAAACTCCTCACTTCACAATGAGACCCTAAATCATCACCATTCGCGCGAGTTTCCAAGCTCTGGATGAATACATATACTCGAACCTGTGTGTAGCCAAACTGCTTTTTTTATTCGGGCTTCAGGAATATACATACTATAGGTTAGGTAGATATACCTTCTTCCTACCACTTCTTTGTTTATACTCGTATAGTCCTCCTTCTTGTCTTTGGTGTTTGGATTTTGGGTGCTTGGAAATACCAGAACACCAGAGATTCATCCCAGAAACAAAAAAAAGAAGAAGACAACTCACAACAACACATCCCAAATAGCAATAAAAGAAAGAGGTTTCGTTTTTGTGTTTGTTGTTTTTGTAATAAAAAGGGAAACGAGGAAGACCCGATGACGATTATCATCATGCATCGGTTGTGGCTGCTAGAAGCCATCTCCTGTAGCTTGAGCTTGAGATTTAGCTCCAGAAAAAGACTGGCAGAAGATATTGGGAACAACAAGAAGAAGAAGAAGCTATTCTTGCGAATTGGTAGCCAAATTGTGTTATCTACAACAAAAGAAACTTGAACAGGGTGTTTCAGGTGGATTATTAAATCTAGAAGTCAATGGAACAATGATTCAAGAACCTTCAAATCGATGGATTTGTCACACAATGAATTGTAGTGAGTCGGGGGTTCAATAGTCTTCAGTGAGTCGGAGGATCAGAGAGTGATTTCAAGGAATTGGAAGTAGTTGATCAGTTACCTAGTCAATCAGTGAAACAGAAAATCACGGAAGTGAATGAGTGACATAGAGAATGGATGAGATCTTAAATCAGTGAGCCAGGGAATCAATAAGTTAGAAAATAAGGAAGGATCAATAGATCACTTCAAAAACTATTAGTGAGTTAGTGAATCAGTGAGTTAGTAAATTAAAAAGCTAGAGAAACATTAAGTGAAGTAATAATGGAATTGTTCAACTAATGAGTCAAATATGTAAGGAGTCAGTGCAGCATGTAATCAGAAGATCTGTCAATAAGATTTAAGATTTACAAAATCAGGAAGAAGTCATTAGATCAGTCAGTCAAAATATCAGTAATTCAGTTGTACACTGACTAGATGAATCAGTTGGGAAATCAGTAAGTCAGTGAATTAGAAAATCAAAAATTTCTATAGACTTTTGATTTAGAAAATAAGGAAGAAGTCGGTGGATCAGTCAATTAGTAGATTGGATAATCCTGAAGTTAGTGAATCAGTATCAGTGTGAATCAGAGAGTCAAGAAGTCAATGGATCAGTAAGTCACTGGCTCAGTAAAGCACTTGATCAGTACCTAAGTCAGTTGTGTAATGTTTCAATTTCGATGAATTAGTGATTCAGAAAATCAAGTGGTCAGTGGATCAGTTAGTGAGGGAATGATGGAATCAGTAAACTTCTGAGTCTGATATTAAAAGAGTCTGTACAGCATGCAATCAGTAGGTCTATCAATTAGTGGTGTTGAAAATCTGGAAGAAGACAGTAGATCAGTTAGTCAGTGGATCAGTAAGTCAGTAGTGTATTGAGTAGATGAATCAGTTGAGAAATCAGTAAATCGGTGAATCAGTCAACTAGAAAATCACAAAGTAAATAGATCAATAAGATATTGGCTCAGTGATTTAGTGAGTAATGATAAGTGGATCAGCTAGTGACTGAATTAAAAAATCAGCAAATCAACGAGTCAGAGAAATTGAAGGAGTCAGTGGACCAGGAAATCAGTCAACAAGTGATTTAGAAAATTAGAAAGAATTCAGTAAATCAGTCAGTCAGTAGATAAGTCAGTTAGTAGATTACTAAGTTGGATAGTCAGGAAATTAGTGAATCAGTGTGAATCAGAGAATCAAGAAGTCACTGGATCAGTAAGTCAGTTGTGTATTATTTCAATGAATTATTCATTCAGAAAATCAGAAAGTCAGTGAAGTAGAAAATCGGAGACTTAATCAAACAAAGTTTAAATAAAATACCGATTTAGTGACTCGTGAAATATTAAATTTGTGAATCAGTGAGTTAAAGAATTCATTAAATGATTGTAAGTTGTAAGAAAAACACCCTGTATAACGCCTACATTCTGACATATATATGCAGGTGTATCGTTCTACCAGTGTGGGGTGTCATTCCACCAAATTGGCGGTCGGCGGCGGTGGTTCTGTGCTGTGCGCTGTGTCATCGCGAGCGTGAGCGTGAGCGCTTCTCTCTCATGGATACGCTCGTCCTATATAAAATAATACACGAGTAGTTCTTTTATTCTTTTAACATTTTTTTTTTGTAATTTTTTTTTTTTATTCTTCTGTTTGACTTTTGTTTCCTTTAAGGCCAAACTACAAATGACACGATGATGGTGATGGTGATGGAATGGTAGGAGAAGAATTCCGAAATTGCACCTTAAGTGATCTGGTTTTCGGGTGGAAATCATCAAATTTGATGATGTGAAGATGGAAGAATAAGCAGCGTGTTGCGCGTATCTTGTTCCTTCTGGCTTTTTGTTAGTATTTATTCTTTTTTTTCTTAATTTTTTTTTTTTTGATTTTTTTGTTGTTGTTGATGTTCATTGTTTTTTTTTTTTTGTTTTGTTTGTTCGTTGAAACCTCGAGATGATTTGAATCTTGAAATTTTGGAAATTCAATTGATCCAATATATACCATTGGAGATTTTATGTTATGTAGATATCACTCTAGGAAAGGGGTGAGGACAGGAACGGGGAACAGGGAAGGTGATTCTTGTTTTGTTTTATTTGCATCAAGGAAGATTCAATCGATGATTTCCATTTTTTTTTTTTGGAACATTTTGAAAAGTCCAAAACGCAAAATTATTGTTTTTTTTTGGTTTGGTTTGGTATTGGATGGGTTGGTCTTAAGCCCCCGTTGGCGTTGGCACAGATGATCATTTCAGTTTTTTGGCATTCCTCCAAAAAAAATGGATGTTGCTATATGGCAGTTAGTTTGATTGTGGTTTTTGAGTGTGTGTTTGTGTATTATTTGTGTAGTTATTGTTCAGAATTCGTTCAGTTTGCAATCTGTTTGTATGGCCATTGGGGTGGTAAATTTTTGTGATCTACTTGATAATTTTACTTTGAAACAAAAAATATATCAAAGTTTTGATTATATCACAGATTGAAAACCAATCAACATCATCCCAGAACTCAGGCATTTGAAATTTGATATTCACCAACCATTTAATTTTATTTGTAGTTTACCAATGAGAACTGTCAAAATAATGATTGGCATTTTCAAATGTTTTTAAAACTATAAAAGAAGCCTTGCAAGAACGTTTCAAAGGCCAAAAGTAAGTAAGTATTTTTGTTAGCATCTGGTAACTCTATTAATATTGCGTTAGAAATGTAATAAATGAATTGATTGGTGTTGCTTGTCATAATTAGTTAGATTTTTTTTTAAAGTCCCAACAACATAATACCCTACGAACTGTGGCCAACAAATGTTACTTATTTTTGAAATACTGTCCAAAAATCTACACACTGTCAAATATTAAATTAAGTTTTTTTGAGGAGTTGCCAACACTGATCTAAAAACGAAAAATAAATTGATTGATTTTTTTTTCAATCCATTTTCGAGCAAAATATCAGACATTTTCACTGTCAAAAAATAAAGTTAATACTTTTTATGTTGGTTAAATTAGCTTAGTGTCTAACATTTGTCAGTTCCAGTTTATTTGAACATTTGAACACGTGTCTTTTCTTCTGTCAATTGTGTACAAATCTATTATTTAAAAATTTAGTACAATAGTTCATATTTACACGACTGTATATTATCTGTCAAGCATTAAAAAATAGTAATAAAAAAAGACAATAGTGAATATTACAATAATGTGGTTTTTTAAAATAACTATCAAATGTTATTGTTATTTGTTCGTTTATCTGGTCTTAAAACGATTTTAACGTCTCTTCAAAACCTATTTTCATTACCATCATTATTGCCACCATTCTCATTCGTTTATGTTTGACATAACTGACAAAAATTAATTCAAAAACCTTTTATATTATCAATTCTTAATTTACATTATAATAATAAATATATCAATTTCTGAATAGATGATTTCTCTTCCTTTCCAACTGTGATTATGTTTATTTAAATAAACTTAATAACTTTTTATTACAAAAAGATATCTGTTTCCTGTGAATGGGAATATTTTTTTCTCACTAAATAAATACAAACAGAAAAAAAAAACAACATAATTCTATAACAAAGTCATATTTTTATGTTTGTCATTTCAGAACTGATGGGTGGTCATCATTCTTCAATCAGCCAAATTCCATATCACATGGAAAAATCATTTTTTCTTTCTTAAATACTAAACTAACTAATTTTATATTAGACTATAAAAATTTTTAACATCGTTTATGGGTTCATGTTCTTTTGATTCATAAAAAAATACAAGAAAAAAAAAGGATAAAATTTCGATCAATTAAATAAAAGGGAAAAATCGATTTTATTGCCTAACAACGTGTTGCTTCGTCACCAAATGTTACCACTTTTAAAGAATATAAAAATGACAAAAAAAAAAACCATCGACTACACTAATCTCGACAGAAACACACCGCATCCAGAAATGTCACTAAAAGCTTACTTATGCTTCCCAAGATCAGACTTGAGGGGCTGGTAGTAGGTATCTCCTTTTCTCCCACTTTTTATAGATTTCTTAGGGTTTAACTGTCTGGATTTGGATTTACTTTTTTGGATATACAATATATTTTTACTACCATGACAGATAAGGAATATCTATGTCTCCTACTCCAGCCGAATTCATATATGTACCTAGTTGAAGGGCGGGCTATAAAATGACAACATTTTTATTGCTTTTTATTCTAGGATGACCCAAACGCGACTAAACTGTCCCTAAAAATGTCCAACATTGTATAGATTTTAAGTGTTTTATTGCCTCAATATATGTACAAACCAACGGAACTACAAAAGATGGTGGTTTATGGGTTTTTAAGACGGAGCAAAGGGCACAGTAGTACCCAGTCCAGTTTGAAGGTGCTATACACCCTTTTTTCCAAGAACAAAAATTCAGCCGATTGGCAGCAACATTTTAACTTCAGAGCCAAGAAAGGCAGAAACTTGAAATTCACAATATTTTCTTTGGTTGTCAATAAGATGAACCTTACCAAATTTTAACTCTATTGCATCAGCGGTTCCTGAGATACACCAGTTTAAACCTCAAACGTCAGATTGATTGATTGATGATTAAAATAATGAAGCACTTTCCGATATCGTAGAATCTTGACATTTCACACAACTGTATGCTTTGCAGAGCAACAAAAAGAAATAAAACAATATTTTTTTGATGTAGAGGGCGTGGTATTCACGCCCACTTTTTCACTATTCATATTTTTGTCGTGAGATAACAAAATTTTGCAGAACAGTAGGACTTAAAATTTATACCAAGAATAACATTGAAAACATTGAGATTTGCGCACACAGAGGGCGCGGAATTCATTCACTTTTACGTCAGTTGTTGACATTTGCAGGATTTGACGTGTACACTACGGGAATTGAAAAGATTTGTATGAAGAAGTTTGCAGAAAGGAGTGAAACTCAAAATTATGACAGATATTTTATAAAATTTGACAATTCGCAAGTTATCTAGGTCTTTATAACTTGACTAGATCACCTGTCAAACTTTAGTCAACTTGACATTGTATGATCTAAAAATTTCTCTTCTTAAATATTGCATCTATCATTCAGAGAGAACTTATCCTATTTTTTGACAATTTGCTGACAGTTTTTGTAAATAAGACATCTACATCTACAGTAAACCCAAGCCGTCAAGTGTAGGCTTCAAAAGTCTGAATGGACAAAAAACAACAACGAACTTCTTTTTGTTGCGCGAATGTGTGTTTGGCACACGAAATTTCTTCAGAAATCGATCGCATGCGATATAAACATTTAAAGAATTCCAGAGACGACATCAGAGACCAAGGTGAAACGGGGACGAAGAAGAACCAACCTCAAAGTGGAGGTAGATAGTAGAGCTGGAGATGGAGAGTAAAATTTCATCGAATAATTTCGATGGAATTAAAGAGCTGGCCAAAAATCATTCCGGTCTTCCCTGAGCAGTCCTCCATCACCACCACCGCACCGCACCACCGGTTCTCGGTTGGTCCCCATCCTCAGCTTAAGTCGTAACTCTTGCGCGCTATCCCCATCGGTAGATCAGCGTTGATGCGATGATGATGTCTGATGAACGACCTGGCCCGTCGTCGTTTTCGTCATCATCATCATCATCATCGTCTTCGTCATCATCATGGGCCGTCAACGTCTCCTCATCTCATCTCGGTTCGAGTTTTGTTTTTTTGTTTTCCTTCTTTTTTTTTTGGCAATTACCAGGACCATTGGTTTGTGGGATTTGACTACCTCCACTCCTGATGCCTGGGATATGGAACCTGGGACACGGACACTATCAACTCTATATCTGATGCCCAGTGTTGGTGGGAAGTGCATCAGTGCTGCTGCTGTTGGTTGTATTTAGCATCGATTCCAGCAATGGAGTGTGTAAATGAAATTATCACTTGAAGAATGAAGATGAATACGAGAGTTCCTCAAATCATTCAAATTTAAAAAAAATAATAATAATATGCACACTCGGACCGTGTGTGGATGCATCATCGGCAGCATTCAGCAACAATGTAACAAGCCAGAGTGCTCCTGAATCTGACAAACGACGGCAGAAATCTGGAACCAGCAACAAGTAACTTGGAACCTCTGGAACCAAAACTTAACCGTACCTAACCGATCTCGCCTGGGATAAGTAGTTTTCAATTTCAATTATGATTCGAACACGATTGCACATCGAGGGTAATAATTTTCAGTGATTCCTTGACCAATTTTTGTCCGTTTTTTTTTCTTCTCTGGTTTTTGTTTTTAATTTTTGATTCCAATTTTTTGTTTTTTTTTTTTAAGGAACCCGAATTAAAATACGGGACCATCCGTGGTGGTGGCTGCGTCGCGTCAGCGTCAGCGTCGCCGCCAAACGGTTTTTTAGCACAAAATATACGAACGTCGAACATCAACCACTTCACCACAATTTGAGCCCATTAATCAGCAGGAGGTCCGAAAAATTAACTGTTCAAGATAAGGGAACGCGTTGTGTTCATTAGTTAATCGAAAAGAATGAATGAGTTTTTGTTGTTGTTGTTTTGGTTGTTTCTGGATTTTGATTAAAAATTTTTTTTTTTTTTGATTTTCTTTTACGTCGTCGTCGTCGTCTCGTCGTAGTCTTTAAGTTTTGTATATTTACGATGGGATTTTGATTTTTTTCCCGTTGACATTCAATATATCAACAATGATGAGGTATTGGTTTCTAGTTTCATTTGAAATAGAAATTTTATACATTTATCAGATGAAATTAATTAATTTTTAAAAGGCTATTTGTCAAATTAAGATCATATCATGGATCAATGACAAGTCAAAGGGTGGTCTGATTTGGGATAAGTCAAGTAGTGGACAAAAATTTGGGGCATCTTTACAGAAATGCGAAAGAATGAAAGTAGGTTTGGGAAAAGTGTCTTTGGATACATATTCAGATTAAGAAACAAAAAATTGTTGGTGTTTTTAATGTCAAATT
The DNA here is from genome assembly GCA_905146935.1 of Scaeva pyrastri. Lineage (NCBI taxonomy): Eukaryota > Metazoa > Arthropoda > Insecta > Diptera > Syrphidae > Scaeva > Scaeva pyrastri. Next base: position 78,072,268 of record LR989928.1, on the reverse strand, counting down.
AGTCCTTCGGCTAAAGAACCGGGACCCGGATCTGTCTTCTTGTTGAAACAAGTCTCTCCTTTTACCTATCTTAGTCGACAGCCAAAGCCATCCAGTTTAGCCCCCCAAGGTTTCGGTCCTCCTGGACTACGTCATCTCCCCATAGTAAACATGGTCTGCCACTCTGTCACCTGCCATAAAATGTACTATAAAGAACTTCCCGAGATGGTTTCCCTTACATCATGGGAACTAGTCAACCGAGATTAATTTTTACCACGATATTTGCTTCGAGGTCGGAGTGCCATTTACTAAGTACCCAGATCTCGGATTTAGAAGTGAGTACTGGTAGCGCCATCGTCCTATGTACAGCAGCAGCTTAGAAGTAATGGAAAGGTTTCTGGATTAAAAGAGCTTTCGCAGATTATAGCAGACTCTACTTGCTTTGAGAAAAGCAGCATTGTTGGCCATATTTTCAGTTGTTCTTCAGGGGTACATTCTGGGACCTGTATTGTTTTCTATGTTCATAAATGATCTACCAGCAGAAGTTCAACATAAGATGATGATTTGCAAATGGAAAAAGCTAGGATATGTCAATTATTTGCCCTTCAAACACTCATATCCTTCACTTTTTCCCTGATTACCTTCAAAAGTAAAAACTAAGTCAAATATTTTGTATTCCTGTTGACACAACATAAAAAATTCCATTCAGAGAGTTAATCCATTTTTTTCAACAATCCTCGCTAAGTCTTCAAATACAGACTCCAAAAAAAACCTACAACATCAAAACATCATACACCAGAGAAAAAAAAAAACTCACTCCTGGAAAACTCATCTTCATAATTCATGCGCATAGCATTTAAATGCTTATTGATACCATCACCAGCTATTTTTGTTTCTAAGCCTCGTATACCTCCACTTCCACTTCTATATACTTCTTCGCTATCATCATAATAATCATCCCATGACCAGACCAACAATATATCCACTCTGAAAAGCAGCATCATCAGCCCAAAGGTACTCTCTCATCGCTCAATAGAGCCAACAATCCTACCGCTGCGCTGCTTCTGGCCGTCTTGTCTGGAGCAGCGGAGAGAACCTTCTTAGCGGGCTGCTATTTGTACAATACACTGTAGAAAAATGTTTGTCAATTCTTTTGGGCCTTTTTTTTCGTCTTCTTTCGATTGCTGTGTGTGCTTGCGTCTTCCCAATTCTCCACGTCTCGTCTGTCTGATTCAGGGACGAAACAGAAATAAACAACAACAAATAAGAAGAAGAGAAAAAAACATCCAAAACAAGGAAACAACGACATAAGGGCTCGAAATTGGCCATCTAGCCAATTTCTGCTGAGATGCCAAAGCAGCCAGCCACCTAGCGCACGGCCAGAAACACACCACAATTTGGTGCTCCTCTACTCAGCACCGACCGTTGCCGGCTGCGCCATCCTCATCCTCATCTCCATCTCCAATGGTCCATCGTCCAACGTTCAACGTCCATCCTCCGTCTTCGGTCGTCTGCCAAGTGCCAAGCAGCCGCAAAGGACGTTTGTCTGTCCGTCCGTCGTCGTCGTCGTCGATGGAGACAAATACCCCAACTCCAGGGAGAGATAATAACCATTGCCGCCGCGCATGCACACCATGTGATGCCTTCAGAATGATTACTAATTCCAGTTGGTATTTGTTGTTGCTGTTGTGCTCCTCTTTAGGTATGGGTATGGATCTCCTCATCCTCACCGTCGTCATCGTCATCGTCGTCTTCGTCTGCATCTTCATCTTCTTCGTGTAGTCTGCCTGCCTGCCTGCTCCTTCTTCATCCTCTCGATCATTTTAATGAAACTCCATACATGTGTGCTAAGGAATTTGAATTTCACACACGGGGAATCTTTTTTTTCCCGTGTGGACTTCTTTCATCTATACCATTTGGTGGTGGAATTGAACTGCTTGTGTCCCGTCCCAACTCGTATAAAACTCGACGCTTGAAGAACTGCGATGCTTTGGCCGATGCTTATGCTGATGCTAATGCTGCCTTGATGCTTGGAAGATGCTGGGACCTCTCGCCTGTGGACCATGTATCGCATCGCAGCGAGGACGAGGATCACAAAATACTGTGTGTTGAAATTTGTATTCATACAAAGATAAATGGAAAATATTCGGAAATGAGGAAAAGGGAATAGTATCCCGCTCGTCTCTTCGTCGTCGTGTCGGTCGTTCAAACTCCATAAAGAAAAAATACGTGAAACGCACACACATGAGCAGAGTTATAGATTCTTGTTGTCTTGTTGTCTTTTTGTTTTTTCTTTTTTTTGCTTTGATTCGTTCGTTTTTGTATTATTATTAAATTCACCTCTTTACGGAAATGGTGTGGAGTTGAAGAAACCTGTTCTTTTTTTTCTTTTATTTGTTTCTTATTCTTCTTCTTCTACTGTTTGTTCCCTTAGCGCTGTTATATTTGTTTGTGGAGTTTTGTTTGTTCTTATTCTTCATCGCAGGTAAACTTAAACTATTTTACTTCCATAGAGGGTACACGTCTGCCTATGTGTGTGTGTGGGGATCAGTGGTGTAGAAATGGGTGGTAAATTGTTGAAATTTTCCATCTTCAAAAGAAAATCCCCGATTATTTTTGTCTACAATGAATAAAATGAAGAAAATGAAATATAAGGTTCGTACGTCAGCTCTTTTATTTTGCAGAAAATTGTTTTTCGTAGAATCTAAAAAACAGCAATATTAAGGAATGAAGTTGGTATAAATATTATTTGTGTATATTTAAGAACTACGTATCACTCATCACAGAACAGTTAACTGTAAAATATTTAAAGCTGGGCAGTAAATAAATATAAAACATTTTGGAAAATCAGTTTTTGGCATTCAACTTTAATGTTGGCCTTCTACATTATTGTCTTCGTTTTCCACTAATACACAAATTGTTTTTTTTTTTAATATTAGTACCACAGCTGAAATACCCTATTTCACCCTAAAATACCTGCATTTTAAGGATATGTAATGTTACAGTTAAAGGATTTCCCTCTGATTAAAAAAAAAGGGAAAAGCGTGTCCCCATGAGCCCCCAATTTACATAGCCACTGCTAACTTTTTTTTTCATTTTTTCATTTCTTCAGCATTCTCTACTAAGAAAAAAAAATCAAAAGAAAAATCTCAAAATACAAAACTTCCTCAACTTAAAAGAAAAAAATTAAGAAAAAAAAAAAAACGATAACCACACACAAAACAAACTGGAATAGTTTATCTGCCTAGTTGGTTCATGCTTGGTATAAAATTCTCTCTCTCTTTCTCTATCTCTCGAAATATTATCCTCCCTTTGCACTTACAACAAGAAGTTGTGAAGAAAAAAAAAAACAAATTCTGTTTCGGTGTACCTGTGCGCTGTGCCAACTATTCGCTCTCAGGAAATTCCATTCTTAATCTCACCACTCCAAATTCTCTCTCACCGCATAGTCTCACTCTATCTTAACTAACAACAGCCTGAGCTCGAGTCCGAGTCCATGTCCATGTCCGAGCCCGCGACCTCGCTCTCTATCTTTCATTCCTCCATGGGTTACTTTACTTCTTCAAACAAAAATAAAAAACTTCTTATATTCCCTCATATTCATACAGTTACCTGGCATTATCTTACCTTTTGTATTTAATTTGTGCATACAACAAGTTGCTGCGTCCCCTCCCCCGCCAAATCTCCTTCGCCCATGGAAACATCCGAACAATTCACTGCAGCAGTCTCTCTCTCTATTCACATAATGGAACTGTGAAAATCCATTAAAATACCACACAAACATCGTTGTGTGGGTGAAAATGCATACAAACCAACACAATCAATGCAAAGTGCATTCATATTCACCTCGCGGTGTACTCTCTTTCCTCTCACCGTGTACGCGCCTGCTTGCTGGATGATGGCGTACCTGTCGAGCTGCACTGGCCAAACTCTTCGCCCACCACAACCTCCAACTCCAACTCGATAGCCCTTGTATTCTGTGACTGTCCATCTGCAAACAGGTATTATGTCGACTCACCACCGCTGCAGCAGCAAACAGCACTGCACTGCTGCCGCTCTCTCGCGGTCTCTCCTCCATATCTGGGGTATCTAATCAATGTGTGGTGTCTTCTGTGGTGGATTTACCGTGTGTCTGAGCAAAAAACAACCAGCACAACAAATACTCACCACACCGATCTTGGCCAGCTATGGTATGGTCAACTGGATGTGCCCGCCTCAGTTCTTCGATCAAACAGTTTCAATGTGGAGGGTCTTTTGTCGCTCGTGAATAATTCGATTTTTTCCATCAATTTTTTTTTTGCAAATCTCAAGTTTTAACAGTCGAATTTGTGCATCAAAGTTTTTGCAAAGTCATAAATCATAAAAATTTGCAAATTCGCAAAGTGCCAAAAATATCTGAGCAGTGATTTTTTACCATTTATAACAGGATTTCTTCGGATCTAGTGGAAATCTTTCGGGGAAAAAAAGCCGTCGCGGTATTTCGTTGGGAATTTAAATGAAATTTTTATAATTTTTTTTTTACTAAATCACATTGCATCCACCTGAGGTCTCAGTGTTGAGTGCATTCGTAAAATCAAAAATCAGAAAAAAAAAGAAAAAATCAAATTGGATATCCAAAACCAGTGAAATGATAATAAATGTATGTACGGAGAGTGCAGAAAACGAGTTCTCCCTGATTGTGTTTGTGTGAGCAAAGAAAATCCTTGTGTAGCTGTGATCTAAAAGAAGCAAAAATATTTTCCATTTTCTTAACCCAAAAATATATTATTTGTGGAAAAATCCATTTCTCTCTCTCTCTTTAAAAAGCAAATATAATAAAGTCCCCCAAATTAACGGTCGTATATAAGTTTGTATATAAATTTTTTAAACCCAAAAGCCCTCCTCGTCTTCTGCCGTCGTTAAATTAAAGTTAAACCAAAATCAAATCAAAAAGAAAAATAAAAATAAAATAATTTGCTAGTGTATACAATTTTCGTTCGAAGAAAATCGAAAACATTTTCAGCAAATTCGCGTTTCGTGTTGGTCGGGAAAATTCGCGTTCTCGTAATAATAAAAGAATATCGATGCACTCGTATTTTTGTCAAGAGAAAAAAGAGCATAACGAATGAAACAGATTTATAAAAATAATAAATACATATTTTAAAAAAGATAAAGAAGAAAAGAAATCCCTGTTCGTGTGTTTTGAGAAATTGATATTTTTCAATTCGATTCTTTATTATTGGATTACCTGTCACTGCCTTGTTTTATTTCTGGGATTATTCTGTATTTTTTTTTTCATCTTTCTTTATTATACCTGTTGGCTTCTTCACAGTTGGATACATACATACAGATATAACAGAAGTATTTTCCATCTACCTGATATAGCAGTTTTCTTTTGTGGATTATATACAAAAAAAAAAATATATAAAAGGTGAGACAAATATTTGGTATCTTATGCTAAGGGAAAATGGGATGTGTATTGAAGTAGGTTTTTTTTTTCTTTTTTTGGGGGGCTTATAACAACTTAATTGAGGTGAAGAGAGGATAAATTCAAGTTATTTTTGTTTAAAATTAATATTTAAACTAGAAAACTTGTAATTTATAGGATTTAGGAAGAAAAAGACTGCGCTTTGATGGTTGAAAACAAAAGAGCTGAGTTACGAACTTGGAAATTGTAAATCATGATGATAGTGTTTTATTCAGTTCGTGTAGGCAAATTTAAAGTAGATATGAATTTAAGAGGTTAAAGAGACAATTTATTAAAATTGATAAGTTTGTTGCAGGATTTTAAAAGCCTTTAAGTAGGACACCAACTTCGATATCTCGAAAAATACGAAATATTCATTTTTTTATCTCTCTGCTACGATAATTCATGAATAAGAATATTTAAATGTTTTTGAAACTTTTGAAAACATTTTTCTCAATATTTTGAACGGCTTTTAATCTGTCAAACATAGTTGATTCAAGTTTTAAAAGAAGTTGAATCTGTTAAACTAAATGAATCACTCTAAGAAATCTTATTTGTTTCTTTCCAGTTAAAAAATCTCAAAAAAATATGAATCTCATTTTCTTATATGTTTTTGAGGCCTATTACTTAATAAATGCTTAGGTCTTTGATAGTACTTTTGAAATAGATAAAGTTCTTACTATTTTGCTTCAAAATACTATGAAAATATTTTTTGAAGAAATTATAAAAATGTTTCTGATGAAGAGCGACTTATTGCCTCCTTCGAATGCTGTTTGGATTATTATGAAGGAAGCAAGAACAAAACCAGGTTCCATTTTGATCTTAAAATCTAAACAAGATTAAGCAAAAGACAATTCAAAGCAACTGAAAGTCTGTCATAATGATAAGAATAAATTATGTTTGTTTTTTAAATTTGATATAACAACTTATTAGCAATCTAGTCTTATTAGTAATTTTTAATTTGTAATTTAAGCTCTAACAATAAAAAATGTGTGTTTAATAAAGAAAAAGACGTCTGAAACACAAATAAGAACTATAAAGACTCTCTCTGATTTGAGCCAGCTATTCAAGTCAGTTCTTTTGTCCTTAAACCCTTTTCAAGAAAATATGTCACATTTTTATCTTTTTAAATTTTTTTTCAATTAATACCCTTCTATGTTTCTTTTGCGTCTAAGCTCTAGCGATGTAGTTAACAGCAATCGCATATAATCTGCAAAAACCACAATTATTTAAAAAAAGAGGACAAAATATCTTTAATGTTATAAATCGAAATTTATTAATGCTAATTTTAAAGCCAATTACAGACCAATGAACTCCAATTATTGGGTTGCAATGGGTTGGTTAAAAAAAAACAAACATTTATAATTTATAAAAAAAAACAGTAACAGTTAACTTAATATCAGCTTCATTTAAAAATAATACTCATTCATTGCCACCAAAGTCTTAGGCTTAATTGATAGTCCCGTTCATTCAAATCTTTAATGGTGGTTTTTCAAATGAACCTCAATTTGAAAGTTCAACAAACCTTTTAAGCGCAAAAAAAAAATTTTTAAATCCGTTGAAATTTCTTTCAGAGATAAACTATCTTTCTTAGTTTCTTAATTTGATTAGAACTTTCGCCTTTTAACCTGACATTACATGAACTTTTTATAAAGAAACAAAAAAGCAATTAAAACACATCTTAATCTCTAAACTTTGATGATAGCTGGACTCCAATTCAGAAAGAAAAATCCCATGAAAGTAATAAAAAAAAAATCAAGTTCGCAACTCAACTCTTTTGTTTAAGAAATGTTTTATTTTTTCTCTGATGCTTTTAACACATTATTTCATAGTTTTATGCACCCCCATTTTCTTTATTCATTATACTGTAATTGAATATTACCAATCGACATTTTTCATACATTTTTATATGACGACTACGAATGTTTAAAGAGTATTACATTCTTAGCGCCTCTTAATTAATAATTCATAAAATTCTTTGAATTGTTTGTTGCCTTTTATTCGTATAGAGAAATATTTTTATTAATAAGATAATTAAAACTCATTAAACTGAAAATTAACCTTTCGGAATTTTCATTTATGAATGCACAAGCTCACATTGCCATGTGCGTGGATTATGTATGGGAATTAAAAGATAACAAGAATTCGTGTCGGGGAAAAAAATAAATTGATAACATAAAATTGAGGGTGAACAAAAAAGCACTTAGTAATACAATTCTTTTTAAATATTTTAATGAATCTTAGAAGAAGTTGTGTTTCTACTTTAGTAATTTAAAAGTGAGTTGCGACTTTTATTTTTTTTATTCACAGACAAATTAATTCGTTAGCCTCAGGAATACATTAATTATTTTATTTCTATGTTTCTTTCTTATATGGCTGTTTTTAGTATCACCATAAATGTCAATTAAATATTTGTTTGTCATTTGTACAATAATTGTGTTGATGGTGTCTGCATTTAATGACATCAATTAAGTTCAACTAGTTAATTAGTCTTTTTTCATTTTATTAAATAAAACCATAAAATTCATTTAGTTGTAATAACATAAATTTTGATAAATTAAAGATCTTCATAAAAATAAATTTCGAACATTTTTTGTAGTCATAGTATCTTCATAAGTTTTATTGAAGTTACTGAAGTATTTAAGTGCATTTATTAGTCATTAGTGTGCATAGGTATTTACTTTGGCAGAAGTAGCAGGTGTTTGCTTATTTACATTTCATCTTTGTCGGTTTGTCGAGTGGAATTCTCCGGATGAATTTTATTTTTTTTTCTGTCGGTTTTATTTGACTTAACCTTGAAGCTTATCAGTTGAAGCGGATGTTTATCTTTTCAGGAGAACTATGACAGAATGTGAAACTAAAAAAATGAAAACAATAAAATCTTCCACTTCTTTAGAGAATTTCTCTTGTTTTTACAATTATTTATTCAAATAAGAATATAAATTTTAAATAATAAAATTTTGATAACCAATAAAACATAATTACATGAATTTTTCAACGACCATCAACTTTGATTTGCATCTGTTGTCTAATTTACATTATTAATGATTCTTTGTCAAATTCTGCTAAAATTAACTTAAACTTATGGTAATTATGCTTATCATTTAATTCTGGTCTATTTTGTTCGTAATCAAATTTTAAAATGTTAGTTAAGGATAGCCTGAGGTGTGGTGAAGCATCTTTTTAAATATTTTTACATAAAATAAGGCCATACGAATGTGATGTGTTAAATCTACACACAATAGAAAATACATAGTTTGCTAAGAATATTAACAAAATAGGCCCTAGAACACTTCCTTGAGGTATCCCAGCAATTAATATTTAAAAACGTAAAGAAAATTGTTCTTCTGTGTTTCATTCGAAAAAGTGTCTTTTTCTTGTTCAGCTATACCCTTTAAAGTTTCATACATCTTGATTTTGGCCATTTTTTACAGATTATGTTAAAGAAATTATTAAAAAAATTGCAACTGTCAGTAAACGACATTTTTTAATATTATTCTCTTTAAAACTCCAGTCACACTCAAAACTACGCTAATAGCTAAATGTCTTCAGTCAGAAACAACGATGACAACAACAAATAAGCCCAACACCAGTGTTGTATAACGAATTCTCACATTTTTCATGCTTGAAATCATTTCAATAATAATAATACAATTCCATATATATGAAGAAAAATATGAGACTGTTCCACAAAAGAGCTTTTATAATGTCAACCTACAATGAAACCAACAACCCATCGCTCATATGCGGGGACATTTAACAAAAATTAACACAAGAAAAAATAAAAGAAGACTTTTAGTTTATTGTACCAAAGAGTAGCAAATTATGCACAAATTAATCATCACTAAAATTAAATAACTACAGTAGCCCAATGTATTCTGGACAAGCAATAAAACATTTATATAGAAAAAATATAATCACACAATAATAAAAAGAATTATCAAAAAAATGCCCACCACTTATCAAATTAACAAAAAAACAAAAAAAGACGACTTAATCAAATTCAACGCAAATCATTTTAATTCGATTAAAAAAAGAAAGAAATGCTTTTAAGAGTTTTTTCTGTATAAAAAGCTTAATTTCATTTGAATGAAATAAAAATAATTTTTGCATCTAAATTGTCAAAATATACAAATTAAATGCGTGTGGTTTTTTTTTTTGTCTATCCCTCAGCAAACTCCATAAACATAAACGTTTATTTTTGAATATGTAATTTTTGAATGCGAAAAATATTGAAATTCAAAGAATAAAAAAAATCACTCAACTCATAAAATATTTAACAAAATTCATTTATGTGCTTAATGTGAAATTCACAATTAGATAATTACCCTTTAAGCTACCTCACGAGCAACAAAACATTTCCTTTACCAAAAAATTTATTACTGCTAGATGTGAGTACCTATTTGATTTTCACGCGAGTGTAACTAATTAATTCCTGTATACAGTTTATCCCATCTTATGCTTCTTCGAGCATGTTCAGCTCATGAAAAATAAAAAAAAAAAAATTCACATATCTTCTCAACTCATTACCAGCTATTGTACTGAGACTTGAGACTTTATGGTTAAACTTCTATTTGCTGATGTGAAGTTTTCTTGCAGAATACTAAATTGGATGTTAAATGGTTTATCCATCCGCATACAGATGAAGAAGAAAAAAAAAACACACAACACACTCTGTGCATAACGTTTCATCAGGCTTCCAAACGAAACGACAAGACAATTGATCATCATCATCATCAAGACCTAAAAGAAGCTGCTATACTTATAAGGATTAAACATCATGTTGTTTATGGTTCTTTTGCGCTCATTTAGAATTCAAATTCGTTATCTTGTCTCCTGTTTTGCATGATGGTGATGGTCTTATGTTTGTTCTTATTTTTCACAAAAAAAAAAGAAAAAAAAAACAAGAGGGGGTGTTGAATGAGAGATAGGATATATAAGCGAGAAGAACTAAACCAAACAAAAGAGCTGAGAAGCGAACTCGAAATAAGAAAAAAATTAAAAAAAAAGTAACAAGCATAAGACATTCCGACTTCGTGACACGGTAGCTGGCGGCGGCATTGTTTTCTTGTTCTATTATTTATTGTATACACTGTGTTAAAGGAAAGCAAAAGTTCTTCTAGCACTTAACATAAATGAACTACAACAACACCACCAACAACAACAAGAACAGCAACGATCACAAAACAATTACAAGAACTACCAACAAGAACATAGCTCAGAAGCTGCTGCTGCTGTTGCTGTTGCTGCTGATGCAGTCCAAGTCAAATACTTCGTACTTCTTTTAAAACTATTGTGTATTTATGTCACGAAATTTTAATTTCTACTACTTTTGTACCACATAAATCGTGTGTATTGCAAATGAGGGCGAGAGACAGAGAGAGGAGTGACACGGTACAGTACAGTACCTGACTTTGACATCGATGCGGTACATATAATATAGCAAACATTTGCCGCCATTGTCGTGTGTCAGAGTTTTAGCAGAAAATAGATCGTTAAATGGCGATAAAACTAACTGAAAAAAAAGCGGCACTTGTATAATTCAATAATCTTTATGTCATCTGACAGCTTGTCAACTCGCTCTGCGCCACCATATACTCGTACAATGAACGCTCATAATAATAATTCAATTTAATTGTTAATTTTATTTCATTCTATTTGTTTGTCCATAAATAAAACCGTCGCAGAAGAAGGAGGAGCAAAAGTTAAAAAAAGTTGGCTTTAAAAATTTAAATTTTTTCATCTCAAAAGTGTGTTGACCATTTGGGAACATTATTTTTATAGCTCTAAGATGCTTAGATGTTTTTTTTTTTTTTTCTTCTCGTGGACAGAAATTGGTATCAACTTCTTCTTCTTCCCAGCACCTTAATCTGTGTTTGAATAAAAAATAGGTTTAACTATTATTTTTGATGAGTGGAGGTCTTTTATTTGACATTTATTTTTATTACCATCTTTTGTTGTGAAGAATCACCATTCCATCATCATGATGGTAGAAACCTCTTGAAGAATAAATCTATAAATCAGATGATATGGTGTCATGGATGAGTACGTTGTTCCTAAAAAAGAGGACAGATTTTTCTTTAATCTCAGTCCAAAAAAAAATTAATAATTAGGAAGCATGCGCAGCGCATTCCTCCCACTGTAATTGCGCTTGGATTTGATGAAACCACTTTTTTCTAATAGTTTTTAATTTTTTCTTTGTTTCGATGGATGTCTATGTGTGTGTATTAGTGTGCAATTAAGTCTATGCTCGATGATTACATCTTCCTTTGGCTAAAATATAATTTAATAAATTATTATGATGATGATAGAAGATGATGTTGGAAAGGAAAATTGTTTTTATTTGGAGGCATTGTGCGTTTTTATACCGACATACATACATAAGTTAACGTTTATGTATGTATATGTATATATTTTTTATATAATAGCTGCGTGTGTGGTCTGGTTTTTCGTTCGTGATCTAAGTACCTTATGTATATGACTATGAGATGAATGCCGTTGAAGATGAATCTGAGCAATTTAAATGACATTAGCTGATCTTGATGTTGAAAAAAAAAAATGACAGCAGCTGAACATCAAAAAATTATTACATATGAATATGAAATAGACAGATATTGCATTTGTGTAATAATAATGAAGATGATTTTTTTGTGTTTTGTAATTTATGTTTTAATTTTAAGATTACACCGGAAGAATTGTAATTGAAATGTGAAAACTGGAATAATTTAAATGCATTGCATTGTAGAGTCACAATTCAGTTCTAGGGTTTCTTCACAAGATCTATCTTTAAGTGAAGAGACAAAACCCTACTTTCAATCTCATAAAACAAAAGACACTGTCAAAGATGCACCTGTAAATCATTAAAATACACATAAATGCTGTTTGCAATCAGCATTGTACTTCCAACTTTTCGATTACAAGAAAAAATAAAAATAGAGGCCCTATGCCAGAACCCTGTGGAACCCCTGATTTTATGAGTAAATTCAAGGATTATCATATTAGCAGAAGTAACAATGTCATTTGTATATAACTGAGCCATTTATGAACCTGACAGAAATATGGGTTCGAATGTTAGCAGGCTATAACACAGATTTTGTGTCTTGTAAATGGGTTTCCTATATCATCATTTTGGCAGCTACTTTGAAATAATTCTACTTTTCTATATTTTGTCAATATTTCTAATTTAATTTTCCGAATGCCATTTTTCGACTAGAGATGTCGGAACTGTCAAAAAAATTATAAATATTGGCAACACCATTGAAAAATACTTTAGCATATTTGCGATACAAATAATTCCTTGACATGAAGTTTGAATTAAAGTACTCACATAAAATTTCAAAATGTCAACTCTCAGCACGATTCCGATGATGAATTTAACTAATTTTTAAATTTCGAGATCCAATCCAAATTCTTGGAAAAGAACACAAGTTTACAAAATTAATAAAATTTTCATATTCTAAAACAGACCTTGTTGTTAGAACTAATTCCCTCTTTAAACAATCCTTGTGAGTTGATACTTGAAAATTTTGACTTTTAAGTTGCATGAAACTTATTTGACTATTCTGCGGAAATAATGCTTGTTTCTTCTCAAAATAAGAAGAAAATTGAAATAAGATTTCTGTCAAGCTTTAGAACAATTTAGCACGACAAAATGCTCCTGTGTTCTAGATCTCTATATGACGAATCCCGCGTTTACTTTAAAGTTACATAAGTTACTACTTTTTCACACTATTCAATTGTATTAGTATTCCTTTTACCAGGAGAAAAGGACCTTAACTTGTAGAAGAACTGTTATGTTTTACTCAAAAACTCTTAGTCATGGGATTTCATTGCCAATTAAGGGGTTCCTCAGGGAAGTCATTTAGGGCCACTTCTTTTAATCTATTTCACTTCACAGTCTCATAAATCAATTATTACACTGTCTGTAGTGAGGGAACATTATTCAAAACTCTCCAAATATCTTCACTCTTTAAGCTAATATGAGCTATAATTCCTTTAAGACCCAACTAAAACCCTGAGATAAGCTCCACACTCCATATTCCGAACATAACCACACACAAAAGTCAGCTCCATGATATGGCTGCCGGAGTGTACATATTTGTTCATCAATTGGTAAAAATCGTAATGATGACATCTAATCCGTAGGATTTGACATGATGATGCAGCTTGACAGCCTTTCACCCGGATTGTCTCCGCATCGGTTGTTCGTCGTTGTTGTTGTTGTGTGTTGGTTCTAGTCGTTCGTCGTCGTTCGTTATAAAGGTGTTTAGTGTACGCAAATCTCTGCACACACACGATATACCCGCCGCCACCGCACCCCGCTGTCGTTGGATATTTCTTCTTTGGAAGAAGCACCTCCACACCTAATGCCGATGTGCAATGTGCGCATATTCTCAGATTCTAACACCGCAAACCACCGCCATCGACCACATTCATTAAAACAAGTCATAACCGACTCCAGGTTGTACATATTATGTATGTATATGTATATGAGGCTCCGACATCCACACTCGTATATATGCAGAATGCGGAGCTATATAGAGTTTCTTAGTGTAAAAAAGATTAAGAACATCTCAAGACCGCCACCGCGGCCGCTGCGCTGCTGCAGCGAGTATCTAGGACCGGAGCAATGGCGGTGGTGCTGTCCGGTGGTGATACCCAGTATTCTAAATGTGCTCTGTGACGGTGGAGAATGGTGGTAGATTTCCATGTAATTATTCACTCCTAATGTGAGAAGAATTAATTAAATCGATTTTTTTTGTTGGTGTGGTTGTTGCATTCGTTTTGTTTGTTAACTTTCTGTGTTGTTGCGTGATGCATCAGACTTCGTCGACGACGAACGACGACGACGGACGGCCATGACGACCAAGACGAACCTGGACATTTGTTTTGCCCTGGCACCACTGGGGAATAACTGGGAACGTTAGTGTAGATGGCCAAAAGCATCAGTCTCGAATTGGGGGAAAAAGATGATTTGCCGGAATTATGAAAATCAAGAAATGTGAGATGCTGATGCAGATGCAGCAGACGCAGAGCTATCTAGCTGGCTGACTGGCTGGGGTTTCGACGAGGACGACCGACGATGATGATGACGACGATGCACGATGATGATGGCACTCAGGAAATGATGAAGAATTTGTGTGGTGTGATGCTCTCTCCTCCATACTCGTACCAAAATCTAGCGATGATGATGATGAAGACGAGTTTCTGACATGAATGTGTCTGAATATTTGACGACTTGTCGGAATCAAAAAAATATTCAAATCTGGTTTTCCGCAGAAATTTGAACCAGTTCGAGTTTGGAGCATCAGCAGCGACACCAGCCAGCGCCAGCCGCCAGCGGAAGAAAAACAAACACAAGGGACTACCCACAGACGCACGTTAAGAAAAAAAAAAAAACAACACGATGGCGCATTTCGACTAATTAGGAACCTCATATATCGAGTCTATCCCAATCCCAATCCCACTGATCCACAGAATCGCATCGAAATGATTGACAGCTCGTCAAAAAAGCTTATCGATCGATTTGACACTTGAGGTATATTCTAAATTTAGACATAAAATGCCTCTAATTAGATGCAAATTCACAGCTGATTGAGAGGAAATAACATCCATCGAAATCTTATCGCACTCCGACGTCCGTCATAGAAAAAGTTGTATGCTAGAGATCTTGGGTGTTGATTCGAGCACATCCGAACCATAGTCTCGACGACGATGACGAAGAAGACTCGTAGGAAAGGTGTTAAGACCGATAACAGTTCTTTGGAGTTCCTTTTTTCCTGTAATTATTATAAATTAATAAGAATTTCACGACTCCTAATCGACGTGCGATGTTTCTTCGATGTTTTTTTCTTTTTGTTTGTTTGTCAATTTTCCTGCCTTATTCTGAGGTTTTATTATCGCATTCAGACAGGCGCGCAGAGGCGATTGGATGAGTCAAGTCAACCTGTGCCGGCCGGTCGTGTCCCCATGTCTGGGACTCCTTGAACGTATATCGTAACCATATATACTCGTACAAGAGTGCTGGAGTGGTGCTGCGATGCCTATGGCTGGAGAATTTTTCCTTATCTTCATCCGGATTTTGAATTCATTTGGATCTTCCAAAGTACCATCAGCTTCAGCCTCATGGTGTTATGTGTGAAGAGGGCGACGGCGAGGAGCTGAGAGGAGAGTGCAATCCCCAAGGTGAATTCCATCATCGAACGTGACAAAAACAGCGAAAATTTTTTGATAAGCTCCATCATCATCAAAGAGTATAAAAAGAAGTTGTGTTTTTGTTTTTTTTTTGTATTAATATTATTTTTAAACTTAATCTTCCTTAAGGTTGGTGTTGAAATATAGTATTTATTAATATTAAAAAAGAAAAAATTAAACCAATAAAACTACTAGTTCCCGCTAATGAGGCAACACAACTTCTTCTTCATTTAAAGAATTTTTAAAAATAAACCAAAAGGAAGATTATGAAATGTCGAGTGTTGAGTTCATGAGTCGAGGAATGGGGTGTGAGATGAAAATAATTCTTGGAAAATTTATAAACCATCATCAAAAATATTCTTCACCACCAAAGAAACCATGATGATGAGTGGGAAAATTGCTGCTCTCAATTAAAAGTGAAGAAAGAACAACTTTCCTCAAGATACTTTGTCCTCTGAGTCTTGTGCCAGTTAAGTTTATGGTGGTTTGACTTGTGAAGACCTTATAGAACTCTCAAGACTTGATGATAATTTTACACAAAATAAGAAAATAAAAATATGAGAAGAAAATTATGTAGATTGTGGTCGTAAAATATCAGACTAAACATTTTATAATCATCAGCTATAGTATTTATGGGAGTGAAATGATATATGAGTGTGTAGTGTTGAATATAACGGTAAATTAGAAAAAAATTTTTTTTGAATTATTCGAATACAAAGTCGCACTGATTAGTTACAATCTTAGATCATAAAAATTAATTTAATAGGTTTTCTATTTCTGTATAAATAAATCAAAATGTTTTTTAAGAGTTATGAAGAAATATTTTATTTTTAGAAAACAGATTCATAATTAAGTAAGTTTTTATAAGTTATGTTTTTATCTAGGTTTCTTATAATTTTGAAAGATCTCTTAGGAGAGAGATGACGACAACTTAATTAAGTCTTGAAAGACTTAGATGAGAATTATTTAAGTGATAGTTAAAACTTATTTTGTTAAAAAGGTTTGAAAAGGTTTTGTAATTTTAGGACAAAATTTCATGGAAAATCCCTTGTTTTTAAATCAGAGTTAACTTGCAATTCAACGGCTTACAGAATTAAGGGTTTTAGGATTTAATAAAGGTTTTGTAATATGGACTTGGTCTTATTTTAACAATAGAAGTTGTAGTTTTACATTTAGAACTGTGTTAACTCTGGTGTCCCACAAGGAAGTCATTTAGGGCCCTTATTGTTTATTTTATATGGATTCTAATTTGTAGTTTTACATTTAAAACTGTGTTAACTCTGGTGTCCCACAAGGAAGCCATTTAGGGCCCTTATTGTTTATTTTATATTGATTCTAATTTATAGTTTTACATTTAGAACTGTGTTAACTCTAGTGTCCCACAAGGAAGCCATTTATGGCCCTTATTGTTTATTTTATATTAATTATAATTTTTAGTTTTACATTTAGAACTGTGTTAACTCTAGTGTCTCACAAGGAAGCCATTTAGGTCCCTTATTGTTTATTTTATATCTGTCATTATATTTCAATCTTCAAAAATATAGGACTATTACGTTCTTTATTATTGTAATTATCGTCAAAATGTCATTTGTAGACTTGGAGCATATACTTATTCTCAGTCTGATACTCATACTGTCTTCAACTGTTCTGATGGAGGTTTTTGAGTCTTCAAGCAAAATTAAGCAAAACAATTAAGTCCAAAATTCCAATCTGGGTGATTTTTTTTTTTAAATTGACTGAGCATACATTTAATGCAATAATTGTCCTACCACAATATTCCAATGACCTTATTTTGGTCATGTCTCAGAAATGAAGAACATCGTTTTCACCTCACCATCATTCGCCGGACAACACAAAAATACAAAAATTGAGGTTCCAATTTCAAATTGATATTGTGGACCACCATTTCTCCTCTTTCGCTGGAAAAGTAACAGTTATTCAAAACCATATTTTTTTCCTTGTGGTAACTGTTTCATATAACACTGCATGAAATCCAACTTTAGCCGGCTCAACACACAACTAAAAAAAAAACACAATGACGATGATGATGATGATGCTGACTAATGAAACCATGTTGATGTTGGTAGGAAATACAAACGTACATAAATACCTATGCTGGTAAAAGAAATTCCGAAATATATTTTTGAGTTCTTGACAACAACAACAACAAAAAGTCAAAAGGAAAAGAAACGATTTTACTCATAATAATTTATCATTCCTATTGGGGGCTTGTATATTTTTTTCTTGTTTGTTTTTTGAATATCTGAATCTGAAGGATTCTTTATGGCATGATGGACAAGAAGTAGGAATACAAAAAAAAAATATTTTACTGTTAACTGATTGACAGAAATAAAAAAAAAAATAAAAGAAAAAACAAGGTTTCATAACGTAATCCGTCTAAGGGTTCCTTTTAAGAAGAAATTCGATTTGACAGATCGATGTTCGAACCATTTCTACCTGACGAAAGAAATTCGTAAAATTTTATTTCTCGAATATATTGAAATTTAAGGTCACAGGAAATGAAAAATAAAACCAACAAATATGTTTTTGAACTAAAAAATTTTAGTATCAGAGTTTACAAAAACAAACCACTTTACACTTTATTGATATTTTGAGTTCCTAAAATATTTCGAGATTATTTTTGGGGGTCTTGGTCTTCTATGAAAGAAACATTTATAAAAAAATTTAGATTAAGTGGATAATGATCCTTAAATGTACGTCAAATTTCAATTTGTAGCATTTTTAATAATTAGGTGCTGGCAACACTAAAAAAACTAACGATTTGACACCTGACAGTAACAACGCAATATTACAAGTGAACATAGTATTTTGTTTTATTCTTCAATGAAAATTTGAAGGTGATAATTTAAAAATGGTATGAAGTTCTTGAACTTGGACTAATTCACGGCTTTGATATTGACACCTAAGCAACATAATTTTGGGAAAAAAGTTCTTATTCTTTCAGATATTGGAAGTAACAGAAGTTATATCAACATTTCCACCAAACCTACAAAATTAACTTTATTACTGAAGTTGTGTTTTATTCACAGCTGTGCTGTATAGTCAGTGCAACATTCAACTGATAACGCCAGTACAGCTGCCATTAGTTTGACTGTCTTATTTGTCGCCAATCAAACACGTTGTTTTTTATACCGAGGGAAATTTTGCTGTGCTAGCTACCCAAGAGTGAATAAAACACAGTTTAAGAACCCAAGAAGCAGCAAGTCGATTATGAGTTCTTAAAACACGTGTTTGATTTTAAAGCCAATCTTCACTTCATAATCGGTGCTCTTTGCCTTTTAAGTCTCTTGAAATAAGCCTTTATGTTAAACACGTCCTCGAATCAGGTTACAAACTTAAGTTAACAGCGTTTTTCTTCATTACCAAATAGAAGCTCCATTTCAAGACAAAAACAAAAATCTAATTTCATAATTTACCTAGAAAAACAGAATAATAAAAAAAAAAAAAAACACCAGCTACCATCACAGCTTCCCAAATATAGAAACACCTTCTTTTAACTTCGGCGCAATCCATAACAGGTCACCAAAAATATAGAATCATTACAACAGCAACAAAAAGAACAACAAAAAAGAAGACATCTCAACAACAACAACACCGGTGGTTGCGCACAGCGGTGCCAGTCCGGGCTGGATCGGGCAGGTGAGGTGAGGTGTGGTGTGGAGTCAGCACGGCGGCGGCAATGTGTTACGCACAGTGTGTGTGGATTTAGAAGAATTCACCACCAAATACCTGTTTCTGCGGGATGGTATTTCTTTTTATTACCTTATTCCATTCCATTTTGTTTGGGCCCAAGTCGGTTTTTTTTTTTTCTTAACTCTTCGTATTAATGTTGTGCGCACACTCTGTAGTGTCCTCCGCGTGGTTCAAGAGGCTAACTTACTTCATATGTGCTTCGTTTTTCTTCTCTATACCTACTCGCACTTACACAACTTCCACTACTACTATATATGAATACTGATGTAAAAGTGTTGCTGTTGTTGTTGTTTTTGTTATTATTATTTTTCTGAATGTAAATAGAAGAAAAAAGTGAGAATAAAAAAAAGAAATACCGCGCGCACTTCTTTCATTATTCTTCTTCTTCGTTTTGTTTTCCTTATTTTCTTTTATTATTATTATCCATCTTCTCTTTCTTTTTATCGATTCTTTTGGTTTTGCCTACAATGGACCACTTCTTGGCAATCATCATCATTTCTTTGCTTCTTTTGAGATGAATTTTTCTTTCTTTCATCTCTCTCTCTCTTTCTCTCTCGATCTCGCGTCTCTCTACATATTTGGCTTCTTATTTTCATTCTTGTTGTTTTGTTTCAAAGTTCGGTTTTATTTTTTTGTGGAAATTAATTAAAAATTGAAAGGTAGCTTAGCAAATAAAAAGAAAACCCACAAAAAATGCACAAAAGTAAAGAATGGTAAAAAAAAAGAAAAACGCAAAAATAAGGAAATAAATGAAGATTAGACTCGTAAGTGAAATAATTAGAAGAACATAGATTAATTAGATATTTGTGGTCATCTGTCTTTCTGTAGTGCTGAGAGAAGTGCTGAAGTTGTGCAACTCCTATATACACCATGAGGCGGCCAAATCTTGAGTTTGGTTTTCTTTTTTCATAGCCAACCAACTTTTGTACTCAGCCGCTGCTTTTGCTGCTGCAGATACAGAGAGCCACCAGCGCATCGCCATCCACCACAACCGCCATCGCCACCGCGCCGTCCACTGCTCTGCCACCGAGCACACGTTGACGATGACGTTTGAGCAAATTGAGATTGTGCACCAGGCACACGATTTTTCTATGTTGCGCATTGCATTGGAGGTCTTCTGGTTTTGTTTCCAATGTCTTTCTTTGGGAAAGTTAGATTCGTTTGTTGGGAAACTAAAAACAAAAAGAAATAAGAAAAATAAAAAAAAAACGTTATACTATGGCGGCTGAATGAGATAAAGTTGGATTAAGATTGAATTTTCATGGTAAAAGCAATTTTTGTGCTCTACATGTCACCACAGAAAAAAAAAAACAGAACATATCACAACAGAAGGGCAAAAAGGGGGAAATCAAGATTTAACTTAGATTTCAACTTCTGAGAATGACTTTCTCAGAAACTTCAACATTAATGTCTTTGAAAATTGTTTAAATTTGGTATTTTAGTAAAATTATTTCAATGAAATAGAAATGAAAAAAATGTAGATTTAAATTTTCTGCTCACGGAACGAAAGAGCTGAGGTTCGAACTTGATTTTGAGTTTTTCTGTGATCTGAGGGAACTGGATGACTTTTCCATAGAGGGATGTTGTAGTTCCTTTAAGAAGAATTATTTTGACACATTTGAACTTAAGGGAATAATTAAACAATCCTTGAAGGTGCTCTGTGACAAGAGTTTCTTAACTTCTTAATGTCATTTCGAGTTTCACTTGTAGAAATCAATTTAAATTGACATATTAATTTAAACCATTGATTATTGATTATTTGAAACTAAATGTTATTGACACCATCAACCTCTGCAAAAACACTTTACCCAAAAATGTAGTTCGAAGGCGTTAAAAAGCAAGAACAAATATAAATATTTTAATAAAATGCAAATAGCTATAGCTAGTTGTGTTCATTAGCAAAAGCAAACTTTATTTAAATTCTATTGATTTTATTATATTATTTTTCTTTTAATCCCAAAAAATTAGCATATGTCAAATAAATTTGACAAACAAAGCATGAAACACACGTACGATAAAAAGAAAGACGTGGCGCTGTTATTGAAATATATTCAAAAGACATTTATGCCAATGTTAAACTAATCTTTTTACAATTTTAGTTATTGTTGTTGTTTTTTTTTTGCGTTTAGAGTAGGGATTGATAGCTTAATTTCATTAATCGTGCGTTGATTCATTTATATGGTATTTGCTAATATTGAGCAATTTAAATATCAAATAAAAATTTATAATTTTGGAAATAAATAATCAAATGAATTGAGTGTTGATGTATAAATATTTTTTATGGAATAAAATATTAAAGATTAGTAAATTCTATTTTGGTACAAAATACAAGTAAACAATTGATGTTATTTTTTGTCTCAGGTTTTGTCTTCGTAGAGTAAATTTAGATGACACATAACACAGGAATTTGACTTCATATTCCTACGTACTTTTGTCACTATAAATTATTTGAAAATGTACTTTAAAGTATTATTTCGCATTAAATTAGTGTTCCGAAATCAAAACAAACCCATAAATCTGTCAAAAGTCTCCACTGATTGAAATTTAATTCAATAGTTTTGAATACATTTGTGCAGAATGTAATTAGCTCTAACTTTATATGACTTCAAAACTCCTCCAGATAATTTTCACTGAAGCTTTTTAAATTATTTTAAACAGAGTACTAACTAAGATTTTGTGCTAATGTCGCAATTTTATCTCACTTGCTAGATTTACTGCCTATTTTTCAATCATATTTTTTACGTTGGGCGCCACTTTGAATGAATTGTACGTTCCATGTTGGGCGCCACTTTTTACAAAGTCCACAAAAATGATGTAATTTCTGGGCTCACTAACTAATTGATATCATTTCCTTCTGAAAATGAGTTAATTCAAGTGAAAGTCTTAAAATATGACTGGCAGATGATTCTGGCTCCATTGTTTAAATCTCATGTTGGGCGCCACTTTTCAAAGTTGTATTTAGTTAGAATTATTTTGGCTTTAAAAACTATTTTTAAGAAATAAATGAAAACGCAGTGATGAGATACATCAAACCTTTGAGGGGGGGTGAGAACTATAGCTTTATTCTCCAGAAGCAAAGTGTTCTAAGAAGTATTCCACGTTCTAGGAAAGTAGTAAAATTCCATTAACTTTTCCCGAAAATAAAAACATCTCCGTCCTTTGAATTCAATATGACTTCACAGATCCAGCATTAACTTTAAAACAATTTTAATTTTAATAGAAACATTACTTGTCCCAAAATTATTATCCTATTGGCTACTCGTTGTGAATACCTTATCTCCAGAAGCTAATTTCGTATTCATCTGATCAACACTTCACGTCTTCATTAACCGTTCAAAAAATCCCTATATACTGGTATTGTTATTGTGGTGTTGTCAGAGAACACATCCGACAATCCGAGAGAGGATGCAGTTGTCTTTTTGTATGCACCATATAGCGCATCCCAGTGTGTGATCAGTGATCACAAAACAGTAGATCCACCAGAAAAGAAAACCTCTTGTTTCTGTTACTCGTATAGTCGTATGTATGTCCAGAGCTCGATTCCAGTGAAATAGTCATTTCGGATGATAAATGTCTTCCTTACGTGCATCGAAATCCAAAACCAAGAATAGACACACAAACTAACAACGACCAGAAAAATAGAAGAACCAGAAACAAAAAAAAAAAAAAAATCAAAATGACCAAAACCCAGAAAAAAAAAACATGAACCACCAAAAAGGTAAAATCCTAGTTAGAGGCCTAAAAGCATTTAACCCCCACGCTACATATCTCTCTCTCTTTGCCCTCGAACGCATTCCATTAAGTTCTCTGGATCGCTTAAGGTTAACACACAGCGTTCCATCTCCGTTGCTTTCAACTTTCCTGGATCTACCTCTTTTTACCTACCTACCAATCTACCTAACCTACCGAATGGAGGAAAGGTCGGTCGTCCATCAATCTCCGGTCCAAAGTGAAGTGCCTATTTGTTAGAATGAGAATGAAATTCGAAAGAACAAAACACGAAAAAAATTTTGATTTTTTTTCTTTCCATTTCATTTGTTTCGGGTGCCTTTTGCGTCTTTTGGGGAAATAAGGAATCATTGAAAAAAAAAAAAAAAACAGAAAAGAAAATCGTGTACAACCAAACTCACAATACAATTATTACATTTCAGTTCGGAATCAGAATGACGAGGTGAATTTTTTATTCGTAATGAAATTGTAATTCGAATGAACAAGAAAAAAATCGAAATAAATGTTCATGTCTGAGACAAGGAACAATTTTTTTTTTTTTAGTGACTATGCAGGTCTTTGGCCGGATTTTGATAAATTTTTCAGAACAAATTGCTTGTTTGTAAAATGAAGTTGCATGAAGACAACACAGTCCAAAAAAAAAAAAAATAATAAGAAATTATGGTTCTTAGAAATAATGTATTGTTTGTTTCGATTTTTGATCATATTTGCTGATAAATTTTATTTAAATTTGATGAAGTTGCATAAATTTTGTTTTTTTGAATCCGTTGAACTCAACTCAAGCTCAAGGATCACTTATCGTCTGGGTGATGACGTGTCGTCATTGGCTTCTGGAATTCACGTGAGAATTGTTCTTAATTATGATATTTAAATTGAAATTCGAGAATGGAATGTAATGGTTCAATGAAGAAAAAAAACCACTTGATATTCTTGAGATCCAATTTTGGAGTAAGAGTTGGCGTGAGAGAGATGTAAATGATAAATTGAAAAGTTGAGGGTTTGATTCTCCGTATAAGAGTACAAGATTCTTATGTGAGAATTTATTTTCAATGAAATCATAGTGTTAAACTGTAAATCTACATAAAAAATGCCATATATAGATGAATGGCGCCCAACGCGGAACTCAATATCTCTTGTTTGACTTACAACAAAATAGTTTTTTCACAACTACATAAGTAAAACATGTTAGACTTAAGAATATTTTGTATCATTTACATACTTCTTTATTTTAAATCCTAATGTTTGTATTTCTGTACAAAAAATTGATGCCAAAAATGGCGCCCAATGAAGATTTCCGTCTGTATGTCTATAGAACTGATAATTATTTGTAATTATTCATTGAAACCGTATTAAGCCGTTAGCACTGTGTTTTTATGTTAAAAAATGGCACATAACATGAATTTGAACTATTATGATTAATGTTGCTTGTTTTTCGTTGATAATTAAATGGCGCCCAACGTATTGCTACCTTCCATTTACATACCCAAACATAATAAGAATTCGTGTCCATACAAATTTTGTCCCACTTGATATTGATTACTGTTAATCTGTTGTACTTTTTGTTTTCTTACCACTTGTAAATGGCGCCCAACCTAAGATTAACTTATGTTTATCTGCCTTTTTAGAATCAGAAGATTTTTGAATTTTTACACTTTTAAATGAAGTACACTCAAGTTTGATTTATGTATGTCTAATTTACAAGACTGTGAGCAGATTTTTTAGAAAAATGGCGCCCAACGTGAAATTTATTTTTGGTATTTGTTTCATTTTACTTTAAATTTATACCTGTTTTTGTGTTAAGTTGGCAATAGACAACTAATCTTATTTGTTAACCATTTTTGTTGATTATTTTGATTGAATATTTCGTCAAAATTAAAACAAACTTATTTTGTCTCTTTTCAGATAATCACCGTCCAACATCTTAAGCCTACTCTAGAATATCTAAGAAAACACAACTATGTCACGGTCTCTCGATCGGTGATCTTTGGATGTCATCCTATCGTCAAAACGACCAAAACGACGAGCCCTAATGAATCACACGCGAACGAAATGTCAAAGGATTATCGAAGCCACATGCAAATGGGCTTCGTAAGAATGGCTCAATATTTATTTTGTAAAAAATCCAAAACCAAGTCAACAATAAAACAAACAAAAACTAAAACAAAAACAATAAAAACCCATCATAATAAAAACAAGAAGAATTTAAGGCTGACAACACACCATCATTACCATCATAATCATCATCATAACCAATACGAATTGAGTATACAAAAGAGCATCAGGCGAAATCCCATGGTTCTATGGATTCTTGTGATATGTATAGTGTTTTCGGCGACGGGTGGTGCTACAAGCGAATATGTGCGAAATTTGGAAGTGTCCGAGGGGGTGCCGATCGGGCGTCAAATCGGTTTTATCGGTGATGTTAATGGCCGGATTGATAGCGGTCCGCCATATTTGATAGTGCCAGTGCCTGGTAGCGCGGTCGATACTGATTTGTCGATAGATCACACAACCGGCGAGATACGGACTAAAATCCAGCTGGATCGAGAACGTCGCGCGTCCTACAGTCTGGTGGCGATTCCCCTTAGTGGGGATAACGTCCGCGTGGTGATAAAAGTACTCGACGAAAATGACAATGCACCCACATTTCCGACACCCGTCATGAATATCGAATTCCCCGAAAACACTCCGAAGGAGGTCAAACGTACGTTGAATCCGGCGCGAGATCTCGATCTGGAACCGTTTAACACCCAGTCGTACAGTATCGTGTCGGGAAATACGAATGGAGCGTTCCGTTTGGCGCCGCATCGCGAGATGGACGGAGTCTACTATCTGGACCTGCAGATCTTTGGATTCCTCGATCGGGAAACAACGCCCAGTTACAGTCTGGTCATCGAGGCGGCGGATGGTGGCAGTCCGCCACTCAAGGGGCAGATGACTGTCAACATTACCATCCAGGACGTGAATGACAATCAGCCGATATTCAACCAGAGCCAGTACTTCGCCCAAATCGCCGAGAACGTCACGGTGGGGACTAGCGTGCTGCAGGTGTACGCTTCCGACACCGACGCGGACGAAAACGGCCTGGTGGAGTACTCGATCAACCGACGCCAAAGTGACAAGGAGCAAATGTTCCGCATCGACTCGAATACCGGCATGATATCCGTCAACAAGCCACTCGACTTCGAGGCCAAGGAGCTGCACGAGCTGGTGGTGGTGGCCAAGGATCACGGCGAACAGCCGCTCGAGACCACCGCCTTCGTGTCGATCACAGTGACCGATGTCAACGACAACCAACCCACTATCAATGTGATCTTCCTCAGCGACGATGCTACTCCGAAAATCTCCGAAAGCGCCCAACCCGGTGAATTCGTGGCTCGAATCTCAGTCAACGACCCCGACTCGAAGACCGAATACTCGAATGTGAACGTCACGCTGCAAGGTGGTGACGATCATTTCGGCCTAACGACACGTGACAACATCATTTACCTGGTCATCGTTGCACTGCCACTGGATCGTGAGATGCAGCCCAACTACACACTGAGCGTTGTGGCCACCGATAATGGCAATCCACCGTTGCATGCCTCGAAGACGATCTACCTTCGCGTGACCGACATTAACGACAATGCACCGGAATTCGAAAAGGACGTCTACTA
Organism: Scaeva pyrastri; assembly: GCA_905146935.1. Taxonomy (NCBI): domain Eukaryota; kingdom Metazoa; phylum Arthropoda; class Insecta; order Diptera; family Syrphidae; genus Scaeva; species Scaeva pyrastri. The sequence goes on along the minus strand of LR989928.1, from coordinate 78,045,550 downwards.
TGCCAACGTTATGGAAGTAGCCGATCCGGGTACCTCGGTCATTCAAGTGGTTGCCGTCGACAAGGATGAGGGCAATAACTCAGCGGTGATTTACTCCTTAGTGGATACGCCCGAAACGCACTCGCAATGGTTTCAGGTGAACGCACACACTGGATTAATAACAACACGAGCGCATATAGATTGCGAGACCGAACCGGTTCCGCAATTGAAAATTGTCGCCAAGGATAATGGACATCCACCGTTATCGTCGACAGCTACCGTTTTGGTGACAATTCACGATGTCAACGACAATGAACCGATATTCGATCAGAGTTTCTACAATGTCTCTGTGCCGGAGAAGGAACCGTTGGGAAGGTGTATTCTTAAGGTGAGTTTGCATTGTGTTTCTTTTTTTTTTTGTTAATTCTTGTTCTTTTGTGTTGTATGAGATGTACCAACTCGCGTATGACGTTTGGTTTACTTGTGTTTGACATTTGCGGGAAATGTCTCAATAAGGATTTTTGATGAGAGTCTGTTTTAAGACTCGTTCAGGACAATCGTGGGGTTTCACGAAGTTGATCGCAATGACCCCCAAATGACAGGGACTAAGAATCTTCCGGTTGGCATTACGCCATTCAGATGGGCCGCATCAATCAAGTTTCAACCTCAAGTCATTCTGACAGTAAGAAAGTAGTTATTGTTTTTTAAACGGGCCATTTAAGATAATTGAAAAATTGCAATGGGAATGCTGCCAACTAGCGAATTACACCCTTCGGGCCAAAATGGGAAAAACAAAAACGAGGAATTCTATTGTTCTTTTTGGTTGGTTGGCCTCACTTCTATGCGAGAAGGCCCAAGCAATTACTCACTGACCGCACAGCGGAATTGTTTCTCCATTTAAGCTTATTCAATTGTTAACAGCATCAGCGGTGAGGTGGCGCGACGGGCGGCAGAGTGGCGCAACATGACACATGGAAGGGAGGGTATAAAAAAAAAACCTAAAGGAAATTGTTTTTGGTTTTTTGTTAAGTGGAATTCTACAAAACGGTCTTCCCACACACAATCAACTAATTTATCTTGGTACTTGTCTTTCGGGTTGTCAATCAAATTTTCAAAATTTTTTTTCCCTCCACCCGCCGCCGTTATTGTTGTTGTTGTTTTGTACTTTAATGTATCTTTTAGATTTTTTTTAAAATTCAATGTCATGTTGGGTATCTCCCATATCTCATTACATGTAATCGTAAAAAAGCTTTCTCTTGTCAAATTGAGAAATATACAAAATAACTATGGGTAATCCCATTGTTTTGAGGTGTGTTTAACTGACCATTTTTATCGATAATACCAAATCTATTGAATTTCATTTCCATTATTACTCGAGATGAGGCAACGCAACGATTTTGTACATAGATACTTTTTAGAGATTTAGATTTTAGGAAGATCGGAATGATGTGGACTCACGATTTGGCCTCAAAACCAAAAACAAAAAAATGTCTGAAGTCAAATTTTTCTGTGTTTTTGATGATGATTGAAGTTTCATGGGGAACAAGTAGAAGAAGAATCTAGAAAACTTTTGACAACTTAAAATAAATTGAAAATATTTTTTAATGTTTTGTGTTGTTTTTGATGGACATATTTGCTAAAAACAATGAAAGCTTTTAATATTTGCAAAAAAAATATATATAGAAAAAATAAAACAGCAGGGAATTGATTAAATTTGGAGATAACAAAAATGTTAAGTGCTTGTTAGTTGAATATTAATAGTGATGCCTTAATAGATTAAGTACTTTGATGAATTTGCAGGTTTTTTAAGGCGGTATAAGCATGTAGTTCAATCACCCTAAGATTAACATCATACCTTTAAATAATATATCCATAATGAATAGCCACTTAAGTGGAAAACATATATTTTTTAATTTATAATAAGACGTCTAAGTGGCATCTATCTGAAAAGAATTTAAATTTTTGGTTAAAGTTCTATCTATTCATAATTCATCAAGATCTGTCGATACTTCAAAATTTGAAGGAATTCATCAAAAAAATGTAATAAAACAAACGAATTTTGACAGAAGAAGAATAGGAAAACAATTTTAAAAAGCTGCGCCCTAAAACACCCCCAGGTATCAATTTTCTGACCTAAAGTGGTCAAATTGAATTATTTTTAAGCTTTGTTCTTCAACCATTGCTATATTTATGTACCGAAAAATTTGTCTCTGTGTCGAAAAAAACTTATTTACATGTGATTCTGATTGGAAATCGGATCCAACATGTATATTTAACTAATATTCTTTAAAATATCAAATAAAATTTGTTTAAAGTCTTTCAATTTTAATATTACAAAAATGGCGCCCAACGCGAAACTGTATTTTTACATGAAATTAAGACTTGTCTATGTCACACTAATTTTGTCTGCATTTGAAAGATTAAAATTGTGAGATCTGTAAAAATTTTTTACCTTTATTATATTACAATAATAGTTTGTGTGTATAACTTTAGAAAATGGCGCCCAACACTTACTTGTATCGACGAATCATGTACTTCAAACTTAAACGTCAAGAATTTCTTATGAATTTTGATTAAGTAAATTTGTAAATTTCAATTAATTATGCTGGTTAACTTTAACAAAAGAGTTTGAGGACGTCTTTAGTTTTTCAGAGTGTGTTTTTTAAACTTAAACAATTTGTTGACAAATTTTAACATTTAAGTATGTGTATTTTAACCCAAGAAGATGATTGACCTCATGGGTTGACTTTTCTGATGCCAAATATTTGCTTTACACAGTAAAAAATTCTTGTATCTCAGACCTATAGTCATTCGTCAATGAGACCGATATTGACACACAAATTGAGAAGTGAGACCAACTGGATTCTTGGCCATCAGTTCTTATTTATATTGAACAGTTAATTTCGGTAAAATTCAAAAGAAAATCCATATACAATAGAAAGTTGAGTTTATTACAAATATCTTGATTGATGTTCTTGAGAATCTTATAAAGAGCTTAAAAGCGCAAAGATTAATGATAATTATGAGGTTTTATTTTGTAAAATTACAATAGTGGTTTTTTTGATTTATTTTAAATCTGTTAATATTTCCTTTTATTACATTATATTTCTATGATTAGTTGGTTTGATGATCAATAGATGTTTTTTTGGGTTTGGACAAAATGGTAAGTTATCTTGGAGGACCTATACGTATTGTTTATCAAATTTGTACTCAATGTGTAATAGTAAAAATAAAACTGATATATATTTGGATTCTATTATTTTTCCACAAAGCATTTACATTAAGCTTTAAGATCTCTAAATGATCTCCTAAAACCTTAAACATATTAAAAAAAAAAACAAGAACCCAAAAATGGTTGTCGGCCATACTCGGCCATGCTCTCTCACCAACACACACACACACACAAAACCAACCATCATCATCATACTCTACTTTGCCTCTCATTCTCTTTTTGCTCTGCGTTAGAGATTTGTCTTAAATTTCAAAGACATTCACCATCAAACACTTTTCTTTGCCAACTTTGTGTCTGATATTATTGTGAGCAACATTATACACACCACACACTAAATATTGTGTCTAACACTACACTAATACTTTTATATTTCTTAAGAAAAAGAATATAATAAAATAAACCAAAAAATAAAATTAAAAAAAAAACCTTACAAACGTGAACGTGCCATTAAAATGGAATTTCTTACAAATCTCAATTTAGTATGCCCATGGGTAATGGTCCACACAAGCTCCACAATCCCCACAAGTTTCAAAAGGTAGAAATATGCTTATTTGTGGCTCTTTCTCTCTATGCCTCTCTTTTTTCTCTTGTTTTTGAGTGTGTTCTTTTTTTTGTATCTTTTGTTGTTGTTAATGGTAATATTCTCGATTCTCTCATCTCCTCATAGTCATCTCATTATGCAGTGTGGTGAGTTTTGAAAAGTATGACAAAACAACAATAACAAACAACCCAACCAACCAACCAAAAACAACAACAACAACTTGACAAAAACACACCGGCAATGGATTTTTACGATATTTCAAGGCGCACGACACACCAAAGACCAAAACCGGGCTCTTTTGCTTTTTTCTTTTTTATGTTTGTTGCTTTGCTTCTACTTCTTTTCTTTACTTTGCCTAAGCCTTAGCCTGACTTGAAAGCATGTTCAAAATACAGGTACACCGAAAGAGAGACAAACAAGAAAATAAAAACTGGAAAAATGAAGAAAAATGAGAGAAAAACAAAATTGAAAAGAAAAGAAAACCGTTTCAACTCACAACCAAGATGGCTGTAACTTGTGTTTGTGTGTGTGTTAAGGGCAGCAAAAAAAAAAAACAACAGAAATCTCGTGCATTTGGCATACAAAGAGCGAGGTATAATAAGCGAGAAATGAAGCACACCGCACCGGTTTAAGGTTTAAGTAAGAATGCCTACTCAACTCAATTCAACTCACTTACTCGCTCACTCACTCTACAATGTCACACAGAGATGTTAGTGAGGGTGTGAGAATTTTCCATAGAATCTCAATAAGATTGATGGAAAATCATGAATTCAAGTGCAAGGATGGAATTAAAATTTGCACAAGAAGGAAATTTTGAAATGAGAATAAGCAATAAAGTGTTGATTTGTTAAGATCGAGTTTGAATGCCAACTCTTTTGTTTGGGATTATTGAATTTTTAGTTTTGGGTACTTTTTTATTTGTTTCTGGTGGCAAAGGATATTTCTGTGAACGACTGTTCTTGGAGATATGCAACTCTTGCAAAATTTTATATTCAAGTTCGTGCATCAACTCTTTTGTTTGGATCATTTTTATAGGGAAATTGTTGGATTGTTTGGTACGAGGGGACTAGTTTTTGTAAAAAATGTTGAAAATCATTCAATTTTATGTTGAAAATGCATCAGAAGAAAGATGGTCAGCTCTTTTATTTCATTGATTTGTTAAATTTTGTAAATTTCTATGAAATTTGGTTCAGTCTAGTGGCGTTTATTTGAGTTTTATTTGAAAAATCGAGTTGAAATGTGAACAAAGTTCTTAAAAATTCAGAGGTGGCCAAGGGAAGAGGAATTTTTAACTTCCTGAGGATGGCTTCAATCTGAGTCCAGATCAGATGCCTAGACAATTTGCTTATATCTTAAATGTCTATGACCTAAAGGGTTAAAAAAATCATCACAATCAAAGTCTTATAACAAATAAATCTCCTTTAAGGCTTTATAGTAGATAATATTCCCTTTCATTAACACATTTTAGCTTATTCCTTCAGATCTCACACTATAACCATTTACAATCTCCATTGTTGCCACATTTTCTGTCTTATAGCAATTCCATTTTCGCATTCTTCTCTATATCTATTTTTCCTTTTTGAATGCTCATGATGCCCATACCTTTACTATAGTTAATTCGTTTATTCTTCCTTTTTTCTCTGGCAGAGTAAAAAAAAAATACCAGAGTTTTCTCCATGTCTTCAATGTCTACCATTTGTGTTGTTCTCCTTCCTCGTCCTTCTACTATTTGGTCTGCAATTTTCTTTCTTCTCCCGAAACATACCTACTATACAACAACAGAAGAAGGCAACAACAGAAAAAAAGAAAAGAAAATTAAATTTTCTTCTATTTTCTTAATGGATTTTCCTTTTTATCACATTCATTTAGTTATCGTTTTATGTTTCGTTTCGCTTGATGTTGTTTTTTTTTTTTTTTGTCTTCTTACATATTTTATGTTCCACTTTCATTCGTCCTACCGTTTCTCAATAATGTTGGGGTTTAATTTTTAATACCGATACCGACCAAGAAGAAAATAATAATGCAAATGTGCAGTAGCCAGTTAGCCTAAGGTGGTGTTCTTGTTTTGATCAAAGCTAAAACAATGTTGAACGCACGAAACATCACACAATTTTTATATATCCAATCATCGTCGTCATCGTCATCGTTGTTGTTGTTGTAGTTGTTGGTAGTTGGTCTGATGGTCGTGTTTGATTCGAGAGAAGTGGTGCATAATATCAAAGAGGTAAGATGGCTGGAGAAGTAGTTTTTTTTTCAAGCCTTAACTCATATGCGGCTCTACGCGAGAGTACTCTCGCTTAGGGTAGAGGTTTCATTTTCTCATAACTTACTTTATTACTATAATTATGTTTATAGTGAGTCATTTGTCACTTCATTGCAAAAGTGGTTGCTTGTGAAGATGGTCTTGTGCAGCACCAGCACCAGCAGCATCACCATCCAGCATCCCAACAGAAACCTATGCAATGCAGGTGTAATGGATTCATATGGATGATGGGGGCATTATGTTTGATGGATTCTCTTGAAGCAAACACAAAATTTTGTATAATTTATGTTTTTCTTTTTTTTATTAATTTTATTTTATTATTTTGAAAGGGAATAATAACTTTGTTTAAGATTGTGAAGTTTTAATTTTGGGAAAGTGATTTACAACTTTTCATGGAAAGATGAAAAAAAAATAAATAAACAAAAATTATGCAATGAACTTTGTGTGCGTAGATGGTGATGGTAATGGTGATGATGGTATGTGAATTTGTCTGAGTATGTTTTTGTATGTAGGTAGGTTTTATGAAACTTGAGACATTGTTTTATTTTAATGGTGGACAATTTATTTTTATTGGTAATAAAAATCTTCTATTTTTTTCATCTTAAATTTTATGTCATTTGACATTTAGCCCCCATAAAATGTTTAAAATTATGATGTAAACTTATTGTTGGTGGTTTATTAGCGTCGTTCGTTCATTAATTGATTTGTTATGACTATGTATATTTTTTTTGGGGGAAAAATAGAGAATAACAAACATTTTGAAAGAAATTTATTGGTGATAAAATAATAGGGTCAGAATTGAAAAGGAATTTTTTGTCAGGTGTTTTACTTTTACAACACACGATGGTTGAACACAAAAATAAGGCGTCTGGCTGTCAGAAGTCTTCGACAGGTTCAAGACAAAAATGTGGATCTTTGTAATTTACATTAGACCAAGAATTAGGACACAATATGCCGTGATACCTACGGATATGGTTAAAATCAAGTTCGCACGTCAACTCTTTCGTTGGTTTGATTATTTTCCACAAAAATAATTGAATGGACTTCTTTTATATGCCAATATCGTTATTGTAACTAACTTCTACTATCTCTTGGTCAGTACCATCAGATAATCAAATTTAGTAGGTTTTAAGGACTTTAAAACCGGAATCAAGATTATATCACTAAATTAAGGACAAATACTGCGATATCATATTTTAATGAGCTCGATTTTGTTATACGAAAAAAAGAACCGCGTATTACTGACATTTTCCTTATACATCGTACCTGTTACTTTGAATAACCAATTCACGACAAGAACAGATACCGAACAAATAAAACTAAACTAAACAACAAAAACGTGGTTTCTTTTCTGCGAGTTTTCAGTCATTCGTTGATGGACGATATGGTTTGTTTGTGACACCAAAAAAAAAAAAATTAAAAAAACCAACAACAACAAATGTACACCAGTCAATGGAACAAACGACAACGTCGTCGACGCGACATTGGTACAAACCAATAAAACCAAAAAAAAAAGAACAAAAATTAAATAAACACCATCCACACCAACGACCGACTATCGACGACGAAGACAACGACGACGACGACCGCGACGAGGTGAGGAGTTGCTTGATGCTTGTCCCTTTATATTTCGTGCGTTTATCCTTTTGCTTTTGTGTCGACGATTTAACCAAATATATTTTTTTTAATTAGTTAATTATTTCTTTTGGTTCTCTGTTTCTCTGTGATCTGTTCTTCATATATCTATATCTATACTCATACTGTCTTTCTCTTCTTGGGATGTAGGTATAGAAAACTTTGGCTGATGTTTGGTTGGATATGTTCTTTTCAATTCGTTGATGTTTTTTTTTTGTTTGATTTTGGTTTAAGAATCTGTATCCGTGGATCTTTTCGATTCCTAAAATGTCATGAATTTTTTCGGTGTTGTTGGCAAAGAAAATGGCTTATAATATGACAAAAAAAAAAAGAATAACAGTGTAAGCAAGTGTCAAGAAACTTTGTTTGGAAGAGATGAATGATAAGAGCAGCTTTTTTTTGGTTTGTGTCATCGTCATCGTCGTCTTAGTGACCAGCATAAGAATTTTAAATGAAAAATTTTAACAAATTGCATTGATTTATGGTCGTGATTAACTTAAAGTGAGATGCTGTTCTTTTTTTGTTGTTATTGTGTCGTTGTTGTTGTTTTTTTTTCGGTATTGGTTATGATTTAAGTGCGAAATAAAAAGCAACACGTTCGAGTGTCAACTCTTTTGTTTCTAATATTTGAATTTCAATTAATGCAATTCAAATTTGATTTGTTTGAATGAAATCTTCAAAGTAATTAACTGCTATTGTTAAAATATTTGACGTAATACGTTTTTAAGATAATTTTTTGATTGATTAAAACCTGTTTTAGATTACCAATGAGTGTTTGTTTCCAAAAATTCATATTATTGCATTATTTTTCTGGTTTTGATAAATTATTAAAAAAAAAGTTCGAACCTCAGCTCTTTTGTTTCGACGTATTTAGGTTGATTTTAAGCAGTTCAAATATTTTAATTAGCCACGAATTGTTATAAATCTATTCAAATACAGTTTGGGTTTGTTGGAATTTTTATTTAAGACATAATATTTATAACACTATCGCTTTTAATTTATTAATCAACAAAAGAAATTCAAATTTTGTCTTCCACGTGGTTCCGTTTTCTCCATAATTTCTGTCTGTTTTTTTCCCTAAAACATCAATAAAGCCATAAATTATTCGTCTGTTACATCTTAAATGAATAAAACCGCCATATTCAATTCATAAAGTGATTTAGTTTTAATTATGACCGACACAAATAAATCACTCGCAAGTCTCGATTTTTATTCATTTTTGACCTTTGATTAAATTTCAATATTCAATCTCATAATGGCGATTTCACAAAACAGAAAATTCGATCTTCAATCAATTAAAAATGTCTATTGAAGGAAATCGTGCTAACAATATATATAAGAAGATATTTATGTTCGAAGAGAAGAAAAAAATGGATTCCAAAATTATTCAAGAAAAAAAAGCTTGTTTCATTATGGACACATTTTTACATCCATCCATATATACGAGCGAGTATGTATATGTATGTATCTACTAAAAGAAACCGGAGGCTATTTCCAACCAATTGATACACAATTTCTTTTCAGCTGCTTGTTGGTTTATGATTGTGGCACCGATATAAAAATGGTTGAATGTCTTTCTTATCTTTTTAGGTTTTTTTTTTTTCTTTTATTTTTCCTGTCTGTAAATATACTAAGAGGGCGAAGCGCATTGCATTTTATTCTTATATATATATTTTTGTATCTTTGAGTTTAAAAATGCAAGACAAAAAAAAATATAAAAGAATATTTATATTTATGTATTTTTATTTTTGTCTTTTCTGCTGCAGCACATTTGCATTTTGATTGAGACCACACGAGAAAACAAATAGGAAAAAAAAGAAGATATATGTATTAACATAGAAAATGTAAAACTCAAAGAATGGAATTTGATTATAATATTTAAGTTAATATATTGTTATACTTAAAATGTTTCCTTTTTTTTTGTTGTTGTTGTTGTTCTTGTTTTTGTTGTCTGTCTGTCTGGAAGAATAAACGAATGAAAATTGCGTGTTAGATTTATTATAATTTGATTTTATTAAGACCTTGCAAGGTAGGAGATAAGTTTTTTCCCAAAGTAAATGATGGAGGAAAAAATATTAAAATTAATGCAATTGTTAAGAAAGTGATAAGACTAATAGAATGAGATTTTTATTATTTGTAAACTTTCATTTGTAGGTTTTTTTTTTGTGTTGAATTCTTCTGTCTTCACCCACATTGGGTATTTTAATTGAGTTTCATGGTCTTGGATTGTGGGTGTTCACATAAATTAGATCTAAATTTAGTTTCAAGTGGAATATATTTTCATAATTTCACTAAGTTTTATTTTTATTTAAATAGGGGCCAGATTCATTCATTAGACTTGAAGATAAGACAAAACTAGATATGCACTCTTTGAAAGAGTATTTCTTTTAAGACTTTCTTAGGAGATATATAAACGGGATCAAAAAGAGAAAATATTCTAATACTTTGTAGTATTTAAAGATTTTTCTATAATCTAACAGAATTTAAAGAAATAGATAGCATTTCAAGAAAACTTAAACATCAAACCAAACTCAAGAACAAAACAGCGCCATCTAGTTTAACGAAGAAACTTGAATATACAGACAAAAATAATGATTTGCCAAAGCTGTTGTCTGAAAATTCAATTTTCAATTTTGGTTTTGGTGGATAGGATTTAAATGCGAAATAAAACAAATTCAAGTTCGTGCATCAACTCTTTCGTTTTTTTGTATTTGAATTTGAATTTCTTGGTTTTCTATTCTAATTTTTTGTAGTTTTATAGTTTATTTGTTTGAATTCAAGTTAGAATATAAAGTTCTTTCAATTTTTGGTAACATTGTCCATATAGTTAACCTCTTCTATATACAAATCGACTAAGGAAAAGGCTTACACGAAGCGTCTTAGAAATAAATGAAGTATGAAATCAAATCGTAGGAGCTTTCAATTATTCAAAACGTTGGCCGTGACACCACAAAGCCACCAAATTCTCCTCCACGAAGAAGGACTGGTCACAGAAACTCACACTGTAACTTAAAATAATGACAAAAACCATGAGTTAACTGAATACTTATATTTATTTTGTCTTCAATCAGCTTGCATCAGCACCTGCAAACGTTTGTAATTCGTATATAATTTAATTACCAAAAATACAACTCACTGTGTATAATCAAAACGACATAAAATTAAATAAAAAAAAAATTCAAAAAAGCATCAAAAATACACACTGCATAATTTTGAGAAAAAAAAATACAAAACCTTTTTGAACGCCCTGAAATGTATAATAAAACGAAACAAATCGAACAAGTCCATTATTTTTGGTCAATTTAATTTTTGTATTATTCTCCCGTAAATTTCTTTGCCCAAAGGCTCAGCGCATAGCACGTTACGTTGTTGTTGTTTTTGTTGTTGTTGAATAAAACAAATGAAGAAAAATCTGCAACATTGTTGCAGTTGTTCAGTCATCAGACAAACAGACAGACAGTGTTTGTAGTCCTTTATTAGGGTTTTTTTCTTCCACTTCAGTTTTTATGTTGAAACGGTACGTGATTAACGAAAGATCTGCGCGCTCCTTTTGCACTTCTGCTGATGATGGCCTGACCTATTAACATGGCACATTTACTTTTCCACTCGCGCGATATAGATATTTTTCATTTCAAAGTTCCCTTTTTTAAACTGTACAACTTACGGTCTTTCTGTCTTACTTGAATCGCATCAGCACTTCACACAGAAATCAGAAGCAAGCCGAGTCGTCTTCGTCGTCGTTGGTTTTATGTATCCTTGGAATTCCATATTATGCACTATACCTTCTACAACTTAGTTGCCATCAATTTTATTTCATCGCCTCCTTCAGAAGGTCTATCCGCTATATAGACTAAGATACCTTTTTCTTGGATGAGAATAGCCATAACAGTTCCATCGATGGACGACGGACGACGACGACTTTCGGTGGTAAGGAAAGAGAAGAAGAAAAATCGCGTATACACAAATGGGATTAGATTGAGTCCAAAGTGAAGTGGAGTGGATTTTTTTTTAATGAAACAAATAAAAATCGGAAATTGAATAGCATTTCACAAATTGGTCTACAACCACTCAGACATACAAACTTTACAGCTTCACCTAGAAACACGGTCGAAATGGAATCGGGAATCGGTAACCGGGAATCAAATCAAATCGAATTGAATTGAATTCCCCATGGTATCTAAAAACTTGCATACATCATCCAATGGCTGACCCAATATCAAGTTCAAAAGTTGTTTCTTATTCCATTTTGTGTATCGATATATACTCGTGTGTAGATGTAGGTATAACATGGCTGGCTTGAGGGAAAATGATGATGGCGGGCTAATGGGAAGCCCAACTAACCTTAGACGGTATTGAGGTCAACCACTTAGAACTAGCGGTAATTTTAAGTACCTAACAATTTACCATTTAACAAAATGTAACGATCTTTTTTTTCCGTGAAACAACAACTATCGAATTTAGGTACTCGCATAGATTCAAATGAATCTATCCAAAGTCAAAGAGATACCTGGGCTTCATAGTCTCATACAAGACACCGCTTTCCGCCGTTGTTTTGGATATGGTCAAACTTATGGTTGTTTTTTTTTCGAGGAATTCTCTTTCTATAGACAAAAAAAAAAGACAAAAGCTATTGGATTTCGGGCAGCAGGTCGCTTCTTTTATTATTTATCTCTTCGATCGAATTCATGCATCGGATTTATGAAACTAGTGAGCTGAAAAAAATGTATCTAGCTATGCATCGAAGAGGAAAAACAAAAAAAAAAAATTTATATTCAACCACCACGAAGTGGTCAAGCTTCTCTTGGTCGATGGCGATGGTCCAAAGACAGACGGCGATTATATCGCGATTGACATTTTAATTATTATCTGTCAATTTATCAAAAGACGCTGGAAGAGAGTGGAGACCACATCAGAAAGAAACGACAAAAGATATTTGTGTATTTTATAGCGATGGTTGTGTGTTATTGGCAGATTGCGTGATGTGAATCTATCCAACCAAACCGAAAAGAATACAAGATCCAAGTACGTATCTAAGATGACCAAGTATCTATGATGGTGTAGTAGGAAGTAAGGTCATGATTGTTTGTGGCGGCAACGGCAATTTTTCATTTGCTATTGAACCTGATAATTGAGTTTTGGAGGTCTTTGTTTTATACGATTTGGTTTTTCTTTGGCGTGATAATTTATTTCATCTGAACTCGTGGTGCAAATTAGTTAAACTTTAATCGGTTTAAATTCAACACACACACACACATGTGGATTGTGGATAGTTTGAGAGTTGATATTTTTTTATTTTTTAATCAAGCCAATTAGAATCACATTTACACGGGGTGTTATTAAGGTTTATATATCTACTTGATTGTTTCCACAGAGAGCGAGGGAAAAAAATGTTATTAGCCTCTGGTGAGTTAATGGACGCACGCAGAGATATAGAGACTCGAGTTGGAAATATAGAAAATAAAAGTTAATTGAGTTTTTGTTGTCAATTAAGTTAATAACATGCGTGCTGAGAATTTGAAATTATTTTTATTTTTTTGTAGTTTTTTTTATTTTTAATTTGAAAAACAACGAGTTTGCACCTCAACTCTTTTGTTTTAAATGGAAAATATTATTATTTTGCTCTGATTACTTTGTCCCTGTGGCTTTATTGTGAAGAATAAATTTAATCTAATTTCAATTATAATTTTAAATTGCTTGAAAGCGAGACTAATTTTAAGTTTTTGAGTTTTTGAAATTTGAAATGATTTTCATGGAATTTACTTGCTTCAAGGTGGATACGTGTTTTCATCTTTTTTCAACTTATCATAATTTTATTATTTATTTTTGAAGTGTTTTCCATTATATTCTCAATATAATCAAGACTTAAAACTGCATTAATTCACCTTTATGGTGTGTTTTTGATTTTCTTTTTGACATTTTTATCATATTTTCTTTTTAATTTTTGCAAATAACAACATATATATATATATAACCAGCAATTAAGTGAAACTTAATATACTTGTCCTTCGTATAAATGACAAACATAAATATACGAGTATCTACCTCATATGCAGAATTGTGATAAAAAAAAACTGAAAGAACAAATATTAAATAAAAACTCATATAAACAATTAATCAAAGCTGACATGTGCACATTATATGACCACCATGGTGGCAACGACCGACGACGACCGACGACGATGACGGCGGCAGTATGGTGCATTTTGTATTATTTTTTTTTAACTAATTATTATTATTATCAAGGAAGACAGACACTTGCAAAATTCCAATTATAACTTGAATATCCTTATTAATTACGATTATGATTTTCAAGGTAATTTAAAAAAAAAAACAAAATAAGCAAAAGCCGGATTTAGCTTTTAAGAAGTCTCTTTATGACTTCGAGATTTGAATGACAATCGAAAACACAGCAATGAAGTAAGTCTGTATATTCAGAAAATTCATAAAAAAAATTCATAATAGAAGTGGTCCTAGAGTAGAACCCTGTGGCACCTATTTTTTTAGGTTAATCCTTTTTTAACTTTCTCAAAAATGATAGTTCTCCGAATCAGAAATGTTGTTTCTTCAAAATGGTGTAACCTCAATAATTTAAGATGTTTGAATATCTGAAATGTTGATGGCTCCCATTCTTGGAAAATATTTAAAGTTCCATTAACTCATTGAAAAAAAAAACTCGAAGGTAATTTCTGAAAGTACTCCCATCATCTCCACAAAATCATTCATTCATTGAATCATCATTCAGATAAAAAAAAAAAAACACTGCACATATAGTCCCGTTTTAGCAGTTAGATTTTATTACCATCTAATGGCAGATATTTCTTTCATCTCTCTACTTTAACTGTTTCTTTGATTTTTATTTTCTGCTCAAAATTCAAAAGAAATTCACATTTACCATCATCAGTAATATAATTTACTTCTCTCGAATACTAAAGTAAAATTTCAAATATTAAGCAAAAAAACACCATAAAATTCCAATACCATCATCTCAAACAAACATAATTCGTATGTATGTGTTGAGGGGAGTTCTTTGCTTTTTTTTCCATATTCTTCTTATAACCATGAATTATGTTTCATTTCTTGAACTTCTGTAGCATATCATTTTGATTTTTTCGATTTTAACATTCCCGAAGGTATCAATCTCAAATCAATTCCAGAAAACCAGAACAGAACACAGAAGAGGAAGAGGACGGGGAAGAAAAGAACCACTTGTGATACAATAACACACAAAAAGAGCGAGCATATACTCGTGTATAGTGTAGTGATGACCATCAATAATTCATCCTTCGCGTAAAACACACAAAACCAGTGCGCGAGATACGTGGATTTTGATGCAAAATGCAGTGAAATCGCGTTTTGTATCGTATTTTTTTTTGGTTTCCTTTTGTTTTGTTTTGAGAAAGAAAAAAAAAAAGAATACAAATCAAAGAAAACCAAACGAAGACTTATCGCGCGACTTCTTCTTTGCCAAACAAATCAGAAATCACAAATCAAGAAGCCTGAAGAGTCCAAGAGTCCAGTGTCACGTAGAAGACGACCGACCAACGGAACGCGACGACGCGACGGACGAATGGGTTGAAATATTGATCCACCACCAATGCTGCATCTGCAGATCATCATTTCCATCATCATCATCTTGGAAGTTTCTTTATATCCTTTGACTTGAGTTGGTTGAGACAACATAGAGAAGACTCTGGCCAGACATTTGAAATGATACAGAAAAATTGATATTATTATGCGCCTTCGTTTATGTCTCTCGGACAGTGTTCGTGCTACCTACTAGGTGCCACCATCTTGCAACCAAATCCAACAATCTATTATTAACTTTTCTCTTCTTTGAGATGTTGTAATATGGCATCAAAACAGAAGCAGCTGATCACAACGTTACCATTCTGATTCACAATTCTGGCAAAAAGTGACGATGATGATGGAAAAGGCCAATTTTTGATTTCATATCCAAACCATAAACTTTATGGAAGGGAAATAAAAATAATAGTGGCAAAGACAGACAGACAATGCCTTAAGGGTCGTGTGATTTTTGATTTCATCCAAATTCATAAAGCCATAGTATTGGTTTTCTAAAAATGATGCCTCCTTCAGATAATCCACAGGGACTTTTTTTTTTGAATAGCCCCCGAAACCAAACGAATTGTTTCCAAGTATCAGTTCCTTTTCTAACACTTTTCATCCAACAACACTCTGATAATTAAGCATTTCGAAAATATCACTTGGTTGCAAGAAACTATAAGTCCAACTTAAAGTTACAGTGGTAAATAATCAAAAGCCTTAAACTTTCTGGTCTACGCCACTTCTTCTCGTGATAGAATGGTCTAAAACTCCAGGAGCTATCATATTTGATCTACCCATAGGATTTTTCCCAACCTAATATAAGTCTAATAGTTATTTCCAGAGAGATTTAGAACAGTTCTTGATTAGTATCTGGCTGCAGAGTGTAAACAATTCAATATACAAAAAAGTAAACAAAAGAGTTGACGTCCGAACTTCAAAAAGTGGAAAGTGCTTGAATGAAATATTTATGCAGGAAAACTTCTTTTAGAGTACTAGGTCCTTATTCTAAATGCCTGCTTGTCATTTTTTATCAATCTACTTACATAAGTTTACCACATAGGTAACCTCAACTGATCACTGCTCTTCTCCACTGATGTTCTAATTATCAAGCTACTTCCACCAACCAAGCACACTTCCTTACCTCAGTTTTGATTGAAAATATTTATTTTATAAATTGCAGTTATACTTATAATCGTGCAATGACAAAAAATAGGTTCGTGTGTCATCGTTTTGAGTATCTTCCTTTCGAAATACCTTAGATACCTTCATTGATCGAGAAACAATTATAAATTATATTTTTCAATTATTTTGTCTCCAACGAAACGATCAACCATTAGGATGGAGGGAATTTCCTCTTTTAATTTAGAGCATTTTTTAATTGTACTCAAACTCATACTTCCTTTACTACCATCAAGACCAAAAGCAATACACAGGGAAACAAACAACAACAAAAAAAGAAAGAAGAAGGACAGACCTCCGCATTTGTACCATGAAGAATCTGAGTTATTTGCTCCCAGGCGATATTATACGACATCTGCACGTGATGGAATCGCTACCATTGTGCCCAGCAGCAGCAGCGGCAGAAACCACCAGCAACAGCAGCAGCAGCAATAAAACTGCTCCCTGTTCACACCTACTTTCTTGTATTCTACGAGTTAGGTATACCAGCGGCTCTGGCGGTGTTGAGGGGCTCCATATTATTTGTGTATGTAGTGGTGGTAAAGAGTAATGGTGTTTGGCGTGGTGGTGCCGAAGGAATTGATCATTATGGTTTTTTTTCTTTCTTTTGATTATCGATGGAGCAGAGTGCGGTACCGGTACGAGTTGCAATAGTTTACCATCATCGTCATATCGTTTCGGTGTCTGTCAGTTTGTTGGTTTGGTTTGGAATTAGTCAAACGACGAGGAATCGATTGATTGGGCACTACAGAGAGCCAGAGACTTGAGACTCCTCAAACCTGGCTCAAGTCCCGTTCCAGCAGCGCAGCGGTCTCACTGAATTGAATACACAAATGGAAGTAATGGAATATCTTCTAGATACATTTTTTCCTTCATTTCATTTTCTATCTTTTTTTTCTAATTTTATTTCAAAGCATATTGTTGTTTTTGTGTTTTTGTTTGGCGAAATAAACGATGTTGGTGTAGAAATTGATATTCGAGTCGAGTGTGAAATGAAATGATCATTTATCAATTTATAGTATTTCTATAGATTCTAGTAGTGTTGTTATTGTTGTTGTTGTATTGCTAGAATGAAATACACAACAATTGAACGAGAAACAGAGTGCAGAAAATAAAAAAAAAAATGTTATAAAGCTATTTTTGAGGTCTACTGGGGTTACGAAAGGCATTTATCGCCCTCCGCGTCTGTTTTTCTTTTTCTTTTTTTTTTTCTTATTTTCTTTTTGTGTTGTTATTTATTATATTTTATATCTGAAACTTTGAATCTTTTTCAATGCTCGTATAGAAAGTGTGAAAAATCATATTTATTTGCGGTTTAAAGGGAGGTTGGTGGCGATATACCTTGGAGATGGAATTTTCTTACAGTTTTGACTTTCCTAACCAATCAAGAGAGAAAAAAGAAACAAGACTTGAGAGCAAAGCTTTTCAGTTTTTCATGATTTAACAGTGGAAATTATGTATTTGCAACAATGTTGCTAAATAACAGAAAATGTTTCAAGAAAAAACAAAAAAAAACATACAAAACTACACTAACTAAGCTTAAAGACGTGATTAACGATGTTGATGTTGATTTTAAGTTAAACCGTGATTAAATTTTGTTAAAATGACGTTTGATCTGCATTAAAAGATAAATGAATGAATTTTCGAGCCCGTGGCTTAACTATTTGTAGGACCCATAACACTAAGAGACCAATTTGGACTAACTTAAGAAAAAATATAACCAAACATTTTTGAGACAGTTAAGTACATTGTCGAAAATGGAAATAAAAGTTGGAACAGTTAACAAATTACCAGATTTTTCAAATCATTGTACCTTCATTTTGAAACTGACCTCTCGCTGTCCTAAGATTGTCCCAAAATTAAGGATTGAATTAATACTGACTTTAAACTACTATGAGCTGTCAAATTGTTTTTATATTTTAAGGATTTCTAGTAAATTCTAACCTTGTACACTCTGTACATATTTTGGGACAGAATGTTTTTACATTGGGACACTTCCAAGAATTGTAGATCTGACATTTTTTGATCTCAAACGTCAAACTTAAGTATCCGTAAGCATATTCCAGGTCGTCTGTTTTCGACTCCTTTTTTCTGAAACTGGAAAATATTTTCAGTGCTAAAATATTATGAAAAAAATCACTGGACACATTTTGATTAAATATTCTGACATTTCAAAAAAGATTAAAAAAGATTCATGACTCTAGTTCGTCATACTTAGGAAATATTAATTTAATAGCAAATACAATCTTTTGTATCTTAAGGAAGAGCCTAGGGTCCTCATCAGACACCCAAAGACTTCGTTCTCTCGCTTATTGAAGCCTAGATTATTGACTGAGTCTCCAGATTCAGGACATATTATCATATTTTCGGACGAAATCCGTCATAATCAATGTATTAACCAATATTGATAACTTGGCATAGTTTAATGCATGGTGGCATCATAAGACCTCATTTCTTTCTCACGTCAGGAGTGTATTATCAGGATCATTGTTTCAAATCCTAAAATTGTACTGACGAGCGTCCTTCAATTAAAAGAGCTTTGATACAAACGCATTAGAGTCGATATTGCTTAAAAATGTCGGTGTGTCTCACTAAAACTCGAGAACGACTTATCTGATTTGGTTGATTTTGGTTTTGAAATGTTTTTCGTAGTCCAGGGAAGGTTTAAAAAGTTAAAATATATCGAAAAATTGTGAGGGAGACAGTAAAAATAAAACAATTTCATTTTCCCATACAAACTGTCAGTTAGTTGTCAATTTTTGAAATTTCTCTCCAACGTTATCGAAAGTTGCCTATCATTCTGTCTCTTTTATCTTCAGTTTGTCAGTGCCTGAGATTTACTAGTCTTAAAATGCCAAGGAGATGACGAAGATAAACTTTTTTGTATGTTTCGAGAGTAATGAAAATTTTGATTGATTGGTGACATATCGACCACTTTAATAGCCAAGCGTACTCTTAGAACTAAATTGGACAGGGACAAAGTTCGCCTGGTCCACTAGTGAATAATAAATCTGATTGTTGTTTTGAAACTGAGTAAATTTTAATACAAAAGTTTCTAAGATTTCAGGTCTTTAGACAATTGAAAAATTTGCTATACAATCGATTTTAGGCTACAAGAAATTGAAGGTACTTGCCAAAGAAGCTCTATGCCAAAACTAATGGATCTCCCAAAAGACACTTTCAATTTTTACACAAAAACTGAACCTTAAAAGGTACTAACTCATGTGATTTCGACAATTTACGACAAATATTTGTAACTCTCATGAATAAAATATCAAACTTTAAATATATAAAACCAACTAACATCAAATAAAACCGCCAGCATTTTAAGTTTGAAAAAAAGTGATCTCTTAAATTCATCAACAATACAACACGATCATTTTTCAGGCTTAAACTGTCATCGAAAAATTGAGAGATAAAAAAACCCAACCAAAACCAAAAAAAAAAGTTGGAATAAATTTGCATATATTTTCCGCACCAATTCCATAATTTCCAAGTCACGTCGTCGTCGTTGCCGTGCGTCCGTAGCGTCGCGTTGTTGGGCGGTCGGCTTGGTCTATCCGTCTATCGGTCTGTCAGTTGGTCGATCTTCCATATACTCGTATCTGTGCGAAACAGTTCTTTTAGATATGATTCAAATTTACAACAACAAAAACAGAAAAAAAAACGAAAAATAATGTCAAAACTGATTAATGTTAGTTCCTGGTTCTGTATATGTATGTACGTTTGTATAAATGTATGCATGATGGTACATAAGGCAACCCATAGTCATCATCATAATCGTGGTCGTTCGTCGTCATTGCGCCATCATCATCATCATCATCTTATATAGAAGTTGTTATAATCTTTGTCGGCTCAGCCCACAAGAACCCACCTAGCGCAGCAGTCATCATCATCGCATCGCAGCCACACATAGATACTCGTACCGCACTACCATCACATCCCATCCCATTCGATGCCATCCCATCCAGTTTCGTGCCACATCTTCGCACTTCATTATCGATTATATTGAGAAGGAGAGAGGTGGTTTTTTTTTGGTCTATGGAACGAAAAACCGCGATAGAATTCGTCTCCTTAATCTCGGTCTGTGAGTAGTTTCGAATCCTTTCAATAAATTTCACCAATTAATCTCAATTAAATCTGACTTAAACACTCGATCTGCATTCCAAAATGTGCAATAGGGGTCACAACAACAACACCATCTCCCAGGATCGCCCATGTAGCTTCATCTCATCTCAGAGACCGCGCCGTGCGAGTGTGAGGATCGTTCCGCACTCGTGCATGGCATGGTATTAGCCCAGATGGGAAGGTGGTAAAGTTGGCCAATGCAGATATTTCTATGAAAATTCCTCATCATCATCTCTTGGTCATCATCTTATGGCCATGTCGTCGTCGTCGTAGTCATCATCATCATCATCATCAACATTGCGGATCGTGGATCGTGGTTGGTCGATGCATCCTATCCCGTTTTATTTTTTTCTCCTATCTAATGGAATATGAATTTTTTTTTTTGTGTTTAATTCAAAACGAAGAAAGAACTTTGGTATAAATTTCAATATCATTTGACGTCGGATAATTAAAGCAATAAACCATCGTGTCAAATGGTGTATTCCTTGATAAAACTATGATGGACCACAGCATCACTTTGGTTGGCCACTCGAGGAGGTATACGAGTTGAGAGTGGTATGTAATGGATATCTTGTTGTTGTTGGGACTTTTGGTGGTATAATCTATGTGTGAGTCTGGAAGAATGTAGGGAAATATGTTAAATTGAAAATTATTTCCTTCACAAGCGTTTATCTGGACTTGGAACGTTTGGATCGGACATCATCATTCGCACACACGATGTTGCGATGCTGGGATATTACTACAACGACCACGATGACGACGACCGCGACGACGACGATGTAAGAGCTCCATAACCTAGCATAGTTGTTAGTTGGTCCGTTTCCCGCTTAGATACACATTTAAGTATTTAACCAAATTTGTCGGCGGTATACGAGTACGAGAGTATATGCATTTGCATCCATATAGAAAAAAAAGAGCAGTGCAGCAGAACTGCACACTCGCGCTCATTGCTCGTTCACCTCACATGAGATACAAATTTGTTCGGTTCAACAAATGTGAGATTTATGACTATTTCGATTGCTGGTTTCGGTCGTTGGCTAGCATATTATACCGTTTTTCTTCGTCTCTCTTGGTCTGACTCCTCGCCGGGATGGGATTCCCGCAGCTTCTCACAGATTGTGGTGTACCGTGATGGTGTGTAGCGCACCATGGCGAGATGATGATGACGATTTATTTGCATCTTGCACAGGAATATCTGCACATTAATACATCAACACTCTTATGTAGTCATGTGTGCATACGAGTTGGTAGGTATACATAAATGGATGCAGATGCGATATAGTCTTATTAATTTCTAGCACTCTGCGTTGCATCTCTCTCTCTCTCACACACACACATTTTTTTTGCAGCATGTTGTCTGCACCGGATTGTATGATGAGGTAAGTCCGTGTCCATCAGAATGTTACGATTTGCCGATTTGCAAGAAGATGACAACAGGAAATACATTCGTTTTGGTTTGGTGAGATGCAGCGCAAGTTTGCATCTATACTCGTGTATATAGATGCAGCAAGCATTTGCTCGGTCTTCTTGTGCAGTGTTGGGTGCATTGCAGTGTGATATGATGCCCACCGAATATGGTTATCTCACCTGCTATCATGTGTGTTATGTAATTATAAAGTTTTCCGCTTATTCGTTGTGTTTTTTTTTTTTTTGTTTAATTTCCTTAACATAAAATTTGCATACATATTTGATAGGTTGGATGAGTTTTGATAGGCTTTTAAGATACAATGTTACAGTCACGATTAATTTGAGTGCGTTTTAGAAATTAGAGAAGTTGTGTGATGTTTTATTGCACACACTCATACACTCGGATTGTCCGTACCAATCATCATCATCGTCATCATCATCATCAAGGATAAGAGATGGAATTTTGTTCGTTTTTTTTTTTCTTTAATGTGGTGATTAAAATTTTTACAGTTCACTTGGTTTTGGATTAGATTTTAATATATGTAAGTCGACTGTCATTCGTTATTAGGAACAAGTTTCTGGAAGGATTATACTAATTCAGAAGTTGTTTGAGGTGCTGAGTTTCATACAAGTTATAATATGTATATGTACGAACAAAGTTATCGTTGAATGGGAGCTCAAGGCACAGGATTATGACTATTGACTACTGTTCACTAGTCAAGGAATCATCAAAAACTGGACTTGGACTTAGTTATTGAACTTTTTTTTCAAACTGTGATGAGAAATACATCATTAGAAGAAAAGAATTGAATTAAACCTTTTTTATGGCATTATTTTTGCCTGATTATTATGGCAATTATTTATTGTTCGTTTTCTTTTATCACTTTTTTTTTAGTTTTTCCCATAAAACAACCCAACAATGAAAAAGAAATATCAAATTCAATTTTGTAAGCAATTAAATTGAATAATGTTGTTTTCCTTCTTCTTGCCACAAAAATCATAACCCATTAGTTAGAAAAAAGGTAATAAAGAATTTTCTTCAATTTTATTGTTTTCCTGTATTCATCAAAAAACATAAATAAACTATGATGAACTGCTGCAAGTCCATTGCAAATGTTTTTTTGTTCTCTCTTATTGTTTTACTGATGCCTTCTCCCTTTGGGCTTTTTGGATCTGATTTTTATTAACAATAATTCTGGTTCTTAAATAAACTGACTTCTACGGGATGATAATAAAAATTCATTAGCTTAAATTTGATATGAAACTATTGTGCTTTAACATTTAAGACATAACATTTTATGACTCTTATATAATTATGTTTCTTAAATAAATAAAAATAAAGAAAATACTAATTTTTTATAAAGAGTTTCATATTATCAATAATATTCTGAGTTCTTTAAATAAAATGCATTAAAATAAAATATAAGTTAAATTAAGTTGAGTAGAATTTTCCGCACACTTTATTTTGTGAAAACTCAGGTTTTACCCTCAGCTCTTTTGCTTATAGGCACTTATACATGTCAAATATAAGTACAAAAACCCAACTTTAACATGAACCCCCCTCCCCCTTCAAGTAGTCCCATCGAAGTGGTTTTAATTCCACTTCAAGTTATTTTCAAGTTCTGACCTCAACTCTTTCGTTTTCACAAATAAAACCAAAATATCACATAAACATAAGATTGAATTTTTCAACATTTTCTCTCGAGTTTTAAGGTCAAAACGTTCTTAACTTATCCTCAAAAAATTTCAAAGTTCTCACCTCAGCTCTTTTATTTACAAAAATAAATGATCGTTTGACCAAAACAAAATTTGTATATTTTTTCCCACAAATTTGCAAATGACTTTTCAAAAAAAAAAACCTCAAACAAATCGTAACCATTGCCCCTTAAAGTAATTTGTAATTTGATGTGACATACCGAATTGCATCGACCTACCACCGCCGACCGCATTGTTGATGGAAATAAAAATACAAAAATAAAATAAAAAAAAAACAACGACGGACAACAACGAACTAAGAAAACCATCTCTCGAGAGAAGCACAAAAAAATAAAATTAATAAAATTTATATATTTCTTTCATCTTATATCCTCATTAAATTGCACGTTGTTAATTCACCAAAGCAGTTTAGGGCATTGCCAAGAATCACCAAACTATAAAAACCCAACTTC
This sequence comes from Scaeva pyrastri, assembly GCA_905146935.1. Lineage (NCBI taxonomy): Eukaryota > Metazoa > Arthropoda > Insecta > Diptera > Syrphidae > Scaeva > Scaeva pyrastri. The sequence goes on along the minus strand of LR989928.1, from coordinate 78,021,452 downwards.
CAACAACAACAAAAAAATATGTCAACGGCTTTAACCACACTGACCTGTCCAATTTCGGTGTACGTTCTTGTACGAAACGCACCCATGGTATGGTAACCAACAACCATATACCAGTCAATTCCATTCTTCAGAACTGTGCAGTGCAGTGCAGTGAAAGAAGTCAAAAAGGAGTCCTCTCTCTAACGAATAAGTTGTCCATTTTTTTTTTGGTTGCCAATATGTTTGCATTGGTACATTATTATATTATGCATCATCATCATCCTCATCATGTTGTAGTTGTTGTTGTTGTTGGTGGTGCTGTTTGGCCCTGTTACCGGTGCTGTTGCTGTTGCTGTCGTCGTTGTCTTTCGTTATTCCTGATCGGTCGGTATTTTTATAAGAAGAAAGCCAAACATACTCGTATATTTCCAAAGTCCTTTTCATTCTTTAGAAGAATTTATTACGCGACCAGACCCCCGAAAAAAAATGTTCCATAAGAGTATATATGTATTTTTGAGCAAAAGAGCAGAGGAAAAAAATGTTCCTTCTTTCAAGCAGGGTTCAGTTGTGTGCTTTCCTTCTCCTGGCTCTGATCCTTCCTTCTTCTTCTTCTTCAGCTGAGAAATAAGTTGATACATGAAAAATTAATCATTGAAATGTGATATTTTTCCGCTTAATGAAACATGTGCACAAATTTTAGTCAAACTCTTCTGCCGGCTTAAAAAAAAATCCCAAAAAAGAAAAAAAAAAAAAAAAAAAAACTCTGGAGGACAGAAAAAAGGAACCTCAAACTGTGGTGGAGTAGTATTTATGTATCCCACCAGCTCCACTCGACTCAACCCAAGGGATAGGGATATTGTTACCGGAAAAAAAAAGTTCATCGAATTTTGCCTTCGGTAAAAGTTACACATTAACCATAACCCGAGAGGGCACGGTGCGGTGGTGGTGTTGGCTTGGCTATATGGACTCGCCATTATCAATTTGAACAAAGCGCGATTTTTGGTCAAGTTCACCAAACAAAATTGGCCAACAAAAAAAAAAGGAAGACTTTGGGAGGGTATATGGGTAGCTCGCTCGATCGCTCGCTCGCTCTGAAGTCTGAAGCAACAATTGCACTGCGGATTTTTTCGTCGACTTTTGTGGTATTTTCTTGCATTTTTTGGGGACTTTACGGAGCCCGAGATGCCTTCAGGAGGAGAACAAGCTGGACGAAGGAAAAGAAACAAAAAAAAACTGAATTCTTTTCATGTTTGTATAGGCGAGCGAGAGAAGGAGCGAGGTGAGATGCCTCCAATCGGTATCCGCGCCAGGTGATTCTGATTCTGATGATTCTGGATTCGGGATTCGGATTCGGATAGTGATTCCGAACCGAATCTGAATCGTATGGCTCTTTGGCTTATTTATTTTTCGTTCTCATGGTTTTATTTATTTTTTGGGGGATTTGCGATGAAATTTATTTGAGGTGAAGATTTTTGTGGCCTGTGCGCGAGGTGTTCTCTTATTTTATTTATTTAATTTTGGCCTTTTCCTTTTTTTTTTGGGGAAGAATACTTGAGCCTTATTGGAGTGAATTTATTTTTTGTCAGAATTTTCTGTAGGTTTTTTTTCGAATGACGACGACGACGACGGAACAAAAACAAACAGAAAAGGGAAGAATATTTGTTGCTTGAGGACACACTGTGGCGGTTCATGTTGTCGAATTTACACACAACACGGATATAAATACCGCGCATGCGCAACGCGAATTTGCGTTGGTCGTTAATTTGTGACCTGATCTTGATACCCATATCCTGATATACGACGCACTGGTGGTTTGTACCATCTGACAGTTAGCATTGCTAAGAACATTGAAAGAGAATTATTTCATTTGAATTCTTTGGAAAATTTGTTATTGGTTTTCTTGGATTGGTTTTTGGTCCGCTCCGGTGCAGTGGTGGTTTTTTGGTTAAAGTTTATATATTCGGTGTGCGGGTTGGTTTAACATTTTGTGGATATTTTAATTTTTTGTTTGTTATTTAAACGACAAGCGGAGGATGTGCGTGCTTGTAGGACATAGGTTACATTAAAAGATTTATCTTATTGAACTGATTCATATCATTCAAAAACCGAAAAACCAAACCCAGAAAAAAAGAGAAGAAAAAATGGTGAGAATACTTTAGTAGGTGATAAAATGAAAGTTGTAAGTTTTTTTCTTGGTTTTTTATTGTGCGTGGTAAAATCGAATGATGAAAGGTCTTTGAAAAAACAGTTATACTTAGACACAATGGATTGGAATTGGAAATCAGATTGAATTACAAGGAAGTTTAAAATTTCGAGTTTGAATTTTGAAAACTCTCATTACAAAATATATCAAACGTATCAGGAAAATACCAAAATTTGAGGAAAGTGGGCGTGGTTGTATGTTCGAATTGTCTAAAACAAAAATACATTGTCATGCAATACGGTGAAGATTTTAACCGATTTTCTAAAACTTTGAATTAATACAATCTGTAATACTAGAAATAAAAGTGTAGAAAAAGGTGGGACAAATTATTGCTGAGAAAATATAACTTAGAAGACTGAAAGCAAAAAGCAGTTCATATATTTGAAAAATAAGTTACAAACAGAAATGAAGACAGACGACAGAAGAATTATTGTACAAAAAAGAAGATCAAAACAGAGAACACAATTGGAAGAAGATAGAAGAAATGTAGAAAAATATCGAACATGTTAGAATGAAGATTGAAAATCGCAAAAACCTAGAGAAAATAGCTGAACAATTAATCTCGAAAGTCACCGAAAAAGGATACAAGGTAGAAGACAGAAAATAGCAGTAAGAGTAATTAAAATTAAAGTCCGATGATGGAGATAGAAAAAATTGAAGAAACAGATCGGTCATAGAAGAAGAAATATCAAAGATCGTAGATAAAAGGTTGAAGATAGAAGATATAAAACAAAAGAACCCTCAATCAGAAGTATGGGAATATAAAGTAAAAGATAGAAGAAAAAATATCGAATAACGAAGATCAAAGTAAGAAGAGAAAAAGTGTTAGAAGAAAGATCGCTAATAGAAGATCGATGATAAAATATCGAAGAAAATCTATCGAAATTATAAGATTTGCAATAGAAGAAGAAAGTAGAAAATAGAATAGAAGAAGAGAAAAACATAGAACACAGTTGGAATAAGATAGAAGAATTGTAGAATATTATCAAACATGTTAGAATGAAGACTGAAAAACGTAGAAAACTGAAGAAAATAGTTGAAGAATCAGTCTCGAAAGTCAGCGAAACAGAATACAAATTAGATGGTAATAGAATCAACACAGAAATAAAGATAAAAGTTAGAAGAAGAAAGCAGAAGTAATAGTGTTAAAAATTTAAGTTAGAAGACAGGAAGAAAATATTGAACTAAGATCGGTCATAGAAGAAAAAAATTCAAAAATCTTAGGTAAAATATTGAAGATAGAAGATATAAAACAGAAGAACTCGTAATCAGTAGTAAGTGAAAGATAGAAGAAAATAGATCGAATAACAACGATCAAAGGCAGAAAAGAGAAATTCATAGAAGAAAGATCGGAGATACAAAATTGAGATTATAAGATCTACAAGAGAAGAAGAAGGTAGAAAAAAGAAGAAAAAAGATAAGAATTGGACATTGAAATTACAAGAAAATAATGAAACGAAGAAAAAAGCAACAAAAATATTGAATAAAGAATATCAGAAGAACAATAGTAAATCTTACATCAGAAATAGGAATGAAGACAGAAGTGAGGAGAACAGAAAAGATTCATCAGAAATCTCTCCAGGAACTGGTGGCTTGTTTCAAATGTACAATTATGTGTTTTTTAAATTCGGTACAATCAATGTCATTTTTTTTCAATCCTGCACCACCCTTAGGACCTTATTGTGCTTTTCCGCATAAGTTTTTGAATCTTCTTCAATCTAGCTATGTGCTTCTAATTTTGTTGCAAACATAAAAAGTCTTAAGTTTTAACTTATTTGTTAATTTGAAACATTTTCACAGAAGAATAATGAATTGGTTCTTAAAAATGCAGTGAATTAATTCAAACTTTAAGGGTTAGCCATACGTTATCCAATTTTAGTTCTTTAATAGTCTATAACCTTCAAGTTCATAAAGAATAAAAAAAACATACTAAGTTTAATTTAATTCTTCAATTTTTCAACTCAGAAACACCTGCTTTCACTATACTTTTATACTTAACTTAAGTGGGAAAAAATAAATTAGTTCAACCATTTGATGACTTACGAGTTCCATAACTGCTACATTGTCTTTCCCATATACATATACTGATACCCGTTACCAAAACCCACAGAAAAAAATTGTCATTTGAATGGTTTTGTATAAACAGCGACACCTATATCAGATTTCCGCACCCTCTCCCTTCCTTCTGCCAGTTCTAAGCACTCCATCTTGCGCCATATTCAATTTCGCATGCACATTGTCAGTTGATTTCTGTCAAATTGTAATTCAAGATTATATTTTTTTTTTGCATTTTATTCATATTCTACTCGAAATGACATTATTTTGTCAATTTCATTTTTGCCCATAATAATCCACTTGTTGCGTCGAATAATAAAATTATTGTATAACCTACTCGTACTCGACTCGCAGAACAAAAACAAAAACCTCAATCTCTATAACGTCTATTCATTTGTTTTTTTTTTTTTTGTATGGCCTGACCACAGAATTCTGCATTCAGTTTGTCATTTGCGATTATTTTCCCTTTCATTTGGTATATGATATGACAACAACAAAAACAACAACATCGACAGCAACAAAAATCCGTCTTTTACTGCATGTTGCGGCGGAGCACAATGTCATTACAAGTTGTCATGTAATTTTCGCATTCGGACGACTTTTTAGCCGCTCTCATTTTTTCGGTCTAAAGTCGAGTCTCTGTTTTTTTGAATTACTTGTAACTCGACTTATTTAAGCTGCATCTCCGATTTTCATGTGGGCTTACATGTTTGCATCTATAGACGAGATATGCATGCAGCAAAATAGTTTTAGTTTAAGATGCTAAAAAGTGTTAATGAATTACTTCGAGGACGTCTGCTCTGGGGCGCTGGCTTTGGTTGCACCATCACAGATGAAGAAGGACCAACACACTGCACCAAATTGTACTCGAGACGGTGCGGTGGTGTTGTTGGCGATATAACTCATAGCCCGCGGGCCGTCAGAGACTAAGTCAAGCCCAAGTCAGTGTGTTGACATAATTTGATCGTATAATAGCATCGCATCGCATCGAGTGCAGCACAGTGCAGCACAGCGGTGGGGGTATTGTTGTTTTGTCCTTTTGTTGGTTTTTAATTAAGCAGATATGTGGTTTTCTTATTTGTCACCTGCCACCATCATTGCAGCACCGTCATGTCATATGATGGTGGACATGTATCCACCGCGCCTCGCCGAAGGGAGTCAATTTATTCTTGTTTTGTCATCATCAGAGTCGTCTGTGTGTGTTTGTATGATTCATGGGCTTAATTGAACGATTGTCCAATCTTAATTGACATTCAAATATTGAGAGATCCTCGCAGGCGCAGGGTGGTGAATGGTGTTTATTTTAGGACTCTTTGTACATACATATATTGACTTGTAAATTCTTATTTTTGAACTTTTTTGTGTTAAGGAGATTGGCATGACTTATCGTGGAAGGAAAGAATTGGTGGTGAGACCACCTAAATCGCAGCCATGACAAGTGAAATCTTAATGGCATTGGCACTTACTCAGAATTGCGTAATTTTGTTTTTATTTGCCTTCTTTATTTGGTAAATGAAATTGAAGTTTTGACGTGAGATTGAGGGGACAATGATGACAGTGTGAGAGACTAAAGGAATGACAATTATATTAAAAATGCGATACTACTTCGTCGTGCGTTCAAATATTTCAAATCTTGAAAAAATCCAAAGAAAACTTAGAACACAATAACATTTAAAAGTAGTGGCCCTAAATGGCTACCCTGAGGCACCCCCAGCCGATTTGACAATTAAAGCCAATTATTGGTGTTAGGGGCTGTTTTGGAGATTATTTGAAGTCAAAATTATGTAGAACATTTTTCAGGACTTTAAATAAAATTCAAACTAAAAAGAAGCACGATTTTTAGATCTCATTTTTTTATGAACTATTTTATATTTTTCTGTCTTATTTTTGTTCGAAAAAAATCAAAAATTGTTTGTCTGACAAGATTCCAAAAGCTCTGGTTTCTAGGGTTCAAAAATCGCTCATTCGTTTTTACTTAACAGAACTTTAAGACAGATAATAGATGAAAACAGGTTGAAAATCTTACTTTTTCGGTTTTTAAAAATGTATACAAAGCCTTAAAGAGTTTTTAATTACAAAAGTGATTTTTAAATGAGCACCTAACCAAAGCCAAATAATTTTTTGGAAATTACGTCTTTTAGTTTTTTAATTTTAGTATCATTGAAGTTCATATTTTGTTAATTTTATTTTTATCAATTGAAACAAAATTTCATAACTAATTTAATTTTATCTCATTTCAGGTAAGCATCTTTGTCCGTTTAAGTGAATTAATGCTTCTAAATGACTTGTAAGTAAAATAAATTTAATATTTTTTAACCTTATTACAAATCTTTATCAACAAAAATGTTAATACAGGCATCTATCAGTCTTATCCAACATATCACAATATTGAATATATTTTTGTAGCTAATTCAAAACCATTTTGTATATTTTTGTGCAAAAGTCACTTTCCCGCTTATTCAAAAGAAAAAAAAAACAAAGACTTAACTCGCCTCGAACATTTTTGCCATTTCTCAATTAAACGCGGCCACATTTCACATAAAATCATGACTCAAGTTGTAATTTTTCCTTATGATTGTTGTTGTTGCTATTCCCAAAGGTTTTTGTATTCAATTCGTTATTTTTCCAACAAGCCCATAAGTGAGGTGCACAGTGCATACATAAACTTTATGTCTCTAAAACTTACTTACGATCCATATAGTATAAACTCCTTGGCAGCAGTAACAAAAACAACAACAACACCACCATCATGAGTCTGGCAAAAGTTGTGCGAAGCCTTGTGTCTAAAGCCACCGCGCGCACACGTTTCCTGCTCCTGTTCCTGCGCCAATGGTTGTGTTGTCTGTTTTTGAAGTCTCGCTTTTATAAGATTGGAGGTGCCCCCGAAACAAAGTTGCACTGCTGTATCATAAATTCCCTGACTAAGCTGAATTTGTTTTCCCTTTTTTTTCTCACTCGTGTGTGTGTTTTTTTTCAATTTGTGTCTTAACCTCAAAGAAAGAAGGAAGCAATCAGCTTGGCCAAAAGATGTTACAAAAAAAAAAAAAAAAACAACAAAATCTCTAAGTAGTCTTTGATTAAAAAAAAAAACAAATCTGTAAGAAATTAGCAAAAACTCATAAAAATCATTTTCCACAAAAACATGCAGTCTTAGGTATGTTTTCTTTTTTTAAATTAATATTTATGCCTTAAAATCTAATTGCAAGGTACATCTAGAAAATAGCCAATATCCTCCCTGCGGGTCAACACATGTTCGGCTATAAAAGTCCATGGAAATGTGAAATAAAGTATGATTTTTAAAACGAGTAAGTGCATTCGGTAATTAAAACGATTGAATTTTCAGATTGTTTTCAAAATGCCAAACATCATTGCATTTCCTACTTCAAATGATGAAATGATATTTTTTTTATAGACTCGAGTCTTTATAGAAAAGACATGAGGCTAATAGAATTGTTTTTACTTCTTCAAAAGAATAAAATTCATAAATTATAGACTTAAATGGTTGCATAAAAATGATAAAACAGTAAGAGAGACGGAGAGGCGCAACACAGCAAAAGAATTCTTTATAGATTTACAAGTATATGTGGGGATTAAGTTGTGCGGGTTTTTAATTAGAAGTAGGTAATTAATATTGCTTGTCTTAAAAAGATTCAATAAAATAAATAAAATGTAATGATAAATGTTTAAAGATGACTTGAATTACACCCACGGATATATCGTTTTAAATTGACAGTAAAAAAAAATAATGACTAAACGAATAGGCAAACAAAAGAGCTGAGGTACGAACTCGAAAAAAAAAGAGTTGTTTTGTTTTTCTTCTTTTTTTATGTGTATGTTGATGTTTTTTTTGTGGAAATTAATTATTAAGGAGAAATGTTGAGTTTTGAATATATCTCATAGATTGACACTCAAATTTGTCGTGATTTGAAACTTTTATCAGAACATTTTTGTTGGAGCACTTTTTGAAGGCATAAATCATTTTTAATCATCAAACCTTGGAATTGATACACTTTTGTTCTTAAATTGTTGTATATTGGGCTCTGAGTTCATGGCTATTTTAATCTACTTTTCATCTTCTCATCCTCATCCGTATATCTCTTCATCAATATTAAAATTCCTGCATTCGCCTAAACTACTCATCAAGAATACAAAGTTGTATTGAAATTGGAGTTTACATCTTTTATTTTTATTTATTTGTTTCATTTTAATTACCATCCCACATTTGTGGTAATTGTGGTTACCTTGACAATTGCCATCCTCGCTGAAAGTCAATATACACATATGTATGTTGCAGAAAAACTGATCGAAGTTGTTGATTGTAAATGATGATGTGACCACAAAATATACACAGCGCATACAACATTCAACTTTATATATGTATTTCCCCCTCTTCTGGTAGATCAGACATACACACATACATACTCGTACATATAAAATAGAGTCTTGATATTTATTTTATGTGATGTCCATTTGCATCCATACGCTGTCCTTTTCAATCAAAATTCCTTCAACCGAAAGACATGACATTATCTTGCTTTTACGTTCTTGTGTGACGAAAAAGATATACTACATTGTATTTTCCTGCCAGCTAGTTTCATCAGATAGAAACGTTAATTAAAAACAAAACAACAATAACAACAACAATTTTATATCTGACCATCAGAGCATCGGAAAAGACTTTAACTAAAAAGAAAATGTTGCAATTATTGCAAGTTTCATATTTCATATCAACATCTCTCTTCCTGGCATCGGTTGGTTGCAACCATCGTTGGTTAAACAGACGAGTAGTGTGTTTGTAAATTCAGAGAGTGATGCTCTTGTAAAAATGTCTCAGAGAACTGTCAATGTCACAGAACTCAGCTGTCTGTCAATATTTTTCTTGTGGTAATTTTTGTAAAAATCAATGCAATCCAACCATAAAGGAGGAGGAAAGAGAAAATCCATGGTACATTTATAAAATTGATTTCGAGGATGTTATTGGAGTCACAATATAATACATATATAAAAGTGAAATTCATATCCCTTCGGTCTTTTATATATACGATAAGAGTACAAAAAGTTTAATGATGCGAATGAGTTTAAATGCATTGCATCAAATGTAGATGGAGTGGTTTGCACTTGAATGAAAAATTGTTGCTGTCTTCATCAAAAAGACATGATGAAAAGTTGCTGAAACCTTATTTACAATTGATATTTGAAGCAGCTTCGTCTTCTTACCAACTTGAGATTTTTTTTTATATTTTCCTGAAATATTGATGTCAATTTCTCTTCTGTTCAAATTCATCAAAAAGTTTTGAACGAGATTTAACATCAGTGGTAAAGGTTCGAATATTAGGGGAATACAATTTTAAAATGTACGTATAAAATCCAACGAAATTTTTGAAAAAATTGGATGAATTAGATTCAAAATTAATCTAAATAATTTGAACTCAGGTCTAGGGTAATTGAAAGGGTGTTTTTCTTTGAGGTGTGGTTTTCAGAAAGAAATAAAACGCATATAATTTAATGTTATGGTTAAGAATTTGGCATTGTTATAAAGATAAGAGTTTGACATTATGTTTTAAACATGATTTTGGGCAAGCGGCCATCGCAGCTGGCTCGAGTAAATATCAGCCGAGATGCGTCAATTGTCTCGGTCTTATCTGCATAGACAATCGATTTCACATAACCCCACAAAAAATAGTCCAGCTGTGTTAAATCGCACGATCTTAAAAATCGGGATCAGTGACCATCTCGCGCTTAATGGTCATTTGGCTTCAATTCTTGCACGAGTTCGATTTTGTAAGTCTGCAAACCAAGATCATTCCACAAAATCTTCCATGAATGGACACAGCTCTAATTGTTGCGCGCAATGGCGGATGGACTCATTCGGGTCTTCTTCGATACTCTGCTAAACAACAGCATAAGTTTATCCACTAGAAGAAACGTGGTTGGTGCGAAACAGATCCATGGTTGCTAAAATTACTGACTCTTCCGGAATATTGGACGCAGAGTGTGATTAGTCACTTGAACAGACTCATTATTTCAGTAATAAATTTGCACGATTTTCATACGTTGTTCAGGAGTGAGTCTATTTATTTTAAAATGAAAAATCAAATTCAGCATAAATCAAGGAACAGTTGTCAAAATGACTAGCTCCTAAAAATGTTTTGTCAGATTGAAAACCATGCTTCTAAAAAATACACTCTGTTTGAGTTTTTCCGTCATTTCTTATAACCAATCTAATCCAAATTTTTTAACTTCAACAGTTTCGTTAGACCACTTAATTCCAATACTTCGTGCGTTGTGATACCACCCGGGTCTAGAGATTTTCCATATTCTTAAGCCATTGGGAGAAGATTTTGAAGTAGTCAAATCATTGACAAAACTATTTTAGATAACTTGGTAGAAGCTTCTTTCGTTCAGTCCTCGTTTTAGTAAGCGGACGTAGAAGATGAAAAACTCCTTCTTCTCTTTGTTCATAAATCTTTTTCAAAAATCATTGCAAGAACAAATTTTGGAAGTGGTTTCCTGACAGCATAGAATTAGGCTCATGGTAATGGCTTTTATTTCACGAGTGACTATTTCATCGTCATTTTAAAAAATTGGACGAAAAAGTTGACCTACAAAAAATTCGTTCAATAATAACCTCAAAAGTATCGACACAACGAAGAATTCATTCATTCAAAGACGTTTCACTTCTTTCATTGACCGAGTTTGGATTTCGTCCAATTTTCTTAACACTTCATTCTTTTTTCTTCTTTAACACTTCGATTTTATAATGAAACCAATATATTCCCATGAGTATTAAATCCCCTTACTTTTAAGTTCAATCCCAATACCAACTGTGGACAATAAGCACATGAGGAACATTTGATATAGTTTGACCCAGACAGGTTGGATGGTTGGTTGGCCGCAATAGGCCAAACAGTATCGGGAAACTTACAGTACTCGTATACCCCAGTCCAGGTAATGAAACATTATTTGCTTTCCTCCTAGTCACAGTTATATTCACCGAATGTCACACATACGACCGACGACGACGACTACGAATGTAAGCCTCGGGTAGAAAGTGAATTTAAGTACACTCATTTTCCAGGTTCGTCTGAAATAAAAAAAAAGTCCCCAAGTATTAAATGACACCGACTTCAGACTTGTTGAGAGAGAGAGAGTACACCACAAGGAGTCGAGTGTGTTCCACCTCTGTTCCCCGGGCTAATCTAAGCTTAGTCTGTGCTGTGACAAAAAGACTTATATTCTTCGATATGACCAAATACCAAACCAACCATCATCGAATCGAATAGCGTCGTCGCGTCGAATGTGTGCAATTTCAACCTCCAGAGCCAGACCCAGACCCAGACATGGAAGTCTGCAATATCATTTCATTTCACCTATCCACAATAATTTCTGCAAAATCAACCCCTGCTGGGTGCGAGTACGAGTGCGAGTCCAAATCCGACTCGCCGCGAGTCTGTCCTATAGATAGTTAGTCGGTTCGAGATACAATTTCGAAATCCACCCGTTTCAAGGGGATATCGGTTGGGTTAGGTATACAGTCACATAGCCAGGGAGTCCGGAGTTATCGGAGTCATATGAGTCGAGTATATGCGGCTGACTTGACTATTGGACTGGCTATGTGAGTAAACCGATTGAAATGTGCACCTAGACGCCAGATTATGGTGTCAGCATGCTGATACAAGCTCCAAGACATAAGCGGTAGTTGAGTAACTATTTATAACTTCTTTTTTTTTCAAAACGTAATATCACACGCTAACGCTACAACCGCAACGTTTCATCGCCATCGTGTCGTTACGTTAGGCTTTAATGCATTTTGGTCTTCGGCGGCTCGGCTCAGTGGCGGCGCGGCGGTTTGCAGTTCAGTATTTTATTTGTGTACGAAGGAAAAGTGTCATGGTAAGGCAATATACCGTCTGGCACATCTTAAGAGTGAGTACAAAACTCGTACATGTGTTTTTCTTGAGCAGGTGGAAAACGGAACAAAATTTAATATTAAAACACCAAGACTCAATGACATGAGCTTTGCATCAGCAACAGAAACCGTATTCTTCGATTGCATTGCAATAAAGCACCTTGTTCGTGGGTGTTGAAGATTTTGTAGTCGTCTCGATTTCAGTGGTGTGGGCCAAAGTGGGCATATCAATTTACCTTACCTATGCCTACTGGCAACAAAGTATTTAGCAGTGCATAGCAAGAGACAGGGCCTCTCTATTCTAATAGAAAAAAAGTAAAATAAAATAAAATAAACGGGGACGCAATCTGAAGACATTTTGTCAAACAAATGATATCAATGACTTAGCCAACGAAAGAAGACAACGAAAGTTATGTTTGTTTTGCTTTGATGGTTATATTTTTGAATCTTGTCCCGTTTTTTACTGCAGACGAAGATATAGGTTAGGTTATTGGAAAAGTGGGTCTGGCAATGCTGTATTTCTGTACTTCGGTCTAAATTTTAAGGCGGTGCTTAGGCTTTTTTCAAATTTAGGACTGACGGTCTTATATGATTCCTCAGACTCAGAGAAAAAGCATTCTTCAGTAAGTTTGGGCAATCTTCGTTAAAAACAAAATTAAATTCTGTTAAATCGATTTAATCCTGTCCCGGACCATTTAACTTCTATAATGAGAATAGAATAAAAAAATCTTTAAAATATTAACTGAATAACTTTAGAAAATGAGTTCAATTAAGAAACATCCTTGACTTCATCTTAAATGGAACTTCAAATTTTGGAAAATTTTATATCAACAGAATTACATCAATTTAACGGTGTTGAAAACTTTTTGAATCCATAATTTTATTTAGACTTAACCGAGCTTAAGCTAAATATGTCAAAACTGAACGAAAAGTTTCCGAAAGTTATCGTTAAAACATATAGTAACCGTAATGGATGCTGGTTACTTAAGCAAATGTTCTTTTATAATAGCTAACGTCACAATCAAATCTGACAAGGGAGAAAAATTATTAGTAAAACAGTAAGAGACAAGAACATGTAAACATGCGTTTAGTTGAAATGCCATTCAAATTTGACATTTACGTAAGTTCAAGAACTGAGTAGATCGTCTATTATGGTTAGTAATGTATAGAACAGTGTGTTGGCTCGCTCGCTTAAGTTGGCTTAAGTTCGGTTACGTCTACTATATTATAGTTGGCCCTTTACTCTGTTAGTACGTTTGTGGTTTGATTTTCATCTGCTATATCTAAACATTGACACTGCTTTCCTTCCTTTGACGAATACCTTGATTTGAACTGTCAAGTTACTTAAAGAAGTTCTAGTTCTGCTCCCTTACGAATTAAGCACATTTGATAAAAATAATTGTACTATGAAAAATTTCATACAAAAATTCCACAAATTTCTGCCAATCTAGGAAGATGTACACATTGAAAAAACAACGTTTTTGGTAGTTAAAAAATATTTCAAATTACAATTACATATTTCAGAAACACGTTTACGTTCACTAATATAAACCATGGAGCTTAAAAGTCTATTTTTGAAGAATTGAAATCTTTCTTTCAATTTGAATGAAACATGGAAAGTTTTTGAAAGTTCGCAGACTTTTTAATAATTAATGTAAATTTTTTTTAAATCTTAATATTTTTGAAAATAAATTTCTTATTATTTGTTATAACTTCTATCGAATAGTATTTTTAAAATTTTGAAGATTAGTTACCAGAAATGTAATTTTTTTCAAAATTAAAAGTTTTGCGTATGAAAATTTCTGTGTGTACTAAAATTTATAAGAAAATATTTTGAAGTAAGAAATCTTGAACTTTTCATTTCTTCAAAAATTGGATTATACATTTGATTTCATAAAATAAATCCGAAATCTTTGATACCCAAATAAGAAGTGTCAAGATGCTCAAACAACAAATTTGGGCTTAGTTGCTAGTATCTTTTGCATTCTGACATTTACGTATATTAGATTTGATGACGTTTTAATTTCAATTTAAAAATGGCGTTTAGTCGGTCTGACTAACCCAACATTTTTAAAAAATATCATTAAATAAAAAAAAAATTAAACATTACAGAAAAGTCATTTTAAACTCCAACAAAGTCTACAGCCGAAAAGCCCAAAGAGGAACCGTCTCAGAAGTGTTACCATGACATTTAATTTTTTGACGTTTTTTGGGAAGAAACATTGACAAAAAGTCAGATTTTCATGACGATAAATAATACAATTTCGCAATGGTACAAAATTCAAACGTTCAAAGTATTTATCATAACAACCAAACTCAAGACCAAAACGTATTTCAGGGAACATGACAATAATAGATTTAGGATTTCTAGCATTTAAAAGTTTTTTTTTATGGCATTTTGACATAATGTTTTGACTTTCTGACAGGTTTTTTTGGATCCTTGTTAATCATTCACAGAGCATCTAAAAATATTATCACATTTAAAAAAATGTTCGGCTTCTTTATGGTGTCGTCGCCCTTGAATCACAAGAACGTAATTATATTTTGACGATTTTTTTTACTGGGTATGACGCTTTTTGAGAATATAGCATTCCATATTATATGGAAAAAAGTGTACCTCTAAATGAAATTTCTTAAGAGTTATCCACTAGTCGAATAAGACTGTTAAAAAAATCACAAAATCATCTCTCCTGATAATAATAAATCAGCAAATATTGACTTACGTTTTGGCACGAAGGTGACGTTAATGTGTGTGTTTTCTACTAACTTCTCCATCTTTATTTTCTTAGACATGCTTACAACCTTGGAACCCAAACCTATCTAATCTAATAGATCAAATTTACAGTTGAATTTTTTAAAAAATAAAATTAAAACAATGCCAATTATCAAAATTCCTCAATTTCTATGAGAACACAATAAATTTTAGTTAAACAAAAAGATAAAAACAAAGATAAACATTCCTCCGGCCAAACCTATGTATCTACCAATAAGACTCCTCAAGGTCGTCATTCATATAGGTAACATAGTCGTACGACCATCGCAGCAATTTATGTAGAAACAAGAAAAAATTCAACGAGCATCTACTCACACCTAAATCATAGCATTTAATTGACTGTCATTATTTTTTCCACAGAATTCCAATACCACCAGGGTGACTTTTGCCTTCATGGATGTGGGCTATTTATTTTGGAATAAAAATGTCCACAAGATCATGCTTCCAAAATAAAAAAAAAATAGCAAAAGAACCCCCTGGTGAGATGCGGGAGATTTTCTGAAGCGTGTGCTCCTATTTATGAACAAAGATTTAAAAAAACAACAACAATATCACCGAAAAGAAGTAGGTATCCCGCGTGTGTCTGTCGCGTCGTCTGTCGTCAGTGGCGGTAGGGTCTTCGATGGGAAGGTTAGCAATCTGTTGTTTTGTTAAGAGAGTGCGTTAAGGCCATAGCTTACCACAAAGCGACACAAACAAAAACGCAGTTTTCTACCTCCAAATCATATTACTTTCGATCGGACTTGTTGTTGTTGGATTTGTTGTTTTTGTTACTTCTTCATTTTGTTAAAAACTCTAGCCATCAGAATCAGAGCTGAAGCTACAAAAATATATGCATGCATTCCCCACATGCCCTTGGCTTCAAATTGGAGTTCGATTGGTTTCGTCTTCGTTTTTTTTTTTGTTTTCAGTTTTTTGTAGTCTTAACTTGGGACAAGGCTGTTGCGCCGATGTTGCTGTACTCGTACTCTTACTGGTATATTGTGGATCATTTTAATTTTTAATCGGTTTTAGAGAGCACAGCGCAACCACAACATGTTCCTTCCGTACATGGGTATGCGATGCAGGCGGGTGGTAGTATACCTCCATCCATCCGTCCGTCCGGTCCTAAAGAAGATACCCCAGTACCCAACCCGCAGCATCACTCGTTAAGTAATCATCAAAAGCTTGGTGTGGTTTTTTTCACTCTACGATGATGATGCACTTCTGCAGCTTGTCATCATTTTTTCAGTCGATGTTCCATCAATTATACCTTATAGATACTTTTGTATCTATCTACATACATATATGTATCTACGCCCAACCTGGCATGTTGTGTATTTATTTATTTATTTTTTTTTTATCTGGAAATGAAAGGGAATTATTCTCATTTTGAGAGATTATTTGTAACTTGATACGAGAATTCGCAAAGCAAAAAAAAAAATAAACCAAGACAAAGTAAACCGAGGCTTTTCCTTGAATAACCAACAAGCTGCTGCGTTCGTTCGTCGCGTCCGTCTTCGTTGTACCGAAACTCACGCGTGATTCCAACTTATATTGGAGTATCAGAGTATCGAAGTATCGGAGCTCCTCGGAATGAAATCATGTCCTGGAAAGTGCGGTTCAAGAGCCGCATATATGCGAATCGTGAGCGAGCATTAAATATAGGACGAAATTTGATGACTATTTGAAGACTTAAGTAGTCTTAAGTAGACGTATGTGATGATCGCATGTATACTCGGAGAATATAACTTTTCATATGGATTTGAGTAAGTGTGTGTGTGTGAAGATTTCTTAGAAATACCCGAGTCGACTCTAAAGACCTATAAAATCTGTCCAATGTCCATATAGAATGATAGAAAATCTGATCGGATTATATGAGAGTAGGTATGTGGTGCGGGTTTAATTACGTGCCCGGGTTGTGCATCCAATGGAAATAAACTTGATCTCTTCAAACTCTTCTTCACAAACATACGTACTCGTATATATACATAATTTATAATTACTTACGTGATTCAGAAATTAATATTATTAAAATTTTGCAAAAGATCAAATGATAAGATTTGCATCGCAGAGGATTTTTTTATTCATACTTATAATGAGACTTAAGTTAATTTGGAATGAAAAGGTTATTAAAGGATTCATAATATTATGGTGGAAGCTTATAAGTTATAAAAGGTATACCATTATGTCCTTGAAATTGTGTGATTAATTGACACAATGGATGGGTTTGATTTGAATAAGTGTCGAAGAGTTTCTGTCAAGATTTTAAGTTTAAGCTAGAGGTTCTTATAGCAGTGAGTGAGTTCCTATTTTTAGGTTTGAAAATAAGGGTCTAATCCGTAAATGAGGCTTAAAAGTCTTTAAATAAAAAAATCAGTAAAACCTTATTTTTTAATTTCAATTGATGTTTCGACAACTTAAACTAGCACAGGGTGTCCCAGAATTCGTTCACCCTAGTTTAATAATTGGGAGTCTGTTTTTATAAAGAACGAGAGGACCCGGCGAACTTTGTCCCTCCCCAATTGAGTTCTGACAGCATATCTGATATGTCATAACAATCGATCAGACATTTTTATTACTTATTTGAATTGTATTGAGTTGAAGTTAGTCTTTTCCTTGGCATTTAAACACAAGTCAATCTCAGGAACTGAAAAAATGATGATAAAAGATTTTGCTAATTATTTAATGGTGACAGAATGACAGCTTACCTTATAACTTTTCGTAAAAGTAGGACAGACGATTAATAAAATTTTGACAACAATTTGACACACAAAGTAGTAGTGAAGCATTTTTTATTTACTGTCTTCCTCTCAATTTTTCCATATTTGCTCACGCTTTAACCCTTACCTGGACTATAACAAATATGACAAAACTAAAATCAGCAAAATCGGCCAAGCTGTTCTCGAGTTTTAGCGAGACAAGCAAACAGAAATTGATTTTTAAATTCAGGAAGAGAATTTAGTGTTGAAAAAAAATCTAAATAAATTAAAACTTGACTTGAAAAACTTCATTTTTATAAACTCTAAGCTTTCAGCTGTCAACTGTCAAATTGTTTATTGTTTTAGGGTTACCAACTCTGATCAAATGTTATCTTTGGGAATCTCTCATTTTGTTTGTCTTTTTAGACTTAAAAGTTAAACATATTTGGACATTAAAACGAGTTTTTAAAACTCGAGAATTAAGATTTCAAAATGATTTCCCAACAGCTAGATTATATTTCTGTTAGCTCAAAGAATGACAGGTCCTGTCAGAGCACAAAATGTTAATTTCGTGTAAAAAGCTCCTTTAACAGAATTATGACGTATTTTATCTTCGTATCTTCGCCTACATTTTGTGCCAAATATTTCCATCTCGACCAATTTTTCCCAACTAAATATTAAAAATTCAAATTCGAAACGTTTCTTAGAAGTTCCCACAAAAATAATTAATTTTTTAATGGAAAATAAAAAAATAAACGAACTAAAATTAATCAACCTCCCATAACGGTCTCAACTCTAATCATAACCAACCGAGAATCTAGGACATCTCTCAGAATCTCATTTATTTGGTGTTTTCTCATAATTTCCCACTAGATGGCGCTTCCTTCATAACCAACCTTTGGCACATGATGGAGGTCTTAACATAGAAAAATTTAATTACAAAATTGTAAAATTAAAAAAAGAAAACCCATCTCTAGCTGATCCGTTAGAAAATTTTACCTTTGATTAAACAAATAATAATTTTTCCATTAATGTGGTGAAAGCTGGAGGTATAAAATAATAACAGCAGCTCCCGCTGATGTTGGTTTGGTATATATGAATCCTCTGCGGTTCATCTTTCAACATCTATGCACTCCTGCATCAAATACTACCTCTTTTTTGTTGTTGGACGGTCTTCGCAGTTTATGCTTCAAAAAATAACAATAAAACAAGAGAAAAACTATCTTATCCACCCACTGTTGGTATTTTGCAATTTTTATAGCCACCAATGCTTCTTGGCAACGACCATCTGCAACTTTTTGAAATGAATGTTGCAAGTGCTGGCCACTGCCACTGCTGCTGCTGCTGTTGTGCTCAAATCTTTCAATCAAAGTTTCCATCTTCCGCATTGTCGACTGACCGAAGACGACCGACGACGACGACCACGACTTGACGGGATGGAAGAATATTACACTCTCGCGTCGCTGTTGTCGGAGGCATGTACTACATTCGCCTATTAGTGATTTACGAGAAATTATACGCATACGCCAGAGTGGCCATAGAAGCACACATATACATAAGTGGGCCGACGTTACCATCAGGGGATGAAGAAGCGATGATGATGCAAGCGCTAGATGCAATGGATTAATTGCAAAAAATTCCATAAATCACATTTAATTGAAAACCGAATGCATGCTGTGATCACAAAACACCCATCAACCATCATCAGGGACCATGGCATCTGGCTTCATTCCGAGAGAGTTTCCACCTGAAATTGAATTGAATTTTTCCGACCGACCGACTTCCGCAGGCAAAGATGAAAAGTATTAAAAAGCTCCACTCCACGTAGGTACACTCGTATGCAAGCAAAAGGAGGAGCAGGAGATGGCATGATGCAGATGCAGATGGCAATCGCGTTACTTACCACTTAGACATCATTAGAATGTCATAAAATTAGCTAAAATATCGACACGGCTACTTAGGCGAAATGAAAATTTTTTAATTCCTCGCTTTGTGTGCTCGCTCAACTTGGGTGGCTAAATGGATCACTGATGGTGGACTCTGATGACTCTGGTGACAGCGCAGCGCGATCCTAGGCTTCCTTCGACGACGACGAATTAACAACTACAACAAAAAAGCAAGGCCTCCACCAGCGCGCGCATCTCCCAAGAAGATGTCTTCGATTTTTTGTCTGTTTGTTCAACTTCTGCAATAATTTATTGTTATTAAGTCGAAGAGTGTGGTGCAGGGGGGACGGGAATCGGTTTCTATATCCTGGCTTGGGTAATTATTGCATATCCAATGAGTTACATTTATTGCCATATACATATATTCTCAATTCGAATATGCAAACCATCGAGATGGAATAGGATGATGGAAGGAGCAGGGAAGGAGGCTTTTGCAGTAATTACATTGAGACGCGACGAGAGGAAATCCTGGGAAGACAATCCATATCTGGACTTGGAATCAAAATATTTAGTCGCGCATGTTGTCGTACAACTCTACCTCATATATGAGATGCTGCAGCTGATGATGATGACAGGATGATGATGATGATGATGATGCCAAGTCAATGAGAACACCAGACAATTCCAGAGCCATCATATGACAAGGTCAACCAAACCTATAAAATACGAATTAAAATCGTCCAAGATGGCCGGCTATACCTTGGTTGCTTTAATGGAAGAGCTTAAAAGTCTTGATGAACTGGTTGGATCCCAACACAGACCACATCCAACCACAGAGAGGACGAGACCGAGACTCGTATAATATGCTTATGGTGATGCACATTTTGTGTTGAATGTTGCTTAATCTTTTATTCTTAATTGTTATTATTTTTAGATTTTTCTTATATGAGCATTACTTTTAGCTTCGATTGCGAGGAGATTGTTGTGGAATAAAGGGGAATAATTATTGTTATTATTTATTCAATAAACAAAAAATAAAAAGGAAGAAAATTATAAATTTAGTTGGATCCAGTTCGATGACAGTTTGATGTTGGGCATCAGTTTCAGTTTTCATGTTTCATTCGAACTTTCGCGTTTTGATTTTTGTGTGCAGGACTATCAAATTGAACATCCGCCCACTACCACGCCCATTTTAAAAAAACATTTAATTCTTAGACAAGAGAAGTCTAAAAGAAGAATATAATTTCAAGGTTTTTTAATTCAAAATCTTGAGGAACATTTTTCGACTGAGAATCAAAAATAAAAAAGGATTGAGTTCGAAAAGTTTCAAATCTTGAACCTTGAACGGAAAAACTCCAATCTTTCAATCTGATCTGATGGATTTTTCCTTTAACTTGACAAAATAAGTTGACAAAGAACAATTGAACGATTGAATGAATGCAATCTGATTTTAAAGAATGCATTCAATTCAATAAACTTTAAGACTGAAAGTCGAACATTAATTGAAGATTCCAGGCCGTCACTTAAAAGCTGTGCAGTCGTTTACAGTCCTTGTTTTTACTTTTATTTCTTGCGAAAGATAAAGGAACAATGAAAATAATTCAAAGGCATGTAAAGACTGTAAAAGTTTGCACAGTTTCCACTGACTTCAATCTTTTCAAACGAATTGACGAAGTATAAAATGATTGCAATTAAACATTCATATTCTTCTATACAAGCCTGTATTTGATAGCGTAGCTAATTTTTTGAAATTGAAGTCATAAGTCATTTTCAAATTTAAAGTAAAATTCATTTAAATTTTTACGACTGTCTGACAAACAGGTAATTTCCCAGCTGTTTGGAAACTGATTTGGCAAATTTGCTGAATTTGCCTACAAATTGACTTAATATGCCAAACTCTTCATGGATTTATTTTTTTATGACTTTCTGGACCACCCAATAAAGTTTTTTTAAAAATTAGTTTTGGTAACTTGTGGAGATATGCTCTTAACAAAAAAATGTGGTTTTATAAAAGATACGCATTTTAATATAAATGATTCATAGAAATCAAGTTCCAGTTAATGATAACTTCTTTTGTCTTTATAAGCTATTGAATCTTTGTAGGCGTGTTACATTAGTCCAAACTACTGTTTGCATAAATTAAAATGTCATGAATCATACCTTTTTCTTTTTCGTTGTCTTCTTATAGATCTTTGACTCTCACTTGAGCTTACAACTCTATTCCCGCATCCTCAATTAAAACCAATTCAGATAGATACCCAATTTTCAAATATGTACATACGTATGTTAGTATCCCTTTTGCCATTCTCATTAGCTAATAGCTACTTGCATATTGTATTTCAATGATCTCCACTGAATAATTTTGAAATTAAAAACCATACAATAGTAATTATCCCGCAATAAATGTTTTCATAAATTTGTCCAAAGAAAAGCAAAAAAAAAAAAACAATGAATAGAGAGATAAGTAGTTGGTAATCGATATTTTAACTGGATCACCGAACCACTGAAAGACCCCTAACCAACAACGGAGCACCCATCAAGTTGAATAACAATAATAAAATAATTTATGCAAAATATAAATTTCCTGACAAATAAAAAAATCAAAAAAAAAAGAAACTCTAAACACTAATTCATTCAATATTCAGTATAATCTTAATTTATGACTTGTTGATAGTCATCATATCCAATCCAGCGTATAGAGCAAAACTGCTGGCTTCATTTGTGTTCTTCAGAGATTTCATCAACTCTTGTAGTTGAGATGAAGAATAAAAAAAAAACTTAAATTATTATTTTTTATTGCAAATTATAATAAAAAAAAACAAAGAACCAAAAATTAAACAAGTTGAAAAAGTTCAATGTACCTGCTTTTTTTTTTTGATGATGATGATAATGATGATTAGGTATAAATATTCAAAGCAAATTAATTGTACCGGTAGAAGTTTGAATAAAATTCTAACAAAATTGCTTAAAGGTTAGAAAAAAAAAAGAAATCGATTGAAAATGTAACATTTATAAACTAATTTTTAACTAATGAGTTAAGTATGATTGTTTGAAATCTCAATTAATAATTAGAAATTATAAAGAGAAGAAGAAAAAAAGATAACGAAGATAACCTGTGATTTTGATTAGATATGAGATAGATTTCAGTATCTGAATATAAATGTATGTATGTCCATTCTTGTACCCCCCTGGGGAGTTTGACAAACTTGTTCTACTCGATTGTATAAAATTATAATAATTTTACAAGAAGTAGTAGCATTTTTTTTGGGAACACACAACATAAAACACGTGTTTTTTTCTTTTCTGTTCTTTCTTTCTTTTATGTCAAGGAATCAAAGAACAATGTGTGCATCTTTTTCTGACAATTCAAATTGATTTCCTAACAAGGTTTTGGAACATAGTTTCAGTCATCTTAAGATCGAAGGGAAATAGAGTTGATTTGAGAAGTAAAAAAAATTCCCATGCAGATTTCTTCTTCTTCTTTTAATTTAAGCTATTTCTTGGGAGAAAATTTAGTTTTGCTTACGTTTACTAAAAAATACCTTCATTGAAATTTTTTTCAATACTGAAGTCCCTTTGAGCCGTACAATTTAGTAAAACTTCAGAACAAATCATATGAAACAAAAGAGCTGATGCACGAACTCGAAAAAAGAAAACAGTTCTTAGAAGTCTTTCAAGGTCGATTGAAAAATCAAAGCTAAGCTCTAAATCGAAAAAATAGGTCTTCAGAAACAGAAAACTGTATTCTACAGTAGATTTACTGAAGATTCGTAGCTTTGCGTTCCACTAGAAATGGCAATGTTTATCCTTATCTTCATTTTCAAAGTTCTGATTGTTGTCTTTTTCGTTCAGTTCATGTATTTTAGCAATGAAATAGATACACATTTTAAAATATGTAATTTTAATTAATAGAAAAGTAGGTTTAAGTAATTTTTCAATGTTATTTCTAACCAAATCAAATTAAAACAAAAGAGCTGAGCAACGAACTTCCCAACTTTTGTATACGTAAACATTTTAATTTCTCCCGACTATTCACAAAGAAATTATTTGTATTTTATTATTTACTTAATGAAAATATTCACTCATTTTCATTAAAAATTAAAAATAAAAAAAAAAAAAACAATTTGGGATTATGCAAATTGAGAAAAAAATGTACATTTCGAGTTAAATTACTATTTTCATGCCGACAAACATGAGCTAGTAAAATTTCTCCAAAAAAAAAATCGAAGACAATACAATACGACGAAAATTTGATGCCTAAATTTACGACGGTCATAATCCGAGCTTATCTTTATTCCTCAAAAAAAAACTAATACGTATTATAATGTATGTCTGTTAGATTTTCATCGTAAAATTTCGAATAAATAAATTGAATTTTTTCTTTTGTATTTTATTCGTTTTCCCATCAAAGTATCTCAAAAAAAAATTTATTGTATATACCCACACAATCAATTTTGTATTTTAAGTTTTAAATCAGACGCAGTCAGTCAGTCAAGCAGCAAGAAGCCACACCAAAGACAGAAAGATAGATCTAATGCTTGTTTAATGACAATCCAGGTGCCAGGTTGTATTGGATGGGGCGAACCAACAACAACAACAACAGTAGTGATTGCCGGCATCATGTCAAATTGACGACTCTGGAAAAGTTTAATCTGTGAAATTTTTCCTACTATAAATCGGTTCTTCCATCCAGGAGAGGATATCAGTCTGTCCCGTCATCGTCAGTTGCCAGTTATACCAGTGAGTGAATGAGTGAATAGGTATTTCTCCACTTACATTCGTGTAAATGATTGCAATTTTATGTGCGCGGAATTACAGAACTACAGTGAGTCAATGAGTGTTGTGTTGTTTTGATGAAAATTGCATTCTGCACATTGGCATGGCATATGGATACTATACTAACGGTATTTGGCAATTACTGCTGCAAAATCACCTTGCCGAACAAGAACATGCATTTAAACTGTGTTCCGGTATATCATAGCTCTGAGATTAATGTAATTTAATGATAGAACCACAGCAATTGAAACAATAGATACAATTTCCAATTTAATTTTTGTGCATCCAGAGTCCAGTCAGGCCACGAGATGGCGCAGAGGAGTGTAATAATCCTTGCTCCAGTATTGGCCATAAATTCTCATTTATAATGTATCCTTTTTCAACGTGGTCCAATATTCTCCATCAACAAACATATATACAAGGCTCGACTCGTCCCGGCCTTGGCTGCAAGATGAGATTCTTGAGGCTGTGGCTGCAGTTGCAGTTGCAGTTTGAGTTGTTGGACTCCTCGGTCTCAGGGCTGACTTACTGGTGTTATATGCGCGCAGGAGCACACGCACGCACCCGATGAGTGCTCTTCGTCTTTACTTTCAAGCCTTAGCCACAACCTTCGGCTTCTTCACCGCCACCTCGTGTCGCAGCACAGCCATCCCATGCATCGAATCGGTTGGCCGGTCGGTCGTTCGGTCGGTCATCGTCATCATCACCATCGTCGTCGTCGGTCGGTCGTAGGCAAAAATTTGTAACGTTTAGTTTTTAAATGGTCAACCATTTTAATTTTCAGCTTCGGTGCAGACTATTAAAGCTCATTAAAGTTGATTGGGTTTTGCATTTCGTAGATACTTTTTAATGATTAGCTTTGATGCATGGAAGATGGGAGGCATTTTCTATATTACAAAAAGTCCCTCTCTCAGGTTCCATGGGTCCCGGGTTCCGTGGTGGTATGCTGTCTGCTGTATATGTGATGGTGTCGTACGGTCGTCGTCGGTAGTTCGGTCGGCTGGTGATGGTAGGTTTATATAAGGGGATGTCGATACTGCGAAGAAGGAGTTGCGTTTTTTTTTTTTTGCTGCACTTGTATCTTGAGCATAATACGAACATGAGTTCGATGATGTTCGACGCTACTGCTTTAGTTTTTTATTTTTTTTTATTAATAACTCTGTAAGGAGGTATAAAGTTTTTGCATTTGGCTTTTTTTAGCAAACAAGTTTCTGTGTGTGTGTGAGGGGAGGGCTTCAATATGTTGTGGCATCTGTTATTTTGATTCAATGTTGCAATTTTATTTCAAATCTTTTTTTTTTTTGTTTTGTGAATCAATATTGATGGGATAGTTAAGTTGGAATTAAATGAGAGAAAGGAATGAGGGACAATATCGTATGAGAGTGTGTATTAAACAAATTTTTACAACCATAGTTAGAAAGGAAAAATGGAATGCAATTAGATAAGGAATGCTAATTGATATATAGCGGACGAGTATCAGTTATATAAAATAGAATAGATTTATTATAAGTATTTTGATGAGTCACAAATGAGGGAAGTATCTTATTTATGGAACATATTGGTATGAAATTATGATAAAGGTGGATGAAATTCCCATGGGACTATTTTGGGAGTGCATCAGAAGGTTAATAAATTCGGTGTAATCTTTATTGAAGTCGTTAGTTTAGTTGAAATTGTGTCGTTTTTATTTTTTCTAGAAAATATGTTAATAAATATTTGTAATTGAAAAATATATATCCTGAGGAGGGTTTGTCATATTGATAATATCTTGAGAGTCCTGCTCTTTTCATGTGATTCCAATTTTGATGCTGACTCAACTGCAAATCAAACCAAACTAAATGTGGGATTTTCACAAAAAAAAAATTCAATCTGAAATATCTCTAAACAGTCAATAATTTTTAGAACTTCAACAGATAATGTCGATTTTCATAAAAAAAATCTAATAGAACCTGAGCATGTTAAAAGTGGGATTTTCAAAGAAATAAGTTTGTTTGTTGCTAAAGGAAAGTCAGTTACTATAGACCTATAAACTTATTAAAGTGAGGTATTAAGATGTTTTGACCGAGTTTTCAAAAATTTTAGCATCGCATGATCATGGGATTTAGCCACATTTCTATTGGGATTATCACCAAAAGATACTTTTCAAATTAAAACAGTCGAAAATGCTGAAAACAGTCAACAAATTCCATAGTTTGATTTTATAGAAAGTGGGAATTTCAGAATTTTTTATAATTTTTCAGGGGATTTTAGTTTGTGGGATTTTCAAATAAAATCTCACTTGAAAGCTTAGTTATGGAAAAAAACCAATTCCCAATTGATAAACTTGTTAATTTATGGGGATATTTAAGAGTTATTTCCATGGGATTTTCCCATCATCCCATATGGGATTTTAGAAACTGCGGGATTTTTATTTGAAAAATCGATTACTGAAAAATATAAAATACAGGCACTCAGTTTATTTCAAAGATTTTTTAAAAAATTTGTTCAGGAACATTCTGAGAAAATTTATTCATTATATTTGGGATTTTCAAAAATCATGAAAATTATCACGTTAAAGCTTAGTTGAGGCTTCATGCAAATTTCATAAGTTTTAGTTTTTGGTTGGCTCAAGGTTATTTTATGAACTTTTAAAATATCCACATGTCACATTTTACGTGGGATATTCGAAAAAAAACTATGACTGATTGTTTTTCTAGTGTAATAGTGATTAAGTAAGAATTTTTAAGGTTACAGAAAGAGGACTTAAGTCCCTAAATTTTGTTTACTAAAAACGAAAAAAGAAGAAGAAGAAACCCACTTTATTTTGAAAATCCCATACTTGGGGTACTTAGATCTCGGGGACTTATTTGGTTGCAATTCTCAAAGAATTTGTTTTTATTTTATTAAATTTTATAATTCAAATTTAAGGCATCTTAATCAAATTCTTACTTTTTCTGAATGGCTTCTTCTAAGTCACGCTTAGCTTGTATCGCCTCAAGAATCCAGTTCCACCATGAAGAAGTTCTTCGACCACAATGACTTCATGCAGCACATTTTCTTCACATTAAGTAGCAATTTTTTAGGAATATGTACAATGTTACTATTCCTTCCATTATTTGAAAGAAGTTATTGACTTAAAAAAAAAAAAAAAACAAAACCAATTAGACAAGTTTAAGATTGAATCAAGTACAATAATTCAAAAATTAATTAAAATTCTGCACACTAAGTCAAATACAATTATCCGCCTCAGATGCAATGAAATAAAATAAAATCTTGTTATTTCCATAATCACATATATGAATCCACATCAGACGCAATAAAATGGTGTATTGTAAGAAAATTCAAATTAATACCGATGATTCACTACGAAAAACATGCAATCCAACCACAAATCATTCGCTCCCTCCATTAACTTAAATTTGCATTCAAAAACCTATTCTAATCAGCTCTGGAGCATGTATTCACACCCTCTGTTGATCTCTTTTCGCAATTCGAAATTATAAACACACAATAATTTATGCTTTGCAAATGCGATAATTAAACTCAGCAGCACCAACTCAAAGAATGATTGAATCAATCATAGCAAAAGTCCTTCAAACCGCCAAAGCAACCCACGGGTATTTGTAGTTTTATAGTTAAAATTGTTTATAAAAATAATACAAAATTCGAATTCGAAACGAACACAAACCAAGTCCAATTAAAAATGTGCATAAACACTGCCCCCTGCGCTCCGTCTCATACCGAAGACTTATCGAACCAAACCAAACAACAGAAGTACCTACTATCGCGGACCTACCAACAACATTCTTCAGTCACTCGGTTGCAGCGCAGTACCACCGACTTTAATTTATGCAACAATCAATCAATTAAGTTGCCAGGTTTAGTTGCCATAAATGTCATGTTTAACCAATTCCACGAACCACTTTTGGTTCAATCTTGAGACTTCTCTCTGCACCCCCCTACCCTACCCCCGTGTGCACCGTGTGCTTCACAAAATTCATCATCATCCATCCGAAATGCTAGTTACAGTTTTGTGGCACAGTCGCATTTCGCAGAGTCTTCAACTAGGCAGCATTTTAGGAATCGGAACAACCTGCATCAAACTGCATACTGCATTACTGCATACCTGGGGTGTTATGTTGCTATGAATTTTGGATCAAACTTATCAACTTGTCACAATGCCCAGCTATTCGCGTCGACTCATATAACTGTGTCCTTAATAGTGCAACACTCAAATTGGTGTTAATTTGAGTGCAACTTGCAAATAAAACAACCTGTGCATATAATCTGCAACTGATGCCAACTGCACGAGAAATTCAGATGCAGACGCAGACGCAGCAGATTGGATCCTGATCTGATCACAATTACAATGCCTAAATAAAATGATTGATGGATATTTCTCCATCGGATTTGTAGATTTTCATTTTAATGAATGAGAAATCCAGATATGCATATACAACCAATCACTCGCAAGTGCAACAGTAAAACCCAGTTAAGTGACTTAAATCGAATGAAATTTTCAAGGTGCGCCTCCATTTTGGTCCGGTGATAAATCATCGATCAGCAAAGACGACGTGGCTGGCGGTTGATTGAGGATTTTAGATTTTGCAACGGTTTTGCTATGCAAACAGCGTTAAACAATTAAAACACACTCGCAGCCATTTAGGGATGTGAAATAATTGCACATCACTATAATTAGGTCATAGCGGCGACAAGTATGTAATGTTCGGGCCTTAAACGGTTAAAACGTGTTCTCCTTTTGAAATGGACGGCTGCGGCTGCACCACGGACCAGCACACCGGACAGACTGACAGACGTTTTGTTTCTTGGGAGAAAACGATATTTTTCTTACACCTAATGACAAGCTTTTGGATCTGAGCTTGTGCGCTTGATGCATTTGAAACAACATTCCCCACAGCCACCGTCCGTCATCGTCGTCGAAGTCTGCGAGAAGAATCGATATATACAATAAGACTTTAATGGACAAGACAACAATCGTTTTGCTGCCAAAGTCTGCCAAAAACTGATCGATAACATGTGTCAACATTTTCGTACCTCATTTGAGTTAAATTCGATGATCGCTCGATGGTCCAGTGTTGTCTTGTGTTTTATTTTGGAGACAGACAAAACAACCACGGTCTTCTTTGAGGGGGGAAAGGGGGATGCATGAGATTTTAATGTTAAACGTCATTTGTGCGGTACCACGGTCAGCAGTGCAGCACAAAATGCATCTAATGATGAAATATTGCAACCGCAGTGCAGCGCAGTGCAGTGCTGCGCAGCGGTCGATGGATTACTTGATTTTATGGTTTTTGAATTGCATTTTGGATCGATTGTATGCGGTTTTTTGAGTTATTTATTTGCGTCGATAGATTGTTTTTTTTTCAAGATTTTTTCAAGTGACTTCAAGACCAATGGTAAGAATGTTGAAATGATCCTTTTACCAAAAGTTAACTCCGATTGAATGAGTTTTTTTTTTTTTTTTTGTTAATGTTGTGGTTGATCGAGTGTGTGCGATGGCTGCGGTCTCTTCTATTAGATGCATGCAGCAGTGAAAAAAAAAAATCTGCTGCAGTGAATACCTACTCGTAGTCATATTATGCAAATGGAATTACATTCGATTAAATCAAATGTACATTATTCAATTGAAACAGATTAATCGATTGGTTTTGTTTTTGCCGGTTTTCGTTTTTTGGGATTACCGACACGATCGATGGGCGTTATACAGTTTGAAGTCTTTTTTTTTTGTTGTGTGTGTGTCGAAGAAAAAAGACTCTAAACAAGATTCTTGGGAATTTATCTCGACATTGACAGAAAGAATTTGCAAGTGAGATTTTTTATTTCTGATTGGATAAGGTCATCAATTTAAGTAATGTGATACTGAACTAGATGCATTTGAGAATTCTTCATCCAATTTTGACACGTCGTTAGAAAGAATTTAGAATTTCTTATTAAGGCTGTTTTTTTTGAAAATGTGTGCAGTTGAATAGTTGATGAATGTAGGTGACATAGATTCTTATGGAATACCTGATTCGATGTTATGTCTGAAGTCTGTTTGGTGAATGAGAATTCGAAGAATTTCTAGAATGACAAGAATTTAGTGTGAATATTTTTAATTCTTTGACTTGTTCTCATGGAATTTGAACTTGTTTGAAGATAATTGATATTTGTATCGAAGTTAATTTAATGAAAAAGAAGAATGTTTGATAGTTTAAAGCATCATTCATTTGCATCCAATTTGGTGCATTTGCGAATTTTTATGTTGCAAATTCTTTTGGAGACCAGAGATGCAGATAAAAATGCCAATTAGTGCCATTAGTTCTTCTGACCTCATGGTATTAAAATGACATCTGTTTTTCAATGATATTCGATGAAAAATTATAAAAATGTTGTGTTAAAGAATTTTCGAAATTAGGTTTTCTTGATTTGTTTCAAAACTATTTCAATGGTAAAACTTTACCAATTTTTTACTCCAATACATTGTTTTTGTTATTTATTCGAGATTGATTAAAATAGATCATCTATTCCGGTTTAAAAAAAACGAACTTATTATTATCAAAGAATCTCAAGACCCTTTATTCTTATCCCATCTATATAGACAACCTTAACATGAAATTATAGCAAATTCCTTGATCACCTTCGATTATGTATTCTTTTTTTTTATAATAATTCAAAATTTTATAGCGTTTCTATTTTAATAACAAAAAACCTCTTCAGTCTTTACATTGTTTTATAGTTGATTTCTCAAAAAAAAAAAAAAAAATCCAAAGTATATCCGTCAGATGAACGCGAATGTATCTGTATATAAAGTGCATCTTTTCATGATGATGATGATGCGTTTGGATAGATGTCAGGGTAGGAGGAGTATAAGATTGGTACTATACAAGCGGAACTTAATTTGATTGCATTACATAGATAGCGTGTGCAAAAGAAGGCGCACCACTTTACACAGAAATATAGATTAATTTATGCCCCCTTTCACTTCTATACCCAGTCACTATAAATGTAAGCTATATCCGTATAAGATATACATAAGCTGATGAAGAATAAGGAAAAAACCTATAACCTAACCTATCTCCTGGATGTGGACGGACGCGGACGCATGGCTGATGTGAATATAGAAGAGAGTGTTAGGCAAAGAAGTTGAGCATATAAGTCCAAGAACCATAACAGAATGCAATTAACGGCAGATGCTGTCTAAAAGTGAACTTCAATTTCAGCCAGAAGTCAGTCTGTCGTCGTCGTCGTCGCGGTCGTGGGTATGGCCGAGCGCTGAGCCGCAACTGGCCGTATACCGCATTTGACGTTGACTTCGCTGAAATGATGACGATGAGGATGAGGATGATTCCGAGGACGGACATCTTCGTCGTGCGTCGTTTCGAAGTTGACCACAATCGGCGAAGCACCATCGCGGCTAGATAGATAGGGATGATACCAAAGTTAATGCCATATGCGGTTTGTAATGCTCTCCCCTTGTATACCTGATGATGAACCATGATGACGATGAGTAGGTATATTGTGCTGTTAACATTTTTTCACAGTATTTTGCTTCAATATTTTTGTTACTTATTTCGGGGCGTTCCATTTATGATATGCGCCAGATTATTATAAATGCACCACATCCATCGATATATAGACAGAGAAGGAATGAGTGTCCAGTGTTCATGTCCAGGGAGAACATATGCCCATTAAAATGTTTTCCCAACACACAACAACGCATACTTTACTCACAGAGTTGCAAAAATTACGATCCTGATACCATCCAGCCTATTTCCTTGAACGATAAAAGCCACCAATAAGCTTCTTATACTTCGTCCAACCCCGCGCATCCGCAGTGTATCCTCGCTCGCCCCAAAAGAGTGCGGTAACATATTTTTTAATTGTTGCTACCACCATCAGCTCCTGGTGTAGGTATAGGTACAAGTTGAGGGGATTCATATTTTTCTGCTGTTGGGATTCCTGATGGTTATATGGACTTCGTATATGGCTCTGGGTCTTGCCTTCGATATGTTTTACCCGTGTTCAACCGACACCAAAAATTAAGGATTATTAATCGCTGTTCCTAATCAATTATCTTTCCATCTTTAATTAATTTTCTATATGTACTCGTATATAGATACGAGTCCAGCGAGGGCACGTACTTGAATGTTAATTTATCCTCCCTTCCAGTATGTGAGTGTGTATAAAGAGGTTGCAGAGGTAACTCACTGCTGCTGCTGCTGCAGAAGTCTGCTGAAGATAAAACCAAGGATGACCATAAAATATTTTTAAAATGATTCGCACATTAAATTTTTGGTTTTTTTTTATTTCTGTCTTAAAAAGCTTTCACCAAAATGCAGACAAAATTTTTTGGTTTTTAACTTCAAGTGCTTTGCTGAGTATCTTCTTTTTTTCTGTTTTTTTTTTTGGGTTTGAGGATTAAAGGAGGTGTATCTAGAGGTGATAATGATCTTGTTGATTGGTGGTTGTTAGTTTTTTCTTTTTGAAGCACAAAACAAAAGGAGAATCTCCTATACAAACTTCTGGAACTGATGGTTGAGCTTCGTTAACTGATTTTCATGTCTTAATTTCCGGTAAAAGGTACAATTTTGAAAAAAAGACACCTTATAGTTTTACTGTTTCATTGTCCCGTTATAAAATACCACCCACTCGTATTTTTTTGGTAGAAAAAAAAAATTATCTCTGACAGCCACATAAGATGTCAATTTAGGTAAAAAGCGATAGTAATGTCACAAGGAAGGTATAAAGTGACAATAGGAAAAAAAAAACGGCTACGCTCAAGTGAACGCCGACAACACCGCCGCCGCCAACAGCCGGCGACGACTTAGATACAGCTATTGTCGTTTTTTTTTTGCTACTTCACTTGAAAATGTCAACTTCTTCAGTGGGACACATAAAATAGCCAAACCTATATTAAGACACTCTTAGAAGAGTTTTTGGCTTCTGGTTTGGTAGCTCATGATGATGGTGGTGTGGGGTCTCTAGTTTTAAAGAGTGTTTGGCGCAATCATATAGGGAATGTGACAATTTTGCTTCTTCTATTTTTTTTTTGTGTTAAATGGAAAGAAACTGAAGATAACCGCCACCGCCGTCGTTGACACTTGTTCTCTGGGTGATATAACTTCTTTAAGGCTGTGGAAGACACTCAAGACTATTTTTGGGTTGTTGTACTCCATGATGGCAAAAAAAGTTGCTTAAGATGAGTTAATTAGGTTTGAAGAATTAAGGAGTGGTACATCTAGTCAAAAAAACGTCAAAGACTTTCAAAATACGAGTTTTTTGTTCACTTGAAACTTATAAATAAATTTCTGATGACTTATGATCATTATGACAGTCTTTTTTAACTAAGTAAAAATTAAAAACTTTAACCTAAAAAGTCAAGGGAAATATTTTCAATTCATAATTTGACCACGCATCCGTCCAAAAGAAGCAACATTTTTGCAGACTTTAACATACTTTTACCAATGATATTCAAACACTTATAAGAATATTAACAGGTGTGTTTCTTCAATCCGTCAAACATCTCATTTGTTTTTGGTCATTTTTTCTTATATCATTTTCGGGGGCTTTAAACATTGAAACCAACAAAAAAAAAAATGTGTATCAATTTTGCTTTCCCTTCTGTTCTTGAAAATTCAGTATTTTTTTTTAGAAATCAATTTTTTATGTGGTCAAATTGGTTATATAATTTTACTTAATTTTAAAATAACATTTTCTTTTCCTTTGCAACATTGAGTATAATTTCGTTGGTCATAAAATCAGGTACATTTTAAAAAAATCAATCAGTTTGAACTTTTTTTTTTGTCTTTCTTTTTTTCATATTCTTTCCTCTTTAAAATGGTTATAAAAAAGAATGTATTAAGAGTCATTATAACAAATTTGATTTCGTTTTAAAATATTTTTATATAATGTTCATTTATTTTGTTGTTTTTTTCTTCATTTTTGTAGTTATTTCGCAAACTTGTCTTTAATCAAAACAAAAGAGTTGATGAACAAACTCTTTTATTGGATTATTTTATGTTCATAATTAAATGGCAGTAATGAAACTTGTAAATTCATGTTAATTAAGATCTGTTGAAAATATTATGAATACAAGTTTTTTTTTTTAAGTTTAAGATAATAGTCGTTATTTGTAATTAGTTGTTTTTTATTTTAATTGATTTGAAAACGGCTTGAATAAATTAATAGGCTGGTTTAAATTTCTTTTTTAAGCTTTGTATTTAGTATTCTTAATTTGACGATATTACTTGGGTCTATAAATATTTATAAGATCGGTAAAGTTTGTCAAAGTTTTGTCAGAAAAAAAAAATATGTATAATTGTATATGAACAAAATTATATCAGACAAACATTTTCTAGTTAAATCTGACTACTTGTAATTGTTTTAATATTTCTAAATTTTGATGAAATGGTGTACATTTTAGAAATTTGTTTGAAAATTAATATCTTAAATTTGTCGGATTTTTTTAACCAAAATTAAAATATTTTTCCAATAATTTCAATGCAGAATCTTGTAGGTCAAAAAATATAGCAAGCTAGGGCCACCTTTTGTTTAAAGTGTGAAATTTAGACCACAAAATGTCTAAAGGTATGTTTTTGCATATTGGGTATTTTTGTTAAATTTTTTGACTAAAGAATTCCTGAAGTTTTACCGTCGCTATAAATTTTCTAAATTAATTGTTTAAGATTGTTTTATAACTCTTTGTTTTTTTTCTCTTTCTAGGTAAGTGCCGCTGAAATGTACATATCAATTTTGATTTTATGTATTATGTAAGTATTCTATTTTTTAAACTGTTCTTGTTACAAAATTTTACGGAGAACTTATTTTAAATTATAGAAAATGGAATCAAAAATTCTATTACTTCATTTTCTCAAAATTTCAATCCAAATTTCTGTTAAAATTCAAATAAAAATTGAAATAGGAGCTAAATTGTGTCAATCATCTCAAAATTAAGTTAAAAAAGCCACGACTTTCGCTAAAGACACTTCATACATAAACGATTCGCCATGTTTGTGTCCATCAAGTAAAAGAGTACCTACCTGTAGTCCATCTCCGGTCAGTAAAAAGGACCACCCCTTTCATGAATCGTTCTTTTTTTGTCTCAAATATTATAACTTTTTTGCTGTGTGTTTAATTTAAAACACACACGTACGCACCTATCCTCCCCATGTCCTACACTGTGTACACATCTTTGTACTGTTTTTTTTTTTTTGTATCATTATTTTACCACAAATCATAATTACCTTTTGACCATCTCACATCAAGCAACATCACAAGAAGACTATAAAAGACAAAAAACGAGGTAAATTTTGCAGAAATACAAAAACAACAACAACAAAAACAAAAACAGCGTTAAAGACTCAACCAACGAAGAGTCACACAAGAAGCCAATGGAAGCCATTTTACTTTAAAGTTCCGCCTTTAACATAATTTTTTTCCTTTGTTGTTGTTGTTTTTGTTGTTGTCATCATTGTGTCTTTTGTGTGTAGGTAAATGCTGGTGTTTTTTTTTTTGTTTTTTTTTTTGTTCTCATCATTATTAACTCACTCACTCTTGACGCAAAAGCAAGACAACAGATGACAGAATATTCCTACGAAGAAAAAAAAAACTTACAAAGAATGAAAAAATGAACACACACAGATACAACCACAATATCTTGCAGATACACCAATCAACTAACCAACCGACCAACCAACCAACCTACCTAACTCCAAGAACCAAGAACCCATGGATGGATAATTTAAAGCCACTCAAGCGTATGCAGAGTGAAAATTACACATTCTAGAATTATTTAACAACAACAACGAGAATGAGAACGGGGAGAAAAAAAAAAGATGAAAATAAAGAAAGATATTTTGTGATAATGGCTGATACGACGACCAAAAGAGAACGAATCAGCAGAAGCAACAACAGCAGCAGCAAAGAACACTTAAAAAGTTAAGACCCAACCAAGCGCCACTTTATACTTCAAGAATACTTACAACTTTTAAATAGCACAACGCCGCCGTCGAACCGTCGCGTCCGTCCGCGCCACCACGACCGCCACCGAATCAATGGTCTCAAAATCATTACAAGCCAAAGGTATATAGGGTTTTCTCTTGTGATAGAACTTGAACAATAGTTATCTGTCATCTATATACTCGGCCACAGGTGAGCCATCGAGGACAGACCCAGAACCACACTCCCGATTGTGTTCTGTTTTTTTTTTTTCATTTTTAAGCCAAAGTCAAAAGAATGGAGTTTACGATCAAGCTATTCACATTATCATCGTGATAATGACGATGACGATGATGATGATCGTCATCTTCATCATCATTGTCGTCTTCGTCTTCATTGGCCATCATTATTATCGCGGGCATCATAATTCCATGGTGAATTGTAATAAAAATGATGGGATTTTCTTTTTAACTTTTTGTGCTGTTGTTGTTGGCTGTTGAGTTTGTTAATTTACCTTTTGTTGGTTATTTTAATTTTTTTTTATCCTACAAAAAAAAGAAGATAAAGAATTTCATGTTTTCTATCCGCGAGAGCTTAAGAGTAATGGATGATGATTTGATTATTATCAGGAAGAAGGAGCGCACAACAATATTTCTTGAACAAGAAGAAGGCGGTATAAAGTTTATATACGCTACGCATCAATGTTTGGTGTCACGTTCTTTGTCAGAGAGAGTTACTCCTGCGAATTTCCTTCTAAAATTCCAAAAACACTGTTTTCCGGGATCTTTAAGGAAACACATATTCCCGCCAACAAATTGAATTTTCAAAGAAAGTCTAATGCGCTCTAAGGGGAATGAGTAATTTTCCATCAAAAAACCTAAATTATAATTTCTAGACTCACTTAACAATTTTTTATTTTTTTTGGGGATCACGCAGTCTGTAATTTTATTAGAAAACAGAAGAAGAACCTTTCTCTTGCATATATAATTATGCTAGTTGAATTCATTTTTTGGATCTTCAAATTATAGGAAAGAAACATGAACTTTTTTTTTTGACTTAGTCATGGGTCTTTGACCATGGGTTTCCAGAGTAACAGATGGAATTGTCTTCTTCTTTTTTTTTGAAAGAAAATAGGTTTTGTACTGCTGCGCATTGAGTTGAAAAATTATATCTAATTGTTACTTAAATTGTTGCAGTTAGTGTGAGGAAACTAATAACAATTAAGATAATAACATTTGAAAAATTGAAAGACATTATTTTCTTGAACCCACGACATTCAAAATTACCACGTTATCTTTCATTTCTTCTTCTGTTGGTTTTAAAGTGAAGGGGTCGTTTTAGTAAACTACAAACCTACATACGTCGAAATTTTTATCGCTAAGTCGAATTCGACTTTTTGGCATATTTGTCTTCAATTTGATTTTTTTGCTGCAAGGTTTTGTTTCTCCTTGACATTTAAGGGACATAATTAAGGAGCTACATGTGTCGAATTAGCAGTCATCTTTCTAATCTGTTTTGCCAGTTGTACAGTCAAAGAATACGTTGAAATGATAAAAATATTCTGGAAAAAAGAGTGTTCAATTGCTGAAGTTCGATCATATTTAATGGTGGTTAAATTTGAGTCCATTGGTTTAATATACTTCTTGAAAAATTCTCACCAAAATATTTAAACCTATTTTAAAAATTCCCAATATTTTTTATGAATTAACAAATACCAACGTAAACGTAAGAATGATTTCAGCTCTGGAAATGTTGATCTAAGGATCCAAATTCTACCCAGGAAGTTATCTTCAAGAACAAGGTGAATTCATGGTTGGACAAAATCCTGAAGTATTAATTTGACTTTTCTTGTGCGGTTCAGGGCATTTTTAACTTAAAATGAGGAAGCATCGAAATAGTAAAGTGTTGATTACTAACTTTATGTGCTGAGGACGTTTTCAGTCTTCGCTGTCCACCTTTAAATTCCAAGAAACCAGAGACACCAATAGCTCCATCAATAGGGGTGGACAATTTCTGCAGAAAAACTACATACCTGTCCCTTATCCGCTTCCTTCTAAATTTGAAGTTCTAACGAACCATCATCACGCAGTTGAATGTAAGGAATTTTTAACTTCTGAATATTCGTATAAAAATAGTTTAAGTACTTATCAGTATTTTTTCTCGTGAAAGGCACCGCCATAAGTTCATTAAAATAACATTTCCAAGGTAAGAACAAATTTTTACTCAACCAAATTCTACACAAGAACCAGAACCATACACATTCGTTTATCTTTTCTTTTTTTTTTTTTCTTTTTGAAAACCATAAGAATTTCAATTTAATTGTTTCATGATACGCAAGGGTAAAAATTAAAAAAATCTACCAAAAGTGTTTCCCAACTCCAAACTCGCCTCAACTTTAATTCAACTCATTTGGCTTTAAGAGCGTTCCGTATAGACGCCGTAAAACCCAGCCATCATACCCACAAACTTGCTTGTGTGTGGCTTAGCCATTTTAATTGCTTAACCGATATGGTTAAATGAGTGGTATTCACTCAGAGAAGAAATTAAAAATAGAAAAAAAATTCCATAAAATAAAAAAAAAACCAAAACTACAACAAACCTCTTACCAATATAAGATTACAAGAAAAATTCAACAAGTTTTCAACTATTGAATTGACTCTATACTCACTTCGGAGATAAAAAACTTCGATAAGCCTGGCCGGTGTCCGCGTCCGTCCCAAGCATCAATGAGAGACTCTCGCTCGACTATATAAGCGACTCATATACAAAGTAAATAAATTGCAAACGAACTCATAACAGCTCTTGAAAAGTCCAAGTTTTCAACCTGACGTAAACCGGCCATGTTGGTGATTATTACCATTACCATTATTATTATTAATATTATTATTATTTTTATTATTGCTACTGCAAAGTCATAACTATCGGAAGTTTATTTATATGCTCGCTAGACGACTCGTATATATGCATATCGAACGGCTGCAGTGCAGTGCAGTGCATCAGTGCAGCAATACCTATGCAGCAGCATCATCGCAAGAATTGAATTGAATGCAAATGGAATCCTGACATAATTACCCGATAAGTTATCCTTTCGGATGCTTAGAAATTGGTTTTATTGCTCGTAGTGGGGAAATGATGTTTTAAAGCTGCTAAAGCAAAATGCTGATGGTAAAAATGCATGTTAAATTTTTTGTTTGATCGTGTGCAGCAGTTTTATTGGAGAGGATTTAACTATGCAAATTTATTTGTCACACATAAAATGTAGGCATATATACATACCCCTAGGTTTGTTTGAAGAGGTTTTCCCAATCGTGTAATTTATGTTTAGACGGAAACAACATTGTAGGGTAAGTTTAGTGCAATATTTGCCGAGCTTTTTTTCGATTTTTTGAAAGAAAATGTTTGAATTCTTATCTTAGTCAGTAAAATAATAAGCCTCCGAACAATGTAAAATGTAGTGTTGAGAAATATTCATTCAAAAAAGCTCGAGGAATACAGTTTAAGTGAAAATCAAACTCCCATGATCCCTCAAACTAATCTGCCTCTCCTATTTTCTCTGCCTACACTTGATCTCAAAACCATGAAAAACTCAAATTCTTATATCATTTCATTCATTTTTGCCATTCACGTCAATTTTTCCACCAAATTTTCATACCAAATTGAAAATAAATCAATTTTCCACCCAAAATCAAGTTCGCTGCTCAGGTCTTTTGTTTCAAACAAAATAAATACAAATAAAATTCTTCTTCTTGTGAAGTTCTTCGTTATTTTTTTTTCTTTCTATATGTACTGTACGTTGTGTGACTATTCAAATATTTCTTCAAATGCTTAACACTGTTTGCCTTTTATCCCAATTCCAAAAGTTCATTACACTCCGGCTACGAAATGTACCTTTTTCTCTATATCTATGAAGTTAGACATACAAATTGTGAACGAACAAAAGCCAACAACAACAACAACAAAAATAGCTAAGAGAATATTCTCTCTCGACAGTATTATAATGTAGGTACGAGTACACCATATATATACCGAATAGGTACCTTAATGCTCGCCTCGTAGAGAAGATGCGCTGCATTTTGTTTTTGGTGTTGATTCAATTAGCAAATATCTCTTCATGAAAATATATTCACAAAGATGTGTGATAATATTAACTCAGAATCTACACACCAATGCTGATGATGCAGCAGCGTGCGCATCCTCAGTGGTGGTAGCAGGAGCTGCAGCAGCAGTAGGAGCAGCAGCATCAGTGAGGGCCAAAACATCAGCAGGAGCAGCAACATACGGATATAGAAGCAGCAGCAGCACAAACACCATCCTTCGCCGTCCGCATCGTCGTCGTCGTCAACATTGCCGTCGCCGTCATCGGTCGTGCGGTGGTTTTCGGTCTAGTGTAGTGTGGTGTGGTGTTTTTCTAGTCAGCGGGTTGCCGTATATGCAAAATAGTCTCCACAGATTCTCGTATTTATCTTCGTTTTTTTTTCTCTATTTTGGCCAAAGCTAAAATAACATAGACAGCACTTAACAACGAAAAATTTTCCGTATGAATAAATGGATAAAATGAAGAAAAATAATAAAAAATAAAACACACTAAACAATAAAAAAAATAGAAAATAGCACAAATAAATGGAAAATAAAAAAAAACGAATACTTTGCACTGTCTCCTTCTCTCTCTCTGACATTCAACTTATGTCTCAAGCTTTTGTTTAGTTTCATAAGAACTTCTTAAATAGTGAACACACATCTAGGTACGAGTATGGTGTGGTTTCTAGCTTATACTGATGCGATGCTGGATGCTTCTTCTTCTTTTTCTACTGGCTGCTGCTGCATGTGATGCTATGCATAAAGCCAATGTCACGACAATGCAAATTTTCCTTCTTCATTCCATCAATATAAATAAATATATGTATGCATACGGCAACAAAGTCGCATGCATACAACAAAATTGAACTCCGCACCATGGTTGGTGATATTCCATTAAATCTATTTTCCATCGGAATGGTAAGTAGCACAAAATGAAGAAAAGAAAATTCAAAAATTGAAGACGAAGAAAAAAAAAAGAAGAAAAATATTGTTGGTGGTAAAATGCTCACTTTTCTCAATTGTCCCTTACTTGGATGGCAGATACACAGTAGTTGGCGATTATATAATTCCAATTTTGGTCCGAAGGATGCAAATGCAATGTGCACAAAATTACCCTAAGTTTCCTTTTTGGTGTTAAAATCGAATCCTGTATAATGTTCGAGAACATGCGCAAGTCTATCTCTCTCCTCGATGTTATATCCCGGGATTAGCAGAGTGTATAAGGAGGTGTGTAAGTCCTTTGCATACACGAACAATGAATGACCACAAAAGACTACTTATACGACACCGAACATAAAATACTTAGCCATAAGGGTTATTAGTTAGTTAAATATACCACAGCACTGCAGCAAGCCAGCGCAGCGCAGCGGAGCGCGGACCTATGCTATGGGATGAAATTCTAAGTATCTTCAACATAGTTTTGCTGTCCCTTCTGGCCACTTTACGTCGGTCGATTGTAGCGCCGCCACCGCCGCTGCTGATGCAGCCACCACACCACCACCGACCGTCAACGCACTGGGAACTCTTTTACATCTCCATACTCCTGCCCCCTTGCCAGAATGTGAACAAACAAACAAACAAATATCTGCTGTATTTGTTTTATTTTTTTTCTGGTATTTTTGTATGTGTTACCAAAAATGGTAAGAAATTTTAAAAGTGAGAAAAACAATTGCAGCTCTCGCAAAGAAGATGAAGGAAGTTTCCATTTTTAGTTTCGATTCGATTCTTTTCTTTTCTTCTTTTTTCTTATTGAAAATTCAAAGGCAACAAAAAAAAAAGAGAAAGGAAGGGAAAATATAAATACATATAACAATCCGCCATTGATATCTTTATTATGTGTGGAGAAATGTACCAAATGCACTGCACAGTCCAACCAATAGACCAAAACATATCGAGCACGTTTTGATAGTTTAGAGACTATAGTATAGTAGTTTGAAAAATGCATTTCTCTAAGGCACCATCTGCAGTAATGAAGTGATTATATTGGTTCGTGGCTATTGTTTTCTTATTTCTTCATTTTCATTGTGTATATCTCTGTGAATGTGATTGTATTTGGAGAGTCCATTAAGTATTTTCTTAAGTGGTTTCTTAGTTAATAACAGTAATAATGCCACCAACATCACCATCATCAGCAGCAGTCAGCAAGATGCAGGAAATAATTTTCCAATTGTTACCGAGGACTGTATTTGGTAATATTGTAACTTTCAATAATAATAATAATTGAACATTCCCCGGCCGGGCCGCGCTTGTGTCGAGGGACTTCTTGTGGTTTCATGTTGCTATAATTTAATGTAATGTGCATAATGAAATTTTACTGTGAAATAAAAATTAAATTTTGCTGCAATTCCTAAAATTCAATTTAAATTGGTTTTCGTAATTTGACACTTCTGGGTGAATGCTAGTTTCTCAAAACTGAGTTCAATTCAAGTACAAATATGTAACAATCTGATATCGAACTTTTTTTTATCAGAAAAAGTATAAATTAACAACGATTTTAAGCTCAAAACAAAAAAGCAAACAAAAGAGCTGAGGTACAAACTTGATTTTAAAATCATAGCCAAGTTTTGGAATGTAGAACACCAAAGAGTTACATCATGAAAATTATAAATCAAGTTGAATTCACTAATAAATTCCAGAAAACTTAAACCTAATCAAAAGAGTTGAGCTCCGAACCTTTTCTTTTTTTTTTTTTGTGTTTAAGCTAATTTATTACTTAATTTTAATCTCCATACCATAGATCTCATCATAAATTGTAGGCAAAAAAAAAGAATCAAGTGAAATATATGTATGTAGGTATATAACATGATTTAACATATGCATCTAACTAATTTTGATGTCTGCTCCAGTATCCATGATCAAGCTCATGATAAAAAAATTAAGAAAAAAAAAGAAGAAAAAAACAAAAACAATATTTTCAAAATGGCCTTCAACAAACCATATCAAGTTTCAACCAATAATGGTGACCATCGTCTTCGTCGTCGATTGGACAATGTCAACAAAATTAAAAGACAAACAAAAACTGAAAAAAAAATTATAACAAAAAACCTGTGATCACACAAAGACACTAAGAAGAAGTTTTTAAAGAAAACTGAACCACAAACTGACAGCAACATTGGCTAAAATTCGTTAAAAAAAATCAAGAAAAGATGAAAAAGAAGAAGGGCTAAAAAAATGTCCTCAAAAAACTGTTGATTTTTTTTTCTTCTTCTGATGTCGTTTGGTAAGGATCCTACACAGTACACACACACACACACACACCGGTGGACTTATGAAACGAGAGGAAAAACAAAGCGACTTTGAAAAAGAACAACACAACAAAAAAAAAAATTAAGAATGTATGTCTTCAAATAAATTGATGTCGAAATCTAAACAGAACAAAGTATATCTTGGTTGAGATATAAGTCGCGTTGTCTTCGTCTTCGTCTTCACCGTCGTCTGCGTTGTCTTCCCTGTCCCTCGACGTGGCCAACTATAAAGGACATTTTTTATACCCACTGCTCCACAAAAGTAGCCTGCGCTTACTGTTAATGCTTATTCCTTGAGTCTTTTTTTTTGTCTTTTTTTCCAATTCTATGAACTGGGATTCAGCTGTAAGCCTGTTTAGGGTTCTTTTTTTTTGTTGTTGTTCTTGCTTCTGCTTTGCATTTCCGAAAAATGTCAACTGGAGATTTTTGATTGAGATTGACCGCTGAGCCGCTGGCTGGCTGCCGCGCCGCCGCCGAATAGCACAGCATTGTGGAGGGCTTTTCAGATAAATTCGCTGTCGGTTGGTCGGGATACTTTTAACTTTGTCCGCTTGTGGTTTGTGTTTTATTTTTTTTTTTTGGTTTCTGGTTTTCTTTTATGTATTTCAAACTGACACTGACTTCATTCTTGATATGCAAAATGATTGCAACTGACTTATGAAGACAGAAATTCTCTGAAGGAGACAAAATGTCAACCAATCGGCGAAATGCATCGAACTATGGATGCAACACAAAAACTTAAACACAAAAAAAAGGGATACCCCAAAAAACTCATAGATACTTTACTTAAAACCAACAAAAAGTATTTACAAGGGGAGCATTTGCATGAGACTAAGCCAAAGGCCAAGTGCATCTGATTGGATATTTATAGCTGCATGCATTTATATATATTTTTTCACCGATGCAACTGCATCGATAAGGATTTTAAATTAACGAGATATGTCAAGTGGGTATTTTGAAATGTTTTTTTTTGTTGGTTGGTTTGTTGGTTGGTTTTTCTGCAAAAATGTCTGATGTGTCGTTCTTGTTTCTTATGTTGTTTTTTTTTTTTTTTTTGGCTTTGAGAGATATCAGAACATAATGACATTACAAAAGACTTTTGAAGATATTCAAACTGATTTTAATCGTAGTTTTTCAACAACAAAAGATACGCCATTGACAACAAACAAATAAACAGAAAAAAATTGATATAAAATGGAC
This sequence comes from Scaeva pyrastri, assembly GCA_905146935.1. NCBI lineage: Eukaryota > Metazoa > Arthropoda > Insecta > Diptera > Syrphidae > Scaeva > Scaeva pyrastri. The sequence goes on along the minus strand of LR989928.1, from coordinate 77,976,752 downwards.
AAAAAAAAACAGAACAAGAAGACAAGTTGCGAGAAACAGAACCACAAACCAACCATCAGCATCAGCATCAACATCAGCATCGCAGCCAGTGATATGTTTCCTTGTTTTTGTTGTTATATTTTTTGTATATGTATATCCTTGATGTAAAAAGATGTTGCCCAATATTCTTCAAAGTAGTGTGTGGTGTGGTGTGCTGAATTAAGCCCCCTTTTCTGGCCTTTTCTGGTTTTATATTTATGCAACTTTTTTTCGGTTTTTTTTTTTAATTTTTTTTATGTATGCTTCTAGTTTGCTCTGAATATCTGTG